>CM077646.1:168876464-170245214 GCA_039707465.1 Rhabdophis nuchalis
CTCTGAATGTGTTTGGGCAATAAAGGGCCAGAAAGGCAGATGAACCCCAGTACAGACAAGAGAGAGTTCTTACTCATTTGAGAGTGAGCTTCTACATTGAGGAAGAAACACCCGAGATACATTTCCCCTTAAAGATTTGCTTTGCAGTTGGCAAGTCTTTCTAAATCCAGCATTGAAATTGGGGAGTCAAGCAGCATCAGTGAAAAGGAGAATATTTTTTAAAAAATACTTCTGCTTGTAAATTCCCTTTCTTAGAAGGGAGACAGGTGGCTTTGGTGATTTATTTGCTTAGGTAACCCCAATGGTTCCTTATTATGATACGGTTTTTATGGAGCAACCCTTCAAGCTATTCAAGAAATTTCATCTGGCCCAGGATACAGAGCACAGGTAGTGAGTGATGCCTCCATATTCAAACAATTTCACAATTCCCAGTAATTAATTCAAAGTTTCTGCAAGGGTGTATGTTTTTATGTGGTCAAAGACCAAAAATTGATATGGCTTCCTCTTCTTATACAGCCTGCTCAACGCTCGATGATCACCAACAGGCAGCTTTTGTGCATCCTCCCATAGAGACATCAGATCTCTAGAATATACTTTTCTATCTCCACGATGGGGCCCATATGCTACGGCAAAAACTATTATCAGAGACTTCTTCGTTTTTCTGTTTATTTATGATTAATTTACTCCCTTGAATAAAGCTTACATTTGTTTATTTAGGTCTTTTAATAATAATAGCTTTAGTGAGTTTTATTTTCTAATTATTTTAAAATGTCCTATTTTGTTGTTTTAATCATTTTCACAAAATCTATTTTAAAGTTGTATTTCTTTGAGGAGCAGATGGCATACAAAATATTCTGAATAAATTAAAATATTTGTTTTTTACTTACTTAGTAAAAAATGTGTGTGTGTGTATTATAACATAACATATAACATAACATAACATATATAATATAAAACAAATAGAACATCATTAAAACCTCAAAAGTCCCAAGCCTAACTCCAAATTGTAGAAGTTAAACCTGTTTTTACAGCTTTTCAAAAAGATTCAAGAGAGTATACATGGTACTAAACTAAATGTATTGGAGCACCAGAAGGGTGCTAAAAGAATGGCCAAAATGTTTAGCTTTCTAAAAATCTCAGGGAAGAATAAATTTCAGTGAAAATAATATGAGCAGACGATAGAGGTAATCTTAAGCCATGTCCCTCTGTTTCATCTACAAGGAGGTTGTCCTCATGAATTCAAATATGTGCAGTTTTTTAAAAAAGAGTTTTGAGGTTGGTTCGTTCTGCTAACCATCATTTTTAAATGCAAACTCCTACTTGCTATCTGTAATGAAAAAATCCTTAGAACTGAGAACTCAACTTGTTTCTATAGAGGAAGATGCATTGCAATACGCTTTCTTGAATGCAAAGCTACGGCTAGAAGCTTTCTCAGTATACTCCATCCAAATGGCATTTTCATTTCTGCTACTTTTTCTTCTTTTCTAAAATTGGCAGTAGCACCTAGAAGTGTGATGGTGAACCTATGGCACGCGAAGCCCTCTTCGTGGGCATACATGCCATCGCCAGTTGCTCTTTTGGTTCACAAAACAGGCCGTTTTCCAGGCTGTCTTCAGGCCCGTTTTAGTCCCAAAACCTGGCAAAAAACAGGCATGCATGCACTGGCCATCTTGTCTCCGGGTTTCTGGTGCTCCAGCAGCCGCAAGCACATGCACACACTTTCCTGTTAGGACACTCAGTGCCGAAAAGGTTCACAGTCACTGGCCTAGATGCTCTAACTCCTTTTGACCTTGATTTCTATGTGACACATTGAATAAGAATGCTCGATTTAAATTGGTAGAATTCTTACAATGTTAATATGGCTACTAAAAAAGGGAGAGTGATCATAGCAATAGCATTTAATTACATTTTAATCAGAATTGAATATATGACGTCAAATAGAGTTTAGTCCTACTGCCACACACTTTCTGAATTACAGTCCCTGGCATGATGTTTGCCAGTCCTCAGATGATGATGATGATGATGATGATGATGATGATGATGATGATGATGATGATGATGATGATGATGATTATTATTATTATTATTATTATTATTATTTTAAGTATGACCGTAACCTCATTTTTCAGCCCCCAGGAGTAAGCAGAACCGATTAGTGAAAACTGTAATTGTTGGGGTTTTTTTGAAAAGTATTTTATTGGTTTTCAAAAATTTTACAAGGGAAAAGGTATAGGGCAGGGGTCTGCAAAGTTGGCTCTTTTAAGACTGGAGGACTTCAATTCCCAGAATTCCCCAGCCAGCATGGCTGGCTGGGGAATTCTGGGAGTTGAAGTCCACCAGTCTTAAAAGAGCCGACTTTGCAGACCCCTGGTATAGGGTAAAGGTAACATTTTGGTAGCTTCCCTGCCGTTGGTGGTGGCCTCCCAAAACTTCATAGATTTACAATTTTAAAAGTAAAGGATAAACATAAAAGGATTGCATTGTATAGCCTATATATTCAATCATCTTTATCTTTGCCATTTTATCTTGTATCAACAATTACAGTAGTATTTCAAATAAAATCATTTTTGCAATCTAAGTCTTTTTGCAATTGACTCCTCCTTGTCCCCGGGTGGGGCCGTCGCTCCTTCCGTTCCCCCATTTGTTTTGTAGAAACTTCTTGGAAATAAAGACTTTTTATTTTTGAGTTTCCCTCTTATTTTAACATCTGGGGTACTCTCGGTTCCTTCTGCCCTTCATAAAAGAGAGTGCTTATTTTCTAAATTAGGGATAAGCCAAATTAGTAAATCAATAGGTGGCTGACCTATTCTTGATTTTTTCACAGGACCCCATTGATGTTGGCAATCATGAATGGCCATGTAGATTGTGTCCATCTCTTACTAGAGAAGGGATCCACAGTGGACGCAGCAGACAGAAGAGGCAGGACCGCACTGCACCGAGGGGTAAGTGGAGGAATAGCTCTATATTGACCTGAATGAACAAGATCCTGAAATAGTCTTGCAGTTTTGGATGTGGAAAATTAAACATTTAAGTGTTCCACACTTTAAGCCAGGGGTCCCCAGGCCGCAGACCGGTGCCGGGCCGTGGCTTGATAGGAACCGGGCCGCAGTGAGCGGCGCAACTCTTAGAAAGGGCCGGGGAGGAGGGGGCAGCCCCCTGGGCAAAGCGCGCACCAGGAGCGGGAGAGCGCAGGTGCGGCCGTTGGGGGCCCGAGAGGGGCGAGTGAGCTGACTCACACACACACACCCCACGCGCATGCGCCGCCTGTTCCCCCGCTCCCCCTCTATGCCAGCCGAGCCATGGCCACCAGTCCGTGGAATTTTTTTAACATGAAACTGGTCCGTGGTGCCAAAAAGGTTGGGGACCTCTGTTTTAAGCCAACTGGAGCATAGGGAGTAGATCATTGTCTTTTCCTCATCTTTGAATTGTCACACTTGCCATTGATTCTAGAGAGCGTGCTTTGAATTTGGTGTTCTTTTCAGGTATTCCTCACTTCCCCACCATTTGTTCTGTGACCAAAGTTACAACATTGTTGGGGGGGAAAAAAGCTTCATAGACCATTTGTAACCTTTGCAGCATCCTTCAGTCATGCAACTGCCATTATAGTCAGTGCAGGTAGTCCAGTGGTGGGTTGCAGGCGGTACGGCCCAGAATGGGCATACCGGTGCCTGTCGGAAGCACCGGGTACGGTTCCAGTACGGTGCTCTGGAGGGCCCGCCCGTTGTCCTTACCTATATTTGAACTCTTTGGCGCTTATGCGCACGGGGAATACGGCGCATACGGTGCCTGTTCAACACTCTGCCGAGCAGTTGGAGCATCGCGGAGGCGTCGCTGGAGGTTAGGACGCATGCGTGTGCTGCGCACATTCATGTGGTGGATGCCGGGCCCCATTGCACCCTACCGGTTGCAACGGGACTTGGAACCCACCACTGAGCTAGTCCTGTATCTGATCTCTGTGTTTTTTCTCCTTTGTTCCCTTTTTGCAGAGAGATTGGAGACAAATCTCTTCTTGAAACAGATTTCAAGAAAGGAAACTTCTATCCATCAAAAGTAGTGCAATCACAGTGGCAGCAAAAATTAAAAACAAGGGTCAGACAAAGGAGAGATGATCTACCAAAATTGCTTGCTTTTTTTTTTTTGCCTCCCCTTTCTCTTGTAACAAAGTGAAGAGATTGGAGCAAAAGGGATTTCAACAGCATGAGTGGGTTACATACTGCATCCATGGCTCCCAGCCTCAGCAGTGCCACAATCAGATTGCTTTTGATGTGTGCAAGACTGTAGGCAGGCATTCCAAAGGACGGGGTGGTGTTGGTGGTGGTTAGAAACAAACAAGAATCAAATGTGTGAAACAACAAGAGTAATCTTGTCTCTTGTGGCAGAAAGAACAGTTGCGGACATGTGATTTCCTATTTACAGTAGCTGTTGCTTTGTTTAATGGTGGAGTTGCCAATCCCAGTTAAGGTTGTTAAGCAAAGACTGCCTGTATGAATACTGTAAACATGCTTGTGCCGGAAAGGAATATTTAGGCAAAAGAAATGCTAGTTGGAGGAGCATTAGTTTTAATGCGAAAATAAAAGTTTCTATTGTATATAGTGCAAGATTTGTTGTTGTTGTTATTACATGGTACTTGGATTACAAGACTGATTTACTTTGACCATGTCATGAGTGCACATTCATTGGAGAAGTTAATAATGCTAAGAATGGTTAGTGAAACAAGAAGAGGACCCAGATTGCTGTGGGCAATAGGCTGACTCTCTAAACCAGGGGTCCCCAACCTTTTTGGCACCAGGGACCGGTTTCATGTAAAAAAAATTCTGCGGACCGGTGGGAGCCTCCAGCGGGTGAGTTGAGTCACGTGGGCCGCGCGCGCATTCAGCGGTCACGTGGAACCCAAGGCGGGAACCCGCGTCTGGTGGGAACGCGACCAGGGGAAGGGTGCCTTGCGTGCAACCGGGCGGGAAAGCTGCCAGGGGTGCCAGGCGAAGGATCCTCTGCTGGGGCAGGGAAGGATGGGCTGCGTCCCGGGCAGGAGGGCCTGGCAGCCCCTTCCTTCTGCGCAGGGCTGGGTAGTGCCCCGAACCCCCCCCAATGAAGGCTGTTGCCTCCGGCCAGCCACCAGGATAGCGGAGCGTTTGCTACACTTTCCTAAGAGTTGTGCTACTCTCTCCGCCACTCACTCCAGCCCAGTTACTATCAAGCCACGGACCGGCACCGGTCTGCAGACTAGGGGTTGGGGGGCCCTGCTCTAAACTGTTTAGAGGGGACTGTAAAAGCACACTCAAGCGGTATATAAGTCTAAGTCGTATTGCTATTGCTAAGAAGGAGCAAGCGAAAGCATGCTGGCTTGATAACATCAACATTGATATAAATATGAATTTCCAACAACTGAAAGAAGCGTGGTTGATTAAATGATTAAAACAACAACTTGGGATTATTATTGAATAAAGAGAATATTTCGAGTGCCTGCTTTGCAAGACTTATTTCCATTTGTGATAGATAACTTATTTTCCCCCAATTGCTTGCTGTTCTTTTTTTGTAGGCTGTTACTGGCTGTGAAGACTGCCTTGCAGCACTGCTGGACCATGATGCCTTTGTATTGTGTCGGGATTTCAAGGGCCGGACCCCGATTCATTTTGCCTCGGTGTGTGGGCATTCTGAAATCCTGAGGACCTTGCTGCAGGCAGCGCTCTCTACTGACCCTCTGGACTCTGTAGTGGACTATAGTGGCTATTCACCAATGCACTGGGCTTCATACAGTGGTAAGAACATAGAGATTCATGCATACCTTCCTTCCTTATTTTCTTGTCCCAGGGAGAGGCCACCATAAGATCTGTCCTGTTAAATCACTGCTACAACACTGAGCAAAGTTAATTGCTATAATATGACATGATGGTTGCAGCAGAAGGCTGCAATGGCTAAAACTATGGATGTTCAACAATTTTATGCAGCCGATTTACCTGAAAGGCGATTACGTCCCCAGCAGCTTCAGTGGGTCAATAGATTGTAGGACAGGCCTTTCCTTCTCCAAGTCATCTGTCAAGATCCCTTAGATTACTTGTGGCAAGTATCTTATGGCTGGAAAGTGCAGTTTCATGTCATTGGATTCCCAGGTGCTGTGTGTTGTATAGGAGATTGCCAGCAGGGTTGGTGTCCACATTTTCTGCCTACAGGGGGGATTTTGGTGGGCAAAATAGAGAGTTCTAAAACTCCCCAAAGCCTTCCAAAAATTCTACTTAAAATCTCTCAGGCCCAAAAGGAATCCTGTGGGTCACATATGGCTGATAGAATAGTTTGTCCACTCTTGTTCTAGATCAGTGTTGGTGAATGCACCGGAAATCAGAAGAGCAGCCGTCCAATGCGCATGTGCGTGCTGGGAAGATGATCTTCCGGTTTCCGACGTGCGCACGTGCCCTGGCCACCTGGCCTTCTGGTTTCTGGCACACATGTGCACGGGCAGACCAGCTGGCCAGTGCGCATGCATGCACCGGAAACCAGAAGATCATCTTCCCGGCATGTGCACTGGATGACTGCTTTTCGGTTTCCGGTGCTCTCGTACACGTGGAGACCAGCTGGCCAGTGTGCTGGAATCCGGAAGAGCAACGGTCGACGGCTCGCGTGCCCGGAGAGATGGCTCTTCGTGCCACTTCCGGCCCTCGTGCCATAGATTTGCCATCACGGTTCTAGATTGCATCTTGTACATACTGGCTTTAGTGGACGAAAACTGAAGATTGCTCATCTTCAGTATCCTGATCTTTTCAGCTGTTTTATTGCAGGAGAATTCAGTGGCGGTGAGTAATTGTCTTTCTGGTAAGCCTCTCTGCTATCACTGATTTCTCATTGTGGATCATCTGATAAACATCTCTGGAAACTCTATGGGTCATAAGAACATAAGAACAGCCTTGCTGGAACAGGCCACAGCCCATCCAGTCCAGCATTCTGTCTCACACAGTGGCTCCCCATTTGCTTCAGGGTCTTCCCAAGCAGATGTCTTCACCTGCTTGTGATTCCCTGCAAATGGCATTGAGAAATATCCTGCCTATCTCTCCAACCCGGAAGGTGTCCTTAGGCATCCATAACGATAGCCATTGATACCCTTAATAATAATAATAATAATAATAATAATAATAATAATAATAATAATAATAATAATAATAATAATAATAATAATAATAATAATAATAATAATTTATTACTTATAAACCGCACCCTCTCCCCACAGGGACTCGGGGTGGTGCACAGGAGGAATAAGAACAATAACTATATACATATTTCATTAAAAATACATTAAATTAAGTGACCTGTGCTAAAATACCTGTTAAAACTATCTAACTAGAGATCCCCAATAAACCCTAAAGACAGAGGAGTAGCTATCCCAGGCCGGCAAGGCAGAAAAAGTGTGTTTTCAATTTAAGACGGAAGGAGCGGAGGTCCGTGGTGGTCCTAATATCGGGGGGGAGGTCGTTCCAGAGGGCTGGGCCCGCCACAGAGAGAGCCCTTCCCCTGGGTGTCGCCCGCTGACAAAGTCTAGTGGACGGCACCCGGAGAAGTCCCTCTCTGTGGGAGCGAATCGGTCGTGAGGATGTATGAGGCAGGATCCGATCCCGCAAGTAGCTAGGTCCCGAGCCATGGAGCGCTTTAAAGATGATAATTAATACCTTGAAGCGCACCCGGAAGACGACAGGCAGCCAGTGCAGCTCGCGCAAGAGCGGTGTTACATGGGTGTACCTTGTGGTACCCATAATTGCTCGCGCGGCTGCATTCTGGACTAGCTGAAGTCTCCGGGTGCACCTCAAGGGAAGCCCCATGTAGAGAGAGTTGCAATAGTCCAGTCGGGACGTCACGAGGGCATGAGTGACTTGTTCTCCATGAACTCGTCTAATCCTTTCTTAAAGGTGTCGAGGCTGACAGCTGTCACCACTTCTTCTGGCAGGGAGTTCCATAGACCAGTGATCCTCTGGGTGAAAAAGTACTTCCTCTTATTTGTTTGAGGTCTAGCTATCAAAAGTTTCATGGAGTGCCCCCTAGTTTTAGTGTTGTGCGATAGGGAAAACAGTTTTCCCTTTTCTACTTTGTCCACACCGTGCATGATTTTGTAGACTTCAATCAGGTCAACTCTCAGGCGCCGTCGTTCTAGAGTGAAGAGGCCCAGCCGTTGCAGCCTCAGGTGGTAAGGAAGATGTTCCAGCCCCCTAATCATTCTGGTTGCCCTCCGCTGCACCTTTTCCATTTCCATAATATCCTTCTGAAGGTATGGTGACCAGAACTGTACACAATGCTCCAGATACTCCTCACCATAGATTTATCAAAAGGCAAAATGACACTTGCTGACTTATTTTCTATACCCTTCCCAATGATCCTTAGCAATGAGTTTGCTTTTTTCACTGCTGCGGCACACTGGGTTGACAACATTGGGTCCTTTGAAAACATAACATTCTTGTGAGGGAATAGAAGTAGTTGCTTTATTATGATCAGGAACTTTATTTTATTGCAATAAATCATGAGATTCATGTACCAATTTTGATTAATTTGTATTTCCTTATTTCAATTTTTTTGGGGGGGTAAGATTCTTGCTCTGGGGTACTGTTCTGAAAGATATCTTACCTTTTCTTTGAACTTTTCTTTGTCAGGATTTGTATATCATGTTAAATCTTGCCTTAATAAAGAAGTGGGGGGGGGGGGGGCATGCAGCTAACCTATGTGAACAAATGTTGATTTCTCCATTTCAGTGTCGTTTAAATTGCCAGTATGGCTAAATGCTTGCAAAGAAGCCAGGACTCCTAAAGCAACTCTAAACCATTTAGAAGCACTTCACTATAATTCTGAGTTGAATGGTGTTGAAGTGCCAAGTTACTGATTATTGTAATGCTTAAGTGGAAGAAGGAACCGTGTTTCACGAACGCGTCTGTATTTTTGCATGCATGTCTTGCATTCAAACTTGAATTCATTAAGCCATTTTTTCCTAATGCAATGCAATGCAATGCATGCATCACATGTGTGTAATGCATGCATGCATAACATGCACCCGCCCGGCACACACAGCACTGCTTGCCTTGAAGCAAAGATTGGTATTTCCTCTAGGGAGGCTGGGGAAGGCCATTTTTGCCCTCCCCAGGCTCCAGGAAAGCTTCCGGAGCCTGGAGAGGGCAAAAAACGGGCTCAGCAGGCCTACTGGAAGTTCATTTTCAAACTTCCGGTAGGCCCATTGGGACTGTTTTCACCCTCCCCAGGCTTCAGAGGCTTTCCTGGAGCCTGGGGGAAGATGAAAATGGCCTTCCCCAGCCCTCCAGAAGGCGGAAAATCAGCTGGCTGGTTTTGCATTGCATTGCATTGCATTGCATTGCATTGCATTGCATTGCATTGCATTGCATTGCATTGCATTGCATTGATGGCAATGGCAATGGATCTTGGAAGTCGTCTAGTACAACCCCCTGCCTAAGCAGGAAGCCCTATACCGTTTCAGACAACATCTTCTTAAAGACTTCTGGTGTTGGGGCATTCACAATTTCTGGAGGCAAGCTGTTCCACTGATTAATTGTTCTAACTGTCAGGAAATTTCTCCTCAGTTCTAAGTTGCTTCTCTCCTTGATTAGTTTCCACCCATTGCTTCTTGTTCTGCCCTCAGGTGCTTTGGAGAATAGTTTGACTCCCTCTTCTTTGTGGCAGCCTCTGAGATATCAGAAGACTGCTATCATGCCTCCCCTGGTCCTTCTTTTCATTAAACTAGACATACCCAGTTCCTGCATCCGTTCTTCATATGTTTTAGTCTCCAGTCCCCTAATCATCTTTATTGCTTTTCTCTGCACTCTTTCTAGAGTCTCCACATCTTTTCTACATCGTGGCGACCAAAACTGAATGCAGTATTCCAAGTGTGGCCTTACCAAGGCTACGCAAACCCTGCCTTTGTTACAGACTGGCTTATTTAAATCAAGACTCAGAAAAGTATGGTTATTAAACTTCCAATTTCAGCCTGTGTTAAAGCTGCCTAAACATCTGAAAGGTTTAAAAACCAGCTCATTCGTTGATTTTTTTTCCTGTCATACCCTTGATTTTGCCTATGAAAATGCCATGGGATTAGAAGGTGATCTAATAAAATTATCTTCTCTCTTTCCAGGGCATGAAGATTGTCTTGAATTGTTACTTGAACACAATCCATTTGCATACCTAGAAGGAAACCCCTTTACTCCATTGCACTGTGCAGTGTAAGTCATGGCAGACCCCGGAGAATGAAGTGTGTGTTTGTGTACCTGCATTAGGGCAATGATAGCTAACCTTTTTGTTGGGTGTGCATGCAATAATGCATGCATGTGCCAGCACCCATAATGCAAAGTGGGGGGCCCCACGTGCGCATGCATGTATAACATGCAGCCACCTGGCACACGCAGCACTGCTTGCCTCCAAACAAAGCTTGGTATTTCCTCTGGGGAGGCTGGGGAAGGCCATTTTTGCCCTCCCCAGGCTCCAGGAAAGCTTCCGGAGCCTGGAGAGGGCAAAAAAGGGGCTCAGCGGGCCTACTGGAAGTTCATTTTCAAACTTCCGGTAGGCTCATTGGGACTGTTTTCACCTTCCCCAGGCTCCAGAGGCTTTCCAGGAGCCTGGGGAAGATGAAAACGGCCTTCCCCAGCCCTCCAGAAGGCCGAAAACCAGCTGGCTGGCATGTGCATGCGTGCTGCAGCTGAGGGCTCATGTGCCGGCAGATATGGCTCCGTGTGCCACCTGTGGCACGCGTGCCATAGGTTCGCCATCCTGGCATTAGGGATAAGCTATTCCAAGCCAAATGAGATGTGGATTTAGCTTTTCAAGTAGGATTAACCCTATCCCTGCTTTGGATAACCCTTATGCCAGTGTATACATACCACTCTTGATATCTCACCCGACTTTAAAAATTTTAAGATTTTATAATTTACAGATAGCAGAATGAATTCTGCAAAGCAAAATGCCAGCTTCAAATACGAGCTCTCTTTTCTATGAATACCTCTTGGCGCCAAGTGGACTACACTGGAAGTCTTTTTTTTTTTAATAAAAAAATGTAGCTATTACGTGCAGCCCAGACCAATCGCAAGAAATGCACTTGCCCCTAAAAAAGAATACAAAAGATAAAGGAACAATTTATACCACTTTGCTTCCTAGGAAATAAGTGATTTCTTACCTCTTAATGATATATTCAGTAGAATTGCTATCTGCATTTCCTAACCTGGGTCTGCATATGCTGTTGTATACAGTTCCAATCTATTCCAGTAGCTAGCATAGCCAGAAGCTGGAAATTTTAATCCAACCAGTATTAGGAAAAAATACAGACAGTATATTTTTGTTGCTAAGTGAGACAGTTGTTAAGTGAATTTTGCCCCATTTTACAACCTTTCTTGACACAGTTAAGTGAATCACTGCATTTAAGTTAGCAACACGGTTATTAAGTGAATATGGCTTCTCCGTAGACTTTGCTTGTCAGAAGGTTGCAAAAGGGGGACACTGCAACCGTCATAAATATGAACCAGTTGCCAAGCATCTGAATTTTGATCATGTGACCATGAGGATGTTGAGTCGTAAGTGTGAAAAACGGTCAATGACTTTTTTCAGTGCTGTTCAACTTCAAACAGTCACTAAATGAAATGCTGTAAGTTGAGAACTACCTGTATTTGACTTACCACCATTTATTTAGTGACTGTTTAAAGTTACAACTGCGCCAAAAATAGTGACTTAAAACCAGTCCTCACACTTATGACCATTGAAGCATCCTCACAGTCACATGATCAAAATGTGGGCGCTTGCTGGCATATTTTTTACAGTGGTTGCCGCACCCAGGGTCATGTAATTTCCATTTGCAACTTTCCCAGCTGGCTTCCCCATAAGCAACCCAATTGGGGGAAGCCAGGTTCCCTTAACAATTGCATGATTCACTTAGTAATTGCAGTGATAACAACTGTGGTGAAAAATAGATTGTAAAATTTGAGTGTGACTCATAGAACAGCTGCCTTCAATAGCAATGGAAATTCTGGTCCTAAATGAAGTAATTAGTTGAGGACTGCCTATATTTTGGAACCTACAACTTAGCTTATTTCTGGAATTAGCTTATTTACAAAGCATTGGCATAGTTTTCTTCCCAAAATCTACAAATTCAACAAGGAGTTGCTGGGCAGGAATGAACAGCAGATCCCTCTGGTGGTTTACCCCTTACCTTTTACCTTCCTCCCCCCCCCCCCCCCCCTCAGCCACCCACCCAAAAAGAAAGATAACATATCATTAAAGTTGGTAGTGAGTTTACTTGAAGGATTTGTCCAAAATTTGGAGCATCTTGACTGGTGAAAATTTTCCGTATCTGTTTTGGACCTCTGAAACCGAGATTCAGTAGAGAGGTCTTTTTTTTTTAATAAAGTTTTTTATTTTTTTCATTTTCATAACATATAATCACATGTATACTATTACATAGCCAACATCACATTGTATTATTAAATGTTTAGGTCCATTCATCTTACCATCAACTCCCAAAAACAATTATTGGCTCTTCTGCTCTCCATACACCATATTTGCACCTTGTCTATCACTTTCTTCTCTTTTTCTCCTCCCCCTTCCTACCTCCTTTCTTCCCTCCGTCATCCTTCCCTTCTCTACTCCCCCTTCCTCTCTTTTCCTCCTCCAATAGAGAGGTCTTGAAATGGCGTTCTACTTGTTTTGTCACCCTGAAATAAATAAAATCAACCGATGCTTGCCTGCTTCTCACACTTTCTTTCTTCTCCAGAATTAACAACCAGGATGGCACCGCTGAGATGCTTGTTGAAGCATTGGGTGTCAAGATTGTTAATAGCAGAGATGCCAAAGGAAGGTAAGTCAATGTGTCTTCCTGTTCTTGGTGAACGCACTAGTTATATTCCTCCGTATCATTGATCGGACCATCATTTGAAATGAGAGACATCCCTTCAAGATACATAAAAGAGGCTAAAGAAATTCAGCAGCATGAGTGTTGGTGCCTTAACTCCTATAGTTTCTGTCTTACATAGCACAAATACCCAGGCTCCATGAAGTTGTAGGATCTGAGATTCAAGGCAGCTTAAATCTGAATCGCCATTGTGTGTATCAAATGCAAGACAAATGGATTTCGATCAGAAATGCCAACGATCGCGAACCTTTTTAGGCTCGCGTGCCATAAGCGGGGGAGCACAGGGGGGTTGTGCACCGGCGTGCCGCACCCATAATGCAATGCGCCCCACCTAGTGCGCATGCATGCATGACAGGTGCTGCCTCCCATTTTTTACATGCTTTTTTTGCCCTCCCCAGGCTCCAGAGGCTTTATAGGAGCTTGGGGAGGTGTAAACAGCCCCTCTTGACCCCCCCAGAAGCCCTCCAGAGATTTCAGGAGTTTTCCTGAAGCCTCCGGAGGACTAAAAACGACGCTACGAGAAAACCGGAAGCTCTTACAAAAAATTTTTTTAGTTTTATTTTATTAAATTTATACCCCGCCCTTCTCCAAATGGACCCAGGGCGGCGCACAGGGATGTTAAAATACATACAAAATATATAAAATATATAAAATTTAAAAAACTTATTCTAATAAATAAACCCTGCGCTAAAAACCGAATTAAAAATCCCAAGTCTGGGGAGGGCGAAAAATGGCTTTAAAAATGGCATGCGCGCTGGCCAGCTGACGGGACAACGCCTCACGTGCCCTGCCAAATGGCTCCGTGTGCCACCTGTGGCACGCGTGCCATAGGTTCGCCATCACTGAGATATGCTCTAGCATCCTTATATGTGAGTGGCAGGGATCACTCACTTTTTCCAGGCTTGGACCTGCTGCTCACAAAATCCTCTGTGTTTGCCTTTACACTCCCTTAATCTCACAAGTTGGAAGTCAGGCAATTATTGGGCGACCAGCAGGCATGTCACTTGTCAACCCTGGCCTTGCGCTTTCAAATAGTGCTAAAAAAACCCACCCCTATTGCTACTAATTGTTGCTCAAGGGACCTACATTCAAGTTTATGATCGGTTTCTTAATGTGTGTGTGTATTTATTATGGGAAATATGTGTTTGGTGCCAATAGCAATGTGGTAATCTGTAGTAAACAAATTTATGTCCTGCCATTTATTCTTGTTTTTCTACCTCTTTAATCAGTATTCAGTTAAGTTTCATTAGGGAAGGGGTCTGCAAAGTCAGCTCTTTTAAGACTGGTGGACTTCAACTCCCAGAGTTCCCCAGCCAGCATAGCTGGCTGGGGAATTCTGGGAGTTGAAGTCCACCAGCATAGCTGGCTGGGGAATTCTGGGAGTTGAAGTCCACCAGTCTTAAAAGAGCCGACTTTGCAGATCCCTGCATTAGGGCAATGATGGGAAACCTTTTTGGCACCAAGTGCCCAAACCGGAACACACATGCATGGGCGTGCACCAGAGTGCTGGAACCCCAAAGACCAGCTCACTGGTGTGCATACCTGTTTTTTTGGGAGGCTGTTTTCAGGCTCTTTTTTGGGCCAGAAAACAGCCTGGTTTTGGCCATTTTGGGGTGGTTTTCAGGCCGTTTTTAGTGCTCTGATGCCCTCAAAGACCAACTGGCAACGGCATGTGTGCCCACAGAGAGGGTTCTGCGTGCCACCTCTGGCACGCGTGCCATAGGTTCGCCATCATGGCATTAGGGTGTGGCAATTGAGAGTGAGTTTTAATTTGGGGTTTGCTATGCCCTGCTGGGCAAGAGAGAGAAGATACACAAAATGTTTGCTTCCAGGGCTACGTGCCTTCTAAAAATACAGAGCTGAGAGATCATCCGGTGAGAAACTACCAAGCTTCTAAAGAAATTGATCGATATCAAAACACATTGTCGGAATGTGTACGTGTCTTTAAAATATGGAAATAGATGAAGTGTGTAGAATAAAATTTTAAAAACTAAAAACAATGCTGCATGATTTTACAATTATGCATCTAAAAAGCAGAGTTCTTTTTTGAAAGCATGTCAAGTCCATTCTTTCCTCTTCTTCCAAGGACCCCCCTTCACGCTGCTGCCTTTGCAGACAACATCCATGGTTTACAATTGCTTTTGCAACACCAGGCTGAGGTAGATGGAACTGACCAATTGGGGAGGACCCCTCTTATGATGGCTGCTGAAAATGGCCAGACGGCAGCAGTTGGTAAGTACAGTAATCCCTCGTTTTTCGCCCTTAATGGGGACCGGAACCTTCCGCGAAAACTGAAAAACCACGAAGTAGGATTCGCAATACACTATACCGGAAACTTGAGTTGGTGGACATCGTTTAAAGCAAGCACTAGGGGGCGCTTGCCTCCTACCAATGCATTTTTTTTCTATTCTGTATTTTTGAAAAACCCGCGACGCACTGAAGCCGCGAAGCATGAAGCCGCGAAAAACGAGGGATCACTGTAGTGGATCTCCTGTATTTATGCTATTTCTCTTTTTTGTTTCCCCCCCAACCATCCTATCATATCAGCTTAAGGCAGGGGTCTGCAAAGTCGGCTCTTTTAAGACTGGTGGACTTCAACTCCCAGAATTCCCCAGCCAGCCTAGTCTTAAAAGAGCCGACTTTGCAGACCCCTGGCTTAAGGGAATCCATAAAAATAGGTATGTATCTCTGAAGTCTTCTCTTGGTCCAGCATAGATCCGATACTGTCTGGTTCAGTTTCCTGCTAAGATCATTTCTGATCATACATAGTGACTAATTGTCCCAAAGTTGCTTTTTCAAGAGGCAACTGGACTTTCTGGTTTTTCTTTGACGATGTTTCGCTTCTGAAGAAGCATCTTGGATGAGAAGCAAAACATTGTCAAAGAGAAACCAGAAAGTCCAGTCGCCTCTTGAAAAAGCACCTTTGGGACAACCATGATTGAGAATCTCCATAGACATTTGACTTAATTTTTTTTGCAAAGATGTAAATATTGTAGATATTCTCTTGGTTTGGGGCATAGCTCTCTCTATTTATTTGCAAATTATGTTTTCCTTCTTAGTCTACTGAAGGGTAATCGTCTTTCTGTCTATCAACATCCTAGGGAAGGATTAGGAGCAATGCTTGTGCTCATATGAGCACTTCCATGAATTTTGCATGATATTTTTGTGCCTGAGATCAATTTTTTCCCCCTCTCATCATCCAGAAATAGCAACAATATGCTGCTTCCTTCCAGCATCTGTGACATAATATGAATAGCTACACTTTGCCTCACCCTAGACCAGGGGTCCCCAACCCACCGGGCTGTGGCCCGTTCAAAACCAGATTGTGCAAGAGGGCAAACATGTAAACATGCACAGCTCCACTTGCATGCCTGCTACGTGCGCAAATGGATCTGCATGTGTGAGTGCACTTATCTGCTGCTTGCATGGAAAAATTCCCTCTTTGTTCCCCGCCACCGGTGATGGTTCACAAAGCCAGAAAGATTGGGGACTGCTGCTCCAGACCCAAGCCTGCTTTGCAGTGGTGGGATACAACCGGTATGCCCCGGTACGGGCGTACCGGTGCCTACTGGGAGCACCAAGTACCGTTCTGGTATGGTGCTCCAGAGGGCCCGCCCACCCACCCACCCTTGTCTGTATTTGAGCCAATCGGGGCTTAGATGCATGGAGGATATGGCGCCGGCGTAATGCTCCGCCAAGCAGCTGGAGCGTCGGGAAGCATCGTGGGCAGTAAGTACTCAGGCGAGTGCTGCCCACATGCATGTTGTGGATGCCCTGCCCCGTTGCACCGGGATCCAGAACTCACCACTGCTGCTTTGGCTTGCAGGGGGGAAGCAAGAAGGCCAGCTGAAGGGTCTCTGGTTATTTGAGTGCAGGATTCCTTCCAACCTAGAGGATGGTTGAGAGCAGAGGAGCTAACTGCTACTTAATGTCCACTCCTAGTTATTCTTAAGAAATCTCTTAACTATTTCTTTTCAATTTTGGAGTAACCTAATGCAAATCATTCGCAAACAGGTTTCAGGCATACTACCGTTATGAAGGTCTATGGAGGTTCTCAGTCATTTTCAAAAGGCAGGTAGACTACGTCTTGGATGAGAAGCAAAATGTCTTTTTCCTCAAGGGAAAAAGCACCTTTGAGACCACCATTATGAAACCTTCCACCATCACATTTTGTAAGATGTAAAGGTTAGAACTGTGGAATGGCTTAATGTTATTTGAGGGTGAGCATAAAAAGATAAAGAGCAAAAAGAAATAGAAATAATAATAATAATAATAATAATAATAATAATAATAATAATAATAATAATAATAATAATAATAATAATAATAATAATAATAATAATAATAATAATGGAAAACAGTTCTAACAACAAATGGGGAGAACATTGGTGAAGTCAACATCAGACGAGGAATCTTCCAAGGAGATTCACTTTCACCACTACTGTTCAACATTGCATTAGTTCCCCTGACAATAATCCTACAGAACACAAAACTGGGATACCAAATCTCAAGACAACATGGCAAGATAAACCATCTATTATACATGGATGACTTAAAAATGTATGCGAAAAGCCCCACTGAACTTAAATCAATACTCAACACAGTTCAACTGTTCAGCAGTGACATCAAAATGAACTTTGGACTTGAAAAATGTGCTATATTATCCATGCAGCGAGGAAAAATGGAAAAAACAGAAGGAATAGAACTGGGAAATGGAAATATAGTGAAAGCAATAGCAAAGGATGATGGTTACAAGTACCTAGGCATATTGGAAGCAGATAAGATCTTGAATGAAAAAGTCAAAGAGTCAACACAAAAGGAATACATCAGGAGGGTCCGCAAAATATTAAAATCAAAGCTGAATGCCGGAAACATAATTAAAGCCATTAATACATGGGCAGTTCCAGTGATACGCTATTCAGCTGGAATCATCAACTGGACTCTGGCTGAACTGGAAAACCTGGACCGGAAAACACGCAAACTTTTGAATATATACCATGCTTTACATCCATGAAGTGACATTGACAGGTTGTACTTACCAAGAAAAATAGGGGGCAGGGGGCTATTTCAAATCCTTCAAATTGTAGAAGAAGAAAAATGAAGTTTGAATGATTATGTGAACCAAATTACAGAAAAATTGCTGCAGGCTGTAAAAATGGAGAACAGCATAAAATCGACAGAAACAAAGGCAGAATATAAGGAAAAACAGCTGGGTGACAGATTAAATAGATGGAAGACCAAGGCTTTGCATGGACAGCACTTGAAAAACATTGAAGGAAAATGTGATGACAACTTGACATGGACATGGCTTAAGATGGGAACTATCAAGAAAGAAACGGAAGGTTTAATACTGGCCGCTCAAGAACAAGCACTACAAACTAATGCCATGAAAGCGAAGATTCAAAAATCCACTGACAACCCAAACTGCAGACTTTGCAACAACAAAGTCGAAACTGTCTCACATTTAATATGTGAATGCAGCAAAATCGCACAAACTGATTACAAAGCTAGACATGACCGAGTTGCTAAATTAATCCACTGGTCATTATGTAAAAAATATGGTTTACCTGTATCCATAAAGTCATGGGAACACAAAGTAAAAAAGGTTATCGAGAATGAGAGGGTGAAGATCTTGTGGGACTTTCGAATACAAACAGACCGTCATTTGGAGCACAACACACCAGATATCACACCAGATATCAAAGGGCCGAAGTGTACAGTTCATTGATATTGCTGTTCCTGGGGATTCCAGAGTCGAAGAAAAAGAACTAGGAAAAATAATGAAATATCGCGACCTGGCCATCGAAACCACATGGCTATGGATGAAGCATGTCACAGTGACACCCATTGTCATCGGGGCACTTGGCACCATGTCCAAGAATTTTAATAAATATCTCAGCAAATTGCAGCTTCCTGCAATAACACCAGCGGAACTGCAAAAAACGGCACTACTTGGCACATGTTATATTCTACGTAGATACTTGGTTGATACCTAGGATGCTGGCAGCAAACGGTATCAACAATTAGCACCAGTCAATAGTATTTGTAATATGCATTTTTAAATGTTCAGTTGGCTGAGTTTCATGTTTTATGAATAAAGTAAATAATAATAATAATAATAATAATAATTAATAATAATAATAATAATAATAATAATAATAATAATAATAATAATAATAATAATAATAATAATAATAATAATAATAATAATAATAATCGTCATCTTTATTGTCATTGTACTAAAATTACAATGAATTTGGTATAACTTCACTGGTGCAAAATTATAACAGAAACAAAAAGAGAGAGAAAAGAAAAAAGAAAAAACTAGCATGTGCATGGAGTGATTGCGGTTGAATTTAAAAGTCTCACAGCCCAAGGATAGAAGCTACCTTTAAACCTGTTTGTTCGGCTGGCTATACTTTGATATCTTCTGCCCGATGGTAGAAGTGCAAAGAGATACCAACCAGGGTGTGAATCATCTTTGAGAATCTTCCTTGCTCTGCTAAAGCAGCGAGATCTGGCGATGTTATCACATCATATGTCACAAGCCAGCGCGTTGGCTCTCTGTATCTTGAGATACAGAGTTTAACTTCAGTTCCTTTGCTTTCTGGTTCACCTTTCTGCCTGGATGGTGGAATTTTGAAATGCCTTCTCCAGTATGATTCCTCTTCTGGCAAAAGCCAAATTATTTCAGAGGACAATGACATCAATCTAGTGGTATAGATGTTATCTGTCTTGATTTTTTGGATTTAATTTTTTTCGTTTGCAATTTTTTAATTTTTTTAAAAAAAAATTAGACAGACATAGACAAACAAAACATAAAACCATCTTCAATTACATTCAGTGTGTCGATTGGTTACAAGACTCTTGTGCATCCTTTCCATAGTCCCACTTACAATTTATATAAGATCTCATATTATCAATCTAATATATATGTATACATTATTATCATTACATCATTTATTTGACTATAACTATTATTCCTTCATTATATGGACCAGGGGAGACATGATAGCAGTGTTCCGATATCTCAGAGGGTGCCACAAAGAAGAGGGAGTCAAACTATTCTCCAAGGCACCTGGGGGCAGGACAAGAAGCAATGGGTGGAAACTAATCAAGGAGAGAAGCAACTTAGAACTGAGGAGAAATTTCCTGACAGTTAGAACAATTAACCTCTGGAACAGCTTGCCTCCAGAAGTTGTGAATGCCCCAACCCTGGAAGTCTTTAAAAAGATGTTAGATAGCCATTTGTCTGAAATGGTATAAGGTTCCTGCCCACGCAAGGGGTTGGATTAGACGACCTACAAGGTCCCTTCCAACTCTGCTATTGTATTATTGTATATACGAGATATTCTAGATTTTAAATTCATTGATATAAGAATTCATTGCATCATCCTAGATCAATCCAATAATAATATATCTTTATATTATATTCTGTATCATTCTATTATCCTTGTATTGTAAAAATTCTCTAGCATCTTTCATTTCCATGTTTTTTTTTATCTAACCACTGATAAAATAAATCCCATATCTTCTAAAATTGTTTATCTTTTTGTTCTCTAATTTCAAATGTCAATTTACTCATTTGAGCACATTCCATTATTTTCTGAATAAATTCCTCCTGCGTTGGTATTTTCTCATTTTTCCAGTTTTTAGCAAATACAATTCGAGTCGCTGTTAACACATTTACAATCAAATATTTCAATTCTCTACTATATATTTCCGGTAAAATCCCCAATGAAAAAATCTCTGGTTTAAAGTCTTTATGTTTTTGTATCATTTTTTCCAACCATGTGTGGATTTTAGTGCAGTATCTTTTAGCTTCTGCACACGTCCACCACATATGGTAGTATGAACCCAGTATCTGATGTTTCTCATTTGCCATTTTAATGTTGGAAGTTGGCTTCTATGACTTTGGGGTGAATGGCTTATATCAGGGGTCTCCAACCTTGGCAACTTTAAGTCTGAAGGACTTCAGCTCCCAGCAAAGCTGGCTGGAGAATTCTAGGAGCTGAAGTCCTTCAGACTTAAAGTTGCCAAGGTTGGAGACTCCTGGCTTATATGAATCTTTTAAATAAGTATAGGCACAATTTTTCATGTTGCATTTCCACAATTTTCAGAGTTCCTGCTGTACAGAGCAAAAGCAGATCTAACTGTGCTGGATGTCAACAAGAACACAGCTCTTCACCTGGCCTGCAGTAAGGTACAATGTCCAAAAGTGGGACCTATAAAATTGCTTTTGGGGACGACGACGATTTTCTATAGAATGTTAATATGTAAAATTGGAAGATTATGATGAAAGTGATGCCAGATGTGATTAAATGACTTTATTTCCAAATAATGAGTTTATGTAATTTGATTTTTATTGGGAAGACAAATGACCCACTGGAGTAAAAAAAAATAGGTTTATTAAGAATTTATAGAGTAAAAAACAAGGGAGGTGGGAGGAGGAAGGAAGGAAGGTAGATTATGTATGATAATGATTTTTCAATTAATTTTAATTGCAATGGTAAAAACTAATGCAAGTAAAAGAAAAGTATAAACGGAAAGAATAAAGGATTACCAAAAATATAACAAGTTAAATAAATTATAAATAAACAAACTTTATATTCATTTATTTTACTTCTAATGATCTTAATCTTTAATCCATTCAGATAATGCCATAGAACTTGATTTCATTTCTTTTTTGTCTCTTTTCATGAGTTTATTGAAAAATTTAATAAGATTCTTTTTTAAGTGCAATGTAGAAAAATTATCCAGGTTACTCTCTTATGTTATTGTTTGTATGACCTTTTTAACCGCTAAAACAACCTATCTCTTTTGTATGTCCAGTATAACTCTTTTTCCATATCACTTCCATTTTACTCTTGTAATCTGTCATTTGTAAATCCACATTCAGCTCATTCTGTTTTGTGGTGTAAAACCTATTCCTCTTCCATAATATTCTTTAGACACAGTCTATTCCTAGAGGCAGATATTCCTATTCACATTGTTAATATTAACCTCTGACTCCACTTTTCAAAAATGCCCTTCAGTATTTCCAATGTTAGAAAATTTTGCACCATTCTGTAACTATTAGTCAAGTTTATTAGTTCAAATTTAGTTGAAAAGTTTAGTATCCAGTTTTAAAAGTTTACCTTATTGTGTTTTTAAAACAATTTGACTTTCCTATTGAAAGAATTCTTCACAAGTACCGGTAATTCCAAAATCTTATTTCAGATTTATCTGGAATCATTTATAACTTTCTAAAATCAGTCTTAATTAACTTTTGCTCTTTATTTTTTTAAGTTGTTAAGTTTGTAGGTTTTTTAAAAAATTAAGGATTCAGACTTTCTCTCCAAAGGTTTCTAATAGCTGAAAGGTAGTTAATAAGCTATTTCTAAATGGGATTAGAAAAGAAATTAAATTTCCTTTTAAAGCTGCCTCCCAAGGTTTCAGCAAGATCACTTTCCCCTCATTTCCCAGTGCTTAAAACCCACTGGAAGCTGTAGTCTCCTTGCAAGGAGCAATTGCTGAAGTATTTTTGGGTGATCTCTTTTTCTGCAGAGAAATTTGAAGAACTGGTCTACTCACTGGCTCTTCATTGCTGTGATTATGAGTTCTGGTTTTTCACAAAGCCAGCTGTAGCCTTACTTTTTCTACAGAATGAATGAATATATGAATGCATGAAAATGAAACTACCTAAAATTATGACTTCTGATCTTTTCAGTATATAATTACAATCTTACAACCCCCCCCCCTTAGATTTTATCTTATGCAAGTCTGATCACCCCCTCATTTAATTCATTAAAAAAAAATCTTCAAACCCGTATATCGTTTTGTTTCTTCTTTCAGCAAAAATTTCATATAAGTTTTCCATTTTTTCAGAAAAGTTACCCAGGAATGATTTTTATGGTTGTAATAGAATGATAACCGGAGGCCAGAAATCTGCCCTGGGAATCATAAATCCTTGAGAAAACCCTTTTGGTGATAGATGGACAGTATTGTTGGTGTCCTGTTTTATTGCTGAAACTCACACTAATAATAGAGCAAATGTAATCTTCGTTTTCTCCCACTAGGAGACAGTGCAGCATACTTTCAAACAGAAACAATCCATCACCGTACAATATTTTCCAGCTCCTTTATCATACTTTAACCAGGGGTGGGTTGCTCCCGACATTACTGCTGGTTCAGTGCGTGCAAATTTTTGTGTGCGCATACTTTTCTCATGCGCACACCAGATGTGCACTCTGCGCACATGCACATTTGCACAAAATAGGTCTGCACATGTGCAAAACATTTTTTTAAATGTGCAATTGCAATTATTCTCTGCATGCACAGAAAATCAAAATGGCGGGCCCCGTAGGAGAACCGGTTCAGGGACGTGGCAGGCCTGGGTCTCTGCCACTACCTGTTCAGCCAAACCAGTAGGAACCCACCTCTGACTTTAACCCCCTCTCTCCAAGCAAATGCTTAAAGTTTAGAATTTTCCTATTGGGGCTTACGTATTCCTGCTTCTGTTCCCTGTTAATTCTGTCCTTAATATCCGGGCTTACTTTATTGTAGCCTATTGTGGCAAAGCACGTTGACTTGCATGAAAAGGCCATGATAAGAAACCTGTGTCATATTCCTTATCAGAATTAAATTGCAGAGCTGAGTTCAATTTTGGACTTCTTTTATCTTTTCTTTCCAGGGTCATGAAAAGTGTGCCTTGTTGATTCTGGGGGAAACCCAAGACCTTGGCCTTATCAATGCAACAAACAGTGCTCTACAGATGTAAGTACTCACACAGTCTATGGAAACTAGCAAATGCTTTCCTTCCCTTTGTTTCCTATCAAATATTGCTAAAAATGAGTCGGGAAAAGCTTGTTCTTAGTTGATTGCAATGTGGGAAGAAAACCCACATTAAAAAGATTTGGGTGGCCACCCATCTTAGACAATTCTGGGTGGCTCACACATCGATCCTTAGGCTGATAACAGTTGCAGTGAAGTTCCATATATGTAGAACAGGCTGAGGGCAGCTGTACATTGAGCCCCAAAGTACACTTAGTTTTTCTGAGCTATTTTTCCCCTTCACAAATCCTCCCAGTGCCAAAATTTCTCCTTGCTACATGGTATATGTCCAGGAAGCAGAATTAAAACAAGATGGATTGACAGCATCAGCAAGTATTTTGAGCCCTATTGGCAAAAGAAAGCTTAGGTTGGAAACATGCAGAAGAGACCTTCATCCTGCAGTGGACACACAATGGCTAAGTTGATGATGATGATATGGCGTATATATTTTTGAAGCCATTAGAAAGGGAGCTGTGGAGAAGGTCCTGTTAGTGCAATGGCAGTGGTATTTGAGAATCCAAGTAAATAATTAAATCTTCCTCTTTCCAAGTGAGATTGGGGTGCAAGAGTCCTCCTCTTGAATTTGGCCAATACTGTGTTTCCCTGGGGGGGGGGGGGTTGGAACCCCCCCCCCTCCCCCCATATAAGCGCTTGGCCTTATTTTTGGGGAGGTCTTATTATTTTTGAGGTGCAGGAGGTGGCGAACGTGATCACCTTATGGCTGCTGCTGCATTACAATATTTTCGGGAAGGGCTTATTTTTTGGGGAGGGTTTATTTTAGCACATGCGCTCAAAAGCCCGATTGGGCTTATTATCCAGGGAGGTCTTATTTTTGGGGAAACAGGGTAGCATAACCATCCTTTCTCTTCCCACTGCACACAGGCCACTCCACATTGCAGCTCGAAACGGATTGGCCTCTGTTGTCCAGGCTCTGCTGAGCAGAGGTGCCACTGTGCTTGCTGTGGATGAAGAAGGTATGCATCATTCACATCTGGAAGCTCAAGGCAAGAGTTCGTTTAGTATGGGGGGGGGGGGACGGGATGACAACAAAGTTTGATGCAGTAAAGATACCTGTCAAGGCAGGATGTCAAGAGTCCAGGCAGTTCAAATG
The DNA here is from genome assembly GCA_039707465.1 of Rhabdophis nuchalis. Taxonomy (NCBI): domain Eukaryota; kingdom Metazoa; phylum Chordata; class Lepidosauria; order Squamata; family Natricidae; genus Rhabdophis; species Rhabdophis nuchalis. The sequence continues at coordinate 168,901,259 of CM077646.1, forward strand.
AATACATAGGTTTATTATACGCGAAACCTCTACAACAATCTGAACTACCAACAATCAAAGCAAATTGGTGGCAGATAAGAGTCAATAGAATTCAAGATGGTCTGACTTAGATCTCTTGTTGGAAGTGAAGGGACTCGAGACTGATAACATGTTTGACTCCCTCCCTCTGATTCAGCCTGGTCAACTCCTGCAATATCTATCTTAGTCTGTCTAAGACAGCTTTCCAATCTGGCACTCTCCAGATGTGTTGTAACTATCACAGAAAATCCAGTCCTCACAGCCAATTATGAGAGTTCCAGTTGTAAAGGTGGAAGTTTATGTAGTGATTCTTTGTCAAGATAGAATACAATATTGTGAATTTATTTATTTATTTATTTGTCAAATTTGTATACCGCCCTATCTCCCCAAGGGGACTCAGGGCGGTGCACAGAAATATAAAATATAAAACAATACAATACAAAACAGTTTAAAAATAAATTAAATCAAGGTCTGTGCTAAAATTCAGATTAGAAAAAGGGTTAAAATCAAATTAAAACTATATCCATTTAAAAACTAAGCCAGGCCGGCCTCTTGAAATAGATGTGTCTTTAGTGCCCGGCGGAAGAGGCGTAGGTCCGTGATGATTTGAAGGTCGGGAGGTAGGTCGTTCCAGAGGGCAGGCCCCGCCACAGAGAAGGCTCTCCCCATGGGGGCCACCCATTGGCATTGTCCGGCGGATGGCACCCTGAGGAGGCCCACTCTGTGGGAGCGGACAGGTTTAAGGGAGGTATGTGGTAGGAGGCGGTCCCGCAGGTAGCCAGGTCTTGTGCCATGGAGCGCTTTGAAGATGGTTACTAACACCTTGAAGCGCACCCGGAAGGCCACAGGTAGCCAGTGCAGCTCGCGCCGGAGAGGTGTTACATGGGAGTATCGAGACACTCCCAGAATCCCCCGCGCAGCCGCATTCTGGACTAGCTGGAGCCTCCGGGTGCACCTCAAGGGAAGCCCCATGTAGAGAGCGTTGCAATAGTCCAATTATTGTGTATGGAGATTCACATTCCTCAGAAATAATATTGTAGAGTTGGATTTTCCTCCAGCCCTTTGATTAAGGTGGATGGTGGGCTCCATGGTGAAATGTTTGTCTAACAAAGTATTATTTTGCTAATGCTATGTACACGTGTTATTTTTCTAGTGGTTGTTGTTCTTATCTATAATATTTTTAGAATTGTATGCCTCCCAGAGTCAATATGAAGCCAGGTGCCTTTTATAAAGGACCTGCATATTATAAAAATGTGGATATAGAGATGATTTTCTTACATACCCCATGAAAATGAAACTCAGTGACTGGTGTTAAGGACAAGAAGGTTTCTGAGAAGTTAAAAATGATTTGCACAGCACTTGTTTAAACTGTGGTGTTTGTTGCCCTGAGTTAGTTTGCAGATGCTCCACTTAGATTGTTTGAAAGGGGGAATGAAACAGATTCATGGCTCTCAGAGCGAGAAGTCCTGAACTTACGACCACAATTGGGAGCAGAATCTTGGTTATTGAGCAAAGTGGACATTAAGTGAGATGTTACATGACTGCTTCGCTTAGCCACTGCAGTCTGGCAGTCCAGTTGTAGCTGTTGAGCAGTCTCATTCATTAAGAGGATGGAGTCCCAGGTAGGGAGTAGGGAGTGCTTGGTGGGAGGACGAGGACACTGGGAGGCCTGGCAGAGGAGGTAGGAGCAGAAAAATCCTACCTGCCAATACCCAAGTAGCATTTTCAGCCCATAGGTTGGAGAGACACTTGTGTGTAATCTATGCTGGGCCTCCCACATCCCCGTGAAGCCCCCCACATTCCTTACATTACTCCACTGCCTCTCATCCCTGGGGACTGGCTGAAAGAGCGCCCTCCTGAAGCGACTCAGCTCTGTAGTCTGCTTGGGTTTCAGTAGGGAGCTCTTTCAGCCAGTTCCTCAGAGACAAGAAGGTGTCTTGTCAGCAAGTGGCAGCCAGAGCCATGCAACTTTTCCTGCTGACTTCCCCAATGGCTTTCTGGGGAAGGCAGCAGAGAAGATTGCAAATTGTTGCAGCATGCTTGGCAACCGGTCATAAGTGAATAGGTTGCCAAGCATCCAGACTGCAATCACATGACGTGTGTGTGTGTGTGAGAGAGAGAGACAGAGACAGAGAGAGACAGAGAGAGAGAGAGAGAGAGAGATTTTGCAATGGTCCGATGTATTTTACAAGCTGTAAAGTACCTTTCTTGAGGCCATTGTTAATTCGAACCATTGTTAAGTGAACTTTCAGGTGATAACTCGAGGACTTCCAGTACCTCTTAGCCTTAATGCCTGCTGTCTCCTGAATTTTAAGCAGGACGCTTTTCTCTCTCTCTCTATAATGAAATAGAAACAGTGTCATCTTAAAACACCTGCTTCTGTTGAAAATATATATATTCGACATTTAATGGAAGGAATTCTGAACAGATAGTCCAAACCGGCTCTTTAATTTGTCATCTGCTGGCCCCCTTTCCCTAGGAATGGCTTTGCTTTTGTTGTTGTTGCTGTTGCTGTTGTTGTTGCGTGGAACTGAACTTGCTTGTCTTTTCCAGGCCATACCCCAGCCTTGGCTTGTGCCCCCAACAAAGACGTTGCTGACTGCCTGGCACTTATCCTTTCCACCATGAAGCCTTTTCCACCTAAAGACGCCATCAGCCCTTTCAGCTTCAACCTCCTCAAGAACTGCGGCATTGCTGCCAAGACAGCCGCCTGCAGCTCCCTGCCCAACGGGAACAGCTGCCCCTACACCAAGGATAGGCACAATGCCATCGGCTTAGATGGCTGTTATTCGGAATAGCTTAAAAAAACAACAACGATGATGGGTGATCTAGTATCTCTTCTATTTATTTAGGAATTCTATCAATATAGGACACTTTAAAGGAGAACAAGACTGGGAATGGGCCTTGCAAAAGGTCCTAGGAACCAAAAAGAAAGAAAGCAAGGAAAGAGAGAGAGAGAGGAAAAAACCCTAGAGAAAGTGATCTCAGCTTCTGCATCCTACCTAGATACTTGCTTTGACCACTAGCATTTCTTTTGCTATCACAATTAACAGAAAGAAGTGTGGGTTTTCGAACAGATTCGTTCTCTTAAGGCCGTGTTTCTCAACCAGGTCAACTTGAAGATGTCTGGACTTCAACTCCCACAATTCCCCAGCCAGCATTCGCTGGCTGGGGAATTGTGGGAGTTGAAGTCCAGACATCTTCAAGTTGACATGGTTGAGAAACACGGCCTTAAGGTGATTTTTTTTAAAATTACTCTGTGAAGCTTTAAAACAAAATCGGCTTGCGTTCTTCTTTCCCTTGCTGTTTGCCAAAGGGTATATTGCCCTGTTCTTCGGATGTTTTTGAGCAACCCACCTTTTTTCAATCCCAATTCCTCAAGGCTTGAATGCTCTGAGTGACGAGCCAATTAAATGTACTTTAAAATTTACTTTGGATGCATGGGGTTGTGGCAGCAGCCGAAGGACCCAAATTTGATCCTTTGGATCAGCTTAACTGCGTCTCCCACACTCCCCTTCTGTCAGGCCACCTTCTCATTTGGCATCGTTTTTCTCTGCGCCCTCAAGAGCATAAAATAATAATTCCGAGGGACCCAGCAGGCTAGGTAGGGAGCAGAAGCCCGAATTGCTGCTGCTGCTGCTGCTTTTTGTTTTGCATTTTGAAATCGGGACAGGGAGGTTGATCAAGGAGGGACCGTCAAGAAGGGCAGCAGCCGCTGGCAAAATGCCACTATCATTGCTTCTTTCCCTAATGGTAACTTTTGTTCGTTCGTTAGCTTGTTGCGCTTCGGCCTTTTTGATTCCGGTGAAAAACACTTGAACTGAGAACTACTGTACCTGGATACTCTGATACTTTAGGCAGCTCATAGTCCCTGAATGCTGTTGCCCAACCAACGCGGTTCCTCTTTAAAACAAAAACAAACAAACTTGTGTATGCGCTGCCAGAATTATCCCAACCACATCAGGCACTTTAAGGGATCTTCTGTTTTTGGAGGCTGTTGGGTTTTTTGAGGGGGGGGGGGGGAAGAAGGAAGGTTATTGGGGTAGCAAAATGTTGAATCCCCAAAGAGAATTTCTTTTGTGGTGCAGTGTTTCCCATTAGACAAGTCAGTGTTGCCTAAAAAAAAGTTATTTATAAAGAAACAATGCACTTCAGAATCTTACAATCTTACATTTGTGTTTATAATTTTTCCCCACTCGAGTAACATCCAGAAGATTTCATTAGGGTGCGTGTGTGTGTTTGTGTGTGTGTGTATATCTCTGTCCGTCCATCCCTAGGTGGGGCTAGTATGAGTGCGTATTTTTTTAATTTTAAAATTTCTATTTATTACACAATTTGAGCGTGTGCACTGGTTTTTTTCCCCCTTTTTGTACTGTAAACTGTATCATGTGTAGAAACTAACAAAAAAAAAAAAAGATTACCATATCACAAAGTGTGTTCAAAGCCAAAGATTGGGATGTAGCAATCAGATGAAAGCTGCTGGGGCAAAATGTGATGACCTAGTCATCTTTTCCATCGCTTTCCCAGTCCTGCAGAGCTGTGGTAGACTTGGGACTGCCTCTAGCACAGTGTTTCTCAATCTTGGTGGCTTTAGGTCCTGTGGACTTCAACTCCCAGAATTCCCCCAGCCAGCATAGCTGGCTGGGGGAATTCTGGGAGTTGAAGTCCACAGGACTTAAAGTCGGCACGGTTGAGAAACACTGGCCTAGCAGAACATGTGAATTTTCAGAACGAACTATTCCAAGGCATAATGTGTTTGGACCAGCGAGCTTTAAAGACTAGAAACCCTGGGGGGAAATAAACCTGTTTTTTATTTCCCCCCAGGGTGTCTTCTTACAGACACTCTCTGATTGTTAAGGAGAATATATGAGCCAGCCGTAGACTTGAATTCTTTTGCATCATGGTGCATTTTACCCTTTTTGAACAATGTATAAGAATTTACAACCCAGCATTTAAACGGGCTGGCAAAAAACGATACCTTCTCTGCCCTGGCCTTTTCCTTACCAGATTTTTTTGGATGCAGAGTGGACCCCAATGCAATTGCTAGAGCCTTATTTATTTGCATTGACTGGTTTTCCAAATTTAAACAAAGAAGAAGAATCAAGAAACAAGCCAATTTAGACAGTGTGGCTAATGGCTAGATCTTTCAAAGGGGAGAGTTGAATCGGGAAGTGAGAAGAGATGATGATGAAATAATAAGTGTAGACAAGAGACAAATCCCTTCCTTTTGGCACGGTCTGAATTTACCAAAGCCAAATTCCTACAGCCACTAATCTTGCCCTTTGCCAAACTGCATTTTTAAAAGGATACGATCACTTTGTTTTTCTTCTTCTTTTGTGGAGCTTCCCCCCACCCCCCACCCCCCACACACACACATACACCCAGCCTCCCTTCTCCTTCCCTCCTTACGGGCTTTCTCAGAGATTTATTACACGTCATTTGAGATCAGTTATTCTAAGCGTTTGCTGAATTATTTTGTTTGTTTCCTGCATATGGATAGATTGCAAAAAAATAAAAAAAATTGGGGGCCTTAAAGGTAGTGAATTCTAGTCTTCAAACAAACCCAACAATGTCCTTTGACGAAGCCTGCTGCAGAGACTAGGGCGCTACTAGCTTAGCTGTTCCTTCTTTCTTTGATGCCCAAGGAATCTTAAGAAACCTTTTCGTTTTGCAGCTGCAGGGTAAGGAGCGTATTAAAAGTTTTCAATGCACTTGCCAAAAAAGCACAGCGGACAGCCTGTTGCAGATTGGCCATTAACGTTTTCACTGCACTATGGTTGGGTTTACTGTTCTCCGCCCTCGGTTACTCCACATTCTCTACCTTGAAAGAAAGTGTTAACCTTTCTACACCAAATACCTCACTGTTGGAATAGAAATGAACAAAACTTGAATTAAAGATTCCTCTTCTCCCCTGCCCCCTACTTTTTGATGAGAAAGGTCCTTTTCAGCATCCTGTAGATGGAGAACTGAAAACAAAAACAACCAACCAACCAACCACTTGTTTACATTTTATTAGGTACTAGCAGTTTACTTCTTTCAAATTGCCTAATTTTATTTTTAGCCTTCTAAGCGCAATCCCCCCCCCCCCCCCAATAGAAGGGCCAAGAGGGCTTAAGTTGGGAGGGCCAAAGTAAGTGTGAAGCCACACTTGGTCATGGTTTGATTTCTTTTCAAGGGCTAAATGAATAATCCTTTAAAGGCAGAAACTGGACTGAGACATTTGTAGGAAAATGGGTGGGGGAGATCCAGTGTTCCTTTTAGTGCTGAGAACTAGGAGGCCTTCAGGTATTCTGTCTCTTCCCACAGGTGCAATGGTTTAAACCGGGGGTGGGTGGGTGGGGTGGGTGTTATCCAACCTTGGCAAACTTTTAAGACTTGTGGGCTTCAACTCCCAGTATTCCTCAGCCAATTCATCCCAAGACATGTCTTTGTGGCCTGGAGGAACGTGGACTCATTTAGAAATCCTAGCACAGTTTGTTCTTATAGGGGAGGAAAACCCATTCCCCACCCCCACCCCCTTTTTACACTTATGTGTAATGAATTGTAGTTGCTTTCTGTAGCAGTTTTGGGGAATGAGCATAGCTTGAATGGTTTCAAGAGTTTCTACAAGAGTTCTTGAGCTAAGGAGGTGAAGCTTCCATGGACCACAGTCCTTAGAGAGTGGAGATGATCCCTTCTCAGTTTTTATGTTTTATTGTTTTTTTAAAAAGCAGGAATGAAATTTGAAGGAAGGAGTGGAAGCTGAGATACAATCAGCTTTCTGAGATAAGCTTTAGAATAAGGGAAATTCCTAACCCTACTGCCAGATGAATTGGGCTGGCATCAATTTTATTTCTTACATTACCTCCTTATATTAGAACTGGGTTTGTGCAGGACTTCTTTTGCCGAACTGATGAAAAATAATCAGGCAGGACTGTCTTTTTTAATTGCCAAAAAAAAAAAAAAAAAGCATTCCCTTTCTTACATTTCACCCTAAAAATGGAAGATATGACAATCAATGTGATCTTTTTAAGGGCTTCAGCGTACTTAGCTCTGTAGCATCGCACATTATTCTATTTCTAGTGTTCCATTTAACTTTTTCCTTAAAAATGATGACGAGAAAAAAAAAATGGAGTGGAAACAATTCCAGCAGCGCATATCTAAATTAATATATTTCAAAAAAAGAAAGAAAGAAATGGAGGCAGCAGTTGGGTTGGGTGTGAAGAAAATGTGGCCAGCTCTGTTTTAGTTGCCAGTCTTGTTCTCCTTTAACGCTGTAACATGTACATTTTGACAGCACAGCTTGACAGTTTTAAGTAATAATTCAAATGTCTGGTGGTAATAACTTGCATTATTGTGCTAAGATGAGAGTTGGTTTTCCCTGGTGCATTGTAAAAGAGGGCTGGAGGAAAACTTCCTTTTTTACTTCCTGTCTTTTCTCCCACCCCCCTTCTCTCCAGTATTCTGCAAGCACATTTGACTTTCTGGTGTGCAGTATTTTACACAGGGTTGGGAGAAAATGGGGAGCGGAGGGGGGGGGGCAGAAGAGGATCTTGGCTTACAGCTTCTTCCTGTTGCCATCTGGCATAAAATCTTATTTTAACCTTGCACCCTTCTTTGCATCTTAGAAGACCCTGCTCCTAATATTTCCGTACGATTATGATTATGATTATTATTTTTTCCCTTTCGCTTGTCTCAAAATGCAATCACGGGGCTTCCCTTCTTAACCAATCCAAATAAGGAAGTTTTTCTCCAACCACCTTTCTCCGAAGCACTTGCTTTACAAGTTTTGTTTTTTTTTAAAGCACTTTTGTTTAAAAGCATGAGGGTCTTGATTCCCCCTTTTATAGCAACCTATAGGAGAAAGGCCAGCAAGGGAATACGGGGTCAGGAAAAGCCTATTTTCCTTTTGGTCCCTCCCCCCCCCCCCCTTCTTTTTTTAAAAAAATATATATTATTTTTTGGTCTATGTTGGGTGGGAGGCGGGTGGAGAATTCTTTTAATTTACTTCAGGGCTCTAGAGTCATGGTTCTAGGGTTCAGAGAATTAGAACAAAGGGAAGTTGTGTTTTAAAAAATAAACAGCACAAATACATTTCAGCCTGACAAGTGTATTTGCACTGCCATTGTTAGATAAATGGGCCTTCCGCTGGGAGCCCAGCTGAGCCATATAACTATTGACAAACACTGAATGTAAATGTCCTTGTAGTGGACAAGTACTGAGAAGCGATAAATTGATCATATATTCCTAAGTGGGCACTTCAGCGAATTTAAAATAATTGATCCTGATTTTTTCCCCCTCCTAAAAACGACTTTATTTTGTTTACTTTTCCCCAGAGGTTGCTGGAGCTTAAGAAAACCCATTTGTAGCATTGTTATTGTTCATTACTTCTACGTTTTCTTTGTCCACTTGCCCCCACCCTGCCCAAGGAGTTCAAAATCATGGGATATAGACATCCCCCTCTAATATTTCTAAAGAGCTGTAAATGTAAAAAAAAAAAAAAAAATGAAGTTACCGGATTGGAATCTGTGTCCCTGAAAGTGATTTGTAGATTAGCACCCACAACCCTTGTATATTAATCTAGTTTGGTTTCTTGGTTTGGGACAGTGGATTACCAAAGGGGCCTGTCTCTGGCCAGCTTCTGTACAGACTATACATGCAAGAGACTTTGAATCTCCTTTAGGGCTAATGCTCACTTTGTATTGAGAGCTAGATCCAAACATTTTGGCTTCCTTCTGATAGGAATGCGATAGTCGATCCAAGGACATGCCAGAATACCTCGCAGGTAGGCAAATTGGGGTGGAAAGATTCTTCTAATGACAGGAATTTTTAAACTCCAGCCAGTATAAGGTATTCTGGCATAGCTATGAACCTTAATGTGAGCAATCTTTTTTCTTTTAAAAAAAAACACCAGTTATTAAAACAGATATCCAAGCAAGTAACCATCCCTCCTCTCCTTGCTGAGTCTTGGAAAGTATATTTATATATCCCATATTTAACTCTCCTCATTACTCCACGTATTTTTCTCAAGTACATTTCCATGTCAAATTGTTGTGTAATTCCGTTCTGATTAGCTATTCGCCTAATAGTGCCAAAGAGATGACAAGATTAGGAAGGTGGTAGAGAGAAGTTCGGTGATCTTTCACAGCATACTTGGCTTTTTAAAAACAAATTATTTAACCTGTAAGCTCAGTTCAGCTTGGCCTTGGGCCTATTGTTATGTGCAGGTGGTGCGGGGGTGGGAGAGGAACCACCATCCGTATTGGAAATGTAAATGTGAAAACCTTGAATTGTTTCATCACTTTAAAACCTTCTCTTGGTGGATTTTGTTTTTTAAATGGGTGCTTCAGTATCAAGCATGTAGCATTTGAGGGGGAAAAAATGTGACTTCAGCATCGCTTAACTCCTACAAAGTCCATGTTAAAGAAGAGATGGGGATATATAGATTATTTTCCCCCCACTGAAGCAAGGAGGAATGTTAATTGCAGTTGGGATTCTGTGAACTTGGAAGCAATGATTTCATTCGAATCATGAATTTGGGGGGGCAAAGAAAAAGCTGTTAATGTTACAAATAGGTAGAAAATATTTTGGGATAGATCTCTAAAGTCTCCCGTAAGGCATCTGTAGCAAGTTCTTAGTGTCTTTCAGTGATCTATGTGTAAATGCTGCACCAATGTATATTATGCACATAAAAACATTTCTTTGAATAAGATAGGACAGACCTCATCTCCAGTCAGGTATAAACTATTCTTCCTCTTTTGTGTGTTGGTTTTTCTCTGTGTGTATGTGCGTGTGCGTGTGTGTGTGTGTGTGTGTGTGTGTGTGTGTATACCTGTATGTGATGAGCATCTTTTCAAATTCACTTTTGGTGCAAAAACAAAAGGGATGAAAAAGAAAAGAAAGAAAAATAAGCCTTACTTTTAATTCCAATCCTATCTTAGTTTGTCAACTTGAATATAATCAAGCAGAATTGCATGGAAGTCTTTGAAACTAGCTGAGCCTCGTGTGCACGGTGAGTGGCAACGAATTAGTAAACAACGAATTAGTATGCAATTTCAGCCACGCAGCTTTTGGAACAATCCCTGCATTTTTTTTTTTTTTAAGAATGGCGCGCCAGGGGGTTGATTATACCAGCTTGTGCCTGCTTTGCCTTGTGAAAAACTTGGGAATTGGTTCCCGCTCACTCACCCTTCATGTTGACCAGAAGAGAGATTTCATAAAAAAACCTTACATTGTATTTCTTTTTTCCCTCTTGAAACCAGTGTTTTCCAGTTGATAGTAAGACCTTAGATCGGGGGTCTCCAACCTTTGCAACTTTAAGTCTGAAGGACTTCAGCTCCCCGACTTCTCCAGCCAGCAAAGCTGGCTGGAGAAGTCTGGGAGCTGAAGTCCTTCAGACTTAAAGTTGCAAAGGTTGGAGACCCCTGCCTTAGATAACCTCTTTAGATATCCGGGGCATTGACAGTATAGATTAACAGCATGTTTAGTTATTGGGGATAATATCATTGCGGGGTGGGATTAGGGAGGAAAATAAAGACGATACATCAACAGATGGTTCGGATTATCTGCTTTCTAAGGTAATTCCTTAGGGTTGCCTCCTATTTGACCTGTGTAAATGATTACTACATTTTAGATACACCTGCATTTTGCACTTCTATCAGCAGTAGGGGAAAAGACCAAAAAATGACTGGAAGGGTGGAAATTACTCTAGTTCAGGGCTGTCAGACTCGCAACCCATAGGCCAGAGGCATCACAAGTTTGACAGCCTTGCTCTAGTTGATCTTTTGACCTGCACGGTGGATATATGAATCTATTGGGTAATTTTTGTCCAAGGCATTTAGTTGCAGCACTGTAAATCTCGGATCCCTTCTGTCAACTTGATTATGAAGATGAAGAGAAAGGTTAGTTTCAAGTTCTGCCTCTTTGTGGTGATATAATTAGGGTATGTTAATGTACAGCTGTCCCCCTCTAAATTTACTATTCTTAACGTGCAATTCTCTATGATCATTTATTTGGTATCTGAAATTTGCACTAATCAGTTGAAGATCTCTTAGGCAAAATTGGAAATAGAGGCATTAACCAGCAGAGCACACTTAGAGAGATGAGAAGTTGGAGACAAAAGATCAAAACCAAAGGGAAAATTGGTACTGTGGGTTCTTGGGAGTTTGACACAGAGAAGACGTCTATATTGTGTTGGGCATCTTGTAGACCAGGGGTCTCCAACCTTTGCAACTTTAAGTCTGAAGGACTTCAGCTCCCAGACTTCTCCAGCCAGCTTTGCTGGCTGGAGAAGTCTGGGAGCTGAAGTCCTTCAGACTTAAAGTTGCAAAGGTTGGAGACCCCTGTTGTAGACAATATTGAGTGGTTTGGATTCACTTTTGTTTAGAATCCTGCAGTGTACCAAAGTAAACTCTCTTTATACTGACAAAAACAGAGGCTCTCATTTTAAAATGAGAGACCCAGAAAAGATCATTTGTCGAAGGTAAGATTTGAAAACATAGCTTTATGGACTAAAAGTGACTAGGGCATTATTGGATTGTGTTAGTTGCCAGTTATTGATATTTTGAAAGGCATTTTTCGTTGGTCCACTTGAAGATATTTATTGAAATGGCTGCTGATCGTTTTGTATGCATGTCTTTACTTGAATGTTTTGGAAAAATAATAGTGAAAGGAAGTTCCTGGAATGCAATTGCAGTTAACCTAGGTGTTATGTCAGCATCTCTGGCTTGCTGACATTGGAGTAGGGAATGAGTAAGACTGAGGGAAATGCATTTAAAGGCATTCCCTGCTTCTCTATCTTGAGATTACTTTTTTGGCACTATCAAACTGACTTCTGATTCTTTTAGAAAGGGAGAATGTTAATCCAGGCAGCTAGATTTCAAAGTAGAAATTGAAACGTATATTGTATTGAAAGAATACTCTTTAAAATGTTAACCATTCCAGACGCCTTAGCTACCTGACATGAATGTAGCTTATGAGAAGAAGCACCTTACAATGTTCTTCTATCTTCCTTGTAGTGAAAAGGCTAATTTAACATTGATAGGTTACATACGAAGCCCGTTTTGATAGGAAGGATTTGCACTGAATAAGGGGAGTATGATGGTAGTTGGGTCAGGTCCTTCTCAAGTACGAACTCTAAATTGGCTCCCCCTGTCTCATTTATTGTTTTGCCTAACTTCACTTAACTTCTTATCCTTCATCTCATAAAGAAAAGCAGGCAGCCGATGTAGGATTTTTTCTTTAATTTCCCCTTCTCTCAATTTTCTCTTGTATACCAAGGTGATGGATTTATTGCGGTTTTCTTTCCTAAAGTGAGCAATGCTTAGTCATAAAGCCTTATGAAGTATGCCAGTTTAGTCCGTGTGAAAGTTGGAGGATATTGGATCTCAGGTGTGGTGGGATGATGCAGGACGTTAATTTAGCTTCTTCAAACCTAACATTGCCTTTTTTCTGTTTCTGCAATTCATACATATTACTCTAGTACCTTAAAAATTAGTTGCGGGTATGGTGACTCCATTCTTTGTATGTTTGGTTTTGAGATTTATAATCCCACTTTTCTGGGGTGAGAATTTGAGAAAGCTGAACTAAAACTGTGTGTTAATTCTTGCTTTGGGTAGTTTTCTTTCTGCCCTGCTGTATAGATTCAGAGCTTTTAAAAATTGCACTAAATATGTATGTGGCAATTTCTGATTTTTCATTTAATCCCTCCCCTCCCCCGGCCAAAATGAAGTAGTTTCTTCTGTTAGTAGGGAATGGCATAAGTTATTTGACATATCTGTTAATTCTTTTTGGCTTTCTAATGAATTGGCTTTCTAAAAGAAGCACTGTATCGAACCTAATGCTGAATGCTGAATTCTTCAGTTTCATTATTATTTTTCAATTCTTGTGCTATTTTGTTTTACAAATTAATCTTTTTATCCCTTTCCCCCATATTAATACATTTTATCAATTACTGCTGTTATGTTCTCACTTCTAATATATACAAGTGATTTCAATGTATAGGGATGGGGCCTCAATGCAAGACTTCAGTCCCAGAGCTTTGGGCCTTCCAGGCTTCTACCAAAACACAGATGGAGGTTTATATTTACAAGCAGAAATTAAGAAGACTTTCTGTCCACCACCACCAGCCCTTCCCCACCTGCTAGCTTTTCACACGGGAAAAGAGGATACAAGCTATAGCTGAGATTTCACCTTCTCCTTTTCTGGCCTTCCACAAGCCCAAGAAGTACATGTGTTGTTTTTTTTCAGAAGTAATGGCTAAGTAGAACCTAATTTTGTGCTGAAGAATTGTAGAAAAGTGGGAATTACTGGTCACATACCTCTGGCTAGTGAGCCTGGCCCTTCTCCCCTCAGCACTTGGGCCTTTTGAGGCTGAACTAATTTGGGGTGAGAATAGAGCCTCCTCCTGTTTTTCTGAAATATCCATGTTCATAGAATAAAGCACAAACAGGGTAGTGTGTCTGTAGTAGATTAATTAGCAGAAGAAATCGGCAATAAAACTCGGCAAGTGCCCAAGTAATAAAGAGATGAGAATGATACGCAGCCATGCAACTTTCTAGATATAAATCCTATAAACTACTACTATCCTTATAGTAGCAGCCTCAAAAGTGATGATAAGAGCTACTATCATAGTAGCAGTCCTTATCACTTTTGAGACCTAGGTTGCAGCGAGAGTACACTTAGAAAAAAGAAAACCCACTTTGATGATTTGTTGAGAACGTGTTGAGGCAAATATCCCCCAACTATAAGTGGAATTCTTAGCTTTTCGCAATTTTCATTCTTAGTTCTTTTCACAAAAATCTGTCAAAAGCTCTCAAGTTGCATTCATATGTAAGAAGTAATTATGTTATGCACCCACCTTTAGACTGTTTACCTTCCAAATTAAGAAAAAATAGGAGAAACATTATACTGGAACTGATTGGTTAAAATGTGCTTAGGTATTTTTATGCTAAGAATGCAAATGCACCTAAAAAAAAAAAGCTTCATAAACATTATTTTTCCACTGCTACTTATCCAAGTCCCATCTTAGCATCCTCCAGGTATTCTGGGTGCCATCATCCATCATCCTCGGCCAGTGTGGCCATTGGCCCACAAACCAGAAATTTAGTGTGTTGGTGCAAGAAATTTAGAGGGCACCAACATAGAGAGAAGACTCATCTTGTGTAAATTTTAGATCTAAACCTCTTCTTTAATTGATATTATGATGAGGAATGTCTAGAGTAGCTCATATTTCCCGCCTCCCCAGAAAAAGTAGGGGACACCACATTCACAACGTCCTAAAGTCTAATACAGAGGTTCCCAAACTTGGCAACTTTAAGACTTGTGGACTTCAAGTCCACAAGTCTTAAAGTTGCCAAGTTTGGGAACCTCGGGTCTAATATGAATGTTAGAACCTTCAAAGCCACTCAGGTGCGAGAAAACAATATGTCCTCCATGTTGCTCAGAGGGAAAAGGTTACATCAACGGGACATGCAGATTGCCCTTAATTTTTCTCCCCCCTGTCCCGTCCCCGTCCCCCCCCAAAGCAGTCTATTTTGAATCTAGGATTGGGAGACCATGTTGACAATCTAACTAGAGCGTGCCTGCCTTTGTTTTCTTGAAGTAGAACTGTGGACATAGCTATTATTACTGTTAGCATTCCTGGTTGTTTTGAATTACTGGGCCGTGCCTTCTCTGCAATTTGGAAGTCATGAAGTGGGGTGAAATTGGAAGCTCGGGGCGCTTTTCCTTTGAAGACCCTGGAAGAGTTGTTTTTCTTTTTTCCCCCTCCCGTTGGGTTCGTGAGTGACAGATGCAGCGCACGCCCCTATAACAGCCAACCTGCTGTTTGTTTGTTTGTTTGTTTAACTCGTCGTGGGCTTGTCTTATAGCAATACTTGTTGGCTGTGAGCTTGCGGGCAACTTAAAAAGTTACCTGTGCTTGAAATAGATTTCTTCAATGGGAGCAGCAATAAAGGGGGTAGAAGAAGGGGGAGGGAGAATAAAACGGATTGCTGTGTGGAGGGTTTGTAGTCCATTCTTATAGTTTGTACTATTGGGTGTTTCGTGTTCTGTTTTATTTTTTATTTTTTAAAAAATTGGGGGGGGGGGGAAGGGTGCATTATAATGATAAATAGAAGGATTTTTAAGTATTGTGATAAGATTCTTTATAAGCACTGATTTTCAGCCCCAACGGGAGCTTTCTTGCTTGAAAGCTTCAGTGACTTTTGATCTCTCAAGTACTGTACCTTCCCCATAGTTGCCCTGGTTGCTGTTACTAGTTCTTTCCTCCTCCATTGGTTCCTTTACCCTGAGATGCACAAATGGTATGTACCTTTTAAGGGGGCACCCTAATTTGTGTTTTGTTTCGTTGTTGTTCTCTGTGTAAGGTAGATGCAGCCAATATTTTGTGACCGTGTTTTGTTAGGGGTGACTTAGACGATATATTCTATCTGCATGAGCCACAAACTGTACTCTTTCCCCCTACCCCTCCCTTTACTCTTCTCTTCTCTTTCCAGCCATAGCTGCAAGTATGCAACAAAAGAGTCGGGGAGGAAAGTATGAGGGCATTGCACACATTGTACACTTTCCTTGTTTTAGCTAGGGGAGGGCAGTCTAATTTACACACGTGTATATTTTCCAGCCTGTCTTCTAAGGATTGACAAAGATACCTTAGCTGTCGATGCTAACTTTTAGCAGATTGTGGAAATAATGGTGCAACTGTTTCCATCCTTGTATAAATAATCTAAACTCTTAAAATATGAATCCATTCAAACACCCCGTTTGCCTAGCTAGCTTCTTTTTCTTGGCCGCTGAGCACTTCTCAGTTTTTTGCATTTCAGTCTGGGACCAAAAAAAACCCCCACACCTTCTAACGTAGCCCGTAATAGCTAAGAGAACCACAATATACCATTAAAGGAAATCTTGTCACATCCCCTGAAAATAGAGACAGAGCGTTGAAGCAGCCTTTTCCAACTGCTACTGGCTTAGAGGTGCTGGATTTTAACTTGCCCATCCGTTCGGCTGTGCTGGCTTGGCCGCTGTGGAAGTTGAAGTCCGGCCAGCTGAAGCCCAAAGGTGGGAAGGGGTCCATTACAGCAGGGGTCTCCAACCTTTGCAACTTTAAGTCTGAAGGACTTCAGCTCCCAGAATTCTGGGAGCTGAAATCCTTCAGACTTAAAGTTGCAAAGGTTGGAGACCCCTGCATTACAGTATTCCCCCCCCCCCGCCCGCCCGCTTAACCTGTTACTGCTGCTTATAAGTGGAAGGCTTTTCGTCTTCCATGTTGAATCGTTTGGTCCAAAGGCATTCAGAGGAGAGTGTCTATTCTGACGCCACGTCAGTTTAAGCATTCTGTTAGCTTTATCTGCACATTCAGGGCAAGGTTTTTAATCCTTGGCTAGCATTACCATAGTATTTTTCCCTTAATTGCATGAAGGCCAGGGTGCTTCTCATTTTGGCTCCGGCGTCAGTTCTCAAGGGAGCGGAGAAGAAAATGGCGCCAGCTTAAAAGTTGTTTTACTAGGCTTCCCCCCTCTTTTTTGTCTGTTATGGCCAGCTGCAGGAATGCAGGACGCTTGAGGAGCCCTTGGCTCTACAATAAAAATGGTTCTCCTTTGATTAAGCTCTCGGCATCTGGGGTCAGAGCCATAGATTCTGACTAGAGCAGGTCATGGATTGCCCTTGGTGCAAGCAATTCACATGGTGTGCATGGGCATTTTGCATGCAGAGTATTCATCGGCATTCATGACAGGTGGTGTTAAAGATTGGCTAAAGTGGAATCTGGTTTTCTTTCTTTCATATTTAACATTAGGAGTTTTTAAGTTTCCCTCTGACAAATGAGACATTTAGTTCTGGAAAGAACTCTGGGAAGCGAGCTTCCACAGCAAGAGTTTTCTGAAACAAAACCATCCCGTGTTACCTTTACCATTTTAGGTGCGATCTGAATTGATTCTAACCTGCATAAAGTTTTATATTTGGGATATTTTATCTCCCATCCCTTCTCCTCCTGCCAGGGTGGAAAAGGTGTCTAGGACGATAGAGATTCCTGTACTATATTAAAAAGAGGGCGGGTGTCTTGATATGGAAGCCAGTCCATATTTCAACGGTTTGGTTGGGCTATGGAGGAAGAACGGATCTTCTTACCTAATTCTTACAGTAAAAACCTGAGCAGATCAGGGCATACAAAACCCCTTAAAACACCAGGGAAATCTATCGGACGGGAAGTCTGTGTTCCCCATGAAACCTTTAGTGAGCATTAAACATGGGAGGAGGAACGGAAGGCAGTACTTAAATCAACACCTCATATTTACTCTACCTGTTTTGTATTTGGTCTTTTGTATTTAATAGGGTAGAATTGGGATTGGGAAATAATATTGTGTTTTCACTGTCAGAGCACTGAATCTACAACCTGCTGATCCAGACCAGCATGCAACCATGTTGACCTCCTCTGAGGCAGGGGCCTTAATTGGGATGGTTTTGTTGAGCAGATATTTTTAAATTAGATGCCTGTTTGTGTGTGTGTGCGTGCATGCATGCGTGCTCCGTGCATTAGTGTGTGTGTATGTTGCAATGGGTGAGTGAAGATGGGAGTATTGTTTGAATGGTCATATTTAGGGGGGTTTGGGTGTGTGTGTGAATGATGGGTTATTGAAGCAAGAATGGAAGTGCTGCCTACGAAGCATCGCCCTTCTCCATTCCTTGTATCTTGGGGAACCATAATGCTTGTGGGGCAGTTTAACTTTGCCCCCTTTATCTTGCTAGTTTTGGAAAACTTGGACCAATGTTTAGAAGAGATTAATTAAAAAGAAGAGAAAAAAAATAAGCATTCAAATCAGCTCACAGCCTGCCTTCTTACTTGCAGACACACGATCTTCCTTCAAACACTGGTTTAAAGCACACACACACACACACACACACACACACACACACACACACACACAAATACATAGATGCCCTAATGCTCACTCTGGGCGTTTCAGAAGGGAGGGGGGTTTGTTAGATTACAGGGCAGGAGTTGCTAAGGTCCGCTCACATTCCCCGAAGTCTGTTTTTAAGCCCAATGCAAAGGAAAATTCCTGATATGCAACCAGAGTGTTGCTCTTTTGAGACTGATTGGCAACCTCCCTTTTTTTAGGGATCTCCTTGCCCTTGTTTTTATTTTCACTTGGAAGCAGTCCTTTCCAGTTTTCTGTTTTTTTAAACCAAGTAATTATGTTTTCCCTCCGGAGCAGCGTTTTTCAACCTTGGCGGCTTTTAAGCCCTGTGGACTTCAACTCCCAGAATTCTGGGAGTTGAAGTCCCAGAATTCTGGGAGTTGAAGTCCACAGGGCTTAAAAGTCGCCAAGGTTGAGAAACGCTGCTCCAAGAGTTTTATTCTTAGAAAGGCAGATCTTGTCAAACCAACCATCCAACTATTCTTCCTTTTCTTCCCCACCCCGGCCCCCCAGCCTGGTTTGTTCCATGAAACGAAGACGTTACGTTACCAAGAGATCTTAATGTAAAATCGTATTGAAATAACAATGCAGTGAGGTATCACAAGCCATCCATCCCCCCATCCCTTTCTACACACATCTCAGCCTGGTGCACAGTGTGGAAGCCACCTTGTATAAGCCCTTTACATGAATTCAGTGAATGGTTAACCTTTTTTTTTTTTTTTTTTTTTTGGTCTCAGATGATATATATGCATTTTCAAGATTTCTGCATTACCTTGGGGTGGGGGGGGGGGGGGGGGGAGGTTGGGGAAAAGGGGTTAACAGGAACTTAAAACTAAAATTTAAAAAAATACAAAACAAAGCATTCAGACTTGATCTATTTTCTACAATGTATGCTGCGACCAGGTCCTGTTATTCATATTGTGGCTTTGAATCAATTATGTTGATTAAAATGCTGTTGCTTCTATTTGCTTGGCTTCTTTTTTTTTTTCCAGATACAGCAATTTAGTTAAAAATACAAGAGATAACAGGTGAGAATTCTTGATGACATGGCTAATTTCGCAATCTGATTCAAGAATACATTTTCAAACCACAGATAACTTTACAATCCTGTAAAACAGAGGTCTCCAACCTTTGCAACTTTAAGTCTGAAGGACCTCAGCTCCCAGCAAAGCTGGCTGGAGAAGTCTGGGAGCTGAAGTCCTTCAGACTTAAAGTTGCAAAGGTTGGAGACCCCTACTGTAAAACACTTCCCTCCTTCCATGTCAATATCCTTTTATACCAGTTGGCTTGTGGCCAGGCAGGGCAATTCTATTTAATCAACCTTGAGGTGCAGAGATTTTTTTTTTTTAATCCATCCTATGCAGGAGATTGGTTTTGACTGTATGAATTCAAGGTATTTCTATAGAGCCGTGATGGCGACACTATAGCATGCATGCCAGAGGTGGCACGCAGAGCCCTCTCTGTGGGCATGCTTGCCATCGCCAGCCGATCTTCTAGTTTCTGGCAGGCTCATGCACGCAGGCCAGTTGGTCTTTGTGGGCGCCAGAGAACTGGAAAACAGCCTGAAAACCGTTTTCAGGGCTACTTTTCAGACCATTTGTGGGCTATTTTTCAGGCTGAAAATCAGCCTGAAACGACCCAAAAAACAGGCATGCGTGCTCCAGCCAGCTGGTTTTGGGGGTTTCGGCACAGCGGTGCGCACATGCATGAGTGTTCCGGTTTGGGCACTCTGTGCCATCACTACTATAGAGGTACTTGCCTATCCACTGTGATTTACTTCTAGATCAGGGATTCCTAAACTTGGCAACTTTAAGACTTGTGGACTTCAAGTCCCAGAATTCTCCAGCCAGCAGAGCTTAAAGTCCACAAGTCTTAAAGTCCACAAGAGCTTAAAGCTCTGCTGGCTGGAGAATTCTGGGACTTGAAGTCCACAAGTCTTAAAGTTGCCAAGTTTGGGAACCCCTGTTCTAGATAAAAAGTTAACTCTACCTTTGGGCTAAGAGTTACCTTGAATAGGGGTGGGGGGAGAATTGGAGTATTTTTGCTACTTGAGAAATGAATACAACTCAAGTGATACCATATTTCAGAATGTCGTATAGCAGCAAACTACTCTAACTTCAAACAGCCATAGAACAAACACATGGGAAAATTATATGACGGTCTAAGATGGCTACTGCCTGCCCTGCTAGAAACAACCTACTTGGAATGCAAATGATTGGCCAGTAAAGCTGAAGTTGATGGCAGCTCAGTTTCCCAACACTCACACCCCAAAGGCACCAGGAAATAAGCAGGGGGAATTTGACCACAGGGTGTTTTAACAATTGCCTTATTTCCACACCAGTTATGGATTTCCAGAAGCAAAGACAAAACAGGTGGCAAAACGGGGGAAAACTAAACCTCCCATCTTGCTTAGCAACAGAATTTTTGGACTCCGTTGTGGTCGTACGCCGAGGACTACCTGTCCATGGATGATGGAGAGGCACAGAACCAGCACAGAAAATAATTCTGCACAAATACTGAAGGATTGCCTGTTTCTGTATCCTGGGTACAGCCTTTCTCAAGGATGGAGAACGCTGGCCCTTTAATGACTTGTGGACTTCAACTCCCAGCAGTCTTAAGCCAGCCACGCAACTCCCAGAATTCTGGGAGTTGAAGTCCACAAGTCATAAAAGGACCAGCATGTCCCACCTCTCCTATTCTCTCCTAGAATAGGATGTCCTCCCAAACCAAAGACCATGAACAACGTTCTGGCTGTGGCTATCAGAAAAGCTCCCCTTCCCTAAAATTAGCCACTTGGATAGTCTTCCACTTGTACTTCAGCCGCTTTCTCCCATGTATCTTCCTGTCTTTTGCAGTTGTTTATTCCGACACTCCTGGCCCCTTCCTTGACATCTTGGAAATCTTGTTCTTTACAATTGGTGCTGGAGACTTTGGAAGTAAGAGATTGAAATTCTGCCCTGTTGCTCTCCAGCAACCTTACACAGCCTATTATGAAGTGTTCCCCCCCCCCCCCCCAGCAGAAACATTTTTCAGATGTTCTTATCGGTAGTGTTTATTTATTTATTTATTTTTTATTTTGGATTTATATACCCAAAGGGACCCGGGGCGGTGCACAGGAGGTTAAAACACAGCAGTATCACAATATAAATAATTAAAACCAAATTAAATAAGTTATCCCTGTGCTAAAATTTAAAAGGTTAAAACATATGTCAAGGAATGCTGCTGAAAAAATAAAATTGAAAGACAAGTTTCACCTGCCCCTTCAGCAAGGAGTATTTATTGCTTGTCCTGCTGGGACTTTCTTAGATTCATTCAGAGGAAATAGTAATGCAGGGTTGGTGTCTGAGCGTCTTCCTGTTTCTGCCTCTTGTAGCTGGAAAAAGATGGCCTTTATCTAGCTTCTATTTTTAATACAATACAATAGCAGAGTTGGAAGGGACCTTGGAGGTCTTCTAGTTTAACCCCCTGCCTACCCTATACCATTTCAGACAAATGGCTATCCAACATCTTAAAGACTTCCAGTGTTGGAGCATTCACAACTTCTGGAGGCACCTATAGGAGTCCTATCTTCCCATCACCGACAACTACTCAAGCTCCTCTTGGGTGCTGTCTCAGGTTTAACTGGGTGTTTGTGTCTTTGAAGACCCAGATTTCTAACCTGGGATAACTGCTGCTTTTGAAACTGTTATTAACCAAAATGCAGTAGGAACCATGAGTGCCTGGTACCGTACTAGAACCAACGGGTTACCTACAATAGGTGCGGCTTCTTAAATAATTTTACATTACGTTAAAACAATACATTTAAACTAGATGTCCCCACTGTCTCCTAAGAGAACTTGCCCCCTCTTCCATTTGATAAAATACAATGGGTTTTCAGGATGCTAATTTTAAGGGCAACCTGCTTTGTTTTACAATGTCAGGCAGGCTGAATCAAAACGTAAATTTTCTTGGCACAAAGTTTTACTGCCACCATACCAGGGTGGGTTCCAGCAGGCACTACTGCCGGTTCGCTCGTTTGTCCATGCGCTTGATGTGCGCTACGTGGGCATGCGCAGTGCAATTAAAATTGTTCTGCGCATGCGCAGAATTTGAAAAAAAATATGGCACCTACGCCGCCTCCCGGAGAACCAGTTTGCGGGTGTGGCAGGCCTGGGTCACTGCCGATTCCAGCGACCCAGGCCGCCAAACCACTACCGGTTTGGCCGGGTCCAAACCGGTAGGAACCCACCACTGTACAATACCCATTAATACAGGATCGGGGCAGTTGGCAAAAGAGTTTGTCACTCTTCCAAACTTTCTTTTGTTCGCCTCTCCAACTTCCTTGGATTACCCAATTACAGTAAAGGATTTTATAGCCTGCCTTTTCAGCTCCAGGAAAGAAGACGGTCATAACTGACAGCCGAGCCAGGAGTGCATTTTGCCTTGCAGCTGGGAATTCCTTTTGAAATGTCCTACTCATTCATGCGGACACTGATGTGTTCTTCGAAGAGAGCAATGCAGAGCATAAGGCCACCTCCACTGAGAAAGCCCAGGTTCTGGAGAACGAAGTGTCTGAAGGATCTTTTCTTGCTGCCGGTAGAGTGCCGCTGCAACATTTCGGGTAGCTAGAGAAAAACAGCCAGCTGTTATCACCTTGGCAGCATTCAGCGTCTAGTACAAACTGACTGACAAGATCTTTGCCCGTAAGAAGTCAGCCACAGCAAATGTATCTTAATCACATTGAAATTTTGGGCTATTTTTGAGTCCCTAAGCCAGTGATGGCGAACCTATGGCACGCGGAACCATTTCTTAGGGCACGCGAGGCATTGCCCTGTCAGCTCCAGCGTGCATGTGTGTGCTGGCCATCTGATTTAGGCCTTCTTTTGAGGCCATTTTCACCATCTGGAGGCTTCAGGGAAGCTCCAGAAGCCTCTGGAGGTGGTGGGGAGGCTGTTTTCACCCTCCCCAGGCTCCTAGAAAGCCTCTGGAGCCTGGGGAGGGTGAAAAAAGCACGCCAAAAGTAGGGTGTCATGCACATGGCATTATGGTGTGGCTCGCCCACGTACAACCCCCCAGGCACTCCCCCCGCTTTTGGCACGCGAGCCAAAAAAGGTTAGCCATCACTGCCCTAAGCAATTCAGCACCAGGTGTTTCCCTCCTGGAAAACTTTTCATGCACCAGGAGAGTTTCAAGATGTTTTCTAAGGAAATTGCCATGTAGGTTAGGAGGTGTGTTATCTGAAATTTACCTGCAGTTTGGATTTTAGAGTCACAAGCCCTAATTCCTCACAGATGCCCTGCATATCCTTTTAGATTTATTCTCATTTCTTATAGTCTATAAAGGGAGGAAGGGGATGCGGTGGCTCAGTGGGCAAGACTCTGAGCTTGTCAATCAGAAAGTCAGCAGTTCTGTGGTTCGAATCCCTAGCGCTGCATAACGGAGTGAGCTCCTTCTCCCAGCTTCCGCCAACCTAGCAGTTTGAAAGCACGTAAAAATACAAGTAGAAAAAATACTGTGGGCCTTCGGCGTTTAGTCAAGCTGGCCACATGACCACAGAGACCCTCTTCGGACAGCACTGGCTCTTTAGCTTTGAAATGGAGATGAGCACTGCCCCTTAGAGCCGGAAACAACTAGCATGCAATCTTTCCTTTAAAGGGAGGAACAATAAGAAGTAAAGTGTCTGAAGTTACAGATCTACCTTTCCTGTTCTGTTACCAGCACCAGATTCTGTTTTCTACCCGAAAGCTTTGGTAATCCACTTCTATAGTATTGGGGGGATAGGAGGAAACATTAATATTCGGAAATAAATGGTTTAAAATCTCAGAGAAAAAAGGTGCTGAATTCAGAGGGAAACCTGACCTCATATTTCCACTTGAACCTCCCTGGATCTTGAAAAGCTAAAGCAGATGGAAGTAGACAGGAACAAGGGCCAGATGCACCCAGGATCAAAATAAATCCTCAAATTTTGCATGTTCCCTTCTCATTGCTTCATTGAGGCTAAAGCTTTAGATTTGAAAAGCATTTTAACCCCCCTGCAATTTGGAAGTCATTTTCTCTCTTCCAATTTAAGTACAGGATTGTTAAAACTAAAACACCCATTTGTGCTTTCCATAAAGAAGAGTGAGGAAGGAAGGCAACAAGTAAGAAGGAACATTTCACACTCTGTGGTCACCAAGTGTCATTGTGATGGTTGGACTTGGAGTAGAGAGGCTTGGTTCAAGTCCCCAGATGCCTACAAAGTTCGGTGGGTGAGTTTAGGTCAGGGGTGGGCAAACTTTGCAACTTTAAGTCTGAAGGACTTCAGTTCCCAGACTTCTCCAGCCAGCTTTGCTGGCTGGAGAATTCTGGGAGCTGAAGTCCTTCAGACTTAAAGTTGCAAAGTTTGCCCACCCCTGGTTTAGGCCCTCTGGTGCCAAGCGCTCTTTCTTCATGGCTACCATAAAGGTAAAATTAGGGAAGACTCCCGCATATACCACCACTTAAGAAAAGGTCAGTAGAAATAAATAAATTAAGGCTTGTACCATGCAGAGAGAAAGGAAACATGGTCCTTACCATATCAACCAGAGCTACATAAAGAAAAACACCGGCTGTGATGGCAAAGATCCAAGGAGTGACTTGGGAAGTGTTCTGGCTGATAATTGTCCCTAACGCCATGCCCCAATAAGCCAGGAAAACAGACAGCAGGTTAAATAGCAGCACCCATCGGAGTGGCATGCCCGCCCGGATTAGGACAGCACAGTCTCCTGCCAAAGAGAGAGAACGTTAAGGCTACCTCAATCCCTCTGGAAGCCAACAATGTCTAGGGGTGAGCCTGTCGTGACAGGGATGACTACCCTGTTTCCCTGAGAATAAGACCTCCCTGGATAATAAGCCCAATCGGGCTTTTGAACACATGCACTAAAATAAGCCCTCCCCAAAAATGTTACAACACAGCAGCAGCCGTGAGGTGACCACGCCTCCTGCATCTCAAAAATAATAAGACCTCCCCAAAAACAAGGCCAAGTGTTTATTTCGGGGGTCAAAAGAAAATAAGACCTCATCTTATTTTCGAGGAAACACGGTACTTTTGCTTCCATGGTGCTTTGGGCCAGTTTGAAAACAAGACATGCAAAAAGATCAGATAGTCCGGAAGCAGGATTATCCCCCTGTTCACTCACCCAGTTCATGAGGAAGTTCATGGCAGAGGACTGCCAACGTAGTGCTTAAGCCACTGGAGAGTCCATCCGAGAAGGCAGCCCCTAGAGAAAGAGGATAGTGTAGCAAGTCATGTAAGTCTAAAAAAACCAGTGGTGGGTTTCTGCAGGCTCGCACCTACTCGCGAGAACCGGTTGGTGAAATTTAGAGAACCGGTGAGAGGGGGTTCTACCGGCGTACCTGGAAGTAAATCTGGCCCGCCGCTGCCAGTGACCCAATGGGAAGGAAAGGAAAGGAAAGGGAAGGAAGGAAGGAAGGAAGGAAGGAAGGAAGGAAGGAAGGAAGGGCAGACAGACAGACAGAAAGAATTTATCATCACAATTGAGTCCAAAATTTTGGTTGCTAAGCAAGAGCGTTGTTAAATGAGTTTCACCACATTTTAAAAGGTGGCCACTCCCACCCTGTCACATGACTGCCAAGCCACGCCCACAAAATAGGCCACACCTACAGAGTAGATTCTAAAATATTTGAAACCCACCACTGAAAAGAACCTACGTGCTGTAGCAGTGTTGGGCTAGGAGGGAGACATTCCCGGTTCTAGGCCACCCTCAGCCATAGAAGTTCCCTGGCGACTGTGGGGTGGTCACTTCCTCTCACCCCAACCTCCCTAATACGGAGGAGAGGAAAAGCAGAAAGAGGGAGTGCTATGTATGCCACCGTAAGCTCCTGAGAAAAGTTTCTGCGAGAAGGAGGTATTTTGCGTTTCTGATGCAAGATGGGAGCAAGGCGTGCTTAGGAATCACTGACCTATTGCCAATCCATCTGTGAAATTGTGTACCCCGTCTCCAAGGATAACCATCCAAGCGATGTCAGCTATCCCAGCCTTGAGAGTGTCAGCTGGGCTGTGGGAGTGACCATGGTGATGTATCTCTTCTCTTTGCTTTTCCAGGGATCTTGTCCTGGGATCTTCTGAGTTGCGAATTTGAATGGAGCAGTCCTGGACTTCGCCATATACATTTCCAGTGTCCTCTTCTGGCACTCTCAAACTCTGCAATTCAGCACCTGAAAAGTTTAGGCCATATTAAAAGGGGGTAGAGAAGAAGTTGTTTAACTTGCCTCTTTGACATCATGTCTTAAGATCTTAGAACAGTGGTTCTCAACCTTCCCAATGCCGTGACCCTCTAATACAGTTCCTCCTGTTGTGGTGACCCCCAACCATAAAATTGGTATCTCGGTTCCTAAGACCATCAAAAATGTGTTTTCCAATGGTCTTCGGCGACCCTTCTGAAAGGGTTGTTCGACCCCCAAAGGGGTCCCGACCCACAAGTTGAGAAACATTGTCTTAGAACGTGTGACTGAGAGCCTAGGAAACTGAGGACATGCCAAACAATCTTGATTAGTTTCCACTCATTACTTTTTGTTCTACCCTCAGGTGCCTTGGAGAATAGTTTGACTCCCTCTTCTCTCAGGGGTTGCCACAAAGAAAAGGGAGTCAAGCTATTCTCCAAGGCACCTGAGGGCAGAACAAGAAGCAATGGGTGGAAACTAATCAAGGAGAGAAGCAACTTAGAACTGAGGAGAAATTTCCTGACAGTTAGAACAATTAGTCAGTGGAACCGTTGCTTCCAGAAGTTGTGAATGTCCCAACACTGGAAGTCTTCAAGAAGATGTTGGATAGCCATTTGTCTGAAATGGTATAGGGTTTCCTGCCTAGGCAGGGGGTTGGACTAGAAGGCCTCCAAGGTCCCTTCCAACTCTGCTATTGTATTATTGTAATGCACATTCTCTAGAGCAAGGGTGTCAAACTCAAGGCCTGAGTGCCGTATCCAGCCAACAGGGTGCTTAGACCTGGCCCATAAGCTCACCTGGCCATCCCAATCTCTCTTCACTGGCAGAGGATTGCAGGAGGCCATTGCAGTCAAAAACGTAGCTTGGGAGCCCATTTTCACTGGCAGAGCACTCAGGCCGCCATAGGCGCTCCCGACACACATCGAGCTGCTGCTCACACACACACACCTCTCGAGGTCAAACACAACCCTGATACGGCCCTCAATGGAATCGAGTTTGACACCCCTGATCTAGAGTTGTCTCCCAAGAATAGAGGAACATAGGATTGGAACAGCAGTTTGGCTTGTTTCCTAACCCAGGGGTCTGCAAAGTTGGCTCTTTTAAGACTGGTGGACTTCAACTCCCAAAATTCCCCAGCCAGCTATGCTGGCTGGGGAACTCTGGGAGTTGAAGTCCACCAGTCTTAAAAGAGCCAACTTTGCAGACCCCTGTCCTAACCCGACTCGGTTTGAGAAATAAAGGCACTGAAGTTTCAGGGAAACATGTTAGACCTTTGACCCACCTAACAATCCTTTAGGACCTAGAGAGGCTGAGCAAAGACACAGGTCAGATTCTTGCCATTTTGCTGGTGAAGAACAGTATTCTCCCTTGATGGTACTTGATGGCAATTGATCATTTTAGAGATTCTGGACTAGGCCCTACAACAGATGCTGCCTGTTCTCTATCATTAGCGGCACTCTCTAGCCATCTTGTTTTATTTAAAACATTTATATGGTCACCCATCTTTCAGCCATCTGTGGGTGGCTCCCAATCAAAGATTAAAAGACATATTACATGATTTTTAAAACTATAAACATAACCAGTGAAAACAGAAAGCATTTTTTAAAAATCTGGCACCAATCTGTGTTAATAATAATAATAATAATAATAATAATAATAATAATAATAATAATAATAATAATAATAATAATAATAATAATAATAATAATAATAATAATAATAATAATAATTTATTATATTTATAAACCGCCCCCTCTCCCCAAAGGGACTCGGGGCGGTGTACAGGAAAATTAAAAAAACATCTAAAAATATACACCGCACAACAAAATTAAAAACGAATTAAACTACCCTGTACTAAAATTTAAAAAACCTTAAAATTACCACCCATTAAAACCCAATAAACAATTTGAGAAAACAGACTGGGGCGAGAAGCATGAATTAGGCCAAGCCGGCCTGATGGAACAAATAGGTTTTTACTTTTTGGCAGAAGGCGCGGAGGTCCGTGGTCGTTCTAATATCCGGGGGTAGGTTGTTCCAGAGGATCGGGCCCATCACAGAGAAGGCCCTTCCCCTGGGCGTTGCCCGCTGGCACTGCCTAGTGGACGGCACCCGGAGAAGTCCCTCTCTGTGTGAGCAAATCGGCCGAAGGGATGTATGGGGCAGGATACGATCCCGCAAATAACTAGGTCTTGTGCCATGGAGCGCTTTAAAGATGATAATCAACACCTTAGATTAGATTATCATCTAATCTTCTCCCAAAGCCTAGCGGGAAATCCAGGTCTTTAAGACATTACAAAAGATTAAAAGTTGGAGGCCTGCCAAACCTCAGGTGGAAGGTTGTTCCATAGGGCAAAGGTTGGGTCCTTTTGGAGAAGGGCGGGATATAAATCGAATAAAATAAAATAAAATAAATAAAGTCATGCTTCCTACAGTTCCCATTAGATGACCATACTAGAGGGAAGGAACCAATGGAGTGTGCCCATACTATTTGACCTGGGGATAGATGTCCTTAAGAAAAGGCGATACCGTAGGTCGTCTGCTCCTGTGCCATATTCAGTACTTCTATCTACCAAATGAAAATGGCCCTTCACAATTATGGGATGCATTGTATAATAATCTCTGATCATTTATGGAATACAAGAAACATATTACCCACTAGTGTATTTGTGTTACACATTCATTTTTGTTTCTTCTCTCGGTTCTAAATATATTTATTGCTGTTCCTTGATGTATGTCTTTGAATTAACAGATTCGCTTCTCAAAACCTCCTCAAACCTAACTATTTATTTGGTTTTTTGTTTATCAAATTTACTGCCCATCTCACAATTCAGGCAACTTTATCTAAAACTAACAGCTTCTTGTCAGGTAAATGAGGTTAGCTAGATACAGAACTGAATCACAATTCTGAAGGAACAACAAGTAACAGTGCTGATGCTAGGCCAGTGGTGGTCAGTCTGGTCCCTACCACCCACTAGTGAGTGTTCCAGCTTTCATGGTGGGCGGTAGGGGTTTTGTCCAATACTGAAGCAATACAATACAATACCAGAGTTGGAAGGGACCTTGGAGGTCATCTAGTCCAACTCCCTGCCTGGGCGGGAAACCCTATACCATTTCAGACAAATGTATGTAAAGGTATATATCTTCTTAAAACAACTCCTAGAAAATAGGTTGGAGGCTGAGGATGTTGGGGAAAAAGTCAGTTTGGTGAAAGAAAAGTTGGATCAAGAAGCAATGAATAAAGACTTGTGGAAGGGGAGGCTTGAGTATGATTTTGGAAGACATTCAATCAGGATTTTCTGAGGAACATTTTGAACGACCTTGAAGAGAACAGTGGAATATTGTCTGGAATATTGTCTCACATATTTGAAATAAGTATGCAGCCGTGTGGGTTTGCAGACGAAATGTGGAATTCTTTACACGAGAACAGTAAAAAGAGAAGAAGGAGAGAACCGAAAGCTGAGGGAATTGTGGTCTGGGGGAAGGGAAGGAGAAGAAAGCTGAGCACAAAACTAACATTACTACTCCATTTATATAGCAGTAAATTGAACCTTCTGCAATGTCTACCCTGTGTTCAAATTTATAATATATTACTCATTTTGTTTATTTTTCTAACAAAATATACTGTCTTACAATACAATACAATACAATAGCAGAGTTGGAAGGGTCCTTGGAGGTCATCTAGTCCAACCCCCTGCCTAGGCAGGAAACCCTATACCATTTCAAATGGTATAGCCATAGACAAATGGCTATCCAACATCTTCTTAAAGACTTCCAGTGTTGGGGCATTCACAACTTCTGGAGGCAAGCTGTTCCACTGATTAATTGTTCTAACTGTCAGGAAATTTCTCCTCAGCTCTAAGTTGCTTCTCTCCTTGATTAGTTTCCACCCATTGTTCTTGTCCTGTTTTCAGGTGTTTTGGAGAATAGCTTGACCCCTCTTCTTTGTGGCAACCCCTGAGACGTGGGAACACTGCTATCACATCTCCTCTAGTCCTTCTTTTCATTAAACTAGACATACCCAGCTCCTGCAACCGTTCTTCATATGTTTTAGCCTCCAGTCCCCTAATCATCTTTGTTGCTCTTCTCTGCACTCTTTCCAGAGTCTCCACATCTTTTCTACATCGTGGTGACCAAAACTGAATGAAGTAGTCCAAGTGTGGCCTTACCAAGGCATTATAAAGTAGTATTAGCACTTTTCCTTTTTTTTAATTTAATTGACTTCCCTACGTTATGCATTGACATTACTGTGGAACCGTTGGGCGGTTAGAAAATTTTACTACTAACAGAGATACAAAAGTGGGCGGTAGGTATAAAAAGGTTGATTACCCCCGATGTAAAGCATACCAAAACAGTAATATGGATTTGAAGTACTGTACTAAGTAATTCACCACTCACTATGCAATGTCCTCTCTGCGTCATTCTCATCCACCTTGGTAGACGATTGCTCAGGTTGCTTTCCAGAGGTACGTTTCTGTCCAGTAAAAGCAAAACCTTTTTAAAAAGCATGTTGAGATTTGAACCCCATCCTAATGATGCCTGAGGATATATCCTATAGTGGAGGCCAGTAGTATAACATGGCCAGAGATGTCTTTTCTTGTTCTAGGGTGGTGGTGGCTAACCTTTTTGTCGTCACATGCCAAAAGCATGCACGCATGGGACAGCATGCGCCCGCACCCATAATGCAACGTGCATGTGACACCCTCTGTCCCTTGAGCATGTGTGCCTGGCCCCTGTGTGACCCCACCGCTCCCCACGTATGCATGCATGACCCTCCCCGCACCCCGTTTTCGGTCTAGTACACCTCCCTGCAGCCTCCTGGGACCCAAAATGTGCCACGGTGGGAGGGGGGCGCCACACGCCCCCTTGCACCCCTCCCTGCAGCCTCTGAGACGACAAACGGTCTGCAAAGGGGTGCTGCCCCCCACGCTCCCCTCACCCCAACGCATATACACATCTCTCCCACTGGCCCCGTACATGCATGCACATCTCCCACATGTACCCCCCCCCCCAACACGCATGCATGGCAGGGATGCAAAAATCAGCTGGCTGGTGGGAGTTGTGTGTACGTATGTGGTGGAGCTGAGTTGGGGCAACAGCTCGCGTGCCCGCAGAGAGGGGTCTGCGTGCCACCTGTGGCATCACAGTTCTAGGGAAAGCCTTAACATCTAAGACAGTGGTAGTCAACCTGGTCCCTACCACCCACTAGTGGGTGTCCCAGCTTTTATGGTGGGCGGTAGGGATTTTGTCTGATACTGAAGCACTTTCCTTTTTTAAATTGAATTGACTTCCCTACTTTATACATCACCATTACTGTGGAACCGGTGGACGGTTAGAAAATTTTACTACTAACAGAGATACAAATGTGGGTGGTAGGTATAAAAAGGTTGCCTACCCCTGATCTAAGACATTTTTGCTTGTTTGACTTGGATTAGGCATATGTATCTGAATAACGCATGTCTTTTCCTGCTCTGAGGAGTGTTATAATCCAGTGCGCTTCTTACCCTCTTTGCACGAATTCGGTTGAGTGTTCCCATGAGATTCTCAGTGAGGAAGAGAAAGTAAATGCCTCCTAGGACACAAAGACCCTTCAGAATGCCGTCTTCTTCCGAGGACAGCAAGCCATGGGAGCTCACCTGTGCCTGAATGAAAACAATTGTTCTGAGCAGAGAAAGGAAGAATTCAGAACAGGGATTAATCCTTTTTAAACCACCTTAAAATAGGGCTGGAAAGATCTGAGCCAAAATCTCCACATTTGTTCTTCGTGGAAAACATGACAGGTGTTCAGCTCTACCCTTTGGTTCTGGCATCACCTTGACCCCATTCACTTGGGAGCAAGTCCCGCTGAGTTTAACAATAGCATTGATGATGAGAAACCCTGTTGTCAAGAAAACAACTAAAAAGGAGGCAAACCAGCAAGTCCCGAGTTGCAACGTAGGAGATACCTCCTTAAAAACAACGGGATCAAAGAGGACAAGGTATTGATGAGAATGATGTGGAGGACAGAAACCCAGCTTCCCTCTACGAGGTTGAGATGGTTGGATGGCACCCACTTACCTCTGGACAATTGTACCCCAAATGGAAGATTACATACATGTGGCCAGAGGTGCAGCAAAGCGTCCCCACACAATGTCCCCACAGCCAACGCCACCAGAAAAGTCAGGAGGAGCTGGAAGATTTCTCCACTGAGTAGGGGCACCAAGATGATGGCCAGTGCCGAGGGCAAGCTGGTCAGGGTGATAGCCAAAAATCCCCAGCCTAGGCCTGTGGAAACATAGGGGGTGACAGGAATAAGTAATACAGCTCTAAAACCAGCAAGTTGCACATAGCCGTGACCCTATTAGCTACACTTCCCTGGGATGCAAGGACTAAAATACTTACTCTCTACAGATTACAATGAATAGTTTCTTCACAAGAGAGTAATGAAGGCACAAGTAATTACCTGTATTTTTCAAAGTATAAAACACATCCCCCCCTCCCAAAAAAGTGGATGAAAATTTCAGTGCCTGTTATAGACTGACTACAGGTCCATATTTTGGCTTTTGAACCTTCCATGTGTCATATTTTTGCCCTCCCCGGCCCCCAAAAGCACTCTGCAGGCCAAAATTGGCATGTTTTTGGCGAAAATGGGATGCACCGAAGGTTCGGGAGCTCAAAAATGGGCCTGGTTTTGGCCTGCAGAGTCCTTCTGATGTGCGGAGCAGTGGTGGGTTCTGGATCCATTTGCAACCGGTACGGTACAACAGGCCCGGGTGGCCCCTACATGAGTACACGCATGTGTACTTACCTCCCGCAATGCTCCAGCTGCTCAGCAGACCGGCGTGCAGCTGCTGTACTCTCCATGCATGTGCATGGAAGCCCCGAACAGCTCAAATACAGGTAAGGAGCACGGGCAGGCGGGTGGGCCCTCCAGAGCACCGTACTGGGACGGTACCTGGTGCTCCCAGCAGGCACCAGTACGGCCATACCAGTGCGTATCAGCCATATCCCACCACTGGTGTGGAGGTCAAAAACTAATTTTTTTCTTCTTTTCTTCCTCTAAATCTAAGTCTATCTTCTAGGCCCGTGATGGCGAACCTATGGCACAGGTGCCACAGGTGGCACGCGGAACCATTTCTTAGGGCACACGAGGCATTGCCCTGTCAGCTCCAGCGCGCTTGTGTGCACTGGCCAGCTGATTTAGGCCTTCTTTTGAGGCTGTTTTTCGCCCTCTGGAAGTTTTAGGGAAGCTCCTGAAGCCTCTGGAGGTGGAGAGGGGAGGCTGTTTTCACTCTCCCCAGGCTCCTGGAAAGCCTCTGGAGCCTGGGGAGGGCGAAAAAAGCATGCCAAAAGCAGGGGGTTGTGCACATAGCATTATGGGTGTGGCACGTCCAAGCACGACCCCTCCCTGAGCTCCCTCCACTTTTGGCATGCAAGCAAAAAAAGGTTAGCCATCACTGTTCTAGTCCGATGCGCCTCATAGTCTGAAAAATATGGTATATATCTTACAATATAATACAATACAATAGCAGAGTTGGAAGGGACCTTGTAGGTCTTCTAGACCAACCCCCTGCGTGGGCAGGAACCTTATACCATTTCAGACAAATGACTATCTTAACATCTTTTTAAAGACTTCCAGGGTTGGGGCATTCACAACTTTTGGAGGCAAGCTGTTCCAGAGGTTAATTGTTCTAATTGTCAGGAAATTTCTCCTTAGTTCTAAGTTGCTTCTCTCCTTGATTAGTTTCCACCCATTGCTTCTTGTTCTGCCCCCAGGTGCCTTGGAGAATAGTTTGACTCCCTCTTCTTTGTGGCACCCTCTGAGATATCGGAACACTGCTATCATGTCTCCCCTGGTCCTTCTCTTCATCAAACTAGACGATCAAAGATATTCATCAAAATATCTTCTTAAAACAACTCCTAGAAAATAGGTTGGAGGCTGAGGATGTTGGGGAAAAAGTCAGTTTGGTGAAAGAAAAGTTGGATCAAGAAGCAATGAATAAAGACTTGTGGAAGGGGAGGCTTGAGTATGATTTTGGAAGACATTCAATCAGGATTTTCTGAGGAACATTTTGAACGACCTTGAAGGGAACCATGGAATATTGTCTGGAATATTGTCTCACATATTTGAAATAAGTATGCAGCCGTGTGGGTTTGCAGATGAAATGTGGAATTCTTTACACGAGAACAGTAAAAAGAGAAGGAGGAGAGAATCGAAAGCTGAAAAGAAGCCATGCTGAATGACAGAGGGATTTGTGGTCTGGGGGAAGGCAAGGAGAAGAAAGCTGAGCACAAAACTAACATTACTACTCCATTTATATAGCAGTAAATTGAACCTTCTGCAATGTCTATCCTGTGTTCAAATTTATAATATATTACCCATTTTGTTTATTTTTCTAACAAAATATACTGTCTTACAATACAATACAATACAATACAATAGCAGGGTTGGAAGGGTCCTTGGAGGTCATCTAGTCCAACCCCCTGCCTGCAGGAAACCCTATACCATTTCAGACAAATGGCTATCCAACATCTTCTTAAAGACTTGCAGTGTTGGGGCATTCACAACTTCTGGAGGCAAGCTGTTCTTGAACTAATTGTTCTAACTGTCAGGAAATTCCTCCTCAGTTCTAAGTTGCTTCTCTCCTTGATTAGTTTCCACCCATTGCTTCTTGTTCTGCCCTCAGGTGCTTTGGAGGATAGTTTGACTCCCTCTTCCTTGTGGCAACCCCTGAGATATTGGAAGACTGCTATCATATCTCCCCTAGTCCTTCTTTTCATTAAACTAGACATATCCAGTTCCTGCAACCGTTCTTCACATGTTTTAGCCTCCAGTCCCCTAATCCTCTTTGTTGCTCTTCTCTGCACTCTTTCTAGAGTCTCCACATCTTTTCTACATCGTGGCGACCAAAACTGAATGCAGTATTCCAAGTGTGGCCTTACCAAGGCATTATAAAGTGGCATTAACACTTCCCATGATCTTGATGAGGTTGTATGACCTCATCAAGATCATGAAGTTGAGATCATGAGGTTGTATGACCACCACATGATGTGACACCACCCCCCAGCACCCAATTTACAATTTGCCGCACCCAGAATCTTCAGCTACTCCTTTTGATAAATTAAGGGTAGAAGTGGAAGTAGGAAACCAACTGCTACCTCACACATTTCCCCAAACTACAAACAACAATAACCAACACCTTCCCTCAAAAATCACACCACCAAAATCCAGTGATTGCGGCACCCGAAATGAATGCTCCAACTTGGGTGTCTTCAAGGCTGGGCCTGGAAACATTTTGCTTCCTCCACACCTGTACAGGTAGCCCTCGACGTACGACCAGAACTGACCCCAAATTTTCTCTCGCTAAGCGAGACATCTGCTGAGCGAATTTTGCCTCATTTTACTGCCTTTCTTGCCACAGTTGTTAAGCGAATCACTGCATTTGTTAAGTTAGTGACACGGTTGGTTGTTCAAGTGAATCTCGCTTCCCCATTGACTTTGCTTGTCAGAAGTTTGGAAAAGGTGGTCGCGTGACCTTGGGACACAGCAATGGTCGTAAATATGAGTCAGTAACCAAGCCTCTGAATGTTGATCACGTGATCATGGGGATGCGGGAACAGCCCTAAGTGTGAAAACAGTCCTAAGTCACTTTACTTTCAGTGCCGTTGTAATTTTGAACGGTCACTAAATGAACCCCGTTATAAGTTGAGGACTACCAGTAAAATGGAGGGGGGCAACTTTGACCACGCCTCCTCCCGTGACATCACTAACTCCGCCTCCTGCTGCTCACCCAGGCCAACCTCCATGGAGACGCGAGCGTCGGAGCGATTTGAGAAGGGCGGAAGAGCTTACCAATCCAGAGAGAATTCCCAGCCGTATCGAAAGTCACATCGTCCAAATGCTGGATGCAAACACGGCTATCGATCTGGTAGAGCAGGGCTGGGCACAGCAGGGTGAACTGTTCTGGAGTGATTTTGGAGATGGTGTTCATGCCAAAATTGACAAGCAGCTGAGACACATTGAGGCACTGGAGAGAGAAGAACAACCCGCAAGACTGTTAATTGTGGAAATGAGTAATGAGACTAAAATGGTCTTGTGACGCTTCCACTACAATTATCCATTATCCATTTTGAGAGGGGGGGGGGTTACTCCTGAACAGAGGGGAAAAAACATTCCCCAGCTTGGGAGAGGAATTACAGTAACTGAAATGGGTAGCGTGGGAAATCAGAAATACCATACAATACAATACAATACAATACAATAGCAGAGTTGGAAGGGATCTTGGAGGTCTTCTAGTCCAACCCCCTGCCTAGGCAGGAAGCCCTATACTGTTTCAGACAAATGGCTATCCAACATCTTCTTAAAGACTTGCAGTGTTGGGGCATTCACAACTTCTGGAGACAATCTGTTCCACTGATTAATTGTTCTAACCTGTCAGGAAATTTCTTCTCAGTTCTGAGTTGCTTCTCTCCTTGATTAGTTTCCACCCATTGCTTCTTGTTCTGCCCTCAAGTGCTTTGGAGAATAGTTTGACTCCCTCTTCTTTGTGGCAACCCCTGAGATATTGGAACTCTGCTATCATGTCTCCCCTCGTCCTTCTTTTTATTAAACTAGGCATACCCAGTTCCTGCAACCGTTCTTCATGTTTTAGTCTCCAGTCCCCTAATCATCTTGGTTGCTCTTCTCTGCACTCCTTCTAGAGTCTGCACATTGTGCTCTCTCTGGGAGCTACAGAAAAACTCAACGTTCCTGAAAAGCAGAGGTGGGATTCTACGCCAGTTGTGCAACATTGCATTTTCTACGTAAATGTGTTGGTGTCGGTATGTGACTATATGGATGGGCACATCGCTGTTTTTATGGGATGGCTTTTGAAAACAGATGTCTGGTTGCATTAGTTTCAGTCCCTCCTAGCCATCTATTTTGGGGGATAGCTGGTGATAACCAAGTTTCTGTCAATCATTAGCTTGAAGACCAGATGCAGCCTGAAGGTCATCTATAGGTTACCATCAGAGGTGGTATCCAGCAGGTTCTGACCAGTTCTGGAGAACCGGTAGCGGAAATTTTGAGCAGTTTGGAGAACTGGTAAATACCACCTCTGGCTGGCCCTGCCCCCATCGATTCTCTGCCTCCTGAGTCCCAGCTGATCGGAAGGGAATGGGGATTTTGCAGTTTTCTTCCCCTGCCACACCCACCAAGCCACATCATGCCCACCAAGCCACGCCCACAGAACCAGTAGTACAAAAATTGTAATCCTGGTTTTAGAACAGGCCCTAAATTTAATTGATTTTAAAAGTATTTTGTATATTGTATATTGATGTTTTGTGGTTTTATTATGCCTGTTCACCGCCCTGAGTCCCGCAAGGGAGAAGGACGGTATACAAATTTAATAAATAGTAAATAGTAAATAGTAATTTAATTTAATTTATTTAGATATATAGAACCGCCCTTCTCTATTGAAATGGACCCAGGGCGGTGCACAGGAAATTAAAATCAATAAATAACAATAAGTACAGAAAAGTTAAGAATAAATTAAACTAAAAACCTGTGCTAAAAATCCCAATTAAAATTCTAAAATGCATTTACTCATTGGCTAAGCTAGACTGGCTTGATGGAACAGATAAGTCTTAAGTGAGCGCCGAAAGAGGGGAAGTTCTGAGATGGTCCGAAGTTTGGGGGGTAGGTCGTTCCAGTGGGATGGCCCAGCCACTGAGAAGGCCCTCCCCCTGGGCACCGCTAGCCGGCATTAGTAATCCCACCACTGGCTACCATCCATAGGTGTTGAGCTGTGAGTGTCCCATTTCTAGCACATATATGAGTTCTTTCCAAATGGAACGTGTGCCCAGTATAACAAAGAATCTCAACTCAATTCCTATCTCTCTGTCTGTAAAATACAACTTGTAATCTCCCCACTCCCACCAACACATCCCCTTAAAGCATAATTGATTCCTTGCCAGCCCAAGATGGTCAGTACTCTTGCTGCTCTCCAATTCTTACATCTTCATGCAGGTGATTGAAGACGGAATGATCCAAGGCGATGACTCCCTCCAGAAAGTTCAGCTTCGAATGTCCATGGGGAGACAGGACATTTTTTTCCTCTTTCTCCTTGTCAGATTTCTCTCGGCCTTGCCCAAAGTTGGGTTTGAGGACATGGCTGACCTCATGGACGGTAGGAGAAACTGGGGTATGGCGTTCGGGTTCCAGCAGAGAGAGTCCTGGGCTGAAGGACACATGAAATCATCATCAACTCAACAGGGAAAGATTTCACTGAAATGTTAAGAAACCTTTCTGATCTCGCATGGCTAACTAAATCTCCCTGAAGATAATCAGAAGAAGAAAAAGAACGAAGAGAAATAGAACTAAAATGCACAAAGCTGGAGTTACCGTGATTTACACAGCTCTCCCTCCTTCTGTTTTTCCCCACAACAATCCTGTGGGGTAGTTTGGACTAAGAGTTAGTGAATGTCGGTGGCTGAGGGTGGGATTTCCTAGTCCAGTGATGGCTAACCTTTTTGGGCTCGCGTGCCAAAAGCGGGGGGAGCGTAGGGGGGGGTCGTGCGTGGGCGTGCCCCACCCATAATGCTATGTGGTTGACCCCCGGGGCTTTTGGCATGCTTTTTTCGCCTTCCCCAGGCTCCAGAGGCTTTCTAGGAGCCTGGGGAGGGCGAAAACAGCCTCCCCTCCACCTCCAGAGGCTTCAGGAGCTTCCCTGAAGCCTCCAAAGGGCGACAAACTGCCTCAAAAGAAGACTTAAATCAGCTGGCCAGCACACACATGCGCCCTGGAGCTGACAGGGCAACGCCTCGCGTGCCCTAAGAAATGGTTCCGCGTGCCACCTGTGGCACCCGTGCCATAGGTTCGTCATCACGGTCCTAGTCGAAAGCAGAATCATTACGTTCCTTTCATGACATTTCTTAATTATTATTATAAAGTCTAACCAAATAATATACACGTGGTCCTCGATTAGACTGCTGTACAGCAGCTTTGGCAGTTGCAAGGGTGGTGAAAATATAACCTTGTGACCAGTTCTCTCATTTACAGACTTATAGAGCAGGGGTGAGTTCCTGCAGAGACTACTGCTGATTTGCTCAGGGATGTGCTGCACGCTTGCCAGTGGTGGGCTTCAAATTTTTTAGAACCTACTCTGTAGGTGTGGCCTATTTTGTGGGCGTGGCTTGGCAGTCATGTGACAGGGTGGGAGCGGCCACCTTTTAAAATGTGGTGAAACTCATTTAACAACGCTCTTGCTTAGCAACCAAAATTTTGGACTCAATTGTGATGATAAATTCTTTCTTTCTTTTTTTCTTTCCTTTCTTCCTTCCTTTCCTTCCCTTCCTTCCTTCCTTCCTTTCCTTTCCTTTCCTTCCCATTGGGTCACTGGCAGCGGCGGGCCAGATTTACTTCCAGGTACGCCGGTGGAACCCCCTCTCACCGGTTCTCTAAATTTCACCAACCGGCTCTCGCGAGTAGGTGCGAGCCTGCAGAAACCCACCACTGGCGCTTGCGCTTAATGCAGGCTGTGCGTGCATGCGCAGTGCAACTATAATTGCTCTGCACATGTGCATAAGCCAAAAACAAGATGGAGAACTGGTTTCGGGGTGTGGCAGGCCTGGGTCGTTGCCGGTTCCAGCGACCCAGGCTGCCAAGCTACTACTGGTTCGGCCGAACCACTCTGAACCAGTAGGAACCCACCACTGCCATAGAGGTCTGTAAAGCAAAAGAATACTGAAGTGAGATCATCAGCACGGTAGCAGTTTTGCTTAGTGACTGCTTTGCTGAATGACTCAGTTGCCAACTCCAGCTATGGTTGCTAAATGAGGACTACCTCTACCCTTTCCGAATTTATCTCTCTCCTCCCAATGTAATGTGAGCCCAAATTGTTTGAATCAATGGCTGACAGAGGAGCTGCTGCTTCGCTTCCTTTTTCTCTTGCAGGGGTTGAAGCAGGCCCATGACTATTGCTAGCTCTCGGCCTCTTGAAAGACAGGAAATATTTCAACAGCCCCATTGCAGCAGGTTGCCTGGTTCAGCAAGATCAGAACGCTGAGGCTAGCAATATGTTTCTTTTGCTTGGGCTGAGATGCTGTGCAAGATGTTAGCTGCCGATCAAGAACACAACAAACCCCGTGCTTTAATTCAGGGGTCCCCAACCTTTGCAACTTTAAGTCTGAAGGACTTCAGCTCCCAGACTTCTCCAGCCAGCTTTGCTCTCTATATCAGGGGTCTCCAACCTTTGCAACTTTAAGTCTGAAGGACTTCAGCTCCCAGACTTCTCCAGCCAGCTTTGCTCTCTATATCAGGGGTCTCCAACCTTTGCAACTTTAAGTCTGAAGGACTTCAGCTCCCAGACTTCTCCAGCCAGCTTTGCTCTCTATATCAGGGGTCTCCAACCTTTGCAACTTTAAGTCTGAAGGACTTCAGCTCCCAGACTTCTCCAGCCAGCTTTGCTCTCTATATCAGGGGTCTCCAACCTTTGCAACTTTAAGTCTGAAGGACTTCAGCACCCAGACTTCTCCAGCCAGCTTTGCTCTCTATATCAGGGGTCTCCAACCTTTGCAACTTTAAGTCTGAAGGACTTCAGCTCCCAGACTTCTCCAACCAGCTTTGCTCTCTATATCAGGGGTCTCCAACCTTTGCAACTTTAAGTCTGAAGGACTTCAGCACCCAGACTTCTCCAGCCAGCTTTGCTCTCTATATCAGGGGTCTCCAACCTTTGCAACTTTAAGTCTGAAGGACTTCAGCTCCCAGACTTCTCCAGCCAGCTTTGCTCTCTATATCAGGGGTCTCCAACCTTTGCAACTTTAAGTCTGAAGGACTTCAGCACCCAGACTTCTCCAGCCAGCTTTGCTCTCTATATCAGGGGTCTCCAACCTTTGCAACTTTAAGTCTGAAGGACTTCAGCTCCCAGACTTCTCCAGCCAGCTTTGCTCTCTATATCAGGGGTCTCCAACCTTTGCAACTTTAAGTCTGAAGGACTTCAGCTCCCAGACTTCTCCAGCCAGCTTTGCTCTCTATATCAGGGGTCTCCAACCTTTGCAACTTTAAGTCTGAAGGACTTCAGCACCCAGACTTCTCCAGCCAGCTTTGCTCTCTATATCAGGGGTCTCCAACCTTTGCAACTTTAAGTCTGAAGGACTTCAGCTCCCAGACTTCTCCAGCCAGCTTTGCTCTCTATATCAGGGGTCTCCAACCTTTGCAACTTTAAGTCTGAAGGACTTCAGCTCCCAGACTTCTCCAGCCAGCTTTGCTCTCTATATCAGGGGTCTCCAACCTTTGCAACTTTAAGTCTGAAGGACTTCAGCTCCCAGACTTCTCCAGCCAGCAAAGCTGGCTGGAGAAGTCTGGGAGCTGAAGTCCTTCAGACTTAAAGTTGCAAAGGTTGGGGACCCCTGCTTTAATTCATTCATTCTTCCATGGAAATATGCGCTGGCAATTTTCCATTGTGTACAGACGAAAGTATCTTTCCCTCACGCTGCTGGAATCCGGGCGGCTGATTGGTCACACGCCTCGCTTGGCCCTTGCCAGCTTGGGTCTCTGCCCCACCTGACTTGGACATGTTCTTCAGATTCTTCCCTTGAGAATAAATAAAGCAACGGAAAATAAAGAACTAGCCCTTTGCATCCGCTTGATTTATCTCTGGGCGCCCTAGAGGTATTCTTAGCAAACAAACAAGGTCCGGATGCTTTGTTGGGAAGTACATCCAGCCTGCCCAAAA
This sequence comes from Rhabdophis nuchalis, assembly GCA_039707465.1. NCBI lineage: Eukaryota > Metazoa > Chordata > Lepidosauria > Squamata > Natricidae > Rhabdophis > Rhabdophis nuchalis. The sequence continues at coordinate 168,943,041 of CM077646.1, forward strand.
CAACAAAGCGAAGCTATCCTGAAATCAGGGGTGGGCTTCAAATTTTTTAGCAAGGGGTTCTCTGCCTGGTTGCTGGGTGGACGTGGTGGGTGTGGCCTAGTCGGCCTCTTGCACCATGGCGGGGAGGAGGGGGGGCGGTTTTGCTCTCCTTGGGCTCTGGAGGCTTTCCTTGAGCCTCCGAGAGGGGAAAAATGGCCTCCCCAGGCTTCGGAGGCCCTCTGGAGAAGGCCCTCTTCCCGAACGTCCGGTAGGTCTCTTCTTTGCCTTCCCCGAGCTTCTGTGCGTGCCCTGCACTTAGCTGCATCTAGAACGGGCCGCACGGGGACTCCTGGGAGGGGAGGGTTAGGGTGGACGAGGCCAGCCTGGAGTGGGATTTGGGGATTCTCTGAACTGCACAGAATCTTAGCTAGAAGTTTGCTTGAACCCCTGTGAACCCCCAGCAGCCCAGCCCTGCCTGAAATCCTCTGGAAAGGCTACTGGGGAGGGGGGTGGCGTAGAGAACCATCCCATTTACTCTCCGACAAATGGATCTTTGGGGACTGCCCATGCTAACCTGACCTGAATAAAATAAAATTTAAAAATTATTAATTTTAATTTTTAATTTTAATTTATTTTATTATTTATTATTATTTAATTTAATTTTAATTTATTTTAAACTAGCCGTTCCCGGCCACGCGTTGCTGTGGCCCAGTCTGGTTAAATGGCCAACCAATCTGTGTGTAGATCTACACCTGCACACACAAACACGTACACACAACCACCGTATAAACTCCAACCTACCTACCTACTGTATTTCTCCCTCTCCCTCTCTATCCCTCTACCTACCTACCTACCTACCTACCTACCTACCTACCTACCTACCTTATGTCTCCCTTTCTGTATCCACCTACCTACCTACCTTCTGTATTTCTCCTTGAATCTTATGGACAGAGTATTTTATGTCATAAAGGATGACATAATACATGTGGCCCACTACTCTCTCTGTATCCATCTACCTATCTTTTTTACATTTTTTTACATTTCCATTGTGTGTACCCGGCACAGGTGTGACATCTACACAATCTATATATATCATTGGTGCTGTATTTGAAAGGAATGTTGTGTGAAAATTTGGAAGCGATCGGTGCAGTACTTTCGGAGATTAGCGGTTTTGAACAAACTCTTGTTACATTTTTATTTATATAGATTTAACTGTCAATTGTTAATTTATTGTTATTGGATTCTCTATTTAATCTTTTTAAAAAAACCTTTGTATTATGTTGTACGCCGCCCTGAGTCCTTTGGGTGAAGGGCGGCATATAAGTCCAATAAACAGTAAACAGTAACTTGGAAAGCTATTTTATCAATGGACAAGCCCTCCCCAGTGCGGCCATTTTTGCCCGCTGGATGTTTCCAGTCTTTAAAATGGTCCCACCTGGTGGCGGTGACTGTCTCCACCTGAGTCTCGGCCCCGTGAACTGTCTTGCCGAGGTGATCCAGTGCCGAGTGGGAGTGCAGGTGTTTGTTCTCCTGCACCTCAAGGATATCCAGATGGGAGACATGACCATGTCCCAGTTCCTCGTGCTCAATCTCCACCACCTGCACCTTCCCCAGCCCCAGGCTTAGCAGGAGGCGGGTCAGGCCCTCGAAGGACAACGTGCCGTTCTCACCATACTGCCCAAACAACTGCTGCAGGTAGTAGCCGTGCTCTTGGGTGGCGTCTTCCAGAGGAGGCCCAGCAGCTCCGCCAGCCAGCAAGTCATGCGGCTCACCCTGGGCAAAACGGCATATGGCCTGCAGGGAGAGCCAAGCCACGCAGAATCTGGCCAGAGGGGATCTCAGAATCCGCTGGTCCATCAACAGGGGCCTGCACTGAAAGAGAAAAAAACCCCCAAAACTCTGAGCCCTGAGGGAGAATCACAGTCTTAGAGCTGTGGCGCTTATCCACAGATCTTAACAGATTAGCCAAGTTGGAAGGGACCTTGTAGGTTATCTAGTCCAACACCCCCCCCCCCCCAAGCAGGAGACCCTACCTACACCATTTGTGGTAAATGGCAGTTCAACTCTTCTTAAAACCTTCCAGTTAAAACCTTAAAATCTCTTCTGGAAGGCAACTTCTGTTCCATTGTTGATTATTCTCAGTGTCAGAAAAAATATTTCTAAGTTGAATCTTTCCTTGGTCAGTTTCCATCCATTATTCCTTGTCTGACCTTCAGGTGCTTTGGAGAATAGCTTGACCCCCCTCCTCTCTGTGGCAACCCCTGAGATATTGGAGCACTGCTATTATGTCTCCCCTAGTCCTTCTTTTCATTAAACTAGACATACCCAGCCCCTGCAACCGTTCTTCATATATTTTAGTCTCCAGCCCCCTAATCATCCTGGTTGCTCTTCTCTGCACTCTTTCTAGAGTCTCCACATCTTTTTTTCTGGAGACCAAAACTGGATGCAGTACTCTAGGTGCGGTCTTACTAAGGTTAATAGGGCTTTATAAGAAACGGATGCCTATTTGCTAACATCTGTTGGGGTAGAGAAATCCTCGCCATGTCCGGCTAAGAGGAGAACTTGTAAGAACTTGGACAGGAGCTGGGGGCAAGTGACAGGAAGATGATTTGAAAGTATCCAGGCGCTAAGCCATGAAGGATTTCATAAGTTAAAACTAGTGCCTGATATTGGATCTAGAATAGTCAAGTAATGCAGGATCTGGTATAAGGTGTTCCTAATATTTGCATATAATATTCCTAATGTAGCACTACACTGAGAATTTTAGAAATTTATATTCATTATTGTTTATTTATTAAATTTATGTGCTACTCAGCTCACAGAGTGAGACCTGATTTGTCTAAATTAAAAATCCAACTTCCTTTGACCTGATTTTTTTTGGGGCGGGGGGTTGTCACCAATTCAACCAGCTCAGACTTTAACCTCTCTGTCTCTTTTTGATTAGTACAGAAAATTAATGATCGATACATTTAATAAATACACATACATTTAATAAATAAACAACAATGAATATAAATTTCTAAAATTCTCAGTGTAGTGCTACATTAGGAATATGATATGCAAATATTAGGAACATTTGCAGAATTTTAAATTTTGAAAGGAGGATATTGCCAATAAATAAAATAGCATATTCAATTAGATAAGAGAATGGGATAAAAATAATGTTTTGCTTCTTTTACATCATTTAGTCAACCTGCAACTGTCATGTTTCTGAAAATTGGTTTAATATATCTCAATGGGATTCCCTTCGCAGACCAGGTTAAGCCAAAATGAAACTACAATCACATGGCTTGGTGCAGTATAAGAAGCCATATATTGGATTGCAAAGTCAAAGCGGAGGTAAAGACTGATTTTTAAACGGAGCCCTTTTCCTCGTGCATCAATTTCTCAGCTACAATTTTAACCAAAATAAGTAAGGAGACAGTACTTTGTAGAATCCGTTGTCATCTCTCTGATCTAGAGATTTCATGAGTCTTCTGGCAAACAGCTACACAGTTGTACAAGCAAGCATAAAAACGCCGAAGCAAACATTTAAAGAATGTAATCAAAATACCTGACCCTCTCACGATGCCCAGGCTAGGATAAAATTTGGAATTGCTGACCAGCCTTCGACCGTTTTGAATATCTTGAGTAATGGAGATCCAGATGAGATGTTCGTAGATAATTCCAGGTCTTGGTGGGTGCCTGCTTTTTCCGGCTGCCTTGAGCACCAAGTCAAACAGCAACCCTAGAGCAAATAATAATATCTGATTTTAAGAGACAGAGGCAGGTATCAGACCTTTTAATTGGAGCAATTCTGCTTTCGTCTGGGTTTGGCTCTGCCTGAAGGATGGGTGGACTATTTTGGAGCAGAGTAGGTGGGCCTGCCAGGCATTGGCCCTTCCTTCTCTAAAAACAACAGGTGGGAACTGGGGGCATTAGGGGATTTTTTAGACTTTCCCCAGAAATGTAGAGAGAGAAGTAGGAACCAATTCTTTATTTGGGGACCTGGCACTGACAAGGAGTGGGAAAAGAATTGAGCAATCAGTCAAAATGTACATATGCATCTCTTTCCATGTGAACAGCTATCCCTTCAGTTTTTCCAACAGATAAATAAATAAAATAAATAAATTTAATTTAATTTGTAGACTGCTCCCTCTCCCCGAAGGGACTCGGGGCGGTGCACAGGGGAGTTAAAAACGAACAAACATAAATACATCATAAATATATAAAATCAAATTAAACCATTTATCCCTGCGCTAAAAAGCTAAAATCCTAAAAACTAACCCCTTAAAAACCCAATTAAAACAATTTAGATGATCAGACGAAAAAGGCTGGAAGGTAGGTTAGGCCACGCAGATGCAGAGCTCTCTGACCACTAGGGAGAATGGCTTTGCTCCGGCCAATGGATCCCAGATGTGTTAATTCGGGGCTACTGTTCTAGCAAGGGAAGTAGTGCCAACAGGACCTTATGTGGTAGATAGCAGGCTAGAAAAGTGAGGTAGCCATCTTTATTCATTTCCAAAGGCAGTTCATATAAAATAAATGTGGATGGGCTGTTTGTATGACAGCCGGTTTTGGCTGAGTCTGTTTTATATATTTCCCCCGTTTTAATTGCTCAGAGAAGCTGCCTGTTTGATTGAAGAGCGATAGGATTAGGAGGTGGGGGTGAAATTCAGCAGGTTCTGACCAGTTCTGGAGAACCGGTAGCGGAAATTTGGAGTAGTTCGGAGAACCGGCAAATACCACCTCTGGCTGCCCCTGTCCCCCATCTATTCTCTGCTTCCCGAGTCCCAGCTGATCGGGAGGAAATGGGGATTTTGCAGTAACTTTCCCCTGGAGTGGGGAGGAAATGGGGATTTTGCAATATCCTTCTCCTGTCATGCCCACCAAGCCACACCCACAGAACCGGTAGTAAAAAAAATAGAATGTTTGGGGGAGCTGAAATAAAGCATTTCTTTGTACAGGTAGTCTTTGAGTTACAACCACATTTGAGCCCCATATTTATGTTGCTAAGTGAAGCCTTTGTTAAGTGGGTTTTGCCCCATTTTACGACCTTTTGCCACAGTTGTTAAGTGAACTAATGCCTTTATTAAGTTAGTAACATGGTTGTCACATGAATCTGGATTCCCCATTGAGTTTGCTTGTCAGAAGGTCGCAAAAGGGGATCTGGTGACCCAGGGACACTGCAACTGTCATAAATATGAGTCAGTTGCCAAGCATCTGAATTTTGATCATGTGACCATGGGGATGCTGCAACAGTCGTAAGTGGGAAAATGGTCATAAGTCACTTTTTTCAGTGGCATTGTAACTTTGAACAGTCATTAAATGAACTATCGTTAAGCCAAGGACTACCTGTATGATCCTGTCTTATTGCTTTGAGGTGAATGTTTTAACAGAGATTAGATACATTGATTATGGAGAAATCTTGCCAGTAACTTGAAAAAGGCTCTATTAAGTTATAGCTTCCAGCTTCACAGTCACTCTACCTCTGAATATTAGTTGCTTGCTTTGAAAGCAAATGATGCAATGTAGCCTGTTGTTTCCAGGTTTTGCTTGCAGGCTTTCTGGAATCATCTGACTGATCATGATTTACGCTGGACCAGATGGAAATTTGCTCTGCTCCAGATAAGCTTGCAGTATATATTCCTATCTGTTTAAGGCAGCTTTTCTCAACCTCAGCAGCCTTAATAATAATCTTTATTGTCATTGTAATAAAATTACAATGAAATTGGTTTGAGCGTTGTGCTAACATTTGCATCAGGTGGAATATAGACAGCGGTGATAACTATAACAGAAAACTCTCTAGGTAAATAAAATGGCTGACAAATGACAGTTGAGAATTCCAAGTCTGCAGAACAGTGCGTATAAGCAACTCTACTGTTAGTACACCAGTTATTATGTGTGTAAATACACAGTCCTCCATCTTTGCTTTTACCAGAGTTGTTGTTTCTGTCAAAGCGGTGTGTGGTACGGTTAGTTAGCTCCACAGACGCATCCGGTACAAGTGGATGAAGCCAGGTCTCTGTGATGATCATCACACAGCAGTCACAAATGAGCTTATTCGCTGCCATCCATAGCTCTAGTTCATCAGTTTTGTGGACAAAGGATCTAGAGTTGGTTAGGAAAATGCTTGGTAATGCTGGTCTGTGAGGCTTCTTCCATAACCGAACTAGCAAACGTGCTCTGCATCCCCACTTCTGCTTCGGCTCTCTTCGCTGCCTCCTAGGCCAAACAACGATCCATGGAGAGCCTGGCAGTCTTACTATGTCACTTGGTATATTATGAGACTGCTGGAAGTTGCTGGTAATATCGAGTCGACTAGAAGATCCAATTTTTAATAATAACTTAATAACTCCCTGCGGGTATAGACTAGTTTTTGCCTAACTCTACTGTGACACCAGGAGCTCAAAGCCACTGCACCTAAGCGCGCCGCCATCTTGAATATGTATGGACTTCAACTCCCAGCAAACATCAGACTTCTTAAAATCGCAGAGGTTGAGAAATGCTGCTTTAAGGCATGGAAATGGCTTCCCACCCAACTACAGTATTGGTAATTTGCAGTTCTCATTATGCCAGTGGTGGGGTACGACCGGTAGACCCTGGTACTGGTGTACCAGTGCCTGCTGGGAGCACCAGGTACCGTTCCAGTATGGTGCTCCGGAGGGCCCACCCACCCTCCTTACCTGTATTTGAGCCGATCGGGGCTTCCGCACACACTCATGGAGCGTATGGTGCCTGCACGACGCTCTACCAAACAACTGAAGCATCACAGGCGGGATGTACGCATGTGTGCACTGTGCACTGTGCGCATGCTATATGCATGCATGTGGTGGTTGCCCAGCCCCATTGCACCATACCAATTGCAATGGGATCCGGAACCCACCACTGCATTATGCCTAGGCTCATTAAGCCTTAGTAGATGGATAAAAAAAACGATGGGAGTTGTAGTCCAAAATTATTTGGAGGGCTGCAAGTTCCTTCTGTTCTAAGGTGTCTGTTCCATGGAGTCAAACAACAACTTTCAAAAGTGTGTGTGTGGGGGGGGGGGTATTGCTTGTTTCTAGTCTTGCAAGCCACCGTTTGGTTTATCTGGAGGAGTTAATGGTTCATCTGCAGCCTAGCAGGCCAGTCAAAAAAATCCAGATAGCTCTGTTTGTGGCCAAACAGGATGTATTAAAGGTCAATTTTTATTTGCAGAAGTATGTTTTTATAAAAGGCTTGGAAATTGGGAACAAGCAGGTTTATTTCTTCTATTTGTTTGGCAACATTTCTCCTCCCTTGGTGATATTTCTAGCATTCCGGCAACAGTGGGAATAAAAGTTTCCAATTGAAGTGATATCAAGATTTTGCTGGGTACTTGCCTGCCTCAAGATATTATTATACTCATTTAAACATATAATGCTGCAATTAAAAAAAAACACAACAACAGCTCAACGCAGAAGGATCTCCAGGTGGAACAGACTATTGCATTGAAACTTAACCATTTATCAAACATTAAGCTAAACTAGAATAAATATTTTATAGCATATTAGCCAGATTAAAATCCATATAGGGAAGATTAGAAACCAGCTGGCAACACCTAGCCTGCAGATGCCAGTTCTTAACTATTGTCACATTGAATGCAAATCTTTAAAAAAGGAAAGCAACAGCTGTTGGGAACACAGAGTAACAAAGTATTAGTACAAAGTATTAGGACGTTTTTTTCAGGTCTCTTAGATAGAAGAAATAAGGGACACAGTGGCTCAGTGGCTGAGACACTGAGCTTGTCGATCAGAAAGGTCGGCAGTTCGGGGGTTTGAATCCCTAGCGCCATGTAACGGAGTGAGCTCCCATTACTTGTCCAGCTTCTGCCAACCTAGCAGTTCGAAAGCATGTAAAAAATGCAGGTAGAAAAATAGGAACCACCTTTGGTGGGAAGGTAATAGCATTCCGTGCGCCTTCGAGGTTTAGTCATGCTGGCCACATGACCATGGAGACGTCTTTGGACAGCGCTGGCTCTTCGGCTTTGAAACGGAGATGAGCACCACCCCCTAGAGTCGGGAACAACTAGCATATGTGTGCGAGGGGAACCTTCACCCTTAGAACAAATAGGCCTTGCCCATACTATAAGGAAGGTGGCCCAGCAGATGCATCTTTTGTGTCTCTTGGAAAAGATTGCTGATGTTGAACAGCCTCACTTGCAATAAAGGTATTGTGACCCTTATCATCACGAACTGTAGTATGTTAAAGAAGCCCACACTTCATATTGGTTGTATGTTGTCTTGCATTATGTCTGGGACACCAATGATATTCCAGGGCGATCCAAACTTGGCAACTTTAAGAGTTGTGGACTTCGACTCCCAGAATTCTTCAGCCAGACAAATTGGCCCTGATATAGGGGAACTGTTTGAATTAGTTGGGGAGGTAGACGACTCTCTGGCTGCTTACCCCATTTTGTCTGCCTTGTCCATCTGTTCCCCCCCCCCCCCATACAAGTAGGATTATCTTTGCAATTTGATTAAGAGCAGAGAAGAAATACCACCAGGAGTAGCAGCAGTAAATGTGGAAGAGCAAAGGGCAAAATAGTTCAGAGTTCCCTTTCAACCTTTTCTTTCTCCACTTTTCTTCCCACCCCATATGAGAGAAATTCATCCTATCGGCAGCTCAACTAATCCCATATGCAGGATCACACGTTAACTTGGTGACTGCAAAAGTAAAGCGATCGCTTAAGGGGCCAATAACAAATAACCCACCCTTTTTTTAAAAAAGCATCTCGCAAAGTTGGCTCCCATTTTCAGCTGCCAAGCAACAATGTTCAATTCCCCCAAGGTGCGCACATGCATGCTGGCCAGCTTCTCTATGTGGGCTGCGGAGCACCAGAAAACAGCCTGAGAACTGAAAAATGGCCATAAATGGCCAAAAAAGGCAGTTTTCAGGCTGTTTCCTGGGCCTTTTCCAGGCTGTTTTCAGACTGTTTTCGGGACTGTTTTCAAGCAATTTTGGTCTGTTTTCAGCCCATTTTGTGGATTGTTTTTCGGGTCACTTTGGCCTAAAAAATGACCCGAAAACAGCCCAAAACCCAGCCAAAATACAGGCATGCATGTGCCAGTCAGCTGGTCTTTGTGTTTCTGGCACTTGGGCGCGTACACATGCACAGGCATGCACCTGTGTTCCAGTTTGGGCACTCAGTGCCCAAAAGATTCAGCATCACTGATATAGTACCTTTCCTATATCTCCTAATGGTAAGAGAAGATCAGCAATGGAAGAATAACAGAAGTAGAAGGGATTTTAGAGATCTTCTAGTCCAGCGATGGCAAAGCTTTTTAGGCTCACAAGGGGGGGGGAGTGCAGGGGGGGTCATGTGCTGGCATGCTGCACCCATAATGCAATGTGCGTGCCCCAGTGCACATGCGCACACGACAGGCGCTCCCACCCATTTTTTACATGCTTTTTTCACCCTCCCCAGAGGCTTTATAGGAGCCTAGGGAGGGCAAAAAAGTGACTTCCGGTTTGCTCGTAGCTTCTTGTTTAGTCTTCCGGAGGCTTCAGGGACCTTCAGGAGGCTTCCCTGAAGGCTCCGGAGCACTAAAAAAAGGCCGACAACCAGTGGTGGGTTTCAATTTTTTTAGAACCTACTCTGTGGGTGTGGCCTATTTTGTGGCCGTGGCTTGGCAGTCATGTGACAGGGTGGGAGTGGCCACCTTTTAAAATGTGGTGAAACTCATTTAACAACGCTCTAGCTTAGCAACCAAAACTACTCTCGCGAGTAGGTGCAAGCCTGCAGAAACCCACCACTGCTACAAGCACACCGGAAGTCACTTCTGGTTTGCTTGTAGTGTCGTATTTAATCCTCCAGAGGCTTCAGGGAAGCTTCCTGAATCCTCCAGCGGACTTCTGGGGGGGGCGGCGGCAGGGGAGCCTGTTTTTGCCCGAAAAATGGCTTTAAAAATGGCTGAATTAGCTGGCCAGCGCATGCATGCATGCTGGCCAGCTGACAGGGCAGCACCTCACATATCTTGCCAAATGGTTGTGCGTGCCACCTGTGGCACACATGCCATAGATTCGCCATCACTGTTCCAGTCCAATCCCTTGCTCAAGCAGGATCCCTATACTATTTCAGACAAATGACTGTCCAATCTCTTCTTAAAGACTTCCAGTGTTTGAGCATTTACAACTTCTGGAAGCAAGTCATTCTACTGATTAATTGCTCTAACTGTCAGGGAATTCCTCCTCAGTTCTAGGTTCCTTATCTCCTAGATTAGAGAGGGTCTTCTCCGGGTGCCGTCAGCCAGGCAATGCCAGTTGGCGACCCCCAGGGGAAGGGCCTTCTCTGTGGCGGGCCCAGCCCTCTGGAACGACCTTCCCCCCGAACTTCGGACCATCACGGACCTCCGCCTTTTCCGCCAGCGTCTGAAGACGCACTTTTTCCATGAAGCCGGCCTAGCCTAGGCCCCCGAGACCATCTTATCAGACTGTGTTTTAAATTAACATAACGTTTTAATTAGTGGGATTTTAGTGAATTTTAGCACAGGGCAGTCTAAATTTAATCAGTTTTATTGTTGTAGTATTTATGGTGTTTTATTTATTTATATGTTGATATCTGATTTAATTTCCTGTGCGCCGCCCTGAGTCCCTTCGGGGAAGACAGGTGCGGGATACAAGTCAAATAAATTCAAATTCAAATTCAGATTAGTTTCCACCCATTGCTTCTTAGAGTCTTGTCTTCAGGTGCTTTGGAGAATAAGTTGACACACACACACCAGTCCCTTGTGGCAGCCCCTTAGATTTTGGAACACTGCTATCATATACCCTTAGTCTTTCTTTTCATTACACTTCATTACACTAGACAGGTGGAGCTCTTGCCTCACAAGCAGGAGATTGTGAGCTTGATCCTAGGTAGAGGCGGATGTAGGGTCTCCTGCTTGGGCAAGGGGTTGGACTAGATGACCTGCAAGGTCCCTTCCAACTCTGTTAATCTGTTAATATACCCAATTCCTGCAAGAGGCCTTCATTTGTTTTAGCCTTCAGTCCACCTTTGGGAAGCGTTAAGATAATAAGGAAGTTAAGAACAAAACCGCAAGGGCAGACTTTGTTACTTCTTGGTTCTGCTTCTTACCAAATGGCCAACTAGATGCTTTATTGGACCCAGGAAGGCAGGACTTTTGTTTGTGATGCTGCATGAGCGATTTACACATGCAGATCTTTGTGTCCCTTTTGGCAAAAGAGGAGGACAAGGACTGAAGGGATCTAGGTACCCTCAGTCAGAAAATTTGGAGCCATAAAGCCACATGCGTATTCATGTTACTTCAACAAAATTAGAATGGAAGCCACAAGATGCAGAGGAATTAAAAGTCAGGCTCTACACAGGTTTTCTTCCTAGCCCTACAATTATTGTGTACAAAGCTAAGGGTGAAACCATGCAAGCAAATGCAGGAACGAACCACTCAACTCCCACTCTGCAAACGGACATCTTTTTAGACTCTAAGGAGGAAAATTGTAGCATCAGGATTACCTACCCACTTGGGGATCTGGTGTTTAATGAATCTCAAGCACCTACACTGCCCCAATAAATATGCAAGCATCTGATGGAATTCCTTATTTTATTTATTTGGAGAGAGCTGAATTTTAATGCATGCTATGCGCTGCCCAGAATCTTTCATACAGTTGTAATAGATAAAATCCCATTACAAATGGGCACTTGGACAATGCAGAGTGGTACGATCAGGTGCCCATGATGCTGCTCTAATAGCGATACAGCTTGTACAGAATTGCTCATCCCCACCGTGACACAAGAAATTCTCTATAACTATTAGGTGCAAAATTCCCCCTGTGTGCCACAATTGGAAAAGACAGATTAGAGCAGTCAGGGGAATGGAATGGAATTAGACTGGACTAGACTGGAATGGAATTAGAATAGAATAGAGCAGAGCAGAGCAGAGCAGAGCAGAGCAGAATATTGTGGAATGGAATGGAATGGAATGGAATAGAATAGAATTTATTGGCCAAGTGTGATTAGACATACAAGGAATTTGTCTTTGATGCAGAAGCTTTGATGTTGTACATGCATAGCAAGAGAGTAATAATAATCATAATAATGATGCCAATAAGAGGTAAGGGGTGCTGCATGAAAGAATGAAAAATGAGGGTTGGGGGAAACAGAAGCATCTTCAGGGCCAAGTCTTCTGATAAAAGCTCCATGGAAGCAGAGAACATGGGTCTTCCATGACAGGGGTCTCCAACCTTTGCAACTTTAAGTCTGAAGGACTTCAACTCCCAGACTTCTCCAGCCAGCAAAACTGGCTGGAGAAGTCTGGGAGTTGAAGTCCTTCAGACTTAAAGTTGCAAAGGTTGGAGACCCCTGTTCCTTGAGACCCTTAGGAGCTGTCAATCCTGATATGTTCAGGGTGGAACAAACCTGTCTAGACCTTATCCAATGTAGAACATCTTGTACATGGAATAGAAAACCCAGGACCCTTAACTGGATTCTTAAGGGATGATCCCCTCATCAATGGGTCCCAGAGAAAGAACACTATCTACAGGGGCAGACATGCCCATGAGAGTTACCTTAGAAGTTTCAGCCTCCGAGAATGGCAGAAGTACTTGCTTCCAGGGCTTGAAGGTCTGTCTGTCTGTCTGACACCCGGAAGGGATAAAGGGCGCTCTGCCTCTGCCCAAATGCTGCTCGATGACCTGGGAGCGGTAATGTGGAGGCAGGCAGGTGAGGAGAACTAGGGAGGAGCTTGGAAATCAAGAGGTTACCTAGCTCTTGATAATTACAGAGGATTGCCACATTTTTATCTCAATTTTGTTTCCTCCTTCTACATTAAAGCCACCAATCGTGGGTTAAAATGTCCTGGGCACAAAACAGAATATAAAATTATGGCCACCTTCTTCCTACCTTAAAGGATGTTGAAAGCAGGGCAACATGGTGAGGAGCTAACACATCCTTAATATACATTCAGCATTTTTACTCCTGACTTGAAGCCAAAAGTCGTTTAGTGACAGTTTAGTAACAAACCTACCTGCCCAGGTTTATCAATGGCTTTGGTCTCAGGAACAAGGAACTTTTTTCAGTACTGTTGTAACTTTGAATGGTCATTACACACACACACACACACACACACACACACACACACACACACACACACACACACAGTGGTAAAGATAAATATGCAGTATATTTATGGAAAAGGTATAGTATTTATATTGTATAGGTCCTGTAAAGCTAAATATATATGCAATAGATGCATATTTCTCTCTAAAGGAAACTAGAACCAAGAATAACAGGTAGAAGTTGCAGCTATCTTAATTTCACTTAAATATCAGGACATTTTTTCCCTTGATCATCATAACACGGAAACAGTCCATATATTGAGGTTGCTGATTTTTACGAAGAGGTTAGGAGATCAGAGGCTAGATTGTCCTGTATGTAAATGATCCTTACGGTTCCTTCACAATTCTACAATTTTATAATTTTTATATTGCTCCTGAAACACTGTAAATGTTTCACATCCATTTTCTTGGCCATTTTTCATGCCAGAATTAAAAGAAGAGTAAGATCATTTGTTTGGGATTTGAAGATATTCGTCCATCGTGTGCGAAGAGGACCTTGACATCTCACAGGTGGTGGGCTGTCCACAATGTGTCTGCAGGTGGCTGGTAAGGTCTATATGGGCATGAAATGTTCTGCCACATGTTGGGCAGACTTGTGTGGGCATCATTGTTGCAGTGTTTGCAGCTCTGGCTTTGTGGAGTGCTCCGCAAAGAGGCATATGGGGTGTTCAGGGAGGGGTAATAATAATAATAATAATTTAATTTTATAACCCGCTCTCTCTCCCCAAGGGGACTCGAGGCGGGGCACAGGCAATTAAAAATACAAAGAACAAACTACAGAGTACAAACAACAGAATTAAAAGTAAATTAAATAATTCCTGCGCTAAAACCCATATACTAAACTAAAAATTACCCCTAAAAACCCCCTAACCTAAAAAGAGACTACCCAAGGCCGGCCAGGCGAAAAAAGTGAGTCTTTAATTTTAAGCGGAAGGAGCGGAGGTCCGTGGTTGTCCTAATATCGGGGGGAAGGTCGTTCCAGAGGGCTGGGCCCGCCACAGAGAAGGCCCTTCCCCTGGGCGTCGCCCGCTGACAAAGTCTAGTGGACGGCACCCGGAGCAGTCCCTCTCTGTGGGAGCGTATCGGCCGTGAGGATGTATGAGGCAGGATCCGATCCCGCAGATAACTAGGTCCCGAGCCATGGAGCGCTTTGAAGATGATAATTAACACCTTGAAGCGCACCCGGAAGACGACAGGTAGCCAGTGCAGCTCGCGCAAGAGCGGTGTTACGTGGGCAAACCTAGAGGTGCCCATAATTGCTCGCGCGGCTGCGTTCTGGACCAACTGAAGCCTCCGGGTGCACCTCAAGGGGAGCCCCATGTAGAGAGAGTTGCAATAATCCAGTCGGGATGTCACGAGAGCATGAGTGACTGTGCAAAGGGCGTCCCGATCCAATAGGGGGCGCAACTGGCGTACCAGGCGAACCTGGTAAAACGCCCTCCTGGCCACGGCTGTCACTTGATCTTCCATGGACAGCCGGGTATCCAGGAGGACACCCAAGTTGCGCGCCCCATCCACAGGGGCAAGATGTTCGCCCCCTATGGCCAGCGTTGGAGAGAGCTGGTTGAATCGGGCAGCCGGAAACCACAGCCACTCGGTCTTGGTCGGGTTGAGCCTGAGTCCGTTACTTCCCATCCAGGTCCGCACGGCTTCCAGGCACTGGCACATCACCGCTACGGCATCGTTGGGGTGGTTTGGGGTAGATATGTACAGCTGGGTGTCATCAGCGTACAGGTGGTACTCCACCCCAAAGCCACGGATGATCTCACCCAGCGGCTTCATATATGCATTAAACAGGAGAGGCGAGAGGACCGACCCCTGAGGCACCCCACATGTGAGGGGTCTCGAGGTCGACCTCTGCCCTCCTGCCAACACAAATTGCGATCGGCCAGAGAGGTAGGAGGAGAACCACCGTAACACGGTGCCTCCCACCCCCAACCCCCCCAGCCGATGCAATAGGATACCATGGTCGATGGTATCGAAAGCCGCCGAGAGGTCTAATAGGACCAGGATGGAGGAACAACCCCCATCTCTGGCCCTCCAGAGATCATCTACCAACGCGACCAATGCCGTCTCGGTGCTATGCCCGGGCCGAAAGCCGGACTGGCGCGGATCTAGATAGTCAACTTCCTCCAGGTGACGGGGAAACTGTTGTGCCACCACACTCTCAACAACCTTCGCCAAGAAGGGAAGGTTGGAGACTGGACGGTAGTTGTTCAAAAGAGCTGGGTCCAAAGAGGGCTTCTTGAGGCCCTCTTTGGACCCTACAGGGTAGTACCTGTAGGGGCATATCGTATTCTTTTAGGGCAGCTTTTAGGGCATCTCATCCATCTTTGGTCCCCACCTAACACTCAGCTCTCATCTGTAGCTCCAAGTACAATACAATACAATAGCAGAGTTGGAAGGGACCTTGGAGGTCTTCTAGTCCAACCCCCTGCCTAGGCAGGAAGCCCTATACCATTACAGACAAATGACTATCCAACATCTTCTTGAAGACTTGCAGTGTTGGGGCATTCACAACTTCTGGAGGCAAGCTGTTCCACTGATTGATTGTTCTAACTGTCAGGAAATTTCTCCTCAGTTCTAAGTTGCTTCTCTCCTGGATTAGTTTCCACCCATTGCTTCTTGTTCTGTCCTCAGGTGCTTTGGAGAATAGTTTGACTCCCTCTTCTTTGTGGCAACCCCTGAGATATTGGAAGACTGCTATCATGTCTCCCCTAGTCCTTCTTTTTATTAAACTAGACATACCCAGTTCCTGCAACCGTTCTTCATATGTTTTAGTCTCCAGTCCCCTAATCATCTTTGTTGCTCTTCTCTACACTCTTTCTAGAGTCTCCACATCTTTTCTGCATTGTGGCGACCAAAACTGAATGCGGTATTCCAAGTGTGGCCTTACCAAGGCATTGTAAAGTGGTATTAACACTTCGCGTGATCTTGATTCTATCCCTCTGTTTATGCAGCCTAGAACTGTGTTGGCTTTTTTGGCAGCTGCTGCACACTGCTGGCTCATATTTAAATGGTTGTCTACTAGGACTCCAAGATCCCTCTCACAGTTGCTGCTATTGAGCAAGGTACCACCTATACTGTACCTGTGCATTTGGTTTTTCTTGCCTAAGTAGAACCTTACTCTTTTCGCCATTGGAAGTAGTTGTAGCGTGCTCAGCGGCCACACCCCAGGCAACAGTTTTGACAGGCTGGCGAAACCAGGTTGAGAGTAGCCATTGGGTCATTGACTTTTGATGAGATAGGAATTTGTCTACCCCGAGCACGTGAAGACAGATTCCGGCAGATTGAGCAGATGAAACCTACCAGAAGAGGACAACGGTCATGAAGGCGGTCTCTGTAAGTGATGTGGTACGCTAAGAGCACAGCAAGACATGAAAGATGCCCTGGTCAACCACTACACCCAGCCCATCTCCAACTGTCTCAACTCTTGTCCTGCTGTTGGAGCAAGATGGAATCTGAGAAGAGAGAGGGAGGCTGATTCTGCACACTTCTCCCTCATTTTAATCCAATCCAATTGTTTGGGGATTTCAATTATAGGCAATGTACGGAGTTCGAGACTGTGGCAGTTGTTTTTTTTCCCTTTTGGCATGTGGTTCAAACTCCAAATAAGGTAAGGAGTAGAAGGCCTTTTTGTACTTGAGATCCCAAAGTCCCACTGATGGACTACTTGGCAGGTCTGGAATAGAAGAATGAAACATTCTCCCTCTGCTCCGAGGCAATTTCCAATCTTCTCAAGAAACCGAAAGAAGACAACTCCCGGAACGCTAGTTCAGTCAGTGAATTTGCAAAAGAGATAAAATTTAAAGAGCCACTTCCTGGTTCATATCTCAGTTCTTACACCATCCCCATCTTTCACCATCCTGCATTCACCCCCACCCCCCACCCCCATTACTTCCAATGTAATTTGGCACAGGAATGTGCAAGGGTCAGTGGAAAAATCAACAGCTACTTCTTGATCTTTGGAAATCTTGCTCCATCCTTCCTTGGAGGATTTTTCTTAGCAAAGTCTGCTTGAGGGCTAGAAACTTGCTCAATTCTATGCTGACTCTTGGGGCACGACAAATGCCGCTGAGAGGAGTTGGCACTGCAAAGACAAAAATCACGAGAGATTGGTATCTGGGTGGTCTTTAGGATGTCCCACTATGAAAAGTCCTCATTTTCTCATTTAGTAAGTTGATGGTTCTACCTTGAGTCCTTGAGTTCACCTTAATAAAAGGAAGAGAAGTTCTAGAAAGGCAGCATTACTTGGCATCCTTTTGGCCCAGTACCTGTTAGGAGGCTTTTCACAATAAGAGGTAAGAGATACTGTAGCTCAACATCTGAAAGGTCTTTTCCAAATGGATCACAGCTGATGAAATGAGCTACTGATCACAAAAGCACATTCCTTTTAATAGTTTCGTTTCGTTTATTTATATTTTTATACCGCCCTACTCCCGAAGGACTCAGGGCAGTGTACAACCAAAATAAAACACGGATATACAAAAGTTAAAAACGATTTAAAAACATATTAAATAATTTGGCCCATAATAAAGTTAAAAACCAAACAAACCCAATTAAAATTAATAAAATGTGTAATTACGCCAGCCCGGCTTGTTGAAAAAGAAAAGTTTTAAGAGCACGGCGGAAGGTGTGTAGGTCAGGGTTATTTCGTAACTCCAGGGGCAATTCGTTCCAAAGGACAGGTGCTCCCACAGAGAAGGCTCTCCCCCTGGGTGTCGCCAGTTGACGTTGTTTAGCCGACAGCACCATGAGGAGACCCTCTCTATGGGAGCGTACTGGCCGGTGGAAGGCTCTCGGTGGCAAAAGGTGATATCGTAGGTACCCAGGTCCTAAGCCATGGAGCGCTTTAAAGATGGTAACCAACACCTTGAATCACACCCGAAAGACCACCGGAAGCCAGTGTAGCTCGCGCTTAATAAAGTTTTAATAAAGTTTAATTATCTGAAAAGATACTCCAGTGATGGGATTCAAATAATTTAACCAGCGGTTCTCTGCCCTAATGACTGGCTAGATGGGCGTGGCCATGGTGGGCGTGGTTGGGGTGTGACAGGCAGCACCCGGCCTCCTGCACCCCTCTGAGAGCAAAAACAAGCTGTGGGGGGAGTGCTTCCCCACGCCCCATTTTGGGCCTAGTAGGCCTCCCTGCATTTACCTGGGAGGCAAAATAGGGCATGTGGGGATTCCTTGAAGGTGCAGGGCAGAAAGGGTGGGGCAGGGCCAGCCAGCAATTTAACAACTGGTTTGCCTGAACCGGACCGAACTGGCTGAATGCCTCCACTGGATACTATCAAACTCCTCTGGAACAGTGTTAGGCCTATTCTCAAAAGAGGATTGCTTTCATCTTCTTCCAAGGCTGAGAGAACATATAATTATCCAGATGATTTCCATGCCTACCACAAGCTAAAATTCATCTTACCCGGCTCCTCAGCCAGCCCTGAGCCACTAGTAGTCCAAGCTGGCTGCTACTGGCATTTTAAAATCCTTTATATATTTAGCTGGCAGGTGAAGCAGAACAAAATTGAGTCTAGCTGACAAAGAAGGGGAAAGACTGCATTCTAGTTTTTTGAACCCCCAATTGCCTGATACGAGTGGTGAAATAGGAGGGTTGCAGCTTTAAATCTCTCACTGTATTTTGATCTTGTAATCCCTTCCCCTTTTCGGAGTATAAAATGCACCAAAGTTTTGAAGAGGCAAATTACAAGTAGGTAGGTAGATAGAGGGAGAGAGAGGGAGAGAAAGAAAAAGAAATACAGTAGGTAGGTAGGTAGAGAGAGAGAGTAGGCAGGTAGATAAAGAGATAGAAAAAGAGAGAAATAGAGAGAGAGAAATACAGTAGGTAGGTAGGTAGAGAGAGAGAGTAGGCAGGTAGATAAAGAGATAGAAAAAGAGAGAAATAGAGAGAGAGAAATACAGTAGGTAGGTAGATAGAGAGAGAGAGTAGGCAGGTAAATAAAGGGATAGAAAGAGAGAGAAATAGAGAGAGAGAAATACAGTAGGTAGGTAGGGAGAGAGAGAGTGTGTGTGTGTAGGTAGACAGGTAGGTAGAAGGATAGAGAGAGAAATAGAGAGAGAGAGACAAATACAGTAGGTAGGTAGGAAGAGAGTGTGTGTGTGGGTAGGTAGGTAGAAGGATAGAGAGAGAGAAATAGAGAGAGAAATACAGTAGGTGGGGGGGGGGAGAGTAGGTAGGCAGGTTGATGTTTCCAGGTGTATATATCCATGTCCTGGAGAAGGAAATCACTGACAAACCTTAAAACTTTGTTTCTCCTGGCACAGAAACAGTTAAAGAGCCTTCCAAATGACCTTTCCGAAAGTGTTCTAACTCAGGGGTTCCCAAACATGGCAACTTTAAGACTTGTGGACTTCAATTCCCAGAATTCCCCAGTCAGCTATGTCCACAAGCTATGCTGGCTGGAGAATTCTGGGAGTTGAAGTCCAAAGTCTTAAAGTTGCCAAGTAACTAAACAGCCTTCCGAAAGGAAAAAAAAAGTTTTTTTGCACTTTGCATACCTCCCCCAAACTGCTCTTTCTCCATGAAAACATGGCCATTTTTCTTCAAATAAAAAGCATGACTAGCCTTGGGGGGGGCTTGCACCTGGGGGGTGGGGGTGGAGTGAAAAATGAGCAAAAGACCGTCCCATTTATCGCGAAAACGGGCCATTTGTGTGTGAAATAAATTGAATGCATAGCCCTATGGAGGCTTATAGAGTGCTTCTGGGGGCGGGGGGGGCCCCAAAAAACGCCCCGATTTAGGCTAATTTTTGCCCTCTCCAGCCCCTAAGGCTAGGCACAGCCATTTTGGTGAAGGGGGTGGGGTTTCGGGAGGCAAAAAATGCTGTATTCGATGTATAAGACGCACCTAGATTTTCAGCCTCTTTTTAGAGGAAAAAAGGTGCGTCTTATACTCCTAAAAATACGGTATTCTCCAAAGCACCTGAGGGCAGAACAAGAAGCAATGGGTGGAAACTAATCAAGGAGAGAAGCAACTTAGAACTGAAGAGAAATTTCCTGACAGTTAGGACAATCAATCAGTGGAAGGACTTGCCTCTAGAAGTTGTGAATGCCCTAGCACTGGAAGTCTTTAAGAAGATGTTCGATAGCCATTTGTCTGAAACGGTATAGGGTTTCCTGCCTACGTAGGGGGTTGGACTAAAAGACCTCCAAGGTCCCTTCCAAGTCTGCTATTGTATTGTATTCTGTTGATTGTTATCGTCCTGCGTATCAGATGGGTGGACTCTTTCCACACAGGATACACATTCTGACCAACTTGGCCCTTTCAGTATGAGGAATTCTGATCCTCTTCCCTGGGCCTTGCGTAAAAAACAAGTTGCGATTCCTACATGACTGACTGGGCAATCAATTAAAAGGGTCAACCGGGGAGAACCTCACAAGTGGCTTCCAGATGATTGCAGTCACACTGTTTGGTAAGCAGCCACTGACCCTGACAGCCACAGGATAAGATTACCATCTGTAATACCCAGTCAGGTCAAATAAATGGGCAGGATATTACACAGGTAGCACGAAGATAGCATTAACGCCATGCTAACGATAGCTCACTATGGAAGAAGAGGAAGCTCGGATTCTAGTTAATCCTTTTGCTGCTCTAATAAAAATTTCCAAATCAAGCAAATGTTCCTAGGCAGGGAAGCGTATTCTGATCTGGCAAAGTACAGATTTCCTGAAGGTTTCCAGCTAAGCTCCTCTCGGAGCTGCAGATCACTGAAGAGACGCAAATGCTGCTTCTACCCCAGAGCGTCTAACGGAAACCTGTACCGTTTCAGACCAATGGCTATCCAACATCTTCTTAAAGACTTCCAGTGTTGGGGCATTCACCACTTCTGGAGGCAAGCTGTTCCACTGACTAATTGTTCTGACAGGAAATTTCTCCTCAGTTCTAAGTTGCTTCTCTCCTTGATTAGTTTCCACCCATTGCTTAGTTCCTAGCAATACGATCCAAGGCTGCTTGGAATTTTATTAACCAAATAAAAATAACCTCTGAGCTCTTGTATGAGATCCCATGATTTGATCATGGTTGGGATAAGTAGATTAACCCTTGCTAAGATGCTGAGCTTGTTGATCAGAAAGGTCAGCAGTTTGACGGATTAAATCCCTAGTGCCACATAATGGAGTGAGCTCCCGTTACTTGTCCCAGCTTCTGCCAACCTAGCAGTTCGAAAGCATGTAAAAAAATAGGAACCACCTTTGGTGGGAAGGTAACAGTGTTCCATGCACCTGCAGTGTTTAGTCATGCTGGCCACATGACCACAGAGATGACTTTGGACAGCACTAGCTCTTCAACTTTGAAACGGTGATGAGCACAGCCCTCTAGAGTTGGGAACAACTAGCACATATGTGCAAGGGGAACCTTTATCTTTTCCTAAACCCACAAGTAGTACCTTGATCCTCAAAATGCAAATGTCCTGCAGCAATTTAAATGCTAATCAATTTGTGGACTATTGCTTATTTCATCAAGTTGCAGTCTGCAACACAATCTGAGACAGCAACACAATACTTAGCCTTTCAGATGCCAAAAGGTTTGCTGGTTTTTACTGGTTTTCCCTTTTGATGCTCAGCAGCCTTTAATTTCACTGCAAATTCATTCATCCCTGGCAGAGATTAAAAATTGGCCATTATTGGCAAGGCAATTGTGCTAATGGAGGCTCTCCATTGCTGGCAGTGCTGTTGATATATGGTGTTCTGAAGATGGGCATACTGTCATATGGTAGTCATTTGGAACACTACTGCCACCTTGTGTTCAACTGAACACTTCACACTGTGTAACATGTCAACCACACTAACGCAGGGGTCTCGAACCTTTGCAACTTTAAGTCTGAAGAAGCTGGCTGGAGAATTCTGGGAGCTGAAGTCCTTCAGACTTAAAGTTGCAAAGGTTCGAGACCCCTGCGCTAACGCACAATTGCTTACTGCTGTTCTAGTTCATCTTTGATTTCCCTTCTATGTTTTAATACGATGTTTTAAACAAGATTTGTGGTCTCCCAAACTCCCAAAGTTTGCAATTTGGGGTTTGTGACAGATTTAAGTTACAAATCCTAATTTACATGAATCTCAGCCTGCAGCCTTTTCGGCCCCAGATTCAGCTCAAGTCTCAAACCTCGAAATAGGAAGTGACGTGGCAAGCAAACAAATGTTCATTAATGAGGGGTTTCCCCATCCTTTCCAGGGAATGGCAATTGGGATCTGCCTCAGCACTGAGTTAGTCAGATACTTTTTGAAGATAATTGAATTTCCATGCTTCTCACTGTCTGATTCATCTGTCTTTATACCTACTGTGAACATAGTATGAAGTTACTCTAGGACGGAACAGGGGCTGATAAAAACAATAGTACATAGTTTTGTTATTATTTATTCAGTGTATGAATTCATACCTTTCTTCAAACTTAAATTATGAAACACTTTTCGGAGAACTTCCAGGGCAAACCACAGCGCACCAATTATTATTATTATTTATTTATTATTTATCAAATTTATATACCACCCTATCTCCCTGGTGGGACTCAGGGCAGTGCACAGAAGAAATAAAAACACAATACATACAGTCCTCATATAAAATAGAATTAAATTTAGAAAATCTGCGCTAAAATATGATTAAAAACTATTAAAAGCGTTATATTAAAATTAGATCATTAAAACTATGCCAGGCCGGCCATGGGAAATAAATGTGTTTTAAGCGCCCGGCGGAAGAGGCGTAGGTCCGTGATGGTGTGAAGATCGGGGGGCAGGTCATTCCAGAGGGCAGGGCCTGCCACAGAGAAGGCTCTCCCCCTGGGGGTCGCCAGCCAGCATTGTCTGCCAGCATTGTCTGGCAGACGGCACCATGAGGAGGCCCTCTCTGTTGGAGCGGACAGGTCGAAGGGAGGTATGTGGTAGGAGGCGGTCCCGCAAGTAACTAGGTCCCGTGCCATGGAGCGCTTTGAAGATGATTACTAACACCTTGAAGCGCACCCGGAAGGCCACAGGCAGCCAGTGCAGCTCGTGTGCTGCACTGGCACTACAGTGCACTACATCATATACTGATATATTTTTTTACATAGCACAGGTATGTAATATACAGTATATACAGTGATGTACAGTATTGTCCTGCTACCCAGTGAACTTGAATAGCTGTGTAGACAAGAATAAGGGACGCAGTGGCTCAGTGGCTAAGACACTGAGCTTGTTGATTAGAAGGTCGGCAGTTCAGTGGTTTGAATCCCTAGTGCCGCGTAATGGAGGGAGCTCCTGTTACTTGTCCCAGGTTCTGCCAACCTAGAAGTTTCAAAGCATGTAAAAAATGCAAGTAGAAAAATAGGGACCACCTTTGGTGGGAAGGTAACAGCGTTCCGTGCGCCTTTGGTGTTTAGTTATGCTGGCCACATGACCATGGAGACGTCTTCTGGTTCTTTGGCTTTGAAACAGAGATGAGCACTGGCCCCTAGAGTTGGGAATGACTAGCACATATGTGTGAGCAGGAGAACCTTTACCTTTACCTTAGTACCTTCAAGATAAGACTTGTATGATTTCCCACACACATATAACAAAAATATATTATAAAGCGAATTTAACCCATTTCAGCCCAACCTGTCCTTGCAATTTTTTATTGATGATATAAATTATAACCTCCTTGAATCTGCTGCAAATTTGTATCTTTCAGTACTGCATAGCTGTTAAGACATATAAACCAAGACATACAAACTAAGCCCAGCAGGAACTAAAAACCAATAAAAACAAGAATAACATCAAACAATTAAATGAAATAGTCCCTGAATCAAATCATTCGCCATTAGCCCTCCGGAATAACTCTTTTTTTTAAATAACAATTTTTATTAAAAATTTAAAATAGGAAGCTAATAAAAACTAAGAAAATTATGAATTCCAGAGAGAGAGAAAAGGAGGAAGGGAAAATATAAAGAAAAAGATATTGAAAGAAATGACTTCTCTCTTCATCAAGGGGACTACAAACAATAATAACGACAAAGATGTGACAAAGGACACAATGACTAAAAGGAACATGCTGATAATAAATACAGTAATTTGGATATGTGGCTTTCAACTCAGAAGAGTGCCTTGGACTTTCTTACCATACAAAACAGATGTGTTATACTGTACTCATGAAGGACTTCCCAAGAAAAGATAAAGAAATAAAATCAACCTTTAAGGCATTTTTTTCTTTATCAAGACTTTTTTTAAAATATAATTTTATTGTAAATTAGTAACAGAAAAAAGAACATAAATAAGACATTGACAAAGCAAAACTACACAGATACAACTGGGAGTAACCCACCCCCTATATGTACACAGTATGTACACAGTTACCAAGTAACATCATATACCATCTTACTACATTCCTAGATATTCCAGCTATTTCTATTTGTCTATATTTTACATTTATCAATTCTCCATAGCTACCACTGCTCGATACATTCATTTTATTTACTATCTATATATCTACATTGTGTATCCTTCCCTATCGCTCATCCCTTAGTCTCTTTACCTCCATCCAGTCATACCATTTTTCCCAACTTTGATAGAATATTGCTTCCTGTCTGTCTTTGATAATATATGTTAGTCTGTCGCATTCAGCACACCAGAAGATTTTGTTGATAATTAGTTGGTCTGATGGTAGTTCTGGGCGTATGCTATACTGGCTGCAGTGGTAATGTGTGTGAAAATATACCAGTCTATCTCCCTTATGCCTCCGGGGTTTATCCCCAATAAATAAGCCATCATCATCATAATATCATCAAGACTTTTGAAAGCAAAAGTAGGAATAGAGAGTTGGCTTATTTGATCAAGATTAAAACTGGAATCTTTACTGCATATCAGACATTAATACAACTGAGTAAGTTCAGAGGTCTTTACAAGAAAAGTTCTTGCATTCTTCTGTCCATAATAGAATAACGTATGCTACTAGGCTTGAACTTCTTGGTTTGTTAGCTTAGAACTGTGACACTTACGGTCAGACTTAAGTATTGCATACCAAATTGTACACAGTAACACTTTACTTGTAAATAACTTTTATATCTTTAATTGTAATGTAACACGTTCAAAGAACCACTTTATACTTAATATAAACTTGTAAACAATTCAAGTTTTATAACAGAATTGTCAAAGTCTGGAATATTTTACCTGAGTCAATTGTCTCAGATATTAATTTTTACAGTTTTAATTTTAACAACTTCTGTGGATGTCTTCGTTCCATGTCTAAGAGGTCCCTAAGGGGGGTGGGCATGTGTGCTTCAGAGTCCTGGGGTGCCTATCATCCCAATCATATTTTGATTTTCTTATTTTCTTTGTTCAAATTTGCAATTTTTGTTTGATACTTTAATGGGTTTTTCATGACCAGGACTTATAGATGAGACTTTAAATATTTGCTTATAGGTAAGATTTTGTTGTATGTTTTAGAGAAAGTGATAAGTTATGGTGTTAAAATTAAAACAAAGTGTAAAACTTGTGAAGGCATTTCTGAGTGAAGATGATAAGAAATGAATTTATAAGTCACTATTTGAAGGGATTAAAGATTAAGATTTTCAAAATATTTTATTTCTGGGAGATTTTAATATTATTTTTCTTGATTAATTAAATGACAAAGTTTTAAAATAGATATATATGGGTAGAAGAGATATTTTTGTTGCATCTTTACAGAAAACAATAAACAAATAAAACAAATATGAAATCTATTTGTTTAAGGCTAAAAGGCATTTATTGTTATTTCTAGTAATAGACTTTTGCTGATTAAAATGAAATTTTGAGGTTTTATTATTTGTTTAAAGATGAGATATGGAATGAAGAGATCTTGAAATATTAGAGAAGTTGGTCACTAACCTTTCCAAATGTTTCCAGAAACTTATTTCTAAAAATAGCTAAAGTTACAGCTCTAAAATCATTTAATAAATTTAAGCCTATATAGTAGGTACATCTTAGCCTAATATCTAATAAAATTATGGTATTTTCTTTCCTTTTTAACAGTAAGTAAAAATAGCTTCTTAACTTACAGTAGTTTCTGAACTGCTTTTTTTTGTCTTGTTCCAGAAAATACCTCATTTTACTCAGAAGTAACTATGTTATCCTCTATTGGGAAACATGCTGAAATGCAAATGAAACTCCCTGTGGTCAGTAAGGAGAAGAGAGTTGATTCCCACACTAGCTTTACTTCTACAAAAATCCTTCTCAGCTCTAATGAAGTCAAGATTCTATTCTTAATCACACTCAGTAAGTTTGGAAGACTTCAGGATGCTAATAAATAATTATTATATCAGAAAATAAGCATCTCCTCTCCCAAAGATATATATCCATGATGGTGAACCTATGTGCCACAGGTGGCACGCAGAGCCCACTCTGCAGGCACAGGAGCCGTTGCCCCAGCTCAGCTCCATTGTGCATGTGCATGCGCCTCCCTCTGGCAAGATGGATTTTGGGTCTCTGCTGGGCATGTGTGGGTGGGGTGTTGCATGCAGAATATGCCCATGCATGTGCACGGTCACACATAGGGGGTCATGTGTTCATGCGTGGTGGGGCACAGGGCGCACGCATGCATTGCCTTATGGGTGTGTGTGTGTGGCACGCAGCAACACAAAGGTTAGCCATCACTTACCTATATCGTAGGGGTGGGGAAGGAAACTGCTATTGGTACTAATGGATAGATTTACTTTGAAATGAAAACACACAATTCAAAGGTGGGATCTTAGTTAGAAGTCACAGCAGCCGTACAATGGAAGTAACACCAACAGCTGTAATTTGCAGAATATCTAGCTGGGTTTTGAGATGAGGGACAATCGTGCAATTCTTCCCAACAGCTGCAATCCAAATTCTAATTTTCTCAATTAGTTCAGCCAGAGAGTACGGTTAGCCTAGAAAAATGGTAGTTATAGATCAAGGGGTCACATTTTTGTCACATGATTGTTGTGGCCCAGCTGGCTCCGGATGAGCTGCTGACGGACTCTTCTAGCGAAGAGCCCTATGAGACTGCTCTGGAACATGAAGGAGACCTTGGGGAGGGCTCAGAGTCAGAGCAGGAACCAGAGAGGCTGGTTGGCCACCAGAAGGCGCCTGGGTCATGGAGCAGTGGGAAGGATCAAAGGCAGTTTGTCCATGATGCCAGAGTGAGCAGGGTTGAGAGGCGGAGGCAGCAATTACATTGGAGACAGGCTCACAGACAATGATTAAGAGCCAGGTGGTTGCTGAGTGGCCCCTCCCAAGAGAGCTTATAGGTGAGACGTTGGGAGGGGACATTTGCAGGAAGCAACTGTTTCAACTTCAGTATTCCAGAAAGCCTGAGCCTTCTAGTCGTGTTTGGGATTACGTGAGTTGTCTGGGCTCTTAGCCAAAGCATTCGCTTTTCTTGTAATTAAGTAGTGGCAAGCAGCCAAGCCTGTGTGCTGGGCGATTCAGCCCATGGGACAGAACACATGACGTATTTTGACTTTTTTCCCCTTCACTAAAATGGAGGTGTCCAGAGCATGGCACATATTTATTTATTTATTTATTTATTTATTTTTCAAATTTATACCCCGCCCTTCTCCTTGTTAGGACCCAGGGCGGCGCACAGGCATTATTAAAAAACCATAACAAAATGACAAAATACATTATTAAAAACAATTAAATTAAGTCCCATGCTAAAAACCCATTTAAAACCCTGAGAATTAAAATTTATAGATAAAAGTCAGAAACGGGGGGCTATGCTAGGCCGGCTTGTTGGAATAAATACGTCTTAAGACGCTGACGGAAGAGGCGGAGGTCCGAGGTGGTGCGTAGGTCAGGGGGTAGGTCGTTCCAGAGGGCTGGGCCCGCCACAGAGATCTTGCCTGCGGGCCACAAGTTTGACACTCCTGTTATAGATCCACACATCTGGAGGATAGATTGTAAATCCTCATTAATCTTTAAATGATCTAAAATTCACATACTAGATTTGTTTGCCTCGAATGACTCTTGTGAAAATGGATCATCTTGGTGTGGGACAATCTTCCCAGATACTGATGTTAGACTGATTGGTCTGTAGTTTCCTGGTTCTGTTTCTCCCCCCACCCCCTTTTTGAAGATGGGAACCACATCAGCTCTTTTCCAATCAATCAATCAATCAATCAATCAATCAAATTTTTATTTGTATACCGCATCCTCTCCCCAAGGGGACTCGGAGCGGTGCACAGGGGAAAATTTAAAATACTATAAAAAATACATACATAGAATAAATACGATAGATAAAAACAAATTAAATTAAGATTATCCCTGTGCTAAAATCCCCAAATTATAAAGTTAAAATTCCCTAACACCCTAAAGGTAAAGACTAACCTAAGCCGGCCAAGCAGAAAAAGTGTGTTTTAAGTTTTTGACGGAAGGAGCGGAGGTCCGTAGTTGTTCTGATTTCGGGGGGAAGGTCGTTCCAGAGGGCTGGACCCGCCACAGAGAAGGCCCTTCCCCTGGGCGTCGCCCGCTGACATAGTCTAGTGGACGGCATCCGGAGAAGTCCCTCTCTGTGGGAGCGAATCGGCCGTGAGGATGTATGAGGCAGGATCCGATCCCGCAGATAACTAGGTCCCGTGCCATGGAGCGCTTTAAAGATGACAACTAGCACCTTGAAGCGCACCCAAAAGACGACAGGCAGCCAGTGCAGCTCGCGCAAGAGCGGTGTTATATGCGTGAACCTAGGGGTCCCCATTATTGCTCGTGCGGCTGCATTCTGGACCAGCTGAAATCTTCGGGTGCACCTCAGGGGGAGCCCCATGTAGAGAGAGTTATAATAGTCCAGTCAGGATGTCACGAGGGCATGAGTGACTGTGCAAAGGGCATCCCGATCCAATAAGGGGCGCAACTGGCGTACCAGGCGAACCTGGTAAAACGCCCTCCTGGCCACGGCTGTCACTTGATCTAGGTAATTCCCCAGCGTTCCAGGATTTTTGAACGATGTGGTACAGTGGTTCTGAGATAACATCTGCCAGCTTTTTCAGAACTGGGATGTAATCCATCAGGCCCCAGTGATTTATATTTGCCAAGATCAGAAAGGTGTTCTCTATCCATTTTTTTTTTTTTGCTTATTTGAATTTTTATTTCTAGTCTGTTATTTACAGTTATGTTTTTGGTGGGTTGGGCTATCGTTTCTTTTTGCGTGAAGACTGATGCAAAGAATGAGTGAAGCAGCTCTGCTTTCTCTCTGCTGCCTGTTAGTTCCTTGCCCTCTTCTCGCTTAAGTGGACCTACTGTTTCCTTGACTTTTTTCTTGTTATTTACATATTGAAACTTTTTAAAAATCACCTTTGACTTGTGGGAAGCCCTCCTCCCCCCAAGAATGAAATATTTTGGGAAAAATCGAAAAGGCAGTATAATATGTTTTCCTTCAAGGAGAAATTTAAAAAAAAAGTCTTTAGGGGGACAGAAACCAGCACCAGTCTCCGTGCCTCCAAGCAGAAACTGAGGTGGCCAGCTTTTAGAAATGCAGATTTGGTAATCCATTCAATTCTGGATATTTCAAAACTCCTTGGCAGGATGGTGGGATTAGAAAGCAGCCCTCACCCAAAAACCAACACAAGACGAAAGCCATTAGCTACAATAGGAATTGCCCAACTATCTTTCAGAACACAAGCCCCTTCATTGTACACACCCCAGAACAGTGCAAACCTGTGCCCAGAATCACACGAGGTCGGTGGTTCTGTTTAATCAATAAACCTTACTTTCCAATCAGCCTGCATGTTTCTAGTGTCTTTCTGCCAGCTTGGAACTGAACCAGATGGATTTTCCTTCCAACAGACTTCTGTTGCAAGTCTTTGTTCATTCTGAGCCTTTGCTTTCCTGACTTATCTTTGTAGATTCGGGCTATCTACTGGTCCTCTTCCTTAGTGACTGAGTGAATCAGGTTTTCCCCACTGACTTTATTCATCAGAAGCCTCCTGGGAAGGTTGTAAATGGTGATCACGTTATCCTGTGATGCTGTAACTATTGTAAACCAGTTGCAACCAGTTGTAACTATTGTAACCAGTTGCAAAGTATCTGAATTTGGATCGCATAACTACTGGCATGCTGTGACAGCTGTAATAGTGAGGACTAGTTTTAAGTACTTTTTTCAGTGCAGTTGCAACTTTGAATGGTAATAGGTTGAGGACTACCTGTACCTATCTTTGGTCCCCATAGCTCTTGGCCTCTAATGTAATGAATAATGAAGCATTTTATATATCTGCCAACTGGTTAAGGGGGAAACCCCTACCTCAACACATGACTCAGAGAAGTGTCACTTTCAAGCTTTGAATGAGATGACAGTAATGTCATGAGGACACAGCCAAGAAAAAAAGGTTGCTGGGCTTACTTGTGTTACACTTGAGTGCAACTGGGAGGGCAGCTCTATTTCTCCTGAGCAAAAACTGAAATAACAGATCTTCCCTAAAGCTGCCTTATACAGACTCAGAACTTTGGAAACACCCCCCCCCCCTATTTTTTCACCATCTCCCTTTGGCTGACCTGGTGTTGGATTATAACTGTATCATCCCTGACTGCTGGCAATACTTTCTGGAGCTACCAGAGTTGCAGTTCAACATCTTTTTCACACTCAAGCACTCATGACATCCCGACTTGACTACTGTAATGCTCTCTACATGGGGCTTCCCTTGAGGTGCACTCGAAAGCTACAGCTAGTCCAGAATGCAGCCGCGCAGGTGATTACGGGAGCCCCCAGATACTCCCGCATAACACCGCTCTTGCGCGAGCTGCACTGGCTACCTGTGGCCTTTCGGGTGCACTTCAAGGTCTTGACGACCATCTTTAAAGCGCTCCATGGCTCGGGACCTAGTTATATGCGAGACCGTCTCCTGCCCCATACATCCCTTCGTCCGCTCCGCTCCCACAAAGAGGGCCTTCTCAGGGTGCCGTCGGCCGGGCAATGCCGGTTGGCGACACCCAGGGGAAGAGCCTTCTCGGTGGCGGGCCCTACCCTTTGGAACGACTTACCCCCTGAACTACGCACCATCTCAGACCTCCGCCTCTTCCGCCAGTGTCTAAAGACACACCTCTTCCATCAAGTCGGCCTAGCGTAACCTTCCACTGTGACTGCTTTTAGACAGTTTTAAATTGGGGATTTTAATTGATTTTAGCACAGGGTGGGAGTTTAATATCTTTTTAAATTTTATGTTGTTTTATTTGTATGTTTTTAATTCCTGTGCGCCGCCCTGGGTCCTTCTGGAGAAGGGCGGGATATAAATTTAAATAAAATAAAAATAAATAAATAAACATCTTAAATGGCAACTATGCAGAATTCCCCCCCCCCCCCCCCGAAAGATTCAGGGTAGACTTTCCCATCTCTACTTGGTGATGCAACAAGAGACTGAGTGGACAATCTCAAGGGCTCAAAAGAAGTAAGTTATCACTGAGCCACTTTAAGTCAGTGTTTGCAGCAGGGGTGGATTCTGGCTGGCAATACTGCTGGTTTGCTCGTGTGCATGCTTCGCAGACACGCACTTGCGCAGTGCAATAGAAATTGTGCAATAGAAACCGAAAAACAAGATGGCGGCGACGGTGGCGACTGAGGAAACAGTTCAGGGGCATGGCAGGCCTGGGTCACTGCTGGTTTCAGCAACCCAGGCCACCAAACCACTACCGGTTCAGCCAAACCAGTAAAAACCCACCACTAGTTTGCAGGGCATTCTAAGACCTCCATGAAAAAAGACAATACCAATATGTACCAACATATTTGATGCTCCTCTGAACTCAGTGGAGATAGCACTAGTGTCAAGCTCCCAATGAGAAACTTCAAATGATTCATGGCCTCACGTAAAAGTTCAAAGCAATGTCCGTTTATTGAATATAACATCATGGCGAGCCTCGGTTGCTGCCAGGTCTGGCAATAATTGGATGGCTTCTGCACTTTACCCCCTTATGCCCCCTCCCCTCTGCTTGTCACAAATTACGTTCTCCAATTAGAATTGAAAATAATTGCATGCATGCGCAGTCACAGGCTGTCCTGAGATTCCTTTCCTGCCACAGGAATGTCAAGAACTTTCAGTTCGTTAAGGCAAACAGATAAAATCCATGGCAACATTGGGATGTTGACATCTAGTCCACTGCGAAAACTGTCAAATCCATGTCAGTTGAGCCACATGTTCCTGAGGAAGAAATGTCCTTTATTATATAGACCAATGTTTTTTAACCTTGACGGCTTTAAGTCCTGTGGACTTCAACTCCCAGAATTCCCCCAGCCATCTGTGCTGGCTGGGGGACTCTGGGAATTGAAGTCCATAGGACTTAAAGTCGCCAAGGTTGAGAAACACTGATATAGACAGACCCCAGGTGAGAGAGAAATCCTGTGGTTGCTTTATAATATCCTGAGAGAGATTTCCAGGACCAATGGGGGGCAGCAGCATGGACCAAGGAAGGGAGATAAAGGGACCTCTACTGATTAAAGCAAATTGTTGAGAAGGAATTTCCAAGAAATACTTGAAGTACAGCACTGCATTTGCAGATTTTCCATTCTCTATAAGAATGGGGGGAAATTATAAACTAAATTAAAATTGTTTTCTTTTTTTTCCTATGCAATGATAACCACATTTCACCGAATTAGGAAACTGGATGTTTCCTATCCTGGACGTCAGCTTCCTTTCACCTGTGCATGATGAATATTATATTAGGATCTTCTTGGAATCTCTGTATTAATTCAGAATTGTCTAGTCCAGCCTTTGACACAGAATTGTAGTAGACCAGTACCTTCTTTTGGTCTACTTTCTATTTGTTAGTTTGTCAAACATGTATTATTTATTTATTTATTTATTTATTTGGATTTATAAACCGCTCCCTTTCCCCAGAGGGACTCGGAGCGGTGCACAGGAAGTTAAAAACATATAACATAACAATTTATAAGTATTTAAAACCAGATTAAATAATTATCACCCTGTGCTAAAATTTTAAAATCTAAAAATTGTTTCCCCATTTAAAACCCAATTAAAACAATTTGAACTTCAGACTGTAGGCTAAGTAAAATTAATTAGGCTAGGCCGGCCTGATGGAAAAAATAGGTCTTTAACTTCTGGCGGAAGGAGCGGAGGTCCGTAGTTGTTCTACGTTCGGGGGGTAGGTCGTTCCAGAGGGTCGGGCCCACCACAGAGAAGGCCCTTCCCCTGGGCGTCGCCCGCTGGCATTGCCTAGTGGACGGCACCCGGAGAAGTCCCTCTCTGTGGGAGCAAATCGGCCGAACGGATGTATGGGGTAGGATGCGATATAAGATAGCAGGTATAAATATAAACATGGATATGAATGAAAGAAATGAATACAAATAGATGGGGACGGTAGGACAGGGACATTAGGCATGCTGGTGCACTTATGCACTCCTCCTTTACGGACCTCTTAGGAATGGGGTGAGGTCCACGACAGACAGGTTGAAGCTGTGGGGGGTTAAGGATTAACAACGGAGTCAGGTAGAGCATTCCAGATGTTGACCACGCTGTTGCTTTGAGTTTGTATCGATTGTTTGGCCCTGTATTATTGAGGTTGAAACTGAAGAAGTCGTTGACAGGTAAGATGTTGTAGCAGACAATTTTGTGTATTGTGCTTAGACTTGAGGCATCATTGCTTTTATTTTAATCCAGCTTCTCTTGATCTATACTTGAGCTCCTTCACCTCTAAATACTTGAATCTTACGATAGCGGGAACATTTTTTTCCTCTTTTTAATAAAGAAAATGATTTGAGTACTGATTGCAAGATTAATTTACTTCTCAAAAGGTGAGTGGGACAGGAAGGGCTGAAAGCTCTAATCGTACGTTTTTGCCACATGCCCAGAGAGTTGTAATGTTGAAATGGTTGAATTATTCTCCACTTCGCCTTTCAATTATCAGAAGAGCTACATATGTGGTGAAAACCCTCCTTTACTAATAGGAGTTAGGGAGAAGTGCTAGTAAGGCCCCTGGAAGACGGACAGTGGAAGCAGTAACTCCATGTAGCTGGCTGAAAACAGGAAATGGATGTAGCTGTATAAAATCAGAAGGGCCCATCCTTTCAATCTTTGGACTCAATTGTTAAACTATCACAATGACATTCCATGATCTGCTATAGAGTAGAGGTGATCTGAAGGAAGGAGTACTACTTCCAGGTGAAATGTAACATACTGTGCCTATGCTGTGGCAGGATATGCCTGAGAATATGGAAAGTGCGAGTCTTCTGGGGAACGGATAACATGAAGTAGCATCCTGAGAGTGTGAGTTTATTAATTTTTATATATTACAATTTGTGTCACATCTAGTAAATAAGCAAGTTGATAGTACAGTCTCAATGGTAAGCGATGCAACAGTACTCTGGCTTGACAAATGAGGGCAGAGGGGGCCTCTCTATCCCTTTCCTGTGGGTAAAAATACTAAAAATTGAGTTTCAGTCAACAGAAGGAATTAATTTACTGTTACAGAATTGTTACCAAGCTATCACTATGTTGCAGATACTGTTCAAGAATGAATTGTTTCCCATGCATTGTGTTTGTGACTTTCAACCTATTTCGCTGCAGAATTGTTACAACTATTTATAATAAAATACTGTCTTGTTTGATAATTCTAGAGCGTATCTTCTCTATTTTAGATCTGCATGGATATAGAAAATTGCTGAGCTAAAAAATGAGCAGAGTCACAGCTTCAGATAACTTTCATCTCCCATCAAAACGCCCTTCAGAATATGTCATCTCTTCCCAACTCAAACTTTTTTTTTTTAAAGGGGAACTTTCCTTTGGGGGCTTGGTACTGGCAATTACAGGTATGCAGCTGAGTAATAGGGATGTCAAGGATGTTGCTAGCTCTCCCTTGTATGCTAATACTTTCTGAAAATAAATTAGGCAGGAAAGAAATTACTGAAAAGACAAGAGAGAAGTCAGTTGATTGTTCTGGAAATGACTATTGCGATGAATTATGATGGCTGAATGGATTTCAACCAACTGCCCACTGCTGACTCGTGTATCAAAAAGCAGAGATCCTTTTTAAATGACTAAGCAGATGCATATTAGATTCCGTGCATATGTTTTTTTAAAAAGGCAATAATCGCAAGATGGATCTGTGTGGAAGCTCTCCTGGCCAGGGCTGCCATCTCTTCTCCTAGCAGGAGCAAAGAAGAAAACCTTTGATCTTTGCACCAATTCTGTCGGGGGGAGGGTAAACCCATCCAGAACTCAAAGCAGATGGACCTCCAAATTCACAGTCACTCAAGTCTTCCTTGGGTTGTGTAGGTAAAATGGGAGATGACCTTGAGGAAAACAACCAAGAACCATTGGTTAAATGGTTAAAGAGAGGACTAAAATGTCTCTTAAGTCCTGGGAAACAAGACAGTGGTTGGAAGAGGCCACATGCAGGCTCTTTGATGCTCAACAGGTTGTGTGCCAAAGGCTGATCTTTTCTATCCAGATCCTCACCACTTCCAGACCTTGACAAAGAACTTGATAGCATCACTTGGACACAGTAGTGTGGGGATGTGTTATTAAGTTATCACCAGTATGCTGATGATGCCTGATCCCATACTGAAGTAGTTGCATGTAGATGATAAATGAGGAGAGCAAACTGGCCTTAGAGACCCACAAAGGAAGGCTTTCAGGCTAGATCTCCGCCCCTCACTGATTGGGGCTAGCCCCAGAGGAAGAAGGAAAACAACTGGAACACTGGGCCTTTTGCTCCTGAACTTTGAAGCCGGTAGTATCGTGGTGCTCTATTTCAAAGGAACATTGTGTGAAAATTTGGAAGCGATCGGTGCAATACTTTCGGAGATTAGCGGTTTTGAACAAACTCTTGTTGCATTTTTATTTATATAGATTCCTGACATAAATAAAAACTATTTTTTTGCTCTGGCAAAACATTACAGTTGTCAATCATGCTGTTACAGCTTTGCATAAACTTTGTTCCTCTAAAGCAGGGGTCCCCAACCTTTGCAACTTTAAGTCTGAAGGACTTCAGCTTCCAGAAGCTGGCTTCAGCTTCCAAAAGCTGGCTGGAGAAGTCTGGGAGCTGAAGTCCTTCAGACTTAAAGTTGCAAAGGTTGGGGACCCCTGCTCTAAAGTTTAGGTTGTATAAAAGGGGTGGATCAACCTTGATGTAAGATTATCTAATAAAACCTGAACTTGTTCGGGTGGCTCGTCCACCTGCAGGTCCAACTCCGCTGAATTAAAACCAGGATATACATTAATGCTACTCGGATTATTCTTAACCAGAGAGATGATAATGAAACAATATGGGATGACTGTGAATTAACAGGACAAAAAGCAAACAAAAGGCTGGATTGCAAAATAGCATTAGAAACACCAACATTTTTATAGAGTCTTTATGTAACCTTGATCACAATTTACATACAGAGAAAGATTAAAAAGCCATGAAACTTCCATGACCGTAAGAGTCCAGCTCTGCAAGCTCTACAAACAACATTGACACCTGTAGAAAGGATCTTGAAACACTTCATCAGTTGCTTTTCACCATCTTTTTCTCAAGAACAGCCTATCCCTAAATACCTAATAGATGCTGCACCGTGTACCTACTCTATGAATGCACACAGTCTCTGAAAGGAAGTGTGGCCTGCACCAAAACTGTCTGATGTACTCTCTTGGCCATGGTTGTTTAAAATGTGACCTGAGATCCAACAGACTTATCGGGAAACCCAAAAGAAGTCCTTTGAACCCTGAAATTCATGCTGACTATGCATTAATGATAGTGCCTTCCTGTCTTATACATCCACACTGTCTTTCAGTCCATCGATAGCCATATTCTGGGGAGCAGGCTTGGAATGGTCCTCTTCTCAAGGGACATTGGAAATGGTAGGGTTACGTGGATCAGAGAGACAACACACTGGAGAACACTGCAGCACCTGCCGAAGAAAGAAAGCACAGTCCTGTGAATTATGGAGAAAGCACGATGAGGAAGGCTACACCTAAGAGAGGATTTAAAGTCACATTCCCAGGACCAGGAATCGGAATAGGGGCAAAAGGAAAGCGAGCCCAAAGCCAACAGTCTCTGCTGGAAGATTGTAATAAGCTTAAGATGCAGTTGAACGATATCCCTTGGTGTATGGAGGACAAATTTCATACTCCCTAAAATTGCTTTCTTTTGGAAGGAGGGGAAGGAAGGAGTTTACAGGAGACCCTCTCCAAAGGAAGATAACTTATGCTATCTTGTTCCTTAAAGGTAACAATTCCCCTTACACATATGTGCTAGTCGTTCCTGACTCTAAGGGGTGGTACTCATCTCCATTTCAAAGCCAAAGAGCCAGTGCTGTCCGAAGACGTCTACATGGTCATGTGGCCGCCATGACTAAACCTTGAAGGCGCATGGAGTGCTGTTACCTTCCCACCAAAGGTGGTTCCTATTTTTCTACTTGCATTTTTACATGCTTTCGAGCTACCAGGTTGGCAGAAGCTGGGACAAGTCATGGGAACTCACTTCAT
Source organism: Rhabdophis nuchalis (assembly GCA_039707465.1). Classification (NCBI taxonomy): domain Eukaryota; kingdom Metazoa; phylum Chordata; class Lepidosauria; order Squamata; family Natricidae; genus Rhabdophis; species Rhabdophis nuchalis. Next base: position 168,980,465 of record CM077646.1, read on the forward strand.
TACGCGGCGCTAGGGATTCGAACCACCGAACTGCTGACCTTTCTGATCGACAATCTCAGCATCTTAGCCATTGAGCCACTGCTTCTTTTGCTCCTTAAAACTTCCCAATTTGGAAAGGAAGCAGACAATAGGCAGCCTAGTTTTACACCCTTACAAATTAAGGGCTTCATGTCTGCATAAACGTAGCCTAAGAAGCCATTCAGGGAAACAATACACCTTTTTATCTTTGTTGCAAGGTAATCTCTCTGTAAAACGTTAATTTCCAGCATCTTTTAAACAAATTCTGCTCTGCGGGTGAAATGAGAAGGACTGGAGGCTTGGCCTTTCTACCTGAAGGTATAAACACGATCACGATCCATGTATTTAAATATTCTGTATGAAAGTACACACTTTTATACGTTCAAAGCAGTGGTGGGATTCAAATTTCTTTACTACCTGTTCTGTGGGCGAGATTTGGTGGGCGTGGCATGGCTTGGTGGGCGTGGCATGGCTTGGTGGGCGTGGCAGGGGAAGGTTACTGCAAAATCCCCTTGTGGAGTACTGTGAAGCTGTTGCCATGGCAACTCCACTGGCTGTGCAGTAGAATCCATTTTACAGCAGTACAGTAGAAGCCATTTTAAGGCACAACAGGCTGTATCTTAACAGAACACACACACCCCGGGGGTGTTAGGGGTAAGACCCCCTGTAGGGGTCTTACCCCCACAGTATTTGTTTCCAGAGAGTAAGTGATCTGTGTACCAAGTTTGGTTGAAATTGCTCAAGGCGTTCCAGAGTTATCCTGGAACATACACACATATAGCTGTTTTTATATGTATAGATTACATTTTATTCTGGTAGCCTTTCACTGCAGTTTCTCTATGAAATATTATTTTCCATAATCTGGACATGTTTCCGTTAATGCAGGTCAAGACTGGCCTGGCTTTTTAAGGGGCTGTAACAGGCTGTATCCCATTGATTGCTCACATTCAGCCGACACTTTCTCCCAATGCACTTTTGGCAAGTCTTATCTCCCTTTATCAATGAGTTTGATTTTTTTTCCTCCCAAGATTCAGAATCTTCCATTTATCCGCCCTGGGTCCTTTTTTAGGAGAAGGGCGGGGTATAAATTTAATAAAATAAATAAATAAAATATCTGAGGGTCACAGAATGCTAACTACTGTAATGCTCTCTACACGGAGCGCCCGTTGAAGAGCACCCGGAGGCTCCTACTGGTCCAGAATGTGGCCGCGTGGGTAATTATGGGGGCAACGTGACACTCACATGTAACACCCCTCCTGTGTGAGCTACACTGGCTTCCGGTGGTTTTCCGGGTGCGATTCAAGGTGTTGGTTACTATCTTTAAAGTGCTCCATGGCTTAGGACCTGGGTACCTACGAGATCACTTTCTGCCACCGAGAACCTCCCACCGGCCAGTACGCTCCCATAGAGAGGGTCTCCTCATGGTGCCGTCGGCTAGACAATGTCGACTGGCGACACCCAGGGGGAGAGCCTTCTCCGTGGGAGCACCTGTCCTCTGGAACGAATTGCCCCCAGAGTTAAGAATTATCCCTGACCTACGCACTTTCCACCACGCTCTTAAAACTTTTCTTTTTCAACAAGCCGGGCTGGCGTAAATACGAAATTTATTATTTATTAATCTTAATTGGGTTTGATGGTTTTTAATCTTATTATGGGCCAAATTATTTAATATGTTTTTTAAATTGTTTTTAACTTTTATATATCTGTGTTTTATTTTGGCTGTACACCGCCCCGAGTCCTTCGGGAGTAGGGCGGTATAAAAATTAAATAAATCTAAATCTAACACTCAACAAGCCAAGCAGCAGAAACTTACTCTTGGGGCTGCTCTGGCCATCAGGTTCCGGGACCTTCCAGTCCATTTTTCGTCCTTTTTCGTAGAGGCCCTTCAGCACCTTCCGGAACTCCTCCGGTTCCAAGCCTCCAGTGCTCAGTTCCATGTATTTCCGGTACAGCTGAAGTGCTGTTCGTGCATCTTCAATGCTGTCATGAGTCTCTCCTTGAATTTTCAGGTCTGAGCAAGAGAAAAAAATATAGAGAGAAACATCCAACCCATAGCAAAGGTTGCCTTGCCTATTTCCTTTGGTTTCAAGAAAAGAGGAAATCTCTTTAGACCAGGGGTCTCAAACCTGGTTACTTGTGGGGCCGCCTCCTACCACATACTTCCCTTCGACCTGTCCACTCCCACAGGGAGGGCCTCCTCAGGGTACCGTCTGCCAGACAATGCCAGCTGGCGACTCCCAGGGGGAGAGCCTTCTCTGTGGCAGCCCCCGCCCTCTGGAATGACCTGCCCCCCCGACCTTCGTACAATCACGGACCTGCACCTTTTCCGCTGGGCATTAAAAACACACTTATTTCATGCGGCCGGCCTGGCATAGTTTTAAATGTGATCTTAGTAAGGAGTTCTTAATTACAATTTTAGCACGGGCTTTCAAATTTAATATATTTTTACCATTTTTACTGTATTTATTGTTATTGCTTTTATCATTTCCTGTGCACCGCCCTGAGTCCCGTCAGGGAGATAGGGCGGTATACAAATGTAATAATAAAATAAATAAATAAATAAATAAATAAACTCAATTTACCTGAGGGCCGCTGGAGGCAGAGTCTGGGTGAGGCTGGGCCGCATAAGGCAGGGGTCCCCAACCCCCGGGCCGCGGACCGGTGCCGGTCCGTGGCTGGATAGGAGCCGGGCCGCAGGGCCGGAGAGGAGGAGGAGGGAGGAGGGGGCAGCCGACGGTGGGACTCCTGCGCGCCGCAGCAAAACAGCCCGTGGATTCCCTTCCTCCCTGCCCCCCCAGAGCTTCCCCAACCGGCATGCCACCCACTCGTCTTTTTCCAGGAGCTGCGGAGGTTCCTCCCACCCCACCCCACCCCACCCCCACCCCACGGAGCCTTCTCAAGCTCCTGGAAGGAGCCTGACCGAGCGCACGAGGGACCAAGCGCGGCAGCGGCCGCCCGGGCGGGGCAGGCTAAGGCTAGTGAGCGAGTCGAGCCGAGCTGAGGAGACTCCGCGGGGGAGGGGGGGGGGAGACGACGACAGACCGACAGAGAGAGGCATAGACACAGAGAGAGACAGGGTGGGAGAGAGTCACACACACACACACACACGCGCGCGCGCGCGGAGGGAAGGAGGGAGAGAAAGATAGACAGAGGCACAGAATGAATGATTAAGTGCCTGAATGCGACACACACACACACACACACACACAGAGTGACAGAGATGGGCGGACGAAGGAGAGAGAGACAGAAAGAAAAAGAGAGAAAGAGAAAGAAAGAAAAAGAAAGTGGGAGAGAGAGAGAAAGTAAGAGAGAGAAAGAAAGACAAACAGAAAAACAGAAAAAGAGACAAAGGAAAGAAAGAGAAAAAGAAAGAGGGAAAGAAAGAAAAAGAGACAGAAAGAGAAAGAGAAAGAAAGAGAGGGAGAGAGAAAGAGGGAAAGAGAAAGAGAGAAAGAGAAAGAAATAGAGAGAGAAAGAGGGAAAGAAAGAAAAAATGAGAGAGAAAGAGAGAGAAAGAGGGAGAGAAAGAGAAAGAAAGAGAGAGAAAGAGGGAAAGAGAAAGAAATAGAGAGAGAAAGAGGGAAAGAAAGAAAAAATGAGAGAGAAAGAGAGAGAAAGAGGGAGAGAAAGAGAAAGAAAGAGGGAAGGGAAGAAAGAGAGAGAAAGAGGGAAAGAGAAAGAGAGAAAGAGAAAGAAATAAAGAGAGAGAGAAAGAGGGAAAGAAAGAAAAAATGAGAGAGAAAGAGAGAGAAGGAGGGAGAGAAAGAGAAAGGAAGAAAGAGAGAAAGAGAAAGAAATAAAGAGAGAGAAAGAGAAAGAGGAAAGGAAAGAAAGAGAGAGAGAGAGAGAGAACTTATGACCACAATTGAGCCCAAAAGTTTGGTTGCTAACCAAGACCATTGTTAAGTGAGTTTCACATTTTCCAAATTGGCCACGCCCACCCAGTCACATGACTGCTGAGCCACTCAGCCGGGCCGCAGAGTTTTCTTTAAAATGAAACCGGTCCCTGGTGCAAAAAAGGTTGGGGACCCCTGGCATAAGGGATTCACTCCCCCTGCAGGCTGCACTAATATTATACTTTCATATCACGGTGGGGGGGCCACAAGATACCGTCCTGTGGGCTGCAATTGGCCCGCGGGCCGCGAGTTTGAGACCCCTGTTTTAGACTAAGGTGAGCGGCAAGAATTTGTCAGGGTTGAAAATGAACTCAACTTTAATATTAATCTACCATGTTCCCCCCCAAATAAGACGGGGTCTTATTTTCATTTGACCCCGAACTTAAAACGCTTGGCCTTTTTTTCAGGGAGGTCCTATTATTTTTGAGGTGCAGGGAGGTGGTGAATGTGGTCACCTCATGGCTGCTTCTGTGTTGCAATATTTTCAGAGGGGGCTTATTTTGCGGGGAGGGCTTATCTTAGTGCATGCGCTCAAAAGTCCGATTGGGCTTATTATCCAGTGAGGTCTTATTTTCAGGAAACAGGGTGATAAAGGTGGAGCTCTCGCCTCCCAATCAGGAGGTTGTGAGTTCAATCCTAGGGAGAGAGGTCTCCTGCTTGGGCAGGGGGTTGGACTAGATGACCTGCAAGGTCCCTTCCAACTCTGTTCATTTGTTATCTGCTTCCCCTACTCCCCAGTCTCTGTATCCAAATTCCCAATTGCAATGCAGGGTTTGAAAAACTGTAAAACTCATGAGGGCAACCAGCCTTACCAGGTACGCTGGACGAGGAAATCAACTCCACAGGAAGGCATAAAACTAGTTTTGTTGCATTGGGGGTTTAATAACAAAACTGTGGAAGGCTGCTTGTGTGGCCCCTCCTCCTCCTCCTCGGTTTTAAAAGTTCAGTGAATTAGGGAGGCCCCTGCCTGAGAAGTTTCCACGTTGTTATCTCCTTAGTCTGCATTTAAAGTTTCAACTGCTTCTGCTGAGATATCAGTTCCTGCACATTTTCCTCGGTATCAGTATCTTCCTGAGAACTTTACCCGAGGAATTCCTTAGCAACCATTATTATTCTTTCCTGCAGGGTGGCTTGGCTGACTGAAAGAGGGGCGCAGCTGAACACTACCCGCAGGATGATTGTACTGACCCAAAAAATACCAGGCAAGGAAGCGCAGGGAGATCATCCTCTTCCTGGGCATGTGGAACAAATACACGGTGTCGATTACTTGATCTCGGGGAACCTGTAAAGAGGCAGATACATAGCCCTATTAGCGCACAACCGCATGCTCATTCTCTGAAGACATCTCAGTCTACAAGGTCTTCTCCACCTTAGATCGAAACCAGACTTGGTCTAAGGTCCACTTGCTCCAGCGGAGATCAGAACTAAATCTGGTAATTAATATAAACTGAAAGCAAATTAGCTGAATGTCTTCGATTACTCCGGATGCATTTAAAAAAAAATTGCTTTCCATATTAACAGTAGAGTCTGATAGCAATTTCTGGGTGGCTCAGCAGCTGACCCAAAGCTTTCGTGCAGAAGCTTCATCAGTTCTCAGAAGAAGCTCCTTGGATTCTTCAGTTCTGAGAGTTGAAGAAGCTTCTTGGATGGGAAGTGAAACATCCTCAAAGAAAAAAAAATAAAGTCCAGTTGTCTCTTGGGGACAAAAGCGCCTTTGGGAGAGAAAGCGAAGAAACTTCAAAGACAGGCTGTGAAAATGAGACGTGTCTGCAAACATTGACTACAGATTCCTCAGTGACTTCAACAGAGGCAGAGCTTCTAACCTAGTAGAAGAGTTCTTAAAAATCCAGGAAGATATTCAGAAATGCCTCTGCCTTGAAAATAGCCCATGTTGAATTGTATAGGGGAGTCAGGCATTAGCAGTTGACAAATATGTTTTGTGACTTTTGTATTATGTCATAAATTGCTTTATGATCATTTTTGTCATAAACTGTTTTATAAAATTTGCCAGATTTCAATTCCACAGGCATCATGGGTCCTGGACACTCTGGACACATGCTCTAAACTACCCCAGGTGGTGTGCCTTGGTTCAAAAGGTTTTACCCTGTGATATACTGTTTTGCCTAGTTAAAAGTTACAGACACAGAAGTATTAGTAGTATATAAATAAGATCCTAGCCTTGCTCCCTTCCTGATGCGTGCTGTCTTCTCTCTCTCACATACATTCCACTGCAAACCCTTTCCCACATGAGGTCCGCATTGATCATCCTATCTGCTGAATCGCCAAGCATTGGGGGACCTGAAAAGCCAAATTCACTTGAGTCATCTACTACTCATCTATAACTGTGGGTACAGTCTACTACAAGAAATGCTGTAAAAGATCTCCCCCGCCCCTCCGCCCCCTGGGAAATGCAGAGGACACTATTTCTTTCCAGTGGATCTTGGCCCAAGTTGTGTGATTTCCAACCTACCGCTCCTGTTATTGTCTCATTGTTTTTTACACTGGCTGCCAGTGATGAATTGTGTTGTTGTTTTTATTGTTTAACTGTTGTGGGCTGGCCAGGGCTGCCGTGGTTGGGTGGGTGGCCTTATAATTAATAATTCCAGGTACAAGACAAGTGACTATGTGGGAATGTCTACAGAATTACAGAACTGGAAAAACCATTTGAGGCAGGGAATCTAAATTAAGATATTTATTAAGTCATTCAAAATCAGGAGATTGTGAGTTTGATCCTAGGTAGAGGCAGTTGTAGGGTCTCCTGCTTGGGCAGGGGGTTGGACTAGATGACCTGCAAGGTCCCTTCCAACTGTGTTAATCTGTTAATACACATATCACTTGTGTTCAGTTACATTTCCGTTACTATACCTTCTTTACACACACTCTATTCTCATTTAGCTATAAGAAGTTAACCAGAGAGAGAGGGAGGGAGGGAGGGAGGGAGGGAGGGAGGGAGGGAGGGAGGGAGGGAGGGAGAGAGGGAGGGAGAGAGATTTGAAGATTTTATAAGGAGACAGTTACCATGATATTGATAACCCGGAAGTCTTTTTGCAATCCATGGCCCACAAACTTGACTCCAACATCTATGAGGAAGCGTAGCTTTAAATAGGTGGATTTGAGGGTTGTGAGATGTTTGGATGAAATTTTGGCATCCAGATCTCCTGGCTTGATTCCCGAGTACTGAGTAAGATAATCCACCACCTACAAGAACAAAGAAAATGGAATCATGATGTATGGAAGGGTCTTCCTGCCCCTTCTGGGTGGATCTACTTCCCACTCAAAAACATATATTACCTGATAGGAAAAAGGGAGACAAATTCCTATGCTAGGAATATGCTAGAAAATGAATAATAAAAAACAAAGCAAAATGGAAATAACAAGCTTCAGCTCAACCACAGCAAGACTAAGTGACGTTGGATATTAGGCAGTGATGGGATTCAATTTTTTTCCCTACCAGTTCTGTGGGCGTGGCTTGGTGGGCGTGGCAGGGAAAGGATACTGCAAAATCCCCATTCCCTCCTAATCAGCTGGGACTCGGGAGGCAGAGAATAGATGGGGGCGGGGCCAGTCAGAAGTGATATTTGCCGGTTCTCCAAACGACTCAAAATTTCCGCTGCCACTTCTCCAGAACTGGTCAGAACCTGCTGAATCCCACCTCTGGTGTTAGGGGCTTCTGGTTCTTGAGACTTTCCATTTTTTTGTTTTAGGTGGGGTTGTGCCACCCCAAAAAGAACCTGGGTGCAATTTGGGGGTGGTCTTCGCAGCTCCTGTTCAAGGAACAAGTGATAGCCATCCCCCTAAGGGCCTTTGCACAACTGTGTGTTGTGTGTCTGTCCTGGACCAGGAAGCCCTGCTCAGGATCTGTCATATCTTGGCCACACACCTCTGCTCTGTGGGCTGCACTGGTCGCCAGTCTGCTTCCAGGTGCAATTCAAGATGCTGGTGATGACCTATAAAGCCCTTCATGGCGTGGAAAGAGGTTATTTGCGGCATCGTCTCTCTATAGTAAGGTCCCATCAAGTCTTTTTCTATCCTGGCTGTGGAACATCCTTCCTCCAGAGCTCAGATTGATCCCTCTTACGCTTTTTGCGTGGTCTTAAAAACATGGAATGTGTTTTCGAGGTTGCGTACCTGTTCTTGTGTGGAAATGTAATCATCAATGAAAGGAACACCCTCGTTGGGACCCTGCCCCCGGACACAGGTGATCCTGGCCACTGACATCTGACTGGGTTTGATCGTGGATTTGGTCCCGTCACTGCGAAGCTCAGCTTCCTCCTATCGCAGATGATGAAAGGGTAAATAGAGAGTGCCTGTGATTGAAAGGCCATATCCTAGGTCCAGAAATCTTGCCTCTTCTCCTAATGTGTGTATGTTCTGACCTAGGCTTCCCCAAAAGCCACAAGGCAGAGTCCTGGTCCACACAAAACCCCTTTTATTAAACAAATGTGAATTCTTCTCATTCAGATTCAGCAAGGCCTGGCAAACAGACTTTCAAAGGAATATTTATGACTACAGACCTTATCTATCTTGGAAAACTGCCATGTAAATATTTTCCAAATGAGGTGCTATGCAAGGAAAGACTGGGCACAGAGTCTCTGAGATTCACAGACAGATCTTCACACTCTTGAAACGAATCTAACAACCAACTGAACAAATTGTTTCCTGCAAAAGCCCACTCCCCTTTTGGTCTTCTATTTCTTACTAGCCCTTCCCGGCCACGCGTTGCTGTGGCCCAGTCTGGTTAAATGGCCAACCAATCTGTGTGTAGATCTACACCTGCACACACAAACACATACACACAACCACCGTATAACCCCCAACCTACCTACCTCTCCCTCTCTTCCTCTCTATCCCTCTACCTACCTACCTACCTACCTACCTACCTACTTACTTACCTACCGTAGTTCTCCCTCCCTCTCTCTATCCCTCTACCTACCTATCTACCTACCTACCTACCTACTTACTGTATTTCTCCCTCCCTCTATCGCTCTACTTACCTACCTACCTACTCTATTTCTCACTCTCTGTCTCTCTCGCTCTCCCTCTCCCTCTACCTACCTACTGTATTTCTCCCTCTCTCTATCCCTCTACTTACCTACCTACCTACCTACTCTATTTCTGTCTCTCTCGTTCTCTCCCTCCCTCTACCTACCTACCTACTGTATTTCTCCCTCTCTATCCCTCTACCTACCTACCTACCTACCTACCTACCTACCTACCGACCTACCTACCTACTGTATTTCTCCCTCAGAGTATTTTATGTCATAAAGGATGACATAATACCTGTGGCCCACTGCTCTCTCTGTACCCATCTACCTACTTTTTTTACAATTTTTTACATTTCCGTTGTGTGTACCTGGCACAGGTGTGACATCTACACAATCTATATACATCATTGGTGCCATATTTGAAAGGAACATTGTGTGAAAATTTGGAAGCGATTGGTGCAGTACTTTCGGAGATTAGTGGTTTTGAACAAACTCTTGTTACATTTTTATTTATATAGATGGGATCACCTTCCATCTGTGACTTTACTTCCAAGTCTACCCTGATTTCTGAGTTGTTCTTTTCTTCTGGCAGCTCTGCGCATGCACACACCGGGAACAGGCTCTAGCTGTTCCTCTGCCCCACTGCTGTGTAGCTCCGTAGGCACCTGATCACTGCCAGACGGCCTTGGCCCTGCCTCTGCCTCTGCCTCAGAGCCCTCATCAGAGCCTTCCTCAGACTCCAGGACTGGCCCATATGCCTCCCCAACCTCCCCACTGTCCGACTCTGCTGCCGGCTCTGCTGGCCGCTGGTGGGCCACAACATGTGATGCCTACCTCATTGAGGGTCACAAACTCAGCGTCCAATCCCACCAAGTCTCCAACCTGTGGCATTTCGCTCAGCATGAGGGGGATGAAGGTGGCGTGACATTTGCGCTGTTTGCGAGCAAGGGAAGCCTCAGCAAGTAACACGCTGGCTTCAATCGGGTTCTTGACTTGAAAAAGAAAATGAAATTTGATGACAGTTGACTCACTCAAGAGATTACACTCGGTTTACAGAAACACCAAACAGAAAGGGAAATCCCATCACGGTCAGGGGACGCCCCAGAGAAAACCTCAAGAGCACAACTTCTTCCTTCCTACAAATGATACTATTTTCTAAGAATTGGTTGATCCCTCAAACCTTACGGGTCTAAAACCCTTAAAACAAACCCACTAGGGCAGCCATGGCGAACGTTTTTTGGCTCGTGTGCCATAAGTGGGGGGAACGCAGGGGGATCGTGCGCGGGTGTGCCGCACCCATAATGCGATGCACAACACACACACACACACCCATGTGCACACTACAGGCGCTCCCTCCCTCCATTTTTTGCATGCTTTTTTCATTCTCCCCAGGCTCCAGAGGCTTTATAGGTGCCTGGGGAGGGCGAAAACAGCCTCCCCCGCCCCCGCAGAAGCTTCAGGGACCTTCAGCCTCCGGAGGGCAAAAAAGACCCTACGAGCAAATCGGAAGTGAGGGTCGGAGGGTCGATTTGAGCTCTCTGGAGGCTTCAGCGACCTTCAGGCGGCTTCCCTGAAGCCTCTGAAGCACTTAAAACAACCCTCCGAGCAAACCGGAAGTGACTTCCTGTTTGCTCGTAGGGTTGTTTTAAGTAATCCAGAGGCTTCAGGTAAGCTCACGAAGCCTCCGGAGGGCTTCCGGGGGGCTGGGGGAGGCTCTTTTCGCCCTCCCCAGGTTCCTATAAAGCCTCTGGAGCCTGGGGAGGGCGAAAAATTGCTTTTAAAAAAGGGTGAAGTCAGCTGGCCAGTGTGCGCATGCGCGCTGGCCAGCTGACAGGGCAGCGCCTTGTGTGCCCTGAAAAATGGCTCCGCATGCCACCTGTAGGTTCGCCATCCTGGCTCTAGTGTCATAGGACTGACTTCTCTAGAAGAATTGAACAACCAAATTAAAACAAGGGTTTTTATTGTAAGAAGACAGATGCGTAACAAGGGCAACTCAATCCTCAAGTTGGTCCCATCGGTCGACACAGTTCTAGAAACACGCCAAAGAGATTTCTGAGGGCCCATAGAGTGCAGTTTCAGGGACCCACAATGTCCATTTTCACAGCCAATTTAATTCAAAATACATTAAAATTAAGATGGAGAACACCACTGCAGCTGCTTCTCAAAAAGTGACCAGCCGTCTTACGGTAAATATCTGGACATGCTGTTTTATGTGGAAAAAAACAGCTGCATGGCTGCTTCAGCATTCATCTAAACACCCTCCGACAATTTCTATTTCACAGCGCAACAAAAGCGTTTTGGCGAGCAATGTTTTTCATCATTGACGCGACCTCTGTTTCCTGTGCTGATGGGCCTTTTCGTCTCATGATGATCGCTCAGTTGGTTTCACTTCCTCTTGAGAGCCGCCGCACTTCCTTGCCAAACATATTTACTTTGTTGCCTCAACCTTTGTGATGTTAACTTATGACCACCTCTGAAAATTCCATCCTCACACTCACTGACGGTGAAGGAGGGCAAGGCTATTTCTCCTCCCGGCTGTACAACGGCTATTATACGATGCTTCTCTCACTGGAATTTCCATTCGGCCGTGAAGGCAATTAAGGAAAAGGACAAGGAGTGGGTGCCCAGTGATTGTAAGGAAGGCTGAAAGTGAGGAAATTGGGGTTGTTCAACATGAGGACACAGCTCTCACTCCAAGCAGGATAGAAACCTCCCCCCCCCCCCGCCAAGCTAGGGCCCTGAAGGTTTCAGGTGCACCTGCTGAATATGTACAAAATAGGTCCCTGAAAAAGAATCAAGTGAGTATATAAGAAAAATGAACTGTCTGGAGGCTAAGCCAGTCATATACAATGGAATCCCTTATGCCACCAGGCTTGGAATTTTGGGCTACGACTGTGATGGCGAATCTATGGCACGGGTGCCACAGGTGGCACGCGGAACCATTTCTTAGGGCACGCAAGGTGTTGCCCTGTCAGCTCCAGCGTGCATGTGTGCGCTGGCCAGTTGATTTAGGCCTTCTTTTGAGGCCGTTTTTCACCTTCTGGAGGCTTTAGGGAAGCTCCTGAAGCCTCTGGAGGTGGGGGAGGAGGCTGTTTTCACCCTCCCCAGGCTCCTAGAAAGCCTCTGGAGCCTGGGGAGGGTGAAAAAAGCACGCCAAAAGCCCCAGGGGTCAACCACATAGCATTATGGGTGTGGCACACCCACGCACGAGCCCCCCCTGGGCTCTCCCTGCTTTTGGCACGTGAGCCAAAAAAGGTTAGCCATAATTGGGCTAGGACAGGGGTGGGCAAACTTTGCAACTTTAAGTCTGAAGGACCTCAGCTCCCAGAAGTCTGGGAGCTGAGGTCCTTCAGACTTAAAGTTGCAAAGTTTGCCTACCCCTGGCCTAGGACAACCTTGAACTACGTTACCTACAGTCTGACCTAAGCACAATGCACAAAAGTGTTGGCTCCAATGTCCTGCCTGTCAACGGCTTCTTCAGCTTCAACCGCAATAATACACGGGCAAACAAAAGATACAAACTCAAGGTAAAGCGCTCCAAACTCGATGGCAGAAAATACGACTTCAACAACAGAGTGGTCAACGCCTGGAATGCACTACCTGACTCCGTTGTTCCTTCCTCAAACCCCCACAGCTTCAACCTCAAACTGTCTACTGCGGAGCTCCCCCAAAGCCTAAGAGGTCTGTCAGGGGACAGTGCATAAAGCGCACCAGCGTGCCTTCCGTCCCTGTCCTACTGTCCCCATTTATTTGTTCTCATTTCCTGTGTTGATGTCCATGTTTATACTTATGCCTGTTATCTCATACATGTTTGACAAACTAAATAAACAAAAAAAAAAACCAAATGAAATATACCCCACTTGTTAAATGGGCAGAGCTATCTTTGTGGGGAGGCAGGAAGGAAGCTTACCTGCCTTGCTTGACAAGGAGATTTCACTGGGCAATGTAAGGCGGGCAGGACCCTCTGCCATTCCAATTGGCAGTCTATGTGCCAACTAAGCTCCATGGCTTGATTAATCTCTGGCTTTTCAAAAGGAGTATCATGTCAAGTGAATTATCCATTTGGGGTATTATTAGAGATCTTGTCATTTTTTAGATATGTGTTAGATATATATATATATGCTGGCATAGCTGGCTTCGGGGATTTTCCCGTGTATACAAGATATATATAATTTTTTGAGTTTCACCTGTATATATATATTATATATATACAGTGAAACAATTACATATATATATGTAATTGTTTCACTGTATATGAAACAGGCTGCGGTCATCCCTGCTGCTTGTGCACCTTTTTCACCCACACTTTTCCCTTCCACATAACTTTCTATTAATGCGCTTTGATACAGCACCTTGGGAAGATCCAACTTCTTTTGCAATTACCTTTTGAGCCTTCCCCTCCTTATGGAGGGTGTCAATGATGGTTTTCTGCACAACTGTCAGGTCAGCAGTCTTTCCCATGATTGTGATTCCTACTGAACCAGACTGAGAGACCATTTAAAGGCTCAGGAACCCTTTGCAGATGTTATGGCTTAATTAGCTGATTAGAGTGGGACACTTTGAGCCTAGAATATTGCACCTTTTCACAATAGTCTAATTTTCTGAGATTGTGGATTTGGGGTTTTCATGAGCTGTAAGCCATAATCATCACAATTATGACAAATCACGGCTTGAACTATCTTGCTTTGCATGCAATGAGTCTTATCTCATACATTAGTTTCACCTTTTAAGTTGCATTACTGAAATAAATGAACTTTTGCATGATATTCTAATTTTTCGAGTTTCACCTGCATACTTATATAGTAAGCTGGAGTTCCTGAACAAAGATTTCAGTACAGGCTGTCCTCAGCTTATGACTGGTTGTTTAGCAATAGATCAAATTTATGATGGATCTCCCTAGGGGTGCCTATGACCTAGTTCCAAAGTTACAATCAACGACTGCATTTTGCGGTGTCGGCAACTGGGTCCACATTTATGGCTGTTTGCAGCATCCCACAGTCATGTCACGGCATTTTATGACATTTTTGCTGGCTTTGACTTCTGGTTTTCAGCAAAAGTGGCCTACAGTGAACAAGTGGTTTGCTTTGCAAGCATTGCAAAATAAATAAATAAATAAATAAATAAATAAATAAATAAATAAATAAATAAATAAATAAATAAATAAATAAATAAATAAACAAACAAACAAACAAACAAACAAACAAGATAAAATAGACAAAATAGATAAAATAGATAAATAAAATAAAATAAATAAATAAAATAAATAAAATAAAGTAAATAAAATAAATTGGCTTGGTCATGTAAGTGGCCTGTTTTGCAACCATCACGATTTAGGACCACGATGGGCAGTCATAAGTCGAGGACCATTTTTATGTCATTATAATAAGTTATAATAAGACAATCAGTACTTCTTTAGGAATTCCTGCAGTCATTTTTCTTATATATATATTCATATAGTGTATAGAGCAGGGATGATGAACCTTTTGTGGCTCGCGTGCCATAAGCGGGGGGACGGGGGACGGGACGCAGAGGGGTTGTATGCCAGTGTGCTGCACCCATAATACAATTTGCTACTCCCAGCACACATGCGCGCCTAACAGGTGCACCCCTCCCATTTTTGCATGCTTTTTTCGCCCTCTCCAGAAGCATTATAGGAGCCTGAGTAGGGCAAAAACAGCCTCCCCCCGCCCCCCCAGAGGCCCTCCGCAGGACTAAAAACTGCCCTACGACAAACTAGGTAAGGTTCTACATTTAGGCAAGAAAAACAAAATGCACAGGTACAGTATAGGTGGTACCTTGCTCAATAGTAGCAACTGTGAGAGGGATCTTGGAATCCTAGTGGACAACCATTTAAATATGAGCCAGCAGTGTGCAGCAGCTGCCAAAAAAGCCAACACAGTTCTAGGCTGCATAAACAGAGGGATAGAATCTAGATCACGTGAAGCGTTAATGCCACTGTATAGTGCCTTGGTAAGGCCACACTTGGAATACTGCATACAGTTTTGGTCGCCACGATGTAGAAAAGACGTGGAGACTCTAGAAAGAGTGCAGAGAAGAGCAACCAAGATGATTAGGGGACTGGAGGCTAAAACATATGAAGAACGGTTGCAGGAGCTGGGTATGTCTAGTTTGATGAAGAGAAGGACCAGGGGAGACATGATAGCAGTGTTCCGATATCTCAGAGGGTGCCACAAAGAAGAGGGAGTCAAACTATTCTCCAAGGCACCTGGGGGCAGGACAAGAAGCAATGGGTGGAAACTAATCAAGGAGAGAAGCAACTTAGAACTAAGGAGAAATTTCCTGACAGTTAGAACAATTAACCTCTGGAACAGCTTGCCTCCAGAAGTTGTGAATGCCCCAACCCTGGAAGTCTTTAAAAAGATGTTAGATAACCATTTGTCTGAAATGGTATAAGGTTCCTGCCCACACAGGGGGTTGGACTAGAAGACCTACAAGGTCCCTTCCAACTCTGCTATTGTATTATTGTAAACTGGAAGTGACCTATACAGCCTCTGGAGCCTGGGGAGGGCGAAAAATGGCTTTAAAAAAGGCTGAACTCAGCTGGCCAGCGCTCACATGCATGCTGGCTAGCTGACAGGGCAACAACACGCGTGCCCTGACAAATAGCTCCGCGTGCCACCTGTGGCACGCGTGCCATAGGTTCGCCATCCTGGGTATAGAGCAGTGATGGCCAACCTTTTACGGGCGGAGTGCCCAAACCCTGCGCGTCCAAAGCCCCAAAATGCAATGTGTGTGCACCTCCCTACGCATGCACACACACACCCACACACCGCAGCAGAGACCCAAAGACCAGCTGGCCGACAGGAGGCCCGCGCGCATGCGTGGCAGAGCTGAATTGGGGCGATGGCTCGCGAGCCATCGGAGAGGTTACTATGCGCCACCTCTGGCCCGTGCGCCATAGGTTCGCCATCACGGGGATCGAGGGACGTTATAACTCCTGCCCCAATATTACTGGATACCTGCGTTGTAAAAGACTAAAGGTTATCGGCATGGCTAAAGCTGGCGGTCAGGTTTTAAGAATCCGCAAGTCCTAATTTCTTGCTACTTTTGCACAGGCGTTTGTACATGCACACACACACTCACTGTGTAAATTGTACTTGGAGTGGAGGTTCCTCCGCACATAATAAAGGATCCCAGGCACTTTCCAGGTCATATCAAATTGTACAGCCTCACACTGTAAATCCAAAGGCAGACAGGAAAAATCAAAATGGACAGATCAGAAATGAGTTCTTGAAGCTGCCTGGAGCCGTTTTTAATTAAAATGCAAAAAATGAGGGGAGGGGGAATAGTCCAAAAGAACAGGGGTCTCCAACCTTTGCAACTTTAAGTCTGAAGGACTTCAGCTCCCAGAATTCTCCAGCCAGCTTTGCTGGCTGGAGAATTCTGGGAGCTGAAATCCTTCAGACTTAAAGTTGCAAAGGTTGGAGACCCCTGCAAAAGAAGAAACGTTGACTCAGAATTGTGCCTGTCTGTGCTGACTTAATTTCTTTAGACTTGAATGCAGAAGGTCAAGGAAGTTTCAGTGGTGATGCAAGTTGTGCCTTGGATAAATCAAACACCCACGTTTGTTTATCCATGGCAACAGTTCAGGGCAACCCTGGGCTAGGTTGCAAATTCTAAGATCCTAAATGCAAGATCTCAAATTTCTCCGTGGGGGCACAGCACAGCATCGGTGCATATTTCCGGGCACAAGGCATATACATTACTAAAATTGTGCCCTATAAATATGTAGTAACATTAAAGGGAAAGGTTCCCCTCGTACATATGTGCTAGTTGTTCCCGACTCTTGGGGGCGGTGGTGCTCATCTCCGTTTCTAAGCCGAAGAGCCAGCGCTGCCCAAAGACGTCTCCGTGGTCATGTGGCTGGCATGACCAAACCCCGAAGGCGCACAGAAAGCTGTTACCTTCCTACCAAAGGTGGTCCCTGTTTTTCTACTTGCATTTTTATGTGCTTTCGAACTGCTAGGTTGGCAGAAGCTGGGACAAGTAACGGGAGCTGATGGTGCTAGGGATTCGAACCCCCGAACTGCCGACCTTTCTGGTCGACAAGCTCAGCATCTTAAGCCACTGAGCCACCGCATCCCGTCGTAACATTACCTGTCTCCAAATAAAATAAGCTGTTTTATGTTCACGTGTCTATAACAGACATTTCACCTACTGTTTCAATGTACAACTTAATATTGTTTGCAGGAAAAAATGAGTAACATAGGATATGAGGCGTCAGCTAGGCCAGGGGTCTGCAAAGTTGGCTCTTTTAAGACTGGAGGACTTCAACTCCCAGAATTCCCCAGCCAGCCTAGCTGGCTGGGGAATTCTGGGAGTTGAAGTCCACCAGTCTTAAAAGAGTCAACTTTGCAGACTCCTGAGCTAGGCCATGCAATAAAACAGAGAATCACAGAAGCTTTAAAACGAATATCAATCCTCATTAACATGGAAATACGTCTCGAAACAGTTCAATCTACATAAGGCTACTTTCTAAAGATATGCTTTCAAATCTATTCAGTTCCGATTTCCATTTTATGTCAAAACACTCTATAAAATCCACACTATCTAGTTTCAAGAAAAGCATGGAAAGTGAATAACTGCATGCTAAATATTCACTTCTACTTCTGTTGTGCGTTAGAAAGCAAGAGAACAGAATATAAATCATCACAGTATCCTTACCTTATCCACGGGTTCAATCAGAAAGTCATTAAATAGATACCACTGCTGGTGTGTGACACCCTTAAAGAAAGAAAGTTATGGGTTAAACACAAAGATGTTCCATCAGTGGACATCTTACAATCAGATGTATTGCAATCATATCTTACAATCAGGTGTAATTCTTTTAGTTATAGGTACATTTACACACAAACATCCTTTCCATTTAATGGGAAGTGACAGTTATAGAGCAACTAGAAAGATCAAGATGCTCTGCTTTTTATTAAAAGTCTCACCTCCTTTCTTTGATGGTAGGTCTCTCCAACTTTGATATGCCCCACAAGGCTGCCCCCGGTCCGGGAATCTAGAATATGTACAACTGTTGCCATGAGGTCATAGACGTATGTAGACTCTTGATCCTCCAACATGCCCATCTGCCACAAGGAAGACAGTTCCAGAAGTTTAACAGATTAACAGAGCTGGAAGGTACCTTGCAGGTCATCTAGTCCAACCCCCTGCCCAAGCAGGAGAACCTACATCTGCCTCTACCTAGGATTGAACTCACAACCTCCTGATTGGGAGGTGAGAGCTCCACCTCTAGGCCATAGCAGCAGAGCTAGTTTGCTCTGTGGCTCTAGCACAGTTCTACATGGGTGTGCGTCGCTACATTCTCCCCAAACAAAGAGGAAAAGGGCACTATTTGTAGTACTTCTGAAGCCATCCCCCTGGATAGTTCAACTCCAATATGCTTGCTTGTCTTTCAAGAATCTTAGATCCTATGTCAATGTAGCAGAACAAAGCTTGGAGCCTAAGTGGTCTTATTTGTTCATTTATCCTTCATTGTGTTCTCTCTTCTTTCATCAATTGACATAAACCCGTGATGGCGAACCTATGGCACGGGTGCCACAGGTGGCACGCAGAACCATTTCTTAGGGCACGTGAGGCATTGCCCTGCCAGCTCCAGCGCGCATGTGTGCGCTGGCCAGCTGATTTAAGTCTTCTTTTGAGGCAGTTTTTCGCCCTCTGGAGGCTTCAGGGAAGCTCCTGAAGCCTCTGCAGGTGGTGGGAGGAGGCTGTTTTCACCCTCCCCAGGCTCCTAGAAAGCCTCTGGAGCCTGGGGAAGGTGAAAAAAGTATGCGAAGCCAGCAAATTCTGGAAGCTGAAGTCCTTCAGACTTAAAGTTGCAAAGGTTGGAGACCTCTGGTCTAGAGAACAGAATAATAGAGTTGGAAGGGATTGTAGAGGCTTTCTAGTCCAACCGCCTGCTCAGGCAGGAGACACTATACCAGCGATGGCAAACCTTTTTTGGCTCGTGTGCCATAAGCAGGGTGGGTGGGTGCGCAGGGGGTCCTGCGCGGGCATGCCGCACCCATAAGGTCATGCGTGACACACACCCCAGCATGTATGCGCGCATGACAGCCCCCCGTATTTTCTTCATGTTTTTTCGCCATCCCTGAAGGCTCCGGAGGATGAAAAACAACCCATTCCTGAACTTCCGGTTTCCCGTAGGGCTGTTTTTTTGCACTCCCGAGGCTTCAGGGAAACTCCGCGAGTAGTCGCCCAGCTCAGATCCACTGCGCATGCCCACATGCCTCCCACCAGCCGATTTTGGGTTCTCTGGTGTTGGCAGGAGACACATGTGAATGCGTGGTGAGTAGGGGAGGTTGCAGGTGCATGTCTGGGGAAAGGGGGGAGAGCGCGCATTCACGGGGGGGGGGGGGTGGCACAGATACCCCATGCCCTGTGAGGCTGGCAGGACGAGGAGCCGGCCATCGCATCTGCCTCCCTCCCTGCTGCCCTGTGAGCCCGAGCAGCCTTCCGCCTGCAGTTATTATTGCTGCTGCTCCTGCTATTCTGGAGCCTCACTACTCCCCCCCTCCCCCCGCACACACACGAGCAACTTCACTCCAAATTAGGCAGAGGAAGGGGGATGGTAAAGAAGAGGTGGTGGCCATGCACACAAGGATTCCTAATCCTTCCTTTTCTCTCTCCAGCGTTCCTCCTGCGCAGCTCTGCTGCCCCAGAGGGCAGCTGTAGCGCAGTGGGAAAGCCAAGAGTGGCTGGCCAGCTCGGGCACTCAAGAGAGCAAGGCAGTATTTGCTGCCTGGGCGGTCGGCTGTCCCTCCCGCTGCTCCTTTCCCTAGCCGTGTTGGACTCTGAAGAGTTCGAGTGGCAGCTAAATGAAAACAAACAGCGTAAGGAAGTGTGGTTGGGGGCAATCAAGTCCAGGGGAAGGAGCAGCGGGAGGGAAGCAGTGAAGGAACGATGGCTGTTGTCCCCCTTCCCCTCTTTCCAGAAAGCAGCCCCCCCCCCTCCTTCTTGCTTTTCTCTGGACCTGCATCGCCAGACGGCAAGCTGAACTTCAGGCAGCTTCCCGTTGCATTGCAGGAGAGGTGGCTAGACGGGACGGCTCTCTCAGCTGCTGCCGGGTGAGGAGAACTCTAAAAAGCCGCCTTGCCTCTTCTCCCACCCCCCGAGTGGGAGTCGCCGAGAAAGGGGCCAGGAATGTGGCGGTGCTTGACTGCAGGCGCATTTGCAAGCTGCCTGAAGTTGAGCCAGCCATCTGGCAATGCAGGTCCAGAGAAGAGCAAGAAGGAGGGGGGCTATTTTCTGGAAAGAAGCTCAACTTCAGGCAGCTTGCAAATGCGCCTGCAGTCAAGCGCCGCCACCTTCCTGGCCTCCGGAGGGAGAAAAACGCCCCAACGTGCAAACCAGAAGTCCATTCCCGAACTTCCAGCTTGTGCGTTGGGTTGTTTTTTGCCTTTCCTAAAACCTCCGGAGGGCGAAGAGCAGCTGAAAATGAAGGCCAAAGTCAGCTGGGCAGCGTGCTGGAGCTGACAAGGCAACCCCTCGCGTACCCTAACAAATGGCTCCACGTGCCACCTGTGGCACGCGTGCCATAGGTTCGCTATCACAGAACTAGATAATCCAAGCACTTCTTTTTGGCTACATTTTGCCATTTCACCCACATTGATCCACATCGCTCCAATTACCCCGTGGGAAGAAGTTTTACAAGCTTTTATTTTGCAAGCTGCGTTAGTATCTTCATGGTGGAATTAAAAAAAAAACCCCAAAATAATCTGAACTTGGTTTTTCCTGATGAGTTATTTCTCTACAACAGGGGTGTCCAACTCACATCATCATGTGACATATCACAACTTTTCCTCCCCCTTCGCTAAACCAGGCGTGGGGGTGGCCACCGGATGATGCAACTGGTCTGTGGGCCATGAATGTGACAGCCCTGCTCTACAGCATATGTTGTTTGCAACTTAGAAAAGCAACGAAGACATGAAAACTTGTTCTCAGCTGCTGAGGCTTTTGAAAATTAAATACTTCCATTCTTTCTGGGATGATTTAAGCATTCCCTCTTAAAGTGGGCAACGGTCCTATGCAACACAATCACTTGGCTAGGGAGCATTCACAAGGACTAGGATACCAAGAAAACGTTGGCTATTTAAGGCAAGTATTTTAAGGAAGTACTTTCTTGTAAGCAAGAAATATTTTACTTCGTTGCTTTCATCCCAGTTGTAGACCTCCAACTCCTTGTTCTTGGAGAGCTTCATCTTGATGGAATAAGGAATCCAGATGTTCTTTAGCTCTTCAATGGAGGTGTAAGAGTGTCCCCCCTCAGCCATTCCTAACTCATTCCTGAAAGAAAAGCAAATGCCAATTGCTATCACAGAGGTGGAAGGAATTATCAGTGAACAGGACTGAGCAGGGTTACTTGCAGGACCGCCTCCTAGCACATACCTCCATTCGACCTGTCCGCTCCCACAGGGTGGGCCTCCTTAGGGTGCCGTCCGCCGGACAATGCCGGCTGGCGACTCCCAGGGGTAAAGCCTTCTCTGTGGCAGGCCCCGCCCTCTGGAACGACCTGCCCCACAACCTCCGTACCATCTCGGACCTTTGCCTCTTCCGTTGGGCATTAAAAACACACTTCTTTCATATGGCCGGCCTGGCATAGCTGGTATAGCTATTTTATTATTTTAGTTGGGTTTTAATTAATGTTCTTAGCACGGGCCAAATTTTATTTAATTCTCGTTTTAACCATTTTTGACTGTTTGTATTTATTTGTATTTTATATTTTATATTTTTTAGTTCCTGTGCACCGCCCTGAGTCCCATCTTGGGAGATAGGGCGGTATAGAAATCGAATAAATGAAATGAAATGAAATGAATGAAATGAGCAGCAGACTGGTTTTTGGTGTGTTTGTTTGTTTGCTCAAGCACCCAATGCTGCCAGCCAAAGAAAGTGAGGCTGGTTAGTTTCAGCAAAAAGTGGTATTAATTATCTCATCAACCATTATTATAATGGGCCCCATTCCATATTTTTGGTGAATAACTGCACTTTTCCAGCTGCACTATAATTGCAACTTTCCTGCTTCAGTGTCTTTCTCTGTCCTTTAGTTACCGTATTTTTCGGAGTATAAGACGCACCCAGGTTTTGAAGAGGCAAATTTTAAAAAAATAGGTAGGTAGATAGAGGAATAGAGAGGGAGAGAAAGAGAGAGAAATACAGTAGGTAAGTAGGGAGAGAGAGAGAGAGTAAGATAGGTAGGTAGATAAAGGGAGGGAGGGAGAGAGGGAGAGAGTGTAGGTAGGTACGTAGGTAGAGGGATAGAGAGAAATAGAAAGAGATAGAGAGAAATACAGTAGATAGGTAAGGAGAGTGAGTGAGTAGGTAGTTAGGAAGATAGAGGGATAGTGAGAGAAATACAGTAGGTAGAGGGATAGGTAGAGAGAAATTGAAAGAGATAGAGAAAGAGATAGGTAGGGAGAGAGTGAATGTAGGTAGGTAGGTAGAGGGATAGATAGAGAGAAATAGGGAGAGATAGAGAAATACAATAGGTAGGTAGGGATAGAGAGTGAGTAGGTAGTTAGGAAGATAGACAGATAGAGAGAGAGGGAGAAATGCCACAAAGAAGAGGGAGTCAAACTATTCTCCAAGGCACCTGGCGGCAGGACAAGAAGCAATGGGTGGAAACTAATCAAGGAGAGGAGCAACTTAGAACTAAGGAGAAATTTCCTGACAGTTAGAACAATTAACCTCTGGAACAGCTTGCCTCCAGAGGTTGTGAATGCCCCAACCCTGGAAGTCTTTAAAAAGATGTTAGCTAGCCATTTGTCTGAAATGTTATAAGGTTCCTGCCCACGCAGGGGGTTGGACTAGAAGACCTACAAGGTCCCTTCCAACTCTGCTATTGTATTGTATTGTATTGTATTGTATTGTATTGTATTGTATTGTATTGTATTGTATTGTATTGTATTGTATTGTATTGTATTGTATTGTATTAAAGAAAGGAAAGAAACCAAATACAATGGATAGGTAGGGAGAGAGAGAGGGTAGGTAGGTAGATGTTTCTGGGTGTATATATCCATGTGCTCGACAATCTGCAGCACTTTAAGACTTTGTTTCTGCTGGCACAGCACTTGATCAATGTAATTCTCATCAATCAGTTAAAGAGCTTTCCAAAAGGAAAAAAAAAAGTTTTTGCACTCTGCAAACCTCCCAAATGGGGCCCGTTTTTCGCAAAAACGGGCCTGTTTTTTGTCAAAAGAATTGCATGCATAGCCTTATGGAGGCTTATAGAGTGCTGCTGGGGGCTGGAGGGGGGGGCAAAACCGGCCCCTTTTAGGTTCATTTCTGCCCTCCCTAGCCCCCAGGAGCTCTCTGGAAGCCTCTATAAGGCTCTGCACAGCCATTTTGGTGAAGGGGGCGGGGTTTCGGGAGGCAAAAAAAATGCTGCATTCGATGTATAAGACGCACCCAGATTTTCAGCCTCTTTTTAGAGGGGAAAAAGGTGCGTCTTATACTCCGTAAAATACGGTATGTGTCTTTTAAAATTAATTTTAATTAAGAAAATGGCAGTATTCCATAACAAGGCCTATCATTAAGAAATGGCAGGGCAAACTGTTAGGAAAAGTAGAGATTCCCTGGATTGAAATGGTACTTACCATTCTCCAACTGCTATTTCTCTACTTTTGGGGAATTCCAGGCAACCCTTCTTCATCATCTTCTTCTTAAAAGCATACTGTCAAAGAAAGGATGAACCTGAAGCACGGAAATCTCAATCTATTGGAATGTTTTTATTTACCACCAATTCAATAGGTCAAGACAGGATAAGTTCTCCAACTGCTTCTCAATGTGTTGTATGAGGAACACATTTCACTTCTGTTTGTCAATGGCACTTTTGGCTCATGCCCCAAGCTGTGGTGTGGAGTCAATATACCATATTTTTCGGAGTATAAGATGCACCTCCCCCTCCTAAAAGATCGTGGAAATGTTGGTGCGTCTTACAGTATACACCAAATACAGCCATTTTTGGTCTCCCGAAGCCCCATGCCCGCATCCCATTTTTGTGAAAAATGGGCCGTTTTTTAACTTAAACGGTGGTGTTTTTGCCTTCCCCCACCCCGCAGGGTCACTCTGCAGGCTTCAGCAGGGCTGGGGGAAGGGAAAAATGCCCCGTTTTGGTGAAAAACAGGTGTGTTTTTGCCTGCTGAAGCCTACGGAGTGCTCCTGGGGCCCGGGGAGGACAAAAAGTTTTTTTTCTTACTTACTTCTTTGAAATCTTGGTGCATCTTATACAATGGTGCGTCTTGTAGCCCAAAAAATATGGTATGTATTTTTCTTAATTTCTTAGCTTAAGAAATTAACTCTTACACAATACAACACAACACACAAACACACACATTAAGAAATTCTATGGTCAATTTCCCAGAACACATCTTGACAGAGTACCATTGGAAATTGGTTTCCTTACTTTAGGTCAGGGATGTCCAAACTTGGGAACTTTAAGAGTTGTGGACTTCAACTCCCAGAATTCCCCAGCCGCCATGGCTGGCTGGGGAATTCTGGGAATTGAAGTCCACAACTCTTAAAGTTCCCAAGTTTGGACACCCCTGCTTTAGGTTATCTTAACAGAGGTCCTACCTGTAAAACTGGAGGCATTAGAAATGGAGTAAGGATCTTGAATGGGCATGAAGCAGAGATGATGAACTGCTTAGACCAGGGGTCTGCAAAGTTGGCTCTTTTAAGATTGGTGGACTTCAACTCCCAGAATTCCCCAGCCAGCCATGCTGGCTGGGGAATTCTGGGAGTTGAAGTCCACTAGTTTTAAAAGAGCCAACTTTGCAGACCCCTGGCTTAGACGATGCACCGTTTGATGCCACTTGAGAGGAGACTCCACGTAAAGAAAAGAATGGCAATACAAAACAAGGTATTTGTGCAACTCCCTACCTCAGCTTGCACCTTCCAAAATTCTGCTTCCTTCGAACTGTTGACCTCGCAATTAATGACTAACACATCTGGCAGACAGCGGATGTTGCGTGTCTGGACCTGGAACGGCAGAGAGAGAGAGAGAGAGAGAGACATGTTGTGTAATATTGAAGCAATGGTGCAGATTTAATCTTACAATAATACAATACAATAGCAGAGTTGGAAGAGAGCTTGGAGGTCATCTAGTCCAACCCCCTGCCTAAGCAGGAAGCCCTATACCATTTCAGACAAATGGCTATCCAACATCTTCTTGAAGACTTGCAGTGTTGGGGCATTCACAACTTCTGGAGGCAAGCTGTTCCACTGATTAATTGTTCTCACTGTCAGGAAATTTCTCCTCAGTTCTAAGTTGCTTCTCTCCTTGATTAGTTTCCACCCATTGCTTCTTGTTCTGCCCTCAGGTGCTTTGGAGAATAGTTTGATTCCCTCTTCTTTGTGGCAAACCCTGAGATATTGTTACACTGCTATCATGTCTCCCCTAATCCTTCTTTTATTAAACTAGACATACCCAGTTCCTGCAACTGTTCCTCATGTTTAAGCCTCCAGTCCCCTAATCATTTTTGTTGCTCTTTAAAAACTTTATTTCATAATGCCTAGTTATGGACATGCAGATCAGACTAAGGATCCCTATTTTGATCTTTCATAGTTGAAACTTTTCTATGTTGTTTCATAGAAAAACTGATAGCGGAAGCTGAAATTAGGGGAGAGGGGAAAATACTTTTCTTCTTCAAATAATCTACTTAATATTTTATCTTCAAAATCAATTTACCATAGATCTTGCCACAGATACTCGAATCATACTTCCGTCCGATCAGCGGTCAATCAAACGCACAATTGCCATCCTCAAAACAATCCCAGATAGTATGGTTGTGTGCCATACCTAAAGTATGTACCTAAATGTATTGGTGCTATAGACCTTCGCACAGTCACTCATGCGCTCGTGACATCCCGTCTACTGTAATGCTCTCTACATGGGGCTCCCCTTGAGGTGCACCCAAAGACTACAGCTAGTCCAGAATGCGGCCGTGCGGGCAATTATGGGAGCTCCTAGGTACTCCCACGTAACACCGCTCTTGCGCGAGCTGCACTGGCTGCCTGTGGCCTTTCGGGTGCACTTCAAGGTGCTGATTATCATCTTTAAAGCGCTCCATGGCACGGGACCTAGTTATCTACGGGATCGCATTCTACCCCATATATCCCTTTGGCCGATTCGCTCCCACAGAGAGGGACTTCTCCGGATGCCGTCTACTAGGCAATGCCAGCGGGCGATGCCCAGGGGAAGGGCCTTCTCTGTGGTGGGCCCAACCCTCTGGAACGACCTAGCCCCCGAACTCAGAACGACCACGGACCTCCGCTCCTTCCGCCAGAAACTGAAGACTTACTTTTTCCAACAGGCCGGCCTGGCCTAATTTACCCCACGTAGCCTATAGTCTGAAGCTAAATTGTTTTAAATTGGTTTTAGGGGGAAATAATTTTAATGATTTTATAAATTTTAGCACAGGGATAATAATTTAATCTGGTTTTAAATTTTGTAAATTGTTATGTTTATGTGTTTTTAATTTCCTGTGCACCGCCCCGAGTCCCTTCTGGGAAAGGGAGTAGTCTATAAATCTAATAAAGTAAAGTAAAGTTATTGCCTTCACCTACCCAACACTTCTTCCCCCGTCACTTACTGTGGGTTGGTACTTCTCGCAGTTCTCACACCAGGCCTGAGTGTTCTGTTCCAGACAAATGCTTCTTTTTAATATCTGGGCAAATTCATAATCCATTATTTTATCTGGGAAAGACAGAGGCACAAAAAAAAAAGTATTTGCAGTGCTGCAAAGATTAGGACATTTCACATTCTGAGTCCGAGATACACAGGGCAGAAAATGAACTGTTAGGATAATTATCCTGATGTTGGGTTGACAATATATATAAGCCAGGATTCTTAAAGAGTATATGTAACTTTAAGGACTATGTTGAATCTGATTGGCTGTGCTTCCCAGCTCAATCATAAAAAGGCAGCTGGGAACACAGTTCCTTCCCTTTTGTTTTCCTTTGCTTCCTGATTGCCACTGAGGGGAAGCTGAACCTGAAGACGAAAGAAGTATCATTGTTTTGACTGTAAGGTAACTGTGTTTTGGTGAAGGACTGTTTATTGTTGGAGAAGTTAGTATCACTGTTTGGAAGAAGTATTTTAGTTACTACAAAAGTAAAGACTATTTATTTTTTCTACTATCAGTGTTTGATCGTTATTTGTGTGCTTTAAGCAACGTATCTCTTGCTGACCGGTATATTCCACTATTCTGCCTCTATTTTCCAACGGGGGTGTTTTTTACCCCTAACATGAACCCTGCTGAAGAACAGCAGATGGCATCAAGAAATAGTTGCCTAGACCAGGGGTCTCCAACCTTGGTCCCTTTAAGACTTGTGGACTTCAACTCCCAGAGCTTTGCTGGCTGTGGAACTCTGGGAGTTGAAGTCCACAAGTCTTAAACGGGCCAAGGTTGGAGACCCCCCCCCCCCCCGGCCTAGACCACTTGAGAAGCCCAGTTGCAACAACTGTCTTCTCAGGAATCTTGAACTTTGTCACTATGAGCACCATCCAAGCAAGTTAACAAATCGTTTTAGGCCACTTGACAAGGATCAGGTATATTATACATGATTCACTTCTATTGGTGAAGTTTCCCAACGATGCCATAACGAACATGTAATAAGAGCTAATTGTTTCAATACAGAAACTAGTGATTTATTAACAGCTTCATTAGGCAAGATTTATTCGAAGACATTTCTTTTGCACAAGGCCTAGGCATCCTTTAGAACAGCGGTTCTCAACCTGTGGGCTTCAAAAAAGGGCGAATTCCGCATGCGCAGTGGCCAGCTGATGGGGCAGTGCCTTGCGTGCTCTAACAAATGGCTCCGCGGGCCACCTGCATGCGTGCCATAGGTTCGCCATTACGGGATTAGACCATATTAAAATGGGGTAAAAAGAAGAAGTTGTTTAACTTGCCTCTTTGACATCACGTTTTGAGATCTTAGGACATGTGACTGGGAGCCTAGGAAACTGAGAACACGTCAAACAATGCACATTCTCTAGAACAGCGGTTCTCAACCTGTGAGTCGGGTCCCCTTTGGGGGGGGGGGTGTCGAACGACCCTTTCCCAGGGGTCACATAAGACCATTGGAAAACACATATTTACATTGGTCTTAGGAACCGAGACACCAATTTTATGGTTGGGGGTCACCACAACATGAGGAATTGTATTAAAGGGTCGCGGCATTGGGAAGGTTGAGAACCACTGCTTTAAAAGGAAAGAAATCGGTTGGAAAATATGTTATTTTTAATCAATCTGCCTTGCCCGTGGATCTGTTTGACAGATGAGTGGGGTAGAAATTATTTAAATTCAGGCAGACAAACCAGTCTTGCTTGCTCATGCAAGCTAAACATATTTCATCCAATCAATGAATCAATCAATCAATCAATCAATCAATCAATCAATCAATCAATCAATCAACTGTATTATGCTCCAGAAACCTGGGATTGAGAAACCAAAATTCTTGTTTCAATCATTTTATGAACTTGGTATGTTTCCTTTAGCACAGGGGTCTGCAAAGTTGGCTCTTTTAAGACGGGCGGACTTCAACTCCCATAATTCCCCAGCCAGCTTGGGGAATTCTGGGAGTTGAAGTCCACCCGTCTTAAAAGAGCCAACTTTGCAGACCCCTGCTCTAGCACATTTACATTTTCTCAGTGTAAAGTGAAAAGTATCCCTATAAAAGACAACAGGGTTGGTTTGAGTAACAAGGTAAAAATAGCAAAGCACGAGAGAAACTGCTACAAGAATTAAATAACAGAAGACCCCTATTTGTTACCCAGAATTTAACTTAGGTTCAACTAAAAGGATTCCAACGACTAAACACCTGAGGTATGGTTTTAGATGCTAAGTTTTAGAAAGTTTGTTTAGTGAAATGAGTGAATATGTAGGAGATGAGCTCAAGGGAAGGGTCAAGCATGTCATCAATCTCAAATCTCTTCGTGCCCACAGGAGATCTAAGCCAGCCCACAATGAATTCCATTGACTCTTATCTGTCACAATTTGCTTTGACTGTTAGTAGTTCAGATTCTTGTAGAGAGTGTTAGCATGCAATAAACCTGTAGCTATTTGAACCGCCTTGCTTCCCGATCTCTTGTGCCGGACAGAATAGCTTAGAACTTTTTTAACAACTGACTTTGATGCTGTAGGAATATTTTTTATTATATTTTAAAAAGTTTTAATCCAATTCTTCTCTAAAAGATAAGGGTTCATGCACTATGAATCACAAAAAGTACTTGGAAAACCCCAAGCGCTTCACCTTTGCTGTCCCATGTTTTGAGAAAAGGCAAATCCAGTTCCATTCAACACCATGTTTACTCTATCATTATACGGTATTACTTCTGAAATTCCATACCAGAGGTGGTATCCAGCAGGTTCTGACCAGTTCTGGAGAACGGGTAGCTGAAATTTTGAGTAGTTTGGAGAACCAGTAAATACCACCTCTGACTGGCCCCGCCCCCATCTATTCTCTGCCTCCCAAGTCCCAGCTGATTGGGAGGGAATGGAGATTTTGCAGTATCCTTCCCCTGCCATGCCTACCAAGCCATGCCGTGCCACACCCACAGAACCAGTAGTAAAAAAAAATTTAATCCCACCACCGCTCCATACCATTGTTCTCCGGATAAGAGAGAGTAAAGAGGAGAGTAGAAGAGACTCGGACTGTCTCTTTGCCACAGCGGCACATACTGCAATTCTCCACTTCACAACTGAAAAGTTGCCCAATGATTGAATCCCCAGAAGATCCAAAGTTGCTAGAAGAAACACAACTAGATCAGTAGAGAATGTTGTGAGACGATATCCAGAAGCACAAGGCCAGGGCAGATAGATTTCTGCTTATCCCCTCCCTCCCATAATCTCAAAGTCTACTAATATAATACAATAGCAGAGTTGGAAGGGACCTTGGAGGTCATCTAGTCCAACTCCCTGCCTAGGCAGGAAGCCCTATAGTATTTCAGACAAATGGCTATCCAACATCTTCTTAAAGATTTGCAGTGTTGGGGCATTCACAACTTCTGGAGGCAAGTTTTTCCCACTGATTAATTGTTCTCACTGTCAGGAAATTTCTCCTCCGTTCTAAGTTGCTTCTCTCCTTGATAAGTTTCCACCCATTGCTTCTTGTTCTGCCCTCAGGTGCTTTGGAGAATAATTTGACTCCCTCTTCTTTGTGGCAACCCCTGAGATATTGGAACACTGCTATCATGTCTCCCCTAGTCCTTCTTTTCGTTAAACTAGACATATCCAGTTCCTGCAACCATTCCTCATATGTTTTAGTCTCTAATCCCCTAATCATCTTTGTTGCTCTAGTCCTTATTTTTATTAAACTAGCCATGCCCAGTTCCTGCAACCGTTCTTATTATGTTTTAGTCTCCAGTCCCCTAATCATCTTTGTTGCTCTTCTCTGCACTTTTTCTAGAGTCTCCACATCTTTTCTACATCATGGTGACCAAAACTGGATGTCGTATCCCAAGTGTGGCCTTACCAAGGCATTATAAAGTGGTATTAACACTTCACGTGATCTTGATTCTATCCCTCTGTTTATGGTTCACTCTGTTAATGAGTGAACCACAATACAATAAGCCAGGAGAGGTACATATCTAGAAGAATTAAGGGATAAGTGAACTGCATGCACATAACTGAGATCAAGGGCGTAACAATTAAAGTTTAGCTCAATATTTTGCTCCATCAATTTTCACTCCCTAAGAGCGAACTTCCTTCATTGCAATAGTTCAGCATTTCTCAACCTCAACAATATTAAGGTGGGTGAACTTCAGCTCCCAGAATTCCTCAGACAGCGTGGGAATTCTGGAAGTTAAAGATCTCACATCTTACTGTTGCTCAGGTTGAGAAACACAGAACCAATTTCGTTGTAAACAAGTACAATGACAAGAAAGATTATACTTAACAGCCTAATTTAGAGATCTTGTTAGAGAACTGAAAATATTAAGTAACAGTTGCAGATATATTTATGATCAGTATATACTGCATAGCTCATTTTTCTTTTCTAAATTGTTAGTTCAAACTAATAATTATTTAATATAACTCTGACCCTGAAGACTTTTTCTTTTTCTGAAGCACAAACAGCAGATCAAGACAAGACATGGCAAGTAAGGTAAGGTACGTGCTAGTCATTTCCGACTCTAGGGGGCGGTGCTCATCTCCGTTTGGCCTAATCGACGCTTCTTGCCCCAGTCTGTTTTTTGCAAATTATCTATTTGGTTTTAAGGGGTTATAATTTTAATGTTTTTAAATTCTTGTACAGGGTAATTTAATTCATTTTTAACTTTGTATGTCTTGTATGTTTTTAGATAGTTTTTAATTTTCCTGTACACCGCCCCGAGTCCCTTCGGGGAGAGGGGGCGGTTTATAAATGTAATAAATTGAAATTGAATTGAATTGAAAGCCAAAGAGCCAATGCTGCCCAAACACGTCTCCGTGGTCATGTGGCCAGCATGACTAAACGCCAAAGGTGCATGGAACGCTGTTACCTTCCCACCAAAGGTGGTTCCTATTTTTCTACTTGCATTTTTACATGCTTTCGAACTGCTAGGTTGGCAGAAGCTGGGACAAGTAACGGGAGCTCACTCGGTTATGCGGCACTAGGGAATCGAACTGCTGAACTGCCAACCTTTCTGATCAACAAGCTCAGCATCTTAGCCACTGAGCTACCCTTACATATTGTATATCTTCCCATAATGAAACATATGGACCTCCAGAAGATAATATTTATAGGGGAAGTTTGAAACGAGGGGTCTTAGCCCCTGAGCCGCTGCGTCCCTACATGGCAAGTACATCATAGTTAACCGCTGTCCCACGTAGAGGGTTTCTTACCTGCACCCAATGCCTCGGTAAGCTTGAGGGCCCTCCTGCTCTTGAGTCTCCTGGTGGAGCTGGGTCAGAATGAATCTGTTCCAACTTTGAATCAACCGACCTAAATTCACCTTCCCTGTAGCTTCATCCGAATCAGCCAAGATCAATCCCAAAGCAGCTGCTTCTGGGATGGTGCGGAAGGCACGCAGGAAATTACTCCCCTGAGACAAAAGAAGGCAAGGGAAAAATTATGTCTCAAAATAATAAGCAATTCCTAATCCAACCTAAGCGCTTGAAAGAACACCACTCAAACAGCCTCTTGTCAGCGTGCTTGGTCTGACACCTCCCTACGTTAGGAATCGTGTGGAAAGGACATGACATCCAAGCTAGCCAAAGGGGCGTGGGACTGATTCAGGGGAACTGTAGGGCGAAAAGAAGGAATGGTAGGCAACCATACTGGTAATCGATGTATCACCAGTTACTTAAAGACCGTTTGAAGCTATGACAGACCCCCCCCCCCCAAAAAACTTAGCTACCACCTGCCCTTGAAGTTACAACTGCCGCACCCATTCCTGTGATTATGGGATTGCATTTTGGGGATTTGACAATTGGCTTATTAGTTGCAGCATCCTACAGGATCACATGTTGCAACATATTTTTGCTGTTTTCTAGCAAAAAAAAAACCCACCTGGATAAGTTGGATTATGTTTTATGACGTGATTCACTTTGCAACTGTGGTGATTGTTAGGAGTAGACTCCTAGTGTTGGGTAGGTAATATATAATACCATGATGACAAATGGTCGTTGTTGCTTTAAGATGTTTGAATGCAATTAGAAGCTGTAATTATCTTGGCAATAAGAGGAAGTCAGGAGAGCGCATCTCGCTCTGCTGATTGCTCTCTACTTCATTGTCCCTGATTGCTCGACCGTGACTGACTGTTTGAAGAAGGAAGAAGGAAGGATAGTGAATTGCGACTGTAAGCAATTGTTTATTTGTTAAGGACTTTGTTTTACTCACTATCTACTATCACTGCTTGTGAAGCAGTAGTTTAGTTCTACAACGCCAGTAAAGCTACTTGTTTTTACTAGCAGTGTCTGAGATACTATGTGTGTGTTTACTAGCAACGTTTCTCTAGCTGCACATTCCGCTGCACAACTTTTCTGTCTCCCAACGGAGATATCCCTCCGCTTACTTAGCGCCCATAGTAAAAACAATTGTAAATTGAGTGACCTGACTTATGACCACAATGCGTTAAGACCAACGTTCCAGGCTCAATTCTGGTGGCAACTTGAGAATTACTTGCACTGGGATGCTGAATAATTGGGGATGATGGGAGAGGGGAGGAGAACAAATATGAGACACACACAAAAAAGATTCAGTGACAGAAGCAAGAAGAAAGCAGCTCTGCTTCTACCCTTGATGCAGATGTCGGTATTTAAGTGAATCAAAACTGGTTCAGGATAAAGTTAACACGCTCCTTGTTTTTTTTCTTTTTTGGTACCTTCTAGTCAATGTGGACTCCTGGCAACTGCCTGGACAACTCCTTGCAATTTTCTTGGCAAGATTTTGGAAGTGGTTTGCCCTTGCCTGCTTCCTAGGATTGAGAGAGAGTGAGTGGCCCAAGGTCACTCAGCTGGCTTTGTGCCAGCAGGCCTAGAACTCATGCCCCCCCTCCCCCGGTTTCTAACCTGATGCTTTAACATTAATCCAAACTGGCTTCTTAACATTCTTTTGGGAAAGAAAATAAATAAGTTGAGGATGTGTGTCGGTATACCACATGTCCTTCCAAACTGATGGGAGTGCAGGCTGCAGCATGTTGGCTTACAGACCCTTTCTAAATTTGAGATCCTTGCTCACATAGAATATTAGCATGGTTGCTTCAACTGCATCTATGGGGCATGAAGCAAAATAGGTCCAAATTGACTGGCAGCAGTACTATCCCTTCTGTTTGCAAGGAATGCTATCTGTGGCTGGTATCCTTGGCAACATCTTCCTCATCCTGCTAGATAGCATTATCCAAAAGCTCCAATGAACCATAGCCGTGATGGGCACTATGTCGAAACCTATGGAATGAAGTTTGGCCTAGAGAAGAATGCTATAGTTGCAATAAACTGTGGTCGAAACACAAACAGTCATGGAACTGAAAGGACGAATGACCAAACAATCAACAGCCATCAGGATGAAGTCTGCAAATCTTTGGGTATTTTAAACAGCATAGGTAAATTAAAAATATGATTAGTAAAGAATACGTCCAAAGAGTGAGAAAACTGCTAAAGATGAAATTAAGCAGTGGGAACACCATCGATACCAGTTCTAGGCTGCATAAACAGAGGGATAGAATCAAGATCACGAGAAGTGATAATACAACTTTATAATGCCTTGGTAAGGCCACACTTGGAATATGGCATCCAGTTTTGGTCACCACGATGTAGAAAAGACGTGGAGACTCTGGAAAGAGTGCAGAGAAGAGCAACCAAGAGGATTAGGGGCCTGGAGATTAAAACATATGAAGAACGGTTGCAGGAACTGGGTATGTCTAGTTTAATAAAAAGAAGGACTAGGGGAGACATGATAGCAATGTTCCAATATCTCAGGGGTTGCCACAAAGAAGAGGGAGTCAAGCTATTCTCCAAGGCACCTGAGGGTAGAACATGAAGCAATGGGTGGAAACTAATCAAGGAGAGAAGCAACTTAGAACTGAGAAAAAATTTCCTGACAGTGAGAACAATTCATCAGTGGAACAGCTTGCCTCCAGGAGTTGTGAATGCCCCAACACTGGAAGTCTTTAAGAAGATGTTGGATAGCCATTTGTCAGAAACAGTATTGGGCTTCCTGCCTAGGCAGGGAGTTGGACTAGATGACCTCCAAGGTCCGTTCCAACTCTGCTATTGTATTGTATTGTAAATCATCTTGAAACCTGGGTCATACCTGTTGTACAATACACTGCTGCAACGAGACATAAGCTGAATTGAACAGACTGAATAGACTGAAAAACAAGAAAACTCACAACTCATTACATATATTGATAGGTTATACCTGCCCCACAGAAATGGAGGCAGAGCTTCATTCCAAGTCAAACAATCAGTCAAAGAAGAAAAGTATGTATTGGTTGATTATGTAAGAGATAACCAAGAACAAGAAGTTAAAAATTGGGGAAACAAACATGAATATCAAAAACCTATAATAAAACTATGAACAGAATGCTGGCAAGAAAAACATTAGGGGGAAAATGGATAAAGATAAAACCTTGGAATAGCTTACAACTGGAATATTGCTGAAAGCTTGAATTTGACTCTGCAAAAACAAACAATTCAAACGAGTACAAAAAAAGGTCAGAATTGGAAAAAATGCCAAATGATTCAAAGACCAGATTATGCAAAGTAGAAGAAACAGGAGACTACACACTCAGTTCATGCAAAAAAGATTACACAAACCGATTGCAAACAACATAACACAGTTGCTAAAATGATTCATTGGAACATCTGTAAAAATTATCACGAGCCACTAATGAAAAATTGGTGGTAACATATAAATGAAAAAAACCTGAAAATAACGCAGGGTTTCCAAATACCAAAAGAAAAAAAAAAGCCTTGACTAATAAGACACCAGATTTAACTGTGGTTTGAAAAGAAGAAACTGTGAATAATTGATGTGGCAACAGTACAGGATAATTGAAGACATAGATAAGATCACAAACTATCAAGATCTGACAATCGAATTTGAAAGTTTGCGGCATAAGCTGGCCTTAGTGGTGCTAGTGCAGGGGTGTGCAAAGTCGGCTCTTTTAAGACCGGTGGACTTCAACTCCCAGAGTTCCCCAGCCAGCTATGCTGGCTGGGGAACTCTGGGAGTTGAAGTCCACCAGTCTTAAAAGAGCCGACTTTGCACACCCCTGTGCTAGTGTTTATTGGCACTACCGTATCAAAAAATACTGGACGCATTGATACAATTTCCATCTGTCGATAACAAAAGGCTTGGCTCTGCATATATACTAAGCTGATACGTTTTGACATCCTAGGTCCATGATGGCGAACCTATGGCACGGGTGCCACAGGTGGCACGCGGAACCATTTCTTAGGGCATGCAAAGTGTTGCCCTATCAGCTCCAGCGCACTTGTGAGGCCATTTTTCGCCCTCTAGAGGCTTCAGGGAAGCTCCTGAAGCCTCTGGAGGTGGGGGGGAGGCTGTTTTCACCCTCGCCAGGCTCCTAGAAAGCCTCTGGAGCCTGGGGAGAACGAAAAAAATGCACCAAAAACAGGGGATCGCACACATAGCATTATGGGTGTGGCACGCCCATGCACGACCTTCCCCTACGCTCCCTCTGCTTTTGGCACGCAATAATAATAATAATAATAATAATAATAATAATAATAATAATAATAATAATAATAATAATAATAATAATAATAATAATAATAATAAGCCAAGAAAGGTTAGCCATCACTGGCCTAGGTTGACAATTCAGTGGTGGGTTTCTGCAGGCTCGCACCTACTCGCAAGAGCCGGTTGGTGAAATTTAGAGAACCAGTGAGAGGGGGTTCCACCAGCGTACCTGGAAGTAAATCTGGCCCGCCGCTGCCAGTGACCCAATGGGAAGGAAAGGAAAGGAGGAAGGAAGGAAGGAAGGAAGGAAGGAAGGAAGGAAGGAGGGAAGGAAGAAAGAAAGAAAGAAAGAAAGAAAGAAAGAAAGAAAGAAAGAAAGAAAGAAAGAAAGAAAGAAAGAAAGAAAGAAAGAAAGAAAGAAAGAATTTATCATTGCAATTGAGTCCAAAATTTTGGTTGCTAAGCAAGAGCGTTGTTAAATGAGTTTCACCACATTTTAAAAGGTGGCCACTCCCACCCTGTCACATGACTGCCAAGCCACGCCCACAAAATAGGCCACACCTACAGAGTAGGTTCTAAAAAAATTTGAAACCCACCACTGGTTGACATCCTAGCTAAAAAAGTAGTTGTGATTTCACATGTGTAATGATGTATTAAGATTATAGTCTGCCTCATTCTCCACAATTCTGGGTGGCTCATAACAAACAAACAAATTACAATAAAACCAATAAAAGAAAAAATGATGGTAAGCATAACAGCCCATATGGAATGAAGCGAAATGCCTCAACTGTCCCTTGCCAAAGGCTTAGGTGAAGATCCACCACTCTAGGAGAATGGGGGCCAACTCATGGATGTATATCAAGAAAGAACAAAGTGAGAAGACCGAGAAAGTTATCATTGGATAGAAAAATTACTCTAAGCCAATGCTAACTTTATCTTCTTCTTTTAGATTCGTTTCTACCCAAGCAATGGGTGGAAACTAATCAAGGAGAGAAGCAACTTAGAACTGAGGAGAAATTTCCTGACAGAACAATTAATCAGTGGAACAGAAGTTGCCTCCAGAAGTTGTGAATGCCCCAACATTGGAAGTCTTTAAGAAGTTGTTGGATAGCCATTTGTCTGAAATGGCATAGGGCTTCCTGCCTAGGCAGGGAGTTGGACTAGATGACCTCCAAGGTACCTTCCAACTCTGCTATTGTATTGTATTGTATTTTCAGAGAGGTTTGAAGCAAAAAGGGCAGTATATGGACCTGGTAGAAGGAACAGTGGTTTGCAAGGAAAGAAAGATACGGAGAGCTACAGTGCCTGATGTGTTATACATCAGGTTTAGCTGTGTTTAGTCTTCTTATTTCGTGTTTTTACTGTTTCCAATTACTGTTTATTATTCCTTTTGCAGAACATACTTAGCCCAAAAGACAACAGCATGAAGGGCATGTATGTGTACAATTTTAAGACTTATAAATGTTATTGTGCTAAGTGAATTAATAAAAAGGTGCAGCAATACACAGAGCAGGATCAAATGGTCAACTACAAAATTGATCAGATTAAAAAAAGAAAAACATCTGAAATTATGAACAGCACAACTCTCCTATTGCTGGAAGACTAAGAGGTAAATGCAAATATTGGCGAAGTCAAAACAAAGGAAAATGTAAATATGGACAAAGACCACATATAAACAAACCAATATTGACAATCGGGTGTAGAGGTCTCCTAGCAATGATGCATAATTCTTCTAACCAAGTCCCACCGGAAACGTTCACATTTTGACAAATTTAACATTTATCATTGCTTGTGTTACAGAAGCCATAAACCCCTATTCTGCCCTGTAGCTCTGCTGCTTGACAGATGTCAAAGAATTGCCGCTCCCAGAGAGAAAGCTCCCCACCTGGGATTGCTCTAACACACTATGCCTCTATGAAATCGACTCTTCCCAGCTGTGTCCCATCATATTCAGTTATCAGTAAGTATAAACCAACTGATGAACAATTGGTCCTAAACTTGGTAAACTTGGTTTCTGGCCATTAATCATCATCCTTGCCCAGAAAGCTGAATACAACCCTACACTGGATGCTGTTTTGAAAGCGGGTTCTTGTGTTGTCTTCTAAATAACCTTTGATCAAAACGCCAAAGGTTCGGTTAGCTCCTCCCTACCACGGAAAGATCTGATGAACATGAAGATCTGCTTCTCTTTACCTGACAAGGGTCTCCCCTGGACAAGTCCAGCATGTGGAATAAAAAACCCAGCTCGCAGCTGAGGCAGAACTCCTTCTGGCATAAATGATTCTGGACCAAACAGCGCACGGGCTCTAAGAAATAAAGAACCTATGAAAGATACGATTGGAAAACATACAATTATAGGAGGAAGAGGAATCTTGCATAGACATGTCACAAATAAGGAGCAGACATGTGCTTACCTGGATCATGCAATTGCAGTAAGCATTGGGGATGTGGGGCTCAAGACCAGCAAAGAGTGTCTTATTGTAATGTTTGAAGTCAAAATCTTCCAGGCCCAGCTTGGAATATTTTATTGTGACCTAAATAAGACAAGCCCCCCCCAAAAAAAATGTTCTGGTGTGACACTCTTACAAAGCCACAAGGACAGTACACCTATGGCAACTTAGCAAAACAGCATACCGTATTTTTCAGAGTATAAGATGCACCTTTTTCCCTCAAAAAAGAGGGTGAAAATATGTGCACTGAATACAGCATTCTTGGCCTCCCAAAACCCCACCCCCTTTGCAAAAATGGCGGTGCATCGCTTTTAGGAGGCTTCCAGAGTGCTCCTGGGGGGCTGGGGAGGGCTCTATAGGCCTCCTAAAGGCTATGCATGCCCCCCCCTTTTTTTTGACAAAGAAATGGGCCCATTTTCACGAAAAACGGGCCATTTTTGGGAGATCTGCAGAGTGCAAAACCTTTTTTTTTTTAAATTGCCTCTTCAAAATCTTGGCGCTTCTTATACTCCGGTGTGTCTTATACTCCGAAAAATACAATAAGTCAATATTTCAATACTTCAATATTATTTTCTCTTTCACATAAACGTCCCTACGGTGCCTTGCAAAAAGATCCTAATTCAAGAAAATTCTCAGGTCATAAGCCCCGTTTCAACGTTATGCTTGTGATATTACCATAGTAACCATAGATTTCACCATTAGCTTTTCTTATTCCCCAGCTCAAAAATAGGGATAATCTTAACGAAGGAAGCTCAGCATTTTTTTTCCAGATGGGGTTGAGACTTAGGGTATTTACAGGTATTTAAATTTTTTTCTGTCCCTGCACCCTTGAGTATATTTAAACCTTTCTCGAAAGAAAAAGGTGAAGATTCTGAGAAACATTTTAAAAAATGCACCTTCCTGTATTTCTTTGCCACCATGTAGATCCGCGGTTCCTCTTCTCTTCCTATGGGGGATTCAGGGACTTGACTGAAATTATCAAATTCGTTGTCAAGCTCCTTTAATCGGTAGGGTATCTGCAGAAAAGAGGAACATACTCACTTTCAGTTTGTCCACTTATCTCTTCCTATTTTACGTTTGGCAACGCCAAAACAAAGCAGATGCACAAAAACCATCAGATGTAGTTTGAAGGTATAGAGATATAGGCTATGTAAAGACATGGGTAGTAAGATACCATGATCTCAGTAGCTGGCTACCTTGAATACCTACGAGCTCACCTAATTAGCACAAGCAGATATGAGAAGAAAGGTAAGGTTACGTACAGCCATGCACATTAAACTGCCATAATCTCAGTAGACCTTTGTCTTTCAACCCATTACCTCACCCAGCAGAGACAGGCCGTCTTGGGGAGTTAGATTTAACCTTGGCCTGCATAGCTTTCTGGATTCACAAAGGAAGGGAGTAAAACAAAGAACAATACAGTTGCTATATCTGTGCTCTATTCTGCTTTGCTTGTAAAAACTGTATAAAAGCCAAATAAACTCTGCGTAAGGCAGACAGACATTTTGGACACAAACTGCTCCCCTTGAGGTGCACTCGAAGTTTGCAGATAATTCAAAATGCGGCCGTGCGGGTGATTATGGGAGCCTCAAGGCAGTCCCATATAACACCTCTCCTGCGCGAGCTGCACTGGCTACCTGTGACCTTTCGGGTGCGCTTCAAGGTGTTGATTACCATCTTCAAAGCGCTCCATGGCCTAGTTATGTGCGAGACCGTCTACTGCCCCATACATCCCTTCGACCGATCCGTTCCCATAGAGGGTCTTCTCCGGGTGCCGTCGGGTGGGCAATGCCAGTTGGCGACGCCCAGGGGAAGGGCCTTCTCTGTGGTGGGCCTAACCCTCTGGAATGACCTTCCTCCCGAACTCCGTACCACCGCAGATCTCCGCCTTTTCCGCCAGCGCCTGAAGACGCACTTTTTCCATCAAGCCGGCCTAGCGTGACCACCCTTTAACGACTGAGTTTTAAATTAGCAAATTTTAATTTGAGGGATTTTAACAATATTTTAGCACAGGGTTTTCTAAGTTTAATTTGGTTTTATGATATTTATTATGTATTTGTATATTTGTATTTTGTTTTAATTTCCTGTGCGCCGCCCTGAGTCCCTTTTTGGGAGATAGGTGCGGGATATAAGTCGAATAAACATCAACATCAACTTTGCGAAGATGATGTTAACTCCAGGCTGAACCAGAGAAAAAGACCTTCACACATCAGTCATCTCTGATTCCTAAGTTTCAACAACCATGAGCCGCTGGGGCCCATGGTATGGAAATCTGAGAGCGTTTCATTCAGCAGTATTTGTAGGATTCCCCACCTAAGTGTAAACAGCAAGCTCTTATGAGGCAGTCATGAATACTACTTACTTATAGCCGCCGCATAAAATGAGCTGGTCACAAACTTTCTACCTGATTCCGGAGCTTGGTCCTGGGATTTGGAGCATATCCAATAAAGCCAACTTTCTTCATGGTCCGAAGGATATCTGGATCAACAGGTGGAGCTCGTCTGCAAAATAGGCAATCATTCAATCATTTTTTAAAATCTCTCTAATCATTCCTTTTTTTAAAAATAAAATATATCTTTATTAATATTTGCCATATAAAACCACACAGTCAACAAATATAGGGTAAGGATAACTGGAAAGACATACAGGAACATACCGGGGAAATGTCTAGTCCCCTAGATTGAGAACTGAGTTTATCCCTGTCTAACTTATCAGTTATTATTTA
Organism: Rhabdophis nuchalis; assembly: GCA_039707465.1. Classification (NCBI taxonomy): domain Eukaryota; kingdom Metazoa; phylum Chordata; class Lepidosauria; order Squamata; family Natricidae; genus Rhabdophis; species Rhabdophis nuchalis. The sequence continues at coordinate 169,021,686 of CM077646.1, forward strand.
TAATTATACAAAGATTTTTCTCTCTCTCAAATTTACTATCCTCTTGTCTTATTTATTCCTCACATTGGTTTCTTAGATCAGGGGTCCCCAACCCCCGGTCCATGGACCGGTGCCGGTCCGTGGCTTGATAGGAACCGGGCCGCAGGGCCGGAGAGGAGGAGGAGGGAGGAGGGGGCAGCCCCCTGGGCAGAGCGCACACTGAAGGTGGGAGAGCACAGGCGCAGCTGCTCACACCCTTGGGGGCCGAGAGGGGCAAGTGAGCCAACTCACCTCCCCCGCACGTGCATGCGCTGCCTGTTCCCCCTCCCCCCTGCTCCCCCTCTACGCCGGCCAAGCCATGCCCACCGGTCCGCGGAATTTTCTTTAAAATGAAACTGGTCCCTGGTGCCAAAAAGGTTGGGGACCCCTGTCTTAGATAATCTATTTAGTTGGTTTCCTTGGTATCCATTACTACCATTTATTCCAACATTTGAAAAAGGTTGTCTTGTCTATCTTTTAAGATATATGTTAATTTGAATGATTTGTACTAATCATTCCTTTTAATGCTACGCTCCCCAAACAGCGAGGATGATGCCACCAAACTACCCATCTCAAGGGATGCTACTTTCACGCAGCTTGTATCCTCTTCTTACCACTCCGAGGTTGAAGACGTACCTGGGTGCGGGGATAGAATTGGCCGCAGGCCAGTCAGACAGCAACGACTCAGTGGTCAGAGGTACAGGTATAAATGACAAGGGCATGAGGTCTTGGTTCCAGTCAAGGTGGGGCAAGGTATCCACAATGCAAGGTAAGGCAAAGTCAGTTTCCCGTGAGTAGGCGTTGAAGGTGATCTCAGGTGAATCAGCCCACAAGTGGACACAGCCTTCCGAGTCTCCAAAAACCATAGCTTGTTTGCTGGATGACACATCAAAGCTCATTATTAGCTGTCCCACTGTATTAACATGAAATATGTCAGCAGGATTGGCTAATCCAGTAGGTTCACAGAACTGGCATTGACCTAGAACAGAAAGCAAAAAGAAGAAATGAATTCTTTCTGGATTTCCAACGTAACATTCCCCACATGACTTTGCTTATTTTCTAGGGTTACGTTTTGATGAAATCCAGTAGCATTTAAAATTCCAGTACAATGACAATCCAAGTTTGAGGTCAGAGGACAATTCAATGCTGAAATTGGCCATTGAATGAATTTTCAGCCAATGCTGAAATTGGACAATTCAATGCTGCCTACTTGCCTGTCTGGGAGATGATGGCCAGGCGAGATGTATAGGTAGGAATAAACTTTAAGAACAGAGGGTCAATATGGACCTGCAGAGGTGTGATGGCTCGCAGCATGCGTAAATCATACACCTTGAGGAAACGATCGCAAGCTAAGCCATTCATTCGACTAGAGAAGCCACACGTCACCAACAGATTGCCATGGACGTCAAAATCAGACAAACTGCCCGAATAGGCATCGAACTCATGTTCTACAGCAAAAGTGCGGAGATCACGCAGGGAAACCTAATGAAAAAAGCCTAAGATATATTATATGAGAGCTGCTTCTAGCTCTCGGAAGCCAAGTGGTTGAAATAAGGAGGTCGATCTTACCTTTCCTGATGTGTGACCACAAAAGAAGAAACGGTTGGACTGTCTCATAATTGTAACGCCAGGAATTTCCACCGAATACTAAAAGGGATAGAGATACAGATACAAGCTGGAGTTTTTAAAAAAAAAATGGGACAGGGACAATTTAAGCCCTTTGTTCCTTTTTAACCAAAACATCCATTGACTGCACTGAATGCTACACTACCATTATACTACACTACTGAGTCCCTTGGACTGCAAGGCGATCAAACCGATGAGTCCTAGAGGAGATCAACCCTGACTGCTCTTTAGAAGGCCAGATCCTGAAGATGAGACTCAAATACTTTGGCCACCTAATGAGAAGGAAGGACTCACTGGAGAAGAGTCTAATGCTGGGAAAGATGCAGGGCAAAAGAAGAAGGGGATGACAGAGAATGAGGTGGCTGGATGGAGTCACCGAAGCAGTAGGCATGAGGTTAAATGGAGTCCAGAGGATGGTAGAGGACAGGAAGACCTGGAGGAACTTTGTCCATGGGGTCGCAATGGTTCGGAAACGACTTCACAACTAACAGCAACACTATGATTGTGACCCCTTTTTCCTTCTATTCATACCAGAGGTGGGTTCCTCCCAGTCCTGTCTGGCACGCCAGAAGAGGTAGTGAAAATCTGGCGTACTGGATAGGACCGGTAGTAAAAATGGTGGCTTGGCCACTCCCCCAAATCTCTTCTCCTGTCAGAAGTTTCGTCAGAAGCTTTTTTAAAGGAAGTTTTTTTCTCCTGCTGGTTCAAGCAAAGGGAAAAAATAGTTTTAAAAAGAGAGAGAGAGAGAGAGAGGGAGGGAGGGAGGAAGGGAGAGAGAAAGAGAAAGAGAAAGAGGAAGGAAGGAAGGAAGGAAGGAAGGAAGGAAGGAAGGAAGGAAGAAAGAAAGAAAGAAAGAAAGAAAGAAAGAAAGAAAGAAAGAAAGAAAGAAAGAAAGAAAGAAAGAAAGAAAGAAAGAAAGAAAGAAAGAAAGAAAGAAAGAAAGAAAGAAAGGACTAATTAACTAACTAACTAATTCATGGGAGATTCTGCAAAGTAGAAAAGCAAATGCTGTTGCTTTAAATTAGAACCGAGCATGCCTGGCTGTGGAATTCTGGAAGTTGAAGTCCATAAGTCTTAAAGCTGCAAATTTTGGAGTCCTGCTTTAAATTGAAAAGCTGTTTTGGTGGGGTGGGTGGGAGTGGGGGTGTTGCTTCCCACATAGGGAAGGGAAAAAGAAAGAAAGAAAGAAAGAAAGAAAGAAAGAAAGAAAGAAAGAAAGAAAGAAAGAAAGAAAGAAAGAAAGAAAGAAAGAAAGAAAGAAAGCGTAGAGCAATTTAGGGCTAGAAGGCTACTCAGAGGTCATCTAATCCAACCCTCTGCTGCAGCAGGAAAACTTACATTGTTTGGATTACTTTGGTTCCTCTAACAGACAGGAAATTGCCAGAAAGGAGAACGGGTTTCCTAGGAAAAGACTGCCATGCAGAGGAAGGCAGAGATAGTCCTTGACTTATGACTACAATTGAGCCCAAAATTTTGGTTGCTGAGGAAGAGCGTTGTTAAGTGAGCTTCACCACATTTTACCCAATCCATGAAATCTCCTGGTTTGCCACGCCCATCCAGTCACATGGCCACGCCCACAAAATAGGCCACGCCCACAAAATAGGTAGTCAAAAGTTTTGAAACCCACCCCTGATTCATATCTGTATTATGATTTTGTATCATGGTCTTATCTTTCAAAAAAACAGATAACACCTTTGTTGTGAAATATGCAATTTAATTTCACATAACCAAAATTCTTGTGAGCAGAACATGGTTTTTATTTCAACAGTACCTCTTTGGGGGAGAGAGAGAAGAAATATTGGTATTTACATTGGTCATAACAAGAACCAGTACTGTCTGAAAAATTACCACTGGGAGGGAACTGTATTTCTCAATGAATTATCTCTCTCTAATATGAGCTAATCTCTTCTGCTTCAGATTCACAGTTTGTTTATAAGGCTGAGAGAAATTGACATTTCAGTAGAAACTCTTCTCACTTTCACCAGACAGCTGCCTTTAACCAACCCACGCAGTGTAGCAATCTGAGATTCTGAGGATCAATTCCACAGTAAAATGACACGGTACCTTCTGAGTTTCCTGCACTGTGTTGAGGTCTATTTCAATCACATGGCTGGTTAGGCCTCCAACAAGCAAAGTGCCAGGATCCGTCAGTAAAAGGCTGTGCATGTCCTCACTTTCATCCATGCTTCAGGAGAAAAAGGGAATTATTTCAGTGTTGTGGCCCAGCTGGGACCGGCTGAGCTGCTGATGGACTTTGATTGCGAGGAACAATATGAGTCTGCCATGGACGCTGAGGAAGATCCTGGGGGGTGTTCGGACTCAGAGCAGGGACCAGACAGGCTGGTTGGCCACCAGGAGGCATCTGAGTCATGGAGCAGTGGGGAGGATCAAAGGCAGTTTGTCCTGAGTGAGAAGAGATGAGAAGCGGAAGCAGCAACTCCGTAGGCAGGCTCACAGATGGTGATTAAGCACCAGGTGGTTGTTGATTGGCCCCTCCCAAGAGAGCTTATAGGTGAGGCGATGGGAGGGGACATTTGCAGGAAACAACCGTTCAGAAAACAGCCATGAATGTCTGTCTGTGAGTTCAAGCCCGTGCCTGTTCCGTGAAGGAGTTTTGAATGTCTGTGTGAAAGGTCACTGCGGAGCTAAGCTTGTGCCGTGAGTGTTCTGGGCTCTCAGCCAAAAGACTGGTTATGTTGCTTAATTAACAGTGGCCAACAGCCAAGTCTGGGTTATTGTTTATTCGGAGGCCGCCGACAGAACAGTTCAGGCCAGATCTGATTGATATCTTCCATTCACACATGACTTTTTTATACCTTTTAAAGAAAATATAGACAATGCTACATCACACACACACACACAAAACAACAACCCAAAAACTGCCTTTGGTCATCCTCACAGATATGAACATTGCCCCTTATTCTTCCTGAAAAGGACAGACTGTGAAATCTAAGCTACAGGTTCTGTGGGATTTTTCACGTAGGAAATAATCGGCTATTGCAATGCATCAGAAGCATAAAAGGAAAAAGCCCACATCATGCTTCTGAGATTCTGTCTTTTCCATCAGTCAACAATGAACAACATTTTGTGGACCAAAAGCCCCTCACACTCTTTGCATAAGCTACATGATTCCTACAATATAGAATCTCTTGTCTTTATAAAGAGTTTTGGCTTTATCAAACTTGGGGTTTACCAAAGTGGATAATTAGATTTAACTGGAAAGAAAGGCAAGTTCCTGATATGAAGTTGTTCTCTATATTTCAAAAATCTTTTGCTCTAAAAAGAGGGAATATTAGGCTGTTACACCAGATTCAATAAGCCAAATAAATGAAGTGATTTTGCACAGACATTTATACTTGCCATATGCACACTGCCCAAAGTGTGCGGAGGACAGTTAAGAAATATGAAATATAAATAAATATGGATTGTTTATTATTTGCTGTGTTTGGTTAATTTAATCATGGAATATACTGAATTCCTGTTTCACTTCATTATTATAATTCAATGTACACCTTTACTATATTTTACTATTTTAATAATGTATTAAAAATGGTATATGTAGGGTGAACTCCATAAAATGGATGCGTTCAGAACAAAAAGAGGGGGGGGAAAGGGCAAAAATTGAAGGGAGAATTCCTAAATGTGTCTTATAAGGACGTGTAATTTCAAGAAAGACCATAATCACGATTCAGTGCCTAAATATCTATTTTTAATCATAATTTTTATTGAACTTTAAAAACACAAAGGAAAAAAAATCAATGCTAAAAATATGTAACAATTTTTCAACCAAAAGTATTTTCCTTCTATATTTCATCTTTTATCCATCAGAAAGAATACTCATCGTTCAATTTTAATCAGTAAAACTGCATTAAGAATTATCAGAATTTATCTGTGTGTATTAACCTTAAACAAATAAATCAATTTCATATCCTTTTCTTTTTCTTTACACAATAATTTCTCTAAAAATGAAGCCAAAAAATCTCTTAGTTCCTTATCTTATATCTGTAAACAAATCTTCAAAGTCTCATCGTTCAATTTTAGTCAACAAAAATTCCATTAACAACCACCAGAAACAACAATGTATTGAAATTCTTGATACTTAATCCCTTCAAATAATATCCCGCAAATTAATTTTTTATCATTTTCTCTTTATCTTCTCACAGAAATTCTGTCACAAGTTAAGCACTTGCCTTTTTTATCACTTTTTCTAAACATGAAACAAAAATTCTTTTTGTCCTGTCTTATCTGTAAACAGATCGTTAAAACCTCATCATTTATTCCTGGTCAAGAAAAAAGCATTAAAAGTTACTTGAAGAAAAAAATTTTTTTTTTACCATGATTGAATAAACCAATTTTATAATCCTTTGTTTTGCTTTTTAAAACTTGATATTTATTTCTTTTCAGAAAAAAGTTGATTTGTTTTCCTTCTCTAAAAAAACCTTGTCCAAGTCACTTTTCTCTGTAGATTTATTACTTGAGTGTCTCTTCTAGCTATTAAAACATCAGTCAGTTTCATTTGCAAGTCCTTATAACTTCTTTGTTAGCATCATTTTTGTAGCCTGTCATTTTTAAATCCATATCCAAAAACAACCTCATTATCAGTTGTATCCTCTTCTTTCTTCTCCTTTAAATTCATTTTTATAGTAACAATCTTAAAAAATGCCTCTGAATAAATTATTGTCAAATATTGTCAAATTCTTTCAAAGTGATTATATAATCAATTTTGCTTTTAGTCTTATAATACTACAAGCTACTCAGAGTTTCCAGAAATAAAAGGCTACATAAGTTGTGATAATAAATATATGATAAATACATTTACAAAATCCCAATCCATTTCCGGTGTGCACCATTCACTTCCAAGAACTACCAAACTAACTTCTGGAAAGGCACACATTTCCAAGACTAAGTCTAGCATTGCTCAGAAAGAAACTAAATGTTGAAGTCGTAAGCAGGAATGTTCTGTTCCCTGATTTACAAAGTTTACATAACCTTTTAAATTAGATTTCTCTTAAATTCCGTCATGCTGAAAATGCAATTCAGCACGAGGTTTTTCTAAGAATTACATTCAAGGTTTTGTAGGAAGCAGGCTAAAACCTCTTGCTGAACATAAAGAAAAGGCTAAAGGAAACTATAAGTATCTTGCAATCATCCAGGAGCTACTTACAGGTAATCGAAGATTATGAGCCCACCTCTTGACATGTATTTTAGATTGTTTTTGGTCAGAAAGAGCACACCATTTTCCAGGCTTTGGATCTGTCGAATGTCGTCACTGCTGTGTACCTGGAAGGAAGAATATCGTTCCAGGGCTGGACCAAAGAAAGAAGTGGCATGACCCTGAAACAGAGAGAGGCAAGTCAACAATGGGCTGAACGTGCAGACAATACACTGAGAGAGTTTCCCTTTTATTCTCATGAAATCGTCTGTTTCTTTCACCTACTCAAATATGTAATACTGTCTGCTAAGTCAATTAATCTCAACTTATTCTTCCTTTAACTAACTTACATGTCACTATTTGGTCAAATATAGTGAGATCACAAAGTGACTAAGTTACAAACCATTCATCTGTTTCAGTGTCAAAGACTGTGCTCTATCTTTTCCTAAAAGCATCCATCAAGGCCACCAAGTTAATTTGTAGTCCATCCTTCCTCAGTCCACAGGTAACACACGGAGCCATATCGGTGGGCAAGCGAGCTCAGCCCCAACGCGCATGTGCGCGCTGGCCAGCTGATTTTCGGACCTTCTTGTCCCACCAGAAAGTTGGGAAACAAGCGAAAAATGGGTCTTCCGGGCCAACTGGAAGAAAGGTTCTGGGGGTGGGTGAAAAATGGGTCCACTGTGCCATCATGTGCCAAAGGGAGCGTGGCGAGGGGAGCCTGGCAGGGGGGGCGAATATATATGCGGGGGAGGGCGCACAGAATTATTGGTGTGGGCACGCGCATGCATGACCCTATATGCTCCCCCTGCTTTTGGCACACAATAGCAAAAAGGTTAGCCATCACTGGTCTAATACAAACATATAATCAATTTTAATCAAACCTGGCACACAAACAAAAAGCCTACTTACTCCATGGTTTCCAACCCAGAGCATTTCTTCATGTAGGTCAAAATGGGAGAAGGAAACCGGTACACCCACTTCTGAAACAACGGTGTGGAGTTCAGAATACATGCCCTCCATGATATGCACTGAGTCAGGCACAGCAATGCCTTCCAGAGGGACTCCCTCTGGATCCAGCTCCACATTCTGTAACAGGCTTGGGTTGAGATGAGGATCTAGGACAGGATGTAGGGAAGGAACGTACTCTGCAAGGGCTGGATCAAGACCTTCAAAATTCATGGTGGGTGTTAATCTGTATAGCGGAAGGGGGGGAAATACAATCCTTAATTTTCCATGTAGTAGAAATATGGTAGAAATATTCACAATAGTGAGTACAATAAGCTCTTCTTTTAGTCCTAAATTTGACCCAAAATGTAAGATAAAATCAACTGAGTTATTTATTTATTTATTTATTTATTTATTTATTTACTTACTTACTTACTTACTTACTTACTTACTTACTTACTTATTTATTTATTTATTTATTTATTTATTTATTGGATTTATATAACCGCACCCTCTCCCCAAAGGGACCCGGGGCGGTGCACAGGAAATTAAAAACCACATAATATCACAAATATAAATATTTATAATTAACATGTACATGTGTCAAGCAATCTGATTATCCCAATTGTCAATAGAAGTCTTTAGAAAAGCAGGTAAAGAATATGTACAATACTAGTGCATTCCATTTCTAATCAGAGAAGATCGCTCATGTTCCAATGTTACACTCAGAGGAGAGAAAGTGAGGCAAAGGACTGCATACAATAACTCCCAATAAGGGAATAAACTATGAGTAACGTGCAATTTTAACCCAACAGAATATTGGAAAGAAGTTATGTAAAAAGGCTGATTTTCCAAAAGCAAGATAAAGCTAAAGGTTCCCCTCGCACATATCTGCTAGTCGTTCCTGACTCTAGCGGGTGGTGTTCATATCCGTTTCAAAGCTGAAGAGCCAACGCTGTCTGAAGACATCTCTGTGGTCATGCAGTCAGCATAACTCAACGCTGAAGGTGCATGGAATGCTGTTACCATCCCACCAAAGGTGGTTCCTATTTTTCTACATGCTTTCGAACTGCTAGGTTTTGGCAGGAGCTGGGACAAGTAACGGGAGCTCACTCCGTTATGTGGCACTAGGGATTTGAACTGCTGAACTGCCAACCTTTCTGATCGAGGAGCTCAGCAGTCACCGCATCGAGATACTCTCCCTAACTAAACAGAATGTGTGTGGAGGAGAGGCAGGGAAGAGAGAAGCCAGCCAAAGAAAGACTGTGATAGGCAACAAAAAAGGTCAAATTCCCACCCTACTCCCGCCAAATGTATCCTTATGGTGGAGGTAGTTGCACAGGGCATTAAAATGTTGCTGGCTACTCCATTCGAAGCCCTTCCTCTTGGTCATGTGACCTATATCCACGCTACTATTGAGAGGTTGGAAATAATTCCAGAAGCAGGCATTGGTTTTTCCTTGCCTTGTTTATTCTCATACTTTCTATGGTTATATCATATACTGCTGTACAATTATTTATTGAAGAATTATTCAATACAGGACCATTTTTTAAAACTGGACATTCAGATAAATATACTCGGCATATATTCACAACTGAATTCAGGAAGGTTTACTCTCAAAACTATGCACTACTTCTTTAAAAAATGGAATTAAAAAAACTGCAGCTGGTATTAATAATTTAATTTCCCTCTGGTTCTCAACCTGTGGGTCAGGACCCCTTTGGGGGGGGGGTGTCGAACGACCCTTTCACAGGGGTCGCCTAAGACCATTGGAAAACACATATTTTCGATGGTCTTAGGAACCGAGACACCAATTTTATGGTTGGAGGTCACCACAACATGAGGAACTGTATTAAAGGGTCGCGGCATTGGGAAGGTTGAGAACCAGTGCCCTACAGCAGGGGTCCCCAACCTTTTTGGCACCAGGGACCGGTTTCATGTTAAAAAAATTCCGCGGACCGGTGGCCATGGCTCAGCTGGTGTAGAGGGGGAGTGGGTGGGAGGAGGAACAGGTGGTGCATGTACGCGGGTGTGTGTGTGTGAATTGGCTCACTCGCCTGTCTCAGGGCCCCAACAGCGCAAGCGGCCACGCCTGCATTCTCCCGCCCCTGGTGCGCGCTCTGCGCAGGGGGCTGCTCCCTCCCCCCCCGCCCTTTCTAAGAGTTGCGCCGCTCACTGCGGCCTGGTTCCTATCAAGCCACGGACCGGCACCAGTCCACGGACTGGGGGTTGGGGACCCCTGCTCTACAGAGATGTAGCATTTTGAGAAGGGCATCTGCTATAGCTGGATTTGAATTATTCTAGTGGTGCTGTTTCCAAAAAAGAGGCATTGTCAGATCAAAAACATAAAGGCATTAAATAGAATGATATTATCCATTTCCCCACATTACTTTATAAATAACTCAAGGTGTCAAACAAACCTAATGCTTCTTCCTCTTCCTGTTTTCCCCACAATAACAACAACCCTATAAGGTAGGTTGGCCTGAGAGAGTGACTGGCTTTCATGTCTAAAATAGAACTAGAACTGTTTCTTTGTTTCTAGGCTAGCACCTTAATCACTACACCAAAGTGGCTCTCTTAGTAATACATTATTTAAGATCTAAGACACAACCTTTAGATGCATAATAGTGGATTATGCGTCCAGCTTTAACTAGGAAAAAAGTAATATTATTTATGCTCCAAAACCTTTAGGTGCATAATAGTGGATTATGCGTCCAGCTTTAACTTGGAAAAAAAATAATATTCAGCTATCAGATATATCACACATGCTGTCCTAAAGTCTGATTTATTTTAGCAACACAGTATGAAACAAAATTGGACCAAATATGTTGTCTGTTTTTCAACTCGAAATTAAATTAGAAGTAAAGCCTAGGAAAAAACGTAATATCATTTCTCTAATACTAAAACGTGTAGCCCAAATGTATTAAGTGTGCATTAATTGGCACTGAAGAAACTGGGATATACTGGAAACAAAAATAAAGCAGCTACCAATTTTTGGGAGTACCTGTAGCAATTGTACTCTGTGAGATTTACTTCTAATTAAACAAGCATGTCTCACAATTAAGCAGAACTACTAAGTTCTCACTTACTTAAGTATTATATGCCAACCTACCTTCAGCTCTCTGACACAGAATCAAAATTCCCAAATTCATAGCTTAAGTTATAAATTGCTATACTAACTGGAATTGGGGAATTGGAGTCTTAACACATCTTCCCCTATTTTTGGGAAAAAACCACACTTAAAATTGCTCAGTCACTCAAGCCCTGATCCTTTCATGCCTGGATTACTGCAATGCAGTCTACACGGGGTTACCTATCAAGAGTTTTCAGAAATTACAACTAGTAAAGAATGAGGCAGGCAGGGTTTTGCTTTGGAGGGGGGGGGTGAGGAAAAGGTTGGCCCATGTTACAGTGGATGCTAGCTTGAATCCAGGTGCAATTCAAGGTGATGGTTATCACCTTTGCAGCTCTTCATGACATGGGTGCAGGCTCTCTAGGGAACCACCCATGCTGGCAGAAAAGGCATATGCTGCGGGCCCCGTTGGCCTAAGATTTTCAGTTGAAAGGGCCTTTTTTTGCCATAGTGCTTGCACTTTAGAATGATGTACACACACACCAGTGGTGGGATTCAAGTTTTTTTACTACTAGTTCTGTGGGTGTGGCTTTGTGGACGTAGCAGGGAAAGGAGACTGCAAAATCCCCATTACCTCCCCACTCTCAAAATTTCTGCTCCGGTTCTCCAGGACCTGTCAGAACGGGCTGAATACCATCTCTGACACATAACCTCCCTGAGATGCAATCCATGCCCTCCCTTCTGGCTTTCCAAAAGAGCTTGAAGATCTGGCTCTGCCAGTTGACCCCCAATAAGGATGCACCAATTGGAGGTGGCCATCGGGATTAAGAGAAGGTCCCACCTCCCCCTATGTATTTCGTGCTACCTACCTTCCTCCTCACATTTCAATTGTAAATTTCATCATCATTAAGAATAATGATAATAGTGAAATATCATGACTTAGCCATTGAAACTACACAGCTATGGATGAAACATGTAACAGATACCCATTGTCATTGAGGCACTTGATACCATGTCCAAGAAGTTTACAAAACACATCAAGAAATTGCTGCTTCCTACAATAACACCAGCGGAACTGCCAAAAACTGTGCTACTTGAAACATCGTACATTTTAAGAAGGCACTTGGTTGATAGCTAGGATGCTGGCAGCAGCCCGTATCAACTATCAGCGCCAGTCAAAAATATTTGTGATACGTTTTTAAATGTTCAGTTGAGTGTGTTTCATGTTTAATGAATAAAGTTTATAATAGTAGTTTTAATGTTTGCAAGCCTCCTTGAGTCAATTCTAGTCAATATGGCGGCACACCAAAAACTAATCAACAAAACATTTTGTTAGCAATAAAGACGAATTAGCTCAGGGTTGAAATGAGTGGGGTGGGGGGATGTTCCTTGCTACTCTCTTGAGCTTGCTTGTTTTCTTCAAGATGCTTCCTTACCCTAACTAGGTAACCTCATTGGGGCCAGTAAGGAGTGCTGTTTGCTGTCAGTTTACATTGTACACAATTTTGTTGTAGTTAGCGTCTACAAAAGACTCAGTGGCTCAGTGGCCAAGACGCTGAGCTTGTCGATCAGAAAGGTTGGCGTTCGAATCCCTAGCGCTGCATAACGGAGTGAGCTCCCGTTACTTGTCCCAGCTTCTGCCAACCTAGCAGTTCAAAAGCATGTAAAAATGCATGTAGAAAAATAGGAACCACCTTTGGTGGTGTAAGGTTCCAGCAGTTTTCCCCGCGCCACTGAGATGCCAAAGAGTGAGACTCAAGACGAGGCTTGCAAAAAGTTTCAGCTTTTATTTATGGCCATAGCAAAAGCTGGGTGACAAAACTATATCCAAAGCATACAAACAAAACATGTAAGCCACACCCTGGAAGAGTGGCTCAGAGTATTATATACATTTTAGGCAGATAGAAACAAAGTTTATCCAATCAGAGACAAAGATTCGTTACCAACGTGATCTTTAAAGCGTCCTTTTGTTCAAGCTTCTGTCTCTGTCTACCTTATCTATGGAGTATTCCTGTAGCCTTGTGTAGGGGGTGGCTGCCCCACTTTGCCAAGTTGTTTTCGGCAGAATGCTTTAAGGATTTATGAGCCAGGAAAACTTCCTAGTTTGGTTCCTTTATCTATGCGGCCTACTATTCCCGTGTAACAATTTCTTCTACTAGCTTCCAAAAGCTTTGAAGCCCAGAATAGAAGCGAGAAGCAGCAGTGAGATAACATTTGCAGCCCAGTATTAAGGTAACAATTTTCTATGCTAGAAAACAACTAATTTCAGACAGTAAACAATAATATAAACAGAAGCCAATATTGATTCATATTGATTCATATGCTCCTTCAGTGGGAAGGTAACAGCGTTCCATGCGCCTTCGGGCGTTTAGTCATGGCGGCCACATGACCACGGAGACGTCTTTGGACAGTGCTGGCTCTTCGGCTTTGAAACGGAGATGAGCATCGCCCCCTAGTCGGGAACGACTAGCACATATGTGCGAGGGGAACCTTTACCATCTACAAACACCACATTAAAACGCACCTATTCCAACAAGCCGGCCTAGCATAACCTCCCGTTCCTGACTGTTATTAGCTAGATTTTAATTAGGGGGATTTTACACTATTTTAGCACAGGGTATGGGTTTAATAGGTTTTTTTTTTTAATGGTATTTTTGTATATTTGTATTGTTTTTTAAATTTTCCTGTGCGCCGCCCTGGGTCCTTATTTAGGAGAAGGTGCGGGGTATAAATTCGAATAAATTAAATTATCCCCATTTTAGTGTTGTTAATTTCCAGGAAGAACAGAAAGACAGGGAAGAACAGACCCAAAGGAATAACCGCCTACACTTCTTTTATTAGGTATGCGAAGGATGGCACTGTGACAGCTGTTATGTTGTGACAGCTGTTATGTTGTGACAGATGGATGGAGATTCCCTTCCCAAGGACCCTTCATCATAAACAGGCCGCTCTGCTGAACTACAATTCCCAGGATCCCTTATCATTGGCTGCGCAGTTCCAGCTATCAAAGAGTTGTAGCCCAATCGCATCTGAAGGCTTGATGATGACGCGCTTGGGCGACCTCGCTGAGGAGAAGTTGCTGAGAGGAGCAGAACCGTCCCCTCATCGGATCAGGGACACCTCCTCACCAGAGCGGCCTCCGTAGTCTACGTCGGCCCAACTCAGAAGCTAACCCACAACGCCCATCACCCACCGCGAAAAGTGAGGTTACGGGAAGCCGTTCGCATAACTTCCTGCTCCCATTAACCCCGGTTACTCGGGGCCGCAATATTCACACGTTAAGCCACTGTTTCCCAACTTTGGCAACTTGAAGACGTCGGGACTTCAACTCCCAGAATTCCCCAGCCAGCATTCGCTGGCTGGGGAATTCTGGGAGTTGAAGTCCGGACGTCTTCAAGTTGCCAAGGTTGGGAAACACTGCGTTAAGCGCTTCTTATACAACCCGGCCTTTCGGGAAACGACACACAAACTCCACTCTCCAGAAGGAGGGGGGGAAGAGAGAGGGGGGGGAGCATTACCCACAATGCTTTGCCGTCCGGGTTCGCTTCGGCCGTTTCCGCTTCCTCACCTCCTCGGCCTTTTCGCCGAAGCTATAGCAACCCGAGCCGTCCTCATTTCTTGCCCCGCATCCACCTCTCCGAGCTCGCTGGGGGGGAGGGGGGGGGAGCGGCAGTGGCCGCGCGCCTCCACCAATCAGCCGAGGGGCCTCGTGGGAGAGGATCCAATCAGCGAAGACGCCGTGTTCAGCCGGCGCAACGTTGCGGGGACGCTCTTCCCTCGCTGCGTGAAAAGGAGGAAGGACGGAAATTCGAAAGGGACAAAACAAAAGCGGTTGTCAAGAAATGTGACTCAGCCAATTAAAGAGAAATTCCTTCCTACACATATACACACACGGAGAAATTCCTTCCTACACATATACACACACCCAGCGGCCAGGAGTGAGGTTCGTTTTGGCGGGCTTCCTCCTTTTCACGCGTTTGGGGCATGTGGGAGGAATCAGGGAGCCTCACCCATATACAATAGTGACATAGTGTGCGAAAAGTTTTTTTCCACCCGGTGGGAACAATGATCGGATTTTTAAAAGTGTATTTTTAATCTCACGCACAATCGAACAGCTCGCCTGTACTTTCCTGCCTCACTGAATCAGTGCAATGCCCGCGTTCAGAGGCTGCCTCTTCCTTTTCTACCATGATGCAAAGAAGAGTGGAAAGTTTCCAAAGTCTGGTTGGAAAAAGGGTGGCTTTGACCACACAAAATGCACGTGTCTTCAATAGAAATACCTGGAAGAAGTTGGATTGGATTGGATTTATATGCAGCCCTTCTCCCAAAGGACTCAGGGCCACGTACAACATCAGAAACACATAATTCAAAAGTTAAAAAGAGATTAAATAAAGAATCCAATAAGCAATACATTAACAATTTACACATTAGATTTAAAATAAATCAAATTAGCAATTAAAATTAATAAGTTATTTTGTTCCGGCCAGGCTGGCTTGCTGAAAAAGTTGGGAAACATGTTAAGAAACGCTCTTATTTCGTTCTGCCAAAACACCATCAGAAACAGTTTCCCCCTGTAACGTTCAATCTATAAAGGTAAAGGTTCCCCTTGCACATACGGGACTCTAGGGGGCAGTGCTCATCTCAGTTTCAAAGCTGAAGAGCCAGCGCTGTCCGAAGATGTGTCTGGTCATGTGGCCGGCATGACTAAATGCCAAAGGCGTATGGACCGCTGTTACCTTCCTGCCAAAGATGGTTCCTATTTTTCTACTTGCATTTTTACATGCTTTCGAACTGCTAGGTTGGCAGAAGCTGGGACAAGTAACGGGAGCTCACTCCGTTACGTAGTGCTAAGGATTCGAACCACCAACCTTTCTGATCGACAAGCTCAGTGTCTTGGCCACTGAGCCACCGCGTCTCTTTTGTAGATGCTAACTACAACAAAATTGTGTACAATGCAAACTGACAGCAAACAGCATTCCTTACTGGCCCCAATGAGGTTACCTAGTTATAGTAAGGAAACATCTTGAAGAAAACTCAAGAAGCAAGCTCAAGAGAGTACCAAGGACCACCCCCCCTCCCCATTTCAACCCTGAGCTACAAATATTCACCTTTATTGGTAACAAAATGTTTTGTTGATTATATTTGTGTGTGCCACCATATTGATTAGAAGTCTTTAGAAAATACTTTAGAAAAGCCACTGACCCCTTGTTCAATCTACAAAGCTCTATAAATGTTCCCTCTTTAGAGCATTTCTGCACTGCAGCCTTAAAGCCAGCTGCCAAGAAAACTGGCTTTGAAATCTCTGTTCAGATTTCAACCACTCCTGTATTTTGATGACAGGCATGGGGCTGGTGTTCTGTCTGGAAGTGAGTGTCAATCACTTTTGTTTTAGGTTTGGATTCACTTGACAGAGCAGGTGTGCTCAGGGTCTGTGAGTAGAATCGATGGCAAGGAGTAGAGTTGGTATTATGGGTGGTGTGGGAAGCCAGCCTCCCCCTCCCCAAGAATGAAATATTTTGGGGATATTAAAAAGGAAAGGTAGAATATTTCCACTAAAGGAAAAATGGGGAGAAACTAATCTTAAGGGAGGCAGAAACCAGCCCCAGTTTCTCTACCCCAAGCAGAAACTGAATTTAGAAATGCAGATTTGGTAATCCATTCAGAAAGACTCGGTCAGGAAAAAACGTAGTTAAGCAACAAAAAGGTTGACAAATTAGCTCAGACAAACACCTAGGATTTGCATTTCCTATTTTACCCATAGCGCCAGCCATGACCCCTACATGACTCCATGGGAATTCAGAAAGTATAAAAATCCACCCACTCTAAACTCTATTTTGTCAGCTGATCCAGAATCACATGGTTGGTGGTTCTGCTAAATCAGGAGTCTGCAAAGTCGGCTCTTTTAAGACTGGTGGACTTCAACTCCCAGAATTCCCCAGCCAGCTATGCTGGCTGGGGAACTCTGGGAGTTGAAGTCCACCAGTCTTAAAAGAGCCGACTTTGCAGACCCCTGTGCTAAATCAATAAATGGAACCTTTCTTTCCAATCAGCCTCCAGCCTCCATTTTATCTCCAGTGCCTTTCTCTCAGCTTTGGGAATGGACCAGGATATTTCTTCCAACAGTGGCATATGGGATTTTTCACCTTGCAACGTTTTAGGGACTAAGTATTAGCAACTGCCCATTAAAACTTGTGGCAGGGAATGCTACAAATCACTTGTACATTATATATAATGTATAGCTATCATTCCTAAATCGGTTCTGAATCAGTTTCATCGGGTGACTTCACGTTCTGTTAAGGAGATAGGCAATATGGAGTCCTTTGAGCGCCAATATGCAGATAAGCAATTCTTTTGTGCTCAGTGACTGCCCACCTGCCCTTCTGCCTTTCATTGTTTTATTGTTTTTAAAGAAATACGTAGGAACTGATATGCTGTGAATTAAAATGCCAATCTCCACGATCTTAATTTCCAAGAAATGACACTGGGCGTTATATAGACCTGATAACCTGATTGATTAAAGGCTGGGACATCAGTACAAATTCTTAGTAACCACATAGATAGCCCTTCTCAGGAAGTTCTATCCCCAGCCTGGCCCTTATAGTTCCTACAGTGCACCCATCACATAAACATCCATCCATGTTGTTGCTGATTGACTTCTTCCATTGTTCTCATCGTTCTTTGGACTTCTCAAAAGAGTGGTGTCATATAACAGTGATGGCGAAACTATGACACGCATGCCACAGGTGGCACACGGAGCCATTTGGCAGGGCACGCGAGGCATTGCCCTGTCAGCTGGCTAGTGTGCTTGCGTGTGCTGGCCAGCTGATTCGGCCATTTTTAAAGTCATTTTTCACCCTCCCCAGGCTTTATAGGAGCCTGGGGAGGGCGAAAACAGCCCCACCATCCCCACGGAGGCTTCAGGAGCTTCCAACAATACCTTCTTGATTAGCTAGAAAGCTAACTACTGTACCTGAGGTTTTAGGGTTTGTTTTTTTTAAGTTCAATTTCTTCACTGTGTTCCTTGACTCCCATTACTATTTATTTATTCGAATTTATACCCCGCCCTTCTCCTTGTTAGGACCCAGGGCGGCGCACAGGCATTATTAAAAACCACAATAAATACAATATACAACATTAAAATATATTAAATTATTTACCCGTACTAAAACCCATATTTAAAAACCCTACCAAATTATAATTTATGTATAAAAGTCAGAACGGGGGCTATCCTAGGCCGGCTTGTTGGAATAAATGCGTCTTGAGACCTTGGCGGAAGAGGCGGAGGTCCGAGGTAATGCGAAGGTCAGGGGGTAGGTCGTTCCAGAGGGCCGGGCCCGCCACAGAGAAGGCTCTTCCCCTGGGTGTTGCCAGCCGGCATTGCCCAGCCAACGGCACCCGGAGAAGGCCCTCTCTGTGGGAGCGGACCGGACGAAGGGATGTATGGGGCAGGAGGTGGTCTCGTATATAGCTAGGCCCCGAGCCATGGAGCGATTTAAAGATGGTGGTCAACACCTTGAAGCGCACTCGAAAGGCCACAGGCAGCCAGTGCAGCTCGCGCAGGAGAGGTGTTACGTGGGCTTGCCTTGAGGCACCCATAACCACCCGCGCGGCCGCATTCTGCACTAACTGTAGCTTTCGAGTGCACCTCAAGGGGAGCCCCATGTAGAGAGCGTTACAGTAATCCAGCCGAGATGTCACAAGCGCTTGAGTGACTGTGCGAAGGGCCCCCCCGGTCCAGTAAGGGGCGCAACTGGCGTATCAGGCGAACCTGATAGAACGCCCCCCTGGCCACGGCCGCCACATGGTCATCCATGGACAGCTGGGAATCCAGGAGGACGCCCAAGTTGCGCGCCCTCTCCACGGGGGCCTTCCAGATGATTTGTATTGTTAGCTATCAGAATTGGGTTGCTGTTCAGTTGCTAACTTGTGTCTTTTCGCAACCCCATGGACCGTAGCACACGAGTTTCCCCTGTTGTCTCCCTGAAGCTGCCCAAACTCATGCTCACTGCATTAATGACGCTATCTAACCATCTCATCTTTTCCCATCTTCTTCTTTTGCCCTCAATCTTTCCCAACATCAAAGTCTTTTCCAATGACCCTCTTCTCATTTGGTGGCCAAAGTATTTGAGCTTCCACTTTAGTATCTGTCCTTCCAAAGGATTGTCAGGGTTAATTGTCTTAGTATAGATTGATCTGATCTCCTTGCAGTCCAAGAGACTCTCAAGAGTCTTCTCCAATTTGAAACATCAATTCTTCGGTGCTCAGCCTTCCTTATGGTCCCAAATTTCACAGCCATACATTATTACTGGGAGCTATCAATTTAGTGTTAATTTATTTATTAAATGTATATGCCACCCATGATCTTCTTTTTCACTCTCTTCTTCCCATATTCTATCTCATATCTATGCACAAATGTTTAAAGCCTCATCATTCAAACTCAATGAAGAAAAATTCCATTAAGAAATAACATATTGAAAATCTTGGTCTTAAATGCTTTCAAATAATGTCCTGCAAATTAATTTATCATTTTCTTTTTGTCTCTTCTCAGAAACTCCTTCATAAGTTTAACACTTTCCTTCAGTTCTAACACCATAGCTAATCACTTTCTCTAAACATACAACAAAATAATATTTTCTTCTCTTATCTATAGATTCTCATAGTCATGACCTTTAACTGGGCAAAACACTGCATTATAGGGCAACATTTTTTGAACTAAGATACCTCAAATGGGCTAATTTACAGAAAGTGACCAAAATCTGGGACTTATGACTCCTGGGGGAATGAAATTTGGGGAAGTGGTGACTGCTTCAATGCTACATATTGTTGTTGCACTGATAGACTGCTGCTGCAGTCATATGACCTTCATTTGCAATGTGACAATTTCCCAGCCAATCTCACAATCTCTTGCTTCCCACCACCAAGCAGCACCCACCTACCTGCCTACTAGGAAGGGAAGGAGGAAGAAAGGAATATAATGACAGAATGACAGGGAAGGAGAGAGGGAAGGAGGCAGAGAAGGAGGAAGAAAGGATGATGACAGAATGACAAGGAAGGAGGAAGAAAGGAACATAATGACAGATGAGGAGAAAGAAAGGATGATGACAGAATGACAAGGAAGGAGGAAGAAAGGGACATAATGACAGAACGACAGATAAGGAGGAAGAAAGGATGATGACAGAATGATAAGGAAGGAGGAAGAAAGGGGCATAATGACAGAATGACAGATAAGGAGGAAGGAGGCAGAGAAGGAGGAAGAAAGGATGATGACAGAATGACAAGGAGGGAGGGAGAGAGAGAGAGAGAGAAGGAAACATGGAGGGCCAAAGGAAGATAATGACAGGAAGGGAGGGAAGGAGAGAAAGAGAAGGAGGAAGAAAAGATAACAGAATGACAAGGAGGGAGGGAGAGAGAGAGAGAGAGAAGGAAACATGGAGGGCCAAAGGAAGATAATGACAGGAAGGGAGGGAAGGAGAGAAAGAGAAAGAGGAAGAAAAGATGACAGAATGAGAGGGAGGGAAGGAAGGAAGGATTTCTGAGTCTCCCTGCCAGCTTCCCTCAAGAAAACTAATGGGGAAGCCAGAAGGAAGTTGGAAGTTGAGTCTCTATATTTGTCCCTTTTAGCTATTCAAATATCAACCAGTTTCCCATGGGAAAAAATATATTTTTTAAAGTTCTTAAGCTTGTAGTTTTTTCAGTAAGGATTCAAGGAAACTCACCTGGTGCTGCAAAACATGTTGATCCAAACATGTGTCGCTAATTCTTCATCTATATTAATTTTTTCAATTTCAATTTATTTCAATTTATATATCGCACCTATCTCCATCAAGATGGACGCAGGGCGGTGCACAGGGAATTAAAAATCACAAATAAATAACAACAAATACAATAACAATAATTAAAATGAATTAAATAAGAAACCTGTGCTAAAATTCCCATTTAAAATACCAACATCCATTTACTAATTGGCTAGAGCTGTATCGCGCCAGAGTTAAGATGTGTGTCAGAGGTGCATTTCACATGATTTTACCACCGCTTCACCAAGAAGACCTTTTGAGTCATTTTTAATAATAATAAAGGCAAATAAAAAACAAACAAATGTGGAAGTCAATACAGAGTCAAAAGAGTTACTGTGGAAATGACAATGGGAATTGTATACCAGAGAGCTGATGGAAATGGAATTCAGGGAAACTGCAGAAATAGAAACCAAATTATTGAGGAAAGGAGGGGGATGTGGGGTCCAATTAACTTTAAGTATCATTCTTCAGAACTAAGGAAAACAGAACATCTCACTTCCTGACTGATCTGAGATAGCTGATTACATGCAAAAGGAACCTTTTGCTACTCTCAGCTCTTGCAGCTTATAGATAACAGCTTTACAAATGCTGCAAAAAAGCCCATTGAGGGCTTAAGCCAGGGGTGTCCAAACTTGGGAACTTTAAGAGTTGTGGACTTCAACTCCCAGAATTCCCCAGCCAGCCATGGCGGCTGGGGAATTCTGGGAGTTGAAGTCCACAACTCTTAAAGTTCCCAAGTTTGGACATCCCTGGCTTAAGCAGTCTTAGAGTGCAACTTTCCTTCCTACTCCTGAGGACTGGGAAAAAATGGTGGCTGTTCAGCTGATGGAATCATCCATGATTATGTGTGTTAGATCAAAGGATTCCGACTCAGGCATGGTCAAAACAACAGGAACGTTTATTCACACTATTTACAACGCACACAAGATTCAACTGGCAAGGTTTCTTCTCTGGCAACCTCTTATATAGAGTTACCAGGCAGGAAACTCCTAGCAATGCAATTGCAACATTGTGACTCCTTTCCAGACAGATTCCAGACAGCTTGTCTCTGTTAATCACTGCAGCTGCTGGCTCAGCTCCGGAATGCGGTGACTCATAGGTTACCAGACGAGCTGTCTGGGACATAGGCTTGGGGACTCAACACTCCTTCCCCCATAGTCAGTGCGCATGTGTCTAGGTTCTCTGTCCAACACAGTACATGCGCACGCGTAGTCGTTCAGATAGGCGGGGCGGTGTCGGGTCCGCCCTGACCGCCTTAGTTCTTGAGGAGGCTCCTCCCTGTGGGACACGGAGCCTTCGCCTACGTCATCGCGGCCTGCCCTCGGAGGTGGAGTCGCCGTAGGCGGCAATGGCGACCCTAGCAAGTCCGGGTGAGGGGGCGTGGCGACCGGGCTTGAGGTAGTTGGCATTTGCTGGCGAGTATTATTCTGGTAGGGTGGTTCCCCGATGGGCGAGGCCCCCAGCTGAGAGTCAGATTGGGCTGTGAGGTCCTGGCGGTCTCCCCGTGCTGTTCCCGCCGATACGAGGTCTGGACCGGCTAGGGACTCCGGGGTTCCAAACAACTGCTCGGCTTGAGCAGAGAACAACGGCCCAACGGGGGCCAACGGGCAGGAACGGCCTGGCGTGGTGACTGCTGTTTCGGGCAGGCGGCGCCTCAGTTGATCCAGGTGGCGCCGCCACTCGGATCCATCCTGAAGGCCGACTCTGTAAGAACAGGGTCCGGTTACGTCCAAAATGGTTGCGGCAATCCATCGCGGCTCCCCTGAAAAGTTCCTTGCCCAAACCAGGTCCCCAATTTCAAATAAACGAGGAGTGGGAATCTGCAGGTTGCCCCTCTGCAACCCGTCGTAATCGGGGTGCAGTCTGTCCAGAGTGGTCCGCAAGCGTCGGCCCATCAAGAGCTCCGCGGGGCTTTTCCCTGTGGCTGGGCAAGGTGTGACATGCTGTCCCAAAAGGTACGCGGCCACCCTTGCCTGCCAGTCCCCTTTATCCAAACGGGCCAAGGCTTCCTTGGCTGAGCGCACGGCTCGTTCCGCGCGTCCATTAGACGCCGGGTGATAAGGGGCGACCGGCGCGTGGCGGATCCCTTGGGTGGCCAGAAAGTCCAAGAAGGTGGAGGATTGAAATTGGGGTCCGTTGTCGGACACAACGATGTCCGGCAACCCGTGGGTCGCAAACAGACGGCGCAAGGCACGCACCGTGCTCTCCGCTGTGGTGGAAGCCATGAGAATCACCTCCACCCAGCGTGAGAACGCATCCACCACCACGAGGAAATTCTGGCCATGGAAGGGACCCGCGAAATCCAAGTGGAGCCTGGACCATGGGCACCTGGGGGCGTCCCACTCCCTCGGTGGGGAGACCGGCGGGGCCGGCCGGGACGATTGGCAGGAGGAGCAGGCGGCCACCCATTCCGCCACTTCAGCGTCCATGCCGGGCCACCAGACATAGCTCCGGGCCAATGCCTTCATACGGACGATGCCTGGGTGGTTGGCATGGAGCGACTGAAGAACCATGTGCCGGAGAGGGGAAGGGACAATGACCCGATCTCCCCAACACAAGCACCCGCAATGGAGCGAGAGCTCCAGCTGGCGTGACTTGTAAGGCCGAAAGTTTTCAGCCACACTGCCCGAAGGCCAGCCCCTCAGCACCCATCGGCAGACCTGGGCGAGGACGGGGTCTGCGCGGGTGTGAGCGGCAACGGCGGAAGAGGACCGGGGCAAGTCCGACTCCGCGACCATCTGGACAGAGAGAGCAGGCACAGGGGCCGGATCCGGCCCCGGGAGAGGGCAGCGGCTTAGGGCATCAGCATGCCCTATCTGCTTGCCAGGACGGTATAGCAGCGTATAGTCATACGCTGCCAGGAATTCCGTCCAGCGGGTCATCCTGGGCGACAGGATGGGGGGTGTCGGACGGTCACCGGCCAATAGCCCAAGGAGCGGCTTATGGTCCGTGACAACAGAAAAGGTCCGCCCATAGAGGTAATTGTGGAACTTCTTAATCCCGGACACTACAGCCAAAGCCTCCTTGTCGATTTGGCTGTAGTTTCTCTCCGTTTGAGACATTGTCCGGGAGTAAAAAGCAATGGGGGCTTCCGAGCCGTCTGGAAAGACGTGGCTAAGGACAGCCCCCAGGCCAAAAGGGGAGGCATCGCACGCAAGCGTCAGAGGAAGCCTGTCATGGTACTGGACTAGTACCGCATCTGACGTGAGCATGGCTTTGACAGCCGCGAACGCGTGTGCTTCGCGGCTGCCCCAGTGCCAGGCCGCGGATCGGTCGAGCAACCGATGCAGCGGCTCGGCTAGCGATGCCTTATGGGGAATAAACGGCGCGTAGAAATTCAAAAGGCCGAGGAATGCCTGCAGCTCCGTTTTGGAGGCAGGAGTGGGGGCCTTTTGGATGGCCTCGACCTTGGAGGGGGTTGGGTGAATTCCTTGGGCGTCAATCATGAAACCCAGGAATTCCACCCTAGGCGCAGCAAACGTGCATTTGCTGCGTTTCAACTTTAAACCCGCGCCCCTGAAAACTCTGAGGACCTTCCGTAACGTTTTGGCGAGTTCTGATATGCTGGAAGCAGCAATCAGGACGTCGTCAAAATACGGTACAACGCCAGGGAGCCCATGGAGCAGTCGCTCCATGAGGCTCTGGAAGATCCCCGGGGCTACGGACACGCCGAATTGGAGACGGCGACAGCGGAAAGCCCCACGGTGGGTCACGATGGTCTGCGCTTCCGCAGCCTCGTCATCCACCGGGAGCTGTTGGTAGGCCTGCGCCATATCCAGTTTCGCGAACACTCGACCTCGTCCCAATGAGTGGAGTAGGTCTTGCACCACCGGAACCGGGTATGGGTTCGCCTGAAGCCCGAGGTTGATCGTCGACTTATAGTCGGCGCAGATCCTCACGGACCCGTCGGGCTTAATGGGGACCACAATTGGGGTCTCCCATTTCGCCTGATCGACGGGTTCGAGCACGCCCTGCGCCACCAATCGATCCAATTCCGCTTCAACCTTGGGCTTCAGCGCGAACGGCAGCCTGCGGGCCTTCAAGCGGACTGGAGCAACCTGGGGGTCCAAATTTAGGGAAACTGGAGTGCCTTTGTACGTTCCTAAGCTGCCATCAAAGACGTCGTTGAACTCTCTGATTACTTCGTCTACCGGAGAACTGGCTGGCACGCTGTGTACTCCTTGGACTGACAGTCCCAAGGCTGGAAACCAGTCCAATCCGATCAAGGCAGCTAGGGGTTTGGCCACTACCAGGATGGGAAGGGATCCGTGGAAGGGGCCGTAGTCTACTCTCACTCTGTGCAGACCTAGAATGGGAATTTGTGAGCCCTGGTAATCTTTCAGGATCGTCGCTGTGGGGCCGAGATCCCGCTTCCTGAGCTTGGGGCAAAGCTTAACTAAATGCGCCCAGGACATGAGTGATCTAGAGGACCCTGAATTTATTTCCATTTTTACCCCCACCCCCTCTAAGCAAACCACTGTTGACAGTCTCCTACTCTCTGCCTGGTCGTAGCTTAGAGCTGGGGGCATCTCCGCCAGCGCGAAGCAGTCGGTCGGCTGTGGCTGGTAGCGTCCTGAACACTTCTGCGACCCTCGTTGTCCTGGTGGAACGGTTCTGGAGGCGGCAGCTGGCGTTGTCGCTGGAGTGGCAGCACGGCACACAGCTGCTAGGTGTCCTTTCCTGCCACATCTGCGGCACACCGATGCCTTGAATGGGCACTCTGGTCTCTGGTGGGCCCCTCCGCAGCCTAGGCAGTTCCCGGACTTCTGCTGCGGTGTGAATGCGCGATTCAGCACGCGCCCGGTCACCCTCATGCAGTCCCCACGGTCTTCCTCCTCCAGCTCATCCAGCGGCGCTATTTCGTCTACCAGACACGCTCGCGGAGTGGGGAAAAGAGGAGGGCGCGCGCGGCCCATGTCGGATGTGGAGATCTCCGACAATTCTGTCGCGCGTGCTTCTTCCACCGCTTGCTCGAGAGTCAGGACAGTTTTTGAAAGCAAGCGGCGCTTTAGGCGGATGTCTCTTACGCCGCATACAAACTGCTCCAGTAGGGATTCCTCCAGGAAGCCAGCAGGGAACTTGCAGGGGATTGCGGTCGCTCTCAATTTCTGCAGGAACTCGGCTACCGACTGTTGCGGCTGTTGCACACATTGCCTGAATGCATAGCGATGCGCTATGCGGGAAGGCGCCGGCGCGTAGTGTGCTCTCAGGCGGCCCAGGAGATCGTCCCACGGCACTTCGTGCACCGCTGCGGGTGCTGCTATGGTTCGGGCGGTAGCAAACAATTCAGGGCCGCCGCACTGGAGGAATAGGCTCAGCTTCCTGGCAGGCGCGAGTTCGCCGTAGTCGCTGGCTATCAAGAAGCACTCGAACCGGGCTAAGAAGGAAGCCCATTGTTCCTTCATCGGGTCGAACGGTGCAAACGGAGGCATTGTCGCCGTAGCCATGGTGAGGCTGTGCGTCGCGCTGCGCTCTGTTGTTGAAGTATTCGTTACCCGTTGCGTTCTAAGGCCACGGCCTGAATCCCACCTTCGTCGCCAGTGTTAGATCAGACAAAGGATTCCGACTCAGGCATGGTCAAAACAACAGGAATGTTTATTCACACTATTTACAACGCACACAAGATTCAACTGGCAAGGTTTCTTCTCTGGCAACCTCTTATATAGAGTTACCAGGCAGGAAACTCCTAGCAATGCAATTGCAACATTGTGACTCCTTTCCAGACAGATTCCAGACAGCTTGTCTCTGTTAATCACTGCAGATGCTGGCTCAGCTCCGGAATGCGGTGACTCATAGGTTACCAGACGAGCTGTCTGGGACATAGGCTTGGGGACTCAACAATGTGCATTGCTTGCAAGTTAACTAGATCACTGGGTCAGCTTCGTTCTGTGTTCAGAACCAGAACAAAAGGTTATCAGCTAGCTATTCCTTAAGAAGGTTGAGGCTGTTTCAGGAGATCTGCCCATCTCAGACAATTGCCAGTGATTCTCTAATTTAACCAGCAATAGAGAATGCACATCGTCAATCCATGGATGCTCTGTAGTCTATGGCAGGGCTCTGCAAAGTTGGCTCTTTTAAGACTGGTGGACTTCAACTCCCAGAATTCCCCAGCCAGCCTGGCTGGCTGGGGAATTCTGGGAGTTGAAGTCCACCAGTCTTAAAAGAGCCAACTTTGCAGACCCCTGATCTATGGCATTCTTGTCTTTCTCAGGGGAATAAAAGGTTTTCTACATAGGGCTACAGTACTACATCTGTACTGGAAAACCCTGGACAACTATTAAAGGACAATAAGGAAATGTAGAAAACCATGAGCCACAGTGGCACAGTGGTTAGAGTGCAGCACTGCAGGCTATTTCTGCTGCCTGCTAGCTGCCTGCAATCAAGGTTGACTCAGCCTTCCATCCTTCCGAGGTGGATAAAAAGAGGACTCAGATTGTTGGGGGCAATAGGCTGTCTCTGGAAACCTCTTAGAGAGGGCTGTAAAGCACTATGAAGTGGTATGTAAATGCTTATTGCTATTATATATGGATTTTAGGAGCCTTAGAAGAGGTAGCCTTAACTTATGCCAAGGAGTCAGGCAAATGTCAATAAAGCAATAAGCAAAATGAAACTCACCTAACAGAATTCACCTGAAGCTTGGGACAAAATGGAGACCACTCATTATGTGCAGCACTTAAAGAATGTTTTTCCAGTCTTAAAAAAAAAGCAGGCTTAACCATCCATCCTATTACATGCAACCTAGGTTATTCTGAACTGCTTTATTTGGGTTTCACTATTTATCAACAAGAAGTTAAGCCAGAAGAGAAGATATAAGCTAACACAGGCAGTCTCCAGCTATTAAGAAAATCAAAGCAATCCTAGGAATTGTATGGTGCCACAGATAGTTTAAATTTCATTTTTCTCCAAAAGCAAAAGCTCTTTCAGGCTTAACAAGAAAGAATTAATGTGCCAAGGATTCCTGCATGCCAAAAAGCCTTTCAAGAATCAGCAACTGCTTTGTCTGGCCACTCTGCATTAAGACGGCTAGATAACAGTCTTCCATTTTTATTTTACATGTTGATAGATCTGATGTGGGATTGGGAATAATCCGAACCCAACAATCTGAGGATGAGGAACATCCAATTCTTTGTTTTCAGAAAAGTTAATATCTAAAAAGGGTATACATTTGTGATGGTGAACCTATGGCATGTGTGCCGGAAGTGGCATGCAGAGCCATCTTTCCGGGAACACCCGTCACCCATTGCTCTTCCAGTTCTGGCGCGCACATGCATGCCAGCTGGCTGGTCTTCCTGTACAGGGGAGTGCCGGAAACCAGAAGAGCAACTCCCTGGCACACAGGATTGTGCCGGTCACCTGGTCTTCTGGTTTCTGGTGTGTGCATGCATGCTGGGCAACTAGGCTTCGCGCACACATGTGTGCCAAAAGAAACCAAAAGACTGGGTGACCAGTGCGCATGCCAGAAACTGGAAGCTCAACTTCCCAATGTGCAAATGCACGCCAGAGCACTGCTTTTCTGATTTCCGGCGCTCCTGTGCATGCGCACCGGGGAGCTGCTCTTCCGGTTTCTGGTGCTCCCCTGCACGTGTGTGCACTCCCATTTTGGCACAGTGCCAAAAAGGTTTGCCAACACTGGTATACAGTATCATACAAAATAAGACGTTCTCTGGGGAAAAAATGGAAAATTTCACCGTTATCTATGTAGTTCTGAATTCACCGTAGCCAAAAGCCACAAACTACTAGTTTGTTTGAAAAAGAAACAAAGGCTAATGGGAGACTCAGCTGTTGATGTCTGACAGCATACAAGGTTGTACAGGAGCTTATCACTCACTACTGGGAGAAACGCAATCACATGGCTGGTTTTCTCTCTAGTTTTGGAACTGACCCAGAGATTGCTATCTGCAAAACTGACATCCGTGAGTCTAGCGGAAATCTTGAGGAACATCCCCTGCTCACTAAAAGGGAAGGGAAGGGATATGACAGAGTGGAGAAGGTAGACATGGTCTGTCATACTGTCATGTGACTTCCCAGACATCTAACCCACTTGCCATTGATAAGCTGCATCTTGGAAAAAGCTAAGAGAATCATCAGATATGTTTTTTTCACACTCGCCTAGAATCTCTTACCAGGGGGAGGAGGAGGTGAAATGAACGAAGGAAACTGCCAAGAAAGGGTTGTAGTTGGAAGGAATGAGAAAGAAAAAAAAAGGTTACCAAGCTAAGATGTACTTAACAATCTTGAACTGCCAAAAAGACTCAGCCTCCTAATTCATTTGAGACACCAAAGATGAATGTGGTGTGGTGTGTGGGAAATCTACTTGGTGCAGATTTCCAGAGGGAGCATAGGAAGTCAGCACCTATGCACCATCGTAGAGAATGAAATATTTAGGGGAATATTAAAAATGCAGGATAGAATATTTATCCTAAAGGAGAAATGGGGAAAAAATCTTAAGGAAGGCAGAAACCAGCCCCAGTCTTCCTGCCCCAAGCAGAAACTGAGGAGGCCAGTTTTTAGAAATTGCAGATTTGGTAATCCATTCAGAAAGACTGGGCCAGACAGAAACTTCAGATAAGCAACGAGCCAAAGGTTGACAAGATTAGCTCAGACAAACACCTAGGATTTGCATTTCCACTTTGGCCTATAGAACCAGCCATGGCCCCTACATGACCCCCATAGGGATCCAAAAGGAATAAAACCCACCTACTCTCAACTCGATTTTGTCAGCTTTCCTAGAACTGCATGCTGTGTGTGTGTTGGTTCTGTTTACCAATAAACAGAATCTTTCTTTCCAATCAGCCTCCATTTTATTCATTTTATTTTATTGGACCTGTACTTGGATATTTCTTCCAACAGGAGTAAAAGAGATCAGGTTTGTGCTAGTTGTGACATGTTGCTCGATTCTAACCAATGCCCTTGATTAATTCTTTGGGGAATTTAGTAATAGCTGCACACACAGCAATAGCTTAAGAGAGACATGCTGACACAGAAGTGGAGGTGTTATTATTATAAATAGAGTTAATTAATTTTTGAATGGTAGTGCGATCGGGCCATAAATCAACTTGCCACGCTCTGGTCAGAATTTAGAAGCAGATTAATGTTTATGTTTCAGCTTGCCTAGTTAATTTTCAGTCACTGAAAAATAAATTAACAACACTTAGTATTTGAAATGTTATGAAGAAAAAATTGAACTTGTTCACAAAAATTGAACTGTGCTGCACTGTATTTGCTCTATCCCAAAGAACTCTTTACACAGCTATTTTCATTTGTCCATTTTTGTTCTTTCTCCTTTTACACTCAGATTAGAAGCCTTTAACAATTATCTCATGAGCTCTAACCAACAATCCAACCTTGATGTGTTTTTTGTCTTTATTGAACCAAGTTCAACCAAAGCAGCCAGTGGGACTTACTGGATAAAAAAAAAACAGGGTTACGTTGAAGTAGATCTTTGGCCAAATCATTCATTTCTTTCATTACTATCTGATCTTTCATTCAGGAGCTCAAGGTGGCACAGACAGAGCTCACCCCTATTTTATTCCAAAGCAACAATCTCGTGAGGTAGATAGGAGAATGACTGGCCAAAGTCACCAAGGAGCTTCTGTGTCTGAAGATGAACTAGAACCTGAATCTCTCTGCTTTTATCCAACACCTTCACTACTATAAAGAGGGCTGTGAAAATATCCACAGATCCCTCACATCCTAGACTTAAATTGTTTCAATTTCTACCCTCAAAACGGCGCTATAGGGCTCTGTACACCAGAACAACTAGACATAAGGACAGTTTGGGTCCCCTGAATGCCATCACTCTGCCAAACAACTAAGTCCCACTATACTATCAAATAATTTACTAAAACTATAGTACTATTCTTCTTCTCTTCCTTACTAGTATCTATCTCTTCCCACTTATAACTATAACCATGTTGCTTGTGTCTTTCAATTTATAGTGTTTCTATTTGTTTCTTAGTACGATTTGATAGCTTATTAGTAACCTTGACTATCACCCAGTGTTGTATCTTTTTATGTATGTATTATGTATGAATGTATTTTATTCTCCTTATGTACACAAAGAGCAAATGCACCAAAGACAAATCCCTTGTGTGTCCAATCATCCTTGCCCAATAAAGATTCCTATCCCATCCCATCCCTTCCCATCCCATCCCATCCCTTCCCATCCCATCCCTTCCCATCCCATCCCATCCCATCCCTTCCCATCCCATCCCATCCCATCCCTTCCCATCCCTTCCCATCCCATCCCTTCCCTTCCCATCCCATCCCATCCCATCCCATCCTATCCTATCCTTCTTCCTCTGCCTCCTCCTCTGCCTCCTCCTCCTCCTCATTCTATTCTATTCTATTCTATTCCATAGTTATGTAATTCATATCATGCATGCCTCAGACACATTTTTAAGCCATTGGACAGGTTCAATCTCTTCTCTGCAAATAGCATGGATTCTGAATGATCCCTTCTCACCCTCCCAGTTTATCAAGGGTGCTAGCTTTTAAAAGAAAAAAAATAAGACTTTTGGCTTTGATCTCCTCTACCTGCTGGGCCTGCTAGATAGATAATCAGAACCTTCTTTCTTCCCCAGGCTTTCTTTTTTATATTTTGTTTTTTCTTCACCTACACATGGAGCCAAATCTGGAAAGTGAAGAAAGTATATATATCTACAATACAATACAATACTATAGCAGAGTTGGATGGGACCTTGGAGGTTATCTAGTCCAACTCCCTGCCTAAGCAGGAAACCCTATACCATTTCAGACAAATGGCTATCCAACATCTTCTTGAAGACTTGCAGTGTTGGGGCATTCACAACTTCTGGAGGCAAGCTGTTCCACTGATTAATTGTTCTAACTGTCAGGAAATTTCTCCTCAGTTCTAAGTTGCTTCTCTCCTTGATTAGTTTCCACCCATTGCTTCTTGTTCTGCCCTCAGGTGCTTTGGAGAATAGTTTGACTCCCTCTTTTTTGTGGCAACCCCTGAGATATTGGAACTGCTATCATGTCTCCCCTAGTCCTTCTTTTCATTAAACTAGACATACCCAGTTCCTGCAACCGTTCTTAATATGTTTTAGCCTCCAGTCCCCTAATCATCTTTGTTGCTCTTCTCTGCAGTCTTTCTAGAGTCTCCACATCTTTTCTACATTGTAGTGACCAAAACTGAATGCAGTCTATGGACTGAATCTATGGAGCTTCCCTCCTGCCCTGCCATATGTTTGAAGAATGAGAAAGCAAAGGATAAGAAATGCTAGTATTATTTTAAGGTCTGCTGCCCTGCAGCTTTCCAGACACAAAATATGTCAACATGGTCATGATTGTCCTAGACCAAACTTCCCTTAACTCTTACCCTTGAAGTCTTTCCTTTACTGAAGAATCATTGATGACTTTCTCATCCTCCAGTCCCATGGAAATGAGTGTATCATCAAATTCATTCATGACTTCAACAAATTCCATCCCACCATAAACCTCAGCTTGAACCTATCTACAGAACAGGTCTTCTTTCCTTGATGTCACTGTAAACTTACAGAATGGAAATTATTATTCTTGTTGTTATTGGTCATACACTCAGCCAGAAGTTTATTGTTATATAAAATGTGAAATTACAGTTACCAGTTTTTTGATTGGTATGAGGCTTCATAGGCATCTAGGTTTTCCCTAACGTTCTTTTAGGATGTTATAAGGTATCAGCATAATTTTATTCATTTATTCTCGTTTCAAGGTGACTATATATGCGGATCCAAGCAGTTTTGCAATTGACTGATAGAAAATTGACTGATAGAAACAGAGGGATAGAATCAAGATCATGTGAAGTGTTAATACCACTTTATAATGCCTTGGTAAGGCCACACTTGGAATACTGCATTCAGTTTTGGTCACCACGATGTAAAAAAGATGTGGAGACTCTAGAAAGAGTGCAGAGAAGAGCAACAAAGATGATTAGGGGACTGGAGGCTAAAACATATGAAGAACGGTTGCAGGAACTGGGTATGTCTAGTTTAATAAAAAGAAGGACTTGGGGAGACATGATAGCAGTGTTCCAATATCTCAGGGGTTGCCACAAAGAAGAGCGGCTCAAACTATTCTCCAAAGCACCTGAGGGCAGAACAAGAAGCAACGGGTGGAAACTAATCAAGGAGAGAAGCAACTTAGAACTGAGGAGAAATTTCCTGACAGTTAGAACAGTTAATCAGTGGAACAGCTTGCCTCCAAAAGTTGTGAATGCCCCAACACTGCAAGTCTTCAAGAAGATGTTGGATAGCCATTTGTCTAAAATGGTATAGGGCTTCCTGCCTAGGCAGGGGGTTGGACTAGATGACCTCCAAGGTCCCTTCCAACTCTGCTACTGTATTAACATTGTCAATGTGCAGATTTTCTAAATGCTGTCCAAGATTTTTTGGGTATGGCACTCAGTGCGGCCACCATCACTGGTTTACATCATAATCTTTCAATTTTGATTTTCAGATCTTCTCCAATTCTTCATCTTCTGTGTATGGAGAAGTTACGTTTTGAGAAGCTGTATGTAAGTCTGTTTTGTTTGCGACACCACACTAGTGGAAAAAAAAATGTGCAGTAGACTTCTGACCTTATATAAGTGACAGCAGTGCCACAATACCTGATAGTAATGGAATTAGTTAATCCTCTCAAGTTGATATGGCACATTTCTCCGCCTTCCTGAAGTAGTGCTACATTGAACTTTGGGTGATAGCCCTTCCTCTTATCCATGACGAAAATGAATTGCATCACGGACAGCTGCAGACACTTTGGTGAGGTCCTGTGTCATGAACATTGACAATGCTTTCGCAGTCAAGCTGAACTCCTACAGACATATCTAAACCCATTAAAGTTCATAAGGATTGTATTGATGTAATTGATATTATTGTTGTATTGATGTAAAGATAGCCTTGTAGATGTTGTAAGGACTTCCACAAATAGCACAAGGTCATCTGTGGATCTGCTTCAGAGAACTAAATGTATGATAAGGATAATATTTTTTCAAGATTGCTATTTCCCCATGATCCATAAGATACAGGAGGGAGGTGGTGTTTGGAGACAGATACATGACCTTCACATTTGGATTGAAATTGTTCTGGCAAGGTGGGTGATCCAGGACATTATCTAAAATTGGCAGAAATCTTGAACTTGATATTTTTGTCCCAGCAATACAGTGGTGGGTTTCTGCAGGCTCGCACCTACTCGCGAGAGCTGGTTGGTGAAATTTAGAGAACCGGTGAGAGGGGGTTCCACCGGCGCACCTGGAAGTAAATCTGGCCCGCTGCTGCCAGTGACCCAACGGGAAGGAAAGGAAAGGAAAGGAAGGAAGGAAGAAAGAAAGAAAGAAAGAAAGAAAGAAAGAAAGAAAGAAAGAAAGAAAGAAAGAAAGAATTTATCATCACAATTGAGTCAAAATTTTGGTTGCTAAGCAAGAGCGTTGTTAAATGAGTTTCACCACATTTTAAAAGGTGGCCACTCCCACCCTGTCACATGACTGCCAAGCCACGCCCACAAAATAGGCCACACCTACAGAGTAGGTTCTAAAAAATTTGAAACCCACCACTGCAGCAATACCTCTCCACTTTTGGGATGACATGATGGAAGAATCTTTCCTTCAACATTGAGAAGGGTGACCATAGCTTTCTTATTAGCTTTCCACACAACACAAAGTGAGCTCTTTGAGACAATCTTTTTTTTTAAAAGTTTTTATTAAACATTTTCAAGTTTTAAAAGAACAAGAAAAAACAAACACAAACACAAATACAAAACAAATAAAAACACAAACAACATAACAATATGATATACTTTTACAGCTTTCCATATCAGCATATACCGTATATTCTGCTTTTGTGGTTTACAATTCAATTATTGCCTTCTCTTAGTTTTTAACAATTCTAAGAGATAATTACCGTATTTATTCGAGTATAACGCGCACACGTGTATAACGCGCACCCCCTAATTTTCGATTAAAAATCGGTATAAAATTTTGTTTCACTTTTTCTTGGCTCAGACCAAGCATTGTAAGTGACAAACGTTGTTGAACACGTGCGGCCATGATAAAAATCGTTTATAACGCGTACCCTCATTTACAACGCGCACCCTCGTTTATAACGCGCACCCAAACTTTGAGTTCTTTTTTTGGTAGAAAATTTTGCGCGTTATACTCGAATAAATACGGTATGTTATAATATAGTAGTATAGCACATATCATCCAATTTTACATATATACATTTTTCTTCATAGTATATTCGATAGTTTTCAAAACTTTTATTTCTTATTTTGGCTTCTATTCTCTAGCCACTTGTAGTCTATTTCAAATTTTATCATAGTCTGATTCTTCTCTTTCTTTTAACCCCATGGTCATCCTGTCCATTTCAGCACATTCGGGTATCTTCCTAATTACAATATCATCTGGGGGGTGGGGGTGGTAGTTTTTTGTTTCCAATGTTGCGCAAGGGCAATCCTTGCAGTGGTTAGTATATGTAATGTTATATATTAATATTTCTTATCCATCTCTGCTCCTAATATACCTAATAAACATAATTCTAGTTTCAATACTATCCTCTGTTCTGTGATTTCTTCCAACCAATACTTATTTTTAAGCCAATATTTCCTGGCGTGGGAACACGTCCACCACATATGATAAAACGTTCCAGATTTATGTCTGCATCTCCAACATTCCACCAATTTCACTGGTGGTTAAGTGCCATTGGTAGAACATTTATTTTATTTATTTTATTTTATTAAATTTATACCCCGCCCTTCTCCTTGCAAGGACCCAGGGCGGCGCACAGGCAATATTAAAAACCATACAGAATACAAAAATATTATTAAAAAACTATTAAATTCTATCCCGTGCTAAAACTCATTATAAAACCCTAAGAATTTAAAATTTATCCACATTTAAAAGTCAGAAAACGGGGGTTATGCTAGGCCGGCTTGTTGGAATAAATAAGTCTTGAGACGTTGGCGGAAGAGGCGGAGGTCCGAGGTGGTGCGTAGTTCGGGGGGTAGGTCGTTCCAGAGGGCTGGGCCCGCCACAGAGAAGGCCCTTCCCCTAGGCGTCGCCAACCGGCATTGCCTGGCCGACGGTACCCGAAGAAGGCCCTCTCTGTGGGAGCGGATCGGTCGAAGGGATGTATGGGGCAGGACTCAGAGGCAGTCTCGTATGTAGCTAGGCCCTGAGCCATGGAGCGATTTAAAGATGGTTGTCAGCACCTTGAAGCGCACCCGAAAGGCCACAGGTAACCAGTGCAGCTCGCGCAGGAGAGGTGTTACGTGGGATTGCCTTGAGGCACCCATAATCACCCGCGCGGCCGCATTCTGGACTAACTATAACCTTCGAGTGCACCTCAAGGGGAGCCCCATGTAGAGAGCGTTACAGTAGTCCAGCCGGGAAGTCACGAGTGCTTGAGTGACTGTGCGAAGGGCCACCCGGTCCAGTAAGGGGCGCAACTGGCGTATCAAGTGTACTATTTAATATGAATTCTCCTTATAGGCTACCACCATTGTGAGTTTATTCTTTGAGACAATTTTAAGAGCTCAAGGGTTTTGGAATGGTAGACTAGCAGCTGTTTTATTTCATCAATCACCAGAAGCGTTGCCACCTAGTATCTTTCACAGCTTTGAAGTGAAAGGGAATAGTAATAAGGATACAAGCTTGTTGATTAATAGAAATATTTGTTTTCTGGAACACACACATATTATGACTTGTATCTGTAACACATAAGCTTACATGCTGTAAAGTGCCTTTTGTTCCCGGAAACTGATTTTCTGTGGCACTGTTATTAGGGTTTGTAAAAATCTGGCAAATGTGAAAACCTGTGATCCTTGCCATTTGAACCCTTATTCATCTGCAATCTACGGGCATAGAACTTATCCTGGAAGGAAGCTG
This sequence comes from Rhabdophis nuchalis, assembly GCA_039707465.1. Lineage (NCBI taxonomy): Eukaryota > Metazoa > Chordata > Lepidosauria > Squamata > Natricidae > Rhabdophis > Rhabdophis nuchalis. The sequence continues at coordinate 169,058,177 of CM077646.1, forward strand.
TAAAGAGCTATAAAGCTGACAACCATTGATATATTCATGTCTGCCTGAGAATGTGTATCTCACCTTTGATCTGTGCCTTTCACAACAGGGGGCCAAATGGCCAATCGTGAGAACAAACGCCTGGATATTATTTCATGATGTCTCTAACTGTATAAGAAGGAACTACACATTTTCTGAAGGGCAGTTCTTCCTTGCATATCCTTGGGGTATGTTGGGAACAGCTGACCATCATGTCTTTAAACTTTGATCAAAGATTAAATGCTGGTTGTTATTCAAGCCTCCATTTAAGTCTCATGTTTGGCCCTATGTGACTTGGATGCTTTCTAAAACTTCTATGGGTTTCAACGTATTCTCAAACCTTATGGAAGGTTAGCATCATCTTCTCTTCCTTGCTTATCTAGGTTCTCTCTGGGATTTTCTTCCAATAAAGTCCCTTGTTATCCACACTGAATATTTGCTGGGGCAAATAACCATCTTTCTCAAAAAAAATCTCCCTGAGGGTTTCCAGGAACTCCTCGGCTGTATCCTCACTGACGTTCACTGCCTCTCCACTCACTTTCACCTTGTGTTGGTTCACATGAGCCTTCAAATGAAGGAACCACTCATGTCTTGCAACTAAAATGTCTTCAGCAGCTCTTTCACCCGCCTTCTGTGACAAATGATAAAATAAGCTCAAGCAGCATTAAGCTAAACGGCACATATCGCTGATGCCAAACAGCATCTCAATTTTTTTCCACATCCTCTTGCTTATTTTCACAGATTGCATAGGCCTGTGATGGTTAACCTATGGCATGCGTGCTGGAAGTGGATGTAGAGCCATCTCTCCAGGCACACTAAACATCACCTGTTGCTCTTCTGGGTTCTGGTGTGCACATTGCACACCAACTGGCTGGTCTTCCTGCGCACGGGAGTGCCAGAAACCAGAAGATCAGTTCCCTGGCACGCAGGATTATGCCGGTCACCTGGTCTTCTGGTTTCTGGTGTGCACATTGTGTTGTTCCAATTGTGGAATGATTCATACCAAAGGAATGTACTACTTTCATCTTCTCTCTCTCTCTCTCTCTCTCTCTCTCTCTCTCTCTCTCTCTCTCTCTCTCTCTCTCTCTCTCTCTCTCTCTCTCTCTCCCCCTCCCTCCCTCCCTCCCTCCCTCCCTCCCGCCAATATATTCACCTTTGTCTACTCATGATTGGGAAACTATTGTTCTTTTATGACCTGCAGACTTCAACTCCCAGAATTGGCTGGCTGGTCTTCCTGCGCATGGGAGTGCCAGAAACCAGAAGATCAGCTCCCTGGCATGCAGGATTACGCTGGTCACCTGGTCTTCTGGTTTCTGATGAGCGCATGCGCACGAGCCAGCTGGTCTTTGCGCACACATGTGTGCCAGAAACCAGAAAGCCAGGTGACCGGTGCGCGTGCCAGAAAATGGAATCTCAGCTTCCAATGTGCACATGCATGCCGGAGAACTGCTGTTCCAGTTTCTGATGCTCCCCCACACGTGTGTGCACTCCCATTTCGGCACTCAGTGCCGAAAAGGTTCACCAACACTGGCACAAGCATTGAACTTTTCACCTGTTCCATGATTGTGTCTTTATTCTTAATTATTGTTCCAATTGTGGAACGATTCATGCCAAAGGAATGTACTACTTTCATCTTCTCCCTCCCTCCCTCCCTCCCTCCCTCCCTCCCTCCCTCCAATATATTCACCTTTGTCTACTCACGGTTGGGAAACTATTGTTCTTTTATGACCTGCGGACTTCAACTCCCAGAATTCTTGAGCCAGCATGGTTGGTTCAGGAATTCTGGGAACTGAAGTCCACCCGTTATAAAGGAGGCGTAATTCCCCATTTCTGCTCTAGATCGTGATTTTTTTTGTGCTGCCTTCTCTTCATTATCACTCTGGTGCTTCATTGCAGGCATTTCAGGAGGAGGTAAGAGAAGGCAGCAGAAGATGGGAAGCATTTAATTTCTGGTGTGCTGCTTATGCATGCAGCATTCCAGAATCTAAACCTTTCCCACTTTTTCCTGACTTCCAGGACCTTCTAAGAAGGGCTTGTGGACCAGTTTGTTTGTATTGGTGACAGTTTGCAACTCAAAGTTTTGTAAGTAGAGTAATATCTGTATTCTACTATCCCTTGGTATTGCCACATCAATTATACACACTTTCTCCTTTTCAACCAACCACTTTCTTGTTATGTGTTTAGTATTTGGAAATCCCACAGTATTTTAACCTGCTCATTTTTGACTACTTTTTCAACTATATATTCCCAGCAATTTTACATTATTGGCACATGAAAATTTTTACAGATGTTCCAGTGAATCATTTTGGGAACTGTGTTATGTCATTTTTTTAAAATAATCATTGAATATGATCTTGCATGAGCTTGAGTACTGCATATGATCTATTGTTCCTTCTGCTTCTTTGCACAATCTGTACTTTGAATCATTTACTGATATTTCAAATTTTGGCCGTGATTAATACGATCGGCTGTCAAATACCTTGCTCTTGAGCAGCCAAAAATAGGCCTTTAGTTTCCTTTTGTAAGCCATGGCCAAGTTTTATCTTTACCTGGTTTCCCCTCAGTCTTTAGCAGAAATTGACCATGACATGCTTTCCCTCACAAGCATTTTGTTAATGTTTTTATTACATCATTTAGATTTGTGTTTTATTTCCTGTACGTTTAGTAAACTCCAGTTTTTTAACTTGCATCTGTGCTTGTTTTGGGGCTGTCTTTTACATACCCGTATTTTTCTGAATATAATTATTTTCCTTAAAAAAAAAAGAAAAGGCTGAAAATCTGGGTGCGTCTTCTACACTAAATACAGCATTTTTTGTCTCCTGAAACCCCGCCCCCTTCACCAAAATGGCTGTGCAGGGCATGGGTAGCCTGTAGGAAGCTTTCAGAGAGCACCTGAGGGCTGGGGAGGGCAGAAATGAGCAAAAAACGGTCCGTTTTTTGCCCTCTCCCAGCCCCCAGGAGAACTCTGCAAGCCCCCTAAAGTGCTTGAATGAGTATTATTACCCTTTGAGTGCTTGACTGTGTGTTGCCTAGAGCAAGGGTCCCCAACCTTTGCAACTTTAAGTCTGAAGGACTTCAGCTCCCAGAATCCCAGAGAAGTCTGGGAGCTGAAGTCCTTCAGACTTAAAGTTGCAAAGGTTGGAGACCCCTGCCCTAAAGGCTATCCATGCCTTTTTCGGGGCAGGGGGAAAGGCCTGTTTTCATGAAAAATGGGCCGTTTTTGGGAAGTTTGCAAAGTGCAAAACCTTTATTTATTTATTTGCCTCTTCAAAACCTTGGCGCGTCTTATACTCTGGTGCCTCTTACACTCCGAAAAATATGGTAATCAGCCAATGCATGCTTTTCTTCTTCAACAATTTGTTTGACTTGAACTATACCTCTGCCTCCATTTCTGCAGGGCAGATCTAATCTCTCACTACCATGTTTCCCCAAAAGTAAGACAGGGTCTTATATTCTTTTGACCCCCTGAAATAAACACTTGGCCTTATTTTCAGGGAGGTCTTATTATGTTTGAGGTGCAGGAGTTGGTGAGAGTGGTCACCTCATGGCTGCTGCTGTGTTGCAATATTTTAGGGGAGGGCTTAATTTCAGGGGAGGGCTTAATTTCAGGGGAGGGCTTATTTTCAGGGAAACAGGATATCATTACAGGAATGGAATGCGTAGATAGATATGTAACACCGCTCTTGCGCGAGCTGCACTGGCTGCCTGTTGTCTTCCGGGTGCGCTTCAAGGTGTTAGTTATCATCTTTAAAGCGCTCCATGGCTCGGGACCTAGCTATTTGCGGGATCGGATCCTGCCTCATACATCCTCACGGCCGATCCGCTCCCACAGAGAGGGACTTCTCCGGGTGCCGTCCACTAGACTTTGTCAGCGGGCGACGCCCAGGGGAAGGGCTCTCTCTATGGCGGGCCCAGCCCTCTGGAACGACCTTCCTCCCGATATTAGAACAACCACGGACCTCCGCTCCTTCCGTCTGAAATTAAAAACATATCTTTTCTGCTTGGCCGGCCTAGGGTAGTCTCCCTTCTATGGGGTTTTATATTTAATTATTGGGTATTTTAGCTCTAAATGGGATTTTTAGCACAGGTATTAGATTTAATTCGTTTTTAGTTATGTTTGTATATTTGTATATTTGTATATTTATTGTTTTTATTCTCCCTGTGCACCGCCCCAAGTCCCTGTGGGGAGAGGGAGCAGTTTACAAATTCAAATTTATTATTATTATTATTATTATTATTATTATTATTATTATTATTATTATTATTATTATTATTATTATTATTATTATGAAGTGTAGATGAGTGAATGTAAATATGAATGTGAGTAAATATGCATTTAGCTGGGCACCCTCTTACTCAGGCGAGAGTTGTGAAGAGGAGAGAAATGAGTTGGACCATAGCTTGTCGGCTAGTGGGAGGAGCTGGTTAAGGTGATGCTGTTAGACAGGGTGGCGTTAGTGGCTTCAGGCTCCCAATGTTATTGAAGGCAGTTCTAAGCACCATGGAAGCTTATCCCTATCTCCAGGCAGTTAGTAAGACATCCGCAATACCAAAGTGGGTGGAGGGGCCCTAGCTAGGTGAGCCAGGAGGCAAGAGTTAATGGAGATAAATGATTCTGAGGTCTTGGGGTGGGTCAATCTATTAAAGTGGTGATGGGCATAGGATAGTTTGGCAGGAGACAAAGGGTGTATCGCTCCCAGGGAAGATGCCTCTGATGTTTGATATCAATGCCATGTTCTGACCCTCTCAATCAATCAGAATAGAACTAGAAGGGACCTTGGGGGTCTTCTGGTCCAACCCTCGGCTGAAGCAGGAGACCCTATACCAGGGATGGCTAACCTTTTTTGGCTCACGTGCCAAAAGCAGGGGGAGCGCAGGGGGGTCGTGCGTGGGTGTGCCACACCCATAATGCTATGTGCGCGACCTCTGCTTTTGGCATGCTTTTTTCGCCCTTCCCAGGTTCCAGAGGCTTTCCAGGAGCCTGGGGAGGGTGAAAACAGCCTTCACTCCCCATCTTCAGTGGCTTCAGGAGCTTCCCTGAAGCCTCCGGAGGGCGAAAAATGGCCTCAAAAGAAGGCCTAAATCAGCTGGCCAGAGCTCACATCCACGCTTGTGCTGACAGGGCAATGCCTCGCGTGCCCTAAGAAATGGTTCTGCGTGCCACCTGTGGCACCCGTGCCATAGGTTCGCCATCACTGCCCTATACCATTTCAGACAAATAGCTGTCCAGTCTCTTCTTAGAAACCTCCAGTGATTGATTGATTGATTGATTGATTGATTGCTTTATATTTTTATACTGCCCTACTCACGAAGGACTCAGGGCGGTGTACAGCCAAAATAAAACACAGATATACAAAAGTTAAAACAATTTAAAAACATATTAAATAACTTGGCCCATAATAAAAGTTATAAACCAACAAAACCCGATTAAGATTAATAAAATTTGTATTGACGCCAGCCCAGCTTGTTGAAAAAGAAAAGTTTTAAGAGCACGGTGGAAGGTGCGTAGGTCAGGGATAATTCGTAACTCTGGGGGCAATTTGTTTCAGAGCACAGGGGCTCCCACGGAGAAGGCTCTCCCCCCAGGTGTTGCCAGTTGACATTGTTTAGCCAACAGCACCATGAGGAGACCCTCTCTATGGGAGCATACTGGCCGGTGGGAGGCTCTCGGTGGCAGAAGGCGATCTCGTAGGTACCCAGTGATGAAGCACTCACAGCTTCTGAAAGCAAACTGTTCCACTGGTTAATCGTTCTCACTGACAGGAAATATCTCCTTCATTCCAGATTGCTTCTGTCCTTGATTAGTTTCCATTCATAGCTTCTTGTCTTGTCTTCTGGTGCTTTGGAAAATAAATTGAACCCCTCTCCTTTGTGGCAGCCCCTCAAATATTGCTATCATGTCACCTCCTAATCCTTCTTTTCGCTAGACGGGACATACCCAGTTCCTAAAACCGCTCTTCATATGTTTCTGTTCTATATTGTTCTATACAACAACTGCTGTTGTTTTGTAATGCCAGGTTGTTTAATTTAAAAAAAACCACACACCTCCTCTTATTTGTTGTTAAATACGTTGGGCTCTGCCCATGAGTCAATCTAACGAGGCATGCATTGGGATTGGTTCCAGAGCGACTGGCATTCTGGTGGGAGAGTTGCTGCTTTCCCATTGGTTGTTAACTTGACAGCTCACATATAACAGAGCTGTCAGGCTATTTTTGGATGTTCTGTTAGTTAGTTTAATAAACGTGATTGCATTCATTCTGCCTCCTCATTTGCCCGATTACGAAACTTAACATTTGTGATCTCATGAGGGAGGAACAGGCCAGCCTGGCTTGCATTACTGAGCCATGGCTATGCCTGAGGTGGGGGGAGGATTGTCCCCAGGGTTGAACTTCAGCAGATTCTGGCAGGTTCTGGAGAACCACTAGCAGAAATTTTGAGTAGTTCGGAGAACCGACAAATACCACTCTGACTGGCCCCAGAGTGGGGAGGGAATGGGGATGTTGCAGTATCCTTCCCCTGCCATGCCCACCAAGCCACACCCACAGAGCCGGTAGTTTTTAAAAAAAAATGAATTTCACCACTGGTTGTCCCTCTTAGAAATGTGCCTGACCAACCAAGACCCAGAGCAGAGGAGTGGGAGTAGCAGTTATCATCTGGGAGTCTCTGTTGGCTTTCAAATGTGCTGTTCACAAGTTGCCAGTTGAGAGACCCTGTTTTTGAAGGTAGACTCATGAGATCTGTTGGAAATGTTACTACTGTACCAGTCTCCTTGCTGTGTAACAACCTCCCTTTATGAGCTGCTGGAGCAGAGGTGATACTCAGCAGGTTCTGAGCACTTCTAGAGAACCGGTAGCGGAAATTTTGAGTAGTTCGGAGAACTGGTAAATACCATCTCTGACTGGCCCTGCCCCCATCTATTCTCTGCCTTCCGAGTCCCAGCTGATCGGGAAGGAATGGGGATTTTGCAGTAACCTTTCCTTGCCCCGCCCGCCAAGCCACGCCACGCCCGCCCAAGCCACACCCACAGAACCGGTAGTAAAAAATGAACTTCCACCACTGTGCTGGAGGCTCTCTTGGGTTTGGCTGTAGAGTTCCTCAGGCTTATAGCCATTGGGGACTTCAATCTGACATCTTTCATCTTTGGAGCATTCCCTGTCTTGGTGGTCATGGCCTTGCCTTATCCCAGATCATTTATGGCCCAACATGAAACAGTGTATATAGGGTTTTTTTTGTCAGAGCGGTGGCAATGTCATCTCAGGATTAGGGTTTGTCTTCTCTGTTCATGGTCAGTTCATGCCCTAAATGGGATTCTCTTATGCTACCCTTTTCCACAGGAAGATACAACCTCATCTATTGGTCTACCTCCAGCAACTGATTTCAAAGGCTTCCAAGAAGACGTTTTGTGCATCATCCTACTGAGGCCCTGGGAACTGCCCTGAGTAGGAAGGTGACTGAGGCCTCGAAGAAGATCGTGCCTATGAGACCTCTCTTGGTCTATCACTTCCAATGTTCCTCACGTCTGACAGAGGAGTTGAGGGAGTTGAAAAGGGTCAGAAGATGTCTAGAGCACCACTGGAAGAAGAGGAAGGATGAATCCAATCAACCAGGAATTAAAGCCACAATTACTAACTTGTGGTAATATTTCTCCGCTTTTGTTGCATCTGCAGAGAACCACCTGGCAGCCCTGTTTAGAATTACTTGCACCTACTGGATAAGAGGAACTCAGGAGGTTCACCGTCACCGGAATTATTGGTGCACCTGTTGGATAAAATTGCTTGGATCCATTCTCAGTTGGAGAACAAACATGTTGCAGGTCCTTCGTTGATGCCCAGGGAATGCACTTACCCAGTTATTTGCTCATGCGCTCATGACATCCCATCTGGACTACTGTAACGCTCTCTACATGGGGCTCCCCTTGAAGTGCACCCGAAGACTACAGCTAATTCAGAATGCAGCCGCGCGGGCAATATTGTGTACCTCTAGGTATTCCCACGTAACACCGCTCCTGCGCGAGCTGCACTGGCTGCCTGCGGTCTTTCGGGTGCGCTTCAAGATGCTGGTTACCATCTTCAAAGCACTCCATGGCATGGGACCTAGTTATCTGCGGGATTGCATCCTACCCCATATATCCCTTCGGCCGATTCGCTCCCACAGAGAGGGACTTCTCCGGGTGCCATCCACTAGGCAATGCCAGCGGGTGACGCCCAGGGAAAGGGCCCTCTGGAACGACCTTCCCCCCGAACTTAGATCTATCACGGACCTCCGCTCCTTCCGCCAGTAACTAAAAACCTACTTTTTCCAACAGGCCGGCCTGGCCTAACCTACCGTATTCAGCCTCAGTTGTTTAGCAGAGAAATTTTATATTGGGCTTTAGGGATTTTTAATGGGGTAGTTTTTAGCACAGGGTGTAATTTAATATAGTTTTAAGTATTTATGTATTTATTGTGATATATTGTATTTTTATATTTCCTGTGCACCGCCCCGAGTCCCTTCGGGGAGAGGGGGCGGTTAATAAGTCGAATAAATGAATGAAATGAATGAATGGAACATTTTGATCCCATCGGACCTGAGGAACTGGACAGGGTCCTTGGGATTTTAAGTGGTGCCATCTGTAAATTAGACCCATGCCCCTCCTTGTAGGTCAACGATATTCAGGAGGTGACATGTGGATGGGTCCTAGCAATAGTTAATTCAGCCTTGAGGGAGGGAATGTCCCTGGTACCATGTAAAGAGGCACTGGTATATCTTCTTCCCAAGATGTTGTCACTGGATTTTACCACTCTGGACAACTTTGTACTTTTTAAAACAGGGGCCCCCAACCTTTGCAACTTTAAGTCTGAAGGACTTCAGCTCCCAGACTTCTCCAGCCAGCTTTGCTTTGCTGGTGGAGAATTCTGGGAGCTGAAGTCCTTCAGACTTAAAGTTGCAAAGGTTGGGGACCCCTGTTTTAAAAAACTTAATACTGTGATATTTTACGATTCTGCCTTTTATGTTTATTTATTGCTGTAGTGTATGACCTAAAGAAACAAAAAAAGCATAAATATAGATATAAAGGTATACAACGGTATAAAGGTTCCCCTCACAGATATGTGCTAGTTGTTCCTGACTCTAGGGGGTGGTGCTCATCTCCGTTTCAAAGCCGAAGAGCCAGTGCTGTCCGAAGACGTCTCCATAGTTATATGGCCGGCATGACTAAAAGCCCAAAGGTACACGGAACGCTGTTACCTTCCCAGCAAAGGTGGTTCCTATTTTTCTACTTGCATTTTATTACCTGCTTTTGAACTGCTAGGTTGGCTGAACCTGGGACAAGTAACGGGAGCTCACTCCATTACGTGGCACTAGGGATTCGAACTGCTGAACTGCCGACCTTTCTGATCAACAAGCTCAGTGTCTTAGCCACTGAGCCACTGAGTGCAAAAGGACAATATAAATGACAGACAGAGAATAAAGCAGATAGAACAGTCAAATAAAATGGGTAACTATTGTGTACACCTGGGATCAAGTCCATTTTTATTCTCATTATTTCCATCCTGCCTTTATTTTATTTTATTCAATTTATATAACCGCACCTATCTCCCCGAAGGGACTCAGGGCGGTGCACAGGAAATTAAAATCGGAAGTACAAAACATAACAATAGACGAAAATATCATAAATAGGACAACAGACTAAAATCTAATTAAATTTAAAGTACCCTGTGCTAAAAGATTCCCTAAAACAGGGATGGCGAGCCTATGGCACGGGTGCCATAGGTGGCACGCGGAACCATTTCTTAGGGCACGCGAGGCGTTGCCCTGTCAGCACTAGCGCGCTGGCCAGCTGATTTAGGCCTTCTTTTGAGGCTGTTTTTTGCCCTCTGGGGGCTTCAGGGAAGCTCCCGAAGCCTCTGGAGGTGGGGGGGGGAGGCTGTTTTCACCCTCCCCAGGCTCCTAGAAAGCCTCTGGAACCTGGGGAGGGAGAAAAAAGTGCACCAAAAGCAGGGGCTCATGCACATAACATTATGGATGTGGCACGCCCATGCACGACCCCCCTGCGCTCCCTCCGCTTTTAGCACGCGAGCCAAAAAAGGTTAGCCATCCCTGCCCTAAAACCTACCAACCCCTTAAAATCCAATGAAAACAATTTTAAACTCAGCCTACGAAAGTGGTTACGGGGACTAAGCCAGAAATGTTCTCCAGAAATCTCATCAACACAAACAGTAAAGACAGGAACTAAAACAGATCTTTCAGGGAAAACAATAAGGTGGTTAAGCCACAACAGGATGTCATCATGCATTCATTCCTTTGTTTCTTTTGAAATCGGGAGTGAAGCAATAGACACAGAAGCCACGTCCCGAATGTGCCTCGGGTTACTCTCGTTACATGATTTCTCTTCCCCTCCCACCTTACCCCCCCCCCAAACACACGTTTTCAGGCAAAGAGGCATGGAAAAGAAGGATGCTCTAATGAGGTCAGGAGGGTCAAATGTGTCATGTGAATTTCATAGCTCTGTGCAGTATCTTTCTATGCAATTTTGGATCATTAGGAAAACAGGAAGGGGATATTTCCTAATGGGTTTAAGTTTCACTTGACAACATTTGGAATCTCCACCAAACTAGCCATGTGTCTTCCTTGCCAGAATTTGCCGTGACATCCACTGACAGGATGGCTGGATTCAGCCCTGGGTCAGGAGGGGAATCCAAGAATACGAAAGAGTCTCCCTGGCTGTAAAAGTGGCTGAGATGCGGACCTTGTTGATCAGAAAGGTCGGCAGTTCGGCGGTTCGAATCCCTAGCGATACATAACGGAGTGAGCTTCCATTACTTGTCCCAGCTTCTGCCAACGTAGCAGTTCAAAAGCCCGTAAAAATGCAAGTAGAAAAACAGGGACCACCTTTGGTGGGAAGGTAACAGCACTCCGTGTGCCTTTGGTGTTTAGTCATGCCGGCCACATGAGGACGGAGAAGTCTTCAGACAGCGCTGGCTCTTTGGCTTTGAAACGGAGATGAGCACCACCCCCTAGAGTTGGGAACGACTAGCACATATGTGCGAGGGGAACCTTTATCTTTACCTTTACCTTCCTGGCTGCAATGGAAAGAGAAACAGGAGGCAGAGCTGCAACCAAGCCAGTGGCCAGATAAAAGAAATCTGAGTCCGGGCCAGAGCTGTATTTTGAGAAAGTGCCTCATATGGGATCCTCCCTAATTCTCATAAAGATAAAGGGAGGGAACGAGGATAAACACATCAGACTTACAAGCTTCTGTTACAGCACGGGTGTCAAACTTATGGCGTCACATTGCTGTCAGGTGATGTTTCGCGATGTTTTTCCCCTGGGGTGGCCATGGCCTGCATGTGACACATCTGGCCCGCGAGCCACTAGTATGACAACCCTGTGTTACAGTAACTTTATTTTAAAATTAGTATACCTTTGTGTGTCTTTGGTTTCAAATTTGGTTTGGAAAGTCTTGGAGGACTGGTAGTTTTAGTTTTTTAGTTTTATTCATACTTATATCCCGCACCCATCTCCCACAGAGGGACCCGGGGCAGTGCACAGGAAAATTAAAAACAAGTACAAATATATAAAATACTCCTAAAACAACATTAATCTCAAACTCGGGGAGAGGGAGCGGTCTAGAAATCCAATAAAATAATAATAATAAAAAAAACCCTGTGCTAAAACATGATTAAAATCCCACAAATTAAAACTTTGGCAAACTAATACTCAGTCGGAATAGGGTGGTTCACGCCAGGCCGGCTAGTTGGAAAAAATGCGTTTTTAAGTGCTGGCGGAACAGGCGGAGGTCCGAGATGACACGGAGTTCGGGAGCCAGGTCGTTCCAGAGGGTTGGGCCCACCACAGAGAAGGCCCTTCTCAGTGGTGGGCCCAACCCTCCACAGAGAGGGTTGTGGTAGTGGCTAATTCTACCTAGGCGATTTGCCATGAATCAAAATAAATATGGAAGTGACACTCCCATTTTTCCCATTTGTGTGAATTACAGGTTTGTTTTCCAGGCTGGTCCCTCTCATTCGTTTCTTTCCTGCACAATTTGCTTGCTTATTTTAAAATTCCACCCTGCTTTTCTTCTGCTTAGTTAAGACAACTGGGTATGACCACTCAGTGCTGATATGATGGGGCAGCAACAAGCTGTCCTTAAATGACCTTAGAAAAAGGCTAAGCAGGGTTGGAGCTGATTAGTTCTTGGACAGCATCCGGAACAGCTGTGCATTCAAACAGCCCTGCCGGCTAGGCTAGTTTCCCCTTTTTAAAAAAAAAATTAAGAGAAGTATAAATGCATTGCATTTATATTTTTTTATGCTCTTTAAACTGTCTTTACAAATATATATATGTAAAAATGAAGATTTATCCCAGTGGTGACGAACCTTTTGGCACTGAGTGCCCAAACCAGAATGTGTGTGCATGTACACGCACCAGAGCGCTGGAGACCCAAAGACCAGCTGGCCAGCGTATATGGGCACGCCTGCCAGCTGGTCTTCAGGTTTCCGGCACATGCATGCACACTGGCCAGCTGGTCTTTGCGTAGACAAGAGCACTGAAAACCACAAGACCATCTGGCTGGCACGTATATGCCTGTTTTTGGCCCGAAAAACGGTCTGAAAACAATCCCGAAAACAGCCTGAAAAATGGCCTGGGTTTTGGCCATTTTCAGGCCATTTTTCAGAGTTCCGGCGAAGACCTGCTGGCACCACGAACCAGAAGAGCAGCTGGCAACAGCGTGCATGCCCACAGAGAGGACTCTGCGGGCCATCTGTGGCACATGTGCCATAGGTTCGCCATCATGGATTTATCCGAAGGTCATTGTATATCAGAATTTATGGATGTGAATCATAGCAGTTGTTCAGTTAATAACACAGATGGAAGGGTTTGTGTGATCACAGTTGTACCAAAACCTTTAGTGCAAAATAGCCTTTCTTCCCTTCCTCCTTCTTTCCTTTCTTCCTACGTTCCTTCTTTCCTTCCTCCCTCCCGCCCTCCCAGTGGGGGGATTCAAATATTTTACTACCGGTTCTGTGGGTGTGGTTTGGTGGCAGTATCAGGGGAAGGTTACTGCAAAATCCCCATTTCCTCCAGATCAGCCGGGACTCGGGAGGCAGAGAATAGATGGGGGCGGGGCCAGTCAGAGATGGCATTTACCCGTTCTCTGAACTTCTCTGAACTACTCAAAATTTCCACTACTGGTCCTCCAGAACTGGTCTGAACCTGCTGAATTCCACCTCTGCTCCCTCTCCCCCTTCTCTCTGTCGTAAGCTCACAATTATAAGCATATGGAGGTCTTTCGTCATAGCACTGTTATGCCAAGTTGGAGCATGTGAATTCTATAGGAATATAATGTTGGGAAACTGCTCTAGAATTTGCCCTCCTCTGACTGTTTATTAAAGTTTTCTACAATGGCAATGCAGATTTTAAAACTGATAAATTTGAAGCAAGGAGAAGCAAAATGGTGCCCAGTTGGCATTTCCCCTGGTGCCACTTGGATTGCCTACCCCACCTGACTTGATTTTTTAAAGATTCCTTGAATGAATCTAAATAAATGGGAAGCTGCATTGTAGTTGTGCTACAAAATCAAACTCCAGCATTCCATATTCCATTTGTGTAGAAGAATGCATCTCGGTCGCACATGGTCCCCAGAGTTATATTTCCCACATTATTGTTTGAACTTGCCCAGAAAAATCATCTCCCAAGTGAACATTCGGACTTTAACAGGAGGAGCCTGAGAGAAATTGAAAACTTGCATGGCTCCATTAGGTCCACTGCAGAATTGTCCTGTCCTATCCAAGCACAGAGCTTTCTTCTTCACTGGCCATGTCTACTGTGGTTGCTGGAGCAAAATAGCTTCCTGTCAGCCCATATTTTGTGAGTGGGGGAGCTGTGAAGTGATTAGAAGGCCAATGGAAAATAATTTGACTACTGGTCCCTCCAGTTACTCAATCAGGATTTTATTAATATCTTAATAGAATAGAATAGAAATTTATTGTCACTTTCAATGTACACTAATCAGTATACATTAAAATGAAATTTTGTTGCATTGTCATAAGATAAATATTATGCATATACCCACATATATGACATAGAGAAACATCACAGTCTAGTTCAAATGTATATATATACATGGCAAAAAAAAAAGAATCCTGCAAATTTACAAGATGGATGGCATAAGGAACAAAGCTGTTACAGAATCTAGTAGTCCTGCTGTAGATATTCAAAACCACCTACCAGAGGGGAGCAACAGAAATGGGCTGTCAAGTGGGGTGTGTGGGGTCTCTAACAATACTTTGAGCTCTAAGCACATAACCCTTATAAGCAGTATCCTGAATAACAGGAAGTGAGCTTCCTATAATCTTCTCAGCTGTTGTTACCACTCTTTGTATGGACCTTCTACTTGGCTGTCCTTACCCCCCTCTGTATGGACCTTCTACTCGGCTGTCCTTACCCCCCTCTGTATGGACCTTCTACTCGGCTGTCCTTACCACCCTCTGTATGGACCTTCTACTCGGCTGTCCTTACCACCCTCCGTATGGACCTTCTACTCGGCTGTCCTTACCACCCTCCGTATGGACCTTCTACTCGGCTGTCCTTACCACCCTCCGTATGGACCTTCTACTCGGCTGTCCTTACCACCCTCCGTATGGACCTTCTACTCGGCTGTCCTTACCACCCTCCGTATGGACCTTGTACTCGGCTGTCCTTACCACCCTCCGTATGGACCTTCTACTCGGCTGTCCTTACCACCCTCCGTATGGACCTTCTACTCGGCTGTCCTTACCACCCTCCGTATGGACCTTCTACTCGGCTGTCCTTACCACCCTCCGTATGGACCTTCTACTCGGCTGTCCTTACCACCCTCCGTATGGACCTTCTACTCGGCTGTCCTTACCACCCTCCGTATAGACCTTCTACTCGGCTGTCCTTACCACCCTCCGTATGGACCTTCTACTCGGCTGTCCTTACCACCCTCTGTATGGACCTTCTACTCGGCTGTCCTTACCACCCTCTGTACGGACCTTCTACTCGGCTGTCCTTACCACCCTCTGTATGGACCTTCTACTCGGCTGTCCTTACCACCCTCTGTATGGACCTTCTACTCGGCTGTCTTTACCACCCTCTGTATGGACCTGCTACCATCAAACCAAACAGTGATGCTGTTTGTTAAAATACTCTCAATCAGGCCTCTGTAAAGAGTGGCCAGGCCAGAAGGAGAAAGATGTACTCTCCTCATCTGATGCAGGAAATGTAAACACTGGTTTGCCACCTTCCCTAAAGATAACGTACAAAGAGGCCAAGTCAGATTGTTAGTTATCTGCGCCCCCAGGAATGTAATACTGTTGACCACCTCCAGTGGGAGGGCTGATGTTAAGCCCACTCTTGATGTCAATTGTGTGACAGACAACATGTTCTTCTCAGACTGCAAAGATAGTATAAAACACTGTTTATGGGGGGGTCTATCATTTGAGTTGTTCAAAGTTCAGGAAAGAAAATAAATTAAAGCCAACTGACAAGTGGAGAAAATATACTTAACAAACATCATATATTTCATAAAAGTAGAGTTGAACACAGTTCTATCAAGTGGTGAGAATGTTCGTTTGTATTGTGCTGCTAGTTTTTCCTCCAGTATGATCAAATGTTCTTTTAAAGCACAATCCAAGTCTATCTGGACAACGATCTTCTATCTAATATTTTCTAGTGGTGTCTCCATACATTTCACAGAGATATATAAAGGTGCTTAATTATAAGAG
The DNA here is from genome assembly GCA_039707465.1 of Rhabdophis nuchalis. NCBI lineage: Eukaryota > Metazoa > Chordata > Lepidosauria > Squamata > Natricidae > Rhabdophis > Rhabdophis nuchalis. The sequence continues at coordinate 169,073,923 of CM077646.1, forward strand.
AATATGAAAGTAATTAATTTTGTACTTTTATAATTGATTAGCATCATAGTACTTAGCAAACAAAGACTGAACATGAAAAAGCTAAGTAGGGTTGAACCTGGTTAATACTTGGATGGGAGCTCACCAGGCAATTCCAGGGCCATAGGTACAAAGAAATTCCTAAAGAAGGCAATGGGAATCTATTTCCATATTGCTGTTATTAAAAATATGTCGATGAAGTGGCAAAGAGTTGAGGTTCTTCCTTAATATAGACATAACATGTGATCATTTTTATGGCAGTCCTTACTGATGCAATTTCATGAAACAGTTTAATTGATTCTTTTCTCAATTACACCAATACGGTTATGCCAGCAAATCATATGTCACCTGTGTTTTAGCCTTTGGATTTCCCAGAATTTGTATTCTGAGAATCTGAAAAAACTGTAACACAAAAGTGGCAATCAGTACGGGTTGTGATTAAATTGAGGCTGCCCCCCTCCCAACGAAATTAATCAGTGTGATTAATATTGGTGGGATTTGGCAGTCTCAGAGTAGAAAAATAGGATATGTATGCATGGGACCTGGCTACTTGCGGGACCGCCTCCTACCACACACCTCCCTTAGACCTGTCCTCTCCCACAGAGTGGGCCTCCTCAGGGTGCCATCCGCCGGACAATGCCGACGGGTGGCCCCCAGGGGGAGAGCCTTCTCTGTGGCGGGGCCTGCCCTCTGGAACGACCTACCCCCCGATCTTCGTACTATCATGGACCTACGCCTCTTCTGCCGGGCATTAAAGACACATCTGTTTCAAGAAGCCAGCCTGGCTTAATTTTAATGGGTAAAGTTTTTTATTGATTTTAACCTTTTCTACTTCACATTTTCAGCACAGACCCTGATTTAATTCCATTTTAAACTGTTATATATTGTATTGTTTTGTATATGTTTTATATTTCTGTGCACCGCCCTGAGTCCCTTTGAGGAGATAGGGCGGTATACAAATTTGATAAAATAAAATAAAATAAATAAATAAATAAATAAATGTAGTAAATACATGTACACACACATACGGTATACATATAAAGGTGTGGGAAGGAGGAGGGGGGAGAGAGAGGCAGACATATTTCTCAACCGTGGCAACTTTAAGATATCTGTGTTTCCCCAAAAATAAGACTGGGTCTTATTTTCTTTTGGGCCCCAAAATAAGCACTATGGCTTATTTTCAGGGGGTGTCTTATTTTTTGCCCATGTATGGGAGGCCCACTTCTCATGCTTTCTCGCAGTGGGCCAGGAGGCCTTGCGGCATGGCACTCTGAGGTGGGGGGATGGAGCTGCAGCCTGCATTGCTTACCTCAGAGCCCCCACAGCCAGGCCACACAGGTCCCAACACCTGCCTCACCACGCGGCAGTGGCTCTAGCAGCCCCGTCCAGCAGAACCCTGTGTGGCTTCTGGCCCGCTTCTGTTTACTTGGAGCAGGAGGCTAAGCGATGCACCAGTGCTGCAGCCACGAGGTGAGGTGATAGGGTGGAGCTTCCCCACGTGCCCTGCACCAGCTTATCTCAGAGCGACTGCAGCCAGGCCATCCATGCCCCGACACCTGCCAATACCTGCCCCAGCACCATCATACCACTGGGCCTCCTGCTGTACTGTGGCTGCGAGCAAGCAGAAGAAGTGGGCCAGTGGCCACGTGGACTCCTGCTGCACATGGCTGTTGGTGCCGCTGCCATGAGGCAGGTGTCGGGGTGTAGATGGGCTGGCTGTGGTAGCCCTGAGATAAGCTGGTACGGGGCGCGTTGGGCAACTCCACCCCCGCTTCGCCATGTTGCCGCAGCACGACGAGCAACCAGATGGACTAGGCGGCCAGCCGGTTGTGCAGGCTCTTAAGTAGGGCTTACTTTGGGGTGGGTGGGGCTTATATTAGGTACACTCTTAAAACATGCTAGGGCAGCGATGGCGAACCTTTTTAGGCTGGCGTGCCGTAAGAGGGGGGAGCACAGTGGGATCGTGTGCCAGCGTGCCACACCGATAATGCAATGCGCCCCCCCACAGTGTTCATGAATGCATGATAGGCGCTCCCCCCCCATTTTAAAATGCTTTTTTCACCCTCCCCAAGCTCCAGAGGCTTTATAGGAGCCTGGGGAGGGGGAAAACAGCCCCCCCGGAGGCCCTCCGGAGGCTTCAGGAGCTTCCCTAAAGCCTCCTGAGGGCTGTTTTCGCCCTCCCCAGGCTCCTATAAAGCCTGGGGAGGGTGAAAAATGGCTTTAAAAATGGCCGGATCAGCTGGCCAGCACGCACATGCACGCTGGCCAGATGACAGGGCAACGCCTCGCGTGCCCTGCCGAATGGCTCCGCGTGCCACCTGTGGCCCGTGTGTCATAGGTTCGCCATCCCTGTGCTAGGGCTTATTTTTTGGATGGGTCTTATTTTCAGGGGAACAGGGCATATAGACTTCAACTCCCAGAATTCCCCATCCAGGTTGGGAATCTCTGAGAGAGAGAGGAGATGAGTGGGTGTGGGAATCAACACAAAACACCTAATAAGCAAGACTGACAATCAAAGTGCCTGGATTTCCTCTCTCGTGTGGAGTGTTCAACCGGTTATTCTCTAGCTGGCAAAATACACCGATGCATTGCAAAAGAATGGCTACTCTGCCGTCATAACAATTAAATGTTGCCTCCTGTGAAAGTGAAGCATCTGTTGACGGTGCCGTTGCCTGCTGTTTCTCTGCATGATGTCTTTTTCTATCCTTGCCTTCTTCCAGCCAGCTGTGGGGTAGTAAAGAATTCTCTGTATTGAGTTAGGCTATCTTGATGTACAGATCCGGAGAGGAAGCTGCTGTTTTTCCACAGGTCTTACATTACCCTGGCCTTGTTGTGAATGCATTAGGAAGCTCAGAACAAGGACTCATGCAGAGTCACAGGCAGCTGGCCTCATAATAAGGGGGTCAAGTCGTACTAAGCCATTTATTAGGCCTTCGTTGCATCAGAAGTTTTAAATCGGACAACGCAGCACTCTGATCTTTCTTGCCTGCCACCATTCTTTTTTTTAAAATAAATTTTATTTACAAACATATAAAATACACTCACACAAAACTTAGACATACACTACATTTGCACCAGTGGTGGGTTTCAAATTTTTTTAGAACCTACTCTGTAGGTGTGGCCTATTTTGTGGGCGTGGCTTGGCAGTCATGTGACAGAGTGGGAGTGGCCACCTTTTAAAATGTGGTGAAACTCATTTAACAACGCTCTTGCTTAGCAACCAAAATTTTGGACTCAATTGTGATGATAAATTCTTTCTTTCTTTCTTTCTTTCTTTCTTTCTTTCTTTCTTTCTTTCTTTCTTTCTTTCTTTCTTTCTTTCTTTCTTTCTTTCTTTCTTTCTCTCTCTTCCTTCCTTCCTTTCCTTTCGTTTCCTTTCCTTCCCGTTGGGTCACTGGCAGCGGCGGGCCACATTTACTTCCAGGTACACCGGTGGAACCCCCTCTCACCGGTTCTCTAAATTTCACCAACCGGCTCTCGCGAGTAGGTACGAGCCTGCAGAAACCCACCACTGATTTGCACCATACAATACGAACAGGAACTTCCTCTTCTTTCTAATAGCAATTGTCAATCGAAGCCGCTCATCTTATATTGTTTCCCCTTCTGCTATATTTCATTTGGATTTCACCATTCTAAACCCTCTTATTTTACTCATAACTACTGTTTTTAAGTTTTGCTGTATTCCTTCATTGGTTCTTGTTTCTTTCCTCCATCCACCTATATACCATTTATCCCATATCTGGTAGAATTCTGATTCTTCTTTTCCCTGGATTTCTTTAGTTAATTTGTCCATTTCAGCACAGTCCATAACCTTTCTTATTATTTCATCTTCGCTTGGATTTAGTTTATTTTTCCATTTCTGGGCAAAGGCAATCCTTACCACCGTAATTATATGTAGTATTAAATACTGGATTTCTTTTTTATATTTCGCAGACACTATTCCTAATAGGAAGGCTTCCGGTTTCCATTCTATTTTAACTCCTGTTATTGCCTCCAGCCAATTTTTGATCCTTTTCCAAAAATTTATTAGTCTCCTTACAGGTCCACAATAGGTGGTAATATGTTCCATGTGTTGATTCACATTTCCAGCATTTTGGGGAGGTATTTGTTGAAATTTTTGCTAACCTTGTTGGTGCCAGGAGCCATCTGTAAAACATTTTGTACTGATTTTCCTTGTATGCAACTGATAGTGTCATTTTTAAGTTAAGCCTGTTGCCATTCTAATCGTGCTCTATCTCTATGGTCTGCCGCCTTCCTCCAGCAAAGCAGATAAAACGAAACAAAAAGAAACGAAAACCTCAGAGAAATCCAGCCCTAATCATATAATGGGGGCACGAAATAAGAAGAACGCCATACATCGACTCGTCAGAACAAAAACCCCAGCGGCTGGACAGGAACTGACAGTGGGACATCAAATGTCACACCAGTATGGTTTTGTGGTGACTCAATGGAAAAGGTCCTACGATGGGGAAACATGGAATAAATGAATGGTTTGGAGGTCGAAGAAGTGTGGTCCTCAGTGATCAGGGAGAGTTTTCCTTTCAGAGACTTTGGGAGGCTTGGATGAGGCTAATCCAAGCACAACCAGATACCAGTAATCAGGACAGGTATTGCAACAGTTCTCAATTTAGTAACTGTTCAAAGCAGTGGTGGGATTCAGCCCGTTCACAGCTATTCGGGAGAACCGGTTGTTAACTTTCTAAGCAGTTTGGAGAACCAGTTGTTGGAAGAAATCTCATTTTGGGTTTTTTCCCACTTTACAGGGCTCATCCTGTAAGGAAGGCAGGAAGGAAACATTCTGGTGTTGTTTCTAGCCTGATCTTTATTGCTCTGCTTACAGAAACTGCCTCTCCGGTTAACCTTTATTACATTGTAACAGCTAAAGCGAAGCGCCCATCAATGTGAGTGACATTGAGTTGCCCACGCCCACCCAGCCACATGACCACTAAGCCACGCCTATTGAGCTGGTCATTAGGGCAGAGAACCACTTGTTAAATTATTTGAATCCCACCACTGGTTCAAAGTTACAACCATACTGAAAAAAGTGACTTATGACCGTTTTTCATAGTTATGACTGTTGCAGCATCCCCTTGGTCCCATGATCAAAATCCACACATTTGGCCATTGCAGTGGTGGGTTTCAAATTTTTTAGAACCTACTCTCTAGGTGTGGTCTATTTTGTGGGCGTGGCTTGACAGTCATGTGACAGGGTGGGAGTGGCCACCTTTTAAAATGTGGTGAAACTCATTTAACAACGCTCTTGCTTAGCAACCAAAATTTTGGACTCAATTGTGATGATAAATTAATTAATTAATTAATTAATTAATTCTTTCTTTCTTTCTTTCTTTCTTTTTATCTTTCTTTCTTCCTTTCCTTTTCTTCCCGTTGGGTCACTGGCAGCGGCGGGCCAGATTTACTTCCAGGTACGCCAGTGGAACCCCCTCTCACCGGTTCTCTAAATTTCACCAACCGGTTCTCGCGAGTAGGTGCGAGCCTGCAGAAACCCACCACTGGGCCATTGGTTCATGTTTATGACGGCAGCAGTGTCTCGGGATCATGTGATCATCATCGTTTGCGGCCTTCTGACAAGCAAAGTCAATGGGGAATCCAGTTTCATTTCACCATCCAGTTACTAACTTAACAGCTGCAAGGATTCACTGAACAACGGTGGCAAGAAAGGTGGTCGAACGGGACAGAACTCACTTAACAACTGTCTCCCTCAGCAACAGACTTTTGGGGCTCGACTGTGGCCGTATGTCGAGGACTACCTGTACACTTAGACCAGGGGTCTCCAACCTTTGCAACTTTAACTCTGAAGGACTTCAGCAAAGCTGGCTGGAGAAGTCTGGGAGCTGAAGTCCTTCAGACTTAAAAGTTGCAAAGGTTGGAGACCCCTGCACTAGACAACAAAGAAGAGCTGCCATTCACTGAGAGAAACTAGATTTTTTATTTTTCTTTAAAAAAACCTTTAATAAAAAGGATATAGATGAGAGAAATTTGATTTTTGTTTTGTTTCCTTCTGTTTTCCATTCACAACTTTGGACTTCCAGTCAAGCTGCCTTGGGGGGTCTCACCTCCAAAGGCCTCCTCAGGAGTCCACATTTCATCAGCTACTTTTTCTGAGCCAATCCTAACTTTATTTCTGCCCACCTAAGAAGCGTTCTGCTGACTAGATCCATAGACGTTAAAAGCCAGGACAAAGGAAAGAACTCTCTTCTAGGCACCTCAGTAGATTTCAAGCCCACTTTGGCCACTGCTGTCCACTCAATACTGAGCCAATGCTGGCATGACATTTACTGACCTCTATCCTGCCTTTCGTGCCTCAGTTTCCTTTTTGTCTCTGCTACTTGATTCTCCCCCCAACCCCCAAAGAATGGGGGACAAAGCCTAAGGCCAAATGTATGCGCTTGTGCAACCCCCATAATTTAATCCCCCCATGCCACGCCCTCTGTGCATGCGTGCGTGACACCCTGCCCTGCTGCCTTGCGCATACACACACAACTTTCTTGGAGCCTGGGGAGGGTGAAAATGCCCTCCTCCCAGAGGCCCTCCAAAGGCCGGCAACAGCCCATTTTCCAACTTCCAGCTTTCCTGAAGCCTCCAGAGCAGGGGTCCCCAATCCCCGGGCCGTGGACCGGTGCCGGTCCATGGCTTGATAGTAACAGGGCCGGAGTGAGCGGCAGAGAGAGTAGCGCAACTCTTAGGAAAGTGTAGCAAATGCTCCACTATCCTGGCGGCTGGCCGGGGCACTCCCCGGGGGCAGGACGGGGGCAATGGCCTGCATTGGGGGAGTTTGGGGCACCACCCAGCCCTGGGGGAAGGGGCTGCTAGGTCCTCCTGCCCGTGACACAGCCCGTCCTTCCCTGCCCCAGCCGAGGATCCTTCGTCTGGAACCCCTGGCAGCTTTCCCGCCCGGTTGCATGCAAGGCGACCTCCCCAGGTCACGTTCCCACGCGACACGGGTTCCCGCCTTGGGTTCCACGTGACTGCCGAACACACGCGCGGCCCACGTGACTCGACTCACCCACTGGAGGCTCCCACCGGTCCGCGGATTTTTTTTTTACATGAAACCGGTCCCTGGTGCCAAAAAGGTTGGGGACCCCTGCTCCAGAGGACAAAAAACTGCTGGACATCAAGGCTGAAAATCAGCTGGCCAGCGTGTGCATGCATGCTGGAGCTGACAGGGCAACATCTCGTGTGCCCTCAGACATGGCTCCGCGTGCCACCTGTGGCAAGTGTGCCATAGGTTCGCCATCACAGGCCTAAGGGATTTTATATATCTTCAGAGAGGCTTTACATCATAGCAGAATAAGGACAGAGGCTGGACGCAGGAATGTTTCTGACATTTGCCTGCAGCCCATGCCTCTTCATGTATGCTGACCAGATTCACAGATCTCCTTAATATCTCTTGTTTCCTGTTGTCTTAATGTGATGCATAAATCCAATTTTTATGATTTATAAATCATAGTTTTTTATGGACAAGGTATGAACGAGGCTGTTATGGTTTATTCAATCTCTAGAATGCATGGGTGGCACATAAATCGTATAAACAAACAAACATACAATGCTAAAATTGTTTAAAGAGCCAGAGGTTAAGCCATTAGGCTAAAAACCAAGAGACCATGAGTTCTAGTCTCACCTTCGTCTGAAAACCAACTGGGTAACTTTGGGCCAGTCACTCTCTCTCAGCCCAACCTACCTCACAGGGTTGATGTTGTGAGGAAAATGGAAGAAGCATTAAGTACGTTCGGTGCTTTGAGTTATTTATAAAATAAGAAAGGTTTCTTCCTTTCCCCCCCCTCATTCTAGATAGAGATCTTTTCAAGCACCTTCTATTTTGGAGACAGGATTATTTAAAAATAGTTACTATAATTTTTGGAAATAATTCTGGAATTTTCCTGGAAGAGAGATATCAGATTCATTCTAATAACCACTTTAGAAAAAGAGATGAAACAAATACACACACACACACACACACACAACAGGCAACCTTCGTGCCTCTTTTGCTTGGCTGCATTTATGAACAATATTTATGAATTATAAGATGAATTATAATTCATGAAATTATCTGATTTTTTGGACCCTGAAGTTTTGTCAATTTATTTTTGAGATGAACTGTTATATTCTTCTTTTTCTGTCTAGTGTTCTAAACACTCTAGAAATTCTCTGCAGATACTCACTATGTGTTAATATATTTTCTTAACTCAGATTGCTAAATTTTATTCTGTTTTTGAACAGAGCAAAATGCGTAAACATTAATAATGTAACTTGGGGTGGACAGAAAAACCATCCGATTCCCCAAGGAGAAGCAAAAGGTCTTCTGGCATAATGTCAGTCAGAGGACAGCAGATTAAATTCTTGTTTTCCTCTCCCACAATCATTTTCTAATTCTGATAAAGATAATAGCTGGGATCACAAAAACACTATGGGGTTTTTCTCTGTGTTTATGTTTACAGGTAGGGGGAGAAATGGGGATTTATGATTTGCCCAAAGGCATCATTAGGCAAATGAGCTGATCTCTGAGGTTACTGATCTTCGGAGAGCCCAAAAACGGGTATCACTTCTGCTTTTCTGGTGGACTAAGCTCTGTCACCCTAATTGTTGGCCATATCAGGCCACACTGATCCCTGACATCAGTGCAGTTGCAATACCACCCCCACCTGTCTCCCCAGGGGTGGAATTCCCCGCTATATGCCTGAGTCACCTATATCAGCAAGATAAATATGATCCTGGTTCCTCTGACTCCCAGTATCAAACAAGGTCCTCCAGCATCACTTCAAGTTCAGCCTAAAATCTTCAGAGATGATGCTCAACGCAGGGCATCCTTTGCAGAGCAGCCTTTTTTACCTCCTCCTCCTCCTCCTCTTTAGTGCTTCTAGAGGAATGAGGCTGCCCCGGGACAGTGATATAGATTGGCGGGGCTGCAAAACTGCCTCACAAGATATCCTCAAGCATCTGCAGAAGCTGAACGTGACAAAAGTGGTGAGTAGGAGAATGCTTTGGCTTCTTCGCACAATGCGGTGGGACCAAATCCCAGATGGGAAGTCTGGGCAGAGAAAAAGGATAGAGTGATAGGGAGAACCTCATCATGAAATAGAATTATGTAGGTTTTTCTTGATACCTTTGGGCAAAATTGAAATGTTGGTTTGGGTTTAGTTGGTTGGAAATGACCGAGCTTTCCTCTCCACTGTATGGTCTGAATGGGGTTACAGTTTTATGGTAGGGCATCATGGTTGAGGTCTCCCTCACTGAGGTGAGGCACTAAACTGAAAACCATGGATGCATCCCTGGAGCTTTTGCAAGCTGTTGGTTTATGATTTGCCAGGCTGTGCTAAACCAGTTAGTTGTAGTTTATTTAATAAACTCTGGTGGAGCAAAGAAATGGCTTAGAGCAGGGGTCTCCAACCTTTGCAACTTTAAGTCTGAAGGACTTCAGCTCCCAGAGTTCTCCAGCCAGGTTGGAAACCCCTGCCCTAAAGGCTATCCATGCCTTTTTCGGGGCAGGGGGAAAGGCCTGTTTTCATGAAAAACGGGCCGTTTTTGGGAAGTTCTGGGAGCTGAAATCCTTCAAACTTAAAGTTGCAAAGGTTGGGGACCCCTGTTTTAAAAAACTTAATACTGTGATATTTTACGATTCTGCCTTTCCGTGCACCTTTGGGCTTTTAGTCATGCCGGCCACATAACTATGGAGACGTCTTCGGACAGCACTGGCTCTTCGGCTTTGAAACGGAGATGAGCACCACCCCCTAGAGTCAGGCACATATCTGTGAGGGGAACCTTTATACCGTTGTATACCTTTATATCTATATTTATGCTTTTTTTGTTTCTTTAGGTCATACACTACAGCAATAAATAAGCATAAAAGGCAGAATCGTAAAATATCACAGTATTAAGTTTTTTAAAACAGGGGTCCCCAACCTTTGCAACTTTAAGTTTGAAGGACTTCAGCTCCCAGAGTTCTCCAGCCAGCAAAGCTGGCTGGAGAAGTCTGGGAGCTGAAGTCCTTCAGACTTAAAGTTGCAAAGGTTGGAGACCCCTTAGAGGGCTTCAAAAAGACGGCCGTAAGAGTTGTAAGAGTGGGGTTGGGATCTGGATGAGGAAAATACTGATCTAAATGCCAACCCCATTCATACCGCATCTGAAAATTCTCCAATGGGCATTCCCCCCCCCCCCCCCCCTGCAATGCAAATAGTAGTCATGAGGTGCCTGACTTCATTTAAGAGCTTGGAAGATGTATGCGCAATGTTAAACACATCTTCTGATCCGGAAATCATGCTTGGTTTGATTTTCCTTAGCCTAAGGCTGGGGTGTGTGGCATCTTCCAGATCTGGAGACATACAAGAGTAAAAAGGCTCCAGATTGAATCTCCCCCCCCCACCCCCTTGGGTGAAGTCAGGACAGAAGCAACATGTGATTTTATTTAATGTATGTTTCTAGCACCAAATATAGCTAACACGATTAATTTGGACTTTGTGCATAATAATGTTAGAGTTGTCCATTATTGGAAGGTTCGGCTGCCTGTCAGCTTGGGCTCTTTTATGCATCCCTTCAGTAAGGAAAGGAGCAAGGCAAAAGGAAAGCAACTTCCAACTGAGTTATTGATAGAAGAGAATATTTGTAGCTCAGGGCTGAACTGTGGGGCCCTTGGTGTTCTCTGAGCTTTTTCGTGCAGACAAGGACCCCATAACTGAGTTGCTTCTTTTTGCTTAAGGACAAGGATTTGGCTGAAGGAGGAGGCTTGTTTTCAGGGTTTTGACAGGAGAAAGTATTGAAAAAAGGGGGCATTTCATGGGAAAACTGACAAGATTTGAGAGCAGGCTTGAAGCATTATCCAAATATGAAGAAAATGAGGCAAGAATTGGGAACGTCTTAAAATCACACTGGCCACAAATTGGCTCCAATAAGGGTTATTCCTCATAGCCTCCGACCCGCAATATAAAATATGCCTCTCTAGTTGTTAAAAGATTCCTTGTGGCCTTTTTATATACTGTAGTCAGTCAGTGTTAAAATACCATGTTTATATTTCTCCCAGCTTATGTCCTAAAAAATTACACAATGAAGATAAGGATGGGATTGGAAGCCCTACTTGCAATTTTAGGCTGCCAGGCAGACCTTTTTCTTCATTCTCTCTCCCTCTCTCTCCCCCATCCATTCATTCATCCATTTATTCATTCTCATTCGTTATTCATCCATCCTCCCTTGTTATTTTAACTTGGACTGCAGGAAGAAAACCTAGTTTCCGCACAACTAACTTCCAAATATCCACACAAGGCCCTCTTATCACCTAAGCTAGGACACGTTGGGGGTGCTACTATGAAAACATGGTTCTTGTTGTCTTCCAGGAACCACAAAGACATGTGGTTAAGAATAGGAGACCCCCCCCCACACTCACTCTTCTGCTAACTCCCTCAAACGGATGATGATCACGGAGTAACAGTTTATTCCATTTCTTTCTGTCTGTCTCTTCCTTTCCTGATCCACTGTCCATCTAATCTGGTAACTCAGTAACAGGCTTTGAGAAATACAGGCAGTCCTCGGGATCAAAATTTCTGTTGCTAAGCGAGGTAGTTGTTAAATGAGCCGCACCCAATTTTACGATCATTTTTGCCACCGTTGTTACACGAATCATTGAAGTCGTTATGGGTGAATCTTCTGGTCATTAAGCAAATCCGACTTCCCCCATTGTTTATGGCTGTCAGAAGCTGGCTGGGAAATTTGCAAATGGCGATCATGTGACCCTGCAAATGCCTTAAATACACGAACAACTGCTAAATGCCCAAATTTTGATCACGTGACCATGGATCGGCTGCGATAGTCTTAAGTGTGAGGACCAGTTGTAAGTCAGTTATTCAGTGCTATTGTCACTTTGAATGGCCCCTAAATAAATGGTCATAAGTTGAGAACTACCTGTATCCATCAGGAAGATAGTTGATCAATCAATCAATCAATCAATCAATCAATATTTAATTTGTAAACCGCACCCTCTCTCCGAAGGGACTCGGGGCGGTGCACAGGAAATTAAAAAGCATATAAACATAAACAAATTATAAATATTTAAAATCCAATTAAATACACAATAACCCTGCGCTAAAATCTTAAAATCCTTAAAACTATACCCCTTAAAATCCCAATTAAAACAATTTAAACATTCAGACTGAAGGCTGTCGAGGTAGATTAGGCCAAGCCGGCCTGATGGAAGAAGTAGGTCTTTAACTTTTTGGCGGAAGGAGCGGAGGTTCGTAGTTGTTCTGAGTTCGGGGGGTAGGTCGTTCCAGAGAATAGGGCCCGCCACAGAGAAGGCCCTTCCCCTGCATGTGCAGGTGATGTTAGGAGAAGAACAAGGCCCTTCCCCTGCATGTGCAGATGATGTTAGGAGAAGAACAAGGCCCTTCCCCTGCATGATGCAGGTGATGTTAGGAGAATCTACCAACCACTTAATTTTTCCCACATGAAACCTGAAAGGTCATAATCACACAGCCATCTTGCCTAATACCCATGAAACAATGTAACCAAGAGTGAATACACAATAGAATTCCCAATATTGTACACCCATCGGCACATCTGATGAAAGAAAGTGAAACAAAATCCCAAATCTGACAGCCAACGTTGAGAAAGCCCTTCCAACATATTTTCCCATAAAAGCAGCTTACTGATAAGAGCCACTTCTTCTCTTTATCGAGAACATTCTCGTCCCCTATCAAACAAATCTGATTCCGACATTTCTCATATAACTCTCCCCACCTGTAACTTAATATCTTTTTTCAAAGTTTCGTATTCGATCGTATTGCTTTTCATTCTGAAACCACATGCTCTGATGCAACTGCTGCTTTTTCCCTACTTGTTTTTTAGTATTGCAGCATGATTGGTCCCTGCGTTCACATGACTAAGGGGGAAAAAAACATCCTTTCCCCAATGCTTAGCCACACTGATGTAGCATAACTGAAAACATTCAGGCCCCGTGAACATGAGATAAAATGATTTTTAGGTGCCTGACATTCAGTGGTGGGTTTCAAATTTTTTGGAACCTACTCTGTAGGTGTGGCCTATTTTGTGGGCGTGGCTTGGCAGTCATGTGACAGGGTGGGAGTGGCCACCTTTTAAAATGTGGTGAAACTCATTTAACAACGCTCTTGCTTAGCAACCAAAATTTTGGACTCAATTGTGATGATAAATTCTTTCTTTCTTTCTTTCTTTCTTTCTTTCTTTCTTTCTTTCTTTCTTTCTTTCTTTCTTTCTTTCTTTCTTTCTTTCTTTCTTTCTTTCTTTCCTTCCTTCCTTCCTTTCCTTTCCTTTCCTTCCCGTTGGGTCACTGGCAGCGGCAGGCCAGATTTACTTCCAGGTACGCCAGTGGAACCCCCTCTTACTGGTTTTCTAAATTTCACCAACCGGCTCTAGTGAGTAGGTGCGAGCCTGCAGAAACCCACCACTGCTGACATTCATCTGTAGCTAAGGCTCTGCTAAATGTGTTCCAGCCAATGAACCTAAATCAAATATGCGCCATGTGTACGACATCTTGCTGGATATTATTTCTTTTTCTGGGCGATAATCATGATTGGTTGCACAGTAAGCCAGATGTTTAGACTGGATTGGCATTTTTAGTGCTTCCCAAGGGTTAGGGATGGATTAGGCGGATGCTGTTGTTTGGGATTATTATTTATTTATCTATCATTAGTTATTTAATTAATATAGTTACGTTAAAATGAGAGTTTTATATTAATTTGTCAATTACAAAAGACCACAGTGTTTGGATCTAAAAGTAGGTTTAGGTTTATTGGTTTTTTATACCGCCCTACTCCCGAAGGACTCAGGGCGGTGTACAGCCAAAATAAAAACAAATACATACAAGTTAGAAAAAGCTTTTAAAAGGCATAATTAAAAGACATCATTAAAATATTGGCCGAAACGTGGGAAAAAACCCCAAACTAACCTTAATTAAAATAATAAAAATTTAAATTTAAAAATTTAAATTTAAAAATTTAAAAACATGCTTTATGCCAGCCTGGCTTGTTGAAAGAGAAAGGTTTTGAGACCGCAGCGGAAGGTGCGTAAGTCAGGGATAGTTCTTAATTCCGGGGGCAATTCGTTCCAGAGGACAGGTGCTCCCACGGAGAAGGCTCTCCCCCTGGGTGTCGCCAGTTGACATTGTCTAGCCGACGGCACCATGAGGAGACCCTCTCTATGGGAACGTACTGGCCGGTGGGAGGCTCTCGGTGGCAGAAGGCGATCTCGTAAGTTCCCAGGTCCTAAGCCATGGAGCGCTTTAAAGATGGTAACCAACACCTTGAATTGCACCCGGAAAACCACCGGAAGCCAGTGCAGCTCGCGCAGGAGGGGTGTTACATGGGAGCGTCGCATCGCCCCCATAATTACCCGTGCGGCTGCATTCTGGACCAGTTGAAGCCTCCGGGTGCTCTTCAAGGGGAGCCCCATGTAGAGAGCATTGCAGTAGTCCAGATGAGAAGAGATAAGGGCGTGAGTGACTGTGCGTAGGGCATCCCGATCTAGGAAGGGACGCAACTGGTAAATCAGGCGAACCTGATAAAAATGTATACCAGGGCTGTCAAAGTCCAAGCCCGCAGGCCAGATGTGTCACACAATGGACACACAAATGCCCAGTTTAGTGAAGGGGAAAAATATGTCATGTGGTGCTGCCATGAGTTTGACACCTCTGATGTATACCATGCCAAATACATTATGAGATCTTAAGTTCTAGGAAAGACCTTGAAGTGAATGAGGGTTAACATCAGCTATAGAACCGGCAGCTGTGATTTTATGTTGCTGTATATCAGGGGTGGGTTCCTGCCAGTTTAACCTCTTCTACAGAAGAGGTTCCACGAATCGACAGTGTCCTTTAGAACCGGTTCCAACTCCCGCCCGTCCGCACATCATCAAGATAAGGAGCAAGAGGAGGAATTCTGGGAGTTGAAGTCTTAAAGCTGTCAAGTTTGAACCCCCCTTGTGTTTTTTTTTCTAAAGGGTTAGGGGTGCGAGGGCCTTGTAACTTGACAGCTTTTAGACTTGCGGGCTTTAAATTCCAGAGTTTTTGAGTCAACATTTTGGTTGCTAAGCAAAAGCGCTGTTAAGTGGGTTTCACCACATTTTACAAGTTGGCCACACACACCCAGTCACATGGCTAAAATTAAAGACACATCTCTTTCGCCTGGCCGGCCTTGGGTAGTCTCTTTTAAGGTAAGGGGTTTTAGGGGCTGTTTTAATTTAGTTTATGGGTTTTTAGCGCAGGATCAATTTAATTTATTTTTAACCTTGTATTTTGTTGTGGTCTTATTTGTGTTTTTAATTTGCCTGTGCCCCGCCTCGAGTCCCTTTGGGGAGAGAGAGCGGGATATAAAATTAAATTATTATTATTATTATTATAAGCCACTCCCACTTGGTCACATGGCTGGCAAGCCACTCCCACAAAACAGGCCACACCCACAGAAGATGTTCTAAAAAATGTTGAAACCCACCACTGCTGTGTATATCATCATCATCTGCCTATCTAGGTCTATAGCCAGATAAAAATGCCAACTCCAGTCTAAACATGCAGCTGACTTTGCAAGAAACCGTAATATATTAAACTTTTATGCCAGTGACCCTTAATGACTCTTGGTGGTTCACAACAAACCAAGAAATTACAATAAAACATTAAAAATGAAGAAAAATATAGGAAGTATGATATAGTCAAGGTCTCCTCCCTTACCGAAGGCCTCAGTGAAGAGCAAATATAAACATAAGGTTAAGCTACTTGACCTACCCATTTTCAAGACCAATTTGGATTCACCTTTGAGTTGTCATCTGAGACCTGTTTTTTATTTTTCTGATCACTTGTATTCATACATCCATCTCTCTGTGTCTGTTAATTTGTCACTGGTGACTAGATTCAGAGGCAGATTAGGCTCCTATGAAAGACCACATTTTGCAGTTTTCTTAAACTGTCACAACCCACAAAGGCCCATTTCTTAGAACTGCTGAAATTAAAATATCTTGCTCACGTTTTCCATTTGATCTTTCTCACTCTATTTATTTATTTATTTTGATTTATTTAATTCGATTTATAAACAGCACCAATCTCCGTCGAGACGGACTCTGGGCGGTGCACAGGACATTAAAAATACAATAATAAATAACATATATACAAAAGTTAAAAAGAAATTAAATAATAAACCTGTGCTAAAAAATGCCATTAAAACTAATTTAGCTAAGGCTCTATCATTCCTACATTAAATTCTATGCCAGTCCAGCTTGCTGAAAGAGGTGTGTCTTAAGTGAGCGGCGGGAGAGGAGAAGGTCCGTGATAGTACGAAGTTCGGGGGGGAGGTCGTTTCAGAGGGCAGGCCCTGCCACAGAGAAGGCTCTATTTCTGGGCGTCGGCAGCCGGCATTGGCCGGCAGTCGGCACCCTGAGGAGGCCCTCTCTGTGGGAGCGAATCGGTCGATGGGAGGTATGTGGCAGGAGGCAGTCCCGCAAGTAACAAGGCCCTGAGCCATGGAGCGATTTGAAGATGGTAACATCTAAACATTGATTAGTTTAGTCTGCCTTTTTCCCCCTCTTGAGAACTAAACTTGAGAAATAATTTGAGAAATAAATAAATAAAAATAAACTCAAGGAAGCTGTAATTTGGGGGAGGGTCTCTCCTCATTTTATGACCATCCAATTTGTGAAGTGGACTGGTCTTCAAGGGTATGTTTGGACCAAACGTCTGTGAACCTCTGTCTCTCTAGTCCAGTGTTTCTCAACCTAGCGAATGCTGGCTGGGAAATTCTGGGAGTTGAAGTCTGGACATCTTCAAGTTGCCAAGGTTGAGAAACACTGCCCTAGTCCTACTCAAAAAAGATTAGAAATGTAGGGATCATTTAATTTTACGCTTATCCAATTGCTTGAAAAATGGCCGCAGTCTTTACTTCAGTGGTTCTCAACCTTCCCAATGCCGCGACCCTTTAATACAGTTCCTTGTGTTGTGGTGACTCCCCAACCATAAAATTGGTGTCTCGGTTCTTAAGACCATCGGAATATGTCTTTTCCGATGGTCTTAGGCGACCCCTGTGAAATGGTTGTTCGACCCAGCGACCCACAGGTTGAGAACCGCTGCTTTACTTGAATACACAAAGAGAAGCAGGTGGAGGGGGATAGACAGACATTTTCTACGCTATATAATTTCAGAACGGAAAAAGGTGAATAAGATTAAAGGTAAGACGTATAAGGTAAGGATGGGTGTATTCCAACATTCATTTTTGTTTCCAGTATGCTTAATGTACATCTTTATATTTAGTGCCTCTGTATTTTTCCCCTAGGAAAAACGGATAAATATTGCGTTGCCTCGGCGGATTGAATGCAACGATCATTGTGATCCAGCTTCCTTGAGCAAGAATAGCACGGTAATTATGTCTATCCAAATCAAGCCATATTACAATACAATACAATAGCAGAGTTGGAAGGGACCTTGTAGGTCTTCTAGTCCAACCCCCTGCATGGGCAGGAACCTTATACCATTTCAGACAAATGGCTGTCTAACATCTTTTTAAAGACTTCCAGGGTTGGGGCATTCACAACTGCTGGAGGCAAGCTGTTCCAGAGGTTAATTGTTCTTACTGTTAGGAAATTTCTCCTTAGTTCTAAGTTGCTTCTCTCCTTGGTTAGTTTCCACCCATTGCTTCTTGTCCTGCCCCCAGGTGCCTTGGAGAAAAGTTTGACTCCCTCTTCTTTGTGGCACCCTCTGAGATATCGGAACACTGCTATCATGTCTCCCCTGGTCCTTCTCTTCATCAAACTAGACATACCCAGCTCCTGCAGCCGTTCTTCATATGTCTTAGTCTCCAGTCCTCTAATCATCTTGGTTGCTCTTCTTTGCACTCTTTCCAGAGTCTCCACGTCTTTTCTACATCGTGGCGACCAAAAGCTTTAAAATGCCACAAACAGTAAAACAATACTTCATTCTATGAGTCTGTGATTTCTGTAATCTTGGTGGTTTTTAACTAATCCAAGAACAGCTGCAAATCAGTTAAATCAATAAACTATAATTGTTTATTTTTTTTTATATACATTTCTCCACTAGTGATGGAGAAATACAGTGAGTTTCTAAAATCATCCAGTTGTAACTGTACAAAAATAATAGTTATGCGGACGGACTTTATATTTACTTAAGTAATGGCTGAATGGTACTATGAAGACATTGTAAATTAGAATTAGAATTAGAATTAATTAAATTTCTAAACTGCCCCCTCTCCCCGAAGGGACTCGGGGCGGTGTACAGGAAATTAAGAGCATCTAAAAACATGACAATACATAAATATTTAAAACCAAATTAAATAGTTAACCCTGTACTAAAATTTTGTAAAAACATTAAAACTATTTCCCATTTAAAACCCGATTAAAACACTTTAGATTTCAGACTGGGACGAGGAGCATGAATTAGGCCAGGCCGGCCTGATGGAAAAAATTATTATGGACTAGCCGTTCCCGGCCACGCGTTGTTGTAGCCCAGTCTGGTTAAATGGCCAACCAATCTATGTGCAGATCTACACCTGCACACTCAAACACGTAGACACAACCACCGTATAACCCCCAACCTACCTACCTACTCCCTTTCTCCCTCTACCTACCTACCTACTTACTGTATTTCTCCCTCTCTATCCCTCTACCTACCTACTGTATTTCTCCCCCTCTATCCCTCTACCTACTGTATTTCTCCCTCTATCCCACCTACCTGTATTTCTCCCTCCACCTACCTACCTACCTACTGTATTTCTCCCTCTCTGTCCCTCTACCTACCTGCCCACCTACTGTATTTTTCCCTCTCTATCCCTCTACCTAGCTACCTACCTACTGTATCCTTCTCCCTCCCGCTCCCTACCTACTTACTGTATTTCTCCCTCTCCCTCTCCCTCCCTATCTACCTACTGTATTTCTCCCTCAGAGTATTTTATGTCATAAAGGATGACATAATACCTGTGGCCCACTGCTCTCTCTGTATCCATTTACCTACCTTTTTTACCATTTTTGACATTTCCATTGCATGTATCTGGCACAGGTGTGACAGCTACACAATCTATATATATCATTGGTGCTGTATTTCAAAGGAACGTTGTGTGAAAACTTGGAAGCGATCGGTGCAGTACTTTCGGAGATTAGCGGTTTTGGACAAACTCGTTACATTTTTATTTATATAGATTTAATTAATTGTACGAAACAGAACAATAAGTGCTTAAATTGTGTTCGGGGGAAAAATTATGATTATGATCATGATTTATCACTTGTTGCTTACATTTATTTATTTATTTATTTATTAAATTTATACCCCGCCCTTCTCCAAATGGACCCACTGAGCGCTTATACACCAGAGATGAATCCCTTTTGTCCAATCACATTTGGCCAATATAGAATTCTGTTCTGTTCTATTGTTATTAAATATATATGATGTCCCTCTCACTGACAAGGTGCCTCTGGAGATTTCTTGCATAAAAATCTATTATGGTATGCCAAATTTCTCTAAAAGGTGACTTGCCCTACAGACATACAGGATGCAGAGAATGCATCTCATTCGCAGTCTTCCTGAGGTGGCCTGAGGAATCTGGCTAATACTAAATCCTTTATGGCATACATGTAGGAATCACTTAGAGAGGGCTGTAAAGCACTGTGAAGCTGTATACAAGTCTTAAGTGCTATTGCTATTGTCCTTTGAGCTGATGAATGTGCAGGCCGCTTTTACGGGAAGGACAACGTTTATAGCTAGCAATCAAAGAAGAAAGAGGGCCGAGATGGAAGAAGAGGTTTCCAACTTTGCATGACGAGAGAAAAATTAGCACATACCTGATCTCATTGTCTTCAATAAGCAGCCCTAGTCAGACCTCCTCATTCATATTTAGTGGGAGTCTCTAAACGTGGCAACTTTTAATACTCGTGGACTTCAGCTCCCAGAATTCTGGAAGTCCACGAATCTTAAAAGTTGTCACGTTTAGAGACACACATACACACACACCCCATAGTTAGGAAAGCAGAATACCCATTCTGTTCTTATCAGAGTGAGAGCAAAATGGTTGGCAGCCCCTTTGCTGCTTTTGTCCTGTCTAAGCCCTCTCCTCACCTTAGCAAGGCAAGGTTCCCTATAAAAGCTGAGGGTAAGGAGGGGGAGGAAGAGAAGAGGGAGGGGCATGGGGCAGCCCGAAGCACCTTGAATGGGATGTTTTTATCTAGCAAGTACTCACAAGGAGTATTTGTAGGAAGAGCAGCTGTGGAGAAGAGTGTTTAATGTTTAGTAGTGTTGACGTGCTTCTCTGCGTTGTCTAGGGACCTGTGATTGTTGGCTCTTTTGGGGCGAGCCCACCAAATTGAGTACGGTTAAAGGAACCCATGACACAGAGTTCCCCAACTGAGTAAGGAGGGCCACACAAGGAAGCCTATAGCTTTGAACAAGTTCCCTCTATTGAAAGATCTCCAAGTCTGGTTTGTGAATCAAATTAAAATGACCAACAGTTTTTGTTCTCTCTGTCTTAGGCGTGTCTGATGAAGATTCGTGGGGGCCTTCTCCGTTATCAGGAACTTTTGACGCAGTATGCAAAGTCAGATACTACAACTGAGCTCCGAAAAGCTGTGACTAAGTTGCTGAAGCTTCTTCGGGAAGTAAGTATTGTTATGAGGCAAAAGGAAGAGATTACAGGGACACTGTAACAATGCAAGGATTGGTTGTCACTACTGGACTACTTTTCAAGAAGGCATTAACAATGTTAGGAAAGCTCTAATGTTTACAAGGAGTAAAGCAGGGGTGAAATCCAGCAGGTTCTGGAGAACCAGTAGCGGAAATTTTGAGTACCGTATTTTTTTGAGTATAAGACACACCAAGATTTTGAAGAGGCAAATTAAAAAAAAAAAAGTTTTTGCACTCTGCAGACCTCCCAAAAATGACCCATTTTTTGCGAGAACGGGCCCGTTTTTTGTCAAAAAAATGTCATGCATAACCTTTAGGAGGCTCCTGGGAGCTGGGGGCAAAATTGAGCAAAAAACGGTCCATTTTTCACTCATTTCTGCTCTCCCCAGCCCCCAGGAGCACTCTGAAAACCTCATAAAGGCTCTGCATGGCCATTTTGGTGAAGGGGGCAGGGTTTCGGGAGGCAAAAAAATGTTGTATTCAGTGTATAAGACGCACCCAGATTTCTAGCCTCTTTTTTGGGGGGGAAAAGTGCGTCTTATAATTTGGAGAACCGGCAAATGCCACCTCTGGCTGGCCTGAGTGGGGTGGGAATGGAGATTTTCCAGTAACCTTTCCCTGCCACGCCCACTAAGCCACGCCTACAGAACTGGTAGT
This sequence comes from Rhabdophis nuchalis, assembly GCA_039707465.1. Classification (NCBI taxonomy): domain Eukaryota; kingdom Metazoa; phylum Chordata; class Lepidosauria; order Squamata; family Natricidae; genus Rhabdophis; species Rhabdophis nuchalis. The sequence continues at coordinate 169,095,239 of CM077646.1, forward strand.
AAAAAAATTTGAATTTCACCACTGGAGTAAAGTTACATCCCTTACACAACTACTGTTCTCATAGCCACTCTTACACTGTAAACACAAGAAAGTCAGGCAATTCCTCAAGAGGACCTATAGCTCCAAATGTCCCCCTTCAAGTCCTGTTTAGTCACCGGTCCATTCGTGCCAAATTATTTTCTCTAACTCGAGCACCCAAACATGTTCTGGAATGAATATTCACAAGGGCTGACACCTTGATAATTGGGTCAAACGCAGATCTGACTTATGTTCTTCTCTAACTACAGAATGAAAGCAACAGTCCAGCCCACCAAATGCAAGAATGGGAGAAATCGCATGTAGCAGATGTCATCTTACAGCGCCTGCAGTTGTTTGCAATTTTGGTGGCGCGCGTCTTTTCCCATTGTGCCACATTGAATAGGGACGTAACTATCTGAGCTACAACAATACCGGGGCAGGAGAGAGAATATTCCATTATAAACCTTCACAAGCTTAACACACATTATCCAGAAAATGCAATTCAATTCCCTGGGAATGCAAAAATCAACGAGACAAGAGAAGTTGAGGGAGGGTGGGACCTGGGAGAAACAGGGTGTATCCATTATGTGCTCTTATTTATTTAATATACTTATTTAATGTATTTATTTCTATTTATATGGCTCAATTCCTGACTTGCATGGCCGTGCTACCCTGTTTCCCTGAAAATAAGCCCTCCCCAGATAATAAGCCCAATTGGGCTTTTGAGTGCATGCGCTAAAATAAGCCCTCCCCCAAAATATTGCAACACAGCAGCAGCCATGAGGTGACCACGCTCGCTGCCTCTTGCACCTCAAAAATAAGTCCAAGTGCTTATTTCAGGGGTCAAAAGAAAATAAGACCCTGTCTTATTTTTGGGGAAACACAGTAGTGACCAAGAATGTATAGGAAAACTTAAGTGCCAACTATTAATATCAAAAGTGGGGGGATCACTCAAGAATCTCACACTTTCATTTACAATGTAAAATGTTATGTTCATCCTTTTTTGAGGGATTATGAGAAGTGTTTTGTATGATTGACTGCAATAAAAAGCAATGTTTGTGTAGTTGAAATGAATTCGGTGGTTCCATAAATGGAAAAGGGGCATAGAGGTGAGAGACTTCCCCCTCTCCTCTAGTATCCTACAGGGGGAAGAGCAGAATGCTGCCTGAGCTCATCTAGTGCTGCACTACGCAAAATTAATAACTGATATGCTGTCTTTGACAACTTTTATACCAGGGGTCCCCAACCCCTGGGCCGCAGACCGGTGCCGGTCCGTGGCTTGATAGGAACGGGCCGCAGTGAGCGGTGCAACTCTTAGAAAGGGCTGGAGAGGAGGAGGGAGGGAGGAGGGGGCAGCCCCCTGGGCAGAGCATGCACTGGGGGCGGGTGAGCACAGGCGCAGCTGCTTGCGCTATTGGGGGCTCGAGAAGGGCGAGTGAGCTGACTCACCCCCCCCTGCGTGCGCATGCGCCACCTGTTCCCCCTCCCCCCCGCTCCCCCTCTACACCGGCCGAGCCATGGCCACCGGTCCACGGAATTTTTTTAACATGAAAATGGTCCCTGGTGCCAAAAAGGTTGGGAACCCCTGTTTTATACAATGCTGGGATGATGGAAACTATGGGGGCATCATTGATAGAGCGCCTGGACCATGACATTCTCGTGGAACCTTCCCTTTGGTGGTGTCCCCCATTTAACACTTCTAGTCAATATTTTATAATAAACCAGAATTTTGCCAAGCTTTTTAAAACTTTTAAAATTTGGAAGACATAATGCTGTGACAGCTGTGCTGCACTAGTAGGCCAATGTCATCACCCCTACAATTTATTATCACAGACCTCTACATCTGTATCTACTGACCGTGCCTCACATGTCCTTGACAGGACAAAACCAGGAATTTGACAATGATCCGAATTTTTTTATTCAAAAAAGGAGTGGATAAAAGCAGAAAGATCCCAGACAGAGGATAGCAAAAGTACACGCATGTATTTGAGGAAAAGGGTTGGTGTGTGCAGCTCGTATTTACTCAATGTTACCAAAGTACAGTTTGATCTGGTTGGTCCTTGCCACTTCTCCAAATGATAGGAAATTCCAGAACAGCTTAACTGGGTCAGCTTCCCATAAAGAATGCAGGCCAAAGCCGTATTTTGTAGCATCTATTTATTTACAAATTTACAGCTGAGAGGCAAGGCAAACAGAAATGAAAGCTCAGTATTAGTCATTGATTACTGTCATGGTAACTCTTAATTCTAGCAAGCAGCAACTGTGGTTTTTTTTTTTTAAACAAACACACCTGCTAATAAATTAAATGGATGCTGAACCATTAATTCAAAAGGTCCCCATCTTACCCAAATAATTGAAGGAGCACATCGTTTTTCTATTTCTGGGTATCTTTTCCCGCCTCCACTCCTTTTCTAGATTCTAGTCAATTATATTTCCTTTTCCCAAACTTGCTGTTTGCCAGCCTTTGGGAAGTCAACGAATTTCAGCTTTCATGAATAAAAGCGTGTGTGTGTGTGTGTGTGTATGCGCGCGAGGGAGGGAGAGAGGGCTCAACAATTCCATAGGCTGTCCAAACTTTCATCCCTAGCTTTGCATCAATCCAGGCACGATTAAAGAAATAGCTGTTAAAAAAAGAAAGAACTTAAAATGGTTAAATAGTGGCCATTTATGGGAGAAAAGTTTGTCCAAAGATTTGTGGAGAGAATCTAAAAGAAACCAGAGTACATTTACCTATATGTCGATGCCCTTGATTGTATATTATAGGCGAGAAAGAATGGGAGGAACAAAGGACATGTAGAACAGGGGTCTCCAACCTTTGCAACTTTAAGTCTGAAGGACTTCAGCTCCCAGACTTCTCCAGCCAGCTTTGCTTTCCTACAGACACAGACCTAATTCCACCTTAGCATAAAGATTCATTAAATCGTCAACATCATTTTCAGAAATGTCATTACTTCTATTATCAACAGTGAGCAGGGATTGGAAATCTGGGTCATCCACTTGCAAGTGTGGCATATCAAACAGGGCGGAAGGCTCCTGTTCCTCTTCATTTGACGGGCAAAGAAAAGGATCTAAGGAAAAAGAGGAAAGGAGAGCAAATCAGCCAAGCTAAACTCAGAAAGACAAATGAGAGAAATCCAAACGAAAAGAGAGAAATTGGAAAGAAAAAAACAAACAATTCTGCAACCAGTCTCAAAATGTCTGTGGAGAGTCTCAGTCCTTGGCCAAGCGAAAACAAAACATTAACAAGACTTGAAACGACAGAATATGGATATTGCCTGCCTACAGAAGGTCCCTATCAAAGAAAAATATGGTAATATTCTAGAACGCCCCAAATTAGGAAAGCTGCATCTGGCCTTAGCACAAAATAAGAAAAGAGGGATTGTGGTATGCATAAAAGATTGGTTCAATTCGAGGAAAATATTGAGTGATAGAGAAGGCAGATTTTTAATGACAGAAATAACAACAAATCAAAAATAGAATTCTGTTGGTGACAATTTATGCTCCAAATATAAACCCCAAAAAATGTCTATAATAAATTACGGAAGAAAATAATTGAATCAGATTGGGAAAATGTCTGTAAAAATAGGCAATAATAGGCATTCTCAGCCATCCAGTCTGTCCCAAAGGTGTTTTTTTCAGGGGGCAACTGGACTTCCTTGTTTTTCCTTTGCTTTTGGCTTCTCATCCAAGAAGCTTCTTCAGCTCTGACTGGATGGTGGGGAATGGAAGGATTTATATTCCTTGCAAAGAGCTCGTCATTTGCATTCTTTTAGAGCAGGGGTAGTCACCCTTTTTACACCTACCGCCCACTTTTCTATCTCTGTTAGTAGTAAAATTTTCTAACCGCCCACCGGTTTCCACAGTCATGGTGATTTATAAAGTAGGGAAGTCAATTAAATTCATGCCCACCATGAAAGCTGGAACGCCCACTAGTGGGCAGTAGGGACCAGGTTGACTACCACTGTAAGTCATTGAGTGTCTAAATCAGGGGTCTGCAAAGTTGGCTCTTTTAAGACTGGTGGACTTCAACTCCCAGCTATGCTGGCTGGGGAACTCTGGGAGTTGAAGTCCACCAGTCTTAAAAGAGCCGACTTTGCAGACCCGTTCTAAATCATTGAGTCGTTCATGACCAGCTGTCTGCAAGGGATAAAAATCCTTCAAAAAATAGCTCCTCTGGGACACAGTCTCAAAAGGATTACTTCTGGGACAACAACTGCCCAATATAAGAGGGCCCAGATACATTATTTACCTTCCTTAGCAAGCAGAAAGCTATCCGCTCTATACTCAGGATTCTGAGGTCCATCAGCTACCAACACATTGCTTACAGGGAGTAGTTCATTTACTGGTACATCTGGCTCCTGAGTCTCTCCTGGTTGCCTAGAAGGAGATAAGGAAAAAAAGAAAAAAGAAGCATTCTACCACCTTCAGTAGCATCCATAATTGAGATTGGGGGGGGGGGGGAGAGGGAGGGCCATGTCTTCTCTGCTATGACACCAAAGTTGGGGAATTCTCTTGCTAGAGAAGTTCAGTTGAAACTTGATGGGGAGCTACTTGTTCTATTCCAAAGGTGTCCAGCTAGCTGGGCTGTGGATTAAGGAGAGAGGGAAGAACACAACCCAAAAGCTGAGCAGGATATATAACCTCAGGAGGAACCTTAAGGAGTTTTCCATAAACAAAACTCCTATTTGCTCTCTGAACTTCCCTTTCCCGGTCATTCTTTCCTCTAGTCCAGGGGTCAGCAAACTACGGCTCTGGAGCCACAAGTGGCTCTTTCATCCCTCTGCTGCGGCTCCATCAACAACCGGCGCCACAATTTTGAGAGGAGCTTCCCCGGGGGGAGGGGGAGAAGAGCCCAGAGCGCCAGGAGAAGATTCTATGGCAAGGGGAGGGTTTTCCAGTTGTCTCCAGAATTGATAGGGCTTTCTGTTATGACAGGTAGAGGGAAAAGGACGCCTGCGCTAGGAGGAGATTCTATGGTGGGGGAACTGAACTTCTGGTCAGCTCCGGAATTGAACTGTCTGCTTGCATTACTCTGGACCCAAGTCAAGGCCTTTGTAGAAAGCCTTTCATCCAGTGAGATGAAACAGGATTCCCACGTTAGCTCAGCCCCTCTTGTCTATCACGGGGTACAGAGCCCATGAGAAGTGGGATTGCAGTAGAACGTTGGATTCAAGTGAACGGAAGGCAATTTGGGAGTGATGCACGCGACCATTACAACCAACGGCTTGAAGAAGCAAAGAAAGGAGAAGATGGCATTGCTCACGTGGAGACTCTGATCAGGCGACGGTTCAAGTATTTTCTTTGTTCTGTTGTGCTTCCTGGGGAAAAAAAAGAAGAGGATACGAAGGATGGAGAAGCAGCGACACTATCAATACTTTCCAATCCTTGCACCAGATTTGACAGAGTTTCCTTCACAGTTTCCTTGGTGGTTAAGGAGACAGAGTTCAAGTCCTGCCTTAGCCATGAATTTTTTGAATTTCGGCATTGTCCGGCTGACGGCACCCTGAGAAGACCCTCTCTGTGGGAGCGGATTGGCCGAAGAGATGTATGGGGCAGAAGGCGGTCTCGCATATAACTAGGCCCCGAGCCATGGAGCGCTTTAAAGATGGTCGTCAGAACCTTGAAGCGCACCCGAAAGGCCACAGGAAGCCAGTGCAGCTCGCGCAGGATCGGTGTTATGTGGGAGCATCTAGTGGCTCCCATAATCACATGCGCGGCTGCATTTTGGACTAACTGTAGCTTTCGAGGGCACCTCAAGGGAAGCCCCATGTAGAGAGCATTACAGTAGTCGAGTCGGGACGTCACGAGAGCTTGAGTGACTGTGCGAAGGGCAGCCCGGTCCAGTAAGGGGCGCAATTGGCGCATCAGGCGTACCTGATGAAACGCCCCCCTGGCCACGGCCGCCACATGGTCCTCCATGGACAGCCAGGAATCCAGGAGGACACCCAAATTGCGCGCCCTCTCCACGGGGGCCAGTGTTTGGCCCCCAATGGCCAGAGTTGGAGTAATCTGGCTGAACCGGGGTGCCGGAAACCACAGCCACTCAGTCTTGGCAGGGTTGAGCTTGAGTTTGTTACCACCCATCCAGAACCGTACAGCCTCCAAACACCGGGACAGCACTTCGGCGGCATCGTTGGGGTGGTCTGGGGTGGATATGTACAGCTGAGTGTCGTCAGCGTACAGATGGTACTCCACCCCAAAACCACGGATAATCTCACCCAGCGGCTTCATATGTGTTAAACAGGAGGGGCGAGAGGACGGACCCCTGAGGAACCCCACATAAGAGGGGTCTCGAGGTCGACTTCTGCCCTCCCGTCAACACATATTGCGACCGACCAGAGAGGTAGGACGAGAACCACTGCAAAATGGTGCCTCCCAGCCCCAACCCCCCCAGTCGGTGCAATAGGATACCATGGTCGATGGTATCAAAAGCCGCCAAGAGGTCTAATAGGACTAGGATAGAGGAATACCCTCTATCCCGCGCCCTCTAGAGATCATCAACCAACGCGACCAATGCCGTCTCGGTGCTGTGACCGGATCGGAAGCCGGACTGGCGCGGGTCTAGATAATCAACTTCCTCCAGGTGTCGCGGAAACTGTTGGGCTACCACACTCTCAACAACCTTCACCAAAAAGTGAAGGTTGGAGACCAGACGATAGTTCTCCAACAAAGCTAGGTCCAGGGACGGCTTCTTGAGGAGGGGCCTCACTACCGCCTCTTTCAAGACGGCAGGTAAGGACCCCTCACTCAAAGATGCGTTGACAATGCCCTGGAGCCAGCCTCGTGTCGTCTCCCAGGATGCCAGTACAAGCCAGGAGGGACACGGGTCCAATAAACATGTGGTCGCCCTAAGTTTCCTTGACAATCTGTCCATATCCTCAGTGGTAACAAAGTCAAACTCCTCCCAAGAAGGAACCTCAAGACTAGTCTCGGACAGTCCCACAGGACCACTGTCGATGGAGGGTAGCTCATTCCGAATCCGAGTGATTTTCTCCTGCAGATAAATCCCAAATTCTTCTGCTCGCCCTTGTAGAGGGGCTTCCCGCGGCTTCTGGTGAAGGAGGGAGCGGGTCACCCCAAACAGGGCGGCAGGGCGGTTATCTGCGGATGCAATAAGGGTGGCACAATACTCACGTTTGGCCACCCTTATTGCCACTAAGTAAGCCCTAATATGGGTTCTCACTAGTGTTCGGTCGGCTTCGGAGCGAGAGGATCTCCATCTACTCTCTAGGCGTCTCTTGTGGCGCTTCATCTCCCGAAGCTCCTCAGTAAACTAGGGAGCCTGGGTGGTTCGTCGCCGCAAGAGAGGCTGCAAGGGCGCGATTTGGTCCAAGGCCCCTGCGGCCGCACGTAACCATGCGGCCACTAGGTCCTCAGTCGAGTCGCGAGGCAGGGTCACAGGAATTGGCCCAAGCTCCCTCTGGAACCTTTCCGGGTCCATTAGAAGCCTGGGGCGGAACCATGAAAGGCAGCTGGGTGACTTTGGGCCAGTCACTCTGTCTCAGCCCAATCCAACTCACAGTGTGGTTGTTGTGGGGGGGAATAGGAAGATGTGCTGGATATGTTTGCTTGTCTTAAGTTTGTTGTAAAATAATAAACGCAGGATACAAATGAACAAACAAACAAATATCCTTACTATGGAGATAAAGGCTTGCACTAGAATTTCATTCAGAACAGCGTGAATATTTCAGAACTCTGGTGGAAATGTCGCATGGAAAAGGGAAGCCCTAATCTTTTGCTTCAATTGTTGAAATTTGCATGACAAAGAAAGATCCCATGTTTACTACCATATTTTTGGGAGTATAAGATGCACCCACTTCCCCCCCAAAAGAGGGTGAAAACTTGGGTGCATCTTATACAGGGGTCCCCAACCTTTTTTGCACCAGGGACCGGTTTCATTTTAAAGAAAACTCTGCGGACCGGCTGAGTGGCTCAGCAGTCATGTGACTGGGTGGGCGTGGCCAATTTGGAAAATGTGAAACTCACTTAACAATGGTCTTGGTTAGCAACCAAACTTTTGGGCTCAATTGTGGTCATAAGTTCTCTCTCTCTCTTTCTCTTTCTTTCCTTCTGTCTTTCTCTCTCTCTCTTTCTTTCTCTGTCTCTTTCTTTCCTTCCCTCTTTCTTTCTCTTTCTCTCTCTTTATTTCTTTTTCTTTCTCTCTCTTTATTTCTTTCTCTTTCTCTCTTTCTTTCTTTTTCTCTTTCTCTCCCTCTTTCTCTTTCTCTCTCTCTCATTTTTTCTTTCTTTCCCTCTCTCTCTCTCTTTATTTCTTTCTCTTTCTCTCTTTCTCTCTTTCTCTCTCTCTCTTTCTTTCTCTTTCTCTTTCTTTTTCTTTTTCCCTCTCTTTCTCTTTCTTTTTCTCTTTCTTTCCTTTGTCTCTTTCTTTCTTTTTCTCTGCCTGTCTTTCTTTCTCTCTCTCTTACTTTCTCTCTCTCTCCCACTTTCTTTTTCTTTCTTTCTCTTTCTCTCTTTTTCTTTCTGTCTCTCTCTCCTTCGTCCGCCCATCTCTGTCACTTTGTGTGTGTGTGTGTCTGTCTGTCTCGCATTCAGGCACTTAATCACTCATTCTGTACCTCTGTCTATCTTTCTCTCCCTCCCTCCCTCCCTCTGTGTGTGTGTGTGTGTGTGTGTGTGTGTGTGTGTGTCCCTCTCTCTGATTCCCTCCCTCCCTGTCTCTCTCTGTGTCTATGCCTCTCTCTGTCGGTCTGTCGTCGTCCCGTCCCGTTCCGTCCCCCCCACCGCGGAGTCTCCTCAGCCCGGCTCGACTCGCTCACTAGCCTTAGCCTGCCCCGCCTGGGCGGCCGCTGCCGTGCTTGGTCCCTCGTGCGCTCGGTCAGACTCCTTCCAGGAGTTGAGAAGGCTCCGTGGGGTGGGGGTGGGGGGGGAGGAACCTCCGCAGCCCCTGGAAGAAGATGAGTGGGTGGCATGCCGGTTGGGGAAGCTCTGGGGGGGCAGGCAGGAAGGGAATCCACGGGCGGTAGGGAGGGCTGTTGCTGGGGCGCGCAGGAGTCCCACCGTCGACAAAGGTGGAGGAAGAGGCGCACCCCAACCGCGCAAAAAGCCCCGCCTGCGCTCTCCCGTGCGCTCTGCCCCCTCCTCCCTCCTCCTCCTCTCCGGCCCTGCGGCCTGGCTCCTACCCAGCCACGGACCGGCACCAGTCCGCGGCCCGGGGGTTGGGGACCCCTGATCTTATACACTGAATACAGCATTTTTGGCCTACCAAAACCCTATCCACTTTGCAAAAATGGATGTGCAGAAGGTTTGGGAGGCATGCAAAGTGCCCCTGGGGGCTGGGGAGGGCAAAAACGAGCAAAAAATGGACCGCTTTTGCTCATTTTGCCTCCTCTCCACTAGCCCCAAGGAGCACTTTGCAAGCCTCCCAAACCCTCTGCATCCCCCCCCCCTATTTTTTTTTTTTTTTGCAAAAAACGTGGCGTGCAGAGGGTTTGGAAGGCCTGCAGAGTGCAAAATCTTTCTTTTTTAAAAATTTACCTCTTCAAAATCATGGTGCGTCTTATACTCTGGTGCGGCTTATAGTCTAAAAAATACAGTTAATTGACTATTTCTTTGCCATGCCAAGAGCACCACTTGCACACCTGAGGCATCATCTGTCTTTGCCTCCTTTAAACTGTAAAACTGTCTGGAACAACTTAGGTTGCTCTGTAGTGTGTCATCATGATCAACATCATTGTCCATGGGACAATGCATTGTCCATGAATACATCTGAACTCATCCATGGGAAAATACAGTGCAGCCGAATTGCAGGGTATAATTAAGAGTCCCGGTGGAGAATGCCCAAGGAAAAACTGGCAGCCACTAATACCTTTCTGGTGTTCTTTGTAGTAAGAACCAAAAGCGTCATCTCGTGGAGTATCAGGATACAGGTAGAGGAGTGGATTCTCTGGAATGACCTCTTTCGCCAGGAGTTGGTAATGTCGGATGATATCAGGCAGAGAAAGGGACTCCAGCTCTTTCCTGGTGTAGGGCTCAACTGAATTAAACTCGGGAGCACCTGCAAAAATTGGGTTCTCGGTAATCATCCTGAAATTTGAATCTGGGAGGGCAATGCGCTTGATGAGAAGAGGGGGGATTCAGAAGACAGAATAATACAGTTGGGAGGGACCTTGAAGGTCTTCTAGTCGAACCTTCTGCTCAAGGAGAGATTCTACACACCATTCCCGACAAATAGCTGTCCAATCTCTTTTTTAAAACCTCCATTGATGGAGAACTCACTACTTCTGAAAGCAAGCTGGTCCACTCGTTTTTACTTTCAGGAAATTTCTCCTTAGTTCTGTTAGATCTCTCTTTGGTAAATTTCCATCTGTTACTTCTTGTCCTGCCTTGAGGTCTTTTGGAGAAAAGTCCAATCCCCTCTTCTCTGTGACAGTCCCTCAAATGTTGGAAGACTGTTGTCATGTCACCTCCTAGTCCAGTGGTAGTCAACCTGGTCCCTACTGCCCACTAGTGGGCGTTCCAGCTTTCATGGTGGGCGGTAGGGGTTTTGTCCGATACTGAAGCACTCCTTTTTTTAAGTTAATTGACTTCCCTACTTTATAAATCACCATTACTGTGGGTGGGCGGTTAGAAAATTTTACTACTAACAGAGATGCAAAGGTGGGCGGTAGGTATAAAAAGGCTGACTACCCCTATCCTAGTCCTTCTCTTCATTAGACTAGACATACCTAATTTCTGCAATATGTTTTAACCTCCAGCTCCCTAATCATCCTTGTCATTCTTCTCTGCAAATTTTCTAGAGTCTCAACATCTTTTCTGTATCATGGTGACCACATCTGGACACAATATTCCAAGTGAGTCTAACCAAGCAGTATATAGCAGTATTAAAACCTCATATGATCTTGATACTATTCCTCTGTTGATACAGCCTAAGACTGCGTTGCCTTTTTTTTTGGCAACTACAGCACATTGCTGGCTCATATTTAGGTGGTTGTCCCCTAGGACTCCTAGATCCTTCTCAGTTATTGCTGTGGAGCCAGGTACCACCTATTTTTAAAAATATACTGTTAATGTTAATTGCTGTTAATTCAGAAAGATCTCTGTATGGAGAATTAGTGAAGGGAAAGGGTCCCAGAGGGAGACCACAGCTGTGATACAAGGATGTCTGCAAGAGGGATCTAAAGGCCTTGAGAATGGACATTAACAGCTGGGAAAGCTTGACCTCTGATCGTTCAGCTTGGAGGCTAAAGATGCAGCATGGCCTTCTCCAATTCGAAGAGACACTTGTTCGGCAGGCTGTGGCAGAGGCAGTCCCAGAACCAGTGAAATCTGGGGGCTGGGCAGGGGACAGAATGTATCTGCCCTCAAGTGTGGAAGGGATTGCCACTCCCGAATTGGCCTTTTTTAGCCATACCCCCAGATGCTGCATTAGGATCTCTTTTCAGAGCTGATACCATTGTCTTTTGAGACTGAAGGATGCCAATGACTGTTAATGTCTGGAAAGTCACTGCTTCGGCTACAACCCACTAACATTGCCCTCATAAAGATAGCAACTGAAATAAATTTATGAAAGGAATCAAGAATGGGAAAAGGGACTATGTATCCTAATATTATAATTGAGAGCTGAAGACAATGGAGAAAGGGAAAAAGAAATGATAATGAGATACTCATTTCCCACCCTCCTGGTTTTCTGCCCCCATCTAGTCTATTCCAGTTCAAGGCCCTCTGTACTGATTTTTAAATCGTGAGGAGCAGAATAGAAACATCTCTGACATCTTCTTCTCCTCAGCAGCTTAGTCTGACAGGGCATTTGCTAAAGTTAAAGATGTCCTAGAACAGGGGTGGGCAAACTTTGCAACTTAAGTCTGAAGGACTTCAGCTTCCAGAATTTCAACTTCAGCTTCCAGAATCCCAAACTTTAAGTCTGGGAGCTGAAGTCCTTCAGACTTAAAGTTGCAAAGTTTGCCCACCCCTGTCCTAGAATGAGTGCGAATGCTAAAGGAATCCAGGAGTATTTAGAACAATGTTTCTCAAACTTGACAACTTTAAGATGCATGTATTTCAACTCCCAGAGTTCCCCAGCCAGCAGAGAATTCTGGGAGTTGAAGTCCACATAATCTGACAAACTGAGAAACACTGATCTAAAGACCCTTATGAGAGTGAGGGTCTCAATCCATCATATCTCCAAGTGTGTTTATGAGCTTGCAAGACGACTCTGCTATTACACAAATTATCTAAACACAGATCTGAAAATATTCTTTTAATGGTGGAGGATTTAAATAATGACTTGAGGGGCTCAATCAGGAATTGTCAGACTTTTTCTTGTTTGTTTAAAAAGAAACCCAGAATCCCTAATCAAGAAGCTGTCTATGGCTGAAATACAAAAGCAGAGTTTGCATGAAACATTACTTAAAAATAATTGGAACTTAAATGGATGACATCACAATGTACTGATATCTGAAGAAAAATGGGCTTGAGATAAAACAAGAGAACAAAAATTGAGAGATTTGATTGTGAATAGTTTAATCATTATAGAATTTTTGAACCATTCACGATCAAATCTCTCAATTTTTGTTCTCTTAATAAACTTAATAAAAAGCTTTGTTTTTGCAGGAGATAAATCTGAATTGGACTCAAATGTATGTTCTGGATATGACCACTTGATTGGTCAAGTCTATAAAATATTACTGAAGATGAATCTGAAAGATGAACGTGTTAAAGATTGCATATAACCCCCGATACTGAGTTTTAACAGTGGAAATTTTAATTAGAGGTTTTATAAGTTGGCTTTAGCACGGGATCATTATTTAATAGCTTTTAATATGGGTATTTATATGTATGTTTTGTTTTAAACTACCTGTGCGCCGCTCTGGGTCCTTTTTTAGGAGAAGGGCGGGGTATAAATTGGATTAATAATAATAATAATAATAATGGTAAAGTGGGAGAAAAACGTTGGTTAGAATACCCTGTTTCTCCAAAAAGAAGACCGGATCTTATTTTCTTTTGACCCACCGAAAAAAACAGTTAGGTCTTCTTTTTGGAGGGTTCTAATTATTGACTCATCTTGCAGAGGTAGCACTGACAGCAGGAGCGCTCTGCTAGCCCATTTCTTCTGCGGCCACTTGCCGCCACTTGCAGCTCCACCCCTCAACCGCATCCTAGCTTAATTTTTACCTGGGTGCCTTGCCCCATCCCCTCCACCCCAGGGTGGGCGGGGCCTTAGTTAGGCTAATTTTCTGGGTGGGGCTTAATTTGATTGCATGTGTTCAAAATTGTGATAGGCTTCTTTTCAATGTAGGTCTTCTTTTTGGAGAAACATGATATATCATTAGATCAATGATCTAATTACAATACAATAAAATAGCAGTTGGAAGGGACCTTGGAGGTCTTCTAGTCCAACCCCCTGCCTAGGCAGGAAACCCTCTACAGTTTCAGACAATTAGATCTACATTAGATGGGGGAATGTATGGACCAAGGGTTTAAAATTTACTTTGAATTACAGTTTGAAAGAACATTTTTATAGAATGATGTATCAACGTTATTCGACTCGTTATTCGACAAATGGGCCAAACTGTACAGAGGAACTTCTAACCAGTGTTGGAAATACAACCAAACTCCAGATACATTTTATAACATATGGGTGGTCTTGTAAATATGTAAATCACATTGGATAAACATAATAATGATAATGCAGAAAATAATCAAAATGCAAATATTAAAGAAGCCCGAATTTTTTCTTCTAGGTATTACAGACAAATCAAGAAAAAAACAGTTTGGGACTGTATTTCTTTTCATGATGAATGCTGTGAGGATTGTTTATACCAAGTATTGGAAAGAAAAAGGGACACCAACTGCTGAAGAGTAGATTTTTAAAAAGGCTGAACGGGCAGAGATGGCAAAATTAATAGCACTGATTAGAGACAATGCTTTGTAAGAGACTGGAAGCAATGGGCTTTCTCTGTGTTAAGTCCAATAAGGCTTTGAAATTTTTGTTTTGTTTTTGAGGTTATTTTCTTTTTTTAAGTGAATAGATAGTGGGTCGACCTGCTAGTGGATCAATAAATTTCAACATTGGTAATCAGTTGAAGAGGCGCGTAATTTTCTTAAAAAACACTCCTCAATCCTGGATGATGATGAGATGGGAATGGGAGGGGCTACAGGTCCGCCTGCTGGTGGGGGGGAGGAGGAAGAGACTATAGCAAAGAGGCTCAGTTCGAAAAAATAATTTGTTAATTTTTTTTGTGTGATGGTAATTCCTGTACGGATGTCAGTAGTATAAAGTAATTGAATGTATAAAATAATATGAAAATTTATGATTTTAAAATGTATGTACCCCTTCCTTTTATTATTTCCTAATGGAATATGTATGTAGACTCGGAGGCGGTCATCAAACCCGTTGTGGAAGCTCTAAAATATTATTTAATACCTTATCTACCCCTTTCCTTTATAAATTGTTAAAACCAATAAAACTTTTTTCAAATAAATAAAATAAATTTCAACATTGGTGAAATCTTTTTATTTAACATTGTATTTTAGTAAATATAGATGGGAAAATAACAATTAGCTGTAGACCTGTTATGCACAGAAGGTTGACATCTGAGGCATTTGAAATAGATTTTTCAGCATTTAATCAGGGTGAGCATTTTATATTGAATTTGTTAACGTTTGCAGGCCAAACATCCTTGTTTGAATGTTTGGTCTGCAGTTGATGTCTTCTTTTCCCTTTTTATTCTGTATTTTAACTTTGGAGATAAATTTTAAAAATGTTTTAAAAAGAGACAAACTTCTAATGATAGAAATTTGGCTGCTTTTGAATGACTTTTTTTTTTAATTGCCCTCAAGTGTCTTCCAGAACCCCATCAAGTTTTAAGGAACCCCGGGGTTTGAAAAATCCTGGTCTATTATCATGCCAAAGTTTAATAAGCTAGGATGAGCCATTTTCTAAGTCAGGGGTCTCCAACCTTTGCAACTTTAAGTCTGAAGGACTTCAGCTTCCAGAATTCTCCAGCCAGCAAAGCTGGCTGGAGAAGTCTGGCAGCTGAAGTCCTTCAGACTTAAAGTTGCAAAGGTTGGAGACCCCTGTTCTAAATCAACACGGAGGGTGATGAAAAAGTAAGATAGGAATCCAAAAAACTCACCATCATTGTTAAAGTCTACCCAGGTAAAGGTGATGCCACCACTGGAGGTGCTCTCACTAAAACGGATCAGGAAGGTCCCAGCTCTTTTCCTTTTCAGCAAATGCTGTTCATATTTGCGGCTCACAAATCCCATGATGAGTCTAGTCAAATTTGGGAAGGGGAAAGATGCAGATCAGGAGAAGCCCCTCGTTTTCCTTTGCTTTCCAATAGCTTTGCTTTCCCCTCTCCCTCACTGTATCTTTTCAAACCCTGGTTCCTACATGCAGAGTCACGGGTTTGTCCCAGGCAAAAAAAAACAACCTAAACACTGTGCTCTTTTCCTGGCTTCTGCAATCACAGTTAAGGTATAGGACAC
This sequence comes from Rhabdophis nuchalis, assembly GCA_039707465.1. Classification (NCBI taxonomy): domain Eukaryota; kingdom Metazoa; phylum Chordata; class Lepidosauria; order Squamata; family Natricidae; genus Rhabdophis; species Rhabdophis nuchalis. Next base: position 169,110,707 of record CM077646.1, read on the forward strand.
TTAACACCTGATGCCACGTCTTCAAAACAACAACAACCCAAGGAAGTCCAGTTGCCTCCTGAAAAAGTACCTTTGGGACAACCATGACCTGGATGACTGAGAATCTCTACAGACCTCAAGGTCTAGGACAGGTTATTAACTCCCACAAGCCCCAAACCAGCCTACTGCCTGGGGAATCTGGGAGATGGAGTCCCCATGTCTTAATGTTACCAAGATTGAAAAAACAACAACAGTGGCGTAGGACAACTATGGGAAAAAGTTGTATCCCCAGCTTCCAAGATAAGGTTATGAAATTCTCTTCCCAAATCCAGGAGAGATGCTGCTACTGCCCCGATATTTGGGACTTGTCTCCCTAAGGAATACAGGTAGTCCTCAACTTACAACCATGATTGAGCCCGAAATTTCTGTCGCCGAGTGAAACAGTTCTGTGAGTTTCGCCCCATTTTACGATCTTTCTTGCCACCGCTGTTAAGCGAATCACTGCCACTGCAATACGGTTGTTAAGTGAATCTGCCTCCCCCATTGACTTTGCTTGTCAGAAGAGGTCGCAAAAGGGGATGACTTGGCCCGGGGACACTGCAGCCGTCATAAATATGAGTCGCCTGCCAAGCGTTCGAATTTTGATCTTGTGACCATGGCGATAGCAGTGTGGGTGAAAAATGGTCAAAAGTCACTTTTCTCAGCGCCGCTGTAACTTGGAACGGTCACTAAACAAACTGTTGCAAGTTGAGGACTACCTGGGCACGATTTGGCATTTCCCCCAAAGGCTAGCACTAATCAAGAGGGCCTTGTTTTTTTCACTTTTTGTTTCTCCCCAATCTTTACTTCTTGTTCCAGAGCTGAAGCAGATGCTCTTGAATAAGGAGTAATATCCCATCAATCCAGGTCCAGAAGCTGAAATTATTTTCCTCTGGGGAGCTTGCAGATGGTTCCTGGAGGGGGAAAAAAAAACCAGAGGGCAGCTAAACGAGGATGCTGGCAGATGGACAGCAGAAACACCCGAAGGAGCTTTTTCGAGGACAATTCCTTACCTTCGCAAACCGGTCCCATGCGATGGTACTCTGCAAGTTCACGCCTGGCCCTTTGATGGGAAGGAAAAAGTAAGGAGAAAATCACTGCCTTGACAAGGATGTGAACCCAAGCAGAATACAGTTGGTCGGGCCTGCAGCCATATTTCTCTTGGATCTTTGGCCTGCCACACTTTCTATTATTCTACTATGCCTTTTTCTATTGTGGGAAAATGGGAGTGGGGATTGTACTGCTGTGTAGCCATAACAAAATTCCTTCTAGAAAGCCAAGGTCATCCTTTTTCTGCACCTGACAGGAATTGGATGGGTGGAACTGCCAGCACGGCAGTGGGAGATTGGACCATGTGGGGATTGTACTGCTGTGTAGCCATAACAAAATTCCTTCTAGAAAGTCAAGGTCATCCTTTGTCTCTGCACCTGACAGGAATTGGATGGGTGGAACTGCCAGCACGGCAGTGGGAGATTGGACCATGTGATGGGACTTGTGGGTGTGGGGGCAGGATCTTGAACTTTCAACTAGATGGGGAAAACTGGGAAGCTTTCAGATGTGGGTTTTCCCAGATGTGCCAACATGGCTCTCTTAATAAATTGGAACTTTGAGCAATACTTTGCCTTGGACTCTGATTTACTTTGGGATGCTATTTGGAACCCTGACACCCTTATTTCTTTCAACAGGGCTATTTTTGTCTCACAAGGAGAATGAGTGGAAAACTGCTGGGAAGCAGAATGCAAGAAATAGAGCACAATGAATCAAGCACCCCTACTATCAATTCTGATTCTGCATTCCCAGCTCCTAAATGCCCAATTTATAAACCTCCAATTTTGCCTAAACTTTTCAGCCTACCTCTGCTGAAAAGACAAGAGACAGAATATGCCTGGCCAGGACTTTAAACCCAGACCTGTCCATATCAATGGAATCCCCGCTTCGTCTCCATAGGGACAAAACATCCCATTTTTACCACAGAGTTTTTCTCCCAGCATCTTGAGTTGATGGTTATCCAGGCCTCGCTCACTAACTGCTGAGAACTGCCAGGACAATACAACAGAAAGCTGGGCCCAGGTGGCAGCTGGTGGTTTGGAGAAAAACAGTTGGTTCTAGGAAAGGGGAAGAAAAAAGCATTAATCAGATACTTGATTTTATCTATATAAATAAAATGTAACTATGAGTTTGTTCAAAACCACTAATCTCAGAAACTACTGCACCAATCGCCACCAAATTTTCACACAATGTTCCTTACAAGTGTAGCACCAATGATACGTACAGATTGTGTGGATGGCACACTGGTGCCAGGTACACACCACACAAATGTAAAACTGCAACTCTTCTGTGTGTTTCCCTCACTCACCCCCCCTCTCCTTCGTGGCCCCTCCCACCCAGCCACCGACAGCGGCCTCTCTCACCCCCGCCGCCCATGCCAACTCCCCCCCCCCCAATCAAGGCCGCTGCCGAGTCAGCGGCTTCTCTCTCCAGGTAGGTAGGTAGGTAGGTAGGTAGGTAGAGGGATAGAGAGAGAGAGAGGGAGAAAAACAGTAGGTAGGTAGGTGGATAGAGAGAGAGGGAGAAATACAGTAGGTAGGTAGGTAGGTAGGTAGAGGGATAGAGAGAGAGAGAGGAAGAAATACAGTAGGTAGGTAGGTAGGCAGAGGGATAGAGAGGGAGAAATACAGTAGGTAGGTAGGTAGGTAGGTAGGTAGGTAGGTAGGTAGGTAGGTAGAGGGATACAGGGAGAAATACAGTAGTAGGTAGGTTTAACCAGACTGGGCCACAGCAACGCGTGGCCAGGATAGCTAGTTTTAAAAATGCAAAGAGAATATATATGAGGAACAGTTTTAGAGACATAATTCATCCCCTTGGGCTGCCCAAAGAAACTGGGAGGACAGATTAGCATTCTGCAACCTTTTGTTGTGGTCTGCCAGCGGCCTGAGGAGCTGGCAGCAGAGTCGGAGGTTGGGGAGGAACATGGGCCACTCCTGGAGTCTGGGGAAGGCTCAGATGAGGCCTCTGCGTTGGAGGCAGAGAGGGGGCCAGGGCCATCTGGGAGTTATGTGCTGCCTCCAAAGCAACGTATCTCTTTACTGTCCGGTGTATTACACTATTCCGCATTTATTTCCTAACACTGGTTACGGGACCAGAGTTGTAACACTGGTTCTGAATTCAGAGTTGCTAACAGGAAGCATGAGAGAAACAATTCCTTCCGAGAACTTAAGACTAGTGATCTATGGAAGCGGAATGAGAGGCCTTCCCCAACCAAAATAGAGGAAAGTTGGTTCCAATACAAGTGATAAGAAAACGATAATGGCCAATCTGGGTAGAAGAAGTTTGGTCTACAGTAGAGAGATCTTGCCCACTTCTGAGAAACAGCTGTAAGAAAACAGATTCTTACCTTAGTATCTCTGCTGAGCATAATAAACCATAAAATGGAAGCCCAAGCACTAGCAATCTGGTTGGCATTGGAAACAATCACCACTGGCAAGGTGGATGTCTGATGATGAAAAAAGGTTAGACAAGAGGGAATTGATACAAACACACCACAAAGGCACTCCAGGGCATTGTACCTACAAAAGACTTATTGCTGTATTTGTAGTCCATTCAGTGGCATAAAAGCAAGATGTGCAGACACAATTCCAACCACAATGGATTATAGCCGTTCTCAGGTAGTTCTTGGGGAGGGACAGTGTTGTGGCAATGCAGAAAGATGATAGTTATTTTGAGAGTTAGTAACATATTTTGCTTTCTCCTTCATATTAAGAAAAGTCTAGAAATTTAGACGCGTATAGAAAATAGGCGATAATATTTGTTTATACATCAATTCTATGTAGCTGCCCATCTCATAAGAAGCAATAAATACTGAATCTTTTGGTTTTATAATCACTGAGAGAATGGATGTATCTTATGCCACCACTGACCAGAAACAGATCAGAGAAGAATCTAGTTCAGGGACTCCAACCTTGGCAACCTTAAGACTTGTGGACTTCAACTCCCAGAATTCCTCAGGCACCTGGCTGAGCAACCCTGGGAGTTGAGGTCCACAAGTCTATAAATTGCCAAGGTTGGAAACCCCTGATGTAGTTCACCAGGATCTCCCAAATTCAGTCTAAGTTTCCCTGATCCATAATGCCAATATGAAATAACAACAACAATAAATAATAATAAATAATAAAAAACAACTGAAATGTATACTTTATCGCGGGAACAGGAGATAGCATAGTAAAAAAAAAAAAAAGGAACTGGAAAAAAAATCACAAAATACTGCAACCTGGCCACTGAAACTATGCGATTATGGATGAAACATGTAACAGTGATGCCCATTGTCATTGGGGCACTTGGTACCATGTCCAAGAATTTTACAAAATACATCAATGAATTGCAGCTTCCTGCAATAATATCAGCAGAACTGTAAAAAAACTGCGCTACTCGGAATATCGTATATTTTAAGAAGGTACCTGGTTGATACCTAGGGCACTGGAAGCAACCCGTATCAACCATTTGCACCAGTCAGTGGTATTTATGATGCATTTTTGAATGTTCAGTTGACTGAGTTTCATGTTTAATGAATAAAAGAAAAATAATAATACATAATAATAAAGCTTCCGCCGCCCCGCCCCCATCTAAATTTAAGGGAATCAGGAAGATTCTATTACCTGTAGCTCGCACTTGATACCTTGATAGCAGTAGTCCAGGGTGAATGTGATAACGTGCAATTCTTCAGTGACAGACAACGATCCCTATCGCCCAAACCCCAGGAGAAAATGAACAGAGGCTGATCAGAGCTCATGAGGCTACTGCATGCCATGCTTTCAGTTTTTTACTGCAGCACTAGCTTACAAGCGTATATCAACTAGATTAACAATGAGACACATAGATAATGGAAAATTTGGACAAACTTTTGGTTTTAGTAGGAGAAAACATTATATGTATTTTATAATAGTAAAGTGGCTTCTAGAGATAATTGAGTGTCATGTTATAAAACAGGAATTCATGGGGAAACATTTTTAGTATCTTTTTTATATATGGAATAACTATGGAAAAATAACTGACTTGATAAACAATAATGCTACTATGTGGAAAATAATAGTGATATATATGTAATGAAAGGAAAATTGATAAATATGTTTGCAATTTTAAGTACTCATGCACAAAACGTTTGCCCGAACAACATGCTATACAAAGCACAAGATGAATAATGTTTTTTTACTTGTTTTTATGTTAAAAATAAAACATTTTTACAAACAAAAAACAAGGGCTCCCTTTGTAAGAGATATGTTTCCTTCAGTGGCTGATGGACAAGTTGGTTTTCTTTATACATTCGGAGAAGGGATTCCTCACCTTACAATGGCAATTAGGAGCAGAACTTCCATCTCCAAACAAAGAGGACATAAAGGGCAATCCAGGTCCGTGGTCAACAAAGCCCCCCTCGTCCATGACCTTGTGTCTGAGGGGGAGCCGGACCTGGTAGGAATTGCGGAGACCTGGTTGGGCCACGAGGGTGGACTTCCCCTCGTTGAAATGTGCCCACCAGGTTACCGCGCTTTTCATCAGCCCCGGGCCCTAGGTAGGAGTGGAGGGGTAGCGGTTATTGTTAGGGAAGGTCTTGAGCCGAGAGAGACCATTGTGCCATAGACCACCGGTTGTGAGTCCCTCTGCGTGAAGTGGGGCCTAGGGAGGCAGTTGGGCTTGCTGGTTGTATACCTGGCTCCCCGGTATGTAGCAGCAGCCCTGCCCGAGCTCCTTGAGATGATCGCTACGGTGGCAGTCGAGACCCCCAGACTTGTAGTCATGGGGGACTTTAATTTGCCATCGGTGGGCGAATCATCCGAGGTAGCTCGGGAGTTCATGGCTTCCATGACGGCCATGGATCTGACCCAACTAATTCAAGGCCCCACCCACGAGGGTGGACATACACCGGATCTCATCTTTGTCTCAGGCCAATGGAAGAGTGATCTGGGTATAGGGGATATAGTCATCACGCCCTTGTCATGGTCAGACCACTCACTTCTCCGGCTCGACTTTCCAACCGCTGTCCCCCACCGCGGGGAGGCGGAACCTGAGTTGCCTATTTGGTTCCGCCCCAGGTGCCTGATGGACCCTGATGGGTTCCAGGCGGCGCTTGGGCCACTTCCTGTACCCCTGACCCGCGCCCCGATGGAGGACCTCGTGGCCGCATGGAATACTGCGACCACGGGAGCCTTGGATCGGGTCGCGCCCTTGCGGCCTCTCTTGCGGCAGCGAGCCACTCTGGCTCCTTGGTTTACCGAGGAGCTAAGGGTGATGACGCACCACAAGAGATGCCTAGAGAGAAGATGGAGGTCTACTCGATCTGAATCCGACCGAACACAGGTAAGAGCCCATTTACGGACTTACACTGTGGCGCTGAGAGTGGCCAAACGCCATCATTGTGCCACTCTCATAGCATCCGCAGATAACCGCCCTGCCGCCCTGTTTAGGGTGACCCGTTCCCTCCTTCAACAGAGGGTGCGGGAAGCCCCATTACAGGGTAGAGCAGAGGAATTTGTGATTTATCTGCAGGAGAAAATCGCTCAGATCCAGAACGAGTTAGTCTCCATTGATGGCCCAGTGGGAGGGCACGAGGCGGATCTTGGTTGGGAGTTCAACTCTGTTACTTCCGAGGATATGGACAGGTTACGTGGGCGACTGCGAGCCACCACATGTTTATTGGACACGTGTCCCTCCTGGCTTGTACTGGCATCCTGGGAGATGACACGAGGCTGGCTCCAAGAGGTTGTCAACGCTTCTTTAAGCGAGGGTTTCTTGCCTGCCTCCCTTAAAGAGGCCATGGTGAGGCCCCTCCTGAAGAAGCCCTCTTTGGACCCAGCTTTATTAGCCAACTATCGTCCCGTCTCCAACCTTCCCTTTCTGGCGAAGGTTGTAGAGAGTGTGGTGGCACAACAGTTTCCCCGTCACCTGGAGGAAGTTGATTATCTAGACCCGCGCCAGTCCGGCTTTCGGCCCGGGCATAGCACCGAGACGGCATTGGTCGCGTTGGTAGATGATCTCTGGAGGGCCAGAGATGGGGGTTGCTCCTCCATCCTGGTCCTATTAGGCCTCTCAGCGGCTTTTGATACCATCGACCATGGTATCCTATTGCATCGGCTGGGGGGGTTGGGGGTGGGAGGCACCGTTTTACGGTGGTTCTCCTCCTACCTCTCCGGTCGATCGCAATTTGTGTTGGCAGGAGAGCAGAGGTCGACCTCGAGACCCCTCACATGCCTCTCCTGTTCAACACATATTGCGATCCGCCTCTACGTTGATGATACGCAGTTGTATATATCTACCCCAAACCACCCCAACGATGCCGTAGCGGTGATGTGCCAGTGCCTGGAAGCCGTGCGGATCTGGATGGGAAGTAACAGACTCAGGCTCAACCCGGCCAAGACCGAGTGGCTGTGGTTTCCGGCCGCCCGATTCAACCAGTTGACTCAATCACTGGCCATAGGGGGCGAACACCTTGCCCCTGTGGATGGGGCGCGCAACTTGGGTGTCCTCCTGGATACCCGGCTGTCCATGGAAGATCAAGTGACAGCAGTGGCCAGGAGGGCGTTTTACCAGGTTCGCCTGGTACGCCAGTTGCGACCCCTATTGGATCGGGATGCCCTTTGCACAGTCACTTATGCCCTCGTGACATCCCGACTGGACTATTGTAACTCTCTCTACATGGGGCTCCCCTTGAGGTGCACCCGAAGACTTCAGCTGGTCCAGAATGCAGCCGCGCGAGCAATAATGGGGACCGCAAGGTACACCCATATAACACCTCTCTTGCGCGAGCTGCACTGGCTGCCTGTCGTCTTTCGGGTGCGCTTCAAGGTGCTAGTTATCATCTTTAAAGCGCTCCATGGCTCGGGACCTAGCTATCTGCAGGATCGGATCCTGCCCCATACATCCTCACCGCCGATTCGCTCCCACAGAGAGGGACTTCTCCGGGTGCCGTCCACTAGACTTTGTCAGCGGGCGACGCCCAGGGGAAGGGCCTTCTCTGTGGCGGGCCCAGCCCTCTGGAACGACCTTCCCCCCAACATTAGAACAACCATGGACCTCCGCTCCTTCCGTCAGAAATTAAAAACATACTTTTTCTGCTTGGCCGGCCTAGGTTAGTCTCTACCTTTAGGGTTTAGGGAACACTAGTTTTAATGTGGGGATTTTAGTGCAGGGACAATTAAGTTTAATTTGTTTTTACTCTATTGTATTTATTTTTGTATATATATTTTATGTGTTTTAATTTTTCCCTGTGCACCGCTCCGAGTCCCCTTGGGGAGAGGACGCGGTATATAAAAATAAAATATTATTATTATTATTATTATTATTATTATTATTATTATTATTATTATTATTATTATTATTATTATTATTATTATTATTATTATTATTATTATTATTAATCCCTACAATCCTGGTCCCAGCAATCCCAGTTCCTGTCTTATCGTTAGGTAAGGCAGTTTCTTTCTGGTTTCCCACAACCAAAGTAAGCGGGGAAGTTAGTTAAGATGTTCCCGTGTCCCAGGTCTGCAGGCAGGTAAAATGGGATGAGGAAGTGAGGCAGTGTGTAAAAGATGCTGCATGGGTTTGGGGAGGATGTGTGAGCCGTGGGTTGGCCACACAAGGAGATGTGTGAGAGACACAGGGAGGGTGCTCAAGAGGATGAAGGGATTTGCAAGAGGCACAGGTTGGGAAGGGTCAGTGAAAGACCAGGCTGGGCACGGTAAGCAACTGTGGGAGGCACAGGGAAGCTGCTGTGGCCTAGAGGTAGAGCTCTTTCCTCACAAACAGGAGGTTGTGAGTTCGATCCTAAGTAGAAGAAAATGTAGGGTCTCCTGCTTGGGCAGGGTGTTGAACTAGATGACCTGCAAGGTCTCTTCCAACTCTGTTAATCTGTTAAAGGTCAGGGAGGGTATGCAACTGACTGGTGTGAACAGAGACGATGGGGGGGGGGGGGTATATGGGTGAGCTTATTCCAGTGACTTTAACCTTCCCTGCTAATTTCTCCACTGACTTTCTAGGGCTGAAGTGTCAAACTTGTGGCCCGTGGGCTGTATATGTAATGCGCTGGCCATCCCCACCCCCATTTTAGTGAAGGGGGAAAAGTTGTGATACATCACATGATGACATTTATACAATACAATACAATACAATACAATACAATACAATACAATACAATACAATACAATACAATACAATAGCAGAGTTGGAAGGGGCCTTGAAGGTCTTCTAGTCCAACCCCCTGCCTAGGCAGGAACTTTATACCGTTTCAGACAAATGGCTATCCAACATCTTCTTGAAGACTTGCAGTGTTGGGGCATTCACAACTTCTGGAGGCAAGCTGTTCCACTGATTAATTGTCCTAACTGTCAGGAAATTTCTCCTCAGTTCTAAGTTGCTTCTCTCCTTGATTAGTTTCCACCCATTGCTTCTTGTTCTACCCTCAGGTGCCTTGGAGAATAGTTTGACTCTCTTTTCTTTGTGGCAGCCCAAGATATCGGAAGACTGCTATCCTGTCTCCCCTAGTCCTTCTTTTCATTAAACTAGACATCCCCAGTTCCTGCAACCGTTCTTCATATATTTTAGCCTCCAGTCCCCTAATCATCTTTGTTGCTCTTCTCTGCACTCTTTCTAGAGCCTCCACATCTTTTTTACATCGTGGCGACCAAAATTGAATGCAGTATTCCAAGTGTGGCCTTACCAAGGCATTATAAAGTGGTATTAACACTTCACGTGATCTTGATTCTATCCCTCTGTTTATGCAGCCTAGAACTGTGTTGGCTTTTTTGGCAGCTGCTGCACACTGCTGGCTCATATCTAAATGGTTGTCCACTAGGACTCCAAAATCCCTCTCACAGTTGCTACTATTGAGCAAGGTACCATCTATACTGTACCTGTCCATTTTGTTTTTCTTCCCCTCTTTAGGGAGAAGCTGGAAGAGAAGGCTGCAAATGGCGAACATGAGATCATAGGGTGCTTGACAACCACTTTTAACTGGGAAAGGATTGCCAAGCACCCAGACCATGAACGTGTGATCATGGGGATACTGAGATAGCCAGAACAGCTTGGCTGGCTGGGGAATTCTGGGAGTTGAAGTCCGCCAGTCTTAAAAGAGCCAACTTTGCAGACCCCTGCACTAAATGATCACCTTTTATTTAACGTTTCAAGGTGTTGGTCACCATCTTTAAAGCGCTCCATGGCACAGGACCTAGTTATTTGCGGGATCGTATCCTGCCCCATACATCCCTTCTGCCGATTCGCTCCCACAGAGAGGGACTTCTCGGGGGCCGTCCACTAGGCAATGCCAGCGGGCGACGCCCAGGGGAAGGGCCTTCTCTGTGATGGGCCCGACCCTTTGGAACGACCTACCTCCCGATATTAGAACTACCACAGACCTCAGTTCCTTCCGCCAAAAAGTTAAGACCTATCTGTTCCATCAGGCTGGCTTGGCCTAATTTATGCTTCTCGCATAAATTTAAATTGTCTTTTTCGGTTTTAATGGGATATAGTTTTTAATGTTTTATGAATTTTAGTACCGGGTTATTTAATTCAATTTTAATTATGTATGTATCGTTATGTTTTTAGAGGTTTTAATTTTCCTGTACACCGCCCCGAGTCCCTTTGGGGAGAGGGGGCGGTCTAGAAATTTAATAAAATAAATAAATAAATAAATAAATAACTGAAATCTCACCTCACTAATCCCTTTGTTGCCTTTCCCTCCACCAGAGATTTTCTGCTCTTTCACTGTCTTCCTCAGAGAAAAGAGAAAAAATAAATATGAATGAGGCTGAAAGGGAACAAAGATCAGATCAGATCAAACCAAATCATTGTATTGCTGAAAAGTTTTCTCCAACCTATTGCCTTCCAAAGAGATGACTTCAACAGGTTATCTTTTCAAAGAAATACTTATCATCCTATTCCGTCGTATAAACCAAAGAACCTATTATAAAATAAACCTAGTTTTTTATGACTGTGGCCCCTTAGAAAACAAATTTGAAAAAATACTGGACATCTTGTGGAAGCACAGCAAACCCTCTCTGTTGGTTCATTAAAGCAGGGGTCCCCAACCTTTGCAACTTTAAGTCTGAAGGACTTCAGCTCCCAGAATTCTCCAGCCAGCAAAGCAAAGCTGGCTGGAGAATTCTGGGAGCTGAAGTCCTTCAGACTTAAAGTTGCAAAGGTTGGGGACCCCTGCATTAAAGCATGCTAATCTTTTTAGTCTTCCATGAAAGCTTGAAAAAAAACCATGCCTCTGCTTTAAAATAAACGAATCGTTGATGCTGGACATTTTTAATGCAACTTTTGAAGTAATGGGGTCTTTCTTACAGACCAACATAAATGTCTGGAAAAAGAGGTCTGTACTTTAATGAATAACAGAAAGCTGGTGTGAGATCAGAAGCATGTCTTCCATATTCGTTTTTTTTTTCCCCTCACCAATTTGAACTTCTTCTCAACTTCTTCTCTTGCATATTGAGTGTTCCAGTTGGTTTTAAAAGATTATTTAAATAAAAGACCAATTAATGTATGCAATTGAGAAAACAAATGTTCTCTGGGATTGTTTTATGCTCCTGACACACAACAATTTTATCAAGAGCGTTCATTATTTTAACGTCTTTTTAGAAGAGGGGATGTAGATTATTTGGGCTTTGATGGGCAATGCCATTTTGCTGCTACAGTACCAAACACTGGAACAACGTACTTCCTGAAATATTTAAACACTAGGGTTTTTAATGACTAGGTAAATAATAGGTCAACATTTTAGCCACCTGAACTCCCTAATACATGTTGTGTGTTTGGCAAGGGGACAGAAGCAGGAGATGCAAGACAGGTGGTTGCCTTGGGGCTTGGAAGTATGGGTGACAAAGGGCGCCTCCTTGCCCAAGACTTTTCTCCTTTTATAAACAAACCTGGGTGGGAGCCTGACAAGGACCTGAGTTAGAAAATCAGCACAAGAGGGAGGGAAAAGCTACGGCGTTACCACCTCCTCCCAAACTGCAGCTGCCAAGTCAGCCATTGACTCAGTCCCTTTGTTGTGACCTAGTTCGGTGATTCTCAACCTGTGATCCGCGGATCCCTGGGGGACATGATGTCATCACAGGGAGTCCACGAAGGCTTGAAGGAATGTTATGATTTCAATCTTGACTTAAGTCTTGGGTCTCACTGGCAATGGTCCGTGGCTACAAAAGATACAGGTAGTCCTTGGCTTACAACAGTTGCTTTAGTGACCACTTGGAAATTACAGCGGCACTGAAAAAGGTGACTTGTGACCATTGCAGATTCCCCATGACCATGTGAATCAAAATTCAGATGCTTGGCAACCGCCATATATTTATGACGGTTGCAACGTCCAGGGTTGTTGCAACCCTTTTGCAACATTCTGACAACCAAAGTCAATGGGGAAACCAGATTCACTTAACCACCGGGTTACTCACTTATCATCTGCCGTGATTCACTGAACGAAAGGTCGTGAAATGAGACAAAATTCACTTAACGAATGTCTCACTGAGCAGCAGAAATGTTGGGCTCAATGGTGGTCATAAGTCAAAAGGATTACCTGTATTTAAGGGGGATCTGTTGTGAAAAAAAGATTGAGAACCACGGACCTAGATGGTTAAGAGTGACCCTCATGGATCCGTGATCAATTGCAGCAGGTCTGGAAGCAGCAGGAGCTAAATGTCCTCCTTTGTTCCCGCTCAGCTTCAATTACTACAGTCTTAGTAACAGGGGTGGGCTGCTGGGGGTTCCCAGGGGTTCCAAAGAACCTCTAGCTAAGATTCTGTGCAGTTTGGAGAACCCCCAAATCCCACTCCTGGCTGGACCCGTCCACCCCACCGCTCCCTGAAGTCCCCACGCGGCACATTTTGGATGCAGGTAACTGCAGGGCGCGCACGGAGGTTCTGGGAGGGTGAAAAACAGGCCTACCGGAAGTTCGGAAGGGCCTCCAGAACCTGGGGAAGCTTGAGGAAAACCTCTGAAGCCCAGGGAGGGAAAAAATTCCCGACGTGGCCGACTAGGCCACTTCCACCAAGCAACCAGGCAGAGAAACCCTTGCTAAAATCTTTGAAGCCCACCCCTGCTTAACACCTGAGCACCCACGGCTTTTTCACCCAATAAAGCTGATTCACAGGAGGCATAAAAAAAAATAATACAAGCAAACAAAATCTAATTTTCACCACATTTTCATCTCCCACAACTCCAACTAAAACGCAACTATGGAAACATTAAAATCTGCACGGGTAACATGGAAGGGAAAGAATAAAAAGGAGATACGTGGTGATATTTTGGGTAGGTGAGATTTTTTTAAAAATGCATCCCAAATGGACAACCACTAAATAGCGTATAAGAAATACAGACCAAATTTCTAAGCTATGGCCAAAATTTAGTAGAATAGGATGGCAAAAAAATAACAATAGCACGTAGACTCACATACCGCTTTAGAGGGCTTTACAGCCCTCTCTAAGCGGCTTAAAGTCAGCCTATTGCCCTGGGTCCTCATTTTATTGACCTCGGAAGGATGGAAGGCTGAGTCAACCTTGAGCCTGGTGAGATTCGATCTGCCAAATTGCAGTGAGCTGGCAGTCAGCAGAAGTAGCCTGCAGCACTGTACTCTAACCCAGGGATCTCCAACCTTTGCAACTTTAAGTCTGAAGGACTCCAGCTCCCAGAATTCTCCAGCCAGCTTTGCTGGCTGGAGAATTCTGGGAGCTGAAGTCCTTCAGACTTAAAGTTGCAAAGGTTGGAGACCCCTGCTCTAACCACTGTGCCACTGCGGCTCCTGTTGTATTTCCAGTCCCCCCTTTTAGCATTTAAACAGATCCTCTTGCTCAAAACTATCCTTTCTCCTTGCCATATATTGAAAGATTCAAAACATCATCCAATATTCCCGTACAATGTATTTAAAATCACAAACGAGTCCTTGCTTTTGGGGCTCGTCCATCATCAAGGTTTTGGTGCTGGATGTCAAAATATTGAACCTCCGGAACCTTCAAAATGAAAAACAAAGAGAGCGAGAAAATAAAAATACAAGGATCAGTCACAACACATGCCATGTCCTGGTGGTCACAGGATGATATATTTCAGTGGTGGGGTCCAGATCCCGTTGCAACTGGTACGGTTGCAACGGGGCCTGGCGATCACTACATGAACGCGTGCAGTGTGCCCACAAATGCATCCTTACCTCTTGCGACGTCTCCGCAAGCCTCCGCGACGCTCCAGCTGCTTGGTGGAGTGTCGCGCAGGCACCGGAAGCGCCAAAGAACTCAAACACAGGTAAGGAGCTCAGGCGGGTGGATGGGCCCTCCGGAGCACCGTACCGGAACGGTACCCGCCTGCAACCCACCACTGATATATTTATATTTCTATAAAACATGATCATGGTATCTCCTTTGCCAGGCAAGTATGTATTCAGAGAGAGTGTCTTGCCTTAACACATTCATAATAAACTTTTTGAACAGGTGTCAAATTTGGAATTATGAAAGCAGGGCGTGAATCTTCTCCCAAAACAGGTGTAATGACCATTCACAAAACAGCCGCCACAGTGAATATGTGCCTGTGTCACAAATACCAATTTTCCAGGAGGCAAACTGGGGAGGCTCCTTACCATTCGAAGGAAACTTTCTTCCCGTTGACTGGGCACACTCTCAAAACAAAACACTGAACTGGGCACACTCTCAAAACAAAACACTGAACCTTTTTATGTGCAAAAATTGCCCATAGAGTTTATGAAGGATCTAGGGCTGTGATGGCGAACCTGTGGCACGCAGAACCATTTCTTAGGACACCCGAGGCATTGCCCTGTCAGCTCTAGCACGCTTGTGTGCGCTGGCCAGCTGATTTAGGCCTTCTTTTGAGGCCTTTTTTCGCCCTCTGGAGGCTCCAGGGAAGCTCCTGAAGCCTCTGGAGGTGGGGGGGGGAGGCTGTTTTCGCCCTCCCCAGGCTCCTAGAAAGCCTCTGGAGCCTGGGGAGGGCGAAAAAAGCGTGCCAAAAGCAAGGGGTCGCACACAGAGCATTATGGGTGTGGCACGCCCATGCACAACCCCCCTGCGCTCCCGCTTTTGCCATGCGAGCCAAAAATGGTTAGCCATCACTGATCTAGGGGCATTCTTGGGCATCACAATTGCCCCAGAGACTGCCTGTCTGATTTGTAACATCTCATTTAGCACTGTGCAATGTTTAAAATATCCAATAGAGAAATCTAAGCTGAGTTTCTAGGTAAGAGCTTATCCACTCCTGGTTTACTCAAATTGTAGGGCAAGCATACTACTGCCTTCTCCAAAAGTCTCCCCTCCTTTGTATCCACTGCAGTTTTCCAATCTCAGTTTCTTTTCAATTCTGCTAAGTAGGTGATTTTGGAGATGGGCCTGAGGACTGAAAGAAGATCTTCAAATCTCACATCTATCAATAACCCATTTATCTCTTTCTAAGAAGGGCCCCACTATGAACTCCTCCTCCATTAACCAGATAAGTAAAGCTTTACAACCTCCAGATTAAGAATCATGGTCCATCCACTACCCTCCCAGATAGGAAAGGCTCCTTATTCCCCATTGCTTTTATTCAGCGATTTCTTACCCGGTCAAGTCAGTAGCATCCCTGAAAAAGGTAAGAACAAGGAAGATCAATCAATGGGTGATTCCCACATGTCTAGTCCCCTCCCACCACAACGCTACAAGCTCCATTAGTAAAAATTAAGATCTACAAAGCCTAGGGCATGAGTGTCCAACCCAACTTGCATGGGCCACGTATAAATCACAAAATAAAATTTAAAGTTTACAATCTTGTCGGGCCACGTTACCAGTTGTCAAGGGCTGTGGGAGGCCCATGGGCCACAGAGAAAGACACACCTGGTCTAGAGGTTTATTTAAAAAAATTCTTGTTATTAAAGAGTTTTAATAATAACGCAAAGAGAAATTAGGGGGGGAAAAGAGAATAGAAAGAAAACGAAATACGAAATGTAAAAGAGAAAAGAGGAAGAACAAAAAAGAACATTTAAAGAAGGAACCCCAGATCTTCCTTGCAACAACAAGTACAAGCAAATTAACTTTTTCCATTTCTCTGGTATTTATTTATTAAATTTATATGCTGCCCAGTTCCCCAAAAAGGCAACTCTGGCCGACTTATATTACACATGTTAGGTGATATCTCCGTTGGGAGACAAGCAGAGAGTGTGCAGCAGAGAATGCAGCCAGAGGAATGTTGCTAATATACACGCAATAAGTATACCAGACACTGTTTAAGTAAAATAGAATAGCTTTTACTTAGGTTTGTAAAAACTACTAAACTAAGCTACTGCTCAATAAGCAATGATGTCAAATTGAGTCAACAGTCTCAATAATATCAAATATCTTACACAATCTTCAGTCTTCTTCAGTAGCCACAGTTCACAGCAAATAGTTATCACATACAGCAAGTCCAGTAGAGAGAGAGAGAGAGAGAGATGCGCTCTCCTTGCCTTCTCTTATAGTTAGAGATAATTGCACTTACTAATTGCACTCTAACATTACATCAGCCTAATACACACACATAGCTCACTTCTTCCCATAACCTCATCCCGCCCATGGATCTTTTCACAAATCCAAAAATTGCTGTCATTTCTGACAAAAAAGTTCATTTAGGGTTTCTAGACTTTTATAAAAAAAGATTTCTTATTTTAACCCTGACCAAACAAGTCATTTTTATAAAAGGCTAGAGTTTCAGTAGAATAACATACCGGTCAATGTCAATCTTCACTGCCAGTGGTTTGCTTCGATCCAGCAGTTTTACCAGTAGTCTGAATCGTGGAAATAGCAACCAATTAAAATCCATGTGGTTAAAAAAAAAAAGGGGGGGGGGGGAATGTAATTATATATTTAAAATGAATTGCTTTCCTACTAGTCAAAAGTGCTTCTGCAACATCCTATTTATTAATACTGTCTTGAGGTGTTCTGAAAGATTCTTCCTAAATAACCAAATAATATAACCATCCTGGTGGGATTTGAACTGCTAAATGGCAGACTGCTGAAGTAGCCTGCAGTACTGCACTCTAACCACTGCGCCACCAGGGCTCTTTTCCTTGATCTTGGTGCTAGACTTTATGGAGTAGAGCAAATTCATTCTGTTTCACTACCTAAATCTGCAATTCAATTGTCTCAATCAAATTGTGATCGTAAGAGTATGAACAATAGCAGAGTTGGAAGGGACCTTGGAGGTCATCTAGTACAATCCCCTGCCTAGGCAGGAAGCCCTATACCATTTCAGACAAATGGCTATCCAACATCTTCTTAAAGACTTGTAGTGTTGGGGCATTCACAACTTCTGGAGGCAAGCTGTTCCACTGTTCAATTGTTCTAACTGTCAGGAAATTTCTCCTCAGTTCTAAGTTGCTTCTCTCCTTGATTAGTTTCCACCCATTGCTTCTTGTTCTGCCCTCAGGTGCCTTGGATAATAGTTTGACTCCCTCTTCTTTGTGGCAACTCCTGAGATATTGGAAGGCTGCTATCCTGTCTCCCCTAGTCCCTTTTTTATTAAACTGTATTTCTCCCTCTCTCTCTATTCCCTTATCTACCTACCTACTGTAATACAATAATACAATACCATAGTTGGAAGGAACCTTGGAGGTCATCTAGTCCAACCCCCTGCCTAGGCAGGAAGCCCTATACCGTTTCAGACAAACGGCTATCCAACATCTTCTTGAAGACTTCCAGTGTTGAAGCATTCACAACTTCTGGAGGCAAGCTGTTCCACTGATTGATTGTTCTAACTGTCAGGAAATTTCTTCTCAGTTCTAAGTTGCTTCTCTCCTTGATTAGTTTCCACCCATTGCTTCTTGTTCTGCCCTCAGGTGCTTTGGAGAATAATTAAAGACTCATCTTTATGAGACTGGCGGCTATATAGACCTGAATCATAAATTTATACTAAATAACCTGGCCCTGTTCTGCGAGAAAGCTACTTTTTCTGAGCACAGATGAACTACAGTAATTCCCTAAGGCGACAATAACAATAATAACACCACCACCAATACTATAAATGTCTGGGACCCACATCCTTTGATCTGGGGCCTTCTAAAATTTTCCGTTTCCTGCCCAAAATTGTCCCCGGGAACGGCCATTGTTGGACTAAGGATTCCCTCACCTGGCCCGGACGGAGAACTTGTGGTTGGTTCTCAGAACCAGGGGACGTTTGTTGGGAACTTGCATCTTAGGCTGTACCTCCACCACAAAAGCACTGCCGAGAGGAGAGCAACGTTAGTCTTCTACAACCCTTCTCTTCTTTTGCCCACCTCCCTATTTAACATTTCCTTACTGGCAGAATCCTTTCCCCTCCCTTGTCACCTTTTCAAGAGGCAGATTATTTGCTCCTGAAGCCCCTTGAACATAAGGGGGAACTGGTCCTTGAGGGGATCTGAGTCGTAAGTCAACTTTTCGTGCATCCCTTTCAGTATCTTTAATAGGTGCAGCAAGTGGAAGAGGATCTCCACGCTCTTAGTAAACCTGTAATTCAGGAGGAAGACCAGTGGATAACAGGACTCTCTATGAGCAGCCTGTGCAGACATCAGCAAGAGTCAAAAAAATAACAACACCTAACTATAAGTCCTCAACAGCAGGATTCCTATCT
The DNA here is from genome assembly GCA_039707465.1 of Rhabdophis nuchalis. Classification (NCBI taxonomy): domain Eukaryota; kingdom Metazoa; phylum Chordata; class Lepidosauria; order Squamata; family Natricidae; genus Rhabdophis; species Rhabdophis nuchalis. The sequence continues at coordinate 169,129,316 of CM077646.1, forward strand.
TACTTTTTCATCATCCTCAGTGATGATTTAAAACAGCTTTGCTGTCTGGAGAATTCTGGGAGCTGAAGTCCTTCAGACTTAAAGTTGCAAAGGTTGGAGACACTTGCTCAACAGGGAAGCCTGAAATTAAATAGACTGCAATTCCTTTCAATGGCTTCGATAGGGAATTCAGGGAAGAAAGTGAGTTGCAGCCCATTTTGTGACATTTTGCCATGGTCGCTAAGCCAATCATTCGCAGCTGTTAAGCAATCTTGGCTTCCTCCAATGATGTTGCTCCTCAGAAGCCAACGGGGAAAGTTAACAAAAGGTGATGATCCCCTGACCCAAAGGCAGGCCAATGCCATAAATACATGCCAGTTGTCAAGTGTCCGAATATTGTTCACGTGACCATGGGAATGTACAGAGGTGAATGTGAAAAACAATCACAAGTCACTTTTTTCAATGTTGTTGTAACTTCAGACAGTCACCGAATGAATGGTAATAAGCTGAGGACGTACTATAATGCAGAGGTGTCAAACTCAATTTCATCAGGGTTGTGTTTGACCTCATAATGGGCCGGAGGGTGGGGGAGGCATAGCCAGGATGGGTGTGGCCAGTTCAACATCACTCGTTGGGAGGGTTGGGGGGGGGGGGTGTTGCCTGTGGTGGCCCAAGTACTCTGCCGACAAAAACAGGCTCCCGAGTTCCGTTTTCGGCTACAACTGCTCCCTGCAACCTTCTGCCAATGAAAACAAGAGTTCGGGAAGGCACTGCAGTCCGATCTAAGACTGCTTTCATGGCGGCGCTGCAGGCCAGATCTAAGCACACCCCAAAGGCCAGATCCGGCCCTGGGCCTTGAGTTTGACACCCCTGCTGGAATGCATTTACAATACAATAGCAGAGTTGGAAGGGACCTTGTAGGTCTTCTAGTCTAGTTAAAGACTTCCAGGGTTGGGGCATTCACAACTTCTGGAGGCAACTTCTGTTCCAGAGGTTAATTGTTCTGTCAGGAAATTTCTCCTTAGTTCTAAGTTGCTTCTCTCCTTGATTAGTTTCCACCCATTGGTTCTTGTCCTGCCCCCAGGTGCCTTGGAGAATAGTTTGACTCTCTCTTCTTTGTGGCACCCTCTGAGATATCGGAACACTGCTATCATGTCTCCCCTGGTCCTTCTCTTCATCAAACTAGATTTCTTCCAAGAGATCGTTGTATAAGAAATGTCTCATTAAAAACAAGTAACTGGCCCAGGTGGATCATTGCCATCATTAGCACTTACCATTCTTCCAGACGATCTAGGCTGGTATCACATTTCTCTCCAATGCAAGCTAATCGCTGACGATTTTGCCATTCTGAGACCTCCTCCAGAAGGAAATTTCTTAGAGTAGCAGAGCGTCCGAGAAGTTCGTGGATTTGGCTTTGCATCTCCTGATGATAAAAACAAACAAACAAACAAAAACCCACAAGCCAAATGTGTGAATTAATTAATTTTATTTTATTTCTCAATTTTTAAAACAGCTTGCCTCCCTCACAGAGCAATTGTGGGCAGTGTACAGATGTAATACGAAAATGTGAAAAGCATATACAAAATTGAAAAAAAGGCAATGATGAATTAATATGCTATCATAAATAATTTTGTTATCGATAGTTAACAGGTAGCTGGCAATTTACAAGTGTAATTAAGCCTGTCACAGGTTCTGTTACATGTGACCAGGTCAGTGGGCTCCAAAACCCCCAAGAATCAACCCAAACACACCTGGCCTGTAGGCCAGAGGTCTCCAACCTTTGCAACTTTAAGTCTGAAGAACTTCAGCTCCTAGACTTCTCCAGCCAGGGAGTTGAAGTTCTTCAGACTTAAAGTTGCAAAGGTTGGGGACCCTTGCTCTAGGCAACACACACTCAAGCACTCAAAGGGTAATAATACTCATTCAAGCACTACCACGCTTCCCCAATACTACTACAACTCCTGTTCCTCCGCTACTTCTCTTTGTGAGTTCTACTTCTGGAGAACTGTAACTATTTCCTGTAGGCTTCTTCAGGCTTTTATAAGTTCTCAAACATACCGTATTTTTTGGAGTATAAGACGCATCTTTTTTCCTCTTAAAAGATGCTGGAAATCTACATCGAATACAGCATTTTTTTGCCTCCTGAAACCCCACCCCTTCACCAAAATGGCCATGCGCATACCCTTATGGAGGCTTCCAGAGAGCTCCTGGGGGCTGGGAGAGGCAGAAATGAGCAAAAAACAGGGTGTTTTTGCCCCCCCAGTCCCCAGCAGTACTCTATAAGCCTCCATAAGGCTATGCATGCAATTTTTTTGACCAAAAAACGGCCCCTTTTTTTGCTCATTTTTGACCCCTTCCCCCAGGAGCACTCTGCAAGCCCCCCCCCCCAAGGCTATTTATGCCTTTTATTTTAAAAAAAGGGCCCATTTTTGCGAAAAATGGGCCGTTTGGGGGAGGAATGCAAACTGCAAAAAGGTTTTTTTTCCCCCTTTTGGAAAGCAGTTTAGTTGGTCAAGTACTGTGCCTGCAGAAACAAAGATTTGTTCCAAAGGTGGTCACTGATTTCCTTCTCCAGCACAGAGGTAAATACACCTGGAAACATCTACCTACCTACCTACTCTCACTCTACCTACCTATCTATTGTATCTCTCTCTCTCTATCACTCTACCTACCTACCAGCTTACCTCAGGGCATCCGCAGCCAAGCCATCAACACCCCAACACCTGCTGGTTGCTGAGAACCTCAAATGTAGCCACGTGACTATGCGGGACAGGCAAGGGTGGCACTGGAACTTCAAAACTGAGTCGTAAGTAGCTTTAGGGGGGTTGGGCGGCTGTCATAACTTTTAATAATAGTTAAGTCGTAATCAAGGACTACCTATGTATTTCCATGTATGGTTTTGGTTGAAAAAATATATAATTGCATCTTTTAAGACCCGCAATATGTTTTTCCATTAGAAAGTTCAAATCCAGCATTTGAAATTTACTGAAATTAGAACTTCATTTGAAAAAGAAAAAAAAAAAGCTATGAAAAGGGGTGGGGGGAGAAATCAGGCTACTGTACCAGCCAGTACTCATACTCACCTGGCGAAAGTGGTTCAACTTATTTAGCATGCTTTGTAAGTTCTCAATCTTTTTGGCCCGAATAGGTGCACTAGCGGGAGTGGTGCGTTCTGCAAGAAAAGAGGGTGCTTTAGAGAAGTACTCTAGCCAGTGGTGGGTTCCGGATCCCGTCGCAACGGGTATGCTGTGACAGGGCCCGGCATCCTTGTCAGGCATGTGTACTGGGTGCGCATGCTCACACTGCCACCCTGTGACACCCAGCTGCTTGGCGGAGGTTGCGCAGGCGCCGTATGCTGTGCGCAATTGGCCCATTGGCCTCAAAAACCATTAAGGAACACGGGCAGGCAGGCTAACTGAGCCGCTGTTCCGGTAAGGTGGCCGCTGCTCCCAGCTACCACCGGTATGCCCGTACTGGGCCGTACCGCCTGGAACCCACCACTGACTCTAATGCTGAACTTGTTCTCATGTTGAGGATTGATTGCCAAGAGTACTAGTTCTCCAAAGCTGTCTATGGTTTCGAGGGAGCCATTGAGTCCCTCTGAACTTCCTGTCTGACAAGAACAGACAGGAAGCAGGATTCGTCTCTAATAAGGAGCTGTTTAGGATGGGTGATTTGACTCCCTAAGCCAACTGCGGTACATAATAATAATAATAATAATAATAATAATAATAATAATAATAATAATAATAATAATAATAATAATAATAATAATAATAATAATAATAATAATAATAATAATAATAATAAATTTACTCCTCTCCCCAAAGGGACTCGGAGCGGTGCACAGGGAATAAAAACCAATATAAAATACATAGAAAAATAAATAGTTAAAAACAACAGGATCTGCAGTAGGGCCCAAGGAAATCTCTTAAGAAATTTCAAACATCTGGATTGGGGTGAAGCGGCATCTTTCTCTGCCACGCTTATGTACCCCATTTCCCTGAAAACAAGACCTATCCTGAAAATAAGCCCTAGTATGTTTTTCATGAGTGTGCCTAATATAAGCAGGCACACCCATGAAAAACATACTAGAAAAATATACTAAAAATATACTAAAAACATACTAAAAAAAATATAAGCATATAATTTATGCTCCTCGCCCCAGTCTGTAGCTTAAATTGTTTAATCAGGTTTTAATGGGATACAGTTTTAATGTTTTATAAATTTTAGTACAGGGTTAATTATTTAATTTGGTTTTAATTATGTATGTATTGTTATGTTTTTGGTATGTTCTTAATTTTCCTGTTCCTCCCCTTCGGGGAGAGGGGGCGGTTTAGAAATTTAATAAATTATTATTATTATTTATAAGCCCTCCGCCCAAAATAAGCCCTACTTAAGAGCCTGTGCAGCCGGCTGCCCACCTATTCCGTCTGATTGCTCATGGTGCCACAGCCACAAGGCGAGGTGGGGGTGGGGCTGCCCCACATGCCCCGCACCAGCTTACCTCAGGGCCCCCGCAGCCAGGCCAACCACAGCCCGATACCTGCCTCATGGCAGCCGCACTCACAACCCTGTGCAATAGGAGGCCACATGGCTGTCGGCCCGCTTCTTCTGCTTGCTTGTAGCTGTAATGGAGCAGGAGGCTGAACGGAGTGCTGATGCCATGGGTGCGAGATGAGGCAGGTGTTGGGGTGTTGCTTGCCTGGCTGCGGATGCCCTGAGGTAAGCTGGTGCAGGGCGCATGGAGCAGCTGCACCCATCTTGTGGCTGCGGAACCGGTGTGTCGCTCGGCCTTCTGCTCCTTTGTGGCTGCAAGCAAGCAGAGCTAGTGGGAAAAAATAAGACACCCCCCCGCCACCCCCACCACAATAAGCCCTAGTGAAGAAAATAAAACCCAACCTTATTTTGGAGGAATCACTGGTGCATAATCTAAATTTCTGTAATTGGATTAATTTCAAAATTACTTAGTATTCCAATTCATATATTGGCACCGTGCTGGCCATGACCTCCCTCTAAGCCCATAGATCAGCTGCAAGTGTCTAGTATTGTTTAACACCAGCTCTGAAAAGTTTAATGCTGGTAAGCGAGCCTCAACCTCAATCCAAAACAGTTGCCCCATTTGTCCCTTTCCAAACACCAACATGGGTCTAGTACAAATGTTTATTGAAAGAAACCATTAAGATGGTTGGACTCTCATTAGTTACACACCACAGAACTAATGGTAAAACAACATGGGAACTAATAAGTCCAATAGATCAACATCCATGATGTAGAAAAGACATGGAGACTCTGGAAAGAGTGCAGAGAAGAGCAACCAAGATTATTAGGGGACTGGAGGCTAAAACATATGAAGAACGGTTGCAGGAACTGGGTATGTCTAGTTTGATGAAAAGAAGGACCAGGGGAGACATGATATCAGTCTTCCGATATCTCAGAGGCTGCCACAAAGAAGAGGGAGTCAAACTATTCTCCAAGGCACCTGGGGGCAGGACAAGAAGCAATGGGTGGAAACTAATCAAGGAGAGAAGCAACTTAGAACTAAGGAGAAATTTCCTGACAGTTAGAACAATTAACTTCTGGAACAGCTTGCCTCCAGAAGTTGTGAATGCCCCAACCCTGGAAGTCTTTAAGAAGATGTTGGATAGCCATTTGTCTGAAATGGTATAAGGTTCCTGCCCACGCAGGGGGTTGGACTAGAAGACCTACAAGGTCCCTTCCAACTCTGCTATAAAATAATAATAATAATAATAATAATAATAATAATAATAATAATAATAATAATAATAATAATAATAATAATAATGATAATAATTTTTCCACTTGTAAAATGAAAGTTTGGGTGCCATTAATAAGTGTCTGAAAAAAGAAAAGAGAGAGCTACCCATTCTTCCTAAATCAGGTTTGGATAATAGGTATAATAAGCATACTGTCCAACCAGCTTGAAGTCGTTGCAGGACCTAAAGCAGGGGTAGTCAACCTTTTTATACCTACCATCCACTTTTGTATCTCTGTTAGTAGTAAAATTTTCTAACCGCCCACCGGTTCCACAGTAATGGTGATTTATAAAGTAGGGAAGTCAATTAAATTAAAAAAAGGTAGGTGCTTCAGTATCAGACAAAACCGTTACCGCCCACCATGAAAGCTGGAACGCCCACTAGTGGGCAGTAGGGACCAGGTTGACTACCACTGACCTAAAGTCTCAAGCTAGCAGGGGCATACAGCTGGCTGACACATTCATAAATGAAGAGGGGAGTGAAGGTTGGTTCTCCAAGCTTGTGGATTGGTTTTCAAACATTTCCTTATCAGGCTAGGTAATCCCCTAAACGTGGCTGAAGATGTTACCTAGCTTGCTAACGAAACGTTCGGAAACCAATCCACAAGCTCAGAGAATGAACTTTTACACTTATCGTACACACGAGCTACAGATATTCACCACTATTGCAAAACCATCAATAGCTTTAGCCAGTAATGGGGAACCTTTTTTTTCTTGGGTACCGAAAGTGTGTGTGTGCATGTGCCAACACCCATAATGCAATGCCCTCTGCAGGCCCCAACCCTGTGCATGCACTTGTAACACCCCTGCCCTGCATGCCCCCGGTTTTGGTGCTAGTAGGCCTCCCTGAAGCCTCCTGGAACCAAAAACCAGGCTGTATGAGGGCGCCACATCCCCCCGCCCCACGCGGATGTGCACTCGACCCCAACCCCCAGCCCATGAGCGCCCGACTCCCCACCTCCATGCATGAGCAGAGACCCGAAAATCAGTTCGGCAACGGGAGGCCCATGTGCATGCGGAGCTGACCTGGGTGATGACTCGTATGCCTGCTGAGATGGCTCTGCATGTCACGGGCTTTAGCTATTTTCAGGTGATTTTCAAGGGAGATGTGTACCATTAAAAAGCTGAATCCTTGGATGACCTTATTCAATATATTGCAGAGCTCTTTAAGCAACTTGTCTGGACAATGAGTCCCTCAAGACTCGTGAGTAATTTCTTTGGAAAGACTTCAACCATCCATCATCAACGTACAATCCAGATAAAGGAACTGCTCGTTATGTTTCCTCACCTAAATGCTTATGTGTCTGAAAACAGAAATCAAAATAATCCTCCAGTTCGTTGTGGTGCTCAATTGCACTTTTCAGCCCCTGTGGAATACAGCCAGATGTCAAAGTACAGACCAAGCAAGGAGTTTTGAGCAAGTATAACAATTAGAAGGACACATTGAAAAGACAGGACCACCTCGGGATGAATCCCCATTCTGTGATGCACAGCTAGAACTAACGGCAGGGATGCAATCAGTACAAAGGAGGCCAATCAGGAACAGCATTGCACTGCATTTGGAGCATCCCAAAACAAGTTTGTGCCAATAAAATTAATTTGTTGGGGGGGGGCGGGGGTTGGTTTCCTATTCAAAATAAAATGTCTGTTTCCATTTCCTCTCTTTGAAACCCCCAAAGAAACTCTGAACTGTATGGGAGACTAATTTTGACCCACTTCCTGGTATAAGTTTCAAGATGCAAATGAGAGATTTCTATTTATTTTATTTTATTTATTTATTCGATTTGTAAACCGCACCAATCTCCGTCGAGACGGACTCTGGGCGGTGCACAGAACATTAAAAACTACAATAATAAATAACAAAAATACAGAAGTTAAAAAGAAATTAAATAATAAACCTGTGCTAAAATTCCCATTAAAACCTATCTAATTTAGCTGAGGCTCTACCGTTCCTAAATTTAAATTCTAAATTCTATGCCAGTCCAGGAGTTCTAGGAGACAAAATGCTCCTGTCTTTACCCTTAAGCCCCTCATTCCTCAAGGGTTTGATTAATAAGGAACACAAACTAAACAATAGGGATATCCTTCTAATACAGCGGTCTCCAATCTTTGTGGCCTGGTGGAGAAGGAAAAGAGGGAAAACGGGCCATTTAAGCGGGGGGCTGGCGCGCATGTGCAAGCACACACAGTTTGACTGCTTGGCTGTAGCCCAGGGGTGGGCAAACTTTGCAACTTTAAGTCTGAAGGACTTCAGCTCCCAGATTTGGGAGTCTGGGAGCTGAAGTCCTTCAGACTTAAAGTTGCAAAGTTTGCCCACCCCTGCTGTAGCCTATTTGGAACTGAGCTGCGCAAGAGGCAAGCTGGCACGCAAACACGCAGCTCCATTCATGTATGTGTGCCGACCCACTACTCTTGCGAGGGGAGCTGCCTGCACGCATGTACATCAGCCTGCCTCTCGCATGGCCCGGTTCTGAATAGGCCACAGCCCGGTAATGGGCTGCAGACCAAGGGTTGGGGACCCTGTTCTAATATATAATTTGAATAGGTGCAAAATTAATTTCACCTTCCTGTATCTGTTATATAAATGATGTACGAATATGGGAATAGAATCATAATAAACTAAAAATGAAATAGCTTGGTTTAAACATCACACACATTTCCATGCTTTGTTTTAACCACGGTTAGTTGAAAAAGCCAGAGGTCTAGTGCATATTATGCCCTTATAACATTGGCAGATTACTATAGTTGTGAATCCAGCCAAGTGTAGTTCGCAAACCTCGATTTAGGGTTTAGAATTGCATTACCTCAGCCACTGTTAGCTCAAGCACAGTTCAAGCAAACCATGGTAGCTAGTATAAAGTGTGATCTAAATCATGCTATGGCTTGCCTCAACCTGAAATGATGAAGGGGACGACAGAGAATGAGGTGGCTGGATGGAGTCACTGAAGCAGTCGATGTGAGCTTCAATGGACTCCAGAGGATGGTAGAGGACAGGAAGGCCTGGAGGAACGCTGTCCATGGGGTCGTGATGGGTCAGACATGACTTTGCAACTAACAACAAGAAGCAACCTAGAATTTTGCATGAAAGGGCTAAAAAGCACTGCAGGCCTCCCACTCTCACCTGAACTGTCTTGTGCATCTCCGTTAGTCGCTCCTCAATCTTATGCTGATGGCTGGTAGGCACAGGGGAATCAGATGGAGGATCCAGAGTTGCCTGAAGAGAGAGGAAGAGAAAATACACAAATACGGCTAAATCATTTGTATGGATTATCACTGAAGGGGCTCCCCCCCCCCCGCAAGTTCCTGTTGTTAAAAGGGACACCCTGTTAGCTTGCTCAAATCCTCAGCTCTTTCCCCCTACCTTTATAGCACTGCTATTTCGTATCATTCTTTTATTCCTATTTTTTCTTTTCCCTCTCACAGCACAACATCAACAACAATTTTTTCTCCTCTCTGCCTCTGGATTTCCCTTTCCAATTCAGTGTTGAATTGCCCAGTGAAAATGTTCATCCAAAACCAACGTAAAATCCAAAGTTTGGGATGCATTTCGCTTTGGTGCAGATCTCGGGAGAGGAGGATGTACTACAATTATGCTGGCAGTGTGATTGGTGGAATAGAAAATACAGCATTAGTGTTTGCAAATTACTCCTATCCTAAGTCCACCTTTCCCAGGAAAAAAAACCCACCTCTTTCCACAACCACAGAAACATTTGGCCATAAAAAATACGGATTAAAACACTAGAAGGCAGACCATTCAGCAAAATAACACATCAGTTCCAAGAGAATAGCCCTTGATTGATTCAAAAAGCTATTGTCTTAGTAATGCTAAGTCTTATGACCTCATCATTCCACCCTCACTAAACACATGACCCGTCAAATACACAGCTGTAAGCCATCAAATTTTATTGAATTCATCCTATGTGTTGTGGCCCAGCAGGATCCAGCTGAGCTGATGATGGACTCGGATAGCGAGGAACCATGAGTTTCCCCTGGAAAATGAGGGAGACCTTGGGAGTGCTCAGAGTCAGAGCAGGAACCAGAGAGGCTGGTTGGCCACCAGGAGGCGCCTGAGGCATGGAGCAGTAGGGAGGATCAAAGGCAGTTTGTCCCTGATGCTAGATTGAGAAGGGCTGAGAAACAGAAGCAGCAACTCCATAGGCAGGCTCACAGATGATGATTACGCACCAGGTGGTTGTTGATTGGCCCCTCCCAAGAGAGCTTATAGGTGGGGCATTGGGAGGGGACATTTGCAGGAAACAACTGCTCGAATTAATAGCCAAGAAAGTCTGTCTGCGTATTCTAGCCGTGTTCGTTTGGACTATCTGTGTATTCTAGCCGTGCCTGTTCATTTGGACTATCTGTGTGATAGGTTGCTGCAGAGCTACTCTATTGAACGTGAGCTGTCTGGGCTCTCAGCCAAAGAATTCGTTATCTCAGTAATTGAACAGTGGCAAACAGCCACGCCTGTGTTCTGGTCTATTCACAGGCCGGGGGTCAGAACACTATGTATACCTTAATTTGCATAAATCTGCACATAGAGGGGGATGCCTAACCATTTCCAGGTTTAGCAACAGCTGCCTTCACCACAATAATAAACCAATCCATACTTCAGGAGAATTATGGGTTGATTACGGATTGAAAACAAACTCTTGGGGAAATCGAAAGAGCACTTGGACTTATATACAGCTTCACAGTGCTATAGAGCCTCTCTAAGCAGTTTAGAGCCACTCTATTGCCCCCAACGATCTGGGTCCTCATTTTACCGACCTGGGAAGGATGGAAGGCTGAGTCAAACCTGAGCCTGGTGAGATATGAACTGCCAATTTCAGGCAGCCGGCAGGCAGCAGAGGTAGCCTGCAATACTGCACTCTAACCATTGGGTCACCTTGTGACAATTTGTCATCAAGAGTCATCTTGGAGGAGAGATGAGCGGTATAGAAAATTAAATAAATAAATTGGGAGGGGATTTTTCCCCCCCAATGGGATGAGACCGTCATTTAGTCCTTGACTTACAACCACAATTGAGCCCAAGATTTCTGTTGCTAAGTGAGACATTTGTTCAGTGAGTTTTGCCCCGATTTACGACCTTTCTGGTCACAGTTGTTAAGTGAATCACTGCAGTTGATTAGTTAGTAACCCGATTGTTAAGTGAATCTGGCTTCCCCGTTGACTTTGCTTGTCAGAAGGTCACAAAGGGGAATCCTGTGACCTTGGGACACAGCAACAGCCTTAACTATGAATTAGTGGCCAAGCCTGTGATCACGGGGACGCTGCAAAGATCGTAACGATGAAAAATGGTTTTTCAGTACCGTTGTAACTTTGAACAGTCACTAAATGGACTGTTGTAAGTCGAGGACTAAATGTAATAAACCAATTCATATTGCAGTAGAATGATGGGTTGGTTACTGGTTTAAAACAAATTCTTGGGGAAACTGTCACCTTCTGAGAATTTGCCTTCAAGAGCCAACACCAATGGTAATCAACCTGGTCCCTACCGCCCACTAGTGGGCGTTCCAGCTTTCATGGTGGGCAGTAGGAGTTTTGTCCCGATAGTGAAGCACTTTCCTTTTTTAAATTTAATTGACTTCCCTACTTTATAAATCACCATTACTGTGGAACCGGTGGGCGGTTAGAAAATTTTACTACTAACAGAGATACAAAAGTGGGCGGTAGGTTTAAAAAGGTTGACTACCCCTGGCCAACACTGTAGGCGAGAATGAGCAGCACAGAAATTGAATAAATACAATAAAATAAAAAAATTGGGAGAAGATTTCCCCCCCCTCTTCGCTGGGATGAGATGGGCATTTGGTAAATCAAGGCTGATAAACCAAGTATTGCTAGATGGAGAAGACTGTGTTTTGCGACTGCACAAGGCAGGCAGAAGAAAAAGACCAAGCAGGTTTTTGCTTTTTACCTGAGAGGCAGGAAAGGCTTCAGACAGAATTGCTCTCTCCTGTCTCAGTAGAGCATCAATGGCAATGGCTAGTTCCTGCGGCTGATCTTTGTACTTGCTCTGGAAGGCAGGGCACAGCAAGATAGAAAAGTGTAAGACTATAGCGCCAATTAAAAGCTTTTTATATCATCTGCTGCCAAGAAAACCTGACCTTTTGGGAATCCCCGCTTGCAGGTCATTTGGGTAGCTCTAGTGCAGTGATGGTGAACCTGTGGCACGCGGAGCCATTTGGCAGGGCACGCGAGGCGTTGCCCCGTCAGCTGGCCAGAGCGCTTGCGCACGCTGGCCAGCTGATTCAGCCATTTTTAAAGCCATTTTTGCCCCTCCTCAGGCTTTATATGAGTTTGGGGAGGGCGAAAACAGCCCACCCACCCCGCACCTCCGGAGGCTTCAGGAGCTTCCCTGAAGCCTATGGAGGACTAACATTGATGCTACGAGCAAACCGGAAGTGACTTCCGGTTTGCTCGCAGCGTCGTTTTTAGACCTCCGTAGGCTTCAAGGATCTTCAGGAGATTCCCTTGAAGGCTCCGGAGGACTAAAAACAACGCTGTGAGCAAATCGGAAGTCATTTCTGGTTTGCTTGCAGCGTCATTTTTAGTCCTCCTGAGGCTTTAGTTTGCCTGAAGGCTCTGGAGGACTAAAAACGACACTACGAGCAAACCGGAAGTGACTTCCGATTTGCTCATAGCGTCATTTTTAGTCCTCCAGAGTCTTCAGGGAAGCTCCTGAAGCCTCCGGGGGGGGGTGTTTTCACCCTCCCCAGGCTCCTATAAAGCCTCTGGAGCCCGGGGAGGGCGAAAAAGCATGTAAAAATGGGGGGAGCACCTATCATGAACACTGGGTGGGGGGGCGCACATTGCATTATGGGTGCGTAACACCGGCGCACGACACCCCCCTACGCTCACCCCCCTTTATGGCACATGAGCCTCAAAAGGTTCAGCATCACTGTTCTAGTGGAAAATGAGATATAGTCTTTGGTTTCTTGTTTCTAGGCTAACTAGTGACAGTGGAGTTCTTTTTCTTACCTGAGTTATGAAATCTCGCCAGGATAGCAAGAGCTCTTAGACCAGGGATGTCCAAACTTGGGAACTTTAAGACTTGTGGACTTCAACTCCCAGAATTCCCCAGCCAGCATAGCTGGCCCCAGCCAGCATAGCATAGCTGGCTGGGGAATTCTGGGAGTTGAAGTCCACAAGTCTTAAAGTTCCCAAGTTTGGACATCCCTGACTTAGACTTACTGTATTTTTACTGTATTTTTCGGAGACGCACCTTTTTCCCCTCAAAAAAGAGGCTGAGAATCTGGGTGCACTGAATACAGCATTTTTTGCCTCCTGAAACTCCTGGGGGCTGGGGAGGACAGAAATAAGCAAAAAGCAAGCTATGTTTTGCTCAATTTTAACCCCCCCAAAGCCCCTAGGAACACTCTATAACAGTGACGGCGAACCTATGGCATGGGTGCCACAAGTGGCACACGGAACCATTTCTTAGGGCACGCGAGGCATTGCCCTGTCAGCGCTAGCGTGCATGTGTGCGCTGGCCAGCTGTTTTCCCCCCTCTGGAGGCTTCAGGGAAGCTCCTGAAGCCTCTGGAGATGGAGAGGGGAGGCTGTTTTCACCCTCCCCAGGCTCCTAGAAAGCCTCTGGAGCCTCGCCAAAAGCAGGGGTCACGCACATAGCATTATGGGTGTGGCAAACCCATGCACGACCCCTCTGTGCTCCCCCTGCTTTTGGCACGCGAGCCAAAAAAGTTTAGCCATCACTGCTCTATAAGTTCCTAAAGGCTATCCATGCCCTTTTTTAAAATGAAAAATGGGCCCGTTTTCACAAAAAAACGGGCCATTTTGGGGAGGTTTGCAGAGTGCAAAAACTTTTTTTTTAGATTTTCCTCTTCAAAACCTTGCTGCATCTTATACTCTGAAAAATATGGTACATACTGCTTCAGAACCATCTCTGAGAGGTTTACAGAGTCAGCCTATTGTCCCCAACAATCTGAATCCTCATTTTACCCACCTCGGAAGGATGGAGGGCTGAGTCAACCTTCAGCTTGGTGGAATTCGAACTGGCAATTGCAGGCAGCCAGCAGGACACCACAGCTGTCCTCACGGCCATCATATGAGCGCAGGAAAGGCCCACACAGCAACTAAGAGTTCCCCAATGTGTGAGTTCCACACGTCTTGTGTCTCTCTGGGTCAGCAAGGGTAAGGATCTAAACTACATAGGAAAGTGTTTCTCAACCTTGGCCCCGTGGACTTCAGCTCCCCGAATTCGCCAGCCAGCATGATTGCCTGGAGAATTCTGGGAGCTGAAGTCCACATATCTTAGAAACATTTTACATAGAGATGGTTGTACTTAAAAAATGTCAAGCTCTTTTATCCTTCAGGTCTTCTTTCAGTCTTGGTATCTTGAAGGGAGGCTCCCATCTCATTCTGACCCTTTCCTGCTGTGCAGGAACACACACATATGTGTTTTATGCATACCGATAGATGCAGTTTGGAACGGCGCAGGTTGTGCTTGAGTAACATGTTAGCATTGTTCTCTTCGCCCAACGCCAGACGTCCAATCTGATCATCCAGTGAAGACAACATGGTATGGAAAAGACAATAGGCTTGCGAGGGGTCCAGTTCTATTGCTTGGCTCCTAAAAGCAGAGAATGGAGAGAATGCAAAGCAAGACTCCGACTTGGCTGAGATAAAGAGAAAGTCATTGCTGCTCCCCCCCCCCCAAAAAAAGGCACCCCATGTGGTTTTGGATGTGGGGAAGGAAGGAGATTGTTAGTAGTCAGAAAATGGATCCATAAGAAACCAAGTCTTATATATCTTGGGTCACAATTTATCGTATTTTTCAGAGTGTAAGACACACCGGAGTATAATTCTTCGACCGATTCGCTCGCACAGAGAGGGACTTCTCCGGGTGCCGTCCACTAGGCAATGCCAGCGGGCGACTCCCAGGGGAAGGGCCTTCTCTGTTGCAGGCCCTATCCTATGGAACGACCTACCCCCCCACCTCAGAACAACTCCGGACCTCCGCTCCTTCCGCCGAAAGCTCAAGACATATTTCTTCCAACAGGCCGGCCTGGCCTAATCTATTTCTCACACCTCCGGTCGGTACATTTAAATTTTTAATTGGGTTTTTAGGGGTTTAGGTTTTTAGGTTTTAGTGCAGGGTCATTGTAATTTAATTTAATTTTAGATATTTATATTGTTGTATGTTTTATGTTTTATATTCCCTGTTCACCGCCCCGAGTCCCTTCGGGGAGAGGGAGCGGTATACAAATAAACATTCTATTCTATTCTATTCTATTCTAAAAGACACAACATGATTTTGACAAGGTAATTTTTTTTAAAAAAGTGTTTGCACTCTGCAGGACTCCCAAACCCTTTGCATGCCTCATTTTTTGCAAAAAAAAAAAAAAAAGGAGGGGGGGATGCAGAGCTTTGGGAGGCATCTAGAGCAAGGTGACCAGACGTCCCGCTTTTGGCGGGACAGTCCCAATTTTTAACAATTTGTCCCGCTGCATTTTTAAAAAGTCCCGATTTTTGGAAAGAATGCACCACAAGCTAGGGAACAGCGGAAGAAGGGGAAGGGAATATACAGTTTTCGGCGGCCATGTGGCTATTTCGCCAGGATATGAGTTTTATATTATTTTTGTTAATTTTATAATGTTAAACTTTAATAATAACAAATAATTGTTGAGAACTGATTATCGAGAACTGCTTATCAAAGTTCGCATTGTTGATCAGTTGTTAGAATTCGACCACCATTGCTTGGACTTAATGAACATTTTTTGGCATTGACAATGACGAAAACATTTGGTTAAACAAGTGATGTCAACAAATCAGCTATTCAGATAATTTAGCTAAGTAATTTATTTATTTAATCAAGAACCCCCCCCCCCCCCCCCAGTCAATGGTGTCCCGCTTTATCAATGTTAAAATCTGGTCACCTTAATCTAGAGTGCTCCTGGGGCTGGGGGGGGGGGGGCAAAAATGGTCCATTTTTTTGCTCATTTTGCGTTCCCCAGACCACAGGAGCACTTTGTAGGTCTCCCAAACCCTCTGCATATCCATTTTTGCAAAGGGTGGTGGGGTTTCGGTAGGCCAAAAATGCTGTATTCAATGTATAAGACGCATTCAGATTTTCACTCTCTTTTTGGGGGGGGGGAAAGGTGCGTCTTATACTCTGAAAAATACGGTACGTAATATAAGGTCCTGAGAAAACAGATTGGCATCATGGTTAAGGCACTGAATTAGAAACTGTGAGTTTATGAGCTTTAGTCTTGCCTGAATCACAAAGCCAACCGGGTGACCCTTGTTAGGACTATAATCCTAGTGTTGGGGTGGCAATATATATAAGCCATGACTGAAATTGGTATCTGTAACTTTAACTAATACAGTGGAATGTGATTGGCTGCTGCTTCCTCAATCAGCCATAAGAGGAAGCCAGAATCATTGTTAGATTGCTGATTTTTTGAATGGAGACTCTGTATGCCGGGGTTAGAGCAGTGAAAAGCGAAGAAGCAAGAAGAATCGTGGATTGAGCAACTGGAAGCCAACTGTTTGAGTTATAGACTGTATTTTGATTCAAGACTAACTATCACTTGTTTGTGAAGAAGTAGTTTACTTTATTTTTACAACTCAAGTAAAAGTCTACTTGTTTCTACCATCGGTGTCTGTGACTAATAGTGTAAATATCTAGCAACATATCTCTTGCTGCAATTCCGTTGCACATCTCTCGGTCTCCTAACGGAGATATCCTCAACAACCCTGGGCCAACCCCTCTTTCTCAACTCTGGGAAGGAGGCATGGGGAAACCACTTCTGAAATCTCGCCATGAAAACTTTAGGGACTAGTCAAGGCAATTACCGGGAGACAAGGTTTGAGTCGTCAAACCCATAATTTGGGAATCTTTTAATGAAGTTCCTAAATTTATAGCTAAGGCAAGAAAGCACCACAGACCTGCTGACTTAAATAAATTACAATAATCTTATAATTCTTATCATATATTTGCTCTTTCTCTGACAAGAGATTGTAACCTATCAGATTTTTAGATTAATAAATGTTCTTAGATCTTTAAATTCTCATTTTTAAGGATCGATCTATCCGACAGAACTTTTGGATTGGCTTCTCAAATTACTATTGTGATTCTTTGAGATGACTGAATAAATAGGTCGTTGTTACTACATGTGGATAGCACATTGTGTTTAAACTAGGGAAATACTTCCTTTACAGTTCTATTAGCGCATTAAAAACAATTAGCACATTAAAAACAATCAGTAGACTTCATACTTTTATTCAAGTGTATAATCTTCAGAATACAAAGTTCAGAGGCCATTCATTTGTATAGGTTGTCCTTGACTTATGATCGCAATTGAGCTCAAAATTTCTGTTGCTAAGAGAGACCTTTAGTAAGTGAATTTTGCCACATTTTAGGACCTTTCTTGTCATAGTTGTTAAGTGAAATATTGCAATTGTTCAGTTTTTAAATGAATCTGGCTTCCCCACTGACTTTACTTGTCAGAAGGTTACAAAAGGGGATCGCATGACCGCAGGACACTGAAACTATCATAAATGAATCATTTGCCAAGGGTCTGGATTTTGATCATGTAACCATGGGGATGCTGCAACAGTTGTGTGAAAAATGGTCATAAATCACTTTTTTCAGTGCTGCTGTAACTTTGAACGGTCAGTAAATGAACTGTTGTAAATCAAGGACTACCTGTACTATATTTAGGGTCTATCATTTCAGACTTAACTGATACCACATGATGTATGTCAGCAAGGCTTTCATTCATAGCTGGGGGGGGAGGAGGAATCCAATGTATAGAAAGAGATATACACAATAATCTCTCTATATATATGTGCGTGCGTGTGTGTGTGTGTGTGTGTGTGTGTTCCAGCATAACTCTGGAACGCCTCAAGAATTTCAAACAAACTTGGTACACAGATGCTTTATCCTCTGGAGAAAAATATTGTGGGGCTGAGACACCCCTAGCATGCCTCGGGGAGGGGGTGTTCTGTTAAGATACAGCCTGTTGTGCCTTAAATGACTTCTACTGTACTGACATAAGTCTAGAACGCCTCAAGCAATTTCAACCAAACTTGGTAACATATGATTTACTCTCTGGAGAAAAATCCTGTGTGGGTAAGACACCCCTAACACCCCTCAGTGTGTGTGTTCTGTTAAGATATAACCTGTTGTGCCGTACTGCGATAGTGGCTTCTACTGTACAACACAGTAAAGTTGCCATGGTAACAGCTTCACAGTACTCCACAAGGGGACTCCCTCTGGTAAGAGTAAAAATCCAACATTAGAAATTACGTTTGGTCCAGATATTTTCCCCCTATAAATAAATACCTCGGCAATACCAGGTTATCGGCTAGTAAACAATAAAAACCAGCAAATCAAAGACAAATTACTTTCATTGAAATGACTATGATAGAAATAAGCATTACCAGTTTTGCTCCTCAATCCAGTAGGCTAAATACTGACGCACTTCCATGGGTAAGGTGTCATCTGAGTAGAGAAAATCTATCTGGTCCATGTGAACCTTGTCCAGCATTTGAATTTCGTTCCATTGGGACATGTTGGAATGTGCCGCTGAAACCTCGCACGCCTAAGCAAAGAAAGACATCAGGAACCCTTCGTAAGGAAAAGTAATTCTTTTGTATCACACGTGACCTCTTTCAAAAGAACGTCTACATCAGTGGCGGCTAACCTTTTTCCCATCGCGTGCCAAAAGCGGGTGAAGCGCGGGGTGTGTGTGTGTCATGAGCAGGCGTGTTCACACCCATAATGCTATGCGCGTGTGCCATAGGTTCGCCATCACGGGTCTACATGAAGTGCAAAATAAAAATACATTTTGCATGGGGTTGTCATGTGTGATGGCTTGTCCGTGGCATACGAACAAAAAGATGAAGAAATATCAGGGAGCTGCTACATTAAAGCTCCCTGGGGGAAAAAAAAGAGAAAATAGCAGAAATGAGACCGTTTTTTTTTTCTTCCTTTGGTGTGAAGGGAGGCAACAAAATATTGTAAATGCCAGTGTGGAGGTTTAATTTATATAATTAAGGTGGGTTAGAGTCCCATTAGTAGGAAAAATGTAGCGATGCTGAGGCAGCCAAAGTAAGATCTTCCTGTAACGCAGGGGTCTCCAACCTTGGGAACTTTAAGCCTGGTGGACTTCAATTCCCAGAATCCCCCAGCCAGAGTAGCATAGTACAGCTGGCTGGGGAATTCTGGGAGTTGAAGTCTGCCAGGCTTAAAATCCCCAAGGTTGGAGACCCCAGCTGCAAGCGTTATCAGATGTGACATTACGCCTTAAAGTCATTGTATGATTTAATTTGCTTGATCATTCCTATGTAACCTTTCTGAAGGAATTTAATAGCAATATAATCCCAAAGATGCTTTTTCAAGAGGCAATTGGACTTTCTGGTTTTTCTTTGAAGATGTTACGCTTCTCATCCAAGAAGCTCGTGGGCCTTGAGTTTGACGCCCCTGCTCTAGTGCCTCCCATTTCTCTTGATCTTTGCTGACATGTTTCTACACCTTGAATGGAGTCAACCTGTGGTAAATTAAATTGATTGAGCATGATTTGGAAAGGCACACACCTCTCTCAAGAAGGTGTCATAGCCGATAATTCATACCGTAGCAGAGCAAAACTGACGAGGTCAAAGAAACTGCCTACAAAGCTCAGAGATAGGATTATTTGCAAGGCACAGATCTGGGGAAGGCTGCAATAAAATTTCGGCTGTACTGAAGGTTCCTAAGAAGCCAGTGGCCTCCTTAATTCTCAAATGGAAGAAGTTTAGTGCAACCAGGACTCTTCCAAGAGCTGGTTGCCCGATCGATTTAATTAACCACAGGTTGACTCCATTCAAGGTGTAGAAACGTGTCAGCAGCAAGAAAGAGAAATGGGAGGCACTACAGCTAAATTTTACCTGTTGTTGTAAAGGGTCTGAATACTTATGCCAAAGTGAATGTGAAAATGAATTTCAACAAATGAAGAATCAGGCTGCAGCATAACAAAATTGACAAAAGTGAAGGGGTCTGAATGCTTTTTGAATGCCCTGTAGACTAATATACAGCTTCATGGTGCTTTAAAGCCCTCTCTAAGCGGTTTAGAGTCAGGATATTGCCCCTAACAATCTGCGTCCTCATTTTACCGACCTCAGAAGATGGAAAGTGTTAGATTCTTAGACAGAGGGAGTCCGACACAGGTAGGTTTGAAACAAATAGCCGTTTATTGGCTCACAAAACACAAAACAGAACTGCAGTATAGTAAAAGAACAAAAGTGCGGTAGGCAGGGTACTCCCTGCTTGACAGCTATTTATATTGAAGCTGTCAAGCAGGGAGCCAATCAGGCAGCCTGGTAACCCAGGCTCAGCCAGTCACGTCTTAGCCAATCAGGCGCAACCGGCTGTTGCCTGGCTGTTCAGGCTGAGGTCCTCGACTTGCGACTGGTCCTCGACTTACGACCGGCCGCAAGTCTTCGACCTCAGCCTGAACAGCCAGGCAACAGTCGGTCGCGCCTGATTGGCTAAGACGCGACTGACTGAGCCTGGGTTACCAAACTGCCTGATTGGCTCCCTGCTTGACAGCTTCAATATAAATAGCTGTCAAGCAGGGAGTACCCTGTCTACCGCACTTTTGTTCTTTTACTATACTGCAGTTCTGTTTTGTGTTTTGTGAGCCAATAAATGGCTATTTGTTTCAAAACTACCTGTGTCGGACTCCCTCTGTCTAAGAGTCTAACAGAAAGCTGAGTCAACCTTGAACCAGTGAGAATTGAACTGTTGGCAGTTGACAGAATTAGCCTGCAATACTGGATTCCAGCCACTGTGCCACCATGGCTATATAAACCCATAATCTTGCTTAGTTCAGGGCTCTTTTGCATTCTTTTGGGCCACTGCCTGGTTCATACTGTGCATGCCAGTAAAAGTCACTTTGCTCCATCTGTAAGTTTTGGTTCCTTATTGAAGTAGGCATTTCTCCTACAAGAATTTACCAGGTATTTATAAAGTGCGCATGCATGTGTGTTTCTCTCTATGTCCTTGTGTGTGTGTGTGTGTGTGTGTGCGCGCGCACATGCATGTAATCAGTTGCCAGGTTTCCGTAAGGAGTTCCTTGCTGCAACTGATAAAAGCTAATTTGTACATACAGAACTTAAACAAGTTCCCATATACTGGGGCCAGTCAGAAACCTGCCCAAGGATCATAAGGAATGCATCCCACTGCAAGGGAGTCATTTTTAAATACATGCTAAGAGGCATGCCTAACTATGAAAGGGCATATGATTTAAGCCACAATATTCCCTTGACATCAGTAGCTTTTTCCTTTTGATTTCAGGAAGCTCTTTGTTGCCTTCTCGGTGGTTGAACATAAAGAGAGCAAAAGAGGGCAGAGAAATCAAATTTAAAAAGATTAAAGAGAGCAATGCAAATCAAATGAAAACCTTGTGAATGTAGAAAATATACGAGTTTTGCTCCGTTTCCAAATTCTGTCAGCATAAGGCTAAAATAATTACCGTATGAATTTCGTAGCTGAATGAAAGTAAAGGGGATGTGAAACGAAACCAAAAAAAAGTCAGAATGAGTCAAATGTTGTAAACAAAGAAATGTCTGTAGTTTTAGAAACCAGGAAATGTTGACGGGTGTAACTCAGCTCACTCCAAAAAATAATGAAAAGCAGAAAGCCTTTGCATAAATACAGGAGAAATCCTTGGTGCGGTTGAACTGCCCAGGATTTAGATAGTACAAAGGAATTCCCATTTTCCTTGGTTATTTAAAAGGCTAATCCTACAGCAGTGATGGTGAATTTGTGGCCTCTCTGTGGGCACCCGAGCTGTCACCCCAGCTCAACCCCATTGCATATGTGCGCGCGCCTCCTGCCAGCCAGCTGAGTTTTGGGGCTGGGCTGCGCATGCGTTGGGGGCAGGGGGCATGTGGGAGACACGCGGCATGTGCGGGAGGGAGCAGGGGGCAACATGCCCCCCCACGGCCCGTTTTTGGTCCCAAGAGGCTGCAGAGAGGCCTACCAGGCCCAAAATGGAGTGTGCAACGTCCCCCACTCTCGCGGCAGGCCTACTAGGCCCAAAATAGAGTGCAAGGGAGTACCACACTCAGGCGCAGGGGTGCACAAGGGAGGTCACCCACGCACTGCATTATGGGGCAGCCACGACAACAAAAAGATTAGCCATCACTGTCCTATAGGAATATTGCATAGGGGCTGTTGGAAATTGCAAACCTCCTTCTTTGTGAATAGAAAGAAAATCTAACTAAAAATACTACTTCTGGATGCTTTCCCAAGTTTCTAATGGCCAAATAGCAAAAGAAATCCAGGTAGGCCTCAACGTATGACCACAATTGAGACCAAAATGTATGTTGCTAAGTGAGACAGTTAAAGTGGATTTTGCCCTATTTTACGACCTTCCTTGTCACAGTTGTTGAGTGAATCAGTGTCACTGTGAAGTTAGCAACATGATTGTTAAGTGAATGTGATTTCCCCATTGACTTCGTTTGTCAGAAGGTCTCAAAAAGTGATCACATGACCTTGGGACACAGCAACGGTCATAAATATGAATCAGTTGCCAAGCGTCTGAATTTTGATCACATGATCCTGTGGATGCTACAATGGTTATAAGTGTGAAAAAAGGTCATAAGGCATGACCTGTATATCCCCAAAATTATGTTTGTTCTTCCCCGCTCTCCCTCATCCGATTCAGGGTTGCACATCTCTTGATCTGCTTTTCTTCCAAATTGTCAAAATCCTTCCCCACTGCTGCTGAGGATGCACATTCCATCACATTGATTTGGGCTCGTCACTCAACTAACGCACAAAATCAATTGGGTGAGTCCTTCGGCCGTCCCTCTCTTTTAGTTCTAGGAAGAAGCCAAGGGCAGACCACTTCCTAACTCTTTCCAAGAACAACTGAATGGAGCCCAGACAGTTGTCAGGAGTCTGATTTGAACAACCTGAATTACAAATTGTCCTATTTCCCCCTGGGCTGTAATGTAAACATTGTAAACAGAATTGCTAGGTTTATAGACAAGACAGTTCGGCTAAGAAGAATCTGTTCTACTGAAGAGACTGGGGTACCCTATAAAAGCAATGCATTTATCTAAACCAGTTGGAGTCAACCTGGTCCCTACCACCCACTAGTGAGAGTTCCAGCTTTCATGGTGGACGGTAGGGGTTTTGGCCCATACTGAAGCACTTTCCTTTTTTTAAAATTTAATTGACTTCCCTACTTAGTAAATCACCATTACTGTGGAACCGGTGGGCAGTTAAGAAAATTTTATTGCTAACAGAGATACAAAAGTGGGCGGTAGGTATAAAAAGGTTGACTACCCCTGATCTAAACAATTATTTTTTATTTAGCACATAGGTATGTAGCGCTACCCCTAAAAGGGCCGCTGGAGTCCGGGTTCTCCTGGACCTCTTGATATGGCCGCAGGCCTACTCTGGTCCCTCATTCAGGCACCTCTACTGGCCTGGGTCATGTAGTGTCATAGTGGTCAATCTCCTCTCAATACACAGGTCACATGGTGTGTGTGTGTGATGATCAGTCTTTTCCCAGCCAGCGTGACATATGATGAGATGGTTCTCATGTGGCTGGTCGGCCCTTCTTCCTTTTTTTCATTCTCTCTTGTCTCTCAAATTGCCTGCTGATCTCTCCTTCCACCATTTCTGCTTCTTCATGGATTCCTCTGCTTGCCCCACAGAAGCCTCTGCTATCCAACTTCTGGAGGCAAGCTGTTCCAGAGGTTAATTGTTCCTGACAGTAAGAACAATTAACCTCTGGAACAGCTTGCCTCCAGAAGTTGTGAATGCCCCAACCCTGGAAGTCTTTAAAAAGATGTTAGACAGCCATTTGTCTGAAATGGTATAAGGTTCCTGCCCACGCAGGGGGTTGGACTAGAAGACCTACAAGGTCCCTTCCAACTCTGCTATTGTATTGTATTATCCTCCCTATTGCCTTCCCTCCCTCTCCCTTTCCCAGGGCTCTTTCTCCATTTCCCCCTTAAGCCTCTTTCCCTATTCTCTCAAGCCTCCCTTCCCACCCACTATCCTTACTTTCCAGGCTTTTTCCTTCAACCAACTCCTTTCTCCTCTCCCACTCCTCCTGTCTTCTCTTCCCACCAAAAAAACCCCCTCCTCCTCTTCCTATTAACAGATTAACAGAGTTGGAAGGGACCTTGCAGGTCATCTAGTCCAACCCATGCCCAAACAGGAGACCCTACATCTGCCTCTACCTAGGATTGAACGCACAACTTCCTGCTTGTGAGGCAAGAGCTCCACCTCTAGGCCACAGCAGCAGATGCAGGCCACCCATCCACCCACCCACCCCGCCTTTACATGCATTTTTGTTATTGTATTTCCTTTTATCTATTTTATCTCGCAAACAGACTTTAGATTTTACCTTTATTTTACTGCTTTTGCTATGGCTGTGGCGCTAATCAATAAGAAACCAGAACTGAGGCAAAGGTAAACTGGCACAGACAAAAATTAAAATTGGTAGACGCCAAGAGAACAAGCAGAAAGTGGGAAGACCAGTGAATGGAATTGCAGTTGAGTGTTTTCTTTTTGAAAGTTAAATCTGAAAGCCAGGAAAAGTCTTTTAAGGTTGGATTAACTGGCTCAGAACAGTCTGACTTAGTTTGCCAAAATGAAACTTAATTTCACCACAACTTCTAGCTGAAACAATTCTTTGATTAACCAATGTCCAACCAAGAATTTAAGGTTGGATGGACTGGCTCACCACAGTCTGATGTAGTTCACTGGTTCTGCCCAATTTCTTGAAAATGAAACTTAATTTCTTAATTTCACCTCTTAATCAAACTTAATTTCACCACATCCCCAACTTCTAGCTGAAACAATTCTTTGATCAACCTATGCCCAAGCAGGAATATCAATCCTAATCTTTTTTTGTTAAATTTCACAACCCAAACTCTCCTCTGACTCCCACAGGCCGGTCCTTGGGATCAAAGCAAGCTTTTGTAGTCCTGCCTTCCCCTCCCACATCCACAGAGGCTCTATGCAGCATCCTACAACCATGGTTAGAGCAGCTGGCTGAAAAAAAAAACCCCATCACCTTTTTCAGCATCACAGCCAGCCGTTTTGACTGAACTAGAAGGGGGGGACGGGGTTCGTACCACCTCTGGTTCCCACCCCCCCAATCCAAATTTCTGCTTTACTGTGTCCCGCTTGCCAACAGTCAAGGCAGAAGTATCCAAGGTGTGGTGGAACTGTGGATGCAAGGAAGTGGAAGAAGAAATAGACCAGAGGTCTGCAAAGTCGGCTCTTTTAAGACTGGTGGACTTCAACTCCCAGAGTTCCCCAGCCAGCATAGCTGGCTGGGGAATTCTGGGAGTTGAAGTCCACCAGTCTTAAAAGAGCCGACTTTGCAGACCCCTGAAATAGACCAAAGACCAAGTCCTTGTGTGTCCAATCACACTTGGCCAATAAACAACTCCATTCTGTTCTATTCTAAATGGAAAAGTAAGAAAACCATAGAGAAGTGGAACTGATGAAATGCTCACGCAGGAGACCTATACTAGGGATTCGAACCACCGAATTGCCGACTTTTCTGATCGATAAGCACAGCGTCTTAGCCACCGAGCCACCTAATTTCGACCCCTTCTTTTTTCTTACGTTATATTTGCTGCCTCCCTCCAAATGGACACGCCTTCCTACACATTCACTGCCCCGGTTTAAAACACTCCAGAGTGGGCACAGATCTCTGAGCCCTGCAAGATCACCCCCCCCCCATCCCACCTCCCTTCCGCCGCGAAGCCGCTACCTGCCAAAAGAAGCCGCCGCTCTTCGTCCAGGGAATGTTATTGTAAACACTGCAGTTCAAGCTCTTGGGGGAAAAACCGGCCCCTTCTGCGCAGGCGAGACGGAGGGCAGCCCCGCCCATCCTTATCGTGATTGGAGGAAAGTCTGAGCTTTCGTCTAGAAGCGGAGGGAGTAGGGCCTGTCGGAAGAAGAGCCGACAGCCCCTACTTCGGCCGCGGGGCGATTTCGATTTCCCAGGAATGACGTCAGCAATGGAGGCGGGGACCTTGAAAGGATTATGTAAATAAAATGCACGCTGGCTATTGGCTGACGGAGTTGCCGGCGTGTGTTGATCGGGAAGGTTTGAGGCTACGTGGTTGATGGTCGGGGTGTGCTGGGGTAGAGATCTATCGAGTTCGAGTCTGGAGGGAAGATCCTGTCTTTATTTATTTTATTTGTTTAATTTGTTTCATTTATTTGTCAAGCATGTTTAAGATAATAGATATAAGTATAAACATGATTATGAATACATGAAATGGCTACGAATAAATGGGGTTCTTAGGACAAGGAGGGTAGGCACGTTGGTGCGCTTATGCACACCCCTTACAGACCTCTTACAGTCTGAGGTTAAGATTTTCGGGGTTTGAGGATGTAAGAACGGAGTCAGGTAGAGCAAGGGTCTCCAACCTTTGCAACTTTAAGTCTGAAGGACTTCAGCTCCCAGAATTCTCCAGCCAGCTTTCCTGGCTGGAGAATTCTGGGAGCTGAAGTCCTTCAGACTTAAAGTTGCAAAGGTTGGAGACCCCTGAGGTAGAGCATTCCAGGCATTGGCCACTCTGTTGCTGAAGCCGTATTTTCTGCAATCATTTTCTTCAAATGAATGAAATGAGCTTTTCAGCTCTCTTCCCTCCTGTGAGCGTTTAATGGCAGCACAGGATTCCCTGCCATTATATAGGTTATATCACCATTATAAAGGTGTTTGTTTTGTATTCCGTCAACCACTCCGTATCTAAGTCACTCTTTCAATCGTGCAATAGGAGCCATTTATTTATTTACTAATTTTTTTTATCCTGCCTTTATTATTTTATAAATATTATATATATATATATATATATTACTAACTGTACCTGGCCACGTGTTGCTGTGCCCCAGTCTGGTTAAATGGCCAACCAACCTGCGTACACACAACCACCATATAACCCCCAACCTAACTATCTACTGTATTTCTCCCTCTCTCTCTATCCCTCTACCTACCTACCTACCTACCTACCTACCTACCTACCTACTATATTTCTCCCTCTCACTCTATCCCTCTACCTAACTACCTACCTACTGTATTTTTCCCTCTCACTCTATCCCTCTACCTACCTACCTACCTACCTACTGTATTTCTCCCTCTCTCTATCCCTCTACCTACCTACCTACCTACCTACCTACCTACCTACCTACCTACCTACTGTATTTCTCCCTCTCACTCTATCCCTCTACCTACCTACCTACTGTATTTCTCCCTCTCCCTCTATCCCTCTACCTACCTACCTACCTACCTACCTACCTACCTACTGTATTTCTCCCTCTCTCTATCCCTCTACCTACCTACCTACTGTATTTCTCCCTCTCCCCCTCTATCCCTCTACCTACCTACCTACCTACCTACTGTATTTCTCCCTCTCCATCCCTCTCCCTACCTATCTACCTACTGTATTTCTCCCTCTCCCTCTCTATCCCTCTACCTACCTACCTACCTACCTACCTACCTACCTACTGTATTTCTCCCTCTCTCTATCCCTCTACCTAACTACCTACCGTATTTCTCCTTGTCCCTCTCTATCGCTCTACCTATCTACCTACTGTATTTCTCCCTCTCCCCCTCTATCCCTCTACCTACCTACCTACCTACTGTATTTCTCCCTCTCCATCCCTCTCCCTACCTATCTACCTACTGTATTTCTCCCTCTCCCTCTCTATCCATCTACCTACCTACCTACCTACCTACCTAGAGAGAGAGGAAAGAGGGGCTGCTGACTCAGCAGTGGCCTTGGTGGGGTGGGAGAGTTGGCGGCGTGGGTGGCGAAGGAGAGAGAGGCCGCTGACTCGGCAGCGGCCTTGGCATGGGGGGAGTTGGCAGCATGGGCGGCGGAGGAGAGAAAGGCCGCTGAGGAGGCGACCGTTCCAGATATGACGTAGACCTCTCCACTGCTCGTGCAAGTGATGTGAGCTGAAAAGCAGCCGGGTGGGAGGGGCAGAAGGAGCCAGAGGGCCTGGTGGCGCTGGCGTCGGTGTTGCGAGAGCCGAGGTGGGAGTGGCGGAAGGAGCCGGAGGGCGTGGTGGCGTCAGCATTGTGAGCGGCGAGGTGGGAGGGGCGAAAGGAGGCGGGGGAGGTGAGTGAGCGAGTGAGGAAAACACGAAGAGCTGCAGTTGTACTTTTGTGTGGCGTGTATCTGGCACCGGTGTGCCATTCCCACAATCTGGACATATCATTGGTGCTGCACTGGTAAGGAACATTGTGTGAACATTTAGAGGCAATTGGTGCAATAGTTTCTGAGATTAGCAGTTTTGTACAAACTCATAGTTAACTTTTTATTTATATAGATATTAAAGGAAATACCTCTGGAGAAAACATTCCTATTCACCAGTGTTCTGTCATGATAGTAGTAGTGGTGTTGTCCTTTTCCAGCCATAATTAGAACAATCACAGGACAACAGAATTCTGACAACAATTCACAGATGGGTTTAAACAGTTTTGGACAAAAACTGGGGAAGCTAATAGATTGTAAAAAGTATGTCAGGCTGGGAAAAGACTGCGGGCTGGGGGAAGAATGTAAACGAGAAGTCTCAGGTTTTTCTTTTAAAAAAAACCTGTTCAGACCACTGGTGGGTTTCAAAAATTTTTAGACCCTCTTCTGTAGGTGTGGCCTGCTTTGTGGGGATGGCTTGCTGGCCATGTGACTGGGTGTGTGTGGCCAACCTGTAAAATGTGGTGAAACTCACTTAACAACGCTCTTGCTTAGCAACCAAAATGTTGACTCAGAAACTGGCATTTGAAGCACGCAAGTCTTAAAGCTGTCAAGTTACAAGACCCTCACACCCCTAACCCTTTAGAAAAAAAAACCAGGGGTGTTCAAACTTGACAGCTCTAAGATTTGTGGACTTCAACTCCCAGAATTCCTCCTCTCTCTCTTCATCTTGATGATGTGCGAATGGGGGGGGGGGGGAGGAAAGGAGCTGGAACCGGTTCTAAAGGGCACTGTAGATTTGTGGAACCTCTTCTATAGAAGAGGTGAGAAGTGGCAGGAACCCACACCTGGTTCAGACTTGGATAAGCAAAGGTTTAGGGCTGTCAAAATTCAGATATCAGTCTTTGGACCCTTCTCTGGTCCTCGGTTAATTGCCTGAACCTATCAAGTACAAGAATCATGGTAATTATATAGATTAAAATTTAATTATTATTTTTTTTTGTATAAATTTTTATTTTCAACATAAAAAACAAATAAAAACATTCAATCATTTTCAGCTTTGTATAATATGTTGTTCGGTCATAAGTTTTTGTGCATCGGTCCTTACAATTACAAATGTAGTTATTAATTTTCCATCCAGTGTAACCCAATATATCATCATTATTAAGTTTAAATATATAAATATATGTGTATAGAATTAAGACTTCTCTTCCTTTCATACCACCTTATCCTCTTAGATAATTAATTATCTATATAGTAACAAGTAGTATTTGTCAAAAATTAATCTTTTTCTATGATTATTCAACAGGTAAAAAGAAAAAAAGAAAAGTTCTCCATAAATTCCTGTTTTATAACATTATTCTCAATTGTCTTTAGCAAATGCATTATTACTATAAGATATGTCACTTAATCAAACTATTCTAGTTAATATACAAAATATCTTTCTAAAATAAAATTTAATTCTTTTAGAGATGCCTTTATTTCTTGCTCAGACTTAACTCCAACAGAATCAACTCGGAAATTTTATCGCATGGGTTGTAGATTCTCATGTATTATTTTTAGGTGATTGTAGCAAAGTTTGAGAATGCTTCGATTAGGTTTTGATGTTTGAATCACTGACATTGGTGGGGACTGGACACGGTGTTTGGTCTTCCTTTCAAAAATCGTCAATTAGAGCCTCGGCACCTTTTACGAAAAATGATTTCACTGCCTTAGCAACCCCCTTCCTTAACGGAGTTGCAGCCCAACCAGTGAGAGCAACCAAGGCATCAAAACCCAGGTCAATGGCCCCCTCCTGTGCACGCTTCTTGGCCAAGTCAATGCAGTCTTGAGTATAGTAGTATATGCTGGTTGCAAAGTTATATAGAGCGTTGACTTCAGGTATGAACTCCACAATCTTGTGTACCATTTCATCTATTACATTTACACAGTCTTCTTGTGATGAACGTCGCACGCGTTCCTGCGTTTGGCACTGATGAAGCCAGGAAACAGAACCATGCTGTGGCCAGAAGGAGCTGCCATTTCTAAACACCACTTGGAAGGAACTGCTGCCATTGGTGACCACTCCTCCACAAACATTCCCTAAACGGTGACAGGTGTCAGCAGCTGTTGGAAACCACTTATATTCACGGTACACCTGGCCATGGAGGAGAGCTCTCTCGACCTGCATCAGGCCTCGGCAGTGAGAGGTTTGTTTCTGGGCTAACTGGTCCAAATTGAACTGTAGGGCAGCAAAGCTTGTATTTTCACCTGTAGGTTTAGCTGTGCCCAGGATCTTTATCATTGTCAACAGGAGGCCACTAGCATCTTTCTGCCCCAGTTCCTGGTACAGCCTTAGGCCAAGGGTTTCGGCATGGTGGCTGCAGCTTGCATTATGCAAGGCAAGGACCAGGGTGGCTTGAATCATAATCTGGGCTGGTCGAGGAACACTGTCAAAATGTTTGAGGGTATCAGGCATTAAGTGGCTGCAAGAAACCTTTGTTTCAGGCAACTGGGTGGACTTAGAAGAGACAGAAATGAGCAAAGCGCGGAGAGAAGCAAGGCTGGCATCCGAGGAGGAATTTTCAACGTGGTTTCTTGGATCAGTTGAAGTCCTTGGTTGCCCTCCCAATTTATGATGCGGCAGGAGGGCAAGGAACGTCAGGAGCATCAAAGAGTGTGGTAAGTACATGTCAGCTTCTCTGGGCACTGCTACAATGGGAAGAAATTAATGTATTGATTTATTTAAATAATATAAAAAGCCGTCCACCCCACACATGTCGTAGTCATTCCTGACTCTAGGGTGCGGTGCTCATCTCCGTTTCAAAGCCAAAGAGCCAACGCTGTCTGAATAATAATAATAATAATAATAATTTAATATTTATAAACCGCCCCCTCTCCCCATAGGGACTCGGGGCGGTGCACAGGTAGAATAAAAACAATAAAAATATACAAACATTTCTTAAAAACAAATTAAACCTAACCTGCGCTAAAATTCCCCATTAAAACTAAACTATACTAAAAGCTACCCAATAAAACCCCAGAGACAGAGAGACTATCCCAGGCCGGCCAGACAGAAAAGATGAGTTTTTAATTTAAGACGGAAGGAGCGGAGGTCCGTGGTCGTCCTAATATCGGGGGGAAGGTCGTTCCAGAGGGCCGGGCCCGCCACAGAGAGAGCCCTTCCCCTGGGCGTCGCCCGCTGACACTCATGCTCTCGTGACATCCCGACTGGACTATTGTAACTCTCTCTACATGGGGCTCCCCTTGAGGTGCACCCGGAGGCTGCAGTTGGTCCAGAATGCAGCCGCGCGAGCAATAATGGGTACCACAAGGTACACCCATGTAACACCGCTCTTGCGCGAGCTGCACTGGCTACCTGTAGTTTTTCGGGTGCGCTTCAAGGTGTTAGTCATCATCTTTAAAGCGCTCCATGGCTCGGGACCTAGCTATCTGCGGGATCGGATTCTGCCCCATACTTCCTCACGGCCGATTCGCTCCCACAGAGAGGGACTTCTCCGGGTGCCGTCCACTAGACTTTGTCAGCGGGCGACGCCCAGGGGAAGGGCTCTCTCTGTGGCGGGCCCTGCCCTCTGGAACGACCTCCCCCCCGATATTAGAACTACCACGGACCTCCGTTCCTTCCGTCTGAAATTGAAGACGCACTTTTTCTGCTTGGCCGGCCTAGGGTAGCCTCTTATTACAGTATTATAGGGTTTAGGGTTTTAGTGATTGGTTTTGGGGAATTTTAGCGCAGGGTCTTATGTTTAATCTGTTTTTAACTGTTTTGTATATATTTATTGTCTTAATTTCCCTGTGCACCGCTCTGAGTCCCCTTGGGGAAAGGGAGCGGTCTAGAAATTAAATATATTATTATTATTATTATTATTATTATTACTGACAAAGCCCAAGAAATTCTTTGCAAAAAGGAGGGTCTTTGGCAAAGCTCCGAGCTGACGAGCCCGAGAAATTCTTTGCAAAAAGGAGGGTTTTGTCAGGAAAAATCCCCTCAGAAAGAAATTCTTTAAAAGAGTCAGAGCCGTGTTTCCCTCTGGACTGCATGTTGGCCCAAAGGGACACAGAAAAAACTCTCTGCACATCTATCTGACCACTCTGCTCTTAGTCCAACCTAAGAGTCTCCATACATTTTCATCTTTAAAACTATGCCAGCGTGTGCTGGGAGATGAAGATAGATATGGACGAATTTGGATTTTTAAAACTATGCCAGCGTGGGCTGGGAAATCCAAATTTGGACCTGAACATCCCATGGCAGAGACAGATAGTAACCATCTAGTGCTTAAAGAGATCAAACAATGGGTGTAAACTTTGAGCAAAAGTAAGAAAATTCAGCAGGTAATAAAAGTTAAAGCCTGCCTGAATGAGAAGACCTAAATAATTGGACTTGATTAATTTGATGTGAAGATTTAGATAATTTGACCTGATTGTTTTAATGTAATTTCTGCCAAAATTCTTGTGTGCATCTATACTAATAACATGTAGAATTGTGTGCATCTATACTAATATGCAGAATTGAATGACATTGAATTGATTGTGATATGTTTGACCAGCTGGCAAAATAAGTAAACTTTTCACTTTATCCTTGAAGCTGTGCAAATGTGAGAGAAGTTAAGATTTAAACTGCTCTCTGAATTCCCCCACTGTTTCACGAATAAGCCACAGGTTCCCCAAGCAAATACAAATTGAAGATTTAAAGGGACTTTCCCAAGTCTGAAAATGTTGTCCCATGATATGTGTGCATGTGTGTTCATTTCCAGACCTGGAAGAAAGTTGAAATCCTTTAATAATAAAAATTGAGCTCATTGGCTTTAATACAGCCCCTTGAAATGATTGTAATGATTTATTTGCATGAAGAAAGATTGAAATGGGATTTTTGTATGTGAAATTGGTTTACACAAACAGTCTGATTGTAGTGCAAATGTGAGTATGTTGATGGTGAAAGTTGGTGTGAATGTACTTTATTCTCTTTCCTATATAGAAAGAGTAAGTTGTAAGGTTGTTTAATGGTGTATGGTGTGTGTGTATGTGTATTTCCAAATCTGAAAGGAGGGTGAGAGATCCTCTAATGCATGAACAAGCATCAACCTCTGATTGCAAGTATGAATGTAAGTGTGTCTTCTATACTCCAGGAAGTGATAAGTGAAAGAGATGTGGCCTGTGAGATTTCCCCCCCCCCACCTCTTTCCCCCTCTTCCCTCTGGGTTATTCTTCCGAGGGAGGCAGGCAAGGGGGGGGGGAGTGGGCAAAGGGGTGTGTGGGTGCCTGCTTGTTTTAACTCTGTGTGTGAGAGTGAGAGAGAGACAGATGACCCAGTGAGAGCATCTCCCCCCCTTCTTTCCCATTAAGGAGGGGCTGCTCCCATTAAGGGGGCTGCGGTTTTCCTGCTCATTTAAAAAAAAAAATCTCTCTTCTGAGAAATTCAGGGCAAATGGGTGACCTGCTCATGTGCATCTTTTGCCTTTCACTGTTTTGATTTTCACCTGCATACAAAAGCTATGATTTTGATATTTCTTTTCCTGCTCTGAAAACAATTTGGATTTTTCTTTTGGAAATTTTGTTTGAGCTTTAAAAAGCTTAATTGAACCTATAAGAAGAAATGATTTTGAGATATTTTGAGATTTTGATTTTGAGATATTTTGCCTACATTTGTAAATGTTTCAACATACTTAATGAGAATTAGCTTCCATCTGAATGGAATCTGACTTTGACCCAACATATTGTACCTCATTAAGTTTCTTTTATTTTGAAGCTGTTTTTTCCCTACCTCCCTCTTTGATATCAGAGTTAAAGTGCTCCATCCTATGTCATTTTTGTTTGTTTGTCTCTGATATCTGCTTTTGGAGAATTTGCTACCATCTGAATTGATTCTGATTTTTTTGGAGTGTTGACTCAAAGTGCTTTTTTGATAGCTTTGTTTTATTTTTACTTTCTGAAGCTCTTCTTTTTCCCTTTTTGGGCGGATAGCTTATTTTATTTTTCTTGAAGCTGCCTTTTTTTATACATGAGTGCATTTTTTAAATACTCATGAATCAAGGTGCTCCACTCCATGATATTTTATTTTATTTTGTTTGTTTGTTTGTTTGCAACACTAGTTGTTGTCCTTTTGGAATTATTACAGATAATCATTCATCATGATAGAAAGAATTCTATCCTTTGAGAAAAAGGGAGGAAAAATACAGACAATAAAAAGTAATGAGTATTATTACAAGAAGTAGAAACCTGTTTTTTAAATAGACATTTGTTCTATTGTAACATGTATATGTGTTGTGCTGCTGTAAAAGTGTTTTCCTTTTGAGCATTTGTTTTTGAGCATTTGTGCCACATCTACCTCTGCGAAAGCAATTGTATCCTTTTCCTTCTACAAATATTGGATGTTGGATAGCCATTTGTCTGAAATGGTATAAGGTTTCCTGCCTGGGCAGGGGTTGGACTAGAAGACCTCCACGGTCCCTTCCAACTCTGCTATTGTATTGTATTGTATTGTAAATGCCATCCCTTTCCTTAAGAATTGGCAGGTAACTATACTCTTATTTACTACCAAAGCAATTCTCACAGATTTTGTGCTCTTAATAGGCCAATCAAAAATAACAAAAGATAAACTGCCAGAAAGGAATCTGTTTGATAAATCTAAGTTAGGGAATATGACTTAAGTTTTACAATTTAGTTAGATGATGTGATTTGTTTTTGAAAACTTCTGGATGCTGTGAATTGTGACAAATATGTGAAATCTACTCATCTTACTGCAAAAGTGCTTGAATCATAGAGGCAGTGGGAATGTCATCTTCCATGAAATTTACACCATCTGCCTTCTGAAATAATGTTTGGATTTCCACACTTGGACAGAATGGGAGAAATTCCACAACATGAGGCTAAAGGTATGCCTGTAGAGCAGGGGTCCCCAACCCCCGGGCCGCGGACCGGTGCCGGTCCGTGGCTGGATGGGAGCCGGGCCGCAGGGCTAGAGAGGAGGAGGAGGGAGGAGGAGGCAGCCCCCTGAGCACAGCGCGTGGAGTGTGCCTCTTCCTCCACCCTCGTCGACGGAGGGATTCCTGGACGCAGCCGGACCGGCCACCGATTCCCTCCCCTGCTGGCATGCCGGCCACTCATTTTCTTCCAGGGACTGCGGAGGCTTTGCGGGCTGGGGAGGGAACTGGCGGGTTGCTCCGGCGGCGCACAGGAGTCCCTCCGTCGACGAGGGTGGAGGAAGAGCCCCCACCATCCTCCTGCGTTCTCCCGTGCGCTGTGCCCAATGGGCTGTCCCCCTCCCTCCTCCTCCCCTCCAGCCCGGCTCCTATCCAGCCACGGAGCCTGAACGAGCGAACGAGCGACCAAGCGTGGCAGGCGGGATGAGGAGGCTGGGGGCGGGGGGACGGGACGACGATGACGACGACAGACACACATAGAGAGACAGAGGGAGGGAGGGAGAGAAAGATAGACAGAGACACAGAAGGAGTGATTGAATGAATGCAAGACAGACAGACACACGCACACACACACACACACACACACAGCGACAGAAATGGGCGGATGAAGGAGAGACACAAAGAGAGAAAGAAAGAAAAAAGTGGGAGAGAGAAAGACAGACAGAGAGAAAGAGACAGAAAGGAAAGAAAGAGACAGGAAAAGATACAGAAAGAGGGAAAGAGAAAGAAATAGAGAGAAAGGGAAAGAGAGAAAGAAAGAAATAGCGAGAGAAAAAAAGAGAGACAGAGACAAAGTAAGAGAAAGAAAGAGAGAGAGAGAGAGAAAGAAAGAACTTATGACCACAGTTGAGGCCAAAAGTTTGGTTGCTAACCAAGATCATTGTTAAGTGAGTTTCACATTTTCAAAGTTGGCCACGCCCACCCAGTCACATGACTGCTGAGCCCCTCAGCCGGTCCGCAGAATTTTCTTTAAAATGAAACCGGTCCCTGGTGAACAAAAGGTTGGGGACCCCTGCTGTAGAGAACTGTATTCTTGGCGTCTCTTCTCTTCTTTATCTCAGAGACTGCTAGCTCAAACCATACCTCTCAAATTTGCTGCTGGTGATTAAAACCTGACGTGAAGAAAAAACTTAGCTAAGCCTGGGAAAGACACTTGATTGAGTGGTTAGCAGGGAAAGACCCTGCTAACCACTGAAGCCCTGTAAACCATTGAAGCAACAGCCAAATATTGGAGAAAAAGGGCAAATTACTACACCTGTGGAAAGTGGTTCCTGGAGAAGATCTACTAAGAATGGACATTTCCAAAAACGAATGTAGTCATTGTGCTATGCAAATATTTTGTTTGTGACTTTTTCTCATTGCAGGCTTATTCCACTTGGAAAATCCTAAAAAAGCAGCTGTACAACTTTGCACTCTACAGATTGTGTTGATTTTGTGATTGTAACTGTATCCCTGAATATTACTGTTATTTTTGTTGTACTTGTAACCTGATACACACCTGTGGGGGAGTGGGACACTATAATTGTGATTGTTCCCATATAAACTACATATGTTGGGAGATTGAATCAGATCAACCTGACTTGAATACAGTAGTCCCAAGAGATGGTGATTTCATAATCCCTGAAGATATAAAATGTATTGATGTAATGCAGTGGTTCGATATTATGCAATATTTTTTTTGTGCATAGGACAAATTGAAGGAGAATGTAATACCTGAAGAGACAACTGGGAAAACATATATTCCAAGCAAAGGTGTTTTCTTCGCTTACTCTCACCTTGCAGTCTGGAATTAACCTGACACAACCTAGTAACTCACTTGTAACAATAACTGGACAGAGTGGGTTATGGACGGATGTGGTGACTCTTAATTAGCATGCTCCAGATGGCTTATAAGGTTTGCCTATGTGCCTAGCCAATGCAAAGCATGTGTATATTCTAAATACACCTACTAAGTGCTCTAAATTTTACAACAACAATATCCCAGAATATGTTTGCTTCACATGATTTGTTAGCAAAAGGATATATTTGTGGAAAATTTATCTCACAAATTTTGGTCACAAAACCAATGACCAGGAAAAGCCATACAGAGGAAAAAACCTGCCTGAACTGGGGTGTTGTCTTCACCTGATTTGGCAAATATCTTTACTACAATAGAAAGCATTCTATTTTTTTTTTTTAAAGGGAGGAATGTAGAGTTATGGTAATAATGATACAAACTTGTTGATTAATAGAAACATTTGCTTTCTGTAACACACATATATTGTGCCTTGTATTTGTAATGATTATGCTTGCATGCTGTGGATTCCTTTGTGTCCTGGGGTTGATTTCCTGGGGTCCTGTTATTGGGGTCTGTAAGATATCTGGCAAATGTCAAATCCTGTGATAAGATCTGAAATCTTCTCACCATGTGTGATGGGCAATTAAGCAAACAGAGAAGGGAAAAGATAACAAACCTTTTGAGCCAGGAAGGATGCAAATCTGAATTAAGATATATGATCCAAGTTTTACAATGTTAGGTTATATGACTTAAGGTTTGACTTGAAGTTTACAATGTTGCTAGATATATGGCTAGAGGGTAATTAGAAATCAAAGAACAAAGATCCTTTTGAAGATCAAACATCTTTTCGTGTATAAGAAAGGACCCTGTGTAGTTGAATTTGGTAGATCTTTCCCACCATGTCCCTTATACATGGGTTTGGGATTTCTTACCCAGAACTTTAACTTTGATCAAAGAATAAAGTCTGTTTTCTCTGTTATTCAAGCCTCCGTTTAAGTCTCTTGTTTGGCTCATTATGACTTGAACGTTTTCTAAGGGTCTCAATGTATTTTCAAAACCTTACAAGGGGAAAATAGGAGACAGGAGGTGCATTGGATCTGTTCACCACCTTATTTGCAAGATATAAATCGATCACACACAAACACCAGGGCTACATTTTCCAAAATAAGGAACCATATTCCTCGTGCATAAATAATGAACAAGGAGCAAAAACAAAATTGTTAATCTACCAACTTGTTCTGTAATTCAAACAATAGATTCCCAAGTTAGTGAAGCAAGAAGTCAAGTGATTTGTGTCATCTGCATTAACTCACGTTTAAGCCGTTTTGCTGCCACTGCCAGCTATGTTAATACACCAGTATGCTTCTTCGGTAGATGCTGATCTCCCACAAATAAAGCACAGACTGGACAGTGTGACACATCATTCTCACTTCCAAATTAACCTATTTCCTTGTTCATATGGATAGCTATTGCATGCCTTCCCTCTCCCACTCCCTCCCTGGGAAATAGAAACTTACCTGCTTTAGGAGGCAACACAAACACAAAAGGCTCCAGAGTGAACTGAGCACTGGTTAAAGTTGGTCTTTATATACCCTTATCTCTGGCAATCTGCAGACTTCATTGCAACACTTCACTTGGTTCCCCAGGAAAGTTCAGCCTTCTTTGTAAACTTTCTGCCAAAGCCCCCAGAATTGCTTTTCTGATTAACCCCTATGTTTCATACAGTTTTCCTGTTTTATGGTGAAAGGGGCCAGAATTCCTGAATGGTCCACAGCTAGAATCATAACAACAGGGAGAAACAGACAGTGCTGAGTAATGTGTTAAGGGGAGACAAGGAAGAACAGCATATCTATCAGTTGCTGATACTATCTATATAAACAAAAATGTAAAATAGTTTGTACGAAGCCGCTATTCTCAAAAACTACTGAACCGATTTACCTCAAATTTTCACACAATGTTCCCAAGGACTTCCGATAATAGAATACTTACTCATTTTGTGCCTAGCACACATGTGCCATGTGCAAGGTACACAAATTTAAAATGTACCCATTGATCAGGTTTTCACCACCCTGTAACTCCTCCCACCTGGCTGCTTTCCAACAGTCATTTCCTCAGCAACGTATGGAGGCCTCTTAGGGCCAAAAAGGCACTGAGATACAAAACTCCCAGGTGGTCCAGAGAGAGAGAGAGAGAGAGAGGGAGAAATACAGTTTAATAAAAAAAGGGAGTAGGGGAGACAGGATAGCAGCCTTCCAATATCTCAGGGGTTGCCACAAAGAAGAGGGAGTCAAACTATTCTCCAAAGCACCTGAGGGCAGAACAAAAAGCAATGGGTGGAAATTAATCAAGGAGAGAAGCAACTTAGAACTGAGGAGAAATTTCCTGACAGTTAGAACAACTAACCAGTGGAACAGCTTGCCTCCAAAAGTTGTGAATGCCCCAACACTGCAAGTCTTCAAGAAAATTTTGGATAGCTATTTGTCTGAAATGGTATAGGGCTTCCTGCCTAGGCAGGGAGTTGGACTAGACGACCTCCAAGGTCCCTTCCAACTCTGCTATTGTATTATTGTATTATAGTAGGTAAGTAGATAGGTACGTAGATAGAGGGATAGATAGGGAGAAATACGGTAGGTAGGTACTGTAGGTAGGTGGATAGATAGATAGGGAGAAACACATTTTATTTATTTTATTTTATCAAATTTATATACCGCCCTCTTCTCCGTGGTAGGACTCAGGATGGTGCACAGAAATATAAAAACCACAACAAATATATAAAATGGAATTAAATAATTAGATCTGTGCTAAAATAATTAAAACGATTAAATATTAAAATTAAAATTAAAACCAATTAATCTATGCCAGGCCAGCCAGCTGGAACAAATGCGCTTTGAACGTTCGACGGAATAGACGTAGGTCAGCGATGGTGCAAAGATCGGGGGGGCAGGTCATTCCAAAGGGCTGGACCTGCCACAGAGAAGGCCCTACCCCTGGGAGTCGCCAGCCGGCATTGACCGGTGGATGGCACCCTGAGGAGGCCCTCTCTGTGGGAGCGGACAGGATGGAGGGAGGTGTGTGGTAGGAGGCGGTCTCGCAAATAACCAGCACCCGTGCCATGGAGCGCTTTAAAGATGGTTACTAAAACCTTGAAGCGCACCCGGAAGGCTACAGGCAGCCAGTGCAGCTCGCGCAGGAGAGGTGTTATATGGGAGTACCGTGAGGCTCCCAGAATCCCCCGTGCGGCCGCATTCTGTACCAGCTGGATTCTCCGGGTGCATCTCAAGGGGAGCCCCATGTAGAGAGCATTACAGTAGTCCAGGCGGGAAATAACGAGGGCTTGAGTGACCATGCGTAGGGCATCCCGATCTAGAAAGGGGCTCAACTGGCATATCAGGTAAACCTGATAGAAGGCCCCCCTGGCTGTCACCTGGTCATCCAGGGACAGCCGAGAGTCCAGGAGGATGCCCAAGTTGCGGGCCCTTTCCGCAGGGGCTAATGACTCGCCCCCGATAGCCAGAGATGGAACTAACTGGCTATATCGAGATGCCGGAAACCACAGTCACTCGGTCTTGGACGGGTTGAGTCGGAGCTCCCCATCCAGACTCGTAAACAGTAGGTAGGTAGGAGGTAGGTAGGTAGGTAGGTAGGTAGATAAGTAGGTAGGATGGTAAATAGAGAGGGAGAAATACAGTAGGTAGGTAGGTAGGTAGAGGGAGAAAGGAAGAAATACAGTAGGTAGGTAGGTAGGCAGGTAGGTAGATAGAGAGGGAGAAATACAGTAGGTAGGTAGGTAGGTAGATAGAGAGGGAGAAATATAGTAGGTAGGTAGATAGGGGGATAGATAGAGAGGGAGAATTACAGTAGGTAGGTAGGTAGATAGAGGGAGAAAGGAAGAAATACAGTAGGTAGGTAAGTAGAGGGATAGACAGAGAGGGAGAAATACAGTAGGTAGGTTAGATAATAGGTAGGTAGGTAGGTAGGTAGGTAGGTAGGTGGATAGATAGATAAGAAGAAACACAGTAGGTAGGTAGGGAGGGAGATAGGAGGATAGATAGATAGGGAGGAATACAGTAGGTAGGTAGAGGGAGAAAGGAAGAAATACAGTAGGTAGGTAGGTAGGTAGGTAGAGGGATAGATAGAGAGGGAGAAATACAGTAGGTAGGTAGGTAGATAGAGGGAGAAAGGAAGAAATACGGTAGGTAGGTAGGTAGGTAGGTAGGTAGGTGGATAGATAGAGAGGGAGAAATACAGTAGGTAGGTAGGTAGAGGGATAGATAGGGAGAAATACAGTAGGTAGGTAGGTAGGTAGAGGGATAGATAGAGAGGGAGAAATACAGTAGGTAGGTAAGTCGAGGGATAGATAGAGAGGGAGAAATACAGTGGTAGGTAGGTAGGTAGGTAGGGGGATAGATAGGGATAAATACAGTAGGTAGGTAGGTAGGAAGAGGAATAGAGAGAGAGGGAGAAATACAGTAGATAGGTAGGTAGAGGGATAGATAGAGAGAAATGCAGTAGGTAGAGGGATAGATAGAGAGAAATGCGGTAGGTAGGTAGGTTGGGGGTTATACGGTGGTTG
The DNA here is from genome assembly GCA_039707465.1 of Rhabdophis nuchalis. Classification (NCBI taxonomy): domain Eukaryota; kingdom Metazoa; phylum Chordata; class Lepidosauria; order Squamata; family Natricidae; genus Rhabdophis; species Rhabdophis nuchalis. Next base: position 169,170,525 of record CM077646.1, read on the forward strand.
TGTGTATGTGTGCAGGTCTAGATCCACACACAGATTGGTTGGCCATTTAACCAGACTGGGCCACAGCAACGCGTGGCTGGATATACAGTGGTACCTCGGTTCACGAACGCTTCTGTTCATGAACAACTCGGTTCACAAACAGAGTTCATCAAAATATGCTCCGGTTCACGAACTCCGCTTCGGTTCACGAACAGAAAAGTTCATAAAAATATGCTCCGGTTCACGAACTCCGCTTCGGTGCACGAACTCCGCTTCAGTTCACGAACAGGAGCCGTGGCCATTTTAATGCTATTTCCTGGCTGTCACATGGTTGCGACTTCCTGTAGGAAGATCGTGGAGAGAAAGAGACACAGAAAACTGGACTCCCAATATGGCTCCCAAGAAGCATGGTGGAAAGAAGAACATGCGGAGCAGCAATGCAGGTGACAAGAATATGCAGCGCAAGCATGGTGGAAAGAAGAAAGTGCGGAGCAGCAATGAAGGTGACAAGAACAGCAATGCAGGTGACAATGTGCAAACTGGAAATGCAAGTGACAATGTGCAAAGTAAAAATGCAGGTGACAATGTGCAAACTGGAAATGCAAGTGACAATGTGCAAACTGGAAATGCAAGTGACAATGTGGCAAGTGGAAATGCAAGTGACAATGTGCAAACTGGAAATGCAAGTGACAATGTGTAAACTGGAAATGCAAGTGACAATGTGCAAAGTAAAAATGCAGGTGACAATGTGCAAACTGGAAATGCAAGTGACAATGTGGCAAGTGGAAATGCAAGTGACAATGTGCAAACTGGAAATGCAAGTGACAATGTGCAAACTGGAAATGCAAGTGACAATGTGGCAAGTGGAAATGCAGGTGACAAGAATATGCAGCGCAAGCATGGTGGAAAGAAGAGAGTGCGGAGGAGCAATGAAGGTGACAGCAAGATTGTGAAGAAAATAACCATTGAGCTGAAGAAGGAAATTGTAGAAAAGCATGACCGTGGTATTCGTGTGACTGATCTGGCCTCGGAGTACAAGATGCCAAAGTCAACAATCTCGACTATTTTGAAAAACAAAGCCGCCATCAAAGGAGCTGATGTTGCAAAAGGAGTAACAATGTTAACCAAGCAGAGGACGCAAGTGCTGGAAGAGGTGGAAAAACTTTTGTTGGTGTGGTTGAATGAGAAACAGCTGGCAGGTGATAGCGTTAGTGAAGCTATAATCTGTGAGAAAGCCAGGAGATTGCACAGTGATTTACTGCAAAGAAGCCCCTCTACAAGTGCAACAAGTGACGAATTTAAAGCCAGTAGGTGGTGGTTTGAAAAATTCCGCAGGAGAAGTGGCATCCACAGTGTGATTAGACATGGTGAGGCTTCCAGTTCTGACAAGGCCGCAGCAGAAGCCTACAAGTTAGAATTTGCAGAATTCATGAAGACAGAAGGATACGTCGCTCAACAAGTGTTCAACTGTGATGAAACAGGGCTCTTCTGGAAAAAAATGCTGAACAGAACCTATATCACGCAGGAGGAAAAGGCACTACCAGGGCACAAGCCCATGAAGGACAGATTGACCCTTTTGCTGTGTGGCAACGCAAGCGCTGATCTGAAAATTAAACCACTACTGGTGTACCATTCGCAGACCCCTCGTGCATTTAGGGAACAAAATGTGAACAAGGCCAGACTGCCCGTCATGTGGAGATCCAATGCCAAAGCTTGGGTGACAAGGCAATTGTTTATGGAATGGCTGCACGAGGTGTTCGCACCCACCGTCAGAAAGTATCTTTCTGATAACCAGCTGCCTGAATGTTGCCTTCTTCTGATGGACAATGACCCAGCACACACTCCAGTCTTGCTGGATGATATGGATGCTGAGTATGACTTCATCAAGGTAAAGTTCCTCCCCCCCAACACAACACCACTTCTGCAACCAATGGACCAGCAAGTCATCTGCAACTTCAAGAAGCTGTACACAAAGGCGCTCTTCACTAGGTGTTATAATGTCACTGAAGAGACGTCCTTGACTTTGAAAGAGTTCTGGAAGAAACATTTCAATGTTGTCCACTGCATTAACCTCATTGACAAAGCCTGGCAAGAGGTCACTCCCCGAACCCTAATTTCAGCCTGGAGGAAACTGTGGCCAGAATGTGTCACTGAACATGAACATGACTTAGAAGGGTCTGATGCAGAGGTAGTGGAGGAAATTGTGTCCATGGGCAAGAGTATGGGTCTGGACGTTGATGGTGCTGATGTGGAAGAGCTTGTTGAGGAACATAGGGAGGAGCTGACCACTGAGGAACTTTCTGAACTCCACAGTGAGCAGCAAAAGGCACTTCTTGAGGAACATTCCACAGAGGAAGAGGAAGAAAGGGAGGAGGTTACCAGTGATGCCATAAAATCCATTATGCAAAAATGGCATGAGTGCCATGATTTTTTTGAAAAGCACCACCCCAACATAACTGTCACGAACAGAGTGTTAAATCTCATGGATGATAATGTGGTCTCTCATTTCCGGAGGACAAGTGACATTGGACAGATTTTTCAGCAAAACTGAGCCTACAGCTAGGAGACAAAGGAGAGAGGAAAGCCCTGAAGGAGATCCCCCTGATGTCCTTATTGAGGGGGACTCTCCCTCCAAACAATAACCGCCTCCCACCTGCCTTCATCCATGCCAGAAGACATCTCAAGCAAGGTTAGTGTTCTCTCTTTATACATTGCTATACTGTACTAATGTGTATTGTAATTTGTTTCTTATTTTTTGTGCTTCAAAAACCAAAAAAAAAAGATCAGAACGGATTAACCGGATTTACATTAAACCCTATGGGAAACTGTGCCTCGGTTCACGACCAATTCGGTTCGCGACCAGAGTCAGTTCAAGAATTAAAACCAAAAAAAAGATCAGAACGGGTTAACCGGATTTACATTAAACCCTATGGGAAACTGTGCCTCGGTTCAAGACCAATTCGGTTCGCGACCAGAGTCAGTTCAAGAATTAAAACCAAAAAAGAGATCAGAACGGATTATCCGGATTTACATTAAACCCTATGGGAAACTGTGCCTCGGTTCACGACCAATTCGGTTCGCGACCAGAGTCAGTTCACGAATTAAGTTCGTGAACCGAGGTACCACTGTAGCTAGTTATTATATATTAAAGGAAATACTTCTGGATAAAACATTCCCATTCACCAGTGTTCTGTCATGAGTGGCCCTTTATTACATTTCTTTGAAATGGTGAAAATAGGACTAGTGGTGTTGTCCTTTTCCAGCCATAATTAGAACTAATACAGGACAACAGAATTCTGACAACAATTCACAGATGAGTTTAAACAGTTTTGGACAAAAACCGGGGGAGCTAATAGATTGTAAATAGTATTTGTAAGGCTGGGGAAAGACTGCAGGCTGGGATGTATGATTTGTGCCGAATCTGACCGAACACGGGTAAGGTCGCATTTGCGGACCTACCTAGTGGCGATAAAAGCGGCGAAACGAGACCATCTCGCCACCCTCATTGCATCCGCAGATAACCGCCCTGCCGCCCTGTTTAGGGTGACCCGTGCCCTCCTCCACCAGAGGCAGCGGGAGGCTCCCTTACAGGGCCGTGCAGAGGAATTTGGATCTTATCTGCAGGATAAAATCGTTCAGATCTGGAACGAGCTGACCTCCAATTGGACTAGTCTGGACGGGATGACAGAGATAGGCCTTGAGACCACTGTTTGGGATGAGTTTGACCCCGTGACCCCCAATGGCATGGACAGGATACTGAAGCGGTTGAAGGCCACCACATGTTTATTGGACCCATGTCCCTCCTGGCTTGTACTGGCCTCCCGGGAGGTTACATGAGGCTGGCTCCAGGGAATTGTAAATGCTTCTTTGAGCGAGGGGTTCATGCCGGCCATCTTGAAAGAGGCGGTGGTAAGGCCCCTCCTCAAGAAGCCCTCCCTGGACCCAACTCTATTATCCAACTATTGTCCAGTCTCCAACCTTCCCTTTTTGGCGAAGGTTGTTGAGAGTGTGGTGGCACGACAATTCCCCCAGTACCTGGAGGAAACTACCTATCTAGACTCGTGCCACTCTGGCTTCCGGCCCGGACACAGCACAGAGATGGCATTGGTCGCATTGGTAGATGATCTCTGGAGGGCTCGGGATAGGGGTTGCTCCTCTATCCTGGTCCTATTGGCTCTCTCAGCGGCTTTCGATATCATCGACCATGGTATCCTATTGCACCGGCTGGAGGGGTTAGGGTTGGGGGGAACCGTACTTCGGTGGTTCTCCTCCTATCTCTCCGACCGATCGCAATTTGTGTTGGCAGGGGGGCAGAGATCGACTTCGAAGCCCCTCACTTGTGGGGTGCCACAGGGGTCGGTCCTCTCACCTCTCCTGTTTAACATCTACATGAAGCCGCTGGGTGAGATCATCCATGGTTTTGGGATTAAGTTCCATCTGTACGCTCATGACACCCAGTTGTACATCTCTACCCCTAACCACCCCAATGATGCCATTGAAATGATGTCCCGGTGTCTGGAGGCTGTGCGAGTCTGGATGGGGAGGAACGGGCTACGACTCAACCCATCCAAGACCGAATGGCTGTGGCTTCCGGCACCATCCCTGGCTATTGGGGGCGAGTCGTTGGCCACTGCAGAGAGGGCTCGCAAGTTGGGCATTCTCCTGGACTCTCGGCTGTCCTTGGATGACCATCTGACAGCTGTAGCCAGGGGGGCCTTTTATCAGGTTTACCTGATACGCCAGTTGCGCCCCTTTCTGGATCGTGACACCCTGCGCACAGTCACGCAAGCTTTTGTCATTTCTCGCCTAGACTACTGCAATGCTCTCTACATGGGGCTTCCCTTGAGGTGCACTCAGAGGCTCCAGTTAGTGCAGAATGCGGCCACGCGGGGGATCTTGGGAGCACCAAGACACTCCCATATAACACCTGTCCTGCGCGAGCTGCACTGGCTGCCTGTGGCTTTCCGGGTGCGCTTCAAGATTTTGGTAACCATCTTCAAAGCACTCCATGGCATGGGTCCTGGTTATTTGCAGAACCGCCTCCTGCCTCATACCTCCATCAGATCTGTCCGCTCCCAAGGGGAGGGCCTCCTCAGGGTGTCGTCTGCTGGACAATGCCGACTAGCGGCTCCCAGGGGAAGGGCCTTCTCTGTGGCAGGTCCAGCCCTCTGGACGACCTGCCCCCCCGACCTTCGCACTACCACGGACCTTCGCCTCTTCCGTAAAGCATTGAAGACTTACTTTTTTCATGCGGCCAGCCTGGCATAGTTTGTTTTTACAATCATTTTAATAGGGTTTCTTAAGTTTATTCTAACTCAGGTTAAATTTATTTAATTTAACTTTAAATTTATCTATTGACTGTATTTAAATGTACCTTTTATTTTCCCTGTGCACCGCCCTGAGTCCCTATGGGAGAAAGGGCGGTATACAAATCAAATCAAATCAAATCAAATCAAATCAAATCAAATCAATCAATCAATCAATCAATCAATAAATGTAAAAAAAAAATCTCAGGTTTTTCTTTAAAAAAAAAACCCTGTTCAGACCACTGGTGGGTTTCAAAAAATTTTAGAACCTCTTCTGTAGGTGTAGCCTGCTTTGTGGGGATGGCTTGCTGGCCATGTGACTGAGTGGGAGTGCCTTGGCAGTCATGTGACTGGGTGGGCATGGCCAACTTGTGGAATGTGGTGAAACTCACTTAACGACACTCTTGCTTAGGAACCAAAAGGTTGGCTCAGAAACTCTTGGCATTTGAAGCCTTAAACCTGCCAAATTAAAAGACCCTTGCACCACTAACACTTTAGAAAAAAACAACCCAGGGGTCTTCAAACTTGACAGCTCTAAGACTTGTGGACTTCAAACCCCCCCCCCCCGAATTCCTCCTCTCGCTCTTCATCTTGATGATGGGCGGATGGGCAGGGGGAGGGAGCTGGAACCGGTTCTAAACATCACTAGATTTGTGGAACCTCTTCTATAGAAGAGGTGAGAAGTGGCAGGAACCCACCCCTGGTTCAGACTTTGATAAGCAAAGGTTTAGGGCTGTCAAAATTCAGATATCAATCTTTGGGCCCTGCTCTGGTCCTCGGTTAATTGCCTGAACCTATCAAGTACAAGAATCATGGTAATTATATAGATTAAAATTTAATTTTTATTTTTTTAAAAAAATTTTGTATAAATTTTTATTTTCAACATAAAAAAACAAGTAAAAACATTTAATCATTTTCAACTTTGTATAACATGTCTTTCGATCCTATGTTTTTGTGCATCGGTCCTTACAATTACAAATGTAGTTATTAATTTTCCATCCAGTGTAACCCAATATATCATCATTATTAAGTTTAAATATATAAATATATGTGCATGGAATTAAGACTTCTCTTCCTTTCGTACCAACGTATCCTCTTAGATAATTAATTATTTATATAGTAACAAGTAGTATTTGTCAAAAATTAATCTTTTTCTATGATTATTCAACAGGTAAAAAGAAAAAAAGAAAAGTTCTCCATAAATTCCTGTTTTATAACATTATTCTCAATTGTCTTTAGCAAATGCATTATTACTATAAGATATGTCACTTAATCAAACTATTTAGTTAATATACAAAATATCTTTCTAAAATAAAATTTAATTCTTTTAGAGATGCCTTTATTTCTTGCTCAGACTTAACTCCAACAGAATCAACTCGGAAATTTTATCACATGGGTTGTAGATTCTCATGTATTATTTTTAGGTGATTGTAGCAAGGTTTGAGAATGCTTGGATTAGGTTTTGATGTTTGAATCACTGACATTGGTGGGGACTGGACACGGTGTTTGGTCTTCCTTTCAAAAATCGTCAATTAGAGCCTGTGCACCTTTTATGAACAATGATTTCACTGCCTTAGCAACCTCCATACTTAACGGAGTTGCAGCCCAACTAGTGAGAGCAACCAAGGCATCAAAACCCAGGTCAATGGCCCCCTCCTGAGCACGCTTCTTGGCCAAGTCAATGCAGTCTTGAGTATAGTAGTATATGCTGGTTGCAAAGTTATATAGAGCGTTGACTTCAGGTATGAACTCCACAATCTTGTGTACCATTTCATCTATTACATTTACACAGTCTTCTTGTGATGAACGTCGCACGCGTTCCTGCGTTTGGCACTGATGAAGCCAGGAAACAGAACCATGCTGTGGCCAGAAGGAGCTGCCATTTCTAAGCACCACTTGGAAGGAACTGCTGCCATTGGTGACCACTCCTCCACAAACATTCCCTAAACGGTGACAGGTGTCAGCAGCTGTTGGAAACCACTTATATTCACGGTGCACCTGGCCATGCAGGAGAGCTCTCTCGACCTGCATCAGGCCTCGGCAGTGGGAGGTTTGTTTCTGGGCTAACTGGTCCAAATTGAACTGTAGGGCAGCAAAGCTTGTATTTTCACCTGTAGGTTTAGCTGTGCCCAGGATCTTTATCATTGTCAACAGGAGGCCACTAGCATCTTTCTGCCCCAGTTCCTGGTACAGCCTTAGGCCAAGGGTTTCGGCATGGTGGCTGCAGCTTGCATTTTGCAAGGCAAGGACCAGGGTGGCTTGAATCATAATCTGGGCTGGTCGAGGAACACTGTCAAAATGTTCGAGGGTATCAGGCATTAAGTCGCTGCAAGAAACCTTCTTTTCAGGCAACTGGATGGACTTAGAAGAGACGGAATTGAGCAAAGCACGGAGAGAAGCAAGGCTGGCATCCGAGGAGGAATTTTCAACGTGGTTTCTTGGATCAGTTGAAGTCTCTGGTTGCCCTCCCAATCCATGATGCAGTAGGAGGACAAGGAAAGTCAGGAGCGCCAAAGAGGGTGGTAAGTACATGTCAGCTTCTCTGGACACTGCTACAATGGGAAGAAATCAATGTATTGATTTATTTAAATAATATAAAAAGCCGTCCACATCACATATGTGTCGTAGTCATTCCTGACTCTAAGGGGCGATGCTCATCTCCGTTTCAAAGCCGAAGAGCCAGCGCTATCTGAAGACGTCTCTGTGGTCATGTGGCCGGCATGACTAACGCCAAAGGTGAACTGAATACTGCTACCTTCACACCAAATGTGGCTCCTATTTTTCTATTTGCATTTTTTACATGCTTTAAAACTGCTAGGTGGGCAGAAGCTGGGACAAGTAACAGGAGCTCACTCCATTGCGCGGCACTAAGGATTCAAACCGCTGAACTGTCGAGCTTTATGATCAACAAGCTCAGCTGGAACAGGTTCTAAACGGCACTGTAGATTTGTGGAACCTCTTCTGTAGAAGAGGTTAGAACTAGCAGGAACCCACCCCCCTGGCATTTTCCCATACCATCCCAACCTTCTCTGCTCTTACCTGAATAGATGGAAAGAGCTTACAGGGCAGGAGGTCTGTCCCTGCCAGTGGTGAAATTCAATTTTTTTAAACACCGGTTCTGTGGGTGTGGCTTGGTGGGCGTGGCAGGGGAAGGATACTGCAAAATCCCCATTCCCTCCCCACTCAGGGGCCAGCCAGAGGCAGGAAAACCTATTGGCAGGAAAACCAATTTGGATAAGTAAAGGTAATTAAAAGAAAAGGGAAAATAATGGGTTTTTTTTCTTATCTGTCTCTTTTTCTATCTTCTATGAAACCACATGGTTTGTTTGTTAAGATTTGTGCCTTCCCTAATTTAACAGATTTATGGCGGGAATGATCATATGTGTGTGAAACTCATATCCCCTCTTTGTCCGTGTGTGTGTGTGTGTGTGTGTGTGTGTGTGTGTATGTCTAAGTCTTTGTGTGCACTCGAGGTAATTGTAACTGTAAAATGTCCCCCACCCCACTCCACCCCAAAAACAGCCTTTGCTCTGTCTGTCTGGCCAACACACAGAGTAAAGAGAAATATGCTTCCTTCTCCCTCTTAGTACCTTAAAGTAACAAACTAGGGAATGTTTTAAGTTCATTTACAAGAAATGTTTTCATCCTTGCATTTATTGGTATTATTTTACCTGTTCATCTCTTTCCTGAAGCATGTGAATCCAGCTTCCTTTTCTCATCCGAGATATCCCCATATTGTTACAAGTTTATCTGTTTGGTAACTGCAATACCAAATACTTTTTTTTCTCAAACTCTGCCTGCAACCTATCATCCCCTTTCACACACACACCCTTTCTCTCTAATCCTCCAAGGATGCCTTTTCCGTGGGGGAGGGGACCTTGTTCCCATGTCTTTCAGCCCTGCACAGATGAGCAGAGCACATGGATCCAGATGCCTCCAGAGAACTTCCATCCATTTGAGACAGGAATTGGGTTTGATCCAGTCCTCCACTGAATGCCATCACAGCAACAAGAGTGAAGCCTAACTCACCAGCCTTACCACTGTTAAAAGGAATGTCCTTCTGGATTCGGCTCCAAGTGGGGAAGAAGACACTGGAGACATGGAGGCTGCATGGAAAGATGGTTTAATGGTGGACAGGACCACATGGCTGGAGTCCTGAACAGAAAAGGTGCTCACATGCTTCAATGTTGGTGGACAGCAAGAGAAGGGCTGAGCAAGGGGCTTGCAGGGCTTTTTATCAACTGTTCGGCCCCACCTATCTGTTTCTTGTTCCTGTGTAAGAACTGTACTCTGATTGGTTGCCAGGCTCCTATGGGCTGAGTCCAGGTTTGGTAAGGCCAGTCCTACCTTGATCCCATGACTCTGGAGCTGAAGGGGAGAAGGCTTTCTTATGTAAAGAGGACTAGCCCAGGCCTTAATCGCCCATTGACAAAGGGGGTGGGGGCAGGAGGCTGCAGGAGACAAAACATGTTTCTTCCTTTTCACATCCAGGGAAATGTAATATTCTGCCTTTTCAACACTTCCTAGGATATTTCATTTTTCTGGGAGAGAGATGGGTGGTAACTTTCCACACCACCAAACCAAGCATGCCACCCGAGCAAAGATGAAGAAGTAAAGACCAAAAGACTCTTTTCAACTTCCCAGAAGACAATGGTAAAGACTATGGGGGAGGGTGGAAAATTGATTGCAAGGTTTTCTTTCTCTGCTTCCTTCACAGAAATTCATTGTAGGTTTTCTGTTTTGTCTCATTTATATTGTAATCAGTTAATGTACTCATGTAAGAATTGTATTTGAGAGTGGCTGGCACAGCGAGATCTGAACATGTTAGATTTCTGTCTGGTGGGAGGGAAATTCTTCCAAACTGTAGTTTGTATTATAGAAGCAGCTACACACACACACACACACACACACACACACAAAGAGAGAGAGAGAGAAACCCCATTCAGAATTAGATTGAAAGTATCTCCTTGACTTACCTCAGCACAAAGTTTATCCTAGGTTGATTTTTGCCATGGCACTAAAGCCGAAGCAATGATATCTCCCTGTTAACCCCATGGGGGACCGGAGGGTCAATTCCGCCCAGGCAATTCCCCCACTTGAAGAGCTGGCAGAAAGGATCTCCAGAAACCCAAGCCCTCACTGTGATGACAAAACAAACCACGCTGCCAGTAAAGCAGGATATGTTGCATTGGTGGCCTCATGAGTAGGAGTCTCAGGGCTCATTGTGTGTAATTTTAAAAATACTAAATAGTCTGGATTGCACACTAACCAATCTCAATTTGGCCCCACTACAATAAGAGCTAGGGCAGGTTCAAGAAACAGCCCTTGCAAATGGGCAGCCTGTAGTTCTTTAAACCAGGGGTCTCCAACCTTTGCAACTTTAAGTCTGAAGGACTTCATCTCCCAGACTTCGCTGGCTGGAGAATTCTGGGAGCTGAAGTCCTTCAGACTTAAAGTTGCAAAGGTTGGAGACCCTTGGTTTAAACAACAGAACCATGGCTGCGAAGGATTTTTGGGACTTCTGGTTGCTTGTAACATGTCTGGAAGCTCACAGAAAGTGATATCAAAAGTCTGAAAACAATTAGCATAGAAAATTGGATACTGTAAATTTCTTTCCAAATCTTTTGCCCTGGAGCTAGACCTTCATGGTTGAAAGTTCTTTGGGAGTCACTGAAGGAATCCTTCTGCTGCCCCTCTCAATGCTTCTGCCTCCAAAAATAAAAAAAGAGTAGGGATTGTTGGAAGTTATTACCCAGCACTTTCCTAGAAAAATGAAATATCCTAGCAAATATTGAAAAGGCAGAATATTATATTACTCTGAATGTGATAAGGGAAAAACATGTTTTAATTCCTGCAGCTTCCTGCCTACCCCGCCTTTTGTCAATGGGCCATTAAGAGGCCAAACCAGTCTATTCACATAACAAAAAAACCCTCCCAATCAGCTCCAGGGTGATGGAATCAAGGCATGCTGGTATAAGCCTTACTGACCATATGGCACCTGAGAACTCAGCCTAGAGGGTTGTCCCTACATGTGAGTCTGGCAACCAACCAGGAATATATTTCTTACACAGGAACAGGAAACAGATAGGTGGGGGCTGAACAGATTATAAAAAGCCCTGCAAGCCCCTCCCTCACCCCTTTTCTTCTGCCCCTTCTTCAACCAACACCTGGGAGCATGTGATCACCTTTTTGCCCAGGACCTCAACCCTTGTGGTCCTGTCCACCATTAAACCATCTTTCTAAGCAGCCTCCATGTCTTCAGTGTTTTTTTCCCCACTTGGAGACGAACCCAGAAGCAGATTTCTTTCAACACAGCATATAAATCGATCACACACAAACACCAGGGCTACATTTTCCAAAATAAGGAACCATATTCCTCGTGCTTAAATAATGAACAAGGAGCAACCTTTGACAAAAACAAAATTGTTAATCTACCAACTTGTTCTGTAATTCAAATAATAGAAGCCCAAGTTAGTGAGGCAAGAATTCAACTGATTTGTGTCATCTGCATTAACTCACGTTTAAGGCGTTTTCTTGCCACTGCCAGCTATGTTAATATACCAGTATGCTTCTTCGGTAGATGCTGATCTCCCACAAATAAAGCACAGGCTGGATAGTGTGACACATCATTCTCACTTCCAAATTAACCTTTTTCCTTGTTCATCTGGACAGCTATTGCATGCCTTCCCTCTCCCACTCCCTCCCTGGGAAACAGAAACTTACCTGCTTTAGGAGGCAACACAAACACAAAAGGTTCCAGAGTGAACTGAGCACTGGTTAAAGTTGGTCTTTATATTCCCTTATCTCTGGCAATCTGCAGACTTCATTGCAACACTTCACTTGGTTTCCCAAGAAAGTTCAGTCCTCTTTGTAAACTTTCTGCCAAAGCCCCCAGAATTGCTTTTCTGATTAACCCCTATGCTTTGTGCAGTTTTCCTGTTTTATGGTGAAAGGGGTCGGAATTCCTGAATGGTCCACAGCTAGAATCATAACAACAGGGAGAAACAGACAGTGCTGAGTAATGCGTTAAGGGGAGACAAGGAAGAACAGCATATCTATCAGTTGCTGATACTATCTATATAAACAAAAATGTAAAATAGTTTGTACGAAGCCGCTAATCTCAAAAACTACTGAACCGATTTACCTCAACTTTTCACACAATGCTCCCAAGGACTTCCGATAATAGAATACTTACTCATTTTGTGCCTAGCACACATGTGTAAAATGTAAATGTAAAATGTACCCACTGATTCACCTCCCTGTAACTCCTCCCTCCTGGCTGCTTTCCAACAGTCATTTCCTCAGCAAGGTATGGAGGCCTCTTAGGGCCAAAAAGGCACTGAGATACAAAACTCCCAGGTGGTCCATAGAGAGAGAGGGAGAAATACAATTTAATAAAAAAGGGAGTAGGGGAGACAGGATAGCAGCCTTCCAATATCTCAGGGGTTGCCACAAAGAAGAGGGAGTCAAACTATTCTCCAAAGCACCTGAGTGCAGAACAAGAAGCAATGGGTGGAAATTAATCAAGGAGAGAAGCAACTTAGAACTGAGAAGGAATTTCCTGACAGTTAGAACAATTAACCAGTGGAACAGCTTGCCTCTAGAAGTTGTGAATGCCCAACACTGCAAGTCTTCAAGAAGATGTTGGATAGACATTTGTCTGAAATGGTATAGGACAGTGGTGGGCAAACTCATTAGTCAACAGAGCCAAATATCAACAATACCACAATTGAAATTTCTTTTGAGAGCCGGAAGAAGAGAGCCGGAAGATGTGGGAGTGGCTCAGTGGTTATGTGACTGGGTGGGCGTGGCCAACTTGGAAAATGTGAAACTCACTTAACAATGGTCTTGGTTAGCAACCAAACTTTTAGGCTCAATTGTGGTCATAAATTCTTTCTTTCTTTCTTTCTTTCTTTCTTTCTTTCTTTCTTTCTTTCTTTCTTTCTTTCTTTCTGTCTCTCTCTCTCTCTCTCTTTCTTTCTCTCTTTCTTTCTTCCTCTCTTTCTCTATCTCTCTCTTTCTCCATTTTTCTTTCTCTCTTTCTCTTTCTCTCGCTCTCTTTCTCTTTTTCTCTCTTTCTCTCTCTCTTTCTCTCTATCTCTCTCCACTTTCTGTGGAGGCCCCCCATGGTAGCCATCCTCCTCTCTGCAGCACCAGGAAAACCCCTCCCCAATTTTAGCACAAAGTAAGGACTTCGGGAGGTCAGACAGCTTCAGGTTTCTTGAGTCGCAGGTAGGAAAACTCAGAAGTCAAGGGGAAAGGAGTGAAGGCAGCCTGGGGTTACCTCTTGGCTTCCTGCTGTGTCTCTGGAGGGTAAATGATGCAAACTCTCTCTCTCTTTCTCTCTTTCTTTCTTTCTCTCTCTCTCTCTCTTTCTTTCTCTCTTTTTCTTTCTTTCCCTCTTTCTCTTTCTCTCTCTTTCTCCTTTTTCTCTCTCTTTCTCTCTCTTTCTCTCTTTCTTTCTTTCTTTCTCTCTCTCTTTCTCTCTCTCTCTCTCTCTTTCTTTCTCTCTTTTTCTTTCTTTCCCTTTCTCTCTTTCTTTCTCTTTCTTTATTTCTCTCTCTCTCTCTCTACTTCGTCCGCCCATCTCTGTCACTCTGTGTGTGTGTGTGTCTGTCTGTCTGTGTCGCATTCACTCACTTAATCACCCATTCTGTGTCTCTATCTATCTTTCTCTACCCCCCTCCCTCTCTCTGTCTCACCCTGTCTCTCTGTGTGTGTCTGTCACTCTCTGATTCCCCCCTCCCTCCTTGTCTCTCTCTGTGTCTGTGCCTCTCTCTGTCTGTCTGTCTGCACCCCATCCCACACGGAGCCTCCTCAGCCCAGCCCGCCACGTTTACTCGCTCGCTCGCCTTAGCCTGGCTCGCCTGCCCGTGCTCGCTTGCTCGCTCGTTCACTCGTTCGCTCACTCAGGCTACTTTCAGGGGTGAGAAGGCTCCGTTTGGGGTAGAGAAGGAACGGCGTTCAGTGGGTGACCCACTGGATGCCGGTTCCCTCCCCCCACCCGCGGAGCCTCTGCATCCCCTAGAAGTAGACGAGTGGCCGGCATGCCGGCTGTGGAGGCTCCGTGAGGGGAGGGAGAGAGGGAATCGGCGGCTGGTAGGGAGGGTTGCTCCGGCGGGTCCCAGGAGTCCTACTGTCGGTGAGGGTGGAGGAAGAGGGGCCAAAGAGCCGCATGCAGCTCGCGAGCCGCGGTTTGCCGACCACTGGTATAGGGCTTCCTGCCTAGGCAGGGAGTTGGACTAGATAACCTCCAAGGTCCCTTCCAACTCTGCTATTGTATTATTGTATTACAGTAGGTAGGTAGATAGGGAAATAGATAGAGGTGGAGAAATACAGTAGGTAGGTACGTACGTACGTAGATACATAGGGAGAAATACGGTAGGTAGGTAGGTATGTGGATAGATAGACAGGGAGAAACACAGTAGGTAGGTAGGTAGATAGGGTGATAGATAGAGAGGGAGAAATACGGTAGGTAGGTAGGTAGGTGGGAAGGTAGGTAGGTAGGTGGATAGATAGAGAGGGAGAAATACAGTAGGTAGGTAGGTAGGTAGGGGGTGTAGTTATTTTATATAAAAGGAAATACTTCTGGAGAAAACATTCCCATTCACCAGTGTTCTGTCATGAGTGGGCCTTGATTACATTTCTTTGAAATGGTGAAAATAGGAGTAGTGGTGTTATCCTTTTCCAGCCATAATTAGAACAATCACAGGACAACATAATTCTGACAACAATTCACAGATGGGTTTAAACAGTTTTGGACAAAAACTGGGGAAGCTTATAGATTGTAAAAAGTATGTCAGGCTGGGGAAAGACTGCGGGCTGGGGGAAGAATGTAAATGAAACGTCTCCGGTTTTTCTTAAACAAAAAACCTGTTCAGACCAGTGGTGGGTTTCAAAAATTTTTAGAACCTCTTCTGTAGGTGTGCCCTGCTTTGTGGGGGTGGCTTGCTGGCCATGTGACTGGGTGGGTGTGGCCAACTTGTGAAATATGGTGAAATTCACTTAACAACGCTCTTGCTTAGCAACCAAAATGTTGACTCAGAAACTCTGGCATTTGAAGCGCGCAAGTCTTAAAGCTGTCAAATTACAAGATTCTTGCACCCCCAGGGGTGGGTTCCTACGGGATCGCCCCGGATCGCGCGAGCCTGATCGTAAAATTTAGAGATCCGTGCCGATCCCGTTGGACGATGGACCCGGAAGTTACTTCCGGAACACGTGGCTCGCTCCGTCAAAAGTAAAGACCGTCAAAAGTAAAGAGCTGGGGCCGGGCCTTGAAGCTCTTTCTCTGTTGGGGCGGCTGGGGGGGGGGAGGTTCGCGCAGGCTAGCGCGCCTGCCTTCCGCCGCCCCTAGCTTGCCAGGCTTCAAAACTAAAGGGCGGGGGCCGGGCCTTGAAGCTCTTTCGTTGTTAGCATGGCTAGGGGGGGCAGCGGAAGGCATGCTAGGTGCGCGAAGGCCCCCCCGCCCTCCCCAGCCGCGCCAACAGGGAAAGAGTTTCAAGGCCCGATCTGGGCCCTTTAGTTTTGAAGCTGTCAGGGCCGGACTGGGCCTTTCGTGCTTGGTGCGAATGCAGAGGCTTGGGGGGGCTTCGCGCAGCTATTCACGGGGTGCGCGAAGCCATCCCGACCCCCTGCAGCCACGCCGGCAGCTTTAAGGGCCGAGCCGGCCCTTTCACGCTTGGCGCGAATGCAGAGGCTTGGGGGGGCTTCGCGCAGCTATTCGCAGAGTGCGCGAAGCCATCCTGACCCCCTGCAGCCACGCCGGCAGCTTTAAGGGCCGGGCCTTTTACATTTGAAGCTGCCGGGCACCGGGGCCTTTCTCAACATGGCTAGCCGCTAACTTGTTGAAAAAGGGGCCAGGAGATTCACACAGCAGATTAAATTTCGCGCTGCTGGGGGGGGGGGGATGCCGGTGCGTGAAATTTAAAGCGCCCTCTATGAAGCTGCCGGCCCCTTTTTCAACACGTTAGCGGCTAGTCATGTTGAGAAAGGCCCCGGTGCCTGGCAGCTTGAAATGTAAAAGGCCTGTGCCTTTTAACACGCGTTTGGGGGTAGGCTAGCTTTCGCACAATGGCCAAAAGCCCCCCAGCTCTCCTTTGTCTCAGCCTCATCTGGCTGGCTGCCTCCCTTCTCCCTCTAGTCAGATAGGTTTACCTGCATCTTGTTGCCTCTTTGCATCCATCGGAGAGCTGCTTTTTCTGCCTTCTGGTAAGTGACCTGGTTTTTTTTCCTCTTTTATTTTTTTTAATGATTTTTAAAATATTATTTTATTTATTGTGCATATAATTTTTTAAAATTGTTTTACCTAACTATTGAATAGAGAATTTTTAAAAATGGTTTACTTCAATTGATTGTGTGTGGGTTCTTTTTTTAAATTGTCTTAGACCAGGGATGTCCAAACTTGGGAACTTTAAGACTTGTGGAATTCTGGGAGTTGAAGTCCACAAGTCTTAAAGTTCCCAAGTTTGGACATCCCTGTCTTAGACTATTTTCTATGAAAAACAAATTAATATAAACCATTTTTAAAAATTCTATACTCAGTACTTTATAATGTATTGAGTAGAGAATTTTTTTAAATGGTTCACTTCAATATACAGTGGTACCTCGGTTCACGAACTTAATTCGTGAAATGACTCAGGTCGCGAACCGAATTGGTCGTGAACCGAGGCACAGTTTTCCATATGCTAAAAGCATAACAAAAATAAAAAAAAAGTCACTGAAAGTACTCACAGTGTGCGTGCTGGGGCTTTTTTTTGTATTTTCTTCTCTCTACGATCTTCCTACAGGAAGTCACAACCATGTGACAGCCAGGAATACATTAAAAATGGCCACGGTTCCTGTTCGTGAACCGAAGCAGAGTTCGTGCACCGGAGCACATTTTGAGGAAAATTTCTGTTCGTAAACCGAATTGGTCGTGAACAGAGGCGTTCGTGAACCGAGGTACCACTGTACAGTGTTAACTGGTTTCATTTTCAGTCTTTTGTAGGAGGGATTCTAGTTTTTGGTGTTTTCCTGGCACTGTCATAGTTTGTGTGGGTGTATTATATCCTGCAGCAGTTGTACACATTAATAATGATCAAGTACTACTAATGTTTCCTTATACATTTTAGTGACCTTTCCTTACATAATTGGTGTTGGCTTTCATACTTTGGGATTTCTATTTTCTGTTTCTGTTACTTAGCAATTGCTAAAACAAATCCCACGTGAAAAAATATTCAAAGCCTTCTTGATTTTAATTGTCACTTTATTTATTCCTGCACATTATAGTATTTATTCATTTTCATATCTGTTTTTCCACTGTGCAAACAGTGCAAACATAATTCCAGCAGCTGCTAACATTCCCACCTGGTCACATGGCCAGAAAGCCACTCCCACCCGGTCACATGGCCAGAAAGCCACTCCCACCCGGTCACATGGCCAGAAAGCCACTCCCACCCGGTCACATGGCCGGCAAGTCACTCCCACCCGGTCACATGGCCGGCAAGTCACTCCCACCTGGTCACATGGCCGGCAAGCCACTCCCACAAAGCAGGCCACACCCACAGAATATGTCCCAAAAATTTTGAAACCCACCCCTGTGCACCCCTAACCCTTTAGAAAAAAAAAATCCCAGGAGTGTTCAAACTTGACAGCTCTAAGACTTGTGGACTTCAACTCCCAGAATCCCTCCTCTCGCTCTTCATCTTGATGATGTGTGGGCAGGCGGGGGGAGGGAGCTGGAACCGGTTCTAAATAGATTTTTAAGTAGATTTGTGGAAGCTCTTCTATAGAAGTGGCTAGAACTGGCCGGAACGCGCCCCTGGTACAAATTTGGATAAGCAAAGCTTTAGGGCTCTCAAAATTCAGATATCAATCTTTGGGCCCTGCTCTGGTCCTTGGTTAATTGCCTGAACCTATTAAGGTCAAGAATCATGGAAATTATATAGATTAAAATTTAATTATTTCAGAGATACATTTATTTCTTACTCAGACTTAACTCCAACAGAATCAATTCGGAAATTTTATTGGATGAGTTATACATTCTCATTTATTATTTTAGGTGATTGTGGCAAAGTTTGAGAATGCTTGGATTAGGTTTTGATGTTTGAATCACTGACCATTGGTGGCGACTAGATATGGTGCTTCGTCTTCCGTTTGAAAATCGTCAATTAGAGCCTCTGCACCTCTTACAAACAATGGTTTCACTGCCATAGCAACCCCCATCCTTAAGGGAGTTGCAGCCCCACCAGTGAGAGCAACCAAAGCATCATAACCCAGGTCAATGGCCCCCTCCTGAGCACGCTTCTTGGCCACGTCAATGCAGTCTTGAGTATAGTAATATACGCTGGTTGCAAAGTTATATAGAGTGCTGACTCCAGGTATGAACCCCACAATCATGTGTACCCTTTCATCTGGTTCATTTACACAGTCTCCTGGTGATGAACGTCGCACACGTTCCTGCGTTTGGCACTGATGAAGCCAGGAAAGAGAACCATGCTGTGGCCAGAAGGAGCTGCCATTTCTAAACACCACTTGGAAGGAACTGCTGCCATTGGTGACCACTCCTCCACAAACATTCCCTAAACGGTGACAGGTGTCAGCAGCTGTTGGAAACCACTTATATTCACGGTACACCTGGCCATGCAGGAGAGCTCTCTCGACCTGCATCAGGCCTCGGCAGTGGGAGGTTTGTTTCTGGGCTAACTGGTCCAAATTGAACTGTAGGGCAGCAAAGCTTGTATTTTCACCTGTAGGTTTAGCTGTGCCCAGGATCTTTATCATTCTCAACAGGAGGCCACTAGCATCTTTCTGCCCCAGTTCCTGGTACAGCCTTAGGCCAAGGGTTTCGGCATGGTGGCTGCAGCCTGCTTTATGCAAGGCAAGGACCAGGCTGGCTTGAATCATAATCTGGGCTGGTCGAGGGACGCTGTCAAAATGTTCGAGGGTATCAGGCATTAAGTCGCTGCAAGAAACCTTCTTTTCAGGCAACTGGGTGGACTTAGAAGAGACAGAACTGAGCAAAGCGCGGAGAGAAGCAAGGCTGGCATCCGAGGAGGAATTTTCAACGTGGTTTCTTGGATCAGTTGAAGTCCTTGGTTGCCCTCCCAATCCATGATGCGGCAGGAGGGCAAGGAAAGTCAGGAGCATCAAAGAGGGTGGTAAGTACATGTCAGCTTCTCTGGGCACTGCTACAATGGGAAGAAATTAATGTATTGATTTATTTAAATAATATAGAAAGCCATCCACCCCACACATGTGTCCTAGTCATTCCTGACTCTAAGGGGCAGTGCTCATCTCCATTTCACAGCCGAAGAGCCAGTGATGTCCAAAGACGTCTCTATGGTCATGTGGCCGGCATGACTAATGCCAAAGGTTCACGGAATACTGCTACCTTCTCACCAAATGTGGCTCCTATTTTTCTATTTGCATTTTTTAC
The DNA here is from genome assembly GCA_039707465.1 of Rhabdophis nuchalis. Taxonomy (NCBI): domain Eukaryota; kingdom Metazoa; phylum Chordata; class Lepidosauria; order Squamata; family Natricidae; genus Rhabdophis; species Rhabdophis nuchalis. The sequence continues at coordinate 169,190,226 of CM077646.1, forward strand.
ATGCTTTAAAATTGCTAGGTTGGCAGAAGCTGGGACAAGTAACGGGAGCTCACTTTGTTACGCGGCACTAGGGATTCAAACCGCTGAACTGTCGACTTTTTTGATCAACAAGCTCAGCATTTTAGCCACTGAGCCACCACGCCCTTTCCTATCTACAAACAAGCGAAATGTATTAGAAGGGGAAATAACATAAGGAGAATTGTACTGATTTGAAACTGCTCTAAGTAGGAACATAAAGTTCCAATGTATTGTGTAAATGTAGTCTATGTCAAAGTTTTGTTTTTGTGTATTTTGTGTGTTTGAAAATAAAAAAAAATACTAAAAACAAAAACATCTGACCAGATCTTCACACCCTTATACAACCTAATGCAACTTAATACAACCTAATACAACCAATTTCATTGTATTGATTTTGTACAATGGCAATAAAGACTATACTAATAGGCTTGTGGCCATCCAGGCACAGAAGGTAACGTTCCTGATTCGAACAAGATGACATCATTTAATGAAAGAACCTAGAACCTGGTGTTCTTGCCTGCCGGCGGCCTGCAGAGCTAGCAGCAGAGTTGGACGGTGAGGAGGTTGGGGAGGAACATGGGCCAGTCCTGGAGTCTGGGGAAGGCTCAGACGAGGGCTCTGTGTCAGAGGCAGAGAGGGGGGCCAGGGCCATCTGGGCGTTATGTGCTGCCTCCAGAGTCTCCAGAGTTGGACATCAGAGAGACAGAGGAATGGGGAGCCTGTTCACAGTACGCGCATGCAGAGCTGCCAGAAGGCAAGATCAGCTAACACAAAAGGGGTGACTCAGGAGTAAAGCTTGGAGATGATTGGCCCCTCCCATAAGACATAAAGGAGGAGCGAAGGCACGGGAGCCTTTGTAAGAAGCAACTTTGTTCGTTCTGGTCAGTTTAAACGCTGAAGCTCCGTTTTGACTCTGTGCTCCGTGTGGCCTTGCAAAGCTACTTGACAATTAGGTCTTTGGCAGCATTTCGAGGGAGATAAATGTGGGTGCTTCTCAGCCTCATCCCAAAGGACTGTGGCAGACTTCTGTCAGAACCTTTACAAACTATTTGTGACTCATTACGGGCTGCGAATGAACATAATTCACAGCGATTGAAATAAAAAGAGGGTTTTGGGAGACTAAGCGTGTGTTTTTTACTGTCTCAGGAAGCCCAGGTCAGAACACCTGCGCCCTCTGCTAGATTGATGGGACAAGCAGAAACAATGGGAGAATGGTGGTCCTGCAAGGACCCTGTGCCTATGCCGTGGAAGGGCAGATTTATAGATAATGATCAGCACCTTGGATTGTACCCAAAAGCGTCCAAATCACAACCACTCAGCTTGGCAGAATTGAATCCCCTAAGTCAGTGATGGCTAACCTTTTTGGGCTCGTGTGCCAAAAGCAGGGGGAGTGCATGGGGCGTTGTACGTGTGTGTGCCACACCATAATGCCATGTGCATGATACCCTACTTTTGGTGTGCTTTTTTCACCCTCCCCAGGCTCCAGAGGCTTTCTAGGAGCCTAGGGAGGGTGAAAACAGCCTCCCCCCCAACCTCCAGAGGCTTCAGGAGCTTCCCTGAAGCCTCCAGACAGCGAAAAATGGCCTCAAAAGAAGACCTAAATCAGATGGCCAGCACACACATGCATGCTCGAGCTGACAGGGCAACACCTCGCATGCCCTAAGAAATGGTTCCGCGTGCCACCTGTGGCACCCGTGCCATGGGTTCGCCATCACTGCCCTAAGTAAACTGTCCCAGTGTCCCAGCACTGGAAAGCACTTTGCATCCAGCACTGGAAAGCACTGGAGCATCACTTCATTGGGGTGGAGATGTACAACTTTGGTATCTCCGGGCACTGATGATCCTGCACCCATGCAGGTAGATGACCTGACCCAACATCATAATGCAGATATTAATAGGAATGGTGAGAGATTCTGTCATCCTTAAATTCCTCACTATATTCCTGCAGGTCTCAAATTATTTGAAACCAAGCCAATAGGACAACGTCTCGATGGTGCCCAGATTGACAATAATGGTTGGCTCCTCCTACAATTTTGCACCATCAGAACTTATTAAGGTCAAATTTCTAAGATTACTTATTTTACCCCCTTGGCCTTGCCCCGCTGACTATGAAAGATAATTTTCAGTCCACCTGGAAAAAGGCAGTGACAACTAAAACGTACAGTAATCATTGCAATGGAAAGTAGTCTGGATTCCCAGGAGGGAAGGCATGTATTTCAGAGAACTCAGTTTGGATAGGTATGAATTCTCAATAGCTGTGAGAGAAACAGGGTGAAGACAACTCCTCCCTAACAGTTCCCAGAGGACATGCTTTATGAGGATGGTAGCTTGGCTTTAGTTTGCCAAGATTCTGTCCGTAGGTGAGAAACAATAAAAAAAAAACCTTCTTGGAGGAATCACAATGTGGTTTTCTTGGTTTTTGCCGCCTGAATTCTTTGAGCTTCTCTCCAGGTTTTCTACTCAGCATGGGATATGATCAGGCCAAAGCACTCATTCAACAATGTGTAGCAGACACAAGACCTACTCAGGACTCCAAGCATTATGGCCAATGAATCCAACAGATACTGGGTCTACCCTACGGCATACTTAACTACTCTTGAGGTGTTTAACTATTTGAGGGTCCTTAATACATTAATATGCCCTCCCTTCAGCTATCCTTGAAGGTCAATACAGGAAGATCCCCCACCCAGAGAGCCAATGCCCTGGGATTCTCAAGTTGCACAAACAACAGAACTTGTATTTCACCAGTATCTAGATTACAGAGGCATTGGTACTAGTCTCATCTCCCCATTATTGCATAAATGCCAGGGTGCACAGTACAATTTTACCCTTCCCTGATGCTTTCAGGTACCAACCTTCCTACAATCTATGTTTCCCTGTTCTGCACAGCAATCTTTAAATTCTATTAGAAAATGACCTGTGCCATAAAGCAATATTAATGACCAGCTAGTTCACCATTCTAGAGTGTTCTATATTGTGATAGATATGGTGTTTTCATATTGCTTTACATGAATTTATTACTACCAGTCCTTCTTTTGGATGTTTTGGTAGATGTTTCAAGCCTTTTATATGTACTGTTTCCAGTGGTGGATTTCAAATTTTTTTAGAACCTCTTCTGTAGGTGTGGCCTGCTTTGTGGGAGTGGCTTGCCAGCCATGTGACTGGGAGGAAGTGGCTTGTCAGACATGTGACTGGGTGGGAATGGCTCGGCAGTCATGTGACTGGGTGAGCATGGCTAACTTGCAAAATGTGGTGAAACTCACTTAACAACATTCTTGCTTAGCAACCAAAATGTTGGTTCAGAAACTCTGGTATTTGAAGCACGGAAGTCTTAAACCTGTCAAGTTACAAGACCCTTGCACCCCTAAACCTTTAGGGGGAAAAACTCCCAGGGCTGTTCAAACTTGACAGCTTTAAGACTTGTGGACTTCAACTCCCAGAATTCCTCCTCTCGCTCTTCATCTTGATGATGGGCGGAAGGGCAGGGGGAGGGAGCTGGAACTGGTTCTAAATGGCTCTGTAGATTTGTGGAACCTCTTCTATAGGTTAGAACTGGCAGGAACCCACCCCTGGCTTTTTCCCATACCATCCCAACCTTCTCTGCTCTTACCTGAATAGATGGGAAGAACTTACAGGGCAGGAAGTCTGTTCCTGCCAACTGTGAAATTCAATTTTTTTACTACTGGTTCTGTAGACGTGGCTTGGTGGGCATGGCAGGGGAAAGATACTGCAAAATCCCCATTCCCTCCCCACTCGGGGCCAGCCAGAGGTGGTATTTGCCGGTTCTCCAAAGTGCTCAAAATTTCCTCTACCGGTTCTCCAGAACCTGTCAGAACCTGCTGAAATTAATCCCTGGTCCTCACCCACTCCTCTCTCAAGAAAAACAGCAACACTCGTCTCTCAAAAAAAGGAACGAAAAATGCTGCAGAAGGCAACACCTCAGAAAACCCTCACCAAAAGCCTATTTTAAAAACGGACAAAGGTCCAACTCTATACGGAAACTACCATAACAATCCAAACACTGACGGAATCCTGAAAGCCCTTGTAAACTAGAGGTTAGTTTGAAGTCATGGAAGCCTGCTAAGATGGACAAAACGACAGGTAGCAAAAAAGGTGAAGATGACAAAATGGCCTCTAATGCATGTGGGCAACAATCCACAGGACTTGGGTCAATCTAAGTGGAACTTGGCTTGATACAGTCAAGTTGCTTCCTTCCACAGTGAAAATGCAAATTCAGTGGTCTGATTTGATAAGCTAAATCCACTTTAAGGACACACTGAAAAGAGAATTAGACAGCTATCTTCATTTAGTTGATGGAGAACATATCCTTCCAGTGGTTAAGGTCATCAGGCTAGAAGGCAGGAGACCATGAGTTCAAGTTCCGCTTTAGCTATGAAAGCCAGCTGGGTGACTTTGGGCCAGTCACTGTCTCTGAAGCCATACCCAGCTCATAGGATTGTTGTTGTTGAGGGGAAAATAGGAGACAGGAGGTGTGTTGGATCTGTTCACCACCTTATTTGCAGGATATAAATCGATCACACACAAACACCAGGGCTACATTTTCCAAAATTAGGAACCATATTCCTCTTGCTTAAATAATGAACAAGGAGCAACCTTTGACAAAAACAAAATTGTTAATCTACCAACTTGTTCTGTAATTCAAACAATAGATGCTCACGTTAGTGAGGCAAGAAGTCAACTAATTTGTGTCATCTGCATTAACTCAAGTTTAAGCAGTTTTGCTGCCACTGCCAGCTATATTAATACACCAGTATGCTTCTTCGGTAGATGCTGATCTCCCACAAATAAAGCACAGACTGGATAGTGTGACACATCATTCTCACTTCCAAATTAACCTATTTCCTTGTTCATCTGGACAGCTATTGCATGCCTTCCCTCTCCCACTCCCTCCCTGGGAAACAGAAACTTACCTGCTTTAGGAGGCAACACAAACACAAAAGGTTCCAGAGTGAACTGAGCACTGGTTAAACTTGGTCTTTATATACCCTAATCTCTGGCAATCTGCAGACTTCATTGCAACACTTCACTTGGTTTCCCAGGAAAGTTCAGTCCTCTTTGTAAACTTTCTGCCAAAGCCCCCAGAATTGCTTTTCTGATTAACCCCTATGTTTCATACAGTTTTCCTGTTTTATGGTGAAAGGGGTCGGAATTCCTGAATGGTAGAATCATAACAACAGGGAGAAACAGGCAGTGCTGAGTAATGCGTTAAGGGGAGACAAGGAAGAACAGCATATCTATCACTTTGCTGATACTATTATTAAATATTAAAGGAAATATTTCTTGAGAAAACATTCCCGTTCACCAGTGTTCTGTCATGAGTGGCCTTTGATTATTTGATTTATTTGAAATGGTCAAAGCATTAAAGGATAATAGAGTAATAGTGCTGTCCTTTTCCAATCATAATTAGTAACTAGCACAGGACAACAGAATTCTGACAATTCACAGATGGGTTTCAAACAGATTTGGACAAAGATCGGGGAAGCTAATAGATGGTAAATAGTACCTGTCGGTTCTAAGCAGGTTTACTGTGTAATGCAGTGGTAGTCAACCTGGTCCCTACCGCCCACTAGTGGGCGTTCCAGCTCTCATGGTGGGCAGTGGGTTTTTGTCCGATACTGAAGCATTTTCCTTTTTTTTAAATTTAATTGACTTATCTACTTTATAAATCACCATTAGTGTGGAACCGGTGGGCAGTTAGAAAATTTTATTACTAACAGAGATACAAAAGTGGGCGGTAGGTATAAAAAGGTTGAATACCCCTGATCTAAACAATTGTTTTTATTTAGCACATAGGTATGTAGTGCTACCCCTGAAAGGGCCGCTGGAGTCCGGGTTCTCCTGGCCCTCTTGATATGGCCGCAGGTCTACTCTGGTCCCTCATTCAGGCACCTCTACTGGCCTGGATCATGTAGTGTCATAGTGGTCAATCTCCTCTCAGCAGGCAGGTCATGTTGGGGGTGGGGGGTTGATGGTCAGTCTTTTCCTAGCCAGCGGGTCATGTGATGAGATGGTATTCATGCTATCCTATCCCCTTCTCTTCCTCAGGCTTGCCCCACAGAAGCCTCTCCTCTCCCCTCCCCTTTTCTCCCTCAGGCTTGCCCCACAAAAGCCTCTCCTCTCCCCTTTTCTCCCTCAGGCTTGCCCCACAAAAGCCTCTCCTCTCCTCTCCCCTTTTCTCCCTCAGGCTTGCCCCACAAAAGTCTCTCCTATCCTCCCTATTGCCTGCACTCCCTCTTCCTTTCCCAGGCCTCTTTCTCCCTTTTCCCCTTAAGCCTTTCCCTCTATTTTTACTACTAACAGAGATACAAAAGTGGCTGGTTGATATAAAAAGGTTGACTATCCCTGGTGTAATGTTACATTACATAATACATAAAAACTTCATTTATGATTATTGTAAATACCACTGATAGATAAAATGAGGGGAGAAGGAGCAAGTTAGTAAAGAAGATACAGTTACAAGAAGGAACTAGCATATCACAGATGACAGTAAGAGGACAAAGAATATTCAGTTCTACAAAATTCTGCTTGGGTGTTCATTATATCCCTCTGAGGATTCTTTGGACCATCCAACTACAAAATGTAAAACCTTTTTGCCCAGCTGTTTTGACACAATGTTTTGTTTTAAAAAATCATCCTATGAAAGCCACAGATTTGGAAAAAGAAAATAGCAAGGCATTCGCCATTTTCTGTCACATAAGCATATTTTTAAATTTAATTTAATTTTAATTTATTCAAATTTATACCCCACACCTTCTCCTAAAAAAGGACCCAGGGCGGCACACAGGAAATTTAAAAACAATACAAATATACAAAAATACATTAAAAAAAAACAAACCTATTAAACCAATACCCTGTGTTAAAATAGTGTAAAATCCCCCTAATTAAAATCTAGCTAATAACAGTCAGGAACGGGAGGTTATGCTAGGCCGGCTTGTTGGAATAGGTGCTTTTAAGACGCTGGCAGAAGAGGCGGAGATCTGAGATGGTGCGTAGTTCGAGGGGCAGGTCGTTCCAGAGGGTAGGGCCCGCCACAGAGAAGGCCCTTCCCCTGGGTGTCGCCAACCGGCATTGCCCGGTTGACGGCACCCTGAGAAGGCCCTCTCTGTGGGAGCGGATCGGTCGAAGGGATGTATGGGGCAGGAGACCGTCTCGCATATAGCTAGGCCCCGAGCCATGGAGCGCTTTGAAGATGGTCGTCAACACCTTGAAGCGCACCCGAAAGGCCACAGGTAGCCAGTGCAGCTCGCGCAGGAGAGGTGTTATATGGGAATGCCTAGAGGCTCCCATGATCACCCGCGCGGCTGCATTCTGGACTAACTGTAACCTTTGAGTGCACCTCAAGGGGAGCCCCATGTAAAATGTAGATATAATTTGATATAATTTCTAATAGCTTCAATGAAGAGTTCTCAAACTTTGGGTAGTGACATCTCCACGTTGGGGGCCTGGGGGAAAACAATGTAAATGAAAAGAGTCAGGTTATTCTTAAAAAAAAAAATGTTCAGACTCGGATAAGCAAAATTTTAGGGGCGTCAAAATTCAGATATGAATCTTTGGCTCTTGCTCAAGCCCTTGGTTAATTGTCTGAACCTATTAGGTTCAAGAATCATAGTAATTATATAGATTAAAATTCTATTATTTTAGAGATACATTTTTCTCTTACTCAGACTTAATTCCAACAGAATCAACTCAGAAATTTTATCGCATGGGTTGTACATTCTCATTTATTATTTTAGGTGATTGTAGCAGTGTAAAATTTGAGAATGCCTGGATTAGGATTTGATGTTAGCAGCACAGATGTTGGTGGGCATTGGACACAGTGGTTTCTCTTCCTTTTGAAACTCATTAATTATAGCCTCCATACCTCTTCTGTACACTTGTTTCACTGCCATAGCAACCCCCATCCTTAAGGGAGTCCCAGCCCCACCAGAGAGAGCTACCAAGGCATCAAAACCCAGGTCAATGGCCCCCTCCTGTGCACGCTTCTTGGCCATGTCAATGCAGTCTTGAGTATAGTAGTATATGCTGGTTGCAAAGTTATATAGAGTGCAGACTCCAGGTATGACACTCAAAAGCTTGTGTATCTTTTGCTCCGTTAGATTTACACAGTATTCTGGTGATGAACGTCGCATGCGTTCCTGCGTGTAGCATTGATGAAGCCAGGAATGAGAACCATGCTGTGGCCAGAAGTAGCTGCCATTTCTAAGCACCACTTGGAAAGAACTGCTGCCATTGGTGACCACTCCTCCACAAACATTCCCTAAACGGTGACAGGTGTCAGCAGCTGTTGGATACCACTTATATTCACGGTACACCTGGCCATGCAGGAGAGCTCTCTCGACCTGCATCAGGCCTCGGCAGTGGGAGGTTTGTTTCTGGGCTAACTGGTCCAAATTGAACTGTAGGGCAGCAAAGCTTGTATTTTCACCTGTAGGTTTAGCTGTGCCCAGGATCTTTATCATTGTCAACAGGAGGCCACTAGCATCTTTCTGCCCCAGTTCCTGGTACAGCCTTAGGCCAAGGGTTTCGGCATGGTGGCTGCAGCCTGCATTTTGCAAGGCAAGGACCAGGGTGGCTTGAATCATAATCTGGGCTGGTCGAGGAACACTGTCAAAATGTTCGAGGGTATCAGGCATTAAGTCGCTGCAAGAAACCTTCTTTTCAGGCAACTGGGTGGACTTGGAAGAGATGGAAATGAGCAAAGCGCGGAGAGAAGCAAGGCTGGTATCCGAGGAGGAATTTTCAACGTGGTTTCTTGGATCAGTTGTAGTCCCTGGTTGCCCTCCCAATCCATGATGCGGCAGGAGGGCAAGGAAAGTCAGGAGCATCAAAGACGGTGGTAAGTACATGTCAGCTTCTCTGGGCACTGCTACAATGGGAAGAAATCAATGTATTGCTTTATTTAAATAATATAGAAACCCATCCATCCCCAGGCAACATGCAAACATTGAAAAGAAAAGTAGCTAAAAACAATAACCCATGATCCTTGAGTTAAATAATACTTTCCTATACTAAAATCCTATCTACAATACAAACGACCAGATCTTCAGAGCCATATGAAAGATGAATAGGCTTGTGGCCATCCAAACCCAGAAGGCAAATTTCCTGAGTCCAACAAGGTGACATCATTTAATGGAAGGACCTCAAACCTGCGCTGTCTGCTAGATTGATGGGGCAAGCAGAAACATTGGGGGAATGGTGGCCCTGCAAGGACCCTGTGCCTATGCCATTGGGGGGGGGGGGCAGATTTATAGATAATGACCAGTATCTTGGATGGTACCCAAAAGCCTCAGAGCATTTCTGTTATATGAAAATAATGAGAAATGCCAAAAACACTGCCCTCAGGATCAACTGCAGCTTCAAGGGCAACCACATCCACAGCATGTTGCAGTAACCCAACTTTAAAAATAATGACTAAAGCATCAATTGATGTGAGCAAGGCTTTCCGGCCTGGACTTGGGAACTACTGGTGGACAAGTTGACGGATAGCACCAAAGGAAGAATTACAGATGGAAAAAATCTCCAAATCACCACTACTTAGCTTGGCAGGGTTGTATTATGTTCTCCCCTAAGTAGACCATCACAGACTCCCGGCCCTTGAAATCACTTTGGGAGCATCACTTGATTGGGGTGGAGACATGCAACTTGATATCCCCATGCATATGGATGACCTGACCCAACGGCATAATGCAGATATTAATAAGAGTGGTGAGAGATTCTGTCATCCTTAAATTCCTCACTATATTCCTGCAGGTCTCAAATTATTTGAGACCTGCAGGAATATAGTGAGGAATTTAAGGATGACAGAATCTCTCACCACTCTTATTAATTGTCTTGGTCTCAAATAATTTTGAACTATCAGAACTTAAGGCCAAATTTCTAAGATTGGCCTTTCAAGTCCTAAAAGGTTTTCCCAGGGTCACCCTAAGACTAGAGAGAGGTCTCATGAAAGTGGAGGCTAGAGTGTAGGTGACCATGTTCTAACTGTGAAGAATAATTTTCAATCCATGTGAAAAAAGACAGTGACAACTAAAACATTATTGTGATGGAAAGTAGCCTGAATTCCCAGGAGGGGAGTACATTCTGGAGGAGAGAGAACTCAGTTTAGATAGATGTAATAAAATAATAATAATAATTTATTAATTTATAGACACCCCCCCTCTCCCCCATGGGGACTTGGAGCGGTGCACAGGAAATTAAAAATCCAATAAATACATCAATATACAAAATACAAAATGTTAAATCCGAATTAAATTACCCCTGTGCTAAAATCTATTAAAACCCTTAAAACCCTAACAATTACCCCTTAAAATTCTGATTATACAATTTCATTCTGCGGCTAGGAATATAATATTAGGCCAGGCCAGCCTGATGGAAGAAGTGAGTCTTTAACTTCTGGCGGAAGGAGCGGAGGTCCGTCATTGTTCTGATTTCGGGGGGGTAGGTCGTTCCAGAACTCTCACACTAATGGTGTGAGAGAAAGAGAGTGAAGACAACTCCTCCAGAGGTGGGTTTCAAATCCTGCCGCTACCAGTTCGCTCGTGCACGCACAACCTTTCTGTACATGCGCAGAAGGGTCCGGGCAGTGGGCGGAGACTACTGGTTCGGCCGATCCGGGAGCAACCCCAACTCTGGACTCCACCCTAATAGTTCCCAGAGCACATGCTTTATGAGGATGGTAGCTTGGCTTTAGGCTGCCAAGATTCTATCCGTTACAAAACCTGCTTGGAGGAATCACACTGGTTTTTGGGATTTTTTTGGCACTTGGATTCTTTAAGATTCTTTCCACGTCTTCTACGCAGCATGGGATATGATCAAGCCAAAGCACTCATTAAACAGTGTGTAACCAGGGGTAGGTTTCTGCTGGCGTTATTGCCGGTTTGGTGCGCTTGTGATTTACTCTGTGTCTGTGCAGTTGCCTTTAAATAGGTCTGCGCATGTGCAGAATATTAAAAATGTCAAAAAAAACATGGGGGAGTGGCGAGCCTGCCATTACCACTACCGATTCGCCTGAACCGGTAGTAACCCACCTCTGTGTAGCAGACACAAGACCTAGTCAGGTCTCCAAGCATTCTTACCAATGAATGCAATGGATGCTTGGACTACTCTACGGCATACTTAATTACTCTTGAAGTGTTTAACTATTAGAGGGTCCTTAGCACATTAATATGCCTTCCCTTCAGCTATACTTGAAGGTCAATACGCCTGCGCCTCTTCCGACAACACCTAAAGACTCACTCCTTTCACCTAGCTGGCCTGGCCTAACTTTCGAGACTATATCATCGACGGATTTTAAATTAAATTAAGTGAATAAGGGGTTTTAAATTGATTTTAGCACAGGTATTATCTAATTTAATAGGATTTTATTGATTTTATGATGTATTTATTCTTTGTATTGTCTTTTTCGGGTTTTAATTTCCTGTGCACCGCCCCGAGTCCCTTCCAGGAGAGTGGCACGGTATATAAATCCAATCCAATCCAATCCAATCCAAATCAAATCAATACAGGAAGAACACTCACCCAGAGAGCCAATGCCCTGTGATTCTCAAGTTGCACCAAACAACAGAGCATCTATTTCCCCGGTATCTAGATTACAGAGGCATTGGTACTAGTCCCATCTCCCCATTATTGCATAAATGCCAGGGTGCACAGGACAATTTTACCCTTCCCTGCTGCTTTCAGGTACCAACCTTTCTACAATATATGTTGCCGTGTTCTACACAGCAATCTTTAAATTCTATCACCTGTGCCATAAAAGTTTTAATGAACAGCTCGTTCGTAGAGTGCTGTATATGGTGATAGATCTGGTTTTATTTATTTATTTATTTATTTTATTCAATTTATATCCCGCCCTTCTCCAAAAAGGACCCAGGGCGGCTATTTTCCATGCTCCTTTACCTGCATTGGCTATTTGTAGCTTCTTTAAGATTGTTTTGGTAATTTTTAAAAGCTTTTTATGTGTACCTTTTCCCATATGACCCCTACCTTCTCTGCTCTTACCTAATGGGAAGTAGGAGCTGACAGGGTAGGTGGTCTGGCCCAGCCCACTCCTCTCTCTTTCAAGAAAAACAGCAATAACGCTCCAGAACAGGGGTCTCCAACCTTTGCAACTTTAAGTCTGAAGGACTTCAGCTCCCAGAATTCTGGGAGCTGAAGTCCTTCAGACTTAAAGTTGCAAAGGTTGGAGACCCCTGCTCCAGAAGACAAATCCTCAGAAAAGCTTCACCAAAAGCCTCTTTAAAAAGGAGAACGGTCCAACTCTGTATGGATAATAATTCTCCAAACACTGAGGGAAGGCCTGAAAGCCCTTGTAAATTCGAGGTTAGTTTTCTGTCATGGCAGCCCGCTGAGATGGGCAAAACTACCAGTAGCAAAAAAGGTGAAGATGACAAAATGGCTTCTATTGCATGTGGGCAACGATCCACAGGACTCGGGTCAATCTAAGTGGAACTTGGCTTGATACAGTCAAGTTGCTTGCTAGCCACACTAAAAATGCAAATCCAATGATCACCCCCCCCCCACACACACACACAACCCAGGGCTACATTTTCCAAAATTAGGAACCACATTCCTCATGCTTAAATAACGAACAAGGAGCAACCTTGGACAAAAACAAGATTGTTAATCTACCAACTTGTTCTGTAATTCAAACAAAAAATGATCAAGTTAGTGTGGCAAGAAGCCAACTGAATTGTGTGGTCTGCTTTGATTCACAACATTTAAGGCGTTTCCTTGCCACTGGCAGCTATGTTAATGCACCAGTATGCTTCTTTCCTGGATGCTGATCTCCCACAAATAAAACACAGGCTGGACAGTGTGACACATCATTCTCACTTTCAAAATTGATCTGTTTCTTTACACAAATGGACAGCTATTGCATGCCTTCCCTCTCCCACTCCCTCCCTGGGAAACAGAAACTTACCTGCTTTAGTTGGCAACACAAACACAAAATGCTCCAGAGTGAACTCAGCATTGATTAAAGTTGGTCTTTATACACACTTATCTCTGGCAATCAGTCTTATCTGTAAACCTCCTTGCAACACTCTTTGCCCCTGGAAATTTCTGACCTCTTCCTTAATCTGCCAAAGCCCCCAGAGTTACTTGTCTGAAGAGGGAGAAACAGGCAGTGCTGAGTAATGAGTTAAGGGAAGAAAAGGAAGAACAATATATCTTATCAGTTGCTTGGTTTGCACAGAACAAACATTCATGTCTACAACATCTTGAGTTACAGTGGCATAAGGGATTGTCTTAATCCTCCATCAGATTTTTGGTTAGTTTATTCAGTGAGAGTCTCTTGTCTGGCCACACTTCTCTTCCAACCTCTCCCATCTTAAGATTGATGTCTCCTACTGTCCTTGCATTCGGGATTCAGGACATGAATTGCCACCCATGGTGACATATGCAATGTGTGCATTCAATTAAGTATTCGACTTAATTCGTTTAGTGACTGTTCAAAGTTACGGCGGCACTGAAACAAGCAACTTATAACCATTTTTCAGACTTACAACCGGTGCAGCATCCCCGTAATCATGTGATCAAAATGCAAATGCGTGGCAACTGGTTCATACTTTCTAACCGTTGCAGCATTCTGGGGTCACATTATCCCCTTTTGCGACCTTCTGACATGCAAAGTCAATGGGGAAGCCAGATTTACTTAACAACCGTGTTACTAATTTAACAACTGCAGTGATTCGCTTAACAAAGATGGCAAGAAAAGTCATAAAATGAGACAAAATTCACTGAACAAAACAAATTTTGGGCTCCATTGTGGTCATTAAGTTGAGGACTACCTCTAATCAGAAACGGCAGCAAAGAGGCCTCAGCAGCAAACTTCCATGTGTCATAGCATGGGACTGTTTCAATATCCAGCACATCCTGAAATCTAGAAGAGATTTTTGTCCCTTTAATTAGAGTCACTTTATTTTAATAAATTAACACCAGAGCGAGCCAATATTCGGACTGTGGCAGTTCGGTTTATATATTTATTTGTGTGCATGTGGAAGTCAGCTACAAAAATGAATGTCCCTGAACGCCCAGGAGAGAGAAGGGACCCGAAATTAAACAACTTTCTATAGTTTATGTTTCACGTCTCACAGTAAAGGTAAAGGGTAAAGGTCTCAGTTAGCTTCGCTGCACAGAAAAAGAAGCATGGGATAGAGGGCAATGGGATGGGTCAGGGGTCTGCAAAGACGGCTCTTTTAAGACTGGTGGACTTCAACTCCCAGAGTTCCCCAGCCAGCATAGAATTCTGGGAGTTGAAGTCCACCAGTCTTAAAAGAGCCGACTTTGCAGACCCCTATGCTGGCTGGGGAACTCTGGGAGTTGAAGTCCACCAGTCTTAAAAGAGCCGACTTTGCAGACCCCTGGATGGGTGAATGAGGAACAGTTTCGTAGCTGCAGTGCCAATGACAGCATGCCTGCTAACTCATAATTTCCTTGCCAGTTTTACTGAGAGGAGCTAACTGAACTGTGGGTAAAGCAAATCCAGTTTAAGGAACATAGGTGGGCTTAGAAAAAGGCATAATGAGAGCAATTGCCTCCTCATACTTGTTCCATAAGTAGGAAGCAATGCTCACAATTGCAATGGAGACAACCCTCCCCCCTACACAATATGATACTAAGAATTAACATCCCATTTCTATTGAAAGCAAAACAGAAATATCAGAAGGATAATCCTTTACAAGCTTCTCCATGTCTGGCAAGCTCTCAGATCTTCTGGCTGTTTTAAGTAGTCATGCAGGACAAAGGCAGAGAAATCTCATATTTTATACTTTATTTTTTAGAATCAGTCGATGTTCTTTTTTAAAAATATGTATCAAAAATACAACAAAGACATGCACAGATATCCACAATTGTCATACATCATCCTGCTGACACTGGGCAGATTTCAGAAGGATCCAATGTGAAAACAACTCCTATCAAAGGAGGCAAGGCAGAAATGTCATACGTGCATACAATTACACCTTTAATATCTCGTGTATCATCATCCCATCCCTGCCGTATTTTTAGCAAGGCTTTCTGATGGCTTACTTTCAGTTCCCGTTTTTTTTCTGAGAAGGAATTTCACGAATAGAAAAAAACAAAGCAGATAAACAGCAGGAACCAATGTTGATGTGTTCAGGTAATTAAGGCAAAATGTGACATATATGCTCATGATATCTTAGCTAAACCAGAGACCCAAGAGGCAGATCCACAAACAAATCAAACACTGTGAAAAGCCAATATGTCTCTCCCCCTTTTTTGGGGGGGAGGGGGTCTGGTAAGGATGATTCTTAGTGACTCTAAGCAAACAATACCAAGGAGGGTCAGCAAAGCAAGGGCAGGCAGGCAGGCAGGCAACAACAGTTATATACAAACCTGGAGCAACTTGAAGGCTGACTGTCACAATAGCTTTAACAACAATTGTAGCTAACAATAGAGCAGAAGTTATGGGCTCTTTTCTTATTCTACTCCCTCCACATTGGTGATCATACAGATGTTTAATTATTATATAGAAGTTCAAGTTCTGTGTTCTTTCCCTAATATCTTCACTGTTATGCACAGAGGATCTGAGGATGCTGATTGTTCTCCATCTTGCCCATTCCAGTTTTTGAGGTGACTGGTTTCACTGGTCTCATTGACATGCTAAGAGATACATTTTTGATTCCCTCAGTCCTCATCTTCCTCAATTCGCAGGCACTTCCTTTTACTGGAGGGTCGTGGTCCATCCTCATCACTGGAATCTGTAGTGCCAAAGCCAAATGTGAAAATAAGGATAGATAAAAAGTGGTGCTGGGAATACTTGCTGTCACTTATTCATATATTCCAATATCATAAAGCTTATTGAAGGGAAGATGCTGGCATAGAGCACAATTAAATCCAGGATTCAACTATGAAAAATTGGAGACAGTTGGCTTCTTAAGAAAGATATTTCAGGTAGCAAAATGTTTAACTAACTTCATTGTATGTTTGGAGGCAGAGCTTATGCAAACTGAAGCAAGTGTATGGCCAGGTGGACCCAGATACTGGCTAAAAGCCCACTTTCAGCCCCATGGTCCAATATATCTTATGCCGACAGATCATTTTTACTCTGCTTGGTAACATCAAGTAAATGACAAATAAGACAAGATGCCAATGTACCTGGAAGAAGAGCTGGCAACAATAGTTCTTAAAAGAATAATTGACACACATTATAAATAGAAAATGTATTTTATTTATTGTTTTTAATGTTTTATATTGCTGTTATAAGACACTTAGAGTTGTTTGATAGTGACGTCGGCCGCATATAAATCTATATAAATAAAAATGTAACAAGAGTTTGTTCAAAACCGCTAATCTCCGAAAGTCCTGCACCGATCGCTTCCACATTTTCACACAACATTCCTTTCAAATACGGCACCAATGATATATATATATAGATTATGTAGATGTCACACCTGTGCCAGGTACACACAATGGAAATGTAAAAAATTGTAATAAAGGTAGGTAGATGTATACAGAGAGAGCAGTGGGCCACAGGTATTATGTCATCCTTTGTGACATAAAATACTCTGTCCATAAGATAGGTAGGTAGGCAGGCAGCTATAGGGATAAAGAGAGAGAGAGGGAGAAATGTAGTAGGTAGGTAGAGGGATAGAGAGAGGGAGAAATGCAGTAGGTAGGTAGGTAGGTAGAGGGATAGAGAGAAATGTAGTAGGTAGGGAGGTAGGGAGGGAGGGAGGGAAGGAGGGAGAGGGATAGAGGGAGAAATACAGTAGGTAGGTAGGTAGGTAGGCCGCTATAGGGATAGAGAGAGGGAGGGAGAAATGCGGTAGGTAGGTAGGGCTTATACGGTGGGTACAGCTAGTTTAATAATAAATATCAAGATGTCACTTAGAGCTCAGTTAGGGCACAGCAAATGTCCTCTTAAACCAGCATTATGTTCGATCCAACTTAACAAATACCAAACATTACATTTGTAGCTTGTAGAACTTGACAGGAAAATAGGTCATGCATGACTTCAGGTCTTTTGTCATTTTTCTGTCCTGTTATAGTTTGTATTACATACTGACTTGGTTTTCTAAACAAAATCTGGGTCAGTGACTTGTAATCTGACATATCACGAAGACTAGAACTACTAGAGGTTTAAAGCCCCAGAATTAGAGGCAAGCATACCTTGGTTATGGTTTCCCTCCTCATCGACCGAGCGGCTTCTTTTGGGGCCCAAAGGATGCTGGATACACTCCTCTCTGCAAGTAGCAAGAAGAAAAGAGCTTGTCAGACAAACCAAGGGAAGGGGATCAAGAATACAAATTGCTTGCTACATCTGCCAAGCCATTTCTCTTAGACTTCAGTCCTTCTATCCTCAGAACATTCAGTAGAAAATTCAGTTCTAACAAGTCTCTGATTTTCATTTCCCAATTGCAGGCCAGTGTCGAAACCAAAGGTCACTCTAAAGGAAGAGATGGCCAAACTGATAACCATTATGGGCCATCACGTTATTTTCTAGTGCAGATAGATAAGATTCTTCTCCATGTTGATCGACTCCTAACCAGCTCTTTCAAGTCTCCCAAATGGTACATTCTTTTCTACTGCAACTGATAGTAAATGTTACCATCAGGCCAATTTCTCTCAATAATGATTGCAAACTTTCACAGCTATTCTAGCTGAAAGACTTTAAAAGGTTTTACAGGATTATGTACACGAAGACCAATGTGGCTTCTTACCTAAAAGACAACTAAAATATAATGTAAGAGTAATTTTGAATGCAATTGAACTTTTACACCAACATAGTGACAAACAGCTTGCACTGATTTTTCTACGTGCAGAAAAAGCGCTTGACAACTTGAACTGGGTCTTTATGTTTAAAGTATTTATTTATTTATTTATTTTTCACATTTATATCCCGCCCTTCTCCACGAAGGACCCAGGGCGGCGCACAGGAATTTAAAAACATACAAAACAATAAATACAGAATTTAAAAACATATTAAATTACAATCCTATGCTAAAATCCAAATTAAAATCCCCAGTTTAAAAACTATCTAAAATAGCCCCGACGGGAGGTTAGGCTAGGCCGGCTTGCTGAAAGAGATGTGTCTTTAGACACTGGCGGAAGAGGCGGAGGTCCGAGATGGTACGCAATTCAGGGGGCAGGTCGTTCCAGAGGGTAGGGCCCGCCACAGAGAAGGCCCTTCCACTGGGTGTCACCAACTGGCATTGCCCGGCCAATGGCACCCTGAGAAGGCCCTCTCTGTGGGAGCGGATCGGCCGAAGGGATGTATGGGGCAGGAGATGGTCTCGCATATAACTAGGCCCCGAGCCATGGAGCGCTTTAAAGATGGTCGTCAAAAACAAAGTAGTGGAAAAGATGGACTTTGGATTGGGGATTTATACAGAGTCCATCTATACATTCCATAAAACTTGGGATTATGGTGAATGGAGATTTGACAAAACCATGTGAAATTCAGAAAGGAACAAAACACGGGTGTCTTTATCCTCTTCATTATTTATTCTGGTGTTATTAGACAAGACATCAGAGCAAAAGGACTACAAATTAAAACACACAACTTTGTGCATTTGCCGATGAGTCATTATGCAAGACCCACTAGAGAACATTGAATATGTAATGAGGAAGATCAAAATGTTTGGAGAAATTGGGGGGGGAGGGGTGTTTAAAAATAAATTAATTAAAGATGATAATATTGACCAAGACTATAATTGTGGAAGATCAAAATAAAATTGAAATTTAAAACCGATTTTAAAATTGAGAAAAAGATACAGTATTTCGGGGTGACTCTTGCTGAGGAAAATTCTAAGTTTTACAAAAATAATTATGTTAAAATTTGGAAGGAGGTAAAATTGGATTTAATTAGATGGGAAACATTAGATTTGTTATTAATGGGAAGAATTTCAGTAATTAAAATGAACGTAATACCTAGAATGTTATTTCTACTCCAGACTATAGTGCTATTGATTAGAGAGTCTTCTTTTAAACAGTGGCAGAAAGATATATCTAAATTTATTAGGCAAAATAAAAAAACCAAGGATTAAATATAAGCTGCTACAGGATTCTAAAGACAGAGGAGGTTTGGGTTTGCTGGATCTTAGATTATATGCTTGTTGTCTGGTATGGTTAAAAGATTGGATAACTTTAAAAAAATTCAAGGCCATTAGACCTCAAAGGTTCTGATTTGAGATTTGGGTGCCATGCTTATCTGTGGTATGACAAAGTAAAAGTTAACCCTGGTTTTAAGATTCATGTATTAGGCAATCAACTGGGCATATCAGGACTTACTGATATTTGAAAAAGAGGGATTCAAGATAAAGAGTAAAGAACAACTAATAAGTGAAAGATTTGTTTGTGATTGGTTTAATGATTATAGAATTTTGGAAAGATTTAAACTTTACAAAAAAAGTTGGTTTCATAGGAACTAAATCTGAACTTGATGTTAATTTATGTTCTGGAGATAACCATTTGGTTGTTAAAGTATATAAAATGTTACTTGAGTCAAGATGAATCTGAAAGACGAATGTATTAATGACTGTATGGTAAAATGGGCAAAACGTTTTGGGTATAACAAAAAGCTAGATAAATGGAGAATGTATGGACCAATGGACTAAAATTTACATTAAATTATATCTTGAAGGAAAATTTATATAAAATGATGTATCATTGGTGTTTGATCCCTGATAAGACAAGCAAAATGTATAAAGGGACTTTTAGTAAGTGCTGGAAATGTAATCAAAATCTAGGTTCATTTTATCACATGTGGTGGTCTTGTAAGTATGTTAAAACATACCGGATAAACATAATAATGACAATGCATAAAATATTTAAGATACAAATATTAATAAAAACTGAAGCTTTTAGATATTATGGTGACTGCTGTAAGAATCGTACTTCCCTGGCTGTTGAAGAATGATTTTTAAAATTGAATTAGCAAAGATGGCAACATTAATTGCTTTCATTAGAGATAATAGACTAGACCAGGGGTCTGCAAAGTTGGCTCTTTTAAGACTGGTGGACTTCAACTCCCAGAATTCCCCAGCCAGCATAGCTGGCTGGGGAATTCTGGGAGTTGAAGTCCACCTGTCTTAAAAGAGCCGACTTTGCAGACCCCTGGACTAGACGGTTTTACCAGAACATGGAAACCATTTGTGGACTTTTTACACATTAAATACAACAACAGATGGTTGTCAGAGGAATGTGAAGATTAGTGTAATATTTAGCTCAATCTGTTGACTTCTCTCCCCCAACACACATACCCTCTCTGTGTAATGTATATATGTTGTAAGTCAGTATTGGGCAACAGGTCAAAAAATCCCACAGCCAAAGAGGAATCCCTGCCCTGTGACTGCTCAGGATATAGTCACTTTTCAGCGGATGGTTAGAATGGTGGGGTGGGCTGAGGATCCTGTCTCAGTGGATTTATAATTCTGAGGTTCAGGGAGAACTCTGCCCAGTTCCAAGATCCCCCCCAGAGTTAGGAAAAAAGCAAAGCTTCAGCAAATGTCTGTGGAGAGTCGCAGTTATGCAGGTCATAGTTGTCTCAAAGATGGGGTTTTTTTATTCCTCCTCCGAAGGCAACTGAACTGTTTTTTTCCCTTGAGGAAGAAGAAAATGCTTTGCTTCTCATCCAAGAAGCTTCATCAGTTTTGGCAGAAAAGCTTAGGTAGGAAAAAAATACTAACATGTCCAAAAGCCAAGACAAACTCAAGAACATTCAATTGTGAGTGGTTTCTTCGTGCCTATCCAGCAACTCTAATCACTATGAAATATGTAAGGCTGCTCCCCCAACCCTCCCATCCCAATTCTGAACTTCTCTCCCCATCCCACTCTTCTTAACCCAATACTCACGTTTCTGCTTTCGGTCCTCTTGGTTCTATTACTTCAGGATGACCTTCTTCTGAATTATCTTCTGAAACCAACAAGAGGAAAACACATCAACTGGGAAAGGCCAAGCCACCTCAGGAAAAGGCTGGAGCATTTTAGTATGAATTACTAGACAGGGTAATTCATCTTTCACGCTCTCTTTCTATTTGGGTAAGAAATGCCAAGCATTTCTTATGGCACGGAAACATTCTGATACAGCAAACTGTCAAGTAGTTAAAGACAGTCTTTCTCATGGCTGCAGAGAAATCTCACTGCAAAAATGGATGTAAAAAGAGTATCACAGTTAGGAAGTATGGTGAACCCCGCTTTAGGCTACTTGCATCTCTAAATACTTGGTACTAGAGGGGCAAACACACAGAACTGTTTGTCAGTTTGTGATTCACTCTTCTTAATCTGCATTTTTAAAAAAACGAATAGGGTACAATCCAGATTTTTCCACTTATGACAAAAAGTCATTGGCTGCTTGTACTCCCATCAGCCACATGCTTGCCAGCCTTCTGTGATGCAGAATGAAAATTTATCAAGCCACCATAAATGTCTGGGGATTTGTTTGACAGCTAAGCAAGGTTAGGCCTGCAATATGCCACACCTTAATGTGGGATCCCCAAGTTGAGTATGGGAACCAGAAATTTAGTTTGCACCAGTGATGGGTTCCAACTGGTTCAGCCGAACTAGTAGCGGTTTGGAGGCCTGGGTCACTGGAATGGTAGCAACCCAGGCCTGCCACGCCCCTGAACCAGTTCTCCAGGCGGTGCCATAGGCACTGCCATCTTGTTTTTTGCACCTGCGCATGCGCAGAGCAATTTTTATTACACTGTGCATGTGTGCACAATATGTGGCACAGCCACGAGCAAACCAGCGGTAGTAACTGCTGGAACCCACACCTGGTTTGCACTATGAGGCTGTGGGTGGGATTTGGCAAAAGTTTTCCTGGGCAGGAAAATGGGATAGTATTACAGAAGGCAGCAATCTATTTCCTAAAGTCATGTGTGTTTTGAGAAATGAAAGTTAGCAAACACCGCTCCATACTAAAAACTGTTTTGAGAGCGCAAGGGAATATCAAGATGATCTAAAAAGTAAACTGGGCAAGAGATCAGTAGTGAGAAAATGTTTTGGGCTTGATTTTGCAACAAGAGCTGACCTTCAGTGTTAATGTGTAACCCCTTCTTGTTGACTGCTTACTGAAGTTTTAGATAGCTAAACACCAAAACAAATAATTCAAACCAAGTAGCTATAATTACAAAGGCAGGTATGGACTATGTGGCAGTGCATATCTTACAATTGTTCCTCCATATCAGGAATGGGCCACTTTATCGTGTTCGCTGTGGTCTTCTAAGGATGACTGGTGGTGATATCAGCAAATGAGACCAGGCCAACCTTTTTGTGCCTTTGGGCCTTTTGTGAGAATGGATGGGTTACTTAAACTCAAAAAGAGTGGTGCTTACCAGAAACCTATTACACATGGGGGTGACGGAGATAGTGTGCAATTAAATTTAGGCAAGAAAAACAAAATGCACATGTATAGTATAGGTGGCACCTTGCTCAATAATAGTAACTGTGAGAGGGATCTTGGAGTCCTAGTGGACAACCATTTAAATATGAGTCAGCAGTGTGCAGCAGCTGCCAAAAAAGCCAACACAGTTCTAGGCTGCATAAACAGAGGGATAGAATCTAGATCACGTGAAGTGTTAATGCCACTGTATAGTGCCTTGGTAAGGCCACACTTGGAATACTGCATACAGTTTTGGTCGCCACGATGTAGAAAAGACGTGGAGACTCTGGAAAGAGTGCAGAGAAGAGCAACCAAGATGATTAGGGGACTGGAGGCTAAAACATATGAAGAATGGTTGCAGGAACTGGGTATGTGTAGTTTGATGAAGAGAAGGACCAGGGGAGACATGATAGCAGTGTTCCGATATCTCAGAGGGTGCCACAAAGAAGAGGGAGTCAAACCTTTCTCCAAGGCACCTGGGGGCAGGACAAGGAGCAATGGGTGGAAACTAATCAAGGAGAGAAGCAACTTGGAACTGAGGAGAAATTTCCTGACAGTTAGAACAATTAACCTCTGGAACAGCTTGCCTCCAGAAGTTGTGAATGCCCCAACCCTGGAAGTCTCTTAAATAATTAATGTTTTATAAAATGTACTTCTCAAAATTGGAACCTGCCTGAAGTTCAGCAGCATGAACCTGGGGATGGGGGATGATAGATGGAAGTCAGCTGCAGTACACAGTTTCTCCACCTGGTTTAGTGATGTGTTAATGAATGATTGCAATTTCCCTTCTCTTTCCATATAACTTACCAGTTTCCTGGTCTTGAGTTTCCCCCACCATTTCTTCTGAAGCAATGAAAGCAGCCATGTGGCGTAATTCTTCTGAGTTGAGTTTAGCTGGGATGCGCCAGAAGGATTCCTACAAGAAGAACAAATGCTAAAAGAGACTTCGTTCCTGACCATCTGAGATTGCAACCTGGGCCTGCTGCCCATTTTTAGTTCCTTGCAAGACTTTTGTCACAGCGTTATTAATGTCAAGGTTTAATTAACTTTTAATTTAACCTTTGTAATTCTTAATTGTTTACACTTTATTGTTCTCTTTCCAATATTGTTTTAACTACATCTCTTTTTATTGTTTTTATTCATAAACCACCCAGAGTCACTTGGTGTAAAAATATGATAAACTAAATACTTTGCAAATGATAACAGTTAAATTCACATCAGCCTAAAGCAGGGGTCTGCAAAGTTGGCTCTTTTAAGACTGGTGGACTTCAATTCCCAGAAGAGTTGAAGTCCACCAGTCTTAAAAGAGCCAACTTTGCAGACCCCTGGCCTAAAGGAAAGAAAATCAGCACTAGTAAATGTCACTGGAGATCCAAATGCGAAAGAACAGATCCAATGATACCCCGGTACTCGTCATTAATTGGTTGCAAGAGGTGTGATGAGTTACCAAAAATGACGAGTACTAACAAATTTGTTTCATAAGGGTGACCCTTTGTTTTGGCTGGAAAGGGTAGCAAGTCATGAGACAACTGACACTGACAAGTTCTAGGTTGCACGTCGAATACCAAAAAAATGATGAGTACTGGGGCAAAATTTTGGGGGCAAAATGCGCTGAGTACTAAATTCAACACGTTTCAATGCAGTCAACTACCAGAGTATGACTCTACTACGATAAAGAGATAACTGTTTACAGAACATATACAGTAATAAAGATATTACCATCCATTTTACTGTAAAGAATGGAAATCACAAAATTACCCTATCATGAAGCTGAGATCAGTATATAGCAAGGCCCTGTAACTCAGCGCTCCCCAACCATTTTGGTTCCACAGACTGGCAGTGGTGGGGATTCAACAGTTTCGGCTGTGGTGGAGGAATGGTTTTGCGCTCACAACCTACATCCTGCACATGCGCAAATGAAGCTTCGCACGCTTGCCAGCCACTTCAGTGGCCAGATTCCAATGGGCTGTGGCCCAGGGGTTGTCAACCCCTTCTGTTAAGTATTTGAAAGTGTTGTTCTTTGGAACTGAGGAAGAAAGGTTGGTGAATTATTCTCTTGCTTTTTCCAGCATCTAGTTCTATATACATTTCGACACATGTAAAACAGTTTCTCTCAAAAGAAACTGGTATACAGTTAAACCCAAGATTTGTAAATACAATTGCATCAAAACAATCTAATAATTTTTGTTCTTTATCTGCACTGGCACTTCCTTTCTCAGAATTTCCTAATCTCTTTAACCTAGAAGGTTCCCTATCTCCCACCCCCACCCAATCAAAAAGGCAAAGGAAAAGTCTCCCTACTGAGAACTGCAGCTTGTCTGTTTGATAAAGGAGAACCCCAATGGTCAATAAATGAAAGATCTATCAAGATGGAAGATGAAACATTTCAAATATTTAGGCATTTACTTCAGTTCTCTACCAGCTGGGGCATTCAAGCAAGGGGATTAAGGATGCCGGCACAGAGTATTTCTAGCAATTGCAAAATTTGCAAACTGGCATGGGAATAATTTTGTCTCAGTTGCTATTAAGCTATTCAAATCCAATGTTCTGGGTATACTGCTTTATGATGCCCAGATGTGGGTCTATAAAAAGATTTCCATCTGCAAATTAAGTTTCTAAACACAATAAAGTGCCTCTCCTCCCCTTCAATTTCTAATGTTGTATCATAATTAGAACTGGGTTGCCTCTCTTTTACAGGCTATGCAAGACTGTGCCATTAAGATCATGGCCAAGGGAAATCTTCTGAGGGAATCACCTTGGTTCATCTGATCCCGAATGACAGTTCTGTACCCACATGAAAAGGCAAACTGAACAAGACTAAATATACTGTACAGGTACTGTGTTTTTCTGAGTATAAGACACACCTTTTTCCCTCAAAAAAGAGGATCAATTCAATCAATCAATCAATTTAATATTTGTAAACCGCTCCCTCTCCCCATAGGGACTCGGGGTGGTGCACAGGAAGAATAAAAAACAATAAATATATACAAACATTTCTTTAAAAAACAAATTAAACCTAAACCTGTGCTAAAATTCCCCATTAAAACTAAGCTATACTAAAAAACTTCCCAATAAAACCCCAGAGACAGAGAGACTATCCTAGGCCGGCCAGACAGAAAAGATGTGTTTTTAATTTAAGACGGAAGGAGCGGAGGTCCGTGGTCGTCCTAATGTCGGGGGGAAGGTCGTTCCAGAGGGCCGGGCCCGCCACAGAGAGAGCCCTTCCCCTGGGTGTCGCCCGCTGACAAAGTCTAGTGGACGGCACCCGGAGAAGTCCCTCTCTGTGGGAGCGAATCGGCCGTGAGGATGTATGAGGCAGGATCCGATCCCGCAGATAGCTAGGTCCCGAGCCATGGAGCGCTTTAAAGATGATAATTAACACCTTGAAGCGCACCCGGAAGACGACAGGTAGCCAGTGCAGCTCGCGCAAGAGCGGTGTTACATGGGTAAACCTGGCGGTTCCCATGAAAATCTGGGTGCATCTTATACACTGCATGCAGCATTTTTGGCACTCGTCACCTCTCGACTCGACTACTGTAATGCTCTCTACATGGGGCTCCCCTTGAGGTGCACCCGAAAGCTACAGCTAGTCCAGAACGCAGCCGCGCGGGTGATTACTGGAGCGCCTAGACACTCCCACATAACACCTATCCTGCGCGAGCTGCACTGGCTTCCTGTGGTCTTTCGGGTGCGCTTCAAGGTTTTAACGACCATCTTTAAAGCGCTCCATGGCTCGGGGCCTAGTTATATGCGAGACCGCCTCCTGCCCCATACATCCCTCAGACCGATACGCTCGCTCCCACAGAGAGGGCCTCCTCAGGGTGCCGTCGGCTGGACAATGCCGACTGGCGACACCAAGGGGAAGAGCCTTCTCTGTGGCGGGCCCAGCCCTCTGGAACGACTTACCCCCTGAACTCCGCACCATCTCCGACCTCCGCCTCTTCCGCAAGTGTCTGAAGACACATCTATTCCATCTAGCCGGCCTAGCGTAACCTCCATTACTGACTATTAGACAGTTTTAAGCTTGGGATTTTTAATTTGGTTTTTAGCGCAGGGTTTTATTTATTAGAATAAGTTTTTTAAATTTTATATATTTTGTATGTATTTTAACATCCCTGTGCGCCGCCCTGGGTCCATTTGGAGAAGGGCGGGGTATAAATTTAATTAAATAAAAATAAATACTGAAATCCCGGTGGATGTGCAGAGAGTTAGGGAGACTTGCAAAGTGCTCCTAAGGGCTGGGGAGGGTAAAAAAATGGGCCGTTTTTTGCTCGTTTTTGGCCCCCTCAGCACTCTACAAGCCTCCCAAAGCTCTGCATGCCCCTCCCTCCCATTTTGTGTGTGTGTGTGCAAAAAACGAGGCATGAGGAGGGTTTGGAAGACCCGCAGAGTGCAAAAACGTTTTTTTAATTTACCTCTTCAAAATCATGATGCGTCTTATACTCCGAAAAATACGGTAGTTCTCGACTTACAACAATTTGTTCAGTGACCGTTCAAAGTTACAATGGCAGTGAAAAAGGGATTTACCACCATTTTTCACGCTTACCACCATTGTAGCAACGGAAATTTTTGACTCAATTATGGTCTTAAGCCGAAAACTACCTGTAGTTTGTCAATATCAGCTCTACTTATTTTAGGCCTCAAAATGGAAGACCTGGGATAAATACTCTGTAAGGCAGGGGTCAACTCTCCCATCTTGGAAAAATTACCCCATCCTTCCTATTTTTTTTTTTTAAGATCATGCCTGCTCCATAACGGCAGCCTTTTTTTCAGACCCAAATTGATAACACTATCGAGGTGACAATTGGATGATATTTCAACCTCCCATATGAAAATCATATTCTTATATATTCATACTAGTCAGTTGGATACCCGTGCTTTGCTACAGAACTATGTGATCAGGCTTGCTAAATTGACAGTTAAAGCTTGAACATTAATGAGTAGTTACGATTGGCCTCTCCTCTCCCCTTCTCTCCCTCAGGCTTGCCCCACAGAATCCTCTCCACTTCTATTCCCCTTCTCTCCCTTAGGCTGGCCCCATTGATCCTCTCCTACCCCCTTCTCTCCCTCAGGCTTGCCTCACAGAAGCCTCTCCTATGTTATCCCCTTCTCTCCCTTTCAGGTGGGGAGGGGGAACAGAATGTCTAAACCCCCAGCCCACAGGCTGGATGAATCATGTGCTGGCCATGCCCACACCCAAGTGGCAGTTGGAACAGAGTTCTTTTCAGGTGGGGAGGGGGAGTAGAATGTCTAACTCCTTAGTATCAGAGTGTGTTAATAATAATATAAGAAATACTAATGATCCGATGGTCATTTCAAAAAATCCTTTCTTAGCAAGCACCTAGATGCCAAAAGGAACATAAGTGCCAAATTTCAAGTTTGTAGACTAGAGATTTTGTGATGATGTGCTTTTATATATATAATAGGGAGACTGATATATGCTATATTCTATTAAAATATTTATTTTATACACAATAGCAATTAAAACATTCTGCATAAGACCATTTGTACAAAAGTTTAATTTCCATCATAATGAGGTCATTGCTTTCCTGTATTACTGTGTTTTCCCAAAAATAAGACAGGGTCTTATTTTCTTTTGACCCCCGAAATAATTATTTTCTTTTGACCCCCGAAATTTTGACCCATTATTTTTGGAGAGGTCTTATTATTTTTGAGGTATGGGAAGCAGTGAACGTGGTCACCACATGGCTGCTGCTGTGTTGCAATTTTTTATGGGGAGGGCTTATTTTAGCACATGCACCCCAAAGCCTGTTTGGGCTTATTTTCCGGGGAGGGCTTATTTTCAGGGCAACAGGGCATGTAAACATAATATTTATACAAAAGAAACATTTAGAACAAATAATACAAATAACACAATTCATTCACATTTCCTATAGTCTTTCCCTTTAATTTGAGAATGCCCAATCTTCCTTGTGATTCATTCCAAAAGTGAAGAGGGCCAAGACAAATAATTGTCTGAATTAAATTAAATTGACTTAATTAAATTACTCCCTTTACATTTCATTTTTTGCTTATACATCAGAAGAGTTACTGTTCTCTCTCAGCCCAACCCATTCACAGTGTCGTTGTTGTGGGGAAAATAAGAAAATAAGAGTATTAGTTATGTTTGCCACCTTGAGTTAATTATAAAAATAATAAAAGCAGGATAATAATTAATGAACTATTTAAAAAAAAACATTTGTGGCAACTTTTGGAAGCATCTAAGGTCTGCCCTGAAAGCACACTCTGAAGCCACCTATAGCCCCTCACATCAAAACTCTCACCTGCTCGTTGGCTGGAGATCGCACTCCCAATTTCCACAGCAGTTCCTGGAAATCTTTGTGCTCCATGGCATCCTCGCTTTCTTCAGTCAATGGCACCAAAGGAACAGCCTGGGCACATCCTGGGGAAACACAAATCTATCCAGTTATAACTAGAGCAAGCCAAAGAATGCCCTCCCTGCGAGACTTGGGGGTAAATAGCTCTTTCCTGAGAAGAAAACTAGAGCTTAGCCCTGGGCAATACTTTATGGAGATTGGCTTAATTAGTTTATTTTTTATTTATTTTATTAAATTTATACCCCGCCCTTCTCCTTGTTAGGACCCAGGGCGGCGCACAGGGATGTTAAAATACATACAAAATATATAAAATTTAAAATACTTATTCTAATAAATAAACCCTGCGCTAAAAACCGAATTAAAATCCCAAGTTTAAAAACTATCTAATAGTCAGTATGGAGGTTACGCTAGGCAGGCTAGATGAAATAGGTGTGTCTTCAGTAATATGAAATAGCCAACTATTAGTAATATGAAATAGCCAACTTTTCATGCTTGATATAGGAAGTTCACCTCACAAATGGACTACTGTAAAATACTCTACATGGGTCAGCCATGGAAGAATATCCCAAAGCTCCAGCTGCAAAATGCAGCAGGCAATTATGGGCATCCCTAAATAAACACATGTTATATTTCTTCTATGTGTGCTGCGTTGTTTGTCAGTTTGCTACTAGGTCCAACTCAAGAAGCTGGGTTTGATCCTATTTGGCATGGGGCCAGAGTATCTGAGGGACTGTCTTCTCTCTATTATATTGAACTGCCCCATGAGATCTGGCAGGAGAGGCACAGCGTGGCTCAGTCTGTAAAAGAGTTCCATTTGAAAGGACCTAAAGAGGTGAACCTTTTCTGGAACATCTTCACTCCTGAAGTGAGGTTATCCCCAGCCCTTATGGGTTCCAGAATTTTTTTTCCAAAATGTGTCTTTTTCAGTAAATCTGGGGGATGCCTTGATAATGGGGAAGGCTGCATGCTGATTGCTTTGTATGTAACATCTTCACTTTCACGATCTCATTTTATTTCTTATTATTATATTAAAGGGTTTGTAAAAATATGTTAATTCCTGGTTTTATTGAGTCAATTTGAGTGACATGGGCAGCCACGTAAATTTGTCAAATCAATCAGTCAATCTGAAACCCTGGTTTGTTTGTATTTACCATTCTCTCCTCGGGCAGCAGCTGTTCTGTTCAGGCAGTTTTGAAGCCAGAGTAAGGGGCCAGCAAAACCTGCAGGGCGAAATTGCATGGGAAAGTGAGCAGACCCAGGGGTGCAAGCAACAGCAAAAAGTAATAATAATACAGAAACAATGATCTAATCTCACAGATGCCCAATTACATACTGACATCAGGATATAACACAATAGCAGAGTTGGAAGGGACTTTGGAGGTCTTCTAGTCCAACCCTATACCGTTTCACACAAATGGCTATCCAACATCTTCTTAAAGACTTCCAAAGGTTGGGGCATTCACAACTTCTGGAGGCAAGCTGTTCCACTGATGAATTGTTCTAACTGTCAGGAAATTTCTCCTCAGTTCTAAGTTGCTTCTCTCCTTGATTAGTTTCCACCCATTGCTTCTTGTCCTGCCCCCAGGTGCCTTGGAGAATAGCTTGACTCCCTCTTCTTTGTGGCAACCCCTGAGATATTGGAACACTGCTATCATGTCTCCCCTAGTCCTTCTTTTTATTAAAGTAGACATACCCAGTTCCTGCAACCGTTCCTCATATGTTTTAGCCTCCAATCCCCTAATCATCTTGGTTGCTCTTCTCTGCACTCTTTCCAGAGTCTCCACGTCTTTTCTACATCGTGGCGACCAAAACTGAATGCCGTATTCCAAGTGTGGCCTTACCAAGGCCTTGCAAAGTGGTATTAACACTTCACGTGATCTTGATTCTATCCCTCTGTTTATGCAGCCTAGAACTGTGTTGGCTTTTTTGGCAGCTGCTGCACACTGGATATCAGACACCTTTGTATGAACATAATCACACAAATTGAAAATCCTCCTCCCCTTTCAGATATCCATCAGCAGTCCTCTTAGATCAAAGATCCACATTATTGTATTCCTGAAGGCCATCTCTACACAAAGAAAAGGAAAAAGTCATGGAATAGGCAGTCCCATTTCAGAACACAGCTTTTGGGCAACCCCCCCCCCCCAAACCAGTACACCCTAATGCAGGGGTGTCCAAACTTGGGAACTTTAAGAGTTGTGGACTTCAACTCCCAGAATTCCCCAGCCAGCATGGCTGGCTGGGGAATTCTGGGAGTTGAAGTCCACAACTCTTAAAGTTCCCAAGTTTGGACATCCCTGCTTTAATGTATCAAAGTTCTTAAAAACACGAAACCAGCAAAACCAGGAAAAAAAATATTGTTGTAGGCTTCCATGACCTGGGGCCCATCATAAAAAAGGTCTGGGAAAAGGATTCCTAGGAGTTGGGGTTTTTTTATTTGCAAGGATAATGGGGAAGGGAAAAATGAAAAGCAAATTACAAAAGGGAAAAATAATCCCATTTGAGTTGAAGAGGTAAAACAGATGTGCTTAGGCCCATTTTAAAATATGGACAACACATGGGGATTATGGGAGAAAGGCATGGGGGGAAAGCTAATTGTTACATCAATTAGCGATCTCCAAAAACTCTCATCTCCAATCGGATTACTTCTTTCTCCTGATCTCTCTCTTCTATAGCCACTGGGGATGCAAAGTTTATATGGTTTGAAAGTTAGGCAATTTGGTTAGCCCAGACCCCGCACCACTCTGGGTGGTTGTGCAGGAGATATCAGGATAATTTTTAAAAAGATCATTTGAAGGGGGAGAAATTCAGGGAGTTTAGAAAGCTGAGTTTGTATCCCAGCACTACAATTCGGTGACACTGGACAGCATCATCACAATACACTGTAGTTCCTTCTTTTGGAATCATTTCTCACCTTCTTGTCTCAGGCTTTGCACAAGTTTTCGATCTGAAGCATCTCCCCCCATTCTCTTGGACCACCCGCCCCAGGATTTTGAGTCCTTGTCATTTCCAGCATCCTCCTTGGCCAGTTCTTCTTTTTCATCGTCTTCTTCTTCACTATCCAAATCATCCTTTTCCTCTTCCTCTTCATCATCTACATCATCCAGGTTAGGGACCTCAGAATCTTTGGGGAAAGAGGCCTTATTCTGAAAGAAAGAAACTTAAGTCCATCTCTTAAGAGTACAGAACAGCAGGAGATGCTAAATTAGAGTGTTCCTCCTTCAATAATCCACACTAGAGAGAGAAAAAAACCCATTACTTCAGATGCAATAACAGCAGTTTTATCACCCTTACTAATTTCGGCTGACTCAAATTAGTCTGTTGGAGGACATTTTATATTAAACGAAAAATAAGATTTTGGATATCCCTTGTGAGCTATTTTTGTTTTAACTGATATTTTGAAAGGCTCTGTTAGAAAAGATTGACAGGCTGAAGCAACTGTCGATTTGACTAAAATAATAATTCTAGGCTTTTTTTTTTTTTTTTGGAGAAGGCAAGTTTGAAGAAGTAGAGCTGGAGGAAAGAAGCTCAAAGATCAACTATATATATTGCCAACCCAACACTAGGATTATAGTCCTAATATATTATATTAGGACTATAATCCTAGTGTTGGGTTGGCAATATATATATATATTGCCAACCCAATAATATATATATATGCGCCATGATTTCAATTGGTATCTGTAACTTTAAATGCTACAGTGAAATGTAATTGGCTGCTGCTTCCTCACTCAGCCATAAGAGGGAGCTGGAATCACAGTTAGACGCTGATCTCATGGATGAAGGTTCTGTATGCCGGTTATAGATGAGTAAGAAGGATCATGGATTAAGCAACTGTAAACTAACTGTTTGAGTTATAGACTGTATTTTGATTCAGGCGGACTATCACTGTTTGTGAAGAAGTAGTTTATTTTTCCACCACAAGTAAAGTTTACTTGTTTTTTACCATCAGTGTCTGTGACTATTAGTTTGAATATCTAGCAAAGTATCTCTTGCTGCAAATTCCATTGCACAACTCTGTCTCCTAAAGGAGATATCCTCAACACTCCCTACTTTATAAATCACCATTACTGTGGAACCGTTGGGCGGTTAGAAAATTTTACTACTAACAGCGATACAAAAGTGGGCGGTAGGTATAAAAAGGTTCACTACCCCTGCTGTAGATGCATAGATGTGGGCATGCTCACATTTCCAAAGTGAGGTGTGCAGATAAGAAAAAATATTTGGGAGGAGGGAGGACATACCGATCTAAGTGAACCAGATTTGCGCTTGCGCTTCTTGTAAAGCTCCTTACGCTCAGACACCAGCCCCATGCTAAGCATCTTCTCAACAATGCGGGCTTTGGATCGTTTCGCTGTGATGTGCTTCATTACATTGGACAGGATATCTACAGAGGGAGGAAAGAGAGACAAAGGCAGTGTGAGCAAACAGAAGGAGTATACCAGCCTATTTAGTTCCTCCGCTGGTTCCAAGAAATTCATTTTATCGAGTGACCCAGAGCAAGTAAATAAGATGTCATATGAAATTCCTATCCTGATGCCAAAATGCTACATTCTGTCTGTGGGAATATTGGTAAAGTACTCTGGGTAGTCATTGTTTAGTGACTGCTTGATTTAGCAACCATTTGCAGTTGCTACAGCGATGAAAAAGTAACTTTACGATCAATCTCCACATTTATATCTTTGCAGGTCTATAAAGCAAGCGAAAGGTGTAGTAAGATCAAAAGCACAGTCACAGTTTTGTTTGTTTACTTCACTTAACAACCAAGTTGCTGATCCCAATTGTGATCACTAAATAAGGACTACTTATAATTATTTCAGAAAAGCCAATTTAAAACTTGGGAGACAGAAAAAGCAGAGATTGCCAAACAAGGATGAGTAACTCTTAGCTTTAGGGAGGGTCACTGAAAAATAATCTCTCCGTAGTAGAGAATTCACCACCCAAAAAGTTTGTGAGGTCTTAAAAACATTTTTGGTCCCAGCTTCCTTATCTCCAGCCAGCTTATCTCACACTTCCAGACATCAAGAGCTCTACTATGTTGGGTGCAGATGAAGTTCTGGCTAACCAGCCAAGCAGTCTCACCATCGGAGTCCCGGAACTCTTCAAAGAGCCGGCGAAGTTCTACCTCCTGCTCTTCTGTCCATAGCACAATGCGAGTCCCTTTCCTGCCGAAGGAAATTAACCAGGCTTGTCATTACAGTACAGGTTGCAACAGACGGCCTTTTCAACAAAATAATACCCAAGAGTTGAATTCTCCTATCAAAATGTTCAGTTTTGGTTTTTTGTTTCATTTTCAAAGCAATCTTCTAATCGACACAGGCAATGTTTTGGCTGCTGAGGGCCCATGTTAAGTTTGTTGGGCAACAGAGGCCAGAATGATAACAACAGCCAAACGAGTGGGGCTAGGATTTCTAGGCAAAACGCAAAATGGGGAGGGCTATTATGGCTTGGTTTTTTTTTTAAGTGGGTCAAAACTACAGATAGTTCTCATTGAACTAGTTTCCAAAGTAATAATGGTGGTGCTGAATGACTGGTACTTATGACCAGTCCTTGAAGTTCTAGCTGTCCCAGCATCCCCACCATCACAAGATCGCAATCTGGGAGTTTGGCTACTGGTTCGCACTTACGACAGCTGCAATGTCCTGTACATACATGATCCTCATTTTGTGATGCTGCCTGGTAGCCTCCCTCAAGTAAAATCAATGAGGAAGCTGGCAAGAAAGGCTGTTAGTTGCTCTGGCAAGGTATTTGCCTCCAATCCTGCTTGGCAGGAGCCACTCCTGACCTTCCTGGACTGTAGCTACCTGTGAGTCTCTTGGGACTCACCTAACTACCTCACTTAACAACGGAACAGGGAGTACTGGAATTGCTGTCACCAAGTGACACAGTCACATGATGTCACTCTTTATGGCTGCATTGCTTAGTAATAGAAATTCTGGTCCTAATTACCATCATTGACCAAGAACTATCTACCGTATTTTTCGGAGTATAAGATGCACCTTCCCCCCCCCCCCACCCCCAAAAGAGGGTGAAAATCTGGGTACATCTTATACTCTGGTGCGTTTCATAGTCCGAAAAATACGATATATCCTACAACTTACATATCCTTGTTTTATTTATAAAATACATTTTATAGCCATCCATTTCAAGAACATGTAAGCCATCCATCTGGGTGGCTCCCAACATTAAAATAAATAAAAAGATACAAAACAAGAAATAAAACACACAACAGCTGAAGAATCATAAGAAATTGTTAAGAGGCAAAGCAAACATCCATTTCATCCTTTAACCATCCTTCCCACCGATGCCTCTTGTGTTACTACAGCTCCTAGCCATGAAAAGGTATTCACTTGGCAAGCGTGATGGAAGGAGCACAAGCAACGCCTTCCTGCTTACACAATCAAGGTAAGCAAGAGACTAGAGGGTAGAAAGGTGGAACTCCGTTTAGGGAAACATGGTTGAAATTATCAATAAGAAAGAGCTGTGGACGGAGAGTCCGGTAGCTCATCTCAAGGAATCTGAGCCTTCCCTAGTAACATCCGTATGCATCCAAATCGATTCATGCCGTATCACCTTTTGCTTTTTGAAAATAAATCTGTTTATGAAGATCCTGAATTCATGAGAAGTGTTAACATACAATAATACAATAGCAGAGTTGGAAGGGACCTTGTAGGTCTTCTAGTCCAACCCCCTGCCCAGGCAGGAAGCCCTATACCATTTCAGACAAATGGCTATCCAACATCTTCTTAAAGACTTGCAGTGTTGGGGCATTCACAACTTCTGGAGGCAAGCTGTTCCACTGATGAATTGTTCTAACTGTCAGGAAATTTCTCCTCAGTTCTAAGTTGCTTCTCTCCTTGATTAGTTTCCACCCATTGGTTCTTGTTCTGCCCTCAGGTGCCTTGGAGAATAGTTTGACTCCCTCTTCTTTGTGGCAACCCCTGAGATATTGGAACACTGCTATCATGTCTCCCCTAGTCCTTCTTTTCATTAAACTAGACCAGGGGTGGGGAAACTTTGCAACTTTAAGTCTGAAGGACTTCAGCTCCTAGACTAGTCTAGGAGCTGAAGTCCTTCAGACTTAAAGTTGCAAAGTTTCCCCACCCCTGAGTTACTAGACAAACCCAGTTCCTACATGACCTACCGTTCCTGAGGAAAGTCTCGCATGCTGCTCACCAACCCCAACTGCACCAGTTTCCTGGCCACCCGCTTTCGTGCCCGGTGATGAGAGCCGATATGTGACAGGATGTTATCAAGCACATCTTCACCTGAGGGGTAGAAAAACAAGACTTGGAGTGGAACAGAAGACCCGGTGCTTGGACTTTGGCTAAGACGGTGGAGAGAAGCAAAAGAGTTGGGTTGGGCATTATGCAAGCAGTCCTTGACTTACAACCATTCACTTAGCAGCCATTCAAAGTTGCAACGGCACTGAAAAAGTGACATAGCCAGTTTGCACACTTACGCATCCCCCAGTCGCATGGCCAAAAATACGAGCGCTTGGCAACTGGTACGTGTTTATGTGGTTCCCATTTGTTACCTTCCCAGTTGGCTTCTGACAACAATGTCAATGGGGGAAGTCAGATTCGCTTAACGGACACACGATTCAGTTATTAACAGCAGTGATTCGCTTACAAATTGTGGCAAAAATGGTCATACAATGCGGCAAAACTCACTTAATAAATTGCCTTGCTTAGGAATGGAAATTTTGGCCTCCATTGTGGACATAATTCAAGGACTACTTGTACACACACATGCCTATAGTTTAGGTTTAGGTTTAGGTTTATTTAATTTATATACCGCCTTTCTCCCTCTTGGGATTCAGGACGGTGAACCGCCACAATAAAAAGAAGAAATACAAAAATTAAAATAGCAGATTAATAAATATTAAATAGTTTGGCCTCTTAATTATAACACCCAATGCTAAAACCCAATTAAAAGACTATGACAGGCCGACTGCACAAAATAGATGTGTCTTCAGGGCCCGACGGAAGAGACGTAGGTCTGAGATCGTACGTAATTCAAGGGGGAGGTCATTCCAGAGGGCAGGAGCTGCCACAGAGAAGGCTCTTCCCCTGGGGGTCGCCAGCCGACATTGTCTGGCCGACGGCACCCTGAGGAGGCCCTCTCTGTGGGAGCGGTTATGGCTCCGATAGCCATTTGTAGCATGTATAAGGATATCCCTCTCCCTGGTTAAATGGCTTTCCACCACTACAATCATTCTTGCTGCCCAGTAGCCTTCAGGTTTTCTGCAATACAACACCAGTTTCAAAACTACAGTTCCCATTTTTTAAACACACACACACACACACTTCCTTTCCCTTATTTTCTTTAGAACAAAATGTGAAGGAAACCTTCTCTTATAAGAGCTGCATTAACACAGCATGCTCTGGCTGCAGTCTGACGTACCAGGATAAAAGTATTCCACTAATGCTACCTTGTGCTCAATTATGAAGAGAACATTAATTTAGTTCATTTAGACAGTCTCCCACCTCATACAAGTGACCCTGGGAGAGTTACAAGATTAAAAACAAACCCACTGGAGCACCCAAGACTAAACTATTAACAACCACCCACAGTACTAGAATTCGCCTGCGCCCTAGAACAATGCTGCCCAGCTTTAGAGCAGGTCGGACCTTGAGAACCTATCAACTGAAGAAAGGCAGCTTGGGACATCAACATAGTGATTGCTTATGAAAAAGATCCGGAAATCTCTTCCATCAGAAACTTCTCTTTCATTTCAAAACTAAATGGGGCTTCTACATGGGGCTCCCCTTGAGGTGCACCCGAAGACTTCAGCATGTTCAGAATGCAGCCGCGCGGGCAGTTATGGGAACCTCTAGGTTTTCCCATGTAACACCGCTCCTGCGCGAGCTGCATTGGCTGCCTGTCGTCTTTCGGGTGCGCTTCAAGGTGTTGGTTATCATCTTCAAAGCGCTCCATGGCACGGGATCTAGCTATCTGCGGGATTGCATCCTGCCCCATACATCCCTGCGGCCGATTCGCTCCCACAGAGAGGGACTTCTCCGGGTGCCGTCCACTAGGCTATGCCAGCGGGCGACGCCCAGGGGAAGGCCCTTCTCTGTGGCGGGCCCACCCTCTGGAACGACCTTCCCCCCGAAATCAGAACAACCACGGACCTCCGCTCCTTCCGTCAAAAATTAAAAACACACTTCTTCTGCTTGGCCGGCCTGGGGTAACTAAACTGTTTTTAGGGGTTCTTAGGGCTTAGTTTTAGTTTTTATATGGGATTTTAGCGCAGGGTTAGTTTAATTCGTTTTAACATTGTATTTTGTTTGTGGTTTTTAATTGTATTTTTAATTCCCTGTGCCCCGCCTCGAGTCCCTTCGGGGAGAGAGAGCGGGTTATAAATTAAAAAAAAAAAATTTTTTTTTGAAAAAAAACAAGTAATTAGAGATGAGGAAGGTAGATATTTAATAATTATAGGGAATATTAACGAGCAAAAAGTGACATTGGTTAATTTATATCTACCGAATGAAAAACAAAAGGGATTTTTGGATAAAATTACTAAGATTTTGGAAACAGAAAGTGAAGGGAAAGTAATTGTGGCGGGAGATTTTAACCTAATTAGGGATAGAATTGATAGTAATAATCCCATCCGCTTTAGACAAACAAATAAAGGGGAAATTTTAAATAAATGGATGTTTCAAAACAGTGTGGCAGATGTTTGGAGAGAGTTGAAAGGTTCTGAAAGGGTGTATACCTTTTGTTCTAAGGTACATAATACTTATTCAAGGATTGATTATATTTTTGTTTCTAAAGATTTGCTGAATAAAGTAGATAGAATAGATGTGGGAATTTTTAAGGATTCTGATCATGCAGAAGTTATGATGGAAATAGATTTTAATTTTGAGAAAAAGGAAAGAGGTTGGAGATATGATGAAAAATTGTACAAAAGGGAGGAGGATAAAATATGGATATTCAAAAAATGGAAGGAAAGTTGGGAATCGAATGATAATGAAGAGGTTAAATTTGAAATTGTTTGGGATACCATGAAAGCTATATTTAGAGGAGAAAGTATTAAATTGTCAAGCAGGAAATATAGAGAATACAAAGCTAAAATTGATCAGGATACAAGACAAATTAAGATATTGGAGAACCAATTCTCACTTACGAAAGATAAAAAATGTTTGGAGGAATTGACCTTACTAAAAACTAAATTGATAGAAGAAGATATTGAATTGGTTAAAAAAAATTTAAGATATTTGAATAGGGATTTTTTTGAATTTAGTAATAAAAATTCTAGGTTATTGGCAAAGATGGCGAAAAATAAAACTCAAAAGAGAGAAATTGGTTCTCTGATAGATGAAAAAGGTACAAGGTGTTATAAAAGATTGGAGAAATGTGAAGTAGCTAGGAATTTTTTTCAAAAATTATATTTAAAGAAATCAATTGATTTAGAAAAATTGAAGAATCATCTTGGAAAATATGGTATGAAAATAGATCAAACATACAAAGATTTGATGGAAAGAGATATAACACAGGAGGAAATCAACGAAATAATACAAGAGTTAAAATTAGGGAAGACCCCAGGAGAAGATGGATTACCTGCTGAATTTTATAAAGATTTTAAAGAACTAATAATACCAAAACTGCAAAAATTATTTAATGGAATTTTACATGGTGGAGAAGTCCCGATGTCATGGAATAAGACAGTAATATCTATAATTCCTAAACCGGATAAAGATCTTGAGAGGATCGAGTCCTATCGACCTATTTCTTTAATCAACCAAGATGCTAAAATATTTACAGCTATTATAAGTAATAGATTAAATAGTTTTATAGACAAATATATAAGTTATAATCAAGTAGGGTTTGTTAAAGGTAGATATATGAGTGATATAATTAGAAGAGTATTGAATATTATAGATGTAGCAGAGAATAATGGAGATGAATTAGGTATAATATCGTTAGATATTTTTAAAGCTTTTGATTCTGTACAATGGGATACTATAAAAGTAATTATCGAGGCATTAGGCTTTGGTAATAAATTTATACATGTTATTTCAAAACTGTATCAAAAAAGTAGTGCAAAGGTAAAGGTGAATGGAACAATGACGGAAGAGATTAAATTGGAAGCAGGCACGAGACAAGGGTGTCCCTTGTCTCCAACATTATTTTTGTTAGTTATGGAGGTTTTGATTAAATTGATAGAAGCAGATGAAGAGTTGGAAGGTTACAAGGGATATAAGATAAATTTGTATGCGGATGATACTTTGATTATTTTGAAAGATATAGAGAAAGATTTAAAGAGGATAAATAAACATTTGATAGAATTTGAAGAAATGACAGGTTTAAAGGTAAATTGGTCAAAATCTGAATTATTAATGAATAAAGATGGTAAGGAGTGGGAGAGTATGCAAGATCAATTTGGGATAAGAGTTAAGAACACATTGAAATACTTGGGGATAACACTTTCACTTAAAGTTAGAGAATTAAAAAAAATTAATTATGAGGTGATGTTGAAGGAAGTAGAGAAAAAGATAGATAAATATAAAGAGATAAAGTTGTCTTGGTTTGGTAGAATTGCAATGTGTAAAATGATGTTATTACCAAAGTTTAACTTTTTATTTGAGATGCTACCATTAAATTTGACAGAGAAAGATATAGAAGAATATCAGAAGAAATTAGATAAATTTTGTAATGGTGGGAAAAGACCAAGATTAATGAAGAAATTGTGGTATCAAAACCAAAAAGAGGGTGGATTGGGAATTCCCAATCTACTTAATTATTATCGGGCGTATAATATTAGAACTGTGATAAAAATACTTAAAGGTGGAGATGGTCATTGGGGAGATCTGGAGTTAAAAGATATTAAGAGATTTGGGGCTATATGGTTTTTAGATAGAGCAAAAACAAAAAAGGCAATTAATAGTTATTGGCTAAAGGGGCTGAGCAAAACTTGGAATAAATTTGTTAAAAAACTGATTCCGGATATAACGTTTTTGGGAAAGACAACTGAAAGTTGGCCGATTAAAACTAATTTAAGTCGGAACAAAGTAATTGAGGATGAAAATATAGGAAATATAGTAGATTGGTTAAGAGCTTTAGGAACTGAAAGTAGGAAGAAAAAAGTAATTCAAAAATTGGAGTTAAATTGGTTTGAAAAAATACAGGTAGAAAAATGGACTATGAAAGTAAGGGGAATATGTAACATAGATAGAAGTAAAACTAAATTTGAAAGTTTAGTATCTCAAATTATTAAGGATGAAACTGGGTTAAAAGGACTCGTCAGTAAGATATACAAGATTATAAACTTTGATGGAAATCCACAAATGGTAATGAAAAGGAATTGGGAGGAAGACCTAAAGATTAAAATATCGGATTTGGATTGGAACGAGAATTGGAAGAGTCGGATTATGAGGACTTTATCTATAAGGATTAAAGAACATAATTTTAAGGTTGTTTGGAAATGGTACTGGACCCCATTAAGATTATCACTGATAGATAAAAAAATGAGTGATAAATGTTGGAGATGTAATACGGAATTGGGAACTTATGAACATATGTGGTATAAATGTGTGAAAATTAAAAAGTTTTGGCAGCAATTAGAAAGAACGATGTGTGAAATGATGAAAAGAATAATAATATTGAGACCAGAAACTATATTGTTATTGATAATTAATGAACCAGAGTTAACAAAACATGAGAAAGAACTGATTAGAATTATGATTATAATGGGTAGAATTGTAATAGCAAGATATTGGAAAATAGAGGTAAATATTAAAATAGAAGAATGGTACTGTGAAATGTGGAAATTAGCCTTAAATGATAAAATGACGTGTGATATTAAATTTAGAGAGGGGGTTTATAAAAACGATATCTTTTGGAAGACTTGGAAGCCATTTGTGGACTATGCACTTGGAACTTTGGACGTCTCGACGCCTGTACCGAGGGAACGTGGATTTTGGAGATCCTAAAGATAATAGATGATACTTGAAACCAACTCTTCCTTTTGTTTTGTACAGCACTGGGTGATATATTGTAAAACAGTATAAAAATTTTAATTAAAAAAATTTTTTTAAAAATTATTATTATTATTATTAAAGCTCCCCAAAAGAGGAGTCAGGAATACACTGGAGGCTGCACTGCAGTGGGTCACTAAATAAGAGACTTTCTTATGGGATCCCAACCTTTTCTTATGAAAGTTTCAGCTCATCACAAGTGCTCACTTACATTCTTACCAACCACAGAACGGAAGGCCCTAAAGTGAGTTTTGATCTTGCAACTGCCTAGCAGCTGGTTTTTCTTCCGATGTCCCCTCCTGGCAATTAGGTACCCACCTTCCACTTCTTTATACTTGTGGTAGAGTTCTTGAAGTTCCTCCTCCTCTTTTTCAGTCCATTGGGAAGCCTTGTGTGAATTAGAACTGTGAAGGAAAGAAATACCCTACTGAGAAAATTTCCCCATGAAATATTATCTAAAATTTGAACATTTCTGCAGGAAGAAAAACATTCATAGGGTTTCTGGATTTATGTAGAACTGATGGCACCCAGCATTGTTTGATATACAACATGTTGATCTAAAGTTAACCTGTCCTCTGCCAGGGAGGATTTATTGGTGGTAACTAGCACCCTGATCTGTACCCATAACTTATCAAGAGCCAATGCAACTTGCAGAATAGTGGCATTACATGGGCATGTTGAGGTGCACCTATTAGCAATAGCACTTAAGAGTTATATACTGCTTCACAGTGCTTTATAGTCCTCTCTAAGAGGTTTACAGTGTCAGCCTATTGCCCCCAACAATCTGGCTCCTCCTCTGACCGACCTCGGAAGGATGGAAGGCTAAGTCAATCTTGAGCCAATCAGACTCTTACTGCCAAACTGCTGGCAGTCAGCAGAAGTAGCCTGCAGTACTGCACTCTAACCACGGCGCCACCGTGGCTCATAGGTAATAATTAGGGGCACCCATTATTATCCATGCTGCTGCCTAATGGACTTGTTGCAGCTGCTGGTGATCTACAAGGGCAGCTCCAGGTAGAGCTGCAGAAATCCAACCAGGCTGTATGACTGCGAGGAGGGCCTTCAGTTCCAAGGTGGGAGTTAGATGAAGACAACACAAATCACACATCAGCTCTGAGTCCAGGGTGTCCAGCCTCACTCAGAACCAAAGGTAGAAAACCCTCAGATCCAGATACTGGGGAAGAGAGGGGAGGAAGGGCAAACCCCCACAGCCACTTGGTCTTACTATGATTAAGTCAAAGCCTGATTTTTTTCTCCATCCAGACCATCACAACTTCCAGATACCGAGAAAGAACCAAGACAGCATTATATGGTCAGGCAGGGCAGAGGTATGTAGTCATCATCCTGATGATGACTAACCCCCTTGCCAATGGATGACATCACCCAGCAGCTTCATATTCATAGGGAGATATCCTTATCTATGAGAAGCAATTTAGTGCAGTGGTTAAGGCACTGGCCCAGAATCTGCGAGTTCTAATCCTGCCTTGGGCACAAAGTGAGCTGGGTGACTTTGGGACAGGTACTCTCTCTCTCAGCCCTAGGAAGGAGGCAACCGCAAACTACTTGTGAAAACCTGCCAATAAAAATGTAGGGACTAGTCCAGGTAGTCGCCAGGAATCAGGAGTGACTTGAAGATGAGTGTGTGCACAAGCACATGCACAAAAGTCCTTATATCCTGGAAGCCTGTTTGATCAGAGAAATTAGGGAGCTGCCTTTTCCCCCCAGCTCTATTTTAGCATCCTAGATTAGAGATAGCAACTCTTGGTTTTTCCTTTCCGGGTTTTTTTTTGGGGGGGGGGGTGGTTTGGTCAAACCAATGGCTGGAACAAGAGCAACTTTTGTCATGTCTCTGATTACTCCCCCTCCCCCACAATACACAACTTCCTTAAAACTGGAGTTCTCGTAGGTTGAGAACACTGTCTAAATGGCTGGAGGTATTTCCCCGTTATTCAACACTTAACTTACAGACAATACTATGAGGGTAATAGTCCAGCCTCCAGTGCAACGTCTCTCAAAATGTTCCCCACCCATAGAAATTAGGTATTAACCCAAATCCTTGTGCTCACCTTCCATCTTCCTGTAGCACTGTGTAGCCTTCAGTCATTTCTCGAACCACAGCTGTGCTTTTCCAGAACAACAATTCCATGTAAGCTTTTTTGTTGGTCGATGCCAGGGCAAAAAATTTGCCCACAATGTACTTGGCAAAGGTCACCAGCTCCTGAAATTTACAGGCATTTTGTTTTGTTTGCTGTAAGTCCAAAAGCTCAAAAGACTATAAGTGGTCCTCACTTAACGTTTGCTCATTCAGTGACTATTCAAAGTTCAATAAGGGGGCTGAATAAGAAGTGCAATACAGGCAGTCCTCGACCTACAACAGTTCATTTAGTGACCATTCAAAGTTACAACGGCACTGAAAAGTGTGACTTGTGACCGTTTTCCACACTTATGACCTTTGTAACATCCCCATGGCCATGTGATGAAAATTCAGATGCTTGGCAACTGACTCATATTTATGACCGTTACAGTGTCCCGGAGTCTTGGGATCCCCCTTTTGTGACCTTCTGACAAGCAACGTTGATGGGGAAGCCAGATTCGCTTAACGATCAGGTTGCTACTAACTTACCAACTGCGGTGGTTCACTTAACAAGTGTGGCAAGAAAGGTCGTAAAATGGGGCATAACCCGCTTAACAAACGTCTCACTTAGCAATAGAAATTTTGGGCTCGACTCTGCCACATGCTAGTTTTTTCTTTTCTCTCTCTTTTTTGTTTCTGTTATAATTTTGCACCAGTGAAGTTAAAACCAATTTCATTGTAATTTTAGTACAATGACAATAAAGATTATTATTATTATTATTATTATTATTATTATTATTATTATTATTATTATTATTCTGTGGTTAATCTTTGGTAAGATTCACAGCCTTTGGGGCTGTTTGGTAGCTCGACAGCTCGAGTCCTAACCAAGGACCTAGGAACTGTCAAGGTAACGTCGGAGGATATAAGCAGTTCCAAGCAGGGTGGCCCTTTGTAGAGTTAGAATG
Organism: Rhabdophis nuchalis; assembly: GCA_039707465.1. Lineage (NCBI taxonomy): Eukaryota > Metazoa > Chordata > Lepidosauria > Squamata > Natricidae > Rhabdophis > Rhabdophis nuchalis. The sequence goes on from CM077646.1 coordinate 169,234,970, forward strand.
TTCAAGTCCAGCAAACCTAGAACCTCCACATAGCGAGGCAGTCCCCTAGGTATTGCTCCAAGGGCTCCAATCACAATCGGGAGAACACACGACTTTCTCTTCCACAGTCGCTCAACTTCAATTTGCAAGTCCCGGTATTTTGTGATTTTTTCTTGCTGCTTATTTTCAATTTGTGCATCACCAGGTATTGCAATGTCAACGAACAATACTTTTTTCTTTTCAACTATTGTTATATGAGGTGTGTTGTAGGACAAGTGCCTGTCAGTCTGAATTCCGAAGTCCCACAAGATCTTGACTTTCTCATTCTCCAAAACTTTCTCAACCTGATGTTGAGAAGATTATGATTATTATTATTATGATTATTATTATGTCAAGGACTACCTGTACGTATGGACGTCTGTTCCCTTCCCTGTTTTGTAGCCGACAGTTTTGATCTTACACGTCAAATCTAATCTCTCTCATCAAACTCATAACCAACCACGCACATCCCTGTTCCGTCTCACCTTATAAGCTCCGGCGGCAGGGTCACTGAGGAGGCGGTTGAAAAGGCAGAAGACCGAAAGCTGAAAGAGTAAGGCCTCCATCTTGAGGTCATAGGCAATGCGGTGCAACATCTTGACCACGCAGTGATTAGTGTGGGGGCTGTTCTGCTGGTAATTTCTGAACAGCAGGACGTAGGCCTTGACGACATTCGCGCTAGCAAACCTGCACCACGGGATACAATGTAGGCATGTTCTGGGAAACAGCGGGGGAAGATTACTTGCGCACCCAGGCTGGAACTCAGAACATCAAGGGAATAAGCCCATCCAGCTTCTTCAGTGTTTTCAGCTGCACCTATTACTGTTTCTAGTGGTCGACTAATGCCACTTGTGTAAGTTATGACAAACCAGGAAAACGGGACTTATGATCTGGTTTTGAAGTTCCAATGATTGGGCCCCCTCCGTGGTCACATGATTGAATGTAAGTGCTCCGGGACACGGCCTCAGGTAGGGTCATTTGCAGCGTCCCACAGTTACACGACCAAGTTTTCCAATAGGTTTGCCAAAACCCGATACTCGCTTACAGTTTTTGGCAAAACTGCACCCGCAGAGAAACACCGCTTTGCTTAATGATCACGGTGTTTGTTTTACAACTGTGGGATTCACTTAATGACCACCGCAAAAAAAGAAAAAGATCACAATATGCAACCATAATGGGCAGACTCACATTTGTCCTGGTCATTTGTCAAGGACTACCCATATTAAGGGTAGGGTAAGAATGCACGGAAATGCCGGCTTGATGGAAAAGGTGTGTCTTTAGACACTGGCGGAAGAGGCGGAGGTCAGAGATGGTGCGTAGTTCAGGGGGTAAGTCATTCCAAAGGGTAGGGCCCGCCACAGAGAAGGCCCTTCCCCTGGGTGTTGCCAACCGGCATTGCCCGGCCGACGGCACCCTGAGAAGGCCCTCTCTGTGGGAGCGGATCGGACGAAGGGATGTATGGGGCAGGAGATGGTCTCGCATATAATACAATACAATACAATACAATACAATACAATACAATACAATACAATAGCAGAGTTGGAAGGGACCTTGTAGGTCTTCTAGTCCAACCCCCTGCGTGGGCAGGAACCTTATACCATTTCAGACAAATAGCTATCTAACATCTTTTTAAAGACTTCCAGGGTTGGGGCATTCACAACTTCTGGAGGCAAGCTGTTCCAGAGGTTAATTGTTCTTACTGTCAGGAAATTTCTCCTTAGTTCTAAGTTGCTTCTCTCCTTGATTAGTTTCCACCCGTTGCTTCTTGTCCTGCCCCCAGGTGCCTTGGAGAATAGTTTGATTCCCTCTTCTTTGTGGCACCCTCTGAGATAACTGAGATAACTAGGTCCCGAGCCATGGAGCGCTTTAAAGATGGTCGTCAAGACCTTGAAGCGCACCCGAAAGGCCACAGGTAGCCAGTGCAGCTCGCGCAGGAGCAGTGTTATGCGGGAGTATCTAGGGGCTCCCGTAATCACCCGCGCGGCTGCATTCTGGACTAGCTGTAGCTTTCGAGTGCACCTCAAGGGAAGCCCCATGTAGAGAGCATTACAGTAGTCAAGTCGTGATGTCACAAGTGCTTGAGTGTCACGAGTGCTTGAGTGATAAATATAGACTGAGAAAAAACGTACCGCTTCACGTAATCCAGGAAGCTGAACTCTTTTTCAGACACCTGCACAGGTGCCAACTCTTCCTCAGCAACTTCCTCATCCTCAGATGCCTCCTCATCCTCATCTGGGTCAGTTGCGGCCTGTCCTGAATACATGCAGGAGGTTTAAAGGAAAATGTCACTAATCCAGCTCAGAAACACTTGCCTGAGAAAATTGTGCCTGTGCATGCACGCTTGATACATTGTTGTTATAGCAATGTGAGAAATGCTGCCTTAGGGATCTGTATAGCGTTGTGCTGCTGTTTAAAAAACAATCCAGCCAGAAAAAGACCAAGGTATCCTAAACTGTTGAAAGAATCCAAGAAGGGCAGGGGTAAGAGGTAGTCTTAGCCATAGCACTAAGACTTATATACCGCTTCATAGTGCTTTTACAGCTCTCTCTAAGCGGTTTACAGAGCCAGCATATTGCCCCCCAAAATCTGGGTCCTCATTTTACTGACCTCAAAAGGATGGAAGGCTGAGTCAACCTTAAGCCAGTGAGAATCGAACTCCTGGCAGAGAGCAGAGTCAGCCTGCAGTACAGTATTCTAACCCCTGCGCCACTACGGCTGTTTCAAAGTCTCATGGAGTTCATGGAGAACGACCGTTGACTTACCTGAACGGTCCTTCTATGTGTGCTGCGAAGGGGAATCCAAAGCATGGGTTTAACATAGCCTTCTAGCCTAGAGACGACTGAGTTATTTGAATAGATGGCCACACCTCCTCCTTCCGCACATGCTCAGTTTATTCATACGAAGGGAAGCCGTCTAAGAGTCCAATAGTTCAGAACGACAATGAGCCAAGTCCGGTGATCCGTCACAGTCAGGTAGGAAGGGGCCGAACAGCCGAAGCCGAACGGGTGGGGTTGGATTCCCCTTCGCAGCACACATAGAAGGACCGTTCAGGTAAGTCAACGGTCGTTCTCCTGTGTGCTGCTTTGGGGAATCCAAAGCATGGGACATGCCAAAGCTGTAGACGTCAGGGGCGGGAACGAGGCTGTTCAGGAGCTGCAGGTGTGGCCACAACTCTCTGGAGCACCCTCCGCCCAAAGGCAGCCTCGGCCGAGGCATAAGAGTCAATCCGGTAATGCCGTATAAACGGTGAAGGGGACGACCATGTCGCTGCCCTGCAAATGTCCTCTACAGATGCCTGTGCCGCCCAAGCCGCGGACGTAGCGGCGCTCCTGGTGGAATGCGGAACGATGCGTCTTGGAGAGGGACGAGAACGGCTGTCATAGGCCAGGGCAATTCAAGCCTTAATCCAGCGCCCTATCGTGTTAGCTGACACCTTCTGACCCATGGAAGTCGGCTGGAACGACACGAATAAGGCCTCTGAACGTCGGAAGGAAGCCGTGCGTTTAATATATCTACGAAGCGCCCTACGGACGTCCAAGTGATGCCATTGGCGCTCCTGTGGACGGGACGGGTGCGGACAAAAATCCGGGAGGACGAGTTCCTGCGCCCTGTGGAATGGTGTGTTGACCTTCGGGATGAAGGCCGGGTCCAGACGAAGCACAACCTTGTTCGGATGGAAAATACAAAGGTCGTCGCGAACTGATAACGCGGCCAGTTCCGAAACCCTCCTCGCGGACGTCACAGCAACCAGGAACGCCGTTTTCAGAGTAAGCAGCCGAAGGCTGACAGTTCGAAGGGGTTCGAACGGAGCCGCGGTGAGAGCTTGGAGCACGAGTGGAAGATCCCATGTGGGATAGCGGTGCACGACGGGCGGGCTGATGTTAGAAGCGCCCCGTATAAAGCTGCGAAACCTGGGATGACGAGCCAGGGATCGAGACCCACCGCAGATCAACACTGTGGATAGGGCCGCCGTCTGCCGACGGAGCGTGTTGGGAGCAAGTCCTTTGTCCAAGCCCGATTGGAGGAAGTCAAGTACTTGTGGAATGGTTGCCCGCAAGGGGTCCACATGCGCCGTGCGACACCAGGAACAAAAGGCGCGCCAGGTGGCCTCGTATATGCGAAGTGTGGACGGGCGTCTGGCCGCTTGTATCGTTGCGATGACCTTCTCTGAAAAATGTTGTTTCAGAAGGAGAGCCCGCTCACATGCCACACGGCTAGTTGCAGGAGTTGAGGGTCCGGGTGGACTAGAGGCCCCTGGGATAGAACGATCTGGTCGTCCGGAATTCGCCATGGAGGGGACACGGACAGATGTACCAGATCCGTGTACCACGGGCGCCTGGGCCACATTGGGGCGACGAGGAGGACCTCCGCCCTTTCCGCCAGGATCTTTTGGATGACGACAGGTACTAGAGGCAGCGGAGGAAAGGCATACAGCAGCGTCTCTGGCCATGGACTGCGGAGAGCATCTGTGGCCTCCGCCCCTGGTGTCCTGAACCTGGAGAAGAACCTTTCCAGCTGCGCATTGTGAGGCTGCGCAAAGAGGTCCACTTGTGGATGGCCGAACCTGTTCGATAATTCCCGGAAGAGAGAGGGGTGCAGTTGCCACTCCCCCTGATCGACCGTGGCCTTGCTCAGCCAGTCTGCCTGTGTGTTGGAGGCACCCGAGATGTGCTCCGCCTTGATGGACAGCAGGTTCCTCTCCGCCCAGTGAAAAAGGAGTTCGGACTCCTGTAGAAGGGCCCTGGAGTGGGTTCCCCCCTGGCGGTTCACATGGGCCTTGGATGCCACATTGTCCGTCAGAACCAGAACGTGAGAAGCTGACACCGTCGGGTGAAACTTGCGAAGAGCCAGGCGAATGGCGCGGAGCTCCAGCCAGTTTATGCTGTTGCGCAGTTCCTGGGGCGACCACCTGCCTTGCGCCACCAGACCCTCGGAATGGGCTCCCCAGCCGAAGAGGCTCGCGTCGGTCGTCACCACGACCCGTTCCGGCTCCTTGAATAAGCACCCCTTGGTGAGGCTGGAGGACGTCCACCAACGTAGAGATCGCAGTACCTTGGGTGGAAGACGTGTCTTGGCGTTGGAGTGGCTGGTGTGATTCCGCTGGTATGGAAGCAAGAACCACTGCAGTTGACGTGCGTGGAACCGGGCCCATGGAACGACATCTATGCAAGAGACCATCTTCCCGAGAAGTTTCGATAGGGAAGCCAGAGACGGGAACTTCAGACGGAGAATCTGTGAGGCCAAGGTCTGGATGCTTCGACGCCTGTCCTGGGAGAGAGAGACGATGCAATCGACAGAGTCGAGGATTGTGCCCAGGTGGAGCAGGGACCTGGTCGGGTGTAGGTGGCTCTTTGGAAGGTTCAGGACGAACCCGTGACTCTGAAGGGACTCCATGGTGGTTTGAAGGTCCTGACGAGCGAGGTGGTGGGACGACGAAAGGACCAGGATGTCGTCTAGGTAACAATTGACTCTCACTGGCACCGCTCGTAGGGCAGCCGCCACTACCGCCAGCAACTTGGTGAAGGTGCGTGGAGCCGAGGAGAGGCCGAACGGGAGGGCCCGATACTGATAGTGCCGTCCCGCGTACTGGAATCTGAGGAACCTCCGATGGGCTGGATGAATGGGTACGTGGAGGTAGGCCTCCTTGATATCTATAGACGTCATGTAATCTCCTTGACGTATAGACAACAAGATGCTCTTTAGAGACTGCCTCTTGAATTTGCGATACTTCAGGTAATAATTGAGCCGTTTCAAATCGAGAATAGCTCGCCATCCCCCCGAGCCCTTTGGAACAAGGAACAGGATGGAGTAAAACCCCAATCCAGTCTGACCCTGAGGCACCTGCTCGATGGCATCGATGTCCAAGAGATGGTTGATTTCGGCGTCCATGAGTCGCCGCTTGGACGGGCACCTGGGAACCGGGCACCTGATGAAGCGTCTCGGGGGGAGAGAGAGGAATTCTAGTGTGAGACCCTGGGTCACAGTTTGAAGTGCCCAGGCGTCCGAGGTGGTCTCGGTCCATTGGCGAGCGAAAGCTGAAAGTCGGCCGCCAATAGAACCGACCCCGGGGAAGTCACCGGTAGCGGCGAAAGGGACGGTTGCCGGAACCTCGAAAGGGCCGTCTGTGCATCGCCTGACCGGGCGGCTGCCTGTTCCGATCCCGGTTTGCAGGCCTGTCCTGACCTCTGTCCTGAGCTGGGGCGTACGGTCTAGCATATGACTGGTGATAGGGTGCTGTTGAGAACCCCGAGTCGCCTCCCCGAAAGGACTGCCTCCGAGGGAAGGGCTGATGCCTACGGTCAGATCGCCTAGCCACTGAAGGAAGGACCTTCCGCTTATCCCTAGTTTCAACTAGAATAGGATCCAAGGCCGCTCCAAAGAGAGACCCCCCTTTGAACGGGGTAGAGGCCAGGCGCCACTTTGAACGGACGTCCGCCTGCCAGTGGCGGAGCCAAAGAAGCCTGCGGGAAGCCACATTGGATGCCACCGCCCTGGATGCGAACTTGGCCGCCGTGAGGGTGGCATCCGCAGAGAATTCCAGGGCCGCCACCAGTTTGTTGACATCCTGGTGCAGGCGGAAGTCCTCTGGGGCCAGTCTGTCTTGCAACTGCCGAAGCCATAGAAGTGAAGTCCTATTGAAGAAAGAGGCGGCGGTTGCAGCCTTCAATGCCCAGGCCGAAGCCTGATGCGTTTTGCGAATAACAATCTCCGCCTTGCGGTCCTCGGCTTTGAGGCCCTCAGAGATCTCTGAAGGGATCAATGCAGGGGAGGCTAAGGCCGCCACTGGCGGATCAACCGTTGGGAATTGGAGAAGGTTGTCCAGATCCGTGGCTGAGGCGTACAGTTTCCTGTCCCCATTGCTGGGGGGAGAAATAGCTGTGGGTTGTTCCCATTGCTTTTGGATGAGGTCCATGAATAATTTGGGACAGGGAACCAAATCCTGCTCCTGGACCTGTTCCGCAAAAACACGATCCGCGGCCTCCAAGCCTACATCAGTGCCAGGTTGGGATGAGGCCCCTCCCATGTGAGCCGTGGCCTTGGCCTTAAACAATAAAGATTTAAACAAGGCCGGACTAAACAGGCCAGAGTGAATTGCAGATCCCTGCGCTAACCCTTCATCCTCAGACAGATCGTATTCAGGAAGTTCCCCTTCCTCTACTAACTCAAGGCCTTCACTCAGTAGGGAATGGCTGGGGGAGGCCGGATCAACCAGGGAAACAGAGGGATCCCTAGGCAAGGCCGGGGTTGCAGGCCTATGGGTCCTGCGCAATAGTTCAGCATCCATGCCCTGAGAAATGGCCGCAGCAATCATGCTGCGGATGCCAGGGGAAAGTTCTTCCCCCGAACCTTCAGAGATTCGCAGGCCCGCGGCCGTAGGAGTAAATGTGGCCGAAGGCCTTGATCTGGAAGGCCCAGGGCCAGCTAAAGCCCCGGTAGGCCCTGCGGTCCCCAAAGGAACTGAAGGAAGGCCTTCATTTTGGGCCTGTAATACCGGCGGGGCATCCGGGGACCACCCCCGCACGGGAGGAGAGGCGATGGGCAACTCCGGATTAGACCCCTCGGGCAAAAGAGAAGGCGGGGCCCTGGGAGCTATGCGCGCGGCCGCGCTCGATTTCCCCCTATCCGGACGTTTTGCGGCCTTCCCGGGGGCCGCGGCCGAAGCACGCGGTGGCAGGGAAGAGGCCCTAGTTGTAGCTCTACTCGCCCTGGAGGTGGACGGGAGGGGAGGAGAGGGAGAAGGAACAGGGCTTCCTCCGGCGGCAGATTGCTCAGCCATGAGGCGGTTTGAAAGGGCTCAATCACAAACCGTAGTACAATTCAAATGAGGCCAAAAGCCAGCCGAAGCAAGGCCGAACAGACTCGAGCAGAGGGAGAGCAGGCGAACCAACTCCTCCGACGGCAGGCGCGACAATGAGGCAGCACCGGCGGCAAAAGCCGAGTCGCGCATGCGCGGTTCTAATCGGCGCGAAAGTCCAGCAGCCAATGGCGGCGGCGCGCCCGAAACGGCGGCAATTTTAAAAGAGCGCCCAAAATGGCTGCGCTCAACCTCGCGCCGGAAGACCGAAACTCCGGCACATACGGCCCCAACCACAGCGCGCTGGACTCTTTCCCCAGCCGCTTAAGCCGGGCGCTTGCATCGCGGCACCCGAGCCAAGCCTCCAACCGCAGCCGCGTTAAGGCGCAAGTCCGCGGAACGCGCTCCGAAAGCCGCAGCCTGCTCGGCTGGGAAACCCCCGAACTTGAAGGTGGCGAACCAACCTCCTGACGCGGGAACAAACTGCAGGCGGCGCACCAGCCTGTCACGGAGCCAGATTCGGGAGGGCCCCCCCCCACTGAGGCCGCTGGAGCCGCAAGGGGAACGCGGGGGACGGAGAAACACAAATAAATTCAAACACTTACAGTTCAAGAATAACGAAACAATCCAACCAAAGGTACGAAAAATTTTCAACGAAAACAAGAAAAAAACTCATTACAAATAAAATCCTCTTAGAGAGGAATTAAAACGTGTCTCTTAAGGCTGGACTGAGTTAATAAACTGAGCATGTGCGGAAGGAGGAGGTGTGGCCATCTATTCAAATAACTCAGTCGTCTCTAGGCTAGAAGGCTATGTTAAACCCATGCTTTGGATTCCCCAAAGCAGCACACAGGAGAACAAGGGTATCAATGGCTATCATTATGGATGCCTAAGGACACTCTCCGGGATGGAGAGATAGGCAGGATATCTCTCAATGCCATTTGCAGGGAATCACAAGCAGGTGAAGACATCTGCTTGGGAATACCCTGAAGCAAATGGTGAGACAAAATGCTAGACTGGATGGGCTGTGGCCTGTTCCAGCAAGGCTGTTCTTATGTTCAGTCTCAGGGAAGCTGTGTACTCATGAGGAAGTATACTCACGAGGAAGGTTGGCAAAGAAGATTTGCTTCAGCAGCTCCATTTCTTCAACCGGATCAATAGTGGATGATCCAAACACGTCTCCTTCGGGCCACACCTCCCTTATAGAGCAGACAAAGGAAGGTTAGCTGTTGTGGCCCAGCCGGCTCTGGATGAGCCCCTATCCTTGTCCTTCTAGTCCCATTTCCAACTGCTGGAGAGCAATAACCTGGCTGAATCAGGATAAGATATTGCTCTGAACTGTTGCTTACAGACCAACAGTTTTTATCTGAAAGCTAAAAGGAAACCTTGCAGATGACTCTGGAGGGTGCCTACGCTGGACACCGGAGGTACCCCCGTCCTGTGTTTTTACGGGCCGGGCGTCAGGCGTAGGTACTTTCCAGTGGCGGAATTCTGGTATTAAAGGAGGCAACTTTGTTACTTGAACTATTCTCTTACCTGCAGAGAATCCTGAAATGCATTTCAGTAGTACTTTGATTAATTGATTGTTAATCAATTTATCAATAAAGCTTTTCTTTGTTGCTCTAATTCTTTGTCTTAGTATTTTATTTGCAGTGATCAAAGTTTACTGGGAAACTTTTCTCACACAGATGCACCTTTAAATTTGCTCTCTTACCTTGCTGAGCGCAAGAGTGAGAGTGCTTCTGGTGCCTGGCCAGTTAATAAGCTGTCCTGGATCCGTATCATGGCCTCAGCTCGCTGCTCCTCTAACGGAACTTCTGATGCGGCATCAAAAGGAATGACATCATCTGGAGGCGACTCAAAACCCTGGCAAGACAAGATATTGGATGGAAACCTGTGACAGCAAGATCCTTTTTTTCCCCCTCAACAGAAAAAATTTCAGCAAGAAATATTACAGAGCCAAACAAAAGGTTCTGCATTTTGCTACAGTCAACAAATGAATTTCATGTAACCAAAGAAAGTTTTACCCAGGTGTAAATTAATCCAGGATAAGCTGGAACGGCATGGAAATCCACAGGAATGGCTTGAAAAGGATGGAAAAGGCAATAGCAAGAACCATCATTCCTTCTAGCCCCCTTTTATGAAGTCTCGGGAAATAGCACTAACTTGTAATTATTAGGAAGAACCATTTAAAAAGGTCAGTTTGTTGTAACAAAATGTCAAACTAGGCTCAAAGGATGAAAATATGGGAAGAGAAATCTGACATTGAAAGCAGATTAGCAGCAGGCGGCTAATTAATACCTCCACCCACCATCAAATTGCTTTAGAGAAAGGGGAGAAGGATCTAGTGTTCACATATGCCAGGGATGTCCAAACTTGGGAACTTTAAGACTTGTGGACTTCAACTCCCAGAATTCCCCAGCCAGCATAGCTGGCTGGGAAATTCTGGGAGTTGAAGTCCACAAGTCTTAAAGTTCCCAAGTTTGGACATCCCTGACATATGCTCTACAAAGGTTGATCTGGAAACCAAGTAACACAATTTGCACAGCAGCAAAAAACAAAAACAAAAAAAAAGATATCCAGGATCACTCTTCTTTTGTTTGCAAGGATTGTGTGCAATTGAAGTTCATGTCCCCCCACCCCACCCCCCAAAGATGTCACAATGGGTCTTTTTTCCATAGCTCATTTATGAAGAATTAATACAAAGGTTTGTAGGACTTTCAGGGAAAGGCTCAGCTACAGAGTATTTGTGTTTTGTATGCAGAAGGTAATAGGCTCCAGCCCTGGCACCTCCAGGCAGAAGAAAAGACTCTTCTCTGAAAGCCTAGCCTTTGCCAATCACCTCAACAAGTGCCCACCTGGCACCTTCTGCCACTTGAATCCTATCTTGTTTTACAAGACAACATGCTCAAAAGGAAGAGGACTTCTGCTCACTGTGAGCAAGACGGAACCCAGAAGCCCTGACATCTGCACTCTGAAGAGCCAACTTCCTGCCATCTAGATTAATCTTACCTTTATGCACTTATCAATTTGCTCCACCAGCTTTGGCCACACCTCCTCCAACTCTTCAGGAGTTTGGGGTTGCACACCAGGCCCAGCAGAATGAGCCTTAGACTTCTTTTTCCTCCTGTAGTTCTTGCTCTGCAAGAAAACAAAACCGTTTCTGAATCGGGCTTTGAGAAAAGAGAATAATATGAAAGAAGACTTATTTGCCATGTTGACTGGGGATCACTGAGAACTTTACTTCAGCAGCATCTAGAGGGCCAAAGTTCCTCCAGCGTTAATCTAGATTCTACTGTGTTTCCTCGAAAATATGACACGTCCTGAAAATAAGGCCATGCCAGATTTTTGGGGTGGGCAAAAATATAAGCCCTCCCCCCCCAAAAATAAGCCTTTTGGACACACACCCCTCCGGCCAAGCAGAGCGCCATTCACCGACCTAGGGACATCCCAAAAGTGCCAAGCCGTGGGAGCTGGAGGGGGAGAACAGGCGCTCACGTGGCTTATGCCTTTGGGATACCGCTAGGTCGGTGAGTGGCGCTTTGCCCGGCTGGAGAGGGTGGGGGGTTGCCGAGCAGTTGCTCTCTTGCGAGCGGGAAAAGCCTGGTGCGGAGATGGGAGGGTGTGGGCACAGCCTCAGGGGCAAATGGCTGTGTTGCACTGTCACAGCAATGCAATACAGCAGCCAGGAGGTGGCCACGCTCACAAGCAGCCTCTTGGCAACCTCCCTCTCCAGCCAAGCAGAGCACCACTCACTGACCCAATGGTATCCCGAAGGCACCAAGCCGCGGGAGCCGGAGGCGGGGAGAACTCACCTCATGGTTGCAGTGCTGCGACAGCCCAACACAGCCGTTCGCCCCTGAGACTGTGTCAGCCTTCTCCTGTCCCCGCAACAGGCTCTTCGGGAGCCCACTCACAAAAGAGCAGCTGCCCAGCAACCCAAAAACAATAAGCGCCCCCCCCCCAATAAGGCCAAGGCCATTACTGCCCCAGTTAGATCCCTTAGGAAAGAAAGACCCGCGACTCCATTTAGGTAAGGAATAAGTTTCTTTTACTAAAGGTTGCTGGCTGCAGTAAAGTCAGTCTAGAACTAAGATTCCTGTGCAAAAGGTAATGATTTTCCACTTCATCCCAGCCTCCCCCTCTTTGAATGGTTTGTCTTCATCCAATGAAGAGCTGGCATAGGTGTTTTGAGAATTGCTGAGATGTTTGGGGCAATCCGCATTCCATTCTCAGGGTGCGTGGCCTTGAAAACTGGCACAAACTGGATCGGTGTTTTCCTGGTCTTCATCAAACTATCACGCCCCCCTCACATCCCCATTCAAGTTTATTGCCCATTTGTCCTCCTCCCCACCCCCAACCTTGGATGGCAGGATGCCGGCAAGGCACAGAGCCGAAGATGGCAGAACTGACACCAACCACTTATGGGGAGCATAGTAATGAAGGAAGAAATCTGTTAGCTTCTTGGGGAAAAAAAAGGCTAACAGTAAAAAGAATAAATATGCACACTGACCCAAAAATTCCTAAAAAAATAATTGGAAATTCAAAGGAAAGAAAATCAAATCATCAATCCCCATACCCCCAAATACCTGGACCACAAGGTTTTTTCTCCCTTTGCAAAATTTCTCCAGCATCTTCAAGTAAAGATGTGTTGTCTCCACCAGATCTCTCAAAAATGACCTGGGTTGCTTTTTCTCATCAAACTTACGGAAAAGCGTGAGGAACAGCTCCCGATATTCCATCAGGTAGAAAATGTTATCTAGAGGAAGGAAGTGCTTGCCATTAGTTTCATCCAAGCAAAACCAACACTCCCTAAATAATGGAGAGGGGAAGTATTAATGAAGTGGGTAAGATTCCCCCTACCCCCCCAAGGTAGTTTAATTTTGGGAGCCAAAAGGCCAATGTTGCTTTTCTCTTGATTCTCTATTTCCTCAGCAAATATACTTTTAAATGTATTTGCTGAGCAAATTATTCAATCTGATAAGAAAAACCTGGAGGCTCCCAGGGGTACAAAGTTCAGTGATAGAGAACAGAGTATATGTTCAGAAGACTACAATTTCAATTTATAATATCTTCAGGAAATGGCTAGAAAACTCCTGTTTAAAATGCTTCAACTAAGTTTCCCATTTGTGTTAAGAGTTCTGGACTAGCCAGACCAAGGATTTATCTCTCCAAGCAAATGTAATTCTGAGCCTTTCCCTGAGAATTGGTACAGATTACATTTGGTTCCTACTTCCAGCAGAAAACCTAGAATGTTATCCCAGGAAATAACTTGATATCTTCTTTATCTTTATCATCTTCTTTATCTTTATCTATATAAATAAAAATGTAACTATGAGTTTGTTCAAAACTGCTAATCTCCGAAAGTGCTGCACCGATCGCTCCCAAATTTTCACACAACACTTCTTTGAAATACAGCACCAATGATACATATAGATTGTGTAGATGTCACACCTGTGCCGGGTACACGCAACGGAAATGTAAAAAATTGTAAAAAAGGTAGGCAGATGGATACAGAGAGAGCAGTGGGCCACAGGTATTATGTCATCCTTTATGACATAAAATACTCTGTCCCTAAGATTCAAGGAGAAATACAATAAGTAGGTAGATAGGCAGCTAAAGGGATAGAGAGAGGGAAGGAGAAATTCAGTAGGTAGGTTGGGGATTATATGGTGGTTATGTGTACGTGTTTATGTGTGCAGGTGTAGATGTACTGCACAGATGTGTGCAGGTGTAGATGTAACAAGACTGGGCCACAGCAACACGTGGCCGGGAACGGCTAGTCTATATAAATAAAAATGTAACAAGAGTTTGTTCAAAACTGCTAATCTTCAGAAGTACTGCACCGATCGCTTCCAAATTTTCACACAACGTTCCTTTCAAATACGGCACCAATGATACATATAGTTTGTGTAGATGTCACACCTGTGCCAAGCACACGCAACGGAAATGTAAAAAATTGTAAAAAAGGTAAGTAGATGGATAGAGAGAGAGAGCAGTGGGCCACAGGTATTATGTCATCCTTTATGACATAAGATACTCTGTCCATAAGATTCAAATACAGTAGATAGGTAGGTAGGTAGGGATAGAGAGAGGGAGAGAGAAATGCGGTAGGTAGGTAGGTAGGTAGGTGGATAGAGAGGGAGAGGGAGAAATACAGTAGGTAGGTAGGTATAGAGAGAGGGAGGGAAAATGCAGTAGGTAGGTAGGTAGGTGGATAGAGAGGGAGAGGGAGAAATACAGTAGGTAGGTAGGTTGGGGGTTATATGGTGGTTCTGTGTACGTGTTTGTGTGTGCAGGTATAGATCTACACACAGATTGGTTGACCATTTAACCAGACTGGGCCACAGCAATGCGTGGCCGGGAACGGCTAGTATATATATATAATGAAAAAAACTTCACTCTTAAGGACGTGGCTGCTGTTGCGCACAGCTTCTTCCTGGGAACGGTCCATTTCATGCATAGTCATCAGCAATTCTTGGTAAGCCTTGAGAGCCAGATGCATCCTGAGACACAAGGAAAAGAAGTTGAGAAGCAGGAATTCATCTGACTTTGTGTAGGGAGGCGAGATAAATGGCATGATTTAAAAGTGCACAAGCAAAAAGAAAAAAAAAAGTACAAGAATTCCACGGAATGCTCCATAGTGAGAATGTCCTCTCACCTTTTAGACCAAGAGGTGATATCCTTCTTATCGACAATGCTCATTTCATAGTAGTTGGTCAGACTCCTTTCAATGAAATGGAAGGTCCGAACACCGACCGTCTCAGAAACCAGCTGAGGCTGGAAAGAAGAGGCCCGGTTGAAGGCCATGAAAAAGGCGATAGCCCATAAGTAGTAGGTCTCATCATGCTTTTGGGCCTTTTCCCTGAGCAATTGATCCTGGGGAAGGAAAGAAAGAGAATGTCCAAGGCCACCTATCACCTCATACGTAGCCTCTGTTCTTTTGGCTCCCTATCAGATGCACTCAGTTCTAGATTGCAAGCAGATCTGATAGGCCCAGGATTTTATTTATTTAATTTTTTATCATATTTATATACCGCCCTATCTCCCTGAGGGGACTCAGGGCGGTGCACAGAAATCATAAAACAGTACATACAAAAAACAATTTAAAATAGATTAAATTTAAAGGTCTGTGCTAAAATTTTAGTTAAAACCTTATTAAAATCAATTAAAACTATACCATTAAAACTATGCCAGGCCAGCCGCATAAAATAGATGTGTTTTAAGCGCCCGGCGGAAGAGGCGTAGGTCCGTGATGGTACGAAGGTTGGGGGGCAGGTCGTTCCAGAGGGCAGGGCCTGCCACAGAGAAGGCTCTCATCCTGGGGGCCACCCGCCAGCATTGGGATGGCAAACGTATGGCACACGTGACATAGGTGGCACACGGAGCCATTTGTCAGGGCACGCGAGGTGTTGCCCTGTCAGCTCCACCGTGCATGTGCGCGCTGGCCAGCTGACCATGGCCTTCTTTTGAAGCCATTTTTCACCCTCCGCAGGCTTTCCTGAAGTCTCCGGAGTGCGAAAAACTAGCCCTATGGGCTAACTGGAAGTTTGGGAAGTGACTTCCGGTTTGGCCGTAAGGCCGTTTTTCGCCTTCGAGAAAGCCTCCTGAAGCCTCTGGAGGGCCTCCCCAGCTCCTAGAAAGCCTCTGGTGCTTGGGGAGGAAGGAAAAAGGGTGCCAAAAGTGGGAGGAGCGAGTGGGGGGGAAGAGGAGAGAGCTGGTTGCACGCACATGCACGCAGAGGGGGGAAGCATGCACATATGTGGCATGCCCGCACATGACACACACACCCTGCGCTCCCTCCATTTTTGGCACGCGGCCAAGACAATTAAAAACCCTAAAATGCAAACAATGGAGGTTAAACAGGCATAAAACAACATTTAAGCACTTGGAACAGTGTCAGGACAGCAGTCCAGAACCCTGGTGGCACATAAGGGTTAGAATGAAGTATTGGAGGCTAACTTTGCTCACAGCCAGGAGTTCGATTGTCACCAGCTCAAGGTTGACTCGGCCTTCCATCCTTCTGAGGTTAGTAAAATGGGGAGCCAGATTGTTGCGGGCAATAGGCTGACTCAATAAATTGCTTAGAGTGGGCTCTAAACTATTAGCTATTGCTACAAATGAATTTGAGCCAATTGAATCACATATTCCCTCAATAGTTGTTAAAGGAATGGCAGAATTGGGGGAGAAATATTTGCTGCCCTTCTAAGACAAAGAATTTCTCATAGGGGAGAAATTTACAACTGGGCAAGAAATTACACTTTTTTACTCCCCAAATCTTTCTCCAAAGACGGCAAAACATCAACGCAGCCTTAGATGTTGAATACAATATAAATGGAAGGGATCCATCAAATATACTGGTCTTTAGCATTAAAGGAAATATCCTGCATTTTAACAGCATCTAAGAACTTTCCACTGTGGATAAGGAGCAATGATATTCTTATTCTTCCCTTTGGCACCAGAAGAGGAACAAGAATCACTCAAATGTAAAAATTTGACTTCTAATAACTCCCACCTGGGTGCAAATTGGCTTAGTGAAGCCACCTTAATCCCAATGAATCTGATTGCTGCCCTGTCCTATAAACAAGGGCTGTAGATGGCTAAGATGTCTCCCTCTTCTCTTTTATAGTACCCTGCAATTGGTCAACTCCACACCTGGAGCTCCTTCTCACCTTGACCAGGTACATGAGACGATTGTAGCAGTTTTCTAAAAACTCCACACAGAACTCATGAAGAAAGCGCCGTACATTTAGGGCAGAGCGGCGAGGAGGTCCTTCACCATCACTGGCAAGCTGCTGCCTTTTCGGCACCCGGCGAACCTCCTTGCCCAGATCATGGCTGTAGTTCTTCACCTGTCCAGGAATGGGGCAGAATATGAGTAAGATGGAAGGAAGAGGGAATGCAGATTCAACGCCTTCCATCTTAGTTCCAAATAGTACCAGATGGAAATGTCTATGGAGATTCCCAGTCATTCAGGTCATGGTTGTCCCAAAGGTGTTTTTTCAAGAGCATTTAAAAGACAAAGGTCACTCTTCTGAAGACAGCAACGTGCACATTTTGGACAGAGAGGACCACTGGTTTGAAAGGGTTCATCTAGGTCAAAGTTGAACAGCCTTCTCTCAACAGAGGGAGAGAGATACAATATCATCTATCTCTAGTCTACAATACAGTCCTTTCAACAGTTCCAAGCAGGTTCCACACCCATTTGCACTCAGGTAACTCTGACAACAGATAAACCTCCCGGTGGCCTCAAGGACTCTATAAAATAATGCAAATAACCCGCTGTCTTCAAGGAGCATAAATCCTTCAATCCCTCACCATTCAGTCAGAGCTGAAGAACCTTCTTGGATGACAAGCAAAACATCTTCCAAAAAAAAACCCAAATCCCAGAAAGTCCATTTGCCTCTTGAAAAAGCCCCGTTGGGATTACCAGATGGAAAGTTTACCATGGCTATGTTGTTTTCTGCAGAAAATTTTCCACTTCTTAATAAAGTGCAGATATAATATTAGAGTGCGTGGCAATTATAATGTTTTTCAAATGCTCATCTTCAGTGAGTACACAACATATATAAATGACATTAATTAGAACATTTTTCTAATGCCCATTAGAGTTTCTGTAAAAATTAGCTTAATCTAGAGCAGGTGTGCCAAACCTGCGTTGTTACCGCCCTGGGTCCTTTGCGGGGAAGGGCGGGATATAAATGTAAATAAACTAATAAACTTACAGTGGTGTCATGTGACATTTCACAACTTTCTCTCCCTTCGATAAATCAGGCAAGGGTGTGGCCAGACATTTGGCCCGTGGGCTGGGAGTTTGACAGCCCTGGTGTAGCGGGTCTAATCCAGCTGTCCCCAAACTTTTGGGCACCAGGGACCAATTAAATGGAGGGAGATTTTTCCATGGAAAAACTGCAAGTGGGGCATCTTTCGCATCCTGCCTGGATTCCATATAGGTTCGGAAGGGGCTTCACACAATTGTGCTGCCCTGTTCCTAGTGTTCCATGCCTCGGTGGTTGAGAACCTCTGGTCTAACCTAAACGTATATGGTCTGCTTGGCCTAGAAAGCATGGGTTGATGATGGTGCAATTACTTCTTTACAATTGTGGATTGATCTGGATCAGGGGTAGTCAACCTTTTTATACCTACCGCCCACTTTTGTATCTAACCACCCACCGGTTCCACAGTAATGGTGATTTATAAAGTAGGAAAGTCAATTAAATTTAAAAAAGGGAAAGTGCTTCAGTATCGGACTAAACCCCCACTGCCTACCATGAAAGCTGGAACGCCCACTAGTGGGCGGTAGGGACCAGGTTGACTACCATGGATCTAGATTATAATCTGATAGTTTCATGAGCTAGTGAAAAGAAGCTCTGAAACTTGACCTCAACCAACTGAATATGCTAAGAAAACTGGAAGCCAACTTCTGAAAAAGGAATGAGCTGCTCAGGGGCCTCTGCTGGTGGAGGAAGTCCAGGAATTTCTGAAGGCATAAATGATGGCACAGGGGACTAGGAAACCCAACTACTGTAGTTGCCTTTCATTAACACTTTCAGTGAGAGTTACTATGACAAAGCTTTTTGACAGGCAGATTTGAGGACAATCCATGTGCCCCTAATATCCCATGCTTTCCTTTCTCCATTTCCTATAAGTGCAAAAAGTAGTGTCATACTTTGAAGAAATATCTTCAACATTACACAGATGTGCAGACGTTGCATTCTGAAAAAAACCCACCCTCTCCAGCCTTGCGCATAGTAGCTTGAAGTGACTTACGTTGTGTATCCCCTTGTGCATCACCACATCTCTGTCCCCAATAGCTTTCAAGCCCTGCATAACATAACAGCCACCAAAGCGAGAGTGTCTAAGGGAAAAGAAAACAGGTAAAAGAGTTTCAACTACATATTGAAACTTATTCACTACGCAAATAAGATCCAAAATCATTCAACAAGGTGCTCCAAGCTGATTCATTCAGTTCAAATCCAAGGCCCTAGTTTTGTATATTTTTAAAGAATTTTAAGAATTTCTCTGAATTGATTCTTTTGCCGCCCTGGGTCCTATTAGGAGAAGGTGCGGGGTATAAATCTAAATTAAAAAAGAAGAAGAAAGAAACCCAAAATACCACCTTTTGAACAAGATTCAACAAGAAGAAGCAGAAACTGACTTTAGAGAAGGCCAGACTACTTCTGGCTAACCTACCCAGAGTTGTCTGATAGCAGCTGTTTTGCTCTGATGCAGGCAATAACTATATTCAATTCCCTCTGTCCATTTCTGTCTCTTAAATATTGTCCAGTGAAGCACACATGATGAGAACCAACTGAAAGTGTGCTGGATTTCATTCTTGCAAGATTCCTTTTCTCCTGCATACTTCAACCCCATTCTAATCACCAGTATTGAAAGATTCATTCATGTGTTCTGGCAGAATTAATGAGATGATAATGATATACCTAATCAGCTAGTAATTTCTGGTCTACAGGCTACTGCCCTCAACATAAAGCTGTGGAATCTACAAATTTGTATCGAAACCTTCCTTAGTATGGAAAGCTGAAAACAGTTTAGACGAATTTTTTCCCTTCCCTCTTCTTCCTTTCTTGATCACCCAAATTTTAGATATTTTGATAAACCAGTGGTTCTCAAACTTTGGTCCATGGACCCTTTGTGGGCCACAATGTCATCACAGAGCAGTGGTGGATTACAATCAGTACGCCTTGGTACGGGTGTACCGGTACCTGCCAGGAGCATCAGAAACCATTCCTGGATGGGTAGTAACAAACTCAAGCTCAACCCGTCCAAGACTGAGTGGCTGTGGCTTCCGGCACCCCGATTCAGCCAGATTATTCCAACTCTGGCCATTGGGGGCGAAACACCGCCCCCCGTGGAGAGGGCGTGCAATTTGGGTGTCCTCCTGGACTCCCGGCTGTCTATGAAGGACCATGTGGCAGCCGTGGCCAGGGGGGCGTTCCATCAGGTATGCTTGATGCGCCAATTGCGCCCCTTACTGGACCGGGGTGCCTTACGCACAGTCACTCAAGCACTCGTTACGTCTCGACTCGACTACTGTAATGCTCTCTACATGGGGCTTCCCTTGAGGTGCACCCGAAAGCTACAGCTAGTCCAGAACGCAGCCGCGCGGGTGATTATGGGAGCGCCTAGACACTCCCATATAACACCAATCCTGCGCGAGCTGCACTGGCTTCCTGTGGTCTTTCGGGTGCGCTTCAAGGTTCTAACGACCATCTTTAAAGCGCTCCATGGCTCGGGGCCTAGTTATATGCGAGACCGCCTCCTGCCCCATACATCCCTTAGAGACCGATACGCTCCCAGAGAGGGCCTCCTCAGGGTGCCGTCGGCCGGACAGTGCCGACTGGCGACACCCAGGGGGAGAGCCTTCTCTGTGGCGGGACCAGCCCTTTGGAACGACTTGCCCCCTGAACTCCGTACCATTTCTGACCTCCGCCTCTTCCGCAAGTGTCTCAAGACACACCTATTCCAACTAGCAGGCCTTGCGTAGCCTCCAATACTGACTCGTAGATAGTTTTAAAATGGGGATTTTAATTCGGTTTTAGCACAGGCCTTTAGTTGAATAAGTTTTTTAAAAGAAAAAGTTTTTATATGTTTGTATGTTTTTAATGTTCCTGTGCGCCGCCCTGGGTCCGTTTGGAGAAGGGCGGGGTATAAATTCAATAAATAAATAAATAATAAATAAATTCCGGTACGGTGTTCCGGAGGGCCCACCTGCCTGCCCTCCTTACCAGTATTTGAGCTGTTCGGGGCTTCTGCGTTCAGAGTGTACGGTGTGACACTCTGCCGAGCAGCTGGAGCATCGTGGGCATTAAGTACGCATGTACACACACTGCACATGTTCATATGGTAGACACCCTTTAAAGGGCTAATCTGTTAGGATAATCATCCTGATGTTGGGTTGACAATATATATATATATAAGCCAGGATTCTTAAAGAGTATATGTAACTTTAAGGACTATGTGGAATCTGATTGACTGTGCTTCCCAGCTCAATCATAAAAAGGCAGCTGGGAACACAGTTCATTCCCTTTTGCTTTCCTTTCCTTCCTGATTGCCACTGAGGAGGAGCCGAAGACGGAAGAAGTATCATTGTTTGTTTTGACTGTAACATAACTGTGTTTTGGTGAAGAACTGTTTATTGTTGGAGAAGTTAGTATCACTGTTTGGAAGAAGTATTTTAGTTACTACAAAAGTAAAGACTATTTATTTTTTCTATTATCAGTGTTTGATAGTTATTGTGTGCTTAATGCAGCGTTTCTCAAATAGTGGGGCGGGCCCCCCTAGGGGGGCGCGAGGCTCCGTAAGGGGGGGCGCGGAGCCGCACACCCGGAAAGACCGATACCACCGTTGCATTCTCCGCATGGCCCGAGCGCCTGTTCCTTAGCAGCTCCCAGCGCGCCGCCCGGCTCAGCAGCTCCCAGCGCGCCGCCCGACTTGCCCGCTCACGGCTCTTGCCCGCTGCCCGCCTGGACGCGGCCAGTCGAAAGCCGGGAGGGAGGCGACCCCCTTCCACGGCGTGGAAAAGCGGCCTCCCTCCCGGCTTTCGACTGGCTGCGTTGGGAGCGCTGGGAGCTGCTGAGACCATCGCAGTAAGGAACAGACGCTCGGGCCATGCAGAGAAGGCAACGGCGGCACCAAGGAGAATAAATATCCTTGGCTCGGAAGGAGGCGAGGGAAAGAAGGGAGGGGGCAGCCCCGGGGCTGGGGGGGGCGCTTTCCGGGGCTGGGGGGGGCACTTTCCGGGGCTGGGGGGGCGCGAAATGTTTTCTTCTTCCTAGGGGGGGCCTGACAGAAAATAACTGAGAACCACTGGCTTAATGCAACGTATCTCTTGCTGTCCAGTATATTGCACTATTCCGCCTTTATTTTCCAACGGGAGTGTTTTTACCCCTAACATACTCCTTAAAGAAGGGTGTTTTTTTGGGGGGGGGGGTTGAGGGGTTGTACATTTGTAACACTCTTGTTGCCTCCTTAGCTCAAACACACAGGCTTCTGTAAGCCTGTGCATCAGTTCATTCAAGGATCGACTGACACAAGGTTGCTTTGTCATTGTGTACCGTACTTTTCAGAGTATAAGACGCACCTTTTTGCCTCAAAAAAGAGGCTGAAAATCTGGGTGCGTCTTATACACTGAATACAGCATTTCTTTGCCTCCTGAAGCCCCGCCCCTTCACCAAAATGACCATGCATAGGCTTTTAGAGAACTCCTGGGGGTTGGGGAGGGCAGAAATGAGCGAAAAACGGCCCATTTTTGCCCCTCCCAGCCCCCAGCCGCACTCTATAAGCTTCCTTTACTTTACTTTATTCATACTTTTATACCGCCCTCTCTCCCAAATGGGACTCAGGGCAGTGCACAGGAATAAAAATAAAATATAAATAAACAGACAAGTACGTTTAAAATTAAATTAAACACCTTAAACAAGGTGTTAGTTACCATCTTTAAAGCGCTCCATGGCACGGGACCTAGTTATCTGCGGGATCGGATCCTGCCCCATACATCCCTGCGGCCGATTCGCTCCCACAGAGAGGGACTTTTCCGGGTGCCGTCCACTAGGCTATGCCAGCAGGCGACGCCCAGAGGAAGGGCCTTCTCTGTGGTGGGCCCAGCCCTCTGGAACGACCTTCCCCCCAAAATTAGAACAACCACGGACCTCCGCTCCTTCCGTCAAAAATTGAAAACACACTTCTTCTGCTTGGCCGGCCTAGGTTAGTCTTCCGTCTTTTAATTGGATTTTAGGGGATTCTAGCGTAATTTTAATATAGGGGATTTTAGCGCAGGGATAATTCTGTTTAATTCGTATTTTATCTATTTATCTATTTATGTATTCTATATCAGTATTTTTAATTTCCCTGTACACCGCTCCGAGTCCCTCTGGGGAGAGGAGGCGGTTTATAAATAAATATTATTATTATTATTATTATTAAATTAAATGAATTTGACTCGTGCTAAAACTAAAGGCTATGCATGCAATTTTTTTTTGACAAATGCATCTTATACTCCAAAAAATACAGCATTTTACTGTTCTATTATTTTACTTCTGTTTACACTCCTTTCATTTTTCTTCCTTTTCATTATTATAAGCTGCCAAGAGTAGTCCCATGGTGAAATAGATGGCAAATAAATTTAACAAACTAACAAGCAAACAAAGAGGTACAAGGAGGGTGCCCCAAATAGATGCTGAAGCATCCCTGCCTGCTTAGGATCTGAATATTGTATGAGAAACCATGGCTGGGATTGTGGTAAAATGATCTTTGCAGGAAAGAAGTGGGGTGTTTTTTGGAAGGTTGCCCAGCCTAGAGACAGCATTTACAAGGAAGGGGAAGGGGCTTTCTTTGTTAAAGGTTACAGGCGCAGTCCTTGACTTTTAAAGGATGGCACAAGGAAAGTGGGAGAACTCCAACCTCACCTGCTACTTCGCTGGAACACGCGGGTCTTCTTTTCAGCTTGTTCCCTCTGCCTCAAGACTTCCAGTTCTGCCACATCTATGCTCTGTTCCTTGGCTGAACGGGTCTGCCCTGTGGCTGCCAGCAGCTCTGGATTCTATTGGGAACAATTTTCTTCCAGCAAAGCAAGCGGTGTTTGTTCCCTCCCTTCCCTTAAAGGCCTGCACCCCAACAGAAAGCAAGCCAAACAAAGGTTGCAACTGGATAAGGAAGCTTTTGTCCCGTCCCCCCCCCACAAACGGCAAAACTTTAAACGTTAATTAAATGTTTAATTAGCATTAAATTACATTAGATTAAAGGTTCATTTTAAAATGTTAATGACAACAGCTGTTCTAAGTTAACGAACCACGAGAACCTAACTCTGGACAACCAGAACCAGAGGATAGAAATGTAACATGCGCTAAAGCAGGGGTCCCCAACCTTTGCAACTTTAAGTCTAAAGGACTTCAGCTCCCAGATTTCTCCAGCCAGCTGGCTGGAGAATTCTGGGAGCTGAAGTCCTTCAGACTTAAAGTTGCAAAGGTTGGGGACCCCTGTTCTGGAGAAAATAGGAGGTAGGAATATTTGGCATGTTCTCTGCCTTGTTATATGTAAGAAAGGTGGAATAAAATAACAATAGTAACAAAATCAATATTCCAGAAAGGATCCAGAAACAGTTCAGTAAAGAGAATGACCTTGCCAGAGAGAGAAAAGACTAAAGTTGAAGTCCTTCAGACTTAAAGTTGCAAAGGTTAGGGACCCTTGCGCTAAAGAGCCATCTTTTCTATTAAAAAGTAGAACTCTCGATCTTGTTGACAGTCCAACCTCTTTTCAACTTCCTTTTCCCTCTTACACTTTCTGAAACTATAAAGGTAAAAAAAAATAAAGCTGTCTCTGTGGGTTTTACCCTGATAGTCATAACTGACCTTCAGGGGGAGTATTCACTTCCATTTCTTAAGCCAAAGAGCCAATGTTGTCCAAAAACATTTCTTTGGTCATGTGGCCAGCATGACATCACGATAATGCAGAGCGTGAGGTGAAACATGGGACACTGTTACCTTCCTGGATGCTTATATGTGGAACCTATTCATCTACTTGCATTTGCATGCTTTCAAATTGCTAGGTTGGCAGGAGCTGGGGCAAGAGACGGTGGCTCACTCCATTTTGCAGCATTCGAATTGCAGAGTTGTAGATCTTTAACGGCAGGGGATTCCTAACCCTGGGCCATGACCCACTATGGGGCCATGGTCTGTTTGGAACTGGGCCACATGAGTGGCAGGCCAGTGCGCATATGTGCAGCACAGGTCAACTTGCACAAGCAGCAGACCGGCATGCATATGTACAGGGGAGACATGATAGCAGTGTTCCGATATCTCAGAGGGTGCCACAAAGAAGAGGGAGTCAAACTATTCTCCAAGGCACCTGGGGGCAGGACAAGAAGCAATGGGTGGAAACTAATCAAGGAGAGAAGCAACTTAGAACTAAGGAGAAATTTCCTGACAGTTAGAACAATTAACCTCTGGAACAGCTTGCCTCCAGAAGTTGTGAATGCCCCAACCCTGGAAGTCTTTAAAAAGATGTTAGATAGCCATTTGTCTGAAATGGTATAAGGTTCCTGCCCACGCAGGGGGTTGGACTAGAAGACCTTACAAGGTCCCTTCCAACTCTGCTATTGTATTGTGTTGTATTGTATTGTATTGTATTGTATTGTATTGTATTGTATTGTATTGTATTGTATTGTATTGTATTGTATTGTATTGTATTGTATTGTATTGTATTGTATTGTATTGTACACACGAAACTCAACTTGCGCAAGTGGCAGGCTGGTGCGTGTGCATACGCCTGCGCAGCTCAGCTTGCAGACACTGAGCTGCGTACGCACCCACCATTCGCACAAATTGAGCTGCACATGCATGTGCATGCCAGCCTCTTGCTCGTGCAGCCTGGCCCTCCCTCCCCCCAGCTAGGCCGCCAAGCCACAAAGGTTGGGGACAGCTACTCTAAGACTCAATGTTTTAGCCATTGAAGCCCTTCTGAATATAACAAAATTCAAGATTCCTGGAAATCCCTTTGGAGTTTCAACCTAGAAACATTGTACCCTTTGCTGTTTTTCTGCCACCTGCAGATATTTCCCACCCTATCCCAGCCTTCCCTTCTGGTCCGAACAGACTTGCTTGCTTACCTGATCACGGAACATAAGGGAGATTATTTCCAGAACGTGCAGACTCCATTGCTGTTCACTTGGGGAGCTGGCCAAGAATTTGAGCAAATCATCCATCCCGCTGATGTGCATAGCCCAGAGAACCCGGTCATGGATGTTGGCATCATCATCAATGTTCTATGGGAGAGATCAAACAGGCTTAACCATTAGAATACTGGTAGAAACGCTGAATAGGAAACTCCCAATAATCTGAATGTCATCAACATCACTGTCAGTCCTGCCCTGACTTCCACCCTTGCTAGTCTGTATTGTCCAATTACATTTGAATGAATTGTTTTGGGAATTGTCCCTTCAACACTGGGTTGTCAGCCATTCCATTCCCAGGGTTTTGACCTTGAAGGTATGATGAGTAGTTAGCCTCCCCGCCCTCCTGGCTCCTTTCCCCCATAATTAATGGCAGATTGGAAACTAGCGAATGTGACGCTCAGGAGAATGATGGCAGTCCTGACCATCACCTACAACAGCACCTGCTAGTATAACTCAATGAGGGAGGGATTTGGGAAGCCCACGTTCCTCTTATCTGCAGATATATGGTTGCATTTTCACTCCAGGCATCATTCAAGGCTGACATTTGACAGCATAATGCCAGCCTTTCACTCCATTACCTTCTCTTCTTCGGGATCAGCTGGCACATGCAACACATTGCGCACCAGAAGCAAGATGCGCTCAATTAACAGGTTATCTTCTTCCTGGCGCTGCTCCCAGTCCTAAGATGAGAAAGAAGAGATCATATCTTTATTATTAAAGATAAAGATCTTCTAGACTCGATATTACCAGCAACTTCCAGCAGTCTCATAATATACCGAGTGACACAGTAAGACTGCCAGGCTCTCCATGAATCGTTGTTTGGCCTAGGAGGCAGCAAAGGGAGCCGGAGCGAAGGCGGGGATGCAGAGCAGGTTTGCTAGTTTGATTATGGAAGCAGCCTCACAGACCAGCATTGCCAAGCATTTCTTAACCAACTCTGGATCCTTTGTCCACAAAACCGATGAACTGGAGTTATGGATGGCAGCGAATGGGCTCATTGGTGACTGCTGTGTGATGATCATCACAGAGACCTGGCTTCATCCACTTCTATCGGATGCGTCTGTGGAGCTAACTAGCCGTACCACACACCGCTTTGACAGAGACAACAACTCTGGTGGAAGCAAGGGTGGAGGACTGTGTATTTACACCCATGATAACTGGTGTACTAGCGGTGGAGTTGCTTGTGCGCACTGTTCTGCAGACGTGGAATTTCCAACTGTCATTTGTCGGCCATTTTAACTGCCTGGAGAGATTTCTGTTATGGTTGTCACTGCTGTCTGTATTCCACCTGATGCAAATGTTAGCACAACGCTCAAACCAATTTCATTGTAATTTTATTTTATTTTATTACAATGACAATAAAGATGATGATGATGATTATTATTATTATTATTATTATTATTACTATTATTATTATTATTGGAAACATACCGTACACATAATGGGAGCGCATGAAAAAGGTAAACTCAAGGAGGCAGCTGTTGTTTTCACTCCTCCCACCCCAGTCTTGATCGACAAAATCTTTGTCTCCTTTCACCATCCTTTCTTGTCCTCAAGCCACTTCCCCTTTTGAACTGGGAAATGGGTCGAAATGAAACTCACCAGCTGCAACAGTTCATACAGCTTCTCACTTAACAGTCCAAAGACCTTATCACTGGCAAATGCCTAAAAAGAATGGAGGAAGAAAAAGAATGTACTGAAAAAAGAATGAAAAAGAATGGAGAAAGAAAGAGAATGTTGGTTTCCGTGAAGACAGCGCACGCACGCACACCGCCCTCAAAGCAAGCTATGAAAACTTGATATGGAAATTACAATCTGCTTCTTCCCTTTAAGATTTTTTTTTTAACTTCAATCTTTTGGTGTCCTTCGAATTAGCTGCAATCTCAGAAGCTACAATTCTTCTGTCCTTCAAAGATCTTCAGTTTAAGACCACCAAACTTATTGTAAAAAGCTTCAAGGGACACGGCAGCTCTGAAAAGCAGGGTCTAACTTCCTCATAATCCTGTAATCCCGCAAACAATGAAACAGAGGTTAGAGAAGTCCTCCCACTCACCTCTTTATAACCCTGCAGGTAAGAGACAATCTGTAGGAAGTGATGGCGGAGGTTAATGTCCTGGGGAATTTTTTCAAAGCAGAGGATAGCTGGTTGAGTTAAATTCACCATTAACCTAGGAAATAAAGACACAGAGACTTTGTCAATGATTGTATAACATAAAGCCAATTTAATCGTGTTGTCATTAAACCGCTTCAGTATTAAAACTCTTCACAAATAGCTTAAAGCAGGGGTGGGCAAACTTTGCAACTTTAAGTCTGGGAGCTGAAGTCCTTCAGACTTAAAGTTGCAAAGTTTGCCCACCCCTGGCTTAAAGCTATCCTAATTTCCCACTGACAAAATTAAAGCAATGAATATATTTCTACACTGATACATTACGTAGCCCTTAGCTAATTCATTGGGGTGGCTTCCTCAGTATTTCATTTCTTGTAAGTATTTTACAGTAGAGAATTCCTAATTGCCACCTACATTACACACAGTTTTAAATTTAAGTGGATAATGGCTTAATCCAAACTGGGATCACCATGTGTGACAAACATGGGATTTAAAAATAATCTGGAGATACTTTCTTTAAACCCATACTATATTGGCATGGTAAAGGGTTTAATTTTCTAAATAGGCCAGACTTCTTATTTTTCAGCCTAACGTCCAATCTAGATTGCCTTCACCTCCAGAGATAATAAAAATTGGTATGGCAGCTGCACTGAACACATTTTAAAATTTGGTTCTTTATAGCAGGGGTCCCCAACCTCCGGGCCGCGGACCGGTGCCAGTCCGTGGCTTGATAGGAACTGGGCCGCAGAGCCAGAGAGGAGCAGGGAGGAGGGGACAGCCCCCTGGGCAGAGCGCATACTGGGGGCGGGTGAGCGCAGGCACAGCCACTTGCGCCGTTGGGGATAATATCATGATGAAAAAAGAAGCCCCTAAAAAACTCAAGTGAAGCTCGGAGGAGACGATGAAGGAAATGCAATTGTTTCATAGGGTTTCACCAATGCTGCACACAGGTAATAAAAGAAAGGGGGCACAGAAAGAGGAAGAGGCCCCCCCACGCACGCACGCATGTGCTGCCTGTTCCCCCTCCCTCCCTATGCCGGCTGAGCCATGCCCACTGGTCCACAGAATTTTTTTAACATGAAACTGGTCCCTGGTGCCAAAAAGGTTGGGGACCCCTGCTTTATAGGATATTAGTTCCTTGTCCCGGCACAATTAAAGTAATCTCCCTCTATAGCTATGCCATATCCTGACCTGGATTTAGATTAATGTATAATTAGTTTTAATCAAAAACAAGAGGAGAGGAGATGCCACCATATTCTGCTGAAAAATGGATCTGTTTAGCTTCGTTGATTCTGTGAGGGCTAAAATAAGAAGAAAGAACTGGTTTTATTCAGAACAACTTTTCCAAACTACCTATCCTCCAGCTGAATAGACTTCAATTCCCAGTAACCTCAGCAAAGGGCTGGGGATGCAACAGATTATTTGGGACTATATTAAGATTTAGCTAAACTTCTCAGTCATATGATATATTTCAGAAATACACACATTATTCAAACAGTCTGTGTTTAGATATTAAACAAAACTGCTAGAGCATAGCCAACCATCAATCTCATTTATATCTGGAGCCCTCAATTGTTTCATACTAAAATTATCATAATCTCTTGCCACTGATCGGAGAGTTAGGCCTTTGAGGCAGGACAAGACCATGGATTGTTCCCTGATCTCTGTAATGCACACTCTTTCATTGCTATCTCTTACTGATATTCTTCATACTTAAAACCTATAACCAATAATCTTTCCTCCCATCTCCTTTCATCCTGCTATTCCTACCTGATGACAGCATCAAACAGCTGTTTATCTTGGGAGTATTGGATGATAATAGGGATCAGGTCATTTTGCAGAATCTGAGCTGCTCCCAGCTGTTGCCGAATATCCCGGGTCTCATCTTCATGGCGCAGATAGCGGATTAAATCTTTAACACTCTCTGGAAAAATTCAAGCCAAGTAGGAGACAAAAATTCAAATGGGTGCAAAGCTAGAGCTCACAAAATTGCTATCCCAGGATACATATTAGTTATATCATATACTAAAGAAGGAATGGACAAGTGGCTATGAACTACAACTCCCATCATAGCAGGTTAGGGTTGATGAGAGTTAGAGTTCCAATAAATGGAAGGTAACATATTGTTTAAATAATGGAGTTGTAGGACTAGGGCTGTGATGGCAAACCAGTGGCACGTGGAGCCATTTGTCAGGGCATGCAAGGCGTTGCCCTATCAGCTGGCCAGCGTGCATGCGCGCGCTGGCCAGCTGACTTCAGCCTTCTTTTGAGGCTGCTTTTCGCCCTCTGGAGGCTTCCTGAAGCCTCCGGAGTGCGAAAAACCAGTCCTATGGGCAAACCGGAAGTTCGAGAACATACTTCCAGTTTGCTCGCAGGGCGAGTTTTAGCCCTCCAGAGCGTTCAGGAGGCTTCCCTGAAGGCTCCGGATGGCAAAAAACAATCCTACAAGCTTGTAGGGTCGGTTTTTTGCCCTCTGGAGCCTTTAGGGAAGCCTCCTGGGGGCCCCTGAAGGCTCCGGAGGGCTAAAACTGGCCCTATGAGCAAACTGGAAGTCCATTCCTGAATTTCTGGTTTTTTATGCTCCGGAGGCTTCAGGGAAGCTCCTGAAATCTCCAGAGGGCCTCTGGGGGTCAGGGGAGGCTGTTTTTGCCCTCCCCAGGCTCCTATAAAGTCTCTGGGGAGGGCGAAAAAAGCATGCCAAAAAGTACTGGTCATACTTGCATGCGCGCTGGGATCATGTACATAGCTTTATGGGTGTAATACACCAGTGCATGACCCCACCTGCGCTCCCCCAAGAAAGTTCGCCATCACTGGACTAGGGAATTGAACCATTTTGCATATCCTGGAACCCTTCAAATAAAGATGACGGGAAGATATATCGTAATTTTTTTCAAAACTAAAACATAATTCAAATGTTTCCTATTTCATGATTTAGTCGCCTCCAGCTAACAATCAATAGCTTGAGACCCTTACACATCCTCCAATATATACCTTGCAGTCTTGATATCTTACCTATACAGTCTGGTTCTTTATGGTAGGTGTCCCCTTCTAAGAATCCAAGGGCACTGCAAGTTGCTAGTAGTTCACAATTCATCATGTACAAGTCCATAAATCTCAGGCTAAGAAAAAAAACGGAGCCTGCAGAGAACAGAGAGAGTTTAGCTGTGCAGTTGAATATTCATAAAGCAAGGGAATAACTTGATGAAACAATGAGTACTTGTTCAATATCTACCACAGAAGCCTGCAAAAATCCAAAGCAAAGTTGTAATGTTAGAGTTTTTAACTAAAGTCAAGGTTTTCTAGGATTTTACATGAGTCTATCCTTTTAGTTGGTGTTTTACATTCCACATCTGGCGTTAAAAAATGAGGGAGGGCTAAGCAAACTATCAAGCCTTTTAACTGTTTCTTTCTTAAATTAAATTATTTTATAAGAATGCTTTAAAATGCCTTGGATAGGGCTGCAATAAGCTAGTCTGTTCCCCCTGTTCGTGGACTGAGGACATGATTAAAGTTACTACCACATACACATATGTGCAAATAAAGCAAGTTCATAAAAGAAATTTGAGGTATCTGTCACACATATGAGACCTTGAAGGTACAAATATTCACTTCTGGTAGAAATCCTAATTTACAATTAAAACACAGTACCGCTTAAACCAGAATATCGTAAAATAAACCAGCTTCTTTTATGTCACTACGTATAATCCAGTTTCCCAATTGTTATAGAGGCAAACAGCAATGTGAGATGCATCATCTTATTCTATAGGTCTACACTGACATTCTTACCTGAATTTATCCAAGTACATGTGCATGCTTATTTTTGATTCTAGCAATTAACTTCAAAATCAAATCCCACTAAAATTAACCTTTTAATTATGCTAAATGCTGTACCTACAGAATTGTACAAAACGTGTGAATTTTCTGGAAATAAGTATACTGTTTTAAGGCAAAGACCTAGAAACTTAAATCAACTGAGCCTACACACAGGAGAAAATCAGGACCCATTGGCTTGATCCAATTTGGTTGTGTCCCTGTCCCCCCGTCCCCTGGCCAAAGGATGTTATTCTCAACAAACCTTCCCCAGACATAATACATGAAATGCAGCGATAAAGAGCCCTACAAAAAACCTTCAATATGTTGGGTTTGATTTCAATAGTGACCTTTGAAGTGTGTTAGAATTGGAAGTGCCTGTCTCTAATTTTTGAAAGCAGCCACCCCATGTTCCCCCTGGAGATATAACATGACCTAGGAACAAATGCAGCTACTTTAAAAAGCTGCAAAGTGTTATTATCTTTGTGCCCCTAAATACTCAGAATTATATTTTGGAATCCAACCCTAAAGCATAGTTCTGCAGTTTTACAGTCACCATTAATGCAGAGCAAATTAGATAAAAACTTAAACACTTACTAATTCATTAAATGTGCCACTGGCTATTCGATAACCCTGATGAAACTCCTTCTTTGCACTCTATACACATACAGCAGCTCATACTTTCTCTCCACTTATTGCCCTAAAAATTAATTATGTGCCAGATACAACATACTAATTCTTGCAAGTGACAAATCTCAGAAGGGAGATACTGGGTTTATATAATGCATCAAACTGGAAATGAAAGATTTGCCTACATCAGTGTTTCTCAACCTTGGCGACTTTAAGTCCTGTGGACTTCAACTCCCAGAATCCCCCAGCCAGCATAGCTGGCTGGGGAATTCTGGGAGTTGAAGTCCACAGGACTTAAAGTCGCCAAGGTTGAGAAACATTGGCCTACATGGACATAAACACCTATAGTTGGTCTATGATTCAGTGTATCATGTAAACACAGAAAACTATAGGTAAGAAAGGCTTTAGAACTCAGTCAATATATTTACTTTTCCCCCCAAAAGAAATTGTCCCTCCTCCTAGTCTGTGGATAGAAAAGTACTTACTTTCTCCTAACAAGAAAGAAACAAATAAGCAAAATCTCTCCACTTCCAAATATAAAGGTCGGTTATCAAGCACAACAAAACATGAGGACTATCAGCTCAGACCACCATCAGTTTAGTAAAAACATGTCTAGGACTAAAGAAATCCTGTTTCAAGTCTACTTGCAACGGGTGTTTATTATCGCAATTACAAATCAAAATAACAGTCTCAGCCACTGCAGATTTAGGACCATAATTCTTGCCTTTCTCTCAACCCTGCTGTTATTGGGGTGGGGGGATTGGAGGAGGAAATGCCATACATCACCTCCTTCTCCTGGAGAAAAAACAGGATATAAATCTAACAAACAAATAATAAAAATACTAAAACAGACATCACCTGCAGCATCCTAACCCCCGTGAACCTGGCATTGGCTGCAACAAAGCACCGCTCCTCCATTCTCTGTCGATAGATTCTTTAATGAGCAAAATAAAAGGAAATCAACAAAGTAGTTTTCTATACTGATTACAAATTACCTGAGCTTGTACAAATAATAACTAGACATTTACGTTCTATGCCAAGCCGCTCAGCCTCGATCCCAAACCAGATTGAAATTTAGGGCAACCCACAATCTAAAGAAGCTTGCAAGGCAGCAAATCATAACTGAGGGCTAAAGATCATAAGCAATAGACTTTTCCCCATTAACTCCAGATAAACCACTGTACAACTTATTTACCAGCCAAATCTCCCTCCTGTGACTTTCATGCACAGAAACTCCTCAGATAAGGTAAGGCGGTAATCCTTCCAAACTTCCAGAGGCTGTGCAAGAGAGGCAGCCAAAAGAGAAGTCTGACTGCATCTAGCAAAACCCCGACTCCTTAAAAAAGGCTGTGAGGAGAGGGGGAGGAAGGGGGATTACTTGTTTTCTCCACCCACTTTTGACAAGGCAATTCACTATTTCCCACATCTTAGCTCCCGCTTTGTTCACACTGCTCTCAAGACAACAGCATAACCTGGTTTACATAACTGGTCCACTTACCCAGCCTGCTATAGGGATCTAACCTACTTTGCAACAATCTTGGAGATAGTGATAACCAAGGTCACAAATGTTGGGAGCATGGTAAATGCACAGATATACTGCAGAGGGACTTGTTAGAAATACATGAACATTTGGAAGATGAGATAATGTTAAGAGATTGAACTGGGAGACCAAACTCACCAAATAATTTTGGGCCACTCAATAGAATTCCCCCGCTCAATCATTGTGGAAATAAAATTAGGAAAGTACTCTACGTACAAGCAAGCCTCAGCTTAACAGTCATCTGTTTAGCAACTGTTCAGTTACATTTTCCTGTTCAGTTACATCACTGAAGAAAGTAACGTACAACTTAGTACTTGCACTTAAAACTGGCAACAAGCATGTATTTAGGGTAGTTCAATGTCTAGGAATCCTTTAATTGTCATTGGCAACCTTCGCAGCTGGCTTCTGACAAGCAAAGTGAATGGGGGGGGGGGGGAAACCAGATTCACCTAATGACATGATTCACTTAACAATTGCACTGATTCACTTAACAACTGTGACAAAAAAGTACTGGCAAAAAGCAACAACCATCTTGCCTAGCAACAGAAATTCTGGTTTCAATTATAGTCATAAGTGAAGGACTACTTGTATTAGGGTTGCATACCCCTTAGGAAATAATTCAGAATACAGACTCCAGAGAAGGCAGGAGCAGTGGCGTTTTTGACCATAGTCATGCGGTTGCTTTCAAGAGTTGCAACAGAATATACTACAATGCAGAAGTGGAACCGCTTACCGCTTTGACATCATCTTCTAAAACCCGTCTACCATAGTCGTAATCACCAAGAGGTCCATGAAACTCAACAGCACTGCATTTTTCTTGACAAAAAAATGCAATCTACTGGTATAATCACCTTGATTTCAATATTTAATTGATAACCTTTCAAGATTCTGTTATCATGCCCTACGACAATATAATAGCATTCCTGAAATCCTAGCAGCGTTCTGACCTGTCCTATCTCAAAGAATTGTCAAATCCAATTCAGCTAGGGTAGCAATTAAACCAGGAAGGCTCTCTCAGAGGAGACATTCCATAGAACTGTTTTCTCTCTCAATTTGGGTATTCCAAAACATCAATTTTCTTCTGCTTTAATCATTCTTTGGTATACGACTTGTGTGCTTTGGATCGTTGTCTTGCTGCCTGACCCACTTTCTCTTGAGGTTCAGTTCATGGACAGATAGCCTGACATTTTCCTGTAGAATTTGCTGATGCAATTCAGAATTCATAGTTCCATTAACGATGGCAAGCTGTCCCGGTCCAGAGGCAGCACAGCAGATCCAAACTAAGCTATAGACAACACTACATTTCAAAGATAGCATGTTCTTGGAATGCAGTGTTTGCCTTTTGCATAATACTTTTCATTCAAACCAAAAAGTTTCATCCATCCATCCATAGAACATTCTTCCAATAGCTTCCTGGCTTATCCAAATAGTCTTTCATAATATGTACACATGCAGCAATGTTCATTTTAGAAAGTTGTGGCTTTCTCCTTGTAACTCTGTCCTACAGATCATTGTTGTTCAGTGTTCTGATGGTGATCTCAGGACATTTGCCAACACAAGAGAAGTATTTAGTTTCTTATACCCTGGAGTTCTTTGAGAGTTCCCAAAATGTTATACACCTTGCTCTTAGTATGATGTTGTATGAATGGCTATTCTTGGGAGGGTAACAATGGTGTTGAATTGCCTTCATTCATACACAATTTGCCTAACACTGGACTGATTAGAAATAATTTTATAAACGTTCCCATCCTATATTAACAACTATTTTAGAGGTCCTCAAAAGTCTCCTTTATTCAAGCCATGACACACTTCCACATATATGCATTTGTGAAGATTCCAGATGTGATACTGAATATTCAAGAGTCTATTCTTTAAATAAGGCAGGCCTGCAGCACTCATATCTGAGTATATCGTCCCATTGATTAAAACACCTGGCTCCATTTTCTCCTCAATGAATTGATAAGCCTAGAGGTTCACATATTTTTGCCATACACAAAATAGGTTGCTTTGGATCATTTTGTTCAAGGAATAAATGAGCAAGTATAATGTTTTTGGTTCAATTGTTTGATTGGGTTTTTCTTAATCTAGTTGTGTGGCGAACATATTACGTTTTAGGTCCTATTAACTGGCTTGTATGTCTGACAGCTGCAGCATTCTAGAGTCAACGAATGCTATTTTCAACTTTCTCAGGAGGTTTCCAACAATCAAAATCAACTGGGGAAACCAAATTTTCTTAACAACTGTGTGATTCACTTAACCATGTGATTTATATAATGACTGCAGCAAAAAAAGTTCATAAAATCGGGTGCAATTCACATAGCAACTGAATCAGTTAGGGACATATATTTTGTTCCCAATTGTTGTGTAAGTCTGCCTGCACTTCTTTCCCACATTTAAAAACAAAATTAAAAAACATAACTCACATTCCAACTCACTTTTCACATTTGGAGGGCGGAAAGTTGGGAAAGATTGATAGAACTTATTGACTATTTCTCTAAGCTGCAAACCACCCCAAACACTGGCTAATAATGAAGGTTTCTTGGTTAGTTCTCCCTCACTATGGAAAAAAAAGATCACCTTGCTTTATAATGTTGTTTTTAAGATCACTCAGAAACTGTATTTGTATGGTGATTCAAATATTATGCAAAAGGTTAAAAGCAACAAGTAGACAACATCAATGCAAGCAATACCTGCAACTTAGAAGAAAGAGATAACTAATAGGAGAACAATTAAGAAAAGCTGAGATGTTTTAAAAAGGCATTGTGTAAATGCTTCAAAACATTTTTCCTTTGCTGGCAGGTACGAATAGCGAAAACCATGATGAAAATGCTTTTCAGCAGTAATTGGCCTCAATCGCAACAATACAGCTGCATTGATCCATGACTCTCCTGTGAGCCCCCAAGTGTTCAGGAAGGACAACAATTCATGCGATGTGCAGGAGGGTGAAACCCAGTTCCATTCAAGCTTCTGAGAAAAAGAGGTCCTCTGGAAATGAATGAGATAGGCAAGAGCCTATCAGAAGACGTAAAGCTGAGTTACACAACAAACCTCATTCTCAATCGAACACCACAATGCTCTGTACTAACAATGCCAGAGAAATTTTTTTAAAAAAATGGGTCAAGAAAGAAGCCCTCCTTACCACATTTCCAGACTGACATCAGATCTTCGAAGAGACATGCAAAGCTCAACGGAATTTACAAAGTGCTAAAAAAATGTTTTATTGGTCCAAATGTGACCAGGTGCAAGAAACTCACAAAGCATGGACATTAGTCATTTATGCAGTTCTTTACTTTCTATAGCAAAACTTTGATTTAATGGATCATTTCCAGGGGAAGGAGTATCCACTAAACCTGATTTATATTTTACATCATTTACATCATTTGTTTAATTACATTTCATATTTTTAATGTATTTTGCATCAGTTATGTAACCATACAAGTGACTTAAAATCAAATGACATAAATTGTAGCAATTATTTTGTTATTTCAAAATAGTTCACAATTCAAACACGCTGACGATGCCTCCATGAATGGTGACGTTTGCAACCAAATTGCCAAGCTCAGAGCTCAAACCAACAGCCTATTTTGTTGTTTTAGAATTAAGTCTGAAATAAAATGTTATCCACTGTATGTGAATGGATATGGGTGTATGGATCGGAGGATCTTTCATATATATTTCCTACCAAATCAAATTCTAAAATAAGGGATTAAATTCTAAATCTTTCTCTATTTATAAGATATACAAATGCACACACACACATTCAAAGCAAGTAGCCTATTTTTTATGTACTATTTATGTGAATTAATAAATAAACAACATGCTTTTAGATCCTTTGAATTTTTAAATCTTATATTCACAAATATTTTGACATAGGTACCACATGTCATGGTTTCAGCACAGAACTCTTAATACTGTAAATTGCAATTTAAATACTGTATACTGTAAATACTAAATACTGTAAATTGCAATGGTATCGAGAAAGTAAAATGAATCTTACGAAGATGTTCTAAATAATTACAGTTTAGCTAATACTCATGCAGAAGCCTCAAAATAAGCTACAAGTGAATGTCCATAGACCTCCCTAAGACAAATAGTTAACTTTATGACTGTGTGATTTCAATCACTGCCAAACACATCATATGAACTTGTCACCAAGGTGTATAAGATTGGATACGAATACCTTTATTCTTATATTGGATACGGTCAGAATCAAAAATATTTTTCCTGCCGCAAAAAAAGATTGGTCCCTCTTCCTATTTCAAATCCAGAGTAGAAACTCAATTCTGTTTTTAAATGTGATGTATTATTATACAGCAAATGTTTAGATGTGAGGTGATTCCACATATCAAAATAGCCAGAACTTCTAGTCAAATACTCCTGTTCTATCAGTTATGATTCAGCAGTGTTTTCAAATGTTGATTGTCTAAAAACCAAATGACAGTCAATTTACTTATAATTACATGTAAATAAGCATCACTTAGTCATTGTTCTATCATTATGTTCTACAACATTCTTGTGATGCTGAATATTTTAGAATTTTCATATCTTAAAAATAAATTGATTCCAGTTTATCTACTAGTAGTCTCAAGTAGCCTAATTTCAAGGACATTTAAACTAACAGTTTGGTTTCTCTCAGATTATCACTGACAATTCAGGTCAAAAAAATGTACTTAGAAACCATGAATCAATTAATCTGACCTCTTTTGACGATGGAAAATTTGATAAACGTTACAAAGCTGATTGGCCAACATAAATTGTGCTATGCCTTTCAAATACGCAATTTTTTCTGCCTTCATGCTGTGTAAAGAATCAAGCAAGCCGAGCATCCTGTAGCGTCGTCTTCTGTTGACATTCTAAAAAGATAGCTGTATTAGTCTCTATTTTTTAACAAAAAGAAAGAGTTCTGTGGATCTAGATTTTCTGGGCTAGATTATACTTCCTAAGAAAGCTTGGATTACATGTGAATGTGTGACACATGCATATTTTTCAAGGTGTGAAAAGTATATGCAGAGAGATCTGAGGAGGTTGCAGTACATAATGGTGATTTAGATGTACTTTTATTGATGACTGATACATATTTGTCTGTACTGAAGATATAAGGAGCGTGGATAGAATTGAATCGCTTAATGAGTTTCACTTCAGCTTTTCTTTTTCGTTGGAGCCTTTGTTCTAAAATTGACACCAGAAGGTCAATGATGAAAGAAAATCTGGGAGGGAGTTGCATCTTTTTAAAAAATATTGTTGTATTTCATTGCAATCTATGTAGGAAGTAAAAACCCACCCCTCTCCTAGAAAAATGAAATATCCTGGGAAATATTGAAAAGGCAGAATATTGCATTTCCTGGATATGAAGAGAGAGATTTTAAACATATTTTAAAGACAGTAACTTCCTGCAGCTTCCTGCCTACCCCACCTTTTGTCAAAGGGCCATTAAGATGCCAAACCAGTCTATTTATATAACAAAGACCCCTCTCCATCACCTCCAGGGTGATGGAATCAAGGCATGCTAGTATTAGCCTTTTACCCAACTGACCACATGGCATCTGAGAACTCAACCAAACCTGGACTCAGCCCAGAGAGTTTCCCCTGCATGGCCCCATGTGAGTCTGACAACCAATCAGAATACATTTCTTACACAGGAACAAGAAACAGATAGGTGGGGCCCAAACAGATTATAAAAAACCCTGCAAGCCCCTCCCTCAGCCCTCCTTCTCTTCTTCTCCACCAACAACAACATCGAAGCATGTGATCAATCACCTTTTTCCCCAGGACCTCAAGCCATGTGGTCCTGTCCACCATTAAACCATCTTTCTAAGCAGCCTCCATGTTTCCAGTGTCTTTTTTCCCACTTGGAACTGAACCCAGAAGGACATTTCTTCCAACATCTATTCAAAAAAGACACAAGTATAAATATGTCTGCTAAACAATTCAGTGTGATATATGCCATAATTTACCAGAACAAAAAATACCTTCTTCTAAAGTCCTGTGATCATGTATAATTTAAAACAAAATAATTGGGAGCTGGCATACAGTAGTGTCAACTTACATCACCATCATTGAGATTATCTCTTTGTCAACATGATGGTATTTTACCTGTGTTCATTAATTTCATTACATCTATTGAGCTTGACTCTCCCTCCACCATGTTCATATTTTATTTCTGTGACTGAATACTGCTGAACATCAATTTTTCTGCCTTTTATAAGAAGGGAATGCAGAATGATTTAAATTTACTACTCCCTGCAATCCAAGACTCTCAGCAGTTCACAGTAATAAAAGATGTAAAAACAACCTCAGTAAAAAAAATTGAAAGTATGTGTTTATAAAATATGAAGACTAATGCATAGTCAGACTGTCATTAATCACCCCAGAGCTTCTAGAGCAGCCTTGTTTTCAATAGTTTCCAAAAGGCCAAAACTATGTCTACATGGGGCTGCCCTTGAAGAGCACCCGGAGGCTCCAGCTGGTCCAGAATGCAGCCACACAGGTTATCATGGGGGTACCTAGGTACTCCCATGTTACACCCCTTTTAGACGGCCTGAACTGGTTGCCAATTGTCTTCCGGGTGCGATTCAAGGTGTTAATTATGATCTTTAAAGCGCTCTATGGCTTAGGCCCAGGGTACTTGCGAGACCACCTACTGCCACCGGTAGGCTCCCACCGTCCAGTACGATCCCACAGAGTTGGACTCCTCTGGGTGCCGTCAACCAGACAGTGTCAGCTGGCGACCCCCAGGAGGAAAGCCTTCTCTGTGGGAGCGCCTTCCCTTTGGAATGAGCTGCCCCCGGAGCTTTGCATAATTCCCAACCTCCCGTCCTTCCGGCACACCCTAAAAAGTTGGCTTTTTCAGCAAGCCGGCCTGGCCTGAATAAAATAAATGGTTAATTTTAATTGTTAATTTTAATGTAATTTTAAATTTAAATTTAATTGTTAATTGGGTTATTGGATTTTTTTATTTGATCTTTTTTAATTTTTTTGTGTGGTTTTTGTGTTGTACGCCACCCTGAGTCCTTAGAAGGGCGGCATATAAGTCCAATAAAACTCAAACTCAAACTTTAGTTCATGTAAGAAGCTGTTTCAAAGTAAAAGTGCTGCCACAAAACAGCTCCCTACTTTTACCATTTACCATTCCACAGCTAATGGACCTTCTTGGTTTGTTCCATATAGAAATTTCCTGCTTCATGTCAGCAATTTCTCTCAGACCCACAAGTCCAGCAGGTCAATTCAGGTTGGAAAAGATGGTTCTGAAGATACTTGGATGTCAAGATATATAGAGATTAATGACTAGCATTTTAAATTGTACTCGGAAGCTATACAGAAACCAGTACAGAGCTGAGAGCATAGTTTTAATCTGTGATTTCAAGTGCCAGCTAATAAACACTGTACTCTGGACTGGTGAAAATTCCAGGTGGTCTCCATGGGCAATCCTATGCAGAGTGCACTACAGTAATACAGCTCTGTGGTGATGAGGACATGAGTTCCAGAAGCTGAGAAGGTGGTAATCAAACTCTGATGTAACACAATGATTTAATATCAAAGCTAATCTTGTGGGATGACAGGAACAAACATTTGGAGTTGCAGGGATAGGAAAAAAGTATAGGATAACTACTTGGAAAGTAAGAATGGAAGGCTTCCAAAATTGTAGAGGGTTAACGCCTCACTCTATCCGTCCAGCCAAGTTTTAACAGCCTCATTGCAATGTATTTCTATGAGGCCCACCCATCCTAAGCTCATTAGAGAGCAAGGCAGAAGCCAGCTTGTCCTGATCTTGTTTCCACACATACAATACAATACAATAAATACAATACAATACAATACAATACAATAGCAGAGTTGGAAGGGACCTTGGAGGTCTTCTAGTCCAACCCCCTGCCTAGGCAGGAAACCCTATACCGTTTCAGACAAATGGCTATCCAACATCTTCTTAAAGACTTCCAGTGTTGGGGCATTCACAACTTCTGGAGGCAAGCTGTTCCACTGGTTAATTGTTCTAACTGTCAGGAAATTTCTCCTCAGTTCTAAGTTGCTTCTCTCCTTGATTAGTTTCCACCCATTGCTTCTTGTCCTGCCCCCAGGTGCCTTGGAGAATAGTTTGACTCCCTCTTCTTTGTGGCAGCCCGAGATATTGTTACACTGCTATCATGTCTCCCCTAATCCTTCTTTTTATTAAACTAGATATACCCAGTTCCTGCAACCGTTCCTCATGCATTATCATTCAGCTCTCCCTCGCTTTACTGGACCCTCTCCACAAAAAGCCACGGGTTCCCCAAACCACGTGTGGCTCACCCCGCTCACATGGCCCAGGAAGGGTTCCAGGGTCCGTTTCCCCCCCCCCCCCACCAAATCGTTCCCAAACAATTGGGACGCCAAAACGTTCCCAAAAAACATAATGTTATTGGCTCTTCTCTTTTTTTTCCTTGTGAATCATATTGAATGCTTATCTGGTGAGGTGTGGCTAATGCCTCAGTTTTATAGCTTACATGTTCTCTACAGCAGGGGTCTCCAACCTTTGCAACTTTAAGTCTGAAGGACTTCAGCTCCCAGAATTCTCCAGCCAGCTTTGCTGGCTGGAGAATTCTGGGAGCTGAAGTCCTTCAGACTTAAAGTTGCAAAGGTTGGAGACCCCTGCTCTACAGCAAGCATGAAAAATAACC
The DNA here is from genome assembly GCA_039707465.1 of Rhabdophis nuchalis. Taxonomy (NCBI): domain Eukaryota; kingdom Metazoa; phylum Chordata; class Lepidosauria; order Squamata; family Natricidae; genus Rhabdophis; species Rhabdophis nuchalis. The sequence goes on from CM077646.1 coordinate 169,277,213, forward strand.
TTTGGTCTCTTCCCATCTTCATGAAATACCCAATCCGCTTCTCGCCGCGCGCGGGCAAAATGGAGTGGGGTTTCCCCCTCCTTCCTTCACAGCCGAGCCCAGCGCAGGAGGAAGGCGCGGCTCCGACCAAAAAGCAGCCGGCAGACCCACGTGAGCGGCTAAAACCAGCCGACAAGGCAGCCGGCCCGAAGCACAGGGCGAGGCGGGCGCTAGACTGCGATCACGCGCGCCTACTGTCAGGGAAGGTTGGCTACTAGCAGGCTCACACGGCCCCTGCAGGTGTCAAGCCCCGAAGGCAACGCGTGAGGGACTTAATGCCACGGGGCGGGGGGGGGGGCACCTGCAGCCTTGAGGAACTGAAGCGCAGTCTCGGTTTTAAGAAAAGCCTCCCCTTTGCCTAAATGTCAAAAAGCATCGTACGAGTCCAGCTGCCTTCTCAATGCAAGGATCCCAATCAAAGCATCATCCCTGACAGGTGGTTGCGTTGCAGCAAGGGGCGAATGGCAAAAAGCTAACCGAAGTTGCATAGATGGCCAGTTTCATGGGCTTAGACCAGGGGTCTCCAACCTTTGCAACTTTAAGTGTGACGGACTTCAGCTCCCAGCTTTGCTGGCTGGAGAATTCTGGCTGGAGAATTCTGGGAGCTGAAGTCCTTCGGACTTAAAGTTGCAAAGGTTGGAGACCCCTGGGCTAGACTACACCAAGGCTCTTGGAAGGTGGAAAAAACACGAGTAGAGAGCAGCCAACCGTTGTCATCTTGTTAACAAATAAAGTGCAATGTTAAGATCCATTAGATGAGCGGTCCCCAACTGGTGGTTCGCAAGAAAATTTTGGTGGTCCATACAAAAGAATCTATTTGCATTTTTTTATATTGCACTAAATACTATTTATCTTTTTTTTTTTTAAATCATATTAATGGTCCGCGGGATTTAAAATTATTTAGTGGTCCCCGAGGTCTGAAAGGTTGGTGACCCCTGCATTAGATCATTAGGCTCAAGTTCCACCTGAGGTTCTTATTGTGGTGGCTTATTGTTCAGCTTTACCTGAAGATGCAAAGTGAAGGAAGGATGGTTTGTGTGGCCCTTGGTAATGATGCCATTAATGAACTGCTATTACTATTTGAATGTTAGGGACAGATTTCTAACCACCTTTTTGTAACTTAAGTTTATTATCTTGTGTCCTGGAATGATAGTGAACAAATCCAGGCCTCCATGCATGTCATGCACTTAGAGGCTGGGTTCGTACAACATGCTACTGGGTTTTATAGTCTATATATACTTTATATACTTTATGAAATATAATGGCTCAGTACGAACAACCCAGCAAGCCAATATGAACCAATCTAAATTACGAAAGCCTAATTATGGGGAGACTGGGTAAATAATAGTGGTATTAGGTATACTTTCTTCCAAAAGACTAGACCATTTTAAATGAAACTATTTGTGCACATGGAATACAAAGATTTATGAATGCCGGGAGTAGGATGCAACAGCAAAAAATATTTCCAGCCTTATAATCAGAAGTCTGAGCTCTAAAGAATAAAATCCAAATGTTTTATGAATTGAAAATATATATATTTAGATTGCCAATGTGGAACTGCAATAGATAGCCTCTACAAACAACTAATTTATCTGATATCTACCATATATTATTTTTTAATGTTTAACATTTTAACTGAATAGCAGGAATATAAGTTATTTTTCATTCAGTTATTATATTTAATCATAATAATGAAATGCAAAGTCAGCAGCATTCAAAGGAGTGAAATGGCAGATGTTGTTTTGAATTTGAGAATTCAAATAGTAGCAGCCTTTGAGGGATAAAATATGCCAATGCTTTTTTTTTAAATTTTTGGCTCCAGTTTAACAGCCCCCAAATATTTATCATTGGATATATAAGACAAGTATAAAATGATGCTTGTGAACAATATTCCAGTTTTGACCATAATGGGCATACTAAAATTCTTGTTATATATGTTTCTAAAGACATACAATACCTAAAACTATTAATACAAGAAAGCCACATTTCTTCTATTTAGAAAAATGTCTAGACCCTTTAAAACTAAAAACTGGGGCAATAGCTGTATTTTAATAAATATTACTTTAAAACATATGGGAATCTACTTCCTTCAATAATGCACCATTGAAATTCATTCAGCTGATACTGTTAACTATTATTAGCAATTGCACACTTGTTAAAACCATAAGTCACGTTTTGGCATGTCATTATATTCTTTTCCTAATTAACGTACTTAACATGCAATTCCAGTTACGCTAACCAGCAATATTTTTGGAGTGGAGTAAATGTGACAAACAGGTAACACCATAAACAAAAAGTGATAAACAATGGTTTATGAATTATAAACGATAATTCATACAAGAATAACAAAATATGATATCCTTATCACAGAATCCCCTTGAATATAATAGTTAATTGAATGGATAACCTAATTTCCTGTATTGAGTCAATCTACTATTACTGTTATTGTTGGTTTTATTGCTATTAAAGATACATCTTCCTGGACTCTGCAAGAGAAAAAATCCTCCACTAAGAAACTGTAGAATCAAAACACAGAAGATGGGGTTCCTGTTTCCCTCAAACTTAAAAAGCAGAACAGCAGTCAATGAAAAGCCCAGGAGCTAAGCTAAGGGGCAGAAGGTACCCTCTTCCCAGGAAATTCCAATAAGGTCCCACTCCCCCGCAGAGTCCCATCTTTCCATCATTCTGATATTGAACTGCTTTGACATGTGAAGGAGCACCAGCAAAGGGTCATCCTATAAACTTTCAGTAGTAGGGCATATGTATTGTATATACTGTATAAAGAGAAAAGCTCCCAGAAGATGGGCTCCAGCACAAGTCTGGCTCAGAAAACTAAACCTTTGGTCCTGGTAACCAACCTATATTGGATTATCCTGGGACACGTATATTCATCTTCATTCCCTGTATAAAGGGTGCAATTTTGCCCTCCATGACGCTAACTTGAATCCCTTCATTTTAATTGAGTTTAAACAATCTACTTGGACAAGATTTATTGTTGCAAATATCAGAGATGAATATAATCATTCTACTATGCTAAACAATGGTTGTTGACTCAATTACTCAGAATTGTAAAGCCTAGTTGTACTTGCCAGGTTCACACAACACACTGAACTATAAACCCATTTAGGTTTAGCAGCCACTACCATCCTACTGGAATTATATTAATGTTTTTCAACGACAAAAATCCAAATCTTAATTGATTTACAGGTGAAACTCAAAAAATTAGAATATCATGCAAAAGTTCATTTATTTCAGTAATGCAACTTAAATGGTGAAACTAATATATGAGATAAGTCATTACATGCAAAGCAAGATGGTTCAAGCTGTGATTTGTCATAATTGTGATGATTATGGTGTACAGCTCAAGAAAACCCCAAATCCACAATCTCAGAAAATTAGAATATTACATGCAATCAATAAAACAAAGATTGCACATAGAACAATATCGGACCTCTGAAAAAGATAAGCATGCATATGTACTCAGTACTTGGTTTGGGCCCCTTTTGCAGCAATTACTGCCTCAATGCGGCGTGGCATGGAAGCTATCAACCTGTGGCACTGCTGAGGTGTTATGGAAGACCAGGATGCTTCAATAGCAGCCTTCAGCTCTTCTGCATTGTTCGGTCTCATGTCTCTCATCTTTCTCTTGGCAATGCCCCATAGATTCTCTATGGGGTTCAGGACAGGCAAGTTTGCTGGCCAATCAAGCACAATAATCCCATGGTCATTGAACCAGGTTTTGGTGTTTTTGGCAGTGTGGGCAACTGGAAAATGAAGTCAGCATCCCCATAAAGCTCGTCTGCAGAAGGAAGCATGAAGTGCTCCAAAATCTCCTGGTAGATGGCTGCGTTGATCCTGGACTTAATGAAGCACAGTGGACCAACACCAGCAGATGACATGGCTCCCCAAATCAACATAGACTGTGGAAACTTCACACTGGACTTCAAGCATCTTGCAGTGTTTGCCTCTCCATTCTTCCTCCATACTCTGGGTCCCCAATCCTCCCGGTTGGGGGCGCGAAACCGTTGGTTGCAAACGGTCAAGTGCCTCAACCCCCGCAGGCTAGGTGGCCAGGGAGTACAGAGCCAGGGCCTGCGGCTGATGTTTTGCAATGCCAGGTCCGTTGTCAACAAAGCCCCCCTCGTTCATGACCTTGTGTCAGAGGGGGAGCCGGACCTGGTAGGAATTGCGGAGACCTGGTTGGGCCACGAGGGTGGACTTCCCCTCGTTGAAATGTGCCCACCAGGTTACCGCGCTTTTCATCAGCCCCGGGCCCTAGGCAGGGGCGGTGGGGTAGCGGTCATTGTAAAGGAAGGTCTTGAGCCGAGAGAGACCATTGTGCCACAGACTACCGGTTGTGAGTCCCTCTGTGTGAAGTGGGGCCTAGGGAGGCAGTTGGGCTTGCTAGTTGTATACCTGGCTCCCCGCTATGTAGCAGCAGCCCTGCCCGAGCTCCTGGAGGTGATCGCTACGGTGGCAGTTGAGACCCCCAGACTTTTAGTCATGGGGGACTTTAATCTGCCATCGGTGGGCGAATCATCCGAGGTAGCTCGGGAGTTCATGGCTTCCATGATGGCCATGGACATGACCCAACTAATTCAAGGCCCCACTCACGAGGGTGGACATACACCGGATCTCATCTTTGTCTCTGGCCAATGGAAGAGTGATCTGGGTATAGGGGATATAGTCATCACACCCTTGTCATGGTCAGACCACTCACTTCTCCGGCTCGACTTTCCGACCGCTGCTCCCCTCCGCGGGGAGGCGGAACCTGAGTTACCAATCTGGTTCCGCCCCAGGCGCCTGATGGACCCTGATGGGTTCCAAACGGCGCTTGGGCCAGTTCCTGTACCCCTGACCCGCGCCCCGATGGAGGACCTCGTGGCCGCATGGAATACTGCGACCACGGGAGCCTTGGATCGGGTCGCGCCCTTGCGGCCTCTCTTGCGGCGGCAAAACACCCTGGCTCCTTGGTTTACCGAGGAGCTGAGGGTGATGAAACGCCGCAAGAGATGCCTAGAGAGAAGATGGAGGGCTATCCGTTCTGAATCTGACCGGACACAGGTAAGAGCCCAGTTACGGACTTACATTGTGGCGCTGAGAGTGGCAAACATCATCATTGTGCTACTCTCATAGCATCCGCAGAAAACCGCCCTGCCGCCCTGTTCAGGGTGACCCGCTCCCTCCTTCAACAGAGGGTGCGGGAAGCCCCGTTACAGGGTAGAGCAGAGGAATTTGTGATTTTTCTGCAGGAGAAAACCGCTCAGATACAGAACGAGCTAGCCCCCATTGATGGCCCAGTGGGATGCCACGAGACAGATCTTGTTTGGGAGGAGTTTGACTCCGTTGCTTCCGAGGATATGGACAGGTTACGTGGGCGACTGCGAGCCACCACATGTTTATTGGACCCGTGTCCCTCCTGGCTTGTACTGGCATCCTGGGAGGTGACACGAGGCTGGCTCCAAGAGGTTGTCAACGCTTCCTTAAGTGAGGGTTCCTTGCCTGCTTCCCTAAAAGAGGCTATGGTGAGGCCCCTCCTTAAGAAGCCCTCTTTGGATCCAGCTCTATTAAACAACTATCGTCCAGTCTCCAACCTTCCCTTTTTGGCGAAGGTTGTTGAGAGTGTGGTGGCACAACAGTTTCCCCGTCACCTGGAGGAAGTTGATTATCTAGACCCGCGCCAGTCCGGCTTTCGGCCTGGGCATAGCACCGAGACGGCATTGGTCGCGTTGGTCGATGATCTCTGGAGGGCCAGAGATGGGGGTTGTTCCTCCATCCTGGTCCTATTAGACCTCTCGGCGGCTTTCGATACCATCGACCATGGTATCCTATTGCATCGGCTGGGGGGGTTGGGGGTGGGAGGCACCGTTTTACGGTGGTTCTCCTCCTACCTCTCTGGCCGATCGCAATTTGTGTTGGCAGGAGAGCAGAGGTCGACCTCGAGACCCCTCACATGTGGGGTGCCTCAGGGGTCGGTCCTCTCGCCTCTCCTGTTCAACACATATATGAAGCCGCTGGGTGAGATCATCCGTGGTTTTGGGGTAGAGTATCATCTCTACGCTGATGATACTCAGCTGTATATATCTACCCCAAACCACCCCAACGATGCCGTAGCGGTGATGTGCCAGTGCCTGGAAGCCATGCGGATCTGGATGGGAAGTAACGGACTCAGGCTCAACCCGACCAAGACCGAGTGGCTGTGGTTTCCGGCTGCCCGGTTCAACCAGCTGACTCCATCGCTGGCCATAGGGGGTGAACATCTTGCCCCTGTGGATGGGGCGCGCAACTTGGGTGTCCTCCTGGATACCCGGCTGTCCATGGAAGATCAAGTGACAGCCGTGGCCAGGAGGGCGTTTTACCAGGTTCGCCTGGTACGCCAGTTGAGCCCCCTATTGGACCGGGATGCCCTTCGCAGTCACTCATGCTCTCGTGACGACTGGACTATTGTAACTCTCTCTACATGGGGCTCCCCTTGAGGTGCACCCGGAGACTGCAGTTGGTCCAGAATGCAGCCGCGCGAGCAATAATGGGAACCGCTCGGTTTGCCCATGTAACACCGCTCTTGCGCGAGCTGCACTGGCTACCTGTCGTCTTTCGGGTGCGCTTCAAGGTGTTAGTTATCATCTTCAAAGCGCTCCATGGCTCGGGACCTAGCTATTTGCGGGATCGGATCCTGCCGCATACTTCCTCACGGCCGATTCGCTCCCACAGAGAGGGTCTTCTCCGGGTGCCGTCCACTAGACTTTGTCAGCGGGCGACGCCCAGGGGAAGGGCGCTCTCTGTGGCGGGCCCAGCCCTCTGGAACGACCTCCCCCCCGATATTAGAACAACCACGGACCTCCGTTCCTTCCGTCTGAAATTGAAAACGCACTTTTTCTGCTTGGCCGGCCTAGGGTAGCCTCTCTTCTATAGTTTTATAGGGTTATATGATTTTAGTATATTGGGGAATTTTAGCGCAGGGTTTGATGTTTAATTTGTTTTTATTGAATTATGTGTATTTCTATGTGTATTTGTTGTTTTAACTTCCCTGTGCACCGCTCCGAGTCCCCTTGGGGAGAGGGAGCGGTCTAGAAATTAAATTATCTTATCTTATCTCTCTTATCTTATCTCCTTGGTTTCCAAATGAGATGCAAAAGTTGTTCTCATCAGAAAAGACGACTTTGGATCACTGAGCAACAGGACTTTGGACCACTGTGTTTCATTAAGTCCAGGGTCAACTCAGCTGAGTACCAGGAGATTTTGGAGCACTTAATGCTTCCTTCCGCAGACGAGCTTTATGGGGATGCTGACTTTATTTTCCAGCAGGACTTGGCACCTGCCCACATTGCCAAAAGCACCAAAACCTGGTTCAGTGACCGTGGGATTACTGTGCTTGATTGGCCAGCAAACTCACCTGACCTGAACCCCATAGAGACTCTCTGGGGCCAAGAGAAAGATGAGAGACATGAGACCGAACAATGCAGAAGAGCTGAAGGCTGCTATTGAAGCATCCTGGTCTTCCATAACACCTCAGCAGTGCCACAGGCTGATAGCTTCCATGCCACACCGCATTGAGGCAGTAATTGCTGCAAAAGGGGCCCAAACCAAGTACTGAGTACATATGCATGCTTATCCTTTTCAGAGGTCCGATATTGTTCTATATACAATCCTTGTTTTATTGATTGCATATAATATTCTAATTTTCTGAGATTGTGGATTTGGGGTTTTCATGAGCTGTACACCATAATCATCATAATTATGACAAATCACGGCTTGAACTACCTTGCTTTGCATGTAATGAGTCTATCTCATATATTAGTTTCACCTTTTACGCTGCATCACTGAAATAAATGAACTTTTGCACAATATTCTAATTTTTCGAGTTCCACCTGTAAATCAGAAGTAAGAACCCACTTCATACTTTTACTACAGGTGTCTTTAATGCTCCGTTTCAGCTTTCCCTTAACAGCCCAATGTCTGATTTGACCCCAGAGAATTCTGTGACTGCATTTGCATATGTCATTTGCCTAGAGCTACTCATGGTTTACTCTAGCTAGTTTCACAGAACTTTTAACAACTAGAACTGGGTTCATACCATATGGTGGCAGATTTAAGAGCTGCTGGGCTAACCTGCAGTCCAATATGTTTTGTGACACACCCAAGAGGATTTAGAGCAGCGATAAATTATTTGCATTTTTTATATTGTACTAAATACTATTTATCTTTTTTTAAAATTCATATTAGTGGTCCGCAGGATTTAAAATTATGAAATTAGTGGTCCCTGAGGTCAGGTGATCCCTGATTTAGAGTACTTCCAAATAGTCTGTAAATACAGATGCAGAAGACTATACCTCATCCCCAGTCGCCTTTTGAAGGAAAAAAAGCACATTTGAGACAACTGTGACCTGGATGATTGAGAAGCTCCACAGGCAGTCCACCCCCACCCCCAATCAATATAATTCGCATGTCATAATTGCCCTTAAATTACCAGCCCAAACCAATCCTGAACTTATTTGAGCCTTACCAAAACAATTTAGCTTTTAGGAAAGGATTGCAAAGCTAATTCCATCGGAAATTAAACTGCAAAGTCATTAACACTCGTTTCCTAACAAATGGCCCCCGAATGGGAGGGCACAGAATCCAACGGGACATATATTATTCCCCATTAGGGCTTTCTCCCCAATAATCGCTGCCCTCCCCGCCCGATGCACCGATGCACACCCACCTTACCGGGCTCTCCATTTGTGCTTTTAGGTCCTGCTTCCGCCGCAGCGGGAGAAGCAGCTCGATCCTGACGTCTTACCGTCCTCCACCGCGGTTCCCGCCTCCTAAACTTGAAATGGCGCTAAAAAGGCCCGGTAGCTCTTTTAAAGGGTCGATGCCGACGAAGGCCCGCGCTCACAAGTTGCTCCTTGCTGAGACAAGCCCGTCGAAATAAACCCCGCTCCTTGCCGGGGAAGATCCTATATAAGTGGCTTTGCAAGGTAGACCAGGCACTGCCTATTTGTGCCGGCACGCCAAGCCTCGCTACATAAATCACAATTCGCAACTGCCACGCAGCCCATATTAAATCAATAGTGCATAAAGCAGAATGAGCGGCGTTCCTTGGAAGCGCTTAAATCGCAAGCAGAATTACGGCATGAAGTATTTATTAGGTTCAAGGTACAAAGCCTTCTAAGAACCCAGGGAATTGAATGAACTCCGCTGTATTTTTATTTATTTTTTTTGCCCATCCGAATTACTCTCTTCTGATGGTTTCATTGGCCCACGTCGTGACTGTTTTTAGCTGCACGTTCCGGATTGTGGTTGCAATATATATATATATATATACAGCAAAAATGACTGCCCTATTGCCTTTGGGATTATTATTATTATTATTATTATTATTATTATTATTATTATTATTATTATTATTATTATTATTATTATTATTATTATTATTATTATTATTATTATTTTGCTGTGGCATCGCCCTTTTAAAGGAAAGCTCCCTTCAGTGTCTCAATGGGTGGAGCCAAACTAAGACCGGGAAGTTCATACTCATACTGTGTATGCCAAGCAGTGAAGCCTCTCCCCGCTGGTTCTTGTATTTCAGTGCTTGCTTATTGTGCATATTGCATCACAGTGGCTGCTTATTTAGCGTATTGCAATCCTTGCTTATTTTCTGTACTAGCAAACTATCAGTCAGAAAAAAGGGACTAAGATGATCGAAGGACGGATGCAGCAGTTGGGTATGGCCAGTCTAGAGAAAAGAGGCACTAGGGAGGGACATGATAGCAATGTTCCCTTATTTGAGGGCAGTGGTGGGTTTCTGCAGGCTCGCACCTACTCGCAAGAGCCGGATGGTGAAATTTAGAGAGCCGGTGAGAGGGAGTTCCACTGGCGGACCCAGAAGTAAGTCTGGCCTGCCGCTGCCGGTAACCCAATGGAAAGGAAAGGGAAGGGAAGGGAAGGGAGAAAGAAAGAAAGAAAGAAAGAAAGAAAGAAAGAAAGAAAGAAAGAAAGAAAGAAAGAAAGAAAGAAAGAAAGAAAGAAAGAAAGAAAGAAAGAAAGAAAATTTATCATCACAATTGAGTCCAAAATTTTGGTTGCTAAGCAAGAGCGTTGTTAAATGAGTTTCATCACATTTTACAAGTTGGCCACTCCCACCCTGTCACATGACTGCCAAGCCACGCCCACAAAATAGGTCACACCTAGAGAGTAGGTTCTAAAAAAATTTGAAACCCACCACTGTTTGAGGGGCTGCCACAAAGAAGGGGGGTGGGGTCAAATTAATCTCCAAAGCACCAGAGGGCAGGAGAACAAACAATGATTGGAATCTAATCAAAGAAAGAAGCAACCTGGAATTAAGGAGAAACTTCCTAACAGTGGGGACAATTAACCAGTGGAACAGCTGGCCTCCAGAAATCATGGGTGTTCCACAGTGGTGGGTTTCAATTTTTTTTACAATCTCTTCTGAAGGTGCGCCCTGCTTTATGGAAGCGGCTTGCCGGCCAGGTGGGAGTGGCTTGGCAGTCATATGATTGGATGGGCGTGGCCAACTTGTAAAATGTGGTGAAACTCACTTAACGACGCTCTTGCTTAGCAACCAAAATGTTGGTTCAGAAACTCTTAGCATTTGAAGCACGCAAGTCTTAAAGCTGTCAAGTTGCAAGACCCTCGCACCCCCTAACTCTTTAGAAAAAAAACCCAGGGATGTTCAAACTTGACAGCTTTAAGACTTGTGGACTTCAACGCCCAGAATTCTTCCTCTCGCTCTTCCTCTTGATGATGTGCGGACGGGAGGGAGCTGGAACCAGTTCTAAACGGCCTTGTAGATTTGTGGAACCTCTTCTATAGAAGAGGCTAGAACTGGCAGGAACCCACCCTTGGGGTTCCATCACTGGATGTTTTAAAGAAGAGACTAGGGATCTAGTCTCTTCTTAAAAACATCCAGTGATGGAGCACCCACAATTTATGGAGGCAAACTGTTCCACCAAGTTCTCCTGCTTCAGCAGGGCCCGGACTGGAGGACTTCCAAGGTCCCTTCCAGCTTTATTCTAATTTATTGAGATAGATGCAAAGCCATTGGAGACAGGTGCAGACTGCTAACAACAGCTTGAGGCACTAGAAGTATGAATGCCTTCTAATCCTACTGAATCATCATAAATGTATGCTAAAACCAATTAGTGAAATGTTATTTGTAACTTGAAGGAAGTAACTCTGTTGTTGGAGGACAAAGAAATTTTCTGGAAGCCATTACTAGATTTAACCATACTGGAGAACTTTCACCCAGTATCTAACATTCACTTTTTAAGGAGGGATCACTTGAGAAAGTGATCATGAGATAGCTTCAGAAGATCCTGACTAAAACAGATTTTGTGGCTCCTTTCCAGTCAGGTTTCAGATTTCTGTATAGGTCTGAAACAGCATTGATCATGCTTGTTGATTATCTCTGGCACGATTGTTATGGGGGCAGTTCATCCATACTTACTCATCTTGATCTCTTGATGGCTTTCAATGGCATTGATCATGATATACTTCTGGAGCAGCTTTGGGAGCTGTGGGGTGAAAGATATTGTATTGTGCTGATTCTCTTTCTTGGATGGCTATTTCCAATTTATTTTCCTTGGGAATGATAATTCTCAACCCTACTTTGCAGGGTACTACAGGGTTTGGTTCTCTCTACCCTTCTGTTTGACATCTGCAGAAGCCTCTGGATGAGAGTATCTGTCACCATGGGGTGAGGTATTAAGTGATGCTGCTGTTGACTTTCTGTCTTGGTCTTTGGTGGCTGTGGAGGTATGGTTGGGGAAAACCGGTTTCAGCTCTCCACCCCTTGTAGGGGGCCCTGGCGGCTGACGTGGTAAGATGCTGAGCCTTGATTCCCATGAGCGAATCAACTACAGTACGTAGGGACAGGAAAGGAGCCTCACCCGATTGTCTACTGGCATTCAGGTGTCCTGCAGGTAAGATAACACTGCCTGAAAAAAATCCTTTCACAGAGGCAGCCAGCCGCTTCAGTGATCCCTGGCTAGCACGTGCCATGCGCTAACAAACATCAAAAACACCCCTTGTTCTGGATGCGGTAGCATTGCTCCAAAGAAACCCTATATGCAACGAGTGAATCCTCCTGAACTCATGAATCCTATGTGAAGAACTTCCATGTTGTGCAACAGTTTTGCCTATTTATGGACTGGGAGGCTTTACTCTTGGTCACTCACGTTATGGGCAGCTCTCAAATGGATTATGGTACAGATTGTCTTAATGAGCACTCATTTGGCGACTATATGAAATTATGGTGCTGAATGAAGCAATTTATGACCCATGACTGAAATTATGGCTGTTACAACTCTTTTGCAGTCACGTGATTGGAATCTGGTTGTTTGGCAGCCTGCTGCCTGCCCAGAGGACTCCGTGTAGTTCCTGGGGGCAGGCTGAAAAGGATCCTTCACAAAATTCAAGCAGGAGACCCTGCTTGGATTTCAGGAGGCTTTTCACCCAGCTTCCTAAAGAGCGCAGGGGGTAAAATCCATCCATGATGTTGTGTTTTTGCTTTCAAATAGGCAGGGTGAAAAGGGCTGGTTCTGAGGGACCTGGTACTGGTTGCCCATAAATTCCAGCGAGTGCAAAATGGGTAGTTATGTGTGCTCCCTGATCAGCACACATTACACCCCTGTTCTACAAGCTGTATTGGTTGCCAGTTTGCTTCCATGTTCAATTCAAAATGCTGATAATGATCTATATAAATCCCTATATAGCATGTGATGGGTCATTTGATGGACTGCCTCTTCTCAGTTACATCTGGCAAGAGTGGCAGGTCTACCAAGGAGTGTCATCTGACAAGGTCCAGAAAGATTTTTCTGTCTTGGTGCCCACCTCTTACAATACAATAGCAGAGTTGGAAGGAACCTTGGAGGTCTTCTAGTCCAACCCCCTGCCTAGGCAGGAAACCCTATACCGTTTCAGACAAATGGCTATCCAACATCTTCATAAAGACTTAAAGGACATATGTTCTGGCTGGCTTTTCGGAAAGCGTAAGGTTTCAGTTTGTGGAGCAGGGCCCTTCAGTGATTATGTTTACATGTTTATACAGCTGCTGCATATGTTTTATGGTTTTTATACAGTTTTATCATCGTTTTATATGCTTTCATGCTTTTTATTTCTATTTTGCAATTTGAAAATATAGTATTCCAATTAACAAGCAGCTAGAAAAGAACAGGAAAGATGGGCTTTATTTATTCTGCCATAATAAAAGGAAAGAAAGAAAAGTGATTACAGGAATTAAAAGGGATTAGCAATTTTCATGGTAGTGATCCATGTCTTCGAGTGCCACTCAGCCACTGCTGTGGCAATATAAAGCATTCTTGGTATATTGACATCATGCTAGCTAGGCCATGCTATAAATATCTGAAATAGAAATGGCCATTTGCCACACAGATAAAACGGGGTACTTCAGTCAAGTGGATTTGGGAACCAGTATGTATACGACATACAAAAATTAGTTTTCCAGCCATAACATCAAACAGGAGACCATAAAAATAAAAATAGAAGTTATAAAGGCTGATAATCTATCTAAAGACACACAGTTATTTAGAGGATAGGGCAGTGATGGCAAACCTATGGCACACCGAGCCATCTTTCCAGGCACAGCAGCCGTTGCCTGTTGCTCTTCTGGGTTCCAGCACGCCAGCCAGCTGGACTTTGTGCACGCCGGAAATCAGAAGAGCAGCTCCCTGGCACGCATGCACGCACTGGGAAGCTGTGCTTCTGGTTACCGGCGTGCACACGCTCACCGGCCAACTCGTTTTCATGCACGAATGCACCCCAGAAACCAGAAGACTGATGCGCATGTGCATGCTGGAAACCAGAAACTCAGCTTCCTGGTGCTCGCGTGCAAGGGAACTGCTCTTCTGGTTTCCAGCATTCCCACACGTGTGCACGTGTGCTTCCGTTTCGGCACATAGTGCCGAAAAGGTTTGCCAACATTGGGCTAGGGCAGGGGTCTGCAAAGTCGGCTCTTTTAAGACTGGTGGACTTCAACTCCCAGAGTTCCCCAGCCAGCATAGCTGGCTGGGGAATTCTGGGAGTTGAAGTCCACCATTCTTAAAAGAGCCGACTTTGCAGACCCCTGGGCTAGGGAGATAAATTTCATCACTAGAAGAAATCTAGAAGTTTTCTTAGTTCATATTTTTCAATGAAGGGCAAGGGAAGGTGAGGGGACGAACGGGATCAGGGAACTTTAGCTTTTGAAAATCTAATCGATTTAAATCGAGCTAAATATATCGAGCTAAATATATAAGTAACCCCTCCCTCCAAGATTTGACATATCATACCATGGTTTGTTTAGTTACATGTTTCTGTCGTGTTCTTGTACTGCAGTTAAAAAGCCCTCTGGATTTATTTATATATCTATTTATTTGATTTACCTGACTGAAAAGGGTAGAGATAGATCTCTTTCTCTCTCTCTTTCACTACATAAATATACAGACTCAGAATATGTGTGTACGTGTGGATATAGACTTTCTCACACACATATTCTTTTATTATATACAGCATATAGCATGCTTCATTAATCTTACACATATAGCTTTTTAAATGTACAATCAATCACAGATAGTCCTTGACTTACAACCACAATTGAGCCCAACATCTCAATTGCTGAACAAGACATTTAAGTGAGCTTTGCCCCTTTTTACGACTTCTCTTGCCACAGTTGTTAAGTGAATCAGTGCAGTTGTTAAGTTAGTAACATGGTTGTTAAGTAAATCTGGCTTTCCTTTTGCTTTTCAGAAGGTTGCAAAGACCACATGACCCCCAAGACACTGCAACCGTCATAAATATGAGTCACATGACCATGGGGAAATGCTGCAACAGTGGTAAGTGTCAAAAACAGTCATAAGTCACTTTTTTCAGTGCTGTTGTAACTTTGAACAGTCACTAAACAAACTGTTGTAAGTCGGAGACTACATGTATTTTATCATCCTCCCAGCAGACACTATTAAATATACAAGAATAATGTAATGTAAAGGAACTTGCATGAGTGCAATGCCTGGCAATAACTATGGGAATACTATTCATGTATTCATGCAAGGCACACTTTATAATTGCCAAATATAAATATTTCCATGGGAATACATGGGAATTCACAAGGTTAATAAATAAATAATTGGATGCATTAGAAATAACAATGTTAATATAAACAAGAATGGAGCATCAAGAAATCCTTCTCATTCCTTTTAGTTCTCTCTCTTTACATTTCATTGTATAATATACTTGTGAAAGTTTTTACTGGAGTTTGTGTGGATACACAGCATGGAGGTACTAATGTTTTCTTTGGGACTGTCAATTACTTTTTTTTAATCTAGCAAGATGTTATAGATTGAGATCTTTAATGATGGGGGTTAATTTAATTATTATAAAAGTCTTTACAATATTTTTTTTCTGAACATACAACATGAAATGTTTTGATTACCACTGTCAATTGTGTATTTCTATCCCAGCAACATTTTACAGATTGAGTTGCTTGATTTTGGAGACTGAGGTAAAAAATTGGGATTGTCATTTCCTAGGCGTATAAATCAAATGGGAAATACATTGAAATTTAATTAAAATGGCCTCTTTTTATATTCTATTTCTTATATCAGCCACTTGTGTGCAATCAGGACAGAATATAAACTTTATGTGCCTATTTTAAAATACACTTGGCTCTACTTTGCAATAAAACTCAGTCATCCTGGCTTTGAGGCAGCTTTTTATCTTCCAATTTCCAACATAGCTGGCATAATAAGAACCCTGCTAGATAAGGAGTAGGATCTTAATGTGGCATTTTGTTCCGGGCCTCTGCAAACAGCCATGGAAACTCTCTCTCCGATAACTCTAGGTGCTGCTGAAAGAGGCATACAGCCAGCTGTACATCAGACAGCAACCTTGGCTTGCAAATGCCAGGGTGGACTAGGCTGAATGTTGAATAGCTGTTTCTCTGTTCTATTCCGTGCCATGAGGGCACCGTTCCTTTCCCAGTATTCGCTAGTATCTGTGCAGCTAAAGTTTTTATGTGGAACAAGAGAGGGGATTATGTTCTCTTTTCACTGACATTCCAAATGTATTTAGTTGATCATACGCAATCATTCTGAAACTGAACCGTTGAGTAGTGCATAGATCTATTTATGGGTTTAGTTTCCTATACAATTCCATAGTATAACTGTGTTAAAGAAGAAAGCACCACTATATTCAATGTAGGATTTGGAATTAGTAGAAATCTCTGTATTCTGAAGTCCTTGGGCCGAATAGAGACTCATGCGATTTAGACATGAATGTATAAAATACTGAGTTACTTTTCTGCTTCATGCCATGTCCCTCGTTGTTAATTGTAATCATGTACATTTGCCAGATTTCTCTGATGCAGAGCTATTAGCAAAAATAAACTGTAGCATTTAATTAAATAAATCAATCCCAACACAACAACTAAAGAGTTATTTATACCTGTGAAACAGAAAGTTAAACAGCTCATTGAAAAAGATGAACATCGTGGCGTCATGTGGCAGGAAAAATAAAAGCAAGACATAAAAAATAAATTGTCATCTCCTGTAAATAATCTGAATGGAACCATTTCCAACTACAGTGCAAATCAATCCTAATAAAATGGCCCTGTTGTACTAGACAAATTCATCCTGTTTGTGTTGATTTATAACTCAGCTGGATTGATGATGGACCCTGGTGGAGTGGTTCCAAGTCAATTCTGTTGACTGACCTTGAATTTACACCATTTTTGATGTAACAGTTGTAGTAGAGAGATGGGGGGGGGGGGGGATAGTTCACACCAAAATGTCTGAAAATAGGATCTACCTCAAATATTAATACTGCAGGATTCATAATCATGCCCCAGACATCATTTCAGAAGGAAACAGTTGCACCTCTAACACTCACTGTAACCACCCTCCCCATTTGCCTTTTGAGGTCACCATTTTTCATTCCAATAGTTTGACTGTGAAGTCTCTTAAATCAGGGGTCTCCAACCTTTGCAACTTTAAGTCTGAAGGACTTCAGCTCCCAGAATTCTCCAGCCAGCAAAGCTGGCTGGAGAAGTCTGGAAGCTGAAGTCCTTCAGACTTAAAGTTGCAAAGGTTGGAGACCCCTGTCTTAAATCACATCAACTATTAGAACTGCTTGCCTGACCACTAAATAAACCACTTTGTGCTCACATTTTGGCCCTTTCTTAATTTGGCCCCCTCCAATATATCAGATTGCAACTCTTAGATCTCAATAAGGCAATGATATCTGGGAATTTGGAACTGCACTTCCAACCTATTTGGTTGGGAAAGCTGCTGTTAGAGATAAGGAGCCTAAAAACCAACCCTGCAGTGTAAAATAGATAGTTCATCTAACTACGAGAGAAATTCTGCTGGACCAAACTAGTCGGCATCATATTTACAACATACAGCAACTAGAAACTTTGGGGAACTCCAGAAACACAGCATTCAAGGCTCTTGGGGAGGGGTGTTGTTATACAGTAGATCTATAAGTGAAGCAAAATGACTCAACCCTCCTCCCATCAGATCTTGGCCTCCTGTTTCAATGGCCAAGTATACGTATGCTGATACTCCAAAAAAAATTGTTAGATCAGCCAAAAGCTTCCCTATCCTTAACTCCTTCTAAAAGCCATACTCATTCTTTGTCAGCAAGAATTGGAAGATTGTTCTAATGTGGGCTCCCTAGTGCTTCCTGAGTTTGCAACCATAGCCATTTGTCTGAAATGGTATAAAGTTCCTGCCCACGCAGGGGGTTGAACTAGAAGACCTACAAGGTCCCTTCTTATTTATTTATTTTATTTAAATTTATATCCCGCCCTTCTCCACAGAGGACCCAGCTCTGCTATTGTATTATTGTAAGCACCAAGGACCCTACAGTTCAACCCCAAGCTACAAATATTCTCTTCTGTTGATCGTTCTAACCTTAATCATTTTTTCAACCAATTTTTCTGAACTTTTGAAAAAGATACTCCAGTAAAGATACCAAATTTCTTGACAAGATGTATATTTTTTAGAAGACCAATAATTGACATGTGGATCTTTTAATATGGGCTGAGTTCATACACTGTCCTAAATCATAATGTGGTTACTTCAGATTAGATATAGCATGATGTTAGAAGCTCATCATTCTGGCTTATAGCATATGAAACCAATCACTGGGCAACAAATTTTGCTTTTAAAATACAGTTTAGCCTGCTGAATAAACTACCGGTAAGCCGTGGAGGAATAAATTTGACCTCCATGGAGCAAAGTGAGATACAAATGAATGATTACTTTGCATTACTAAACATGGTGATCAGACCAGAGATTAGTTTTGGTTAATGAAGAGGGTGGTTTTAGGGGCTCTTGAGTGTATACTGTTTGCATTTGTTAATGTGGTGAAGAGTGGTAGTTATTTGGTTTAGTTTGGCCAGAGTTTGTGCTGTTTCTTACTTCGAGTATCTGAGCAGAACTTTCAGTTCTAAAAAGTATGTCATCTTTTATAGCTTTATTGATTCTCCATATTGAGATCCTGGAGGATTCTACAAAAAAAGGACAATTTCCATGCAGTGTCTTCATAGCAAATAAGAAAAGGGAGGTGAAATAGTATCAGAGAATATGTTGGAATAGACTACGGTAGCAATGAAAAATGGAGCCCACAACATTTCACAAGTTCTATGTTTATGAAAGGAACTTCACTGAAGCTATATGTATGGCTACGCCTACAGTTTAAAAGGCAATGTATAAAATGTAGTTTGGATGAGGGGAGGATTATAAAGATCCATATTCAACATCAAGTCTCCTTTGTATTCAATTTATTCTTCTCATCTCTTGCCCTAAGTGTGCCTTTGAGGATGAAGTTGTGGAGTTTGAAAGCTTAATTTCAAATTAGGCTAAAATCAAACTGATGGAATAGTTTCAATCTGCTTAAAAGAGAATTCCCATATTATGATAGGCTAGCTGACAATTAGATGGCAGCAGAGAGATACATAAAACCCAGTTGGTACCTTCTGTTGGCTGCCACAATTTCTGCAGTCTAGAGATAGCAACCCTATCCTAAAGATAAGTGAGACCATGCCCTAATTCTATTTCACTTCATTTTTTTTAGCACTGAGATAAATGATGTGGGATAGTGAGGAAAATGAAACAGCAGCAGCTTCTGATGGAAAGAAACGACACAAATGTAAACACACCAATAAATATTTTAAATAAAAGGCTAGATACTTCCCCCCTCAGGAAACTTATTTTGATTAAGTGATTGATGTTTGAAATAGGTCTTACAAGACGTTCTTACTTAAGCTGCTAAATCCCTACCTGGCATTTTGAATTTTGTAGTGGAGCTATGTATTGCGTAGCAGAAAAATCCAGAGATGGCTACTAGCAGCAGGTCCAAGATCAGCACTGGGCATATTGAGGTTACTACCTAAGATGCCAGGAATTGAACTGAGACCTTCTCTATGTAAGCACATGCTTTATTCAGTGATGTTTGTTCCTTGCTGGGGTTCTGCTCTGGCTCTGCATTTACTTACCCCCAAATTTCTTTCTCACTTACGCACAAGCCAAAATTATAGATGTATATATTCTATGCGGCCACAAGTCACTTCCTCTTCCTCACTACTCTCACCATCCTATGCCAATAGATAATCTGAGCATGATTCATTCAAGGGGGGTGGGGTTAGCTACTTTGACGGAAGGAGAGAATTGTTCCTCCTATTCAAGTCCTCAAACCCACTTGAGCCAAGGGTTCATACCTTGCTGGCACAGCGCACAAAGCTGGAGCCAGAATATTCAGAGCAGCAGGGGAACTGAAAGATGCCAATGGCAAACTCAACAAAGAACTCTAGCAATCCCACACTAAACAATCTGCCTCCCACAACAACTCAGGCGCAGAAGGGAGAGCAAAGGGTGACTCAGCATAATAGATGTGAAGGGGATGCACGTTTTGCAAGAATTCAAAGCAGAGTTATCCTCTTATACCTTTTGTTTCCCCTCCCTCCCCCACAAAACTGCTTTTAAGACTTCTCACTGCAAAATAAACCATTTAAAAATCAGGCAATGACATAGCCCCCTACCCTCCCAACTGCACTCTCTGCATTCTATTATCCCATGTTTTGTGTGTCTGTTACTTTGTTTTTATGAGAGAGAAAGGCTGGATAACATATTTCCCCCTCTGATTTGTGCCTCCTTTGTGCAACCGCTTCCCACTGGCCAGGAGCAATAACAGTCTGTATACTGGGCCAGTTATTCTGCCCCATCTCTCCCCAGAGCAGGGATGTGTGTATGTGCTATGTTGTGCCACCCTACGGTCACTGTTTATAGTGCTTGGGTCTTCAGCTCAATAGGATCCCCTGGAGGTTCTCTGGATGTATTGGTTGCAACAGGCCGGTCACCTTTGAGAATAGACAGACGTTCTGAGATACTACGCATCCGAGGGAATAAGATGAAGTCGTACAAAAAGCCACCCATCAAACCACCAATAATTGGTCCAACCCAATAGACCTGGAAGAACAAAAGACAAAAGCAAGGGAAGGGAAGGCGGAAGAAGAAGGAGAAGAAAGGTTAGGCATGCAGAAACATCTTAGCGTATAGCAGAGGTTCCCAAACTTGGCAACTTTAAGACTTGTGGACTTCAACTCTCCTCCAGCATAGCTGGCTGGAGAATTCTGGGAGTTGAAGTCCACAAGTCTTAAAGTTGCCAAGTTTGGGAACCTCTGGCGTATAGCATTTCAGAAAAGAAAAATACTCCCCATTATTAGCAGATTGAAATCCTTTTCACCCATCACTGATAAATCATAAAGTACTGGCAGCCCACCCAGCAGCTCTAATCAGCTAGTCTCTTCTACTTTATTAGTCTCATCATTGAGCCTGCAAATGGATTCAAAGTAGAGCAAAGACTCTTCCATAATTACCCAACCTCAAGATTGCTCGTAATTTTTGCCACTAAGCTTAGACTCATATGTTGTCAGGTACCTGATAATTGGTATAATTTTGAAGTGAGGTCAAATAAGTTTGACATTGGGGTGCTCTGACATTTTCGGTGCCGTATCAACATTTTATTTCTTTTTGAGTCGGGCAATTGCCGGCAGAAGTCCTTCATTTTTGTTGGCAAGATTTCAGAATACATTGCCATTGCCTTCTTCCCAGGGCTGAGAGAAGGGAACTGACCCAAGATCACCCAGTTGGCTTTGTGTTTCAAGTGGAGCTAAAATTCACTGTCTCCTGGTTTCTAACCTGCTGTTTTAAAACACTGCACTAAACTGTCTTTCCCCTCTCAACTTACCCACAGCATAAAAATTGGAACTGAGTGCATTTTATTTGGGGGACTATTTAAAAATATTTACTTTTATGGAAGATTAAAATGCATCCAAGTTGCCTCTGCTATGTTCTCTCCTCAACCAAATAATATCTCACTTGGGACTTCCTGGGAGCCAAATTTCAAGAGTTTGGATGCTGCTTTGGATAAAGATAGAAAAGATTCCCCCTTCTGAAGTTGCAATTGTTTCTCCAAATTCAGAGAGGGAAAATCAAATAATCTTTCAGCCCCCGGACTGTTGTTTCAAAGAACTGTAAGATGTCATCATTTCTTATCCTTACAAACCCCTCCCTTACCCAGTGGTTGGTGAAGTTACGGGTTATGACAGCTGGGGCAAAGGATCGGGCAGGATTCATGCCAGCTCCTGTGTAGTACATCTGAAAAAAAGAGTACGGTTATGACAGGGACAGATCTTTTTTTCCATCATGCAATTCAGGTTTCTAATCCTAAAGGGTCCAACTCCCTTATTTATATGTTTGCTTAAATATTAGCATTTATATACTGCCTTTAGGCACATGCACAAGGCAAATAGTAAACACATAATAAAGCAACAATCATTTCATTACAGCACCAAAATCAAGCTTAAAAATACTATAAACTAAAAATAACGTATACCCATTGAAAGGCAGTTTAAAAGACACAATTAAAATATTGAAAGAAGTAAGCTGTTATGCTGAGTAGATTACATATAGCCACCTGGAAACACTTTCTAGCAAGTGTTTTATTTGAGTTTTGAGTTTTATTGGTTTTTTATACCGCCCTACTCCCGAAGGACTCAGGGCGGTGTACAGCCAGAATAAAAACAAATATACAAAAGTTAAAAAAGCTTTTAAAAAACATATTAAACCTTGGCCGAAACGTGGGGAAAAAAACCCCAAACTAACCCTGATTAAAATTAATAAAAATTTGAATTTAAAAAATCATGTTTTATGCCAGCCCGGCTTGTTGGAAGAAAAAGGTTTTGAGACCACGGCGGAAGGTGCGTAAGTCAGGGATAGTTCTTAATTCCGGGGGCAATTCGTTCCAGAGGACAGGTGCTCCCACGGAGAAGGCTCTGCCCCTGGATGTCGCCAGTCGGCATTGTCTAGCCGACGGCACCATGAGGAGGCCCTCTCTATGGGAGTGTACTGGCCGGTGGGAGGCTCTCGGTGGCAGAAGGCGATCTCGTAAGTACCCAGGTCCTAAGCCATGGAGCGCTTTAAAGATAGTAACCAACACCTTGAATCGCATCCGCAAGTGTGGTTCACCTGAATTCCAAGCTGAACTGATTTCATGTGGCCACATAGGCTTAATTTAAAAAGCCTTCTTCAAATCCTGGCCATGATAAAAGCTGCTCCACAAAAAGGCATGACCATCCCCAAAGATTCCCTTTGGAAGATTGGTATGCCTGTTGGGGGGGGGGAAAAACCCTTTCCCGCTGTTTTATAGATTCAAAATGGTTAAACAGAAGAAAAATAAACTGCTGGAAGAATAGGGTGCAGTTAAGAATGAGGGAAAGTATTGGGAGAACTAATCCTCCATCCAGGCCTGGTCAGGTGGCTACTACAGAGACTGCCCAAATGCATTACAGCTGGCTATACACATTGGTGCATCTTGCGTATTGAATCATTACCCCAAAGAGGTGTCCAAGTGTGAGGGAGAATCCAACTGCCAGGGCCACCGATCCTATGCGTCCGTTACGTCTCTCATCGTAGGTGGCAAAGACACAGAGGACAAACTGCAGGGTCAGGATGATTTCCACAATGGTAGCTTGGCTTACGTTTACACTAGGGTGTATCTGTAGCCAGAAGATATGTGGAAGGATAAAACCGTGAGGAACAGCAAAAGTTATCATTCATTCCATTCCTAACTACATCTTTAGGGGCTTCGGTTTCCAGAAATGAGGTCTGCATACCAGGAGGAAACACCGATTGCATTTACATCTAGAATAAGTTTGTAGAATGAAGATATTACATTTTAATAGTGCCCATGTGATTATCTGCCAGACCTCATTCTAGTTCAAACTAGAGCAGGGGTTCCCAAACTTGGCAACTTTAAGACTTGTGGACTTCAACTTCTAGAAATCTCCAGCCAGCTATGCTGGCTGGAGAATTCTGGGAGTTGAAGTCCACAAGTCTTAAAGTTGTCAAGTTTGGGAACCCCTGAACTAGAGGTTCAACAAGGTGGGGCAGGAATAAAAGAAAGTAAAATGGGTTTATAAAACAACAGGAAGTCTGTAGCTAGAAGGAAAGCTTTAGAGATGCATAGATAAATGAATGAGACAAATCTGAGAGTCTATTGACTACATCAAGTGGATAAATCAAACATAGCTGCATTTTCTAATACGGTTAGGGCAGGGGTCTGCAAAGTCGGCTCTTTTAAGACTGGTGGACTTCAACTCCCAGAATTCCCCAGCCAGCCAGGCTGGCTGGGGAATTCTGGGAGTTGAAGTCCACCAGTCTTAAAAGAGCCGACTTTGCAGACCCCTGGGTTAGGGTCACATATAGCTGATTTTCTTCCTTTAGTTCTCTCTTGTCTATAGGGTGGAGGCTGGATCCAGACAACCCCCAGGGACATGCTTTCCCAGTTAATTAATGCTGATGAGCTTTTAATCCTTATGAATCATCCTGACTTGATTTTTGGAACCTGGGGTAAATTTATATTTCAATCATTAATATAGGATTAATCATTTAATCACTCCTAAAAGCCACCTAGTAGTCCAAATTTCCACACTATACCTCTAACCAAGGAAGCATGTGTTTCATTAGTACACTAAACATTTTCCTCACCTGAGACCTGAACCCAAAATGTTCCCCATCCCTTTGTTTATCTCACCATATACATGCATACAGTATGTATGTGTTAGTGGGTAAACAAAAAGAGGAAAATGTAAGAGCGGGGATTCTTAAATCCACAAACTCCATTTCTGCTTCCAACCAGTTTTAGCTAAATTATGTCTCGCTGCCCCCACCAGCACATGCTTCAAAATTAGGAGTTCACGGGGTTGCACAGGGTAAGCCCTCTCTCCCTGTAGTAAAAGTTCAAGCACCAATGTGTGGGTTGTGAATTTGTAGACTTTCTAAATCATTGGCCTGCTTGCAGAGTCCTCTATTACTCTCAGTTGACTGGGCTTCAGGATCAGTTCTTGGCTTGAAGTATGTTTTGATGGGCACCTGTCTTTGCCAACTAGTGGATCTAATTGAGGGGGGGGTTAATTTTAATTTCTCACCATGCCACCCAAGGTGATGTTTTGGCAAACAATTAAAATGGCAACTAGACTCACTCTAGTTACCTCACTCAACTAGAGCACCAAGGAGTGAGGTAAAATGTGAATCCTTGCTAGTTTTCCTTCAGTCTACTGTCTCTCTGGCTTGTGGTCTTCTTTTTATGATATCTTTCTTTTGAGACTGGACTGGAATTAACGTTCTGTCAGTTTGCAGCCTCTCATGCTTAATGCACAGGGTGCATCCTCACCCAACCCACAAATCTCAAACTGCCCCTGGATGAATACTGGGGTCCAATTGCATACAATTTTCTCCTCAGAGTCAAGGTCTTGGAAACAGATGTTTAGCATATTTTCATGGCGGGAAAATCCATGAAATGGTGGAATTTTACAGATTCAAAAAATAAAGCACAGAGAGACTTGGAAATAATACTAACACTAATACTAATAATGCCCCTGCTGAGTTTCAAAGCAAGCAATATTTGACTTACAAGGCAACATTTATATTGACTACAGGTAGTCCCCATTTACTAATCACAATTGGGAAGGGCAACTCAGACATTAAGCAAAGCATTGGCTAAGTGAAACCACATGATTTTATTTTAGCTTTCCTTTGCTTGACAGACCTGTGAAGGTCATAAATGCCAGGAATCGTTGTAAAGTAACTTTTTCATAGTTGTAATTTCAAAGGGTCACTAAACGAGGACTATCTGTATTCTAGTGCAACAAGTAGTGGTCTAAAAACAACTAGAGGCCATGGTTTCTCCATGGAAACCTATAGCTCAATGTATTGCAAAGTGGAAAATGCTGTGTTTTGGATGCTGAGCAGAGAAATGTGCCTTGAGATTGCTTGGCAGGCAAGTGAGGGATCAAGGCCCTTCAAAAACAGCTGCCTGCCTGATCTAGCAGCAAGTCAACCAGGCAGCGCTGAGAAGCTCCGAATCAGCAAGGAAACTAATGGGTATATTTGAGTTTTTCCCATAACAAAAATGGGAGCAAATCAGTTCAATTTAGGGCTTCTCACTAGATCAGGGGTCCCCAACTTTTGCAACTTTAAGTCTGAAGGACTTCAGGTCCTAGACTTCTCCAGCCAGCTTTGCTGGCTGGAGAATTCTGGGAGCTGAAGTCCTTCAGACTTAAAGTTGCAAAGGTTGGAGACCCCTGCACTAGATGACTCAATGGTGTTAATGCACCATGACAGTGCCTTTTTTCGGCTCTGTACTCATAAAGTTGCCTTCATTTCATTCCCAGTCTGTGGGGGTTTGGTGCTCTCTGAGCTTGGTTATTTGCTTGCAGATGTTTCATTACTAACGGGGTAACATAATCAGTGATGTTGTTTAGTTAGGTAATGAAACATTTGTGAGAAAACAACCAATCTCAGAGAGGACCAAGTATTCAAAATTCAACTCTGAACTATAGAAATTCTGTTGTATTACCATAGCTGGCCTGTGAATGAGACATCACCAGCCTAAAGGCAGTCTAAAGGCAGCCTCATGATGTATAAAATCTGTTAGGCCATTAGGCTGCTACAGACAAACCTCCAAATAGAATTAAGATAGTAATATCTAAGAGAAGGATGAATACAGATGCCTTCCATTCATCTGTAACATAATTTTATCATAAGAATTCATCTAGGAATTTTAATGTTCATTGTTGCACACCTCCAAAATTTGATATCTGAAATTAGTTCACCAGCAAAATGTAAAAATATGACAGGAACAGTACATTAACAAAGAATGTATTTAAAACAATCTAATTCACTCAGACTTTGATTATTCCAAGATACATTCCTAGTACAATTTCCGTTCAGATAATTGATATTTAAATATGTGGCAATTATTGTTCAAATCCAAAATATGTCAATTCAAAATCCATAATTAAAAAGCTTTTAAACTCAGCTGAAACGCTAGTCTGAGGGCTTCTAAATACAGTACTTTTGTCTCCTGAAAACAGTTCATTTACTACAAAAAGGGAATTTATTGTCCAAGGGAAACTGGCGCTATTCAAGGGAAGCTTTTAATATGCCATTACCCTATCAAAGGATGAGAATCCTGAACTTCATCTTTCACTTGAAATGTTCCTGTGTTTTTGTACAAGCTTCTAACTTTACTTTTTTTACATAAACAAAAGTAAGTTTCACAATTAGTAATAGCGATAGTATTAGCTGATTTCCATCAGGGAATGTCCTAGCAGTAGAGTGGGTTTTTTACATCAAGAATGGAAGGGTTTTCACATAGAAAAATTCATTAGATTTAATACTAACTCACGCATAATATTTTTTTTTATTTGCTAAATTTATATGCTGCCCATCTCACTATCAAGCAAATCTGGGCTTTTGGGTAATATAGATGAAACCCTTCAAATTAAGATTGTTTTTAACAAGAACAATGTTCTCTGATATGATCAACTAGCCAGCTGGGAAATCCAAAGATTTGGTTGGGAAAACAATGCTTGCTTTTCTTTCGAAATGTAGTAGAAGTGATTTACTTCAAAACTAACTGCAGATCTGATTTAAAGTTACAACAATAACATTCTTTCATGAAAAGTGCCTTTGATATTACCCTTACCATCCTAAAAAAATAATCTGCATCTCTCTCATCCTCCCTCTCTTTAACTAATTTTCTTAATATATCCAATTACATTGATATCAAATTCTATCGTATTGTCCTTTATGTCTGTACTCATAGAAAGACATATATTGAGTATCCTGGGCAATCTGGCTTTTACCCAATAACTACCCCAAGATTCTTCTTGAGATGAAAAATACTATACCCATGAAAATTTCAATCCTTGTTTCAAGTTCTATACTAGCAGCTTCATCCTTCTAGATTTAGGGTTAACAAGCCCTCCTACATGGGATATACTTTGTACCTTCTCCCAATAATCTCCCTAGTAATCCAGATTTTGTAGGGCAATGTGTGCAGCCCTTTAGAGAATTTCCTACACACAGCAATGCTAACTCATTTCTTGCCTGCAGCTGTAGGGATGTCCCCCTCTTAAAAACATTTTGAGACAGCTTTGCATGATCCCATTACCGTGTTGAGTGCCAGGTTACCCCGTAGTGCTGCCGGGGTGACTCCATAAAGCACAGCTGCACCGGCCAGTCCTCCCAACACCTGGGCCACCACGTAGAAGACGGCACGGAAGAGGGAAAGCTGCGAGCCCAACAGAAAGGCCATCGTAACAGCTGGGTTGATGTGGGCACCGCTTACATGGCCTAGAGACTGCACCATGGTGGCTGCTACCAAGCCAAAAGCCAGGGCCACCTGTAGAACATTTGAGGGGCCAACAATCCAGCGAAGGGAAGCCCCCAGCCCAAAAAACACATAGAACATAGTCCCGAAGAACTCGGCAAAAATGGCTCTCCAAAAGGAGGATAAGCGTGCCTCCCACATGACGGGTCAGGAGGAGGACAGAGACTGAGCAGGGTGCAGCAGGATGGTCTTGAAGCTCACTGCTGCTTGCTGCACCACCCCTCCACCTAAGCCCCTTGTTTTGTATTGTGGCTGTGAACTTTATAAGGTTTGCTAGTATAGTCCAGCCCAGGAGGTGGGAACTCAGATTGACTGTTTGGAATCTCTTAACTCTTCACTGTCTGACCTCAGGGTTTAGGCATAAGCCAATTCCTAGCTCCTGTAACTCCAATAATTTGAACCCTTTCACTTCCAATTTTTCCCTTTTCCTTGCTTAGATGATTTACTTCCATTTTCTTCTTAGCAATTATGGTAGTATAAGATCCCATACAAAATGGCTCCAGTGGCATTCATTGGGAAGTAGGGGAGGTAGTTTGGAGTCCTCCTTCACAATCCACACCAGCGGCTTGGAGGGTACTAAAGGGGCACTTGCATGTCCTTCCCAATGCAGAGGTGCATGAGAGGGAAACAAGCTAATTTCCAACATTTGCAAGCAGCCAGAGGTTTTGACTACTTGTGACATGTCATTTTTGGATCATGTGTGTGATTGCCAGGGAAGTGTCTGCTGCAGTCATCGTATATTGTCTCTTTAATTTTTTCCATTGCTGAATTGAAGCGCTCTCAACTAATTCATGAGTTGTCAGAAAACTATACTGTATGGAATTTGCTATTTTCATGGATGATCACTGCGGTACTATATCTCTGTTGCCTCTGAGTGCACCTCCACCGCCACCTAAGTGTATCCAGTAGGTACTGAACATACTTCTTTGTATGTTGCCTTTGTCTCGTTATAGGAACATGAAGATAACTTTGGTTGTCCTGGAATGCAAGTAGTGTTTTCAACGTTATGCCGGCAGAAGGCCTTCCATATGGATAGTCTTAAGAACATGGAGAAAGGGGCTTGAAATGATGTAGTCAGGATTGATCTGTCAGGTTTGCATTCAGCTTCCTCCTTTCATTTGGGCACTGGGTTGTGCACCTGTGGTGCCTGCCTGTTTTGGCATGGACAGAAACCAGGTTTCTGCAGCCAATTTGTGGTTTATTTTTTGTTGCTGTTATAATAATCCCATCAGTTGAAATTGTTGCTTCCTAAACTGAGAAACTATAACCCAAAGCACCAGACAGAAGGACATTTCAGATGGACAGAGGGCCTTCCTCTGATTTTCTGTTGTTCTATGTGGAAGATTGGAACCCAACTTCTGCAACTGCTCTAGATGCTATGTTTTGAAGAATAGATTGACTTGTCCACCTGCACACAGATTGGAAAAAAACCCATTCTCAAAATACAACTCTTTAACTATACTTATCCAGTGTTGCACAACTCTGGTTGATTGCTAGATGGAAGCCAAGATCTCTCTCTTACCACTTAATATCAGTAGGTTGACAGATCAATAGAGTAATTATTTTGGGGAAATGTTATGGCATGTATTAAAGAACCCCACAGAGTTTAATACTTCTTTTACATATACCCAGTTCTTAGGAACATTATGTCAGTGGCCACAACTAAGCAGCACAAATTATTAATGAAGGATGGTTATGTTGCAGTCAAGACAGACAACTCTTCATTGTCAACTAGTAGTCATTAGACCAATAGTTCAACAGAACTTTGGAAAAACGAACAGGAGAAAAAGGATTGGGGAGAGTGCTGGAATCTTACTCCAGCATATATCCTATACCGTGATTAGGGATTGATGACATTCAGATTTTGGCCAGTGGGGAAACCAATCCCTGCCTATACAGCATTATGCAGTATAATTGTATAGTCAGCAACATGGGAAGGTCCTATCCTGGATACCCAGTAAAGATGCATTCTGGGATAGCAAGATTTAAGGTGATAGGGTTTCCTCAAGGTTCCAGAAGAAAAGGAAAGCACTACAGAAACATATGCCTGGAAATGTTTGTGTCAGTTCTCTGCTACACCAGATTTACCTCCAACATCATAGAGTTTTGTGTAGGATTAAATGGTTAGAGAAATCAAGGCGACTGGGACTTCTATTCCTGCCTTAGGCATGAAAACTGGCTGGGTGTCTTTGGGCCAGTCATTCTCTTATAGCCCATCTCACCTCAAAGGGCTGTTGTGGTGGGGAAAATAGGAGGAGGAAGGAGTATTAGGAATCTTCACCACCTTGAGTTATTCATAAAAACAATAAAGGTGGAATAAAAATCTAATAAATAATAGATTTTGCACACCTTGTGACTATTCTTGAATAAATGGGGAGCAGGGGAAGAGAAATGCTGCATTAAGAAAGTATTAAGGCTGTCTCACTCGTGGGCTGGAGGCAAGATGAAGGCAGCAACATTGGGACTGGGGAGAAAAATAATTGCTGTCAGGGGCAAGTTTATGCTAAAGTTAGGTATGAGTAGGAAAAGACTCATCTTTCTTAAGATTCTTTATGAAATTGTTTCTGACTAGGACTGGAAACTGAAGACATGTCAGGTGTTTATAATTTTAGGTTTCCTGTATCCCCCTCTTTCTTCCTGTATTCCTTCATAGGATACAGCGAGGTAAGAGCTGTTCCACTATTTCCAGCCTAGTTTGAGCACAGAACTGTCAACATGCCATTAGCAGTTTTCAAAAAATACCAATATATTGCTTTGTTTTGTAGCTCTGAACCAATTTCTCTTTATATCGTTGGACACTTTTCTCCTAGAAGATTGGGTGGGTAGACCTATCATGATCATTGATTAAAATCTGAATGTTTTTGCTTCTGATATTTTTCCTAGAGTTAGGTCAGGGGTGGGCAAACTTTGCAACTTTAAGTCTGAAGGACGTCAGCTCCCAGAATTCAGCTCCCAGAATTCCCAGAGAAGTCTGGGAGCTGAAGTCCTTCAGACTTAAAGTTGCAAAGTTTGCCCACCCCTGAGTTAGGTACAGGTTTGAAAAGCTCCCCTCTCTTGACAAAACACTTTGTGAGATTGTTTTGACTGGCACTGAACACTGGAATCACGTCTGATGTTGTATGGTGTTCTTGTGTTTGCTGTACAGTATTTCCCCCCCCTCCCAGCTGTCTTCTGATATTTTTTTCTTTTGAAACAATTTACTCATTATCAATCCCAGAATCTATATAGCATCTTTAATATAGGATTGCACAACTGATTTCACAATTTGGTTGAATTAAAATTCTCATAATGCTGGTCATCGCAGTGAGTTGATGCAAGGTGGTAGGAGCTATCAGTACAAACATTACTTTATCTCAGGGATTCCCGCAGTTCTATCCAATTTATACACTACCTATTTCTCCTCCACTATCTAACCTCCCCCCTCCGAGCTTACAGCTATTTTTAGAGTTATTTTTAGACTGAGATCTAATGATTTTAGCTCATAAGCTGGGGGATAGCATTATTGAACAACTGTGGAGGATGATAGCTATTAACTATAAATATTATTGTTATGGTTTAAAATAGAGCAAAATAAACTGGTACTCACTAGATGGGATGGGATGGGATCCTAATGGCCAAGATATAATTATGGTTCCTGAGTATTAGTTTGGTAACTAAGGCTTACTTTAGTTGTAGGGAGTTTCTGCTAATGCTACCCTGCTAGCTGTTGGAATAAGCAAACATAAGGAACTGTTGAGAAGGTTCTACTATATTTCAGCCTTCCCAAACCTACTGTTTTGCTGATGTATTGAACTTCAACTCCCTACCATATCACCAATAATTCCTACCAACAAAATATGTTACAGATAAGCAGCTCTTTGTAGTCTATACTCCATTACCATCCCTGCGGTTCAGCTATTATGTTGAATGACATCAGAGATCTCTCTGTGAACCAAACAAAATATGCCATTTTCTGCCATAAGGCAAGGTAAGCAGGCTACTTGAGTCTCTGTCGCTTGGCTGAACGTCTCTTCTGCAACCCCAGAGTGGTATTATCTACATGGTTTTCAATGGAAATGAAGAAAAAAGCCAACCAATATGGGAGCCCTGCCAAAGGTAGTCTTCAACCCACAAAAGTTACAGATAAGAAAAATATTGTCTGGATCCCTGTAACATTGAGGCAGGGCAATTGTATAATTTAAAAAATCTTAAGAGGAAGCGCCGGGATGTATGAGGAAATACCTTGGCAGAATTGATCCTGCCCATCCAGACAAGGTATCGAGAGAGTCTTTTACAGGTCCTTTCTCCTCCCAAGGTACACAGAGTAAGAACCAGGCGGCAGCCTCCAGAGGGATGGCCCCCGTTTTATGGAATATTCTCCTCCTGGAGGTCCAGATGACCCCTGCCCTGCTTCAACGAGCTAAAACAATTCTAATCCATGTTATGTTCCCCCCTTAGCTCATTAGTGTAGTTCTGTGGGTTTCTGGGATGTTTAATTTTTGGATAGTTAATTATAATTATATTATTTTTATTATTATTATTATTCCTCTTCTATCATTGCTCTTGACCTTGTCACGCCCTGCTCAGAATCCACTGGGATTGAGGCCAGTTATAAAAATAAATAAACGAATGAATAAGCAAATCATGCTAAACTAAGAGAACAGCCAAGGTAGGAGTACATCTGTGGAGGTGGGGTCTTATGGGTTAACTGCTCAGTGGAAGGGATGTGGATAAAACCAGCAGGGCCCTCTGTGCTTCAAAAGAGGCCTCTCTGGAATATTTGTCACCGTAGCATTTTGAAGCAGCTATTTAATCAGAACTGTTCAACAGACTCTAATTCTCTTTCTGCTGTAGGGGATTTATCCGCCTGCTCTGGGATTGGGCAGGTTGAGGAAAAACTGCCAAGTCGGAAAGAAGCAAGGACAATGGGATATGCTGGGCTCAGCATTTGACCAGGGCCAGCGTGTTTGAAGGACACAGGAGAGGAGAATCAGCATATGCATGCTCAATCACAATCTCGTATTTTATTGCACATCAGGTTCAGGGGTGGGTGTGAGTGTGTTGGCTTAGGCCTCTTGTCAAACTCCATCCATCTGGCAAAGAGAAACACGCTGCTTTTCCTGAAATGTTTGCTCAGAATCTGTTCTGGCTTTGACTAGAACTCTGGATCCGCTAAGCTGAATTTTGGAAGAAGAAAAAAAAAAAGTTTGCATAACATTCTGAAGGGAAGAATTTGGAACCTAGGCACTGGTCCTGAATACTTGAGTATCCGCAATCTAATTGAGGAGTAAAGGAGTAATATTGCAGCTGGTTGTCAAGCAATCGGAAATTAGAAATTCTTGACCATCTAAAAGTCTGCAAAGATTCTCAGCCATCCAGATCATGGCTGTCCCAAAGGTGCTTTTTCAGGCAGCAACTGGGCTTTCTTGTTTCTGGAAACTGGACTTTCCATTTCTGAGAAGCGAAGTGTCTTCAAAAGAAAAAACAAGAAAGTCCAATTGCCACCTGAAAAAGCACCTTTGGGTCGTGACAATCTACTCTTAATTGCCCATAGATACACCAGTACACACTATAGTATACCATACAGTAGTATAATACAGATGAGACACCAATCTGGAGAGAAGTTTTTGTCCAAGGCCGTGCAATAAAATAAAAAGCAGAGTTTGGAACAGAAGGCAGGAGACCTCGTTTCCAGTCCTTTCTGTCAGATTATTATATCTGACCTTAGAACAGAAACTGGAACAACCATTTTTTTTCGTAGCTCTTCTGAAGATCTACCTCACTCAATCATGGGATCAGCAATTGAGGGGGGCAATGACTCATGGTCTACCCATTTCTAGGGCATATCATGAGCACCCCCATAAAACCGTTGCCATCACAAGACTGATCAAGGACAAAATACTCAACTACTGGACAGTAGAACATTTACTAGGCTTTCCCCAAATCGGGAGGCCCTGCTACCAGACCTTACTTGTACCCCTTTTTCTTGGCATGTACTTCCAAACGAAGCACTGGGCTCCTATGTAGCAATCATTTTTAGTCTCTAAGGATGCTTCTGAGATCTTTGTGGGATTTACATGAGATTTACATGTGTTTTAAATTCAGTGTATATAAAATCAGTCAGGTGATTGGAGACTGATGATGGCAAAGGAGGAGTCTCCAACTATAATGAAGCTGACAAGCATCATGCTAACTTATCTAAAAACAATGAGAACCTAAGAATCCTGGCTTTTATCCTTCCTTGGATTACTCTATTTGATACTATTTCTGTTGTAAACTGTGAACAGAATCAGAATTCTGGTAGGGTCATGATGGCAGTGCTGTGCTTTAAGAGCACCAACCTCAAAACACTTAATGCCAATGCAGATATAAATATATATGAAGCTGCATAAGGTGGAAGGAAGCTGGAAGCTGAACAGAGGCTTTACAAGAAGACGAAGAGATGGGGAATTGCTGTAGCTTTCTACTCAGTGCCATGTTCTTCCTTGTCTGGCGATTTAGCCTGAGCAGCAACAGAGAGTGAAGACCGAGACATGCTGGCCGCCTCCACAATCTCAATGTCACGACAGGTCAGGCAGGCAACAAGCTTTTCCCGTGAAGCACTGTCAGCAAAGAAGAATTCATAGGATACTCCAGCCAGAACCGCACCCAGAATAGGGCCGAGCCAATACACCTGGAAAGTGGGAATGAGAGATTGTGTGAGAGCCATGATGTAGTTTCTGAAGCAGTATATATCAGCCCTTGGAAGGGTGGGAGAAGATCACACAAGAGTCAACAGATTAGCAAGAACGTGGTTGTAAAGGATCCTAGTAAGGCTCAAGCAACATACTGGTAAGCATAAAGGAAGAGTAGTAGAAAGAGAGAGAAAAGCAGAGAAACCCATATTGGAGTGGGGAAATACCTAACACTGGCTGGAACGAGTAAAGATGGGAGTGTAAGGTAAACCTAAATACTATTTTAAACAATGGAAATTTGTGTCTCTATTCTCCAGCAAGTTCTGGGTAGCCTTATATTAATACCTTGAAAATTCAATATAGCAACAGAAAAAATACTTTAAAAGTATAGAGATTATAGATTATAGATTCAAATGCTGGATATAATCATCCATTCAAGGTCGTCCTAAATCGGAACTTCCAGAAAGTTATCTGACAGGGAAAAGGAGTTTCTCTTGGGTAGGCAATCCAGAGACAGCTACTAAAATTGACCCCACTCCCTCCAGGGCACCCAAGAGATGGAAAATCTCCGGCTATTCTTCTCCTTAGGAATAAGCCATTCTCCTCCATTGCAGCGACCACTCACCCAATGATGTTCCCAGAATCCTGTGATGACAGCTGGACCCAAAGATCGGGCTGGATTCATACTGCCTCCAGAGAAGGTACCCTAGGAAATATAAGTTTGATACAAAACTGCAATGGGGTTTCAGTTCCTCTCTTGGAGGATTATTCTATGAAGTTTTTCCTGTTTTTGTTTTTGTTTTTTTTAAAGGCCGTCTTTCTAGTTGTTGCTGGAGCATTGGCTGAGCTTCAGGATTATTCTTGGCTGGAACCAATTTGGGATAGTGGGGAAGGTGATAGCCTAGGAAAGAGGAGACTACGAGTTCTAATTCCACCTTTGACAGGAAAACCAGCTGTTTGACTTCAGGCCATTCACTCTCAGGCTAACCCATCTCACAGAGTTGTTCTGGAGCAGGGGTCCCCAACCTTTGCAACTTTAAGTCTGAAGGACTTCAACTCCCAGACTTCTCCAGCCAGCTTTGCTGGCTGGAGAATTCTGGGAGTGGAAGTCCTTCAGACTTAAAGTTGCAAAGGTTGGGGACCCCTGTTCTGGAGGAAATAGGAGGTAGGAATATTTGGCATGTTCTCTGCCTTGTTATATGTAAGAAAGGTGGAATAAAATAACAATAGTAACAAGATCAATATTCCAGAAAGGATCCACAAACAGTTCAGTAAAGAGGATGACCTTGCCAGAGAGAGAAAAGACTAAAATGTGGCCAAGGGGAGAGCTGCAGTATTTCTTGATCTACTCTACCTTTTAGGACTGACTGTATTACGCATTGTAATTTTTAATAGGAGGAAGAAATGTATTAAATACATAGGTAGTAATCGAATTAATGACATTTTTCAATTAACATGTAAATTACATTTAAACAGAGTTTAGGTTTTTGTCCTGGGGAAATCCATTTCTTTGCTTAATGCCAACTATATTTGGAAACTTCACCTCAGGAACAGGTGTGGCATACAAGGCTCTAAAACACCGTACAATTGTATGTAATATGTATACACAGAGGGAGATATAAAACCCTCAAATTTTATCTGCATTTTATGCATTCCCCCTCCCCCCCCCCCCCCCCAATTTGTGATATTCAATCTGTTGAGATTTTGAGCATTTTTAAGGTATTGGTGTCAGGCTCTGTACCAAGAACACCATAGAGCAGTGATGCAGTGGTGGGTTTCTGCAGGCTCGCACCTACTCGCGAGAGCCGGTTGGTGAAATTTAGAGAACCGGTGAGAGGGGGTTCCACCGGCGTACCTGGAAGTAAATCTGGCCCACCGCTGCCAGTGACCCAACGGGAAGGAAAGGAAATGAAAGGGAAGGAAGGAAGGAAAGAAAGAAAGAAAGAAAGAAAGAAAGAAAGAAAGAAAGAAAGAAAGAAAGAAAGAAAGAAAGAAAGAAAGAAAGAAAGAAATTATCATCACAATTGAATCCAAAATTTTGGTTGCTAAGCAAGAGCGTTGTTAAACGAGTTTCACCACATTTTAAAAGGTGGCCACTCCCACCCTGTCACTGACTGCCAAGCCACGCCCACAAAATAGGCCACACCTACAGTGTAGGTTCTAAAACAATTTGAAACCCACCACTGAGTGATGGCTAACCTTTTTTGGCTCGCGTGCCAAAAGCGGGGGGAGCGCAGGGGGGTAGTGCGTGGGTGTGCCACATCCACAATGCTATGTGTGTGACCCCTTGCTTTTGGCACACCTTTTTTGCCCTCCCCAGGCTCCAGAGGCTTTCTAGGAGCCTGGGGAGGGTGAAAACAGAATCCCCCCCACCTCCAGAGGCATCAGGAGCTTCCCTGAAGCCTCCAGAGGGCCAAAACGGCCTCAAAAGAAGGCCTGTCAGCTGGCCAGCACACAAGCGCACTGGAGCTGACAGGGCATTGCCTTGCGTGCTCTAAGAAATGGTTCCGCGTGCCACCTGTGGCACCCGTGCCATAGGTTCGCCATCACGGCTATAGAGCAATCCAGCCACAATTCAGTTCTTTATTTGCTTACACACAGTATACAGAATCTTGCCACAGTAACCTTTACTACTATCACCCTGATGGAGATACCCTGGGAGATTTAGGAAGTGGCTGTCTTAACTCTCTTCCTCTGTCTCCTATCCAGCTCTGGGCTGTGATGCCTCTTGTCTTGCCCCAATTCTTGGACTGGGCTTCCTCCTTCCTTGAGTTTGTTTGGAGGCTCTAGCGAGGAAGCGCACCTATCATATACCCTTGACCAAAGATCGGTACATTCCTTCTATCTGGGATGGTCGTCCTCTTCTACTGAGCACGCAGCTTTGGGAGGGACGCACATGGAGCAGTGAGGGAGGAAGGGGACACCAGTCTAGCCAGCCAGATCAGCCGAATCAACCCTGGCAATCAATGGGGTGACAGATGTCGCAGCCAGATTGCCCTCACATCCTGGCTTCCTCTTTCCTGAGAAACTGCCACTTCACTGTAATTTATCATATGAGTTCTCCCTTTGAAGGGACCATCCCTTACAATTAATTATTTATTTTAGTTTTCGGTGGGGCTCCAAGAGCTCAAGGCAGTATACTCTGCACTCCTTCCTCCTGCTTTTTCCTACCACACAATTCTGTTGGGTGGGTTGGGCGAAGAGAATGAGAGGGAGGGAGACTTACAATTATCCGAGGAGCTTTTAAGTCCAAAGTGAACTAGAATTGGAATTTTCCTGGTTCTAGCCTGTAAAGGAGTGTGGGAATGACCTTGGGAGACAGGAGGAAGACTGGATAATTATCATGTAACAGGTTTCTTTTTTTAATGAGAGGAGAAACTTTCAGTCTTGCAAGATTCTGTTAACATAACCTTACAATAAAGAAAGAGCTAGTAATTCTGCTTACTATTCTTGTCTGGACTATCTCACCAGGCTAACATAGACTAACTGTGAGAAATGAACATATTTTTCTTTATTACAGTTAAAGGCCAGCCACTTAAGATAGCTTCCTAAAATATCCAGATAATAAAGCAGCACGCAGTATAACACATAGGAATGTAAAAATCAATAGGGAATTATATGCTACAATTGCTGAGAGAGATGGATTACGGTTTTGCCACTGACTGTTCATTATCTGTTGCTGCGCAAAGCTGCTATGCAAAAGTTTACAACCGTAGAAGTAGCAGGAGGCTGCATGTCCCTGGGTAGTTTAATGGGCAAAATAGGTTTACTGTTTAGATCTCTATAAAATGTACAATATAGCAAGACATGCTCAACTGGTTTGACCAGCCATGAAGGGCAGATGTGCTCCTGGTAGGGGTTCCTATTAAAGCTGCCTTCCAGCTGCGTGGATGAAAGTAAGTTAAATTAAGCCTGAGAAAAAGCTCTGTGATAGGCATTTTCAAGGTGGCAAGACACCGCGTTTGGTAGGCTTAGGCTGCAGATTCAAATTGGGAATACTAAAACACTCAACAATCTAATACCTACAGAAGTAGGTTCAATTCATTTTGTTACTTTGCCTTCCAGGACTTTCTCTTTAAGAATCACTCCAGTTTTGTTTGCTGTCCATGGACAGCAAAAAAACAGAACAAAACCTGTGGATAAAAGCTGTAATTGCACTTTTTACAAAGGGATCCACATACAGAGGATGAGCTCCACTGAACAAAAATGAAGCAGTAGACCAGGATTAAAGATCACCAGCTGAACACAAGCGTCTAACTTAGTTGACCTCAATTAAAATCCACCTTAATTAAATTTTGCTACATGGAACCTATTTGGGAGGGATCTAGAGCTATGGTACCGTGAAATTGGGTGCACTTTGGAGCCCTTATTTGCCAGGGCTCTTACCGCAGCCAGAGCTCCTGCTATCACAGAGAAACCAATAGCCAAGATCCCAACAGGCTCCCCCAGTTCATGCCTCCGGTGATCTTCTACAGCAAAAATGGTGAGAGCCAGCTGGAAAGTGGAAAACAGCTCCATCCCCAGAGCCTGTCCAGCATTCCCCTCAGTGCTGACCTAAAAGGAAGAATGGAAAGAAGGAAGGGTTAAAAGAGTAGGCAGAGATTTTTTGCAAGTCATCCAAGGGTTTGACATATTAACCTGCGTAAGTTTTTACGGCCCCATAAAATATTCTGCAGTCCAAATGTTAACTGTTGAAACTATGCAGAGGCTACTTGGATACAAGGCTGCTTGGGGTATACATCCTAGAAGAAAGCCGTGGCTAGCTATTTTCACATTGTTGCTAAGAAATCTATGAATTTAGCAGAAATCAGAGTTTACTTGTATGATTTCAAAACAGTTAATTTACAATATTTTGAGACGGGTTATATTAGACCGTATGATTTTAAATTTGTATTGTATTTTTATTTATTTATTATTATTAAAAGATTAATATTTTTTAAATTTGGTTATATTAACAGAACTGGTGTAATCAAAACAATTCAGATATTAACTGATGAGATACAAAATGAATAGGCAGGCACAGTTCAAAAACGATATGGGGAAAATGTAATTAAACTCATACAAATAAGTTTACTCTTTATTTTGTCATTATTACAGGACAGCTAATGGTTTATTCTTTGCTATGCTTGAAAATATGCGATGCCCATCTTAGATTAAGACTAAAACATAACCTTTATAAATTGTGCATAGTCATAGGAAATAAGTATCTTTATTTTTTTTCTGGGTGTCTTTCAATGGGGGTTCAGTGGCTCACCTGGGCTTGTCAGCTGCAAAAGCTGGCAGCTCAGGTTCAAGACAAGTGCATATGATGTACCTAAGCGCCCCGCAGCAGTGTGAACACCCATCCTCAGTCCAGCTTCTGACAACAGTTTGAAAGCATGCAAATGTGAGTAGAGGGAAAGGCAGAGGAAGAAATCTATATAGATACGTAATTGTAATAGATTGTATTTCTCTCAGACATTTGCCCAGCAGGCTAAACTGGAGCCATTGAAAGGTAAAAAGGTAAAAAGGTAAAGGAGTCCCTGCAGATTTTATTGTGCTAGTTATTGCTGATTATAAGGGGTGGTGCTCATCTCTGCTTCAAGGCCATTCAGCCAGCACTGTTCAATGACATTCCACAGCATGTTATCACGGAGTGCTGTTACCGTCCCGCACAATTATGCTGGTACCTATTTATCTACTCACATTTGCATGCTTTCAAAGTGCTAGGTTGGCAGGAGCTGGAACGAGGATGGGAGCTCACCCTGTTGTGTGGCGCTCAGGTACATCCTATGCACCTATCTTGAACCTGGGCTGCTAGCTTTTCCAGCTGACAAGCCCAGCTGAGCCATGAACCACCATTGAAAGAGGTCCAGAAAAAAATAAAGGTACTTATTTTAATTGCAAAAAAGCAAAGCAGCTATTTCAAACAACTTCCAGTGACTGTTGTGTATCAAAAGAGTGTGATTGATATATATAGGGTGGAAGGGCGACGCTTTCGAAACCGCAGACCGAAGCCTGAAGATGGCAAGTGAGATCTTGCCGAAACATTGCAAAAACTATTGCATACTTACACGGGAAAACACCCGAAGACAGCAATACTAGCATAAATACACCGGTGAAAATATATATATATATATGTTAAATTTCTTTAAGGGATGATTAATAATAATTAATTAAGAGACCAGGATGGATCCATTTCGGGCTCCTTAGCCCTCGTCAGCTGGCCATACTTCCCTACAGGGATTTGAACTGGTGCTCTCCAGCATTCGAAGCAGGCTTCTCTATGCCTTGAGCTAACCAGTATCCCTGATTACATCATCCTTTCTACAGGACTTTATTGATGAAGTGGATATTTTGTTACAGCTTCCTGTTAGGCCTATTTAAGGGAGGAGACAAACTTGTCATCCTTCTCTGTCCTTCGACTCAACCTAGAGACCATCCAGAC
The DNA here is from genome assembly GCA_039707465.1 of Rhabdophis nuchalis. Classification (NCBI taxonomy): domain Eukaryota; kingdom Metazoa; phylum Chordata; class Lepidosauria; order Squamata; family Natricidae; genus Rhabdophis; species Rhabdophis nuchalis. The sequence continues at coordinate 169,318,070 of CM077646.1, forward strand.
AGAGACCTATTAAATTGCTGCTGTCTTTTTAGATATGTGTTAAATTTCTTTAAGGGATGATTAATAATAATTAATTAAGAGACCAGGATGGATCCATTTCGGGCTCCTTAGCCCTCGTCAGCTGGCCATACTTCCCTACAGGGATTTGAACTGGTGCTCTCCAGCATTCGAAGCAGGGTTCTCTATGCCTTGAGCTAACCAGTATCCCTGATTACATCATCCTTTCTACAGGACTTTATTGATGAAGTGGATATTTTGTTACAGCTTCCTGTTAGGCCTATTTAAGGGAGGAGACAAACTTGTCATCCTTCTCTGTCCTTCGACTCAACCTAGAGACCATCCAGACAGAGACCTATTAAATTGCTGCTGTCTTTTTAGATATGTGTTAAATTTCTTTAAGGGATGATTAATAATAATTAATTAAGAGACCAGGATGGATCCATTTCGGGCTCCTTAGCCCTCGTCAGCTGGCCATACTTCCCTACAGGGATTTGAACTGGTGCTCTCCAGCATTCGAAGCAGGGTTCTCTATGCCTTGAGCTAACCAGTATCCCTGATTACATCATCCTTTCTACAGGACTTTATTGATGAAGTGGATATTTTGTTACAGCTTCCTGTTAGGCCTATTTAAGGGAGGAGACAAACTTGTCATCCTTCTCTGTCCTTCGACTCAACCTAGAGACCATCCAGACAGAGACCTATTAAATTGCTGCTGTCTTTTTAGATATGTGTTAAATTTCTTTAAGGGATGATTAATAATAATTAATTAAGAGACCAGGATGGATCCATTTCGGGCTCCTTAGCCCTCATCAGCTGGCCATACTTCCCCACAGGGATTTGAACTGGTGCTCTCCAGCATTCAAGGCATAGAGAAGCCTGCTTCGAATGCTGGAGAGCACCAGTTCAAATCCGAATTTCGAAGGCGTCGCCCTTCCACCTTATATATATTAATCACACTCTTTATATATATATATATATATATATATATATATATATATATATATATATATATATATATATATATATATATATATATATATATATATATATATATATATATGAGTGATAATTATCACAGCTCCTGTTCAGAGGTCCCTTTAAGGGGAGGAGACTCAACGTCATCCCTCTCTGCCCTTCGACTCATCCTAGAGATCATCCAGACAGAGAGCCTAATTAGATTACTGCTATGTGACATTTTTTAGATATGTGTTAGCTTATTAAGGGCTGAAAATAAAGAGACCAGGATGGATCCATTTCAGGCTTATTAGCCTTCTTCAGCTGGCCATACTCCTTCTACTGGGATTTGAACTGGTGCTTTCCAGCATATGAGACAGGCTTCTCTATGCCTTGAGCTATCCAGTATCCCTGATATATCAGCCAATTTACAGGACTCTTAAATGAGAGATAATTATCACAGCTCCTGTTCAGAGGTTCCTTTAAGGGGAGGAGACTCAACGTCATCCCTCTCTGCCCTTCGACTCATCCTAGAGATCATCCAGACAGAGAACCTAATTAGATTACTGCTGTGTGACATTTTTTAGATATGTGTTAGCTTATTAAGGGCTGAAAATATATATATGTTTGATTTTTTTTAATCTCTGGGTTGAGTCGAAGGGCAGAGAGGGATGATGTTAAGTCCCCTTAAAGGGACCCTGAACAGGAGCTGTGATAATTATTCTCTCATATATATATATATATATATATATATGAGAGAATAATTATCACAGCTCCTGTTCAGGAGCTGTATATGAAAACATATATATATATATGTTTTCGTAGGTTTTCACGGGTATAGGTATGTAGATTTTGGTTTATTCGGGTCTTTTCCCGTGTAAAATTAAAGGTGTTTTTGCAACGTTTCGATGGGATCACCCCCATCATCATCAGGCTTTGGCTTCTGCCTTTTGCAAATGAACTGCATTTGAAATGGCAGTTTTTCTGTAAGTGGAGGTGGGAGGGGTTGGAATGTTGGCTCTGCTACTTTTAAACCGATTGGTTGGCTGATTTGCCACATCCTGATTGGTAGCTGGAGTTTGTTGAGAGTGATTGATGATGGTGTCAGTGTTTGTGGCCGGGACTTGTTTAGTGGCTGGGACTCGTTTAGTGGCCAGGGTTTGTTTAGTGGCCGGGACTCGTTTAGTGGCCAGAGCTGGTTTCCAGATGTCTGGCAGGCGGGAGGCATCATCGCGTCTGTTCATATTTTGGGGATGTTTTTCTATTTCAATAGCTTCCATAATCATTCTCCTGTTGGAGTGTTCAGTCCTGGAGAGCAATTTGGTTTTTTCAAAGTCAATTTGATGACCTGTTGCTTGGAAGTGCTGGAAGAGGGAGGAAGTATTTACTTGTCTTTTAACAGAATTCTTATGCTCTGAGATACGTGCACTAATTCTCCTATTAGTTTGTCCAATGTATGTGGACGAGCAGACTTTGCATGGTATTTCATAGACTCCTTGGTTTTCTAGCTGGATTTTGTCTTTGGGGTTCCTTAAAATGTTGGCAATTTTTTGGTTAGTGTCGAAGGATGTCTTTATATTGTGTTTGTGGAGAATTTTGCTGATTTTATCAGTGGTACCTTTAATATTATCCACTTACAGAAAAACTGCCATTTCAAATGCAGTTCATTTGCAAAAGGCAGAAGCCAAAGCCTGATGATGATGGGGGTGATCCCATCGAAACGTTGCAAAAACACCTTTAATTTTACACGGGAAAAGACCCGAATAAACCAAAATCTACATATATATATAATATATATATATATATATATATATATATATATATATATATATATATATATATATATATATATATATATATATATATATATATATATATATATATATATATATATATATATATATATTCTGAGGTTTTTGCGGGTGTTTGTATGTAGGTCTTTGGTTGTTCGGGTTTTCTCCCGCGTAGAATTGGAAGTATCTTCACAACGTTTCGATGAAGTCTCATTCATCATCTTCAGGCTGGTGCTTCCGGCTTGGTGCTTCCAGGAGCAATGATATATATATATGTAATTGTTTCACAACAACCTTTTATTAGGCCCCAATTAAGGGAGGAGACATACTGTTTCCTTTCCCGCCTTTCGGCTCATCACCAGAGACCATCTAGACAGCAAGCCAAGAATTACGTTGTGTAATTTTTTAGATATGTGTGTTAGTTTTATGAGCTGATCAATAAATTAAATTAGAGAGAGACCAGGATAGATCTATTTCGAGCTGCTAATGTAATGCTTAAGGCAGCAGCACACTTAGAGGAAGATCAGTAGCAGCATATATAGGAGGAAGATCAAGGCAATGCAATGGCAGAGAAAGATGGTGCATAGGATGTGCATACTATTGTCAAACAGGAGAAGTGGCAGACATTGGAAATACTATCGGTGGCTGGACTAAAAGATAACATTGCGGCACTGATTGTAGCAGCACAAGAACAGGCTCATTTGAGCATCAAATCCATAGAAGCAGGCGGCTACCACCGTAAACAAGACCTGAGATGCAAACTCCTCATGTTCTGACCTAGGCTTCCTGATACAGTAAAAATCCGATGCTTAGTCCCAAAACCCCTCTTTTTATTTCAAAAACTGCAAATTATGTTCATTCACAGACCATAATGAATCCCAAATAGTTGTAAAGAGTCTTACAGTAGGCTGCCAAAGTCCATTGGGATAAAGCTGATAAGCACCCACCTTTATCTTCCTTGAAATGCTGCCAAAGTCTTAATTGGCAATTAGCTTGGCAAGGCCACATGGAGCAAAGAGTCAAAATGGAGTTTCAGAAGGTAAACTGACCAGCACAAACCAAGTTGCTTCCTGCAAAGGCTCATATGCCTTTGCGCCTCCTTTATGTCCTATGGGAGGGGCCAATCACCTCCAAGCCTTACTCCTAAGTGGTCTCTTCTGCCTTAACTGTTCTTGCCTTCTGGCAGCTCTGCGCATGTGAGCACTGAGAACAGGGGTAGCCTGTTCGTCTGCCTCACTGATGTCAGGCTCTGGAGACAGCACATAACTCCCAGATGGCCCTGGCCCCCTCTCTGCCTCCGACACAGAGCCCTGGTCCAAGCCAGGACTGGCCCATGTTCCTCCCCAACCTCCTTGCTGTCTGACTTTGCTGCCAGCTTCCCAGGCTGCTGGCAGACCACAACACTTCAGAGGTCTCAGAGACAATCCAACACACAATGGCAGAGTACAAGTGCAGGCAGGGACAGCATGCACTGAACAATATAACCAAGTAGCTGATAATTGTGTACAGGAACATTTGCACAGTGTATAGGCCAGACCAGTGATGGCTAACGTTTTTCCCATTGCGTGCCAAAACCGGGGGGAAGCACAGTGGGGTCATACACAGGCATGCCCACACCCATAATGCTATGTGTGCGGGGAAAAACCCACACATGTGTGCAACTTCCACCTCCCCCACACTTTTTCACCCTTCCCAGGCTCCAGAGACTTTCTAGGAGCCTGAGGAGGGCGAAAACAGCCTCCCCTCCCAGGAGGCCCTCCAGAGGGCAAAAAACAACCCTACGGGCAACCAGGACTTCCAGTTTGCCAGTAGGGGCATTTTTTGCGCTCCGGAGCCTTCAGGAGGCTTCCCTGAAGCCTCCGGAGTGGGAAAAATGGCCCTACAGGCAAACGGCCCTATAGTTCATTTCTGAACTTCCAGTTTGTGCATTGGGTTGTTTTTCGTCCTCTGGAGGCTTCAGGAAAGCCTCCAGAGCACGAAAAACAGCCTTAAAAGAAGGCCGAAGTTAGCTGGCCAGTGCACGCATGCATGCTGGAGCTAACAGGGCAACATCTCGTGTGCCCTAACAAATGTCTCCGCGTGCCACCTGTGGCACACGTGCCATAGGTTTGCCATCACGGGGCTAGACCCTCGCAAATCCAAATGGAAGATTCCACAGAAGGTCATGGGGAATAACAGGACTAAGATCCTATGGAACTTCCAGATCCAGACAAAGAGGCAGGTACTGGCCAATCATTCAAAAATTGTGGTAGAAGACAAAGAACAGAAGATTGTGATGGTGATGATGGATGTAGTTGTGCCAAGAAAGAGCAACAACAACAAGAAGGAGTATGAGAAGCTGGAGAAGTACCAGGACCCAAAGGAGGCTCTGGAGAGGATGTGGAAAGTAAAGGCCAAAGTGTTCCCCAGTGGCCATAGGAGCACTTGGACCTGTGACTCCTAAGTTGGAAGAGTGACTCCAACAGATCCCAGGAACAACATCAGAACTCTCTGTCCAGAATAATGAAGTACCAGGATCAGCTTCCTTGAGTTAAATAAATAGACTGGATAAAAATCTAAAACTAAATAAATTTCCACCCTTTGTGACAGCCAATTACTTTGCACTTTGATGCATAGGAGAAGGACAAGAAGGCAATGGGTTGTTATACAATGACCATCCCAGCAGGTGAGAATGAAGTTAGGAAGCAACAAAGAGTAAAACAATTCACAAATGTTATGTGTAGTTAGCAAATTCAGGCTTTCCAAGTAGATTTTCTAGGAATCAGTGACAGTGATGAGGACGGTGAAAATGATCCCATGGTGAGCAACCCGATACAGCCCTTTTGGCTGCCAGTGGTTCTCCCGGGTTAAAGGCATCAGAAATATGACGTGCTTATTGATTCGGGTAGTACTCGATGTTTGATAAGCCTGGATATAGTAAAGGAGTTGGAGGTAAAAATCCGGAAATTATCCTGGTCTATGCAGTTCAAACAGGTAGACGGGTCCTTGCTGGGTGGGGTTCCCACTACCCATATTACCGAACAGATAAGATTAGAGTTCGGCCACCATTGGGAATTAATCCGGTGTACTGTTGTACCACGAATGACAGAAACCGTGATTCTTGGTCTGGCATGATTGGACAAGTGGGGTCCGACTGTCTGGTGAGGGGTTGGTTGTCGGCATTTACGGATTGGGGTCAGTCCGGACCCACCACCGCATGAATGGCCATTGCTAAGGAATGGGGTTACTGGGGTAGGCCAGGAGCATAAGCCAGTGATGGCAAAGACCGCAAAGGATAAACTAGCATTCCCTGAGGTGTACCAGGACCTGCCAGTAGTGTCCCATATCTGGCAACAGAGGAACCATGGAATGTAGCTTTGACACAGTGAAGGGAGGTGACTTCTTCAGCTCCATTTTTCTTTAGCCAGTGATAGTGATATCGAACCAGGTTACTTAGTAGAGAAGAAGCACTGTGGGCTCCTGACATAGAGCACTGAGACATGTAATGCAGTTTCATTTTTGGTTCTTGATGTAGCAGGCAAAGTTAATTTCCATCTCCTGGGATGTCTTACAGCAGGGGTTTCCAACCTCCGAGCCATGGCCCATTGGAAGCCAGACTAGGCAAGTGGCGGGTGAGCGGGTGAAGTTCCATTTGTGCAAGTGGTGGGTGTGCATGCAAAACTATCCTCTCCCCCCACCTGCTCCGCTGCCACCAGAAGCACCATCACTGCTGGTCTGCAGCGCTGGAAAGATTAGGGACCACTGTCTTTACAGTAAGGGAGATCATTGGGAAGAGAAAGAAAGAGAAATAGGTAGCTTACCTTTGTGACCAATTGCCCAATGGCTGAGCTGGGTAACATGAGATAAAAAAAGCCTGATGCTAAGATGGCACCCAGACACTGGGCTAGAATATAGGTTGAGGCATGCAGAGCATCCAGTTTACGAGTGCACAGGAAGGCCATAGTGAGTGCGGGGTTGACTTGGGCACCACTGACCTTACCAAAGCAGTGTGCCAAACTGATAGCTACCAGTCCTGCAGCAAGGGCTGGTTGGAGCGAAGTGGGCAGCACATCTTTAGGACCAGCGGGGGATGAGGCACCCAGCACTATCCAGACAAAGATAAGGGTGCCTGTGGCTTCTGCCAATAGGCTACACCAGAACTGACGGCTCTGCAGTTCCTGGAGAGGAAGGAACAAGGAAAAAGTTAAGACACAACTTGACAAAAAAAGATTGAGAGGTTTTTGAGATAGGCCACTAAAACAACCCAATTCAGCCAGAAATACAGTGAGATACATTGCTACCAATCAGAATATCTGTGGTCAAACAGATTCAAATAGATTTTTAAAGAAAAGGTTATGATTTCTGTCTCATATGGAGATTAGGTCCAGCAAGGTAGGTGCTCTCTGGATCCTGTACATTAAAGAAAGACATCCTGACAGGACTGCAAGAGATGTGCCTATTCTACATAATTCTTACCCTCTAGAATGAGCTCTCTTCGGAGAGTCACGAGGCTCTCACCCTTAACATCATATGGCAAATCTCCGAGGACCTGGTTATTATCCCAGACTTTGAGGATAGGATGAATATGGACCTTCTTTTTTCTTTCTTCTGTTTCATTGATATGATTGTTTTTGTTTTCTTTTGTTATCATGTTCTTCTGGTTGGTTGTATTTTCTATATATTGATTTTATAGTTTTAAATTGTACAGGGTTGTCTGGGAGTGGGCAGGCAGACAGATAGATAGATAGAGGCGGACTCTCGCCTCCCAATCAGGAGGTTGTGAGTTCAATCCTAGGTAGAGGCAGATGTAGGGTCTCCTGCTTGGGCACGGAGTTGGACTAGATGACCTGCAAGATCCCTTCCAACCCTGTTCATCTGTAGATAGATAGATAGATGGATGGATGGATGGATGGATGGATGGATGGATGGATGGATGGATGGATGGATGGATGGAGATAGATAGAGATAGATAGATAGAGATAGATAGATAGATAGATAACAGGATAACAGTCCAAAGATTATTATAAGAGACCTTGGAAATCTTCTAGTCCAATCCATTGCTCAAGCATCATATCTAACATTAACAGAAGAATGTTAAATTATCTATCAATGGCACCTGCTCTCAATTGTCACCAATCCATTCTTTCAAAGGAAGCATTCTCTACAGAAACCCTGATGGAGAATCAGGACACGTCTTTGCTGTTCTAATTCTGTGTATCATAAGTAAGCCCTCTAAAAACAAACATTTCCCCAGCTTAGTGGCCACCATCCAATGATCATCCTTTTGAAGAAGCCAATTGTATTACAGACAGCTGCAAAATCTTTGAAATGGCCAGATGCAAGACCAAAAGAGTAGGAACTCCAGAATTAGTCTCTTCTCCAACATGGTCTCTTCCAAATAGGTTGGAATTACTACTCCCCAAAATTCCAACCAGCAGGGTCAATAACTCAGCTCGCAGGGAACTGAGGCACTAGGCTGGAAAAATCTGTGGTAAACGAGTGGCAATTGGGCTAGCCACTAGGGCAGTGCTTAGGAACGTGTCCTGTTTCTGTTTCAGATGTAATTTACTAGCTTAGCCTTTGACACTACACGTTCAGAATAATGCAGGATTGTGCTTCATGCAATTTCTAATATATATATAGCTTCATCTCTTGCTAACTTCCTTGAGTTGTTGCTACCTTCTGGTAGCAGAATTTTTGACAGATCAGGAAAGCATTTTTTTATTCTCCAATCAGATCTACAGAGTGGGCCTCGCTGACATATTTGGCACAACTCCAGGCTTTTCTCTAAAAGCAATCCCACCTAATCTTTTGAGGTACAGCTCCCATCAATCTTGAACAATACGACAGCATTAATAGTCATCAGCGGCTGGTCTCAGCCAAGCTCACCTCACAAGATTTTTGTGGAGAAAATAGAAGGTGGGTGGGATATGTTTGCTGCCTTCAGTTGTTTTTAAAAGTAATAAAGGTGGGATATCAATAAATAAAATAATAATGTAGCCTAAAATATCTGGAGGGCAATAAATCAAAGCTCTTTTTTGAGCAATGAAGCCAGATTCCATTTTCAGTTCAACTAAGTCTCAATTCTAGAAATATCAGGAGAAGAATCTTCCAGCCCATTGGGTTACCAATCATAGCCCAGATTCTATAGCTAATCTATAATATAATCCAGTATATGTCAAACCAGTGTTGTAGAAAGAAGGTGGGATACTTGTTCTTGGAAAACTTATTCGCTGTTACTTCTTTTAATACCTTTGTAATTAGCTCAGCACATTAAAAAAGAACAAAACAAAATGAAAATACCCTTTGAAATAGCTAGTGTAGAAATATTCCGATTAATAAAACTAAACCATCCATTTTAAAAAATGTGTGTCAACTTTTTAACTTTTAAAACTTTAAAACTTTTTAAATTCTAAATAATGGGAAAGATTATGCTTGAAGGCAGGGAGAAAAAATACAGGAAGAAGGATAGAACCTGCTAGTAAGGAAAGGACTGTCACTAGAAAGAATTCAGAAAAATAGTGAGTAGGTTTATGAACAATTACATTTTTATAGAAAAAAGCCAGGTGGGCCAAAAGATAAAATGATATTTGCCCAGTTTGTTTGCTGTACAAATATTCAATCTGTCTATGTGGTTACCAGGAAGCAAGGTAAGCTTGATGGAGTCTTCATCATTACAGTATCTCAACATTTAAAGAGGGATCTCCTTACCTCCCTGATGCCCATGATGTCCTCCTTCCAAGTCTGATCTGAGTGAAAGAAAGTGCATTGCTGCTGTCCTCTAGTGGTTGACCAAACACTGTCCTCTTCCCACATTACCTGCGTTCTCATCCTTCCATATTATCAGCTAACACCTAAAAGGTGAAGCAGGAAAGAAAAAACAAAGTTCTCAAGCAACAATCCGGTGATCAGAAGGACTTAATACTGGAGTTTCTGAGATACTCAAGACATTCCAATAACCTTTTTCTCCTTGATAGGTATCATCAACTTACTTTATGCCCTTGATGCAGCTCCACCAATCAATAACCTACAATTAGCCTCATCTCTTCCCCTTCCAGCATCTGGAGTAAAAGAGAGAAATCACTTGGGACAAAAATGTTAGAAATAATAAAATAAACAAACAAACAAAAAGCAAGCTGCCTATATGTGTGAGTAATGAGTTTCTGGCACATCTCAATAGTAAAAGTGTCAAGGCAACGGGCTCTTTGAACTTCATCAGGAAGTCATCTGAAGGGGGTTGTCACAGTTACCAGTGTTCCAGCATGGGGTTTATTTTCGTATGATCAAAGGAAGTTGCAATCGTATTTCAATGAATTTACATGGACAATGAGTGTTTTCGCTTTATTTAAAAGAGGAAAAATCCTACATTAATCAATTAAATATGCTGCAGGGTTTCCAGCAGTGTTAACATAAGAAGCATGTCTAACCAAAAATGCACAGTAGGAATTGAGCGTTGTATTTTTTGTTTGTTTGTTTGTTTGCATTCAAGTTTAAATATAGTCTATTTTCATCCCCAGAGAGTGCAGAAAAAGAAAGTCAAAGTCTCAGCTGACACACTTAGAATTCAGAGGTGGGTTGCTCCCAGTTCGCCCCAGATCAGGTGAACTGGTAGTAGCGGCAGCGGGAGGCTCCGCCCACCCACCCAGACGCTTCTGTGCATGCACGCACGGGAACCCGCCCAAACCAGTAGTAAAAATATTGGCAACCTACCACTGCTAGAATTGCAATATCCTGCCTTGAAATACTCCAGATCCTTCCATATGCATTCATATTGTATCCACTTTCCCCTTGATCTTTTGTAAAAATTGACCATGTGATGCTTTTTCTTGGCAGCGTTCTGGTCTCATTTTGATTACATAATTTCAATATTCATGTTTTCTTTCCGGCGCATTCAAGAAGTTCCAAACATTAACTTGCATCAATGCTTGTTAGAGTGTCTTTTATGTAATCAGCCAACGCAAGACTTTCTTCTCTGACAGTTTCATTGATTTGATGTAAACCGCTGCCTCCATTTCTGGTGTAATCTATCAATATTGCTATGGGGATGAAGGAAGAGGAAGAGGCTTGCGTGTAAGCTGACGGTGACAATCAATAGTGTTCTGTAGTTCTGTTTTTTCTGACCTGTCCTTTAACAGGCCTGCCTTGGAAATTGATCTGACTATTGATTGATCCCACTAGGTGGGTAGTTCAGTATCCTGAATATGGATTTAATCCCATTAACTGAGCATCTCTGTCTAGTAGGTCACAACAAACATGATTGTCATATAAGGCCTAGGTACAGATAAATTTCATGGTATGTTAATCCCATGGTAGAATCAAAGCATTCATCGGTTTCTCAGAAATTGGACTAATAATAATAGTAAGCTACCATACTGATTTGTTTTAAAAGCTGTTCTTCAATGGTCTAGTGCAGTGGTGGGCAAACTCATTAGTCAACAGAGCTAAATGCCGTAGCGGTGATGTGCCAGTGCCTGGAAGCCGTGCGGGCCTGGATGGGAAGTAACAGATTCAGACTCAACCCGTCCAAGACCGAGTGGCTGTGGTTTCCGGCATCCCGATGCAACCAGTTGACTCCATCACTGGCCATAGGGGACGATCACCTGTGGATGGGGCACGCAACTTGGGCGTCCTCCTTGATGCCCGGCTGTCCATGGAAGATCAAGTGACAGCCGTGGCCAGGAGGGCGTTTTACCAGGTCCGCCTGGTCCGCCAGTTGCGTCCCCTATTGGATCGGGGTGCCCTTTGCACAGTCACTCATGCCCTCGTGACATCCCGACTGGACTACTGCAATGCTCTCTACATGGGGCTCCCCTTGAGGTGCACCCGAAGGCTTCAGCTAGTCCAGAATGCAGCCGCGCGGGCAGTTATGGGAGCTTCCAGGTTCTCCCATGTAACACCGCTCCTGCGCGAGCTGCACTGGCTGCCTGTCGTCTTTCGGGTGCGCTTCAAGGTGTTAGTTACCATCTTTAAAGCGCTCCATGGCTCGGGACCTAGCTATCTGCGGGATCGCATTTTGCCTCATACATCCCTTCGGCCGATTCGCTCCCACAGAGAGGGACTTCTCCGGATGCCGTCCACTAGGCTGTGCCAGCGGGCGACGCCCAGGGGAAGGGCCTTCTCTGTGGCGGGCCCGACCCTCTGGAACGACCTTCCCTCCGAAATCAGAACAACCACGGACCTTCGCTCCTTCCGACAGCTATTAAAAACTCACTTCTTGCTTCCGGTTCCGGCTCCAGCGGCGACGAGCGAGCCTAGCGCTCGCTCGCCGTTTTGTTGCTTTTTCTGCCCCCCCACGGGGGCGAGACGCCCCTTTTTTGGGGGTCTCCCGTAGGGCCGGCTCGACAGGGACGCCCCCCCTCACGGCGGTGGGGGAGGCGACCCTTTTGCCGCGGCCTAGGTGAAGGAGAACATGCTGCGGGGGGTTCTCCCTTCGCCTAAGGACGACGGCGCCATTCACATCTATGTAGAGGGCTGAACGTCGATGTCGGAAGGCTTCCCGAGGCTTCAGCTGCAAGGGGAGAGTGAGTGTTCAAAAACTTTTCTACTGTCAGTCGGGCTGAAAGGACTGGGAGGGGGGTGTTTGTTTTTTAAAAAAAAACCCTCGGATCTAAGCGGCACTTGGAAATGGTTCCTCGCGGCGAGGAGCGGAAATTTTCAATCCTGACTGTTTGCGTTAAGGGAAAGTGGATTGCGGCTTGCTTGCAACAATGTTTCTAGGTCTGGCTGATACAATTTCTCCCACTACTCTCTCCTGCGGGCTCTGAGCTGGGCGGTGGAAAATGGCCTCTCTTTGTTCCTGATTGACTATTTTGTTTATGGAAAATTTCCAGTGTCTCTTTGCAATTTGGACTATCTCTGGTTTTTAATGAAGAAATTTTTTCTTTTGGATTTGTGATTTCTTTTCTGGAGTACCTTCGCTATTACATCTATTGAGTTGGAAAACTGTCTCTCTCTTGGTTCCTGTATTTTACAACGTTACAACCTTGATCAGAACTTTTGGCTCCCGGTTAGTCTCACCAACCCCACCCTGAAAACGCCATTTTGGTGGCATTGATTTTAACAGTTAATCATGGCTCAAGAAACAGCACTGACAAGTTTAGAACAACGGATGGCTTCTCTTGAAACTGTTATACAAACTTTGGTACAAGAGATTCAAGCCCAGAGGGCAGAAAACATCAATTTCAAGAAGGAGCTATTGGACACACGGAAGCAAGTGCTGGAAAACACACAGAAGACTGAAGAATTGGAAGGGGGGTTGGCGGGGGTTAAGGGAGAGATTAAAAATGTTACTAAAGAGGTTGGGGAAACAAATGGGCATGTGTCTAGGATTGATATGGAAAGAATGACATATTTTTTGAGATTTCAGAACGTTCTTGAGGAATCTGGTAAATGCCTCCCTGATCTTATGAGCACAATTTTAGCAGACTATTTACAAAAATCTAAGGATGAGATCAGGGGGGACATTGACCTAGCCTACAGAATTAACTCAGCATATGCCAGGATAAATGAAGTGCCTAGAGAGATACATGTGAAATTTGTTAGAAGGTCAACCAGAGAGGAAATCCTGAAAGTGCAGAGAGGTAGCCCATTAATCTACCAACAAAAAGAGGTTGCTATCTTGAAGCAGATCCCTAGAAAGATTCGAGAAGCAAGGAGGAAATTTTCCTTCTTGTCTAAAATTTTATTTGATCATGGGATTTGGTTCAAGTGGGTGACACCCGAAGGGATGCTGGTGTTCTGGGAAGGAGGAAGAGTGAGGATTAAAACAGTTGCTGAGGCGGAAGCCTTTCTTAAAAAACATTCCTCTATCCTGGGGGAAGATCCAGGGGGGACGGAGGGGGCCACGGCCCCGCCTACTGGGGGCCTGGAAGGAGAAAAAGAAGATTCAATTGCCAAGAGACTTAGATCAAAAAAATAACTTTGCCTTGACTTTTCTTTTTGAACAATTTTGCATAATATTTGTATTTGGATTTTTTGTAAAGGATTGACAGTATTGAATTGAGAATTTAGATATATGTACACGCTTTCACTTTGTAGTTTGATGAAAAATGTTTTTCTTTTTATTGTTATTAATGTATTTTGAGGTCCCGGAAGAGCCGACGACCTCGACGTGAATGCTTTCAAAATTTCTTTGTATCCCTTACCCTATCCTACAGAAAAAATGTAAAACCAATAAAACTTTTTCAATATAAAAAAAAATGTTTGGCTGGCCTAGGGTAATTTTAATTTAATTTTAAACTATTAAGGGGTTTTAGGGATAGTTATATTTTTATAGACGTTTTTAGAGCAGGGTCAGTTTAATTTGATTTTAGCTTTGTATTCTGTTTTGTTGTAATTTGTTTTTAATTTCCCTGTGCCCCGCCTCGAGTCCCTTTGGGGAGAGAGAGCGGGATATAAATAAAATTTATTATTATTATTATTATTATTAAATATCAACAATACCACAATTGAAACGTTTTTTGAGAGCCAGAAGGTGAGAGCCTGTTTTGTGGGAGTGGCTCAGTGGTCATGTGACCGGGTGGGTGTGGCCAACTTGGAAAATGTGAAACTCACTTAACAATGGTCTTGCTTAGCAGCCAAACTTTTGGTCTCAATTGTGGTCATAAGTTCTTTCTTTCTTTCTTTCTTTCTTTCTTTCTTTCTTTCTTTCTTTCTTTCTTTCTTTCTTTCTTTCTTTCTTTCTTCTTTCTTTCTTTCTTTCTTTCTTTCTTTTTCTCTCTTTTTCTTTCTATCTCTCTCTACCTCTGTCTCTCTCTCCTTTGTCCGCCCATCTCTGTCACTCTGTTTGTGTGTGTATCTGTCTGTCTCGCATTCACTCACTTAATCACTCATTCTGTGTCTCTGTCTATCTTTCTCTCCCTCTCTGTCTCTCCCTGTCTCTGTGTGTGTGTCTGTCACTCTCTGATTCCCTCCCTCCCTCCCTCTCTCTCTCCGTGTCTGTGCCTCTCTCTGTCTGTCTGTCTGTCTTTTTCTTCTTTATCCAATTTATATCCCGCCCTTCTCCAAAAGGACCCAGGGTGTCGCACAGGAATTTAAAAACAACATACAAAGATAATACAAAACATATAAATTTAAAAATCTATTAAATAGTGACCTGCGCTAAAACCAATTAAAATCCCCCAATTAAAACTATCTAAAAAATTCGTCACAGTAGAGGCTATCCTAGGCCGGCTTGGTGAAATAAGTGTGTTTTTAAACACTGGCGGAAGAGGCGGAGGTCGGTGATGGTGCGGAGTTCAGGGGGAAGGTCGTTCCACAGGGTAGGGCCCGCCACAGAGAAGGCCCTTCCCCTGGGTGTTGCCAGCCGGCACTGTCCGGCCGACGGCACCCTGAGAAGGCCCTCTCTGTGGGAGCGTATCGGTCTAAGGGATGTATGGGGCAGAAGACGGTCTCGCATAAAACTAGGTCCCGAGCCATGGAGCGCTTTGAAGATGGTCGTCAAAACCTTGAAGCGCACCCGAAAGACCACAGGAAGCCAGTGCAGCTCGCGCAGGATTGGTGTTATGTGGGAGCATCTAGGAGCTCCCGTAATCACCCGCGCGGCTGCGTTCTGAACTAACTGTAGCTTTCGAGTGCACCTCAAGGGAAGCCCCATGTAGAGAGCATTGCAGTAGTCCAACCGAGATGTCACGAGGGCTTGAGTGACTGTGCGAAGGGCAGCCCGGTCCAGTAAGGGGCGCAATTGGCGCATCAGGCGTACCTGATGAAACGCCCCCCTGGCCACGGCCGCCACATGGTCATCCATGGACAGCCGGGAATCCAGGAGGACACCCAAATTGCGCGCCCTCTCCACGGGGGCCGGTGTTTTGCCCCCAATGGCCAGAGTTGGAGTAATCTGGCTGAACCGGGGTGCCGGAAACCACAGCCACTCAGTCTTGGACGGGTTGAGCTTGAGTTTGTTACTACCCATCCAGATCCGTACGGCTTCCAAACACCGGGACATCACCTCGACGGCATTGTTGGGGTGGTCTGGGGTGGAGATGTACAACTGAGTGTCATCAGCGTACAGATGGTATCCCACCCCAAAACCACGGATGATCTCACCCAGCGGCTTCATATATGTGTTGAACAGTAGGGGCGAGAGGACCGACCCCTGAGGGACCCCACATACGAGGGGCCTCGAGGCCGACCTCTGCCCCCCTGCCAACACATATTGCGACCGACCAGAGAGGTAGAACAAGAACCACCGCAAAACGGTGCCTCCCAGCCCCAACCCCCCCAGTCGGTGCAATAGGATACCATGGTCGATGGTATCAAAAGCCGCTGAGAGGTCTAACAGGACTAGGATAGAGGAATGTCCTCTATCCCGCGCCCTCCAGAGATCATCCACCAACGCGACCAATGCCGTCTCGGTGCTGTGACCAGGTCGGAAGCCGGACTGGCGCGGGTCTAGATAATCAACTTCCTCCAGGTGTCGCGGAAACTGTTGGGCCACCACACTCTCGACAACCTTCGCTAGAAAGTGAAGGTTGGAGACAGGACGAAAGTTCTCTAATAATGCTGGGTCCAGGGACGGCTTCTTGAGGAGGGGCCTTACCACCGCCTCTTTCAAGACGGCAGGCAGGGACCCCTCACTCAAAGATGCGTTGACAATGCCCTGGAGCCAGCCTCATGTCGTCTCCCAGGATGCCAGTACAAGCCAGGAGGGACACGGGTCCAATAAACATGTGGTGGCCTTAAGTCTCTTTGACAACCTGTCCATATCCTCGGTAGTGACAAAGTCAAACTCCTCCCAGAATGGTGCCTCAAGACCAACCTCGGACAATCCCGCTGGACCACTCTCGATGGAGGATAACTCATTCCGAATCCGAGTGATTTTCTCCTGCAGATAAATCCCAAATTCCTCTGCTCGTCCCTGCAGAGGGGCTTCCCGCGGCCTCTGGTGAAGGAGGGAGCGGGTCACCCCAAACAGGGCGGCAGGGCAGTTATCTCCGGATGCAATAAGAGTGGCACAATACTCACATTTGGCCACTCTTATCGCCACTAAGTAAGTCCTAATATGGATTCTCACTAGTGTTCGGTCGGCTTCGGAGCGAGAGGATCTCCATCTGCTCTCTAGGCGTCTCTTGTGGCGTTTCATCTCCCTCAGCTCCTCGGTAAACCAAGGAGCCTGGGTGACTCGTCGCCGCAAGAGAGGCCGCAAGGGCGCGACTCGGTCCAAGGCCCCCGTGGCCGCACTTAACCATGCGGCCACCAGGTCCTCAGTCGAGTCACGGGGCAAGTCCACAGGTATTGGCCCAAGCTCCCTCTGGAACCCTACCGGGTCCATCAGGAGCCTGGGGCGGAACCATATAGGAGTAATCGGCTCCGCCTCCCCGCGGTGAGGTGCGGCGATTGGAAAGTCCAGCCGAAGGAGAGCATGATCTGTCCATGACAGGGGTGTGATGGCTAAATCCCCTATTCCCAGATCATGACTCCACTGTCCCGAGACGAAGATTAGATCCAGGGTGTGTCCACCCCCATGCGTAGGGCCTAAAACTACCTGGGTCAGGTCCATGGCTGTCATGGAAGCCATGAACTCCCGAGCTACACCAGAGGTTTCGCCCGCCGATGGCAGGTTGAAGTCCCCCATGACCAAAAGTCTGGGGGTCTCAACCGCCGCCTCGGCTATCACCTCTAGGAGCTCGGGTAGGGCTGTTGTTGTATAGCGAGGAGCCAGGTATACAACTAACACGCCCATCTGCCTCCCTAGGCCCCACTTCACGAGGAGGGACTCGCACCCAGTCGTCTGAGGGACAGTGGTCTCCTTCGGCTGAAGACCTTCCCTAATCATAACCGCCACCCCCCCACCCCTCCCCAGGGCCCTAGGCTGATGGAAGGCTCGGTAGCCTGGTGGGCACATTTCTGTCTCTCCCCCCCCCCAAGCCTGGAAGAAGCTTGGCCGGCCGGCCAGCCAACCAGCCCGCTGACTGTGCTTACTCACTCGCTCACCCACCCACCGGACGAAGGAACCTGGCGTCCGGTGGGTGAGCGAGCGAGCAACCACAGCCGGCGGGCCATTGGGCACTGCTGCAGCAACTTTCCTTACCCGCCCGCCGGCGGAGGGAGTGAATCGGCCTCCGGTGAGTGAGCGGGTTGTTTGTTGGGTGCCGCCGCAGCAAGTTTCCTTGGCCGCCTGCCAAGGAACCGGCCGCGGTTGCTTGCTCGCTCACTCGCTCACCCACCGGACGCCAGGTTCCTTCGTCCGGTGGGTGGGTGAACGAGCAAGCAACCGCGGCCGGTGAGCGGGCAGGTTGTTGGGTGCTGCCGCAGCAACTTTCCTTGCCCACCCACCCGCTGTCCGTGCTTGCTTGCTTGCTTGCTTGCTCTCTCGCTCACCCACCCATCGGACGAAGGAACCTGGCATCTGGTGGGTGAGCGAGCGAGCGAGCAACCGCAGCCGGTGGGTGGGCAGGCGGCCAAGGAAACTTGCTGCGGCGGCACCCAACAAACAACCCGCTCACCCACCAGAGGCCAGTTCACTCCCTCTGCCCATGGAGCCTCTGCAGCCCCTGGAAGTAGACCAGTGGCCGGCTTGGGAGGCTACGGCTGCCTCTTTGGCGTTTGTGTAGCCGCTGCTGGGGTGAAGAGGCTCCATGGGGGGAGGGATGGAACCGGCGGCTGGTAGGGAGGGTTGCTGCGGCCCAGGAGTCCCGCCGTTGGCAAGGGTGGTGGAAGAGCCGCACTCGAGGGGCCAAAGTGCCACTTGTGGCTCGCGAGCCGCTGTTTGCCGACCACTCGATAAGTGCAAGGGTCTTGTTTGTGGGCTGCGGCCTACTAGTGGGCTGCAAGGTGTTTGCAAGTAGGCCAAGGAAACAGCTGGTTGTGTGAGCGGTAGGTGCCTGTGCACACCACTTGCGCAAATGCAGCTGCACGTACACTTGCTGGCCACTCATTCAGAACCATGCCGTCTGCCCCCCCTCCCATCCAGAAATATTGGAGAACAATGGTCTAGTGCAAAGTTAGTTGGGTTTTAAGGTCTCTTTTTGTTGATGGTTGTCACATGAATGGCAGGTCTCATACCTTCTCATTCATACCTCCCCCCTTATTCCAGGTCCTTATCCCAGGCCAATAAACACATTCTCTAGCTCATAACAAGCAGCTTCAATTTTCATGTGTGACTAATACGTTTCTCCATAGATCTATTGCAAAGTGAAGTTGGAATTATGCATCTATCCACAGAATATCTTATTAGCATTATACTATCACTAACCTATTTTTATGTTGAGTTCTTTCTGAAACTGAAAATATATTTTCGTCCCTATGGGCATTTGACTTTTATTTATTGGTCAACCTTCCAAAATTATTTTTGCAACCACTTGAAGTTGCATATCCTGATCTTCAACCTCCTTAATCTGTAGCTTTATAGTTTTAATTGGCATTGAATCAGTGTTCCCATCTTTTCCAAAACTAGGCAGAAAGATACAATTCAGTGCATCTTTCAACCAGTGGTGGGTTTCTGCAGGCTCGCACCTACTCGCGAGAGCCGGTTGGTGAAATTTAGAGAACCGGTGAGAGGGGGTTCCACCGGCGTACCTGGAAGTAAATCTGGCCCGCTGCTGCCAGTGACCCAACGGAAAGGAAAGGAAAGGAAAGGAAAGGAAGGAAGGAAGGAAGGAAGGAAGGAAGGAAGGAAGGAAGGAAGGAAGGAAGGAAGAAAGAAAGAAAGAAAGAAAGAAAGAAAGAAAGAAAGAAAGAAAGAAAGAAAGAAAGAAAGAAAGAAAGAAAGAAAGAAAAGAATTTATCATCACAACTGAGTCCAAAATTTTGGTTGCTAAGCAAGAGCGTTGTTAAATGAGTTTCACCACATTTTAAAAGGTGGCCACTCCCATCCTGTGACATGACTGCCAAGCCACGCCCACAAAATAGGCCACACCTACAGAGTAGGTTCTAAAAAAATTTGAAACCCACCACTGCTTTCAACATAAGGGCTTCTCCTAGACCTGGACAGTTATCAGTTCTCAGTTTATTTCTATAAGCGTGCACCATAATATCCTGCATTCGTTTCAGTGTGCTAAAGGGGGACAGCTGTCATAATTATCTCTGCTATGTGCTTTGGTTTCAGGGGCCATAATTGTTCACACTCTTGTTCTGTTGTTGACAAGCCTCTGTTTGCCTGTTCATTGTATTGCTTCTGGTAAAGCAGGGGTCTCCAACCTTTGCAACTTTGAGTCTGAAGGACTTCAGCTCCCAGAATTCTCCAGCCAGCAAAGCTGGCTGGAGAAGTCTGGGAGCTGAAGTCCTTCAGACTTAAAGTTGCAAAGGTTGGAGACCCCTGTGGTAAAGGACAGCATCCAATCCCTTTTCAAATGCATCATAATGTAGGTAATATTTTAGAACAAGGACATTACAGACCTAAACTCTCTGCTTTAGGTCTGATTGTCCCCACTATATAGTCAGTTTTGTCAGCTGGCATACAGTAGTAGCTCTTCTTTGATTGCCAAATAGAAAGAGAAATTTGGCAAGAAGTTATTTATTCCATAAAGCACAATACAGGTTTTAGGTTTATTATATTTTATTATATTTATTATATACTCCAATTACTATATACTCCAATTCTATTGGTAGCATATTCCCAATTGCTTCACATTGATTTTATTTATGTGGAGTCCTTATTTGTCATAGAGGTTTTTATACTATGTTAATAATCAAGACTCTAAGCAATTCATAGCAGCAACATAAAAAGCATTGGAACAATAGTCATGCAAATCATAATATTTAATAATAATTAAAAATTCTATTTGTTGTTGCATGTTACTCAGAGTTCTACAGCATTTGAGTGGCTTATAAATACTGTAAATAAATACTGTGAGCCCCTGAGTTATGAAGAGATTCCTTTCCTAAGTCTGTCTTTAAGACAAATTTGATGGTAAGTGGAAACATTTAGCATCAGTCAAATGTTTGTGTTAATATTTATTTTACCATTTTATGGCCATAAAACACTTAAGAAATACTTTTGGAACCTTTTAATAACTACTATTTGATAGAAACCCTTTCTGGAGCAGCCATTTCTGCAGGAATCAATCTTCTGAATATAGGAGAGGCTCTTCTGAATACGAATAGTTCTTACTTTTGATGAAGTATGTCAAACTTTGTCTAGCAGGTTGCTATAAGATGGGGGAGATAACCACAACCATGCAATCAAACACCTTTTTATGTGCATATAGGAGTGGGATCATCTTACCTTCTTTAAAACCATCCTGTTTCTCAGTATGGCGAGGAAGAGGAAATGGCCTTGAAGGCAGGAAGAATAGCAGTTATTAAGGCAATAGTCAGATAAGAGCGGATTGAGACTGGGCCAAAGATACATGAGAAGACATCTCAGACAAGCCCCTCCTAAATTCACATGAAGATGGAGGGTGGGAGAGAGGGAGGGAAAAGCACATTCAGATGCTGTTACAGTACTATACAAGTAGTCCTGACCTACATGCATTGGTTTCTTAATCTGGAGACCTCCCTGCTTCCCCTCGGCCCCCCCAAAGAGTATGGCTACTTCTGTTTTAATTGGAGGAGGAAGGAAATGCACCCCAATTTCCAAAGTGCACTATTAGACCTGTCCCCAGAGGAAACCTCTACTGGAGAGCAGCTCAGATCAGGCAACAACAGGAGCGTTTACCTCAACAGCTACTGGAATCTGAGAGGCTCCAGCCTTTGCTTGCCATGTTGTTTGCTGTCATGTCAGCATCTGACTCAGCAAAAGCAAGGTCTGGTGCTGACCTCTGGCTGACCTAGGTTTCCCCCCATCTCTCTGTCCCCTTTCTGTGCCTGGTCTTTGCTGACCTACTACAAACCGCTAGAACAATCCTGCCAGTGAAAAGATAGCAACCTAAAAGGCATCCATCCACACCCTATTGCAGTCATGTGCCGTTGTTGCATTGAATTAGGGTTTAGTGGAGACTCGGAAAACCACAAGGAAAATGAAGGGATCAATTCTGAAACTACCCATAGGAAAATAGAGGCAAAAAACGAGATTGCCAAACATTATCCTGGGTCCTTCTGGAGAAGGGCGGGATATAAATTCGGAAAAAAACCAAAAACAAACATAAGATATTTAAGGCCTAGGAGAATAACCAGGTTTTCGATGACCTTCTGAGCATCATATACATTTCTGGGGAGATGCAGAGGGCAGGTGCTGAGACAGAGAAGGCATATTTCCTAGGAATCAATAGATGACTGTTTAATTGACAGGATTTGAATCCTACCCTCTCTCTGTCTGATCTTACTAGAAAAGCAGAAACTATTGACATGGGTGGTCAGATCTTATGACGTGAAGAGCTTAATAGATGGTAACCAGTATTTTCAATTACACTCAGAAGCTGACTGGAGATCACTGCATCTCATGGAGCAGTTGCTGTCATGTGGCTATTCTAAGGTGTGCCCCTTACTGCACCATCGTATTCTCGACCTGTGGTAGCTTCAAAGTGATCTTCAAAGGTGGCCCCATGTAAAGCACATTGCAATAGTGCATATGTGAGGTGACTGGAGCATGAGTTTGAAGGGCCTCTTAATCTATGAACAGGCACAGTTGATGCATTAGATCAGGGGTATCAAACTGGCGACCCACAGGCCAGATGCATCACATGCAGGCCACGCCGACCCCAGCTGCGCAAAATGTCATTTGACGGCAACATGAGGTGGCGAGTTTGACATCCATGCATTAGATCAGAGGTTCCCAAACTTGGCAACTTGAAGACTTGTGGACTTCGACTCCCAGAGCTGGCTGGAGAATTCTGGGAGTCGAAGTCCACAAGTCTTCAAGTTGCCAAGTTTGGGAACCTCTGCATTAGATGAACCTATATGGAGGTCCTCTTGGCTATAGCTGCCAACTGCTCTTTTGAGTTGGAATTGTAAATTCAAGATGATCCTCAGATTTTGCGTCAATCTCAAATGGAAAAGTGTCCCAAGTATTACAAGAACGTATGCAAATTCGGATGAAGTGGATTAATTTTGTAGAAAGCAAGAATTTTGACATTTTCTATATAGTATTGTATTTTTCTTCTACTACACATTACAGTGTACATGTTAATACCCACATCCATATTAATATACTGTAAAAGTAAAATACCAAATCCTCTAATTGAAACCGCATGCACTGATATATAAAATATCTGCATATTTGCATCATTTAGTTGTCCAGAGGTGTGGGGCAAGAGAAACCAGAGGAAGATTCATGAATCTCAGAACTATAATATTCTACGATGTACGTAGAGCTTCTGTTTGGGCTGTTGTGCTTGGATTATCTTTGGATAAGGGCAAAAATGTTGACTAACAATGTTTGTCATTTCCATACTAATGATTTATTGTATCCTATAGCAATCTCCAGCAATCTCTAGCCATTGCTGTGGAAATATATCAGTAATGAGGACAGGCTTTGTATCGCCCTGGTGTTGGCTAGAGGTTTTTATGTTATATATCTCCAGTGCCTTGTCAAATTATCATAATGAAGCATGCACAATGAATATTAAAAGATCTATCCAGAAGAAGCTGCTGCTTTACCAAATTATTTCTTTCTAGGATGACAGGATTAATTATTCTTCATACACAATACTGCTTCTTGCATGCAGCCCATGGGAAAAAAGAATAAATTGCTGTTGAATTCATTTAACACTAGTTCTGCTAGCCAAAGCAAGAGCAAGCTGTACATTTCTAGTTGTTGATTCAGCAAGAAACCAGTTAAAAAGTTGTAGTACAATCCAGTCCCTGAAATCCAGGAAGATTTTTCTACGGCTGCCAAAAGTCACCATTCCTTTCTTTAAAATTTTTCTTCATCAAAAGAATGCCACTTCCTCCCACCCTCACAAAAAATGAACACCTTGGGGGAGTAATTCATGTTGGAAAAAATAGCACAAAGAAAAGGCTTAGAAAGATTCTCATAGTGCAACAATCCTAGAATATACGAGTTGGGTTGAACCCAATTTAACGTTATAGGTCATGTAATCCTTTAAAGGTCATGTAACCCAACTTTATAGGTCATATAATCCAATTTTCTATATGCAGAATTAAAGGTGATCCTTCATAAATGCTATCCAGTTGTATTTAAAAACCCACAAGGTAGTTGATAGTAATAATAATGATAATCTTTATTGTCATTGTACTTGTTTACAGCGAAATTGGTTGATCCCTGTTCTGTGCACATCAAGAGTCCTAAACCTCCAAGTCTTAGGAACCAGGCTGCAGAAGTGAGTAAAGCTGCATCTGTGTATACACAGGGTCTAGGTAGCATGCACACAATCCCTCTCTGCTGCCCCTTCCCCCCCCATCTGTGAAAAAATTGCCTTTTTCAGAAACCAATCCCTGCTGCGAAAAAGGTTGGGGACTGCTGAAGTTGATGATTCCATTGTTTAATCAGGAAATTCCTCAATATTCAGGCTGAGTGTCCTTTCTTTTAATTTCAGCAGGTTGCTCCTTGTCCTACATTCAATTTCAACATAGAGAAACCCTTGTTGCATATGATCGCCTTTAGATAACAGATTAACAGAGTTGGAAGGGACCTTGCAGGTCATCTAATCCAACCCCCTGCCCAAGCAGGAGACCCTACATTTGCCTCTACTTAAGATTGAACTCACAACCTCCTGATTGGGAGGTGAGAGCTCCACCTCTAGGCCACAGCAGCAGATAATTAGATATTTTAAAGTAATATTTAAAGTATGTGTTTCTCTTGGGCAAGCTAAACACATTCAGGGCCTTTAATAGTTGCATATAAGATTGGATTACCAGAGCCTAAAATCATTTTGGCAGCTCTCATCTGAATCCACTCCTTTCTCCAAATCTTCTTTAAGAGATGGTGTTCAATACTCTTAAAGGTGGTCTAACCAGCACATTTTGCAAAGGAATGATTAATTCTGGGAATCCAATAATTTTTTATAATACACCTGAAGTCTTTGCTCCATCACATTACTTCTTCATGTTGGCTGGGGTCCACCAATATTTCCTAGGTTTTTTATGTATAATTGAGTCTTTCCCCTTCTTTTCCCTTATCCAACACACATTTCTCCTTCTATTTTCCCCATAACAACAACCCTGTGAGGTGAGTTGGGCTGAGAGAGTGCAACTGGCTCATTTTAAAATCATCCCCAAACTTGAATTAGCTAAAATCTTGCTTTAGGAAAACGAAAACTGATCCTTCCTCAAAGACATTCAATTTCTTAATGAACTAACAAGGTGGAAATTGAGGTATTGAGCAATACATTGTTGGCTATGAGGCCAAGGATCAACTACAATGTTGCCATCTTTGGTTCCCAAGTTTATTTATTTATTTATTTTATTTTATTAAATTTATACCCCGCCCTTCTTCTACAAAAGGACCCAGGGTGGCACACAGGCAAAGTAAAACACAACGTACAGGTACATAAATAGATCAATTATTAAAATCCAATTAAATTAAATTACCCCGTGCTAAAACATTTTAAAATTCTCTAATAATAATTAGAGTTTAATAATTCTTTATACAGATTTTAAAAAAACAAACCTTGAGCCCATTTAGATAAATGTGCGTTTTTCACATTTGTTATCATATTTTATTAATAGAATTGCTGGATTTTCAGACACAGTATCATTTTTGTTTTCTGATACAGGTAGCACTCAACTTATAACAGTTGTTCAAAGTTACAAAGTGATACTGACAAGCGACATAATAATAATAATAATTTTAATTTATAACCCGCTCTCTCTCCCCGAAGGGACTCGAGTCGGGGCACAGGGAATTAAAAATACAATTAAAACAAAACAGAGTACAAAGATTAAAAACAAATTAAACTGGCCCTGCGCTAAAACCCCTATAAAACTAAAACTATCCCTACAAACCCCTAAAACAATTTAGCAATTTGAATTACCCTAGGCCGGCCAAGCAGAAGAAGTGTGTTTTTAGTTTCTGTCGGAAGGAGCGAAGGTTCATGGTTGTTCTAATTTCGGGGGGAAGGTCGTTCCAGAGGGTCGGGCCCGCCACAGAGAAGGCCCTTTCCCTGGGCGTCGCCCGCTGGCATAGCCTAGTGGACGGCACCCGGAGAAGTCCCTCTCTATGGGAGTGATTCGACCGCAGGGATGTATGAGGCAGGATGCGGTCCCACATGACCATTTTTCACACTTACGACTGATACAGACTCCCCATAGTCACGTGATTTACATTCGGAAGCTTGACAACTGATTCCTGGAATCATGTGATCCCCTTTTGCGATCTTCTGACAAGCAAAGTGAATGGGGAAACCAGATTCACTTAACAATTGTGTTACTAATTTAAGAACTACAGTCACTCCACAAAAGTGGGGAGAAACATGGAGCACGACTCGCTTAACAAATTTCTCACTTAACAACCTAAATTTTGGGCTCTGTTGCTGCCGTAAGTTGAGGGCTACCTGTATTTCCAAACCCTAGAAGCATGTTCTTCCTTTTTTCCTTATCCTTTTAGATTTGTAATCATTTTGCCTGATGAAATTGTGAGAAAACATCAGAGTTTGCATTTTTAACCTACTGTGGCTATAAATTAAAGGATATATATTAAAGTGGTGAAGGATAGTAATACAAGCAATAAGTATTATTGCATTAAAGTAGAAACTTGTTATTTTAGATATCTGTTGCATTTAAGTAGAAACTTGTTATTTTACATGTCGGTTATGTTGTAGCATCTTATACTGCTGTGAAAGTATTTTCCTATGTTATTCTGGAGATCTGTTCTGTTTTAGTATATAAACATGTTATATTGCTGTGAAAACATATGCCTGCAATCCATTGCATTCTTCCTGTGATAAGATCTGAAATCTTCATATGCCACCTCTGTTTCCTTCAGGAATAAGAACGTAACTATGCTCTCCTCAAATACCAGAGCAATCTTTACACCTTTTGTGCTGCTAAATGGGCAATTAAGCAGAGAAGGGAAAAGATAACAGACCTTTTGAGCCAGGATGTATATCTGAAGTTAGGATATATGATCCAAGCTTTACAATGTGTTAGGTCAGGGGTCTGCAAAGTTGGCTCTTTTAAGACGGGTGGACTTCAACTCCCAGAATTCCCTAGCCAACATGGCTGGCTGGGGAATTCTGGGAGTTGAAGTCCACCCATCTTAAAAGAGCCAACTTTGCAGACCCCTGTGTTAGGTTATATGACTTAAAGTTTGACTTGAAGTTTACAATGTTGATTAGAGTGATTTAGAATAAGTAGAATACGAAGAACAACGACCTTTTTGAAGAACAAAGTTCTTTTGGTGTATAAGAAAGGACCCAGTCCCATTGAGGTTTTGTAGAACTTTCCTACCATGTCCCTTGTACAGGGGTTTGGGATTCCTCACCCAGAACTTTAACTTTGATCAAAGAATACAATCTGTTTTCTTGGTTTTCCAAGCCTCCGTTTAAATCTTCTTTTGATTCATTTTTGGATTAAGCGTTTGCCAAACCTTACAGTGGATATAAACTCTCTCTCTCTCTGTGAGTAAATTGGCCTACTTTCACCAGCCATTCATCGAGCGTTTAATCAATGTAGGCACGTGATGCCAGATAGTCCATTGGAAAAGAAGCTTCTTTTCAGATTAAAATGGCTCCGCCGGGAGGTTTTCTGAAGATGCCGCGCCCTAAAATAAGATGGCGGCCCCTGAAACGCGTTCGGTATTCACAATCCAGCCCTTTGAATGTCAAGATGGCGGTTGTCATCTATAGGTTGGCTCAGTTATGCCCGCCTCCAAGATGGCTCTCATATTGAGCTTCAGCCCGCCAGTTTCACGTGACTTATGAATTCCAAGATGGCGGCGCCCATCCTGAGAGGCGTGAGAGGTCAGGGCTGGGGATTGTGCAGCCTCGGATCCCGCCAGATATTCCGCAGAGGTAGAAAATGTTGTCCTTTGCCTAATAGAAAACCGGCTGATCGTAGCGAGCGGCTAACGCTGCAGCCAATCCTCCCACGGTTTCTTTCGTTCTTTCAAGACTTTGGCTACGTGTTTGGCACCCCGATTTACTCCTTTAAAGTGCTTCTGTGCCCTTCGCTACTTCGGGAGCTGTAGAAATTGAGTAGTAAAAAACTCTTCAGACAAAGCGTTTTCTGTTGAATTTTCCAGTCACGCTGTTGTTTAAAGTTACACGCAAGATTTAAGTTGAGGATGCACGGACGGTTTTTTTTTCTTTTATAAGCCTGATATCTTTTGGCAATTAAAGGGTTTGATCCGGCAATGGTTTTTGTTGAGGCGAATGTCAGTTTACTTCTTTTAGTGGCGGGATTATTAGCAGAGCTCTAGGATTAAATAGGCAGATCTTTCTAGTTTCGGAAAATGTGCAATGTGCAAATCCTCAGCGTGAACTGAACCTACTCGTAACCATCTTAAATTTCCTTGAGATTGTTTCCAAGTAAGGTTGCTTAGAGAGGCCGTATGAATATTAAAGCATTTTAATTAAATGTATGCAATAAACGGGAGTGATATTTAAACATGTTTTTTTTAAGTTTTCTGATGCTAAACTCTTCTTTCAATTGATAGTTTTCTGTTCTCACATAGTTCTTTATAGTCATTATATGCACTAGAAACTTATTTGAGAGGACAATTTAATTTTTCCCATTTTTGTTATTGTACCAGTAGTTCACTTGGGGTTGTTGTTGTTGTTGTTTTGCTCCATTGTATTTGTATAATCTAGCTCATTGCTATGAGTAACACTTTTTGCCTAGAAACAATTTTAGAATCAGTAACAATTGGCAGATCTATTCCCAATTAGTATACAGTGGATAGCCTTCAAAAATTGTCCGGGATTCAGGTGGCCACTAAAAGTATTATACACTATTATTCTACAAGTGACTGGTTACTTATCCATAATAAAAAAAATCTTCCATCTTTATATATGCTGACATGGAAAAATAACGATTACAAATAAATTACAGCTTCTGCCTTCTGGAACATCATCACTCCCCTTCCACCCACCCAGATTAGATTGGCCTTGATCTTACCATATATTCAATAAAGCATTGCGGAACTGGCTATGCTCCAGGGCACGGGAACAGAAATGTTAGATGGTCTATGAGGGCTGACACTAATCTTGTTGAATGTTTTGACCACTGTACCACAGTTTTTAAAATATTTGGTTGATACTGTTCTCTTTTATTTTTTGTAATGTGTTATGAACTACACAGAATTTCATCTGTAAATTGGATATTCCTAAAAAACGATTTACTAAATAAAATTCTTTTATTTGGTGACACGTGACACCAAAATATCTTTTTAAATATTAAATGTTACTATTAACTTCTTGCCATTGCTTCTCAATACTGCTACGTTCTCATAGGTTACACTTCTCTGCTCTACATTTCACTTGTTGGAGTGTGAGCTGTCAAGAATCGTTGAGTCAGTCAGCATACAAGTTTTATACAGTTATTTATGTAACGTTTGGGCATGGGTGGACAGTCCACTCCATTCTAAAATACTGAATTAGTATATTAACAGTTGCAGCAATTGTGGGAATCAATTCTGCGGGAGATATGGGTTCTTGATAAAGCTTGCTATTAATGTATTGACATTTAGCTGGATGCCATTTTCAAAAATATTTGGAATAATTTTAATTATTAAATCCTTAAAATATTTGGTTGCATATGTACATATTATAGCAAGCCTTTTCTGAAATAATGTAGTTATAAAGTGCAGCTGCATAATTTTAAGGAAAAATATTTTTGAACTAACTGCAAACTGATGCAATCTTAACTCAACCAGCTAAGTATATTTAATTGAATGAAAGAGATGCATTTGCTAAACTAATCATCATTTGTTACAATCTTCCTGGTCTCATACCTTCCTGATACTTCGAACTGGAACTCCTAGAACTCTTGGCCTTCGGCTATGTTAGTTGGACACTCAGGGTGTTCTCAAAGCATCTGCAGGATACCAGATTGGAAAGGCTAGTTAGCCAAAATGTAACATTAGTGAACGATTAATAGAAATGTGCTGCTGTCAACGGGAGTTGGTAAATTATTTATCTAGTTAGGAAGACAGTTCTTAAGAACAAAGGAGTCACATACAAAGGTAAGGCGTTTGGTCCTTATACGTATTTTTTTTCTTATTTCAGAGATCAGTTTCAAATTAGATGAGAAAACAGCCCACAGCAGCTTGGATTTATTCAAAAAGGACACTGGGGTCCTCTATCGCATGCTGGGGATTGACCCCACCAGAGTGCCCCGAAACCCTGAACGCTTCAGAGACTGGGCTGTAGTTTTGGGTGACACCACCATCTCCAGTGGCTGCCATTACTGGGAAGTGACTGTGAAACGATCCCAACAGTTCCGCATCGGGGTGGCAGAGGTGGACATCTCCCGGGAAGTCTGCATAGGAATGGATGACAATTCCTGGGTCTTCTCCTATGGGAACCACTGCTGGAATGCCATGTTTGCTAATGAAACCACTCCAATCACTAATATCGGCCAACCAGAAAGAGTCGGCCTATTCTTGGACTATGACCGCAAAAGATTTAGCTTGATAGATATACGGCAACACATGTTTATCCACAATACGTCGCCAGAGTTCCGAAGTCCCGTGGTTCCTGCCTTTGCCCTCTGGGATGGTGAATTGCTCACCCACTCAGGCCTGGATGTACCCGAGAAGCTCAAGCAAAGTTGAAATCTATTCAAGAGTGTTGATATTGAGGTTTTTTTCCTGCTTCCTTGCCTTTTGTGAGTGAAATTTGCCATCCTTTACTTGTGCCATATTTATCTTGCACTGCTATTTCGGTTTTGTCAGGAAAGGGTTGCTTTAAAAAAATGAACTTTTTTCAGGCAGCAATTGTTTATGGGATCAATTGCACCATTTGATACCTTACCTCGTAGGCCTCTAGTTCTGTAGGAGTCAAGACATTCCCTCCTCCCGCTGTGATGCAGAACCATTCCAGAAATTGTTCTGCCTCAGGACAACCAAAGAGCCAGCTAAGGTCATTCCCACAAAGAGTACTTGCCTTGGGGTAGATGGTTTTCAAGACCTCTACAAATTCTGTTCCTGTCAGTGGCCTCCATCAGGAAAGCTCTGGACCATCTCTGCGTGAATATGTTTGGATTGTTCCTCTAACCCAGGGGTTCCCAAACTTGACAACTTTAAGACTTGTGGACTTCAACTCCCAGAATTCTCCAGCCAGCATAGCTGGCTGGAGAATTCTGGGAGTTGAAGTCCACAAGTCTTAAAATTGCCAAGTTTGGGAACCCCTGCGCATCGAATTTAAGCAAGCAATATCTCAGTCTGACTATGGAAGGACCACTTTATGCCATTTAATTATATAAGATTTCCCTTTCCTGTTAGAAATATTGGCTCAAGCTTTCAGATATTTGAAGGACATTTCCATTTTGATAAGAACAATGGTTTTTAACACAAAGGATCTATTGCCTCCTGCTGGCGGGGTCGGAGGACAAAATTAGCTTGGAACTAAGCAGATGGCATCTCATGACCAGTGCAAATCCAATTCTCCTGAATTCGTAAACAATACGATGCACAAATTAATGTTGTAGGAATTACTTTATTAATACCAGCCTCCAATTATCCTTTGTTAGATGGGTTGAAAGAACAAGAATCGTCACAATATACATCGGCAGTTACATATATTCATCGAAAAGGAAAGATAAAGAATTTGCTACAGTTTATTATAATTACCATAATTAAAATTAGCTGAAATCAACGAATATTTAAGCAGTGTTTTTTTTTCCCTTGATGTTGGATGTAGCAAGAGCAGTTCTGTATGGTGTGTAAAAATAAAAGCATCTAAAACAATGTTATTTAATCTGGACTTCTGATTGCAAAAATCCACTGTTTGGAAATCTTGTGATAAAAATGCACACAGTAGTTTAAAAATCTAGATGGATAAATTACCCTACCAATCTTGTTGGCAGCAACATTGAAACATAGCATTGTACTGCTTCAAGATTCCTGTTCCACAGTGACTGATTTTTGACGGGTATTTTGCCATTCTGTTCCAAAATAGCCGACCAATTTTATTGGAGCTGCTGAAAAGAGAGGTGCAAGAAAAATGATAGTGCCATTTCAAGTAGCTGATGGAATGTCTTATGCCACATTAGAAGGACATTGCACGATTGCACATATTGGCACCCTCAAAAGGGACTTATTTCCTGTGTGGTAATGAATGTGCTTAGGATCAGGCAGTAGTTTTCTATATATGGGGGTAATGACTGAACCTGGAAGTATCTTTCCCCATACCTGTGATTAACTTTTTGGAGAGGAGGAGAGAAATGACTGATTGGAGTGTGAACAAGTGTTTGAAGAAGTGACCCAGAATATGAGAGAGCAACGGTGTAGATAAAATTAGAAAAGCTATTTCCCCATTTTTTGCTTTCCATTTTGGTGCTTGTGTAAATTATTTTTAGCTTCTTGACTTTGGCTTTCTCAAAATGGAGGTTTGTGAGTGGCTGGCAAGTATCATAGAAGTCATGTTGTAATTGTGCATGTGTTCTGACTCCCTCCTTAACACGACTAATCACTAAACTGACTGATACTTGGCAGTTTTCCTGGACTGACCTCGACTAGACTTGACACACACGAAAGCTTTGACTCTTCAGATGATATGTTGTTTCCTGCAAACCTACTCTTCACAGAGGATTTCTTTTAAAGTCTTTTGGGAGGGGCCGGTCAATTAGGCAGCTGATACTCATTATCTCCTCCGGTTGCGTCTCTCTTCTAATTGACGCAGCCTTCTCTCGATCCTTCTAAGCCTGACATCAGGGACAAACTGGGTTTGATCCTCCCCACTACACCAAGCCCCAGGTGCTTCCTGATGCCTAGCCGGGCTCTCTCACTCTCGGCCTCCTCCTCCTCTAGAGCAGACTCATAGGACTCCTCACTAGAGGAGTCCATCAGCAGCTCATCCGGAGCTGGCTGGATCACAACAGCATATAACATGTTGATGAACATTTTCAATCAGCCAGGTTGAGTTGCCTGAAGGTTGTCTGAAAGTTGTCTGGTTGAATCACTGCAACTGGACTAATTTCTTTGTTGTTCGTTTGAGAGATGTTTCTGCATGTAACGCCTTCAGTGTTTCAAAAATTGAAGAGATTGGAGATTTGAAAACTCCCTACTGCTTGTTCCTTAGCCACTGCAAGTTAATTTCCTCCTTAAAGCTTTGACTTTCATTCAAAGCTAGGGCCAGGCTTATTAACCACGCCTTCTCAATTTCAAAGCGTTAACATCTTTTACCAATTTATTATCTCTTTCACATGCCAAGAATTGCTTGAGATAAACTACAGGTACTCCTCGACTTACAACCACAGGTGAGCCCAATGCTTCTTGTTGCTAAGCAGTTGTTAAGTGAGTTTTGCCCATTTTACAAACTTTCTTGCCACAGTATTTAAGTGAATCACTGCCGTTGTTAAGTTAGTAACACGGTTGCGTGAATCTGGCTTCCCCATTGACTTTGCTTATCAGAAAGTCACGAAAGGTGATTGCATGACCCTGGGACACTGCAACCATCATAAATATGAGTCAGCTGAGTTGCCAACCATCTCAATTTTGATCACGTGACCATGGGGATGCTGCAACGGTCATAAATTACTTTTTTCAATGCCTTATAACTTGGAACAGTCAGGTAAGCGAACTGTTGCAACCCAAGGACGACCTGTATCTTTTGGCTGCATGCGCGTTACATCACTGTGATTCATTTCTTAAATGTCACAATGAGAGCACTACATTTAAAAGTTATGCAGTGTCAGATTGAAAAGTTTTGTTCACAGGTGCAGAATATATTGTATGGCTTCTAGCAAGCAAGGCAGACCTGGGAAATGCATAGACTACAGCCCCCACTAGTCTATCAAATCACACAACCCAAATTTGACATGATGCTTTTTTTTACGGAAACAAGGAGCAAAATAGATGCACTAAATTTCTAATTTGGTCATCAGCTACTGCACTTTAAAAAATCAATTCCCTAAAAAGCAACAGTTATATCTCCACACCAGTGGTGGGTTTCAAATTTTTTTAGAACCTACTCTGTAGGTGTGGCCTATTTTGTGGGCATGGCTTGGCAGTCATGTGACAGGGTGGGAGTATCCACCTTTTAAAATGTGGTGAAACTCATTTAACAACGCTCTTGCTTAGCAACCAAAATTTTGGACTCAATTGTGATGATAAATTCTTTCTTTTTCTTTCTTTCTTTCTTTCTTTCTTTCTTTCTTTCTTTCTTTCTTTCTTTCTTTCTTTCTTTCTTTCTTTCTTTCTTTCTTTCTTTCTTTCTTTCTTTCTTTCTTCCTTTCCTTTCCTTCCCGTTGGGTCACTGGCAGCGGCGGGCCATATTTACTTCCAGGTACGCCGGTGGAACCCCCTCTCACCGGTTCTCTAAATTTCACCAACCGGCTCTTGCGAGTAGGTGCGAGCCTGCAGAAACCCACCACTGCTCCACACCCTCCAGTGGCATAACTGTATTATGAGATAGCTCTGCAGCCTTCCCAGATGGTGTGGGTGTAGAAAAGGGAACATAAAGCAGTAATAGCAGAAATGGTTGACTATTTTTGAAGGTGGGGACAGACAAAAGTCAGAATTCTTTAAGAACATTAGAGACAAGTATGTTTTCCCTTCTTGCTTAAATAGCTATTGGGGGAATGGTTGGACAAGGGAGAGAATGGATTCATAGTGGAGGAATTGAAAATAATCAATGTGGAGGCTTCATTAAGTTACAAAATTGAAGGTCGGAATTGAATACTTTTTCCTTAAATGTGTTCAGCATTTATAGTGATAGCTACTTCGGATTTTATCAGGCAATCCAAAATGGCAGTTGAGCATTCTTTTTCTCCTTTTTCTGCACCTAAAATTAGTTTCTCACCAAAAGTTGCTAACTCAGTTCCTGGGGATTTTATCTATTTTAATTTTGCTGTCAAAGGGGAGTACTGGACTTTCACACAAGGTTCACCAGAGAGAGTCTCTTGTACAAGACAGATAGGGAAAAAAATACAACTCCGCCTTGCTCAACCGGATGGAGTAGTTTGGAATGAGGAGAATGTCGTTTCTCTCTCTCTATTCGTCTCTCTTCCTGTTGAAGTCCTTAGCAGGGCCAACAAAGCAATTGTAGAAACTACCATTCTCACACCATACTTTCCAAATTCTCCTTGGAGAGATCCTCAGCTGCCTCCTTGCCCTGTCTGCAACCCAATATGTAGCTTTCTTGATAATCCTTGAGCAACTTCACCACTTCCAGGTGATGAAACTGGATGGCATCATCCAAGGCAATGTTTCCCCATCTGCAAAGAAGGCAACACTATGAAGATTTGTATACAGTAATCTCTGTCTTGTGAAAGCAGCAATTTCCCAGCCTGATGGTCTCCAATGGGTTGAGGCTATAACTCTTGTAATTTCTAACAAAGGCCATAATGATTAAAAACACTGGGAACTATGTTCCCAACATATGCTGAAGATGATCAGAATGGAGAAGACTGTTCCAGGTGTTGAGGAACAACCGAACGCTTGTATCCCCTCTTTCTTAACTAAGCAGATTGTCAACCCTGAAACTGAGCTGACCGAAGCCATTTTTGATAGTTTTCAGTGTTGCCACACTGGAGCTGAGGGATAGGGAGAGGGGATTTGAGATAGTTGGGATTCTGTAGCCAAAACAAAATATTTTCTCTTGGGAACCAAGGACATTCTCACATCTAGTCGGAGGAAGGCAGAGTGATGTCACCCGGCAGCCAGACTGCATCATAATTGGACCATGTGACTGATTGTTTTGAGAAAGTAGGAAAAATTTTTATTAGGTGAAAACCACGGAAATCTTTAGAGTCGGTTTTCATCAGATCTGTGCCAATATTTCCAATAAAACTATTGTTTTGGGAATCTACCTGCCTTGGAGTTTTGCTTGATATGGAATTATTACTTGGAACCCTGACCCAGATCAAAAGTAAGTATTTGTGGATCAGGTTCCATATTGGCTTAAAATTAGGATAATTTATATCCCCCCCCCCCCCCAAGTACTATGTTACAAATATTACTAGATTATTTTCAACTGTTACAAAATAAAGATTACTACTAAAACAAGTAGGACTTTATGTTTCTGGAGTAACAAATCATATTGCATGCACTAGGTAGGAGACTAAGTTCTTAGGCCATCAGTGAATCAATGAATCTTTCTCCCAAAAGCATGATACTTCAGGTGATAACATTTTTCCAAAGTTATGGCACACCTTATTGACACAAGGAATCTGACAGTTTTAGTACTGTTATGGAAGTTCCTAATGTAGCAGGGAAAAATATAATAGAGACTTGTCAGCATCCGATTCTGAATTAACAGAGCATACTAAATTGAAACAACAAATTAGACTTAAGTTTAGCAATTTATGAACCTTCTTT
This sequence comes from Rhabdophis nuchalis, assembly GCA_039707465.1. NCBI lineage: Eukaryota > Metazoa > Chordata > Lepidosauria > Squamata > Natricidae > Rhabdophis > Rhabdophis nuchalis. Next base: position 169,354,052 of record CM077646.1, read on the forward strand.
CTACTCTGGATCATCAACTGTAATGCATCTTTTTTCCACAACGAAATGAATTTTAACAGATTAACAGAGTTGGAAGGGACCTTGTAGGTCATCTAGTCCAACCCCCCCTATAAGCAGGAGACTCTACACCATTTCTGACAAATGGCAGTCCAATCTCTTCTTGAAAGTATCAAGTGATGAAGCTCCCACAACTTCCAAAGGGAAGCTGTTCCATTGGTTGATTGTTCTCACTGTCAGAAAGTTCCTCCTTATTTCTAGGTTGAATCCTCTCCTTGGTGAGAAGAAGCTAAACTACAGTTGAGGACTTTAGGTATCCACAGATGTCACGATAGTCACGTTGCATCAGACTAAACTTTATTTTGTTCACAGTTCTGTTCCAACAGAGGCCGACCAGCCCTAAAACAAGTTACAAGTATGCAAACTTCTTGACTAACAAGAACATGAAACAGACCTGACCAAGGAGTTCTAGACAGAAAAAAGGGAAATGTATTATAGGCAGCTGCTGTTGGAAACAGTTCCTCATGCTGAATAAGGTCCCTGTCTTTAGCATAAGGAGAAGGTGGCTCTAAGATTTTATAATTCTGGAAGTAAAAAACAAGAATTTGAATCTGTAACTGTCAGCCCGTTTGTTCCTCACCTGTCCTTAACAAAAGGATTGACTCTGCAGGCCTCCATCAGAAACTTCACAACCTCCAGATGTCCTATGGAGAATCATAGAAATGGGACAATTTATAAAGAGGCTCTTCTTCTCTCTTTCCAAAGATGAGCTTTTGAACCACTCCCAAGACATCGTGAGACATGTAACCTACAGGTCTACAGAGTTCTTCAAGGTGCAGGACTGCAGAATGGGGGCTACCAAGAAAGGCACAGCAGACATTTCAAGAATGGAAAAGTTTGTGTTCTGTTTAGCTATGTAAGCTCTCATTGCAGGCTGCAGGTTTCTAAAGAATCTCTTGGTGTCCAGCAACCCAGATAAGGAGAATTGACAAATCAAGAGTTCTCAGAATGTTTCAAGTATGTTTCTCAGAATGCTTACAACCATCTCTTAGGAAATGTACTTTGGGGAAATTATTGCAATTGTGCAATTAGAGGTCCCGTGTCCCAAAGGTGCTTTATTTCAAGAGGCAACTAGATATTCTGGTTTTTCTTTGAAGATGCTTTGCTTCTCATCCAAGAAGCTCCTCCAACTCTAGGAAAAGTCAGGTCAGAGCTGAAGAAACTTCTTGGTTGACAAGCAAAACATCTTCAAAGAAAAAAACAGAAAGTACAGTTGCCTCTTGAAAAAAGTACCTTTTGGACAACCTTAACCTGGATGACTGAGAATCTCCAGGAACATTTAGAGGTCCCATGCTTGCTGTAAGAGTGTTGTCTTTTTTAAATTCTGGAGCTGAGACAGCATGATTTATTTACACCTTTATTTTTAAAACTCTTTTTAAAAAACTCTTCCATTTAATACAGGTAGTCTTCAACTTACAACCACAACTGAGCCCAAAATTTCTGATGTTAAGTGAAACATTTGTTAAGTGAATTCTGCCCCATTTTACAACTTTTCTTGCCACAGTTGTTAAGTGAACCACTGCAGGGGATAAGTTAGCAATACGGTTGTTAAATGGACCTGGTTTCCCCATTGATTTTGCTTGCGAGAAAGTATGACTTTGGGGACATAGCAATGGTCGTAAATATGAACCAGTTGCCAAACATACAAATGTTTTATTTATTTATTTATTTGATTTATATCCCGCCCTTCTCCAAAAGGACCCAGGGCGGCGCACAGGAATTTAAAATACATACAAAAATAATACAAAAAATTTAAAAAACCTATTAAATAACAGTCCTGCGCTAAAATCAATTAAAATCCCCAATTAAAACTATCTACATTAGTCGCAGCGGAGGTTATGTTAGGCCGGCTTGATGAAAGAGGTGTGTTTTTAAACACTGGCGGAAGAGGCGGAGGTCAGTGATGGTACGGAGTTCTGGGGGTAGGTCGTTCCATAGGGCAGGGCCCGCCACAGAGAAGGCCCTTCCCCTGGGTGTCGCCAGTCGGCATTGTCTGGCCGACGGCACCCTGAGAAGGCCCTCTCTGTGGGAGCGTATCGGTCTGAGGGATGTATGGGGCAGGAGACGGTCTCGCATATAACTAGGTCCCAAGCCATGGAGCGCTTTGAAGATGGTCGTCACATGATTGTTGATCACATGATCATGAGGAGGCTGCAACGGTCGTAACTGAAAAATGATTCAGTGTCATTGTAACTTTGAACAGTCACTAAATGAACTGTTGTAACCCGAGGACTGCCGGTATATCAATATTTGGGAAAAATATATGGTATCTAAATTTGCTTAACATAAATCTTGCAGACCTGAGTACAGTTTGTAGTTGGGATCAAGCTTCTAGGAGTCTCAGTCATTTGACACTGAACAGTTCATTTTTCCTTTCCTTGTTTGGTGGTAGGAGAAAAGATGGAAGAGATACCAAAAAGATGATGACACCCATTTAAGGCAAAGCAATTCCATAATAAATGTCTGGGAGAACACAGGATTTCCTATCTTTACACCTGAAATTGCTTTGGATTTTCCTACGTTTCTAAATGTAGGATAATTCATAAATTGATAGATTTATGGCCGTATTGTATTTACTGCGTGCTAAATACTTTTCACCTTTTTTACTGATACTTTTTATACAGAATCTTCTCTTGGATCCAATACGTTGTTTTTTTTAGGATGGCTTATTGTAAGTGCACACTGAACAATGGTGATGGATCAATATTATATTGAACTTATATGAATGAGAGCCCCCCCCCACAAACCCCCTTCCCCATTTTTGTTAGAGATGCGCCCCAGTGAAGCACCAATTACAAAAAGTGTGGTAGATGTTTAAACCAGTGGCCCCCAACCTTGTGGGCGCCAGGGACCAGTTCTGTGGCGAGAGGTTTTTCCATGGACCAGAGGGGGCGTGCTTTCGCATACTGCCTGCATCCTACAGATGGGGCTTCGCTTGTTTGCAGTTTTTGGCATGCCGCAGCCTGGTGCCAGTCCACAGACTAGGACAGTGATGGCAAACCTATGGCACGGGTGCCATAGGTGGCACGCGGAATCATTTCTTAGGGCATGCGAGGCGTTGCCCTATCAGCTCCAGCGTGCATGTGTGCGCTGGCCAGCTGATTCAGGCTTCTTTTGAGGCCATTTTTTGCCCTCTGGAGGCAAGCTCCTAAAACCTCTGGAGATAGGGGGGGAGGCTGTTTTCACTCTCCCCAGGCTCCTAGAAAGCCTCTGGAGCAGCAAACAGCAGATTCCTAGAAAGCCTCTGGAGCCTGGGGAGGGCGAAAAAAGCGCGCCAAAAGCAGGGGGTCACGCACATAGCATTATGGGTATGGCACGCCCACGCATGACCCCCCTGCGCTCCCCCCACTTTTGGCCCGCGAGCCAAAAAAGGTTAGCCATCAGTGGACTAGGAGGTTGGAAACCCCTGGTTTATACCATGCAAGTCTGCAAGTGCAAATGTGGATATAGAGCAGGTGCCTAGAAATCATGGCAGGTTTGCATCCCGAACGGGATACCTTCAGCTGCAGCAACATGCAATGCCGTGCGAGAGTCATAGTCTTTCTGTTCCATGTCCATAGCTGACAGGGCAAACCTAGAAGAAAGCCAAGAGGACAGAGGTAAAGGTCATGGAAGGGAATCTCACTTCTATTCAAGATCTCTCTTCAGCACCCTCTTTCCCTGGATAAGTAAAGTCATACCTCCGAAGAGCAGAGATATCTCCACTGTGAGCAGCAAACAGCAGATTCACAACAGTCTTGTTCTGAAAAATAATGTATATTGAGGGCATCTGGCTTACAACATGATTTTAAAGGCTTTTAAAATTTCTCATCCTCAAACATTCTGAATATATATCCCCCGAAACAAAAATCTTCCACAACTGGGTTACAATTACAGCTAAACGAAGCTTCCAGCTTTAGTAGAATGGAGGAAAACATCTTCATAGCAGGCAGAGCTGATTGTTGTTTCCTCACTGTTTTCTTGTACACTGGAGTTTCTCAATCTTGTCAACTTGAAGATGTCTGGACTTCAACTCCCAGAATTCCCCAGCCAGCATTCGCTGGCTGGGGAATTCTGGGAGTTGAAGTCCAGACATCTTCAAGTTGACTAGGTTGAGAAACACTGTTGAACACCATGACCAACTGTTTGGGCAACTGAATTGGGGATGGAAAGGCATCCCTGCACATCCACTTCTTCAGCTTATTTGTAGCAGCAAGAGCACAGTAAAGGTTGCAAATCAGAGCTACATGAGATCCAGAGGAGGTGGTCATATTGGATGGATGGATGGATAAATGAATTCTTGAAACCAAGAAGGCAAAGATATCCCATGTTTTTAATATCTGTACAGTCCTCCTGAGCTGAGAGCCTCAACCCTCTAGGTTGGCAATGGCAATAGCACTGAGACTTATATACCGCTTCACAGTGCTTTCCAACCCTCTCTAAACAGTTGACAAGAGTCAGTATTTTGCCCCTAACCCTCAATTTACCAACCTCGGAAGGATGGAAGGTTGAGTCAACCTTGAGCCGGTGAGAATTGAACTGCTGGCAGTCAGCAGAAATAGCCTGCAGTACTGCATTCTAACCATTGCGCCACCATGCCTCAGAGCATTCCCTATTCCAGTGATGGCGAACCTATGGCATGGGTGCCACAAGTGGCACATGGAACCACTTCTTAGGGCACGCGAAGCATTGCCCTGTTAGCTCCAGCATGCTTGTGTGTGCTGGCCAGCTGTTTAGGCCTTCTTTTGAAGCTGTTTTTTGCCCTCTAGAGGCTTCAGGGAAGCTCCTGAAGCCTCTGGAGGTGGGGGGGGGAGGCTGTTTTCACCCTCCCCAGAAAGCCTCTGGAGCCTGGGGAGGGCGAAAAAAGTGCACCAAAAGCAGGGGGTCGTGCACATAGCATTATGGGTGTGGCACGCCCATGCACGACCCCCCTGCGCCCCCCCCCCGCTTTTGGCATGCGAGCCAAAAAAGATTAGCCATCACTGCCCTATTCTGTGCTCTGTAGGACTTCAGGTGTATCAGATTCTTGATGAAATATCTCTGCATTTTAAGCCCTGGGCCATTCACTTACCTCTGCTACTCCAACCCTCTTAAGTCCTCTGAGTTTCTCTCCCACTCTAGTCCACTTAAATCTGCAGTATCTTTCCAATACAAGGGCCCTTGGTCTCTTACCCTAACTTCATCTCCTTCACGGCGTGGGTCCATCTTGCGGGTGCAATGCAACAAGTTGTCATAGTTGTGAAAATTGAAGAGGGACACCAATTCCTGAACCATTAACAGTCCAAAGACAAGAAACAACATCAATAAGGAATGAAATGAAAAGTTATAAAATAAACTATAATGCTTTCTAGTAATTGGTTCAAAGAAGATGGAAGCAACCGCAGCATCCAAGATGCCACAGAACAGTGGTTCTTAAACTCTGGGCATTTTCCTCCAAGAGGCTAATTTGAACATATCCTGGGAGCAATGAAACAATTTGTAGTTGCTTGTTAATGACCTGATGTTCCAGTTTGGAACTCCTGCTGCAAAATGCTTATGTAAAACAACAATCTGGGGATTTTTGTGTGTGTGTGTGTGTGTGAGGGTAATGACATTTGAGACCAGGAAAAGGGGTAATTAGGTTAATCGGTTTAAGAATCATCCCTTTAGAAGATATTCCCTACTTACAAAAATCTCTACATTAGAAGATGAAGTCAGATAAGCACTCTGGTCATTACCAAGTCCAAAGACAATAGGAATTGATGGAATAGCTGCATATATGTGACCAACAACAAGAGAAAAACATTCGGTTCTAATTTGGCTCTAACCAAACCAAGCCAGCAGATCTGAAGTACGAGACTCTACCCAATAGAGTCAGTCTTCTAGTACCAATATCAAAGAAAGAAGACTTAATAAAATGTGCAAACAATTGCCCAGTATCCTTTACTCCTCCATGTGTCAAAAAATAACGCTCAGGATCACCCAATGCAGATTGGAGCCCCTTGTGAAAAGGGAAACACCAGATGTTCAAGTTCATTTTAGGAAAAGCTGAGAATCAAGAGGCAATCCTGTTGAGGCATGCTGGAAAATCCAAACATCCAAAGGACATCAGAAAGAATCAATTATTTATTTTATTTTTAATTATATGCTATTTTTATTTTTAAATAAATAATTCAAGGTGGTGAACATAGCTAATATTCCTTCCTCTCGTGATTTTCCTCACAACCCAGCCTAAGGCAGGACTAGAACTCACAATCTCCTGACTTCTGTCCTGATACCTTAACCAGCAGACCAAACTGGCTTTTAGCTCATGCTTCATTGACTACAAAAGTCAATTTACATTATTTTCCTAAGTAATATCCTTAGGAAAATGGAATCCCAAATCATCCATAACCTCATGTGAAACTTATATACGAGATGGAAAGCCACAATCCTGACAGAACATGGCAAAACAGGCTGGCTCCAGATTGATACAGAAATGGAACAAGGCTATAGATTCTCTTCTCCATATTCAATTTGAAATATGCTTAATGTACAGGGCATTATCGGTCAGTCCTAGAGGAGATGAACCCTGACTGCCCTTCAGATCCTGAAGATGAAACTCAAATACTTTGGCCACCAAGGAAGGATTCACTGGAGAAGAACCTAATGCTGGGAAAGATGGAGGGCAAAAGAAGAATGGGACGACAGAGAATGAGGTGGCTGAATGGAATCAGTGAAGCCATAGGGGTGAGATTAAATGGACTCCAGAGGATGGTAGAGGACAGGAAGGCCTGGAGGAATGTTGTCCATGGAGTTGGATACGACTTTGCAACTAACAACAACAACAGTAGAGGAGGCTGGATTGGAAGAAGATGAGAATGGTTTAAAAAGTTTAAGGAAAAAAACCTCAATAAACTGCAGTATGTTGATGACCCTGCTCTGATGGTTGACAATAAACCACAAGGAATATCGAGAAAATAGGATTAACTATGTGTAAACTATTAAAAAGTACAGCAGCCAACCTTCCTAGTAATTGAAGACAGGTAGCTTCTGGCTTTTAGGACTGACTGTCTAGCAATCAAGAAATAAGTCACAAACTATTTATTTATTTATTTATTTATTTATTTATTTATTTATTTATTTATTTATTTGTTGAATTTATACCCCGCCCTTCTCCAAACGGACCCAGGGCGGCGCACAGGAACATTAAAAAACATACAAAACATATAAAACTTTTTTTAAAAACTTATTCAACTAAGGGCCTGTGCTAAAACCGAATTAAAATCCCCATTTTAAAACTATCTACGAGTCAGTATTGGAGGCTACGCAAGGCCGGCTAGTTGGAACAGGTGTGTCTTCAGACACTTGCGGAAGAGGCGGAGGTCAGAAATGGTACGGAGTTCAGGGGGCAAGTCGTTCCAAAGGGCTGGTCCCGCCACAGAGAAGGCTCTCCCCCTGGGTGTCGCCAGTCGGCATTGTCCGGCCGACGGCACCCTGAGGAGGCCCTCTCTGTGGGAGCGTATCGGTCTAAGGGATGTATGGGGCAGGAGGCGGTCTCGCATATAACTAGCATTTGATAGAAGAGAAATTAAAGCCTTTAAAAAGATACGACAATATGGCTATCTATAAATATCAGACTCCTGCATGATATTCGTTTCCCTGGGACAGGCCGCTAGAGAAGCAAAAGTCAAACTCTGAAGAAGCAGGATATTGTTAGAGAAGCTTCCTGAGAATACATGGATAACCACCAAGTTTAAGTTTAAGTTTAAGTTTAATTCGATTTGTAGACCGCACCAATCTCCGTCGAGACGGACTCTCAAATGGTTTGTCCTTTGATTTGTCTCAAAGGACAAATCAATCCAGAATTCTTATCTGAGACTCAGATTAAAATATTTTGGATTGATTATGCAAAGACTTAGCCCCTTGAGAAATCCAGAATGCTGGAAAAAGGGGAAGAAAAGAAAACAGAAAAAGACAAGACAAGCAGTAGCAAGGCTGATGGATTTGATTTCAGCAGCCATGAATGCATCCCTGGAAAACCTGAAGGGCCATCTTGGAGAACTTTTATTATGTAGTTACTAAGAATCAACATCAACTTGATTATCAATACCAATATAATCAAGAATTTCAAAAATTGGCATAAAAAAGTGGGGGGGGGGTCATCAGTTCAAGTACTTCATGGTAAAACTATTTGTACTTTCTCGTAGGTGTTTATTTTGATATGTTTTCAGGGTTTTCACATAAAATATAGCCCATAAATACCAGAAGCACATCAGTTACCGTATTTTTTGGACTATAAGTCTCACCGGTGTATAAGACACACCAAGGTTTCAAAGAGGTAAGTAAGAAAACGAAAGGTTTTGTCCTCCTTGGCTCCCAGGAGCACTCTGCAGGCTTCAGCAGGGCTGGGGGAAGGCAAAAATGCCTCAATTTTTGTGAAAAACAAAATGTACCAGTTGTTGCGAAAATGGGGGCATTTCCCCCTTCCCACAGGACTGCTGAAGCCTCCAGAGTGCTTTTGGGGACTGAAGGAAGGGAAAACACCTCATTTTTTGCAAAAAAACCAGCCCATTTTTCTTGCAAAAACTGAATGCAGGGCTTCGGGAGGCCAAAAATGGCTGTATTCGGTGTATAAGATGCACCAACATTTCCATGCTCTTTTAGGGGGGGAAAGGTGTGCCTTATATTCCGAAAAATATGGTATGTTGTCATTTTCCTCCCCAGTTTCCCTTCATTTAATATGGAGAGCGCTTTCCATTTCTATCTTTATTTCAGTGTTACTCATAAGAAACAGAGACTGGGAGAGTGGCTTGCACAACATCTCTGCCCATCCATCAACCCAGTTCTGTCACTTTTCCATCCGTGGTTCTCACAGGCTCTTTTAAAAAGGCTCCTTCTGTCATGTCTTGGAAGTTACCTGACAAAACCCAATTCCTCTCGTGCTGTTGCCAGCTTTATCCAGAGGGGGCGATAGGCACATCACTCCCATAACATTGGGCACCACCAGCAGGATAGCCCCCGAGACTGCAGATTTGGCAGGAAGGCCAACCTGGCGAGGAGAAAGAGATTACGTGAAGGATACAGCAAGCCACTTTTTAAGCATCTCAAAGCTCGTCCTCCTATTCAGCGTGAAACCAAGTAAGTACAATTGAGGGACAAAGAGATAAAGTTGATCGCTGCCAAAGGCAAAGCAGACACCCAATTTGCAGTGTATTCCGGTTGTGTTATTAATTCTGGAAGCTCTTTGCAGGTGTAAATTGGGCTTTGCCTGGTGCAGGATTACATTTCCTGCTGGGCTGGGGAAATGAAAGTGGTGGCTATTACCATGCAGATGAAGCAGGGAAATAGCACCAGAGAGAAGCATCTCGGAAAGCAGAAGTGGATGTGTCTGCAAGTACGGTAACCACAATTCTGGTCTGATACACGCACACCCATTTTTAAGAATGGTGCATTTCTGATTGCCCCTCCTTTGCAAAGCCCCATGCCAGGATGACTGAAGAGAGGGGATAGATGCTACAGAACAGGGATGGCTAGCTGCAGAGTGCCCAAACCGCATGTGCGTGCGCACAAATGCGTGCATGCACAAAACTCCAAAATGCAATGCAAGAGCCCCCTGCACATGCACCCTGTCCCCTATGCATGCATCCAGCTCCCCTACACATGTGCCCCACCCCACCCCCACATTTTTGGCTTTTAGGTTGGTGCAGGAGGCTTTCCAGGCCCAAAATGGAGTGCGGGGGGGCATGCATGCATGCAACCCCCCAAAATGCAATGCGAGCGCCTCCCCACACACGCGCCCCACCCTCCCGCCTATGCACGGCAGACATCCGAAGACCAGCTGGCTGGTGGGAGACATGCACACACCCATGGTGGAGCTGGGCTGGGGCAACGGCTGGTGTGCCCATAGAGAGGGCTCTGCATGTCACCTGTGGCACATGTGCCATCGGTTCACCATCAGAACATGTATTAAGAAACAAGTGCCCAAGAGAGGAGATTGCATTGCATAAATCTGCCCCATATTTTTCCAGAGAATGTCAGTGCACAGCTGTCAAAAATGAGCTGAGATCAACACAAGCCAAGAAGTATCCTACAGCATCTCAAGCCTCAGCACATTACAGCAGCAAAGTGCCTTCCCCACTGCCGAACCCCAAGTCTCCAGTATGGACATAAGCCTCTCTAGACAAAATTGCACCATCTCCAGATTCTCTTGAACATTTGTGTGAGGCAAATAGAGTATGAGGCAGCTGGTATAGCCTTCCTAGATCTAGTTCACCCCTCATATTATGATATCGGGTGGTACATTTGGTTTTAGGCGACTATGTCATTTGAACCCAGGCAACTGTACAGGTAGTCCTCAACTTACGATTGCAACGACCCCCAAATGTCTGCTACTAAGCGAGACAGTTGTTAAGTGAGTTTTGCCCCATTTTACAACTTTTCTTGCCCCGCTTGTTAAGTGAATCACTGCAATTAGAAACAAGGTTGTTAAGTGAATCTGGCTTCCCATTGAGTTTGCTTGTCAGAAGGTCTCAAAAGGCGAAGACATGATTGTGGGACACTGAAATTGTCATAAACATGAACCAGGTACCAAGCATGCGAATTTTAATCACATAACCATGGGGATGCTACAATGGTCATAAGTATAAAAAACAGCCATAAGTCACTTTTTTCAGTGCTGTTTCAACTTTGAACAGTCACTACATCAGCGGTAGTCAACCTGGTCCCTACCGCCCACTAGTGGGCGTTCCAGCTTTCATGGTGGGCGGTAGGTATTGCCCGATCGGTATTATCGGTATTGTCCGATACTGAAGCACTTTCCTTTTTAAAATGTAATTGACTTCCCTACTTTATGAATCGACATTACTGTGGAACCGGTGAGCGGTTAGAAAATTTTACTACTAACAGAGATACAAAAGTGGGCGGTAGATATAAAAAGGTTGACTACCCCTGAATTAAAGTATAGCTGGGTTCTCCAAAGAGGTCAATATAGACTCTCAACTGTGGATAAATGGCTGGACGTCAAAGAGGGATCAATAAATGGGGGTCAATAGGTAGTCAATAAAAGATGGAAGGTTGTTTGGGGGTCAATTTATCTATTGAGATATCTGCAGAGCTGCATCCCAGTCCTTGATCCTAAGGGTGAAGTGGATATATAGTTTCCGTAAAGGCATGTTAAATCTTTTTCATATTTTAAATACAATGTTACCTATTTTTATAAACATTATCTGTTACTGTTATCCATAGTATATTAGTTCAAATAGTAATTATATTACTAACATAAAATATTTAATAAAATACTTTCACCTTAATAGGGGTTTTGTCCGATACTGAAGCACTTTCCTTCTTTTAAATTTAATTGTCTTCCCTACTTTATAAATCACCCTTACTGTGGAACCGGTGGGCGGTTAGAAAATGTTACCACTAACAGAGATATAAAAGTGGGCGGTAGGTATAAATAGGTTGACTACCCCTGCACTATATGAATGGTTGCAACCCAGTGGTGGGTTTCTGCAGGCTCGTACCTACTCGCAAGAGCCGGATGGTGAAATTTAGAGAACTGGTGAGAGGGGGTTCCACCAGCGGACCCAGAAGTAAGTGTGGCCCGCCGCTGCTGGTAACCCAATGGGAAGGAAAAGAAAGGAAAGGAAGGAAGGAAGGAAGAAAGGAAAGAAAGGAAAGAAAGAGAGAGAGAGAGAGAGAGAGAGAGAGAGAGAGAGAGAGAGAGAGAGAAGGAAAGAAAGAAAGAAAGAAAGAAAGAAAGAAAGAAAGAAAGAAAGAAAGAAAGAAAGAAAGAAAGAGAAAGAAAAAGAAAGTATTTATCATCACAATTGAGCCCAAACTTTTGGTAGCTAAGCAAGAGCGTTGGCCTAACCTACCTCCAGCCTCTCAGTCTGAACATTTAAATTGTTTTAATTGGGTTTTTAAGCGGTTTAGTTTTTAGTATTTTGGGTTTTTAGCGCAGGGATAAATTGTTTAATCTGATTTTAGATATATTTATGATGTATTTATGTTTGTATGTTTTTAATTCCCCTGTGCACCGCTCCGAGTCCCTTCGGAGAGAGGGAGCGGCCTACAAATTAAATTAATTTATTATTATTATTATTATTATTATTATTATTATTATTATTATTATTATTATTATTATTATTATTATTATTATTAAATGAGTTTCGCTACATTTTACAAGTTGGCCACTCCCACCTTGTCACATGACTGCCAAGCCACACCCACAAAATAGACCACACCTACAGAGTAGGTTCTAAAAAAATTTGAAACCCACCACTGTTGCAACCATTCCATGGTACAGGAATTTTCAAAAGTTTTGTTTCTGCTTCATTTCCATCTACATATGGTATTTCTTTGGTTATGTGATGCTCAGTAGCACCTCATTCATCTGCCCATTTCTATGGATAGGAACAGCCTTTAAAAGAGAATTCCCACCGAGATCAGGCTGTTATAGTAATAACACTTGAGACTTATATACAGCTTCATAGTGCTTTTACAGTCCCCTCTAAGTGGTTTACAGCAGGAGTCCCCAACCCCCGGTCTGTGGACATGTGCCGGTCCGTAGCTTGATAGGAACCGGGCCGTAGAGCCGGAGAGGAGGATGAGGGGGCAGCCCCCTGGGCAGAGCGCACACCAATGCGGGAGAGCGCAGGTGCGGCCGTTCGCACCGTTGGAGGCCCTAGAGGCCGAGTGAGCCGACTTCCCCCCCCCGCATGCGCCACCTGTTCCCCCTCCCCCCCCCGCTCCTCCTCTACGCCAGCCAGTCCGCAGAATTTTCTTTAAAATGAAACCGGTCCCTGGTGCAAAAAAGGTTGGGGACCCCTGGTTTACAGAGTCAGCCTATTGCTCCCAACAATCCGGGTGCTCATTTTACCCACCTCGGAAGGATGGAAGGCTGAGTCACCCTTGAGCCTGGTGAGATTTAAACTGCAGCTAGCAATCAGCTGAAGTAGCCTGCAGTACTGCACTCTTAACCACTGCGCCATCTGGGCTCGCATGACAATAGTCCTACCCTCACATAGAACTTTGTGATTAACGGACACATTTTTTATAATTTATCATTTGTAATGGAAGATGGCTTCTTATGTTTTTTCAGCTATGTTTGTTTTATCTGTGTTTGTTCAAAATAAATAAAAAATTACCCCCCCCCCCCACAAAAAAAGAAAATAGTCCTACCCTCTTTCTGGATGCTCACTCCTGTGTCTTCTTCCAACCCCACCCAAAACAGAGCAGAAACTTACATGGAAGGCAAACTGCCCCGAGAAGTCATACATGCCACAAGAATGCATGAGGCTAAGGGTGTTGCGGATGGCTTCATCGCTGAGGACGCACTCGCCTGTGATAGGGCAGATACCACCATTGGCAAGTGTGGCTGCCATGACGCTTCCAGATTCACAAGTCACTTCAACAGAACACAACTTTATAAGAGGGGAAAAAAGGTAATTGTTGGGTTTTTTTAAAAAAAAGAGAAACTAATTTTAATAACATCTTAGTAAGAAGCCCAGAAATCATTCCTAACCAATGCTTGGAATGAAAATTCTGGGTCTATACACAAATGTGGTTTAACACAGAAAAAACACCTGATATAATATTTCTTGAAAAATGAAGGATTTCATATGTGAATTCTGATTACGTGAAGGTCTCTTTTCAGGTGAAAAAGTAATACAGTATGCAATGGAACAAAGTGCAGAGAAGAGCAACCAAGATGATTAGGGGACTGGAGGCTAAAACATATGAGGAACGGTTGCAGGAACTGGGTATGTCTAGTTTGATGAAGAGAAGGACCAGGGGAGACATGATAGCAGTGTTCCGATATCTCAGAGGGTGCCACAAAGAAGAGGGAATCAAACTATTCTCCAAGGCACCTGGGGGCAGGACAAGAAGCAATGGGTGGAAACTAATCAAGGAGAGAAGCAACTTAGAACTGAGGAGAAATTTCCTGACAGTTAGAACAATCAATCAGTGGAACAGCTTGCCTCCAGAAGTTGTGAATGCACCAACCCTGGAAGTCTTTAAGAAGATGTTAGATAGCCATTTGTCTGAAATGGTATAAGGTTCCTGCCCACGCAGGGGGTTGGACTAGAAGACCTACAAGGTCCCTTCCAACTCTGCTATTGTATTGTATTGTATTGCCTTCAGACATTGTAAGTGCTTCATCCATCCCTGGAGGCTTTCAAGAAGAGACTGGACTGCCATCTGTCAGAACTGGGGTCGGGTCTCCTACTTGGGTGGAGCGTTGGACTAGATGACCTCCAAGGTCCCTTCCAACTCTGTTATTCTATATTCAATGAAACAGAAGTTGCCTTCGGAAGTTGTGGGAAATTTATCCCTGGAGGCTTTCAAGAAGAGACTGGACCGCCATCGGTCAGAAATGGTGTAGGGTCTCCTGCTTGGGAGAGGGGTTGGACTAGATGACCTCCAAGGTCCCTTCCAACACTGTTATTCTGTTCTGTTCTGTGAAAGAATAAGTGTCAACTTGTGAAGCCTTCCCGACCTGCTCTTGAGTTGCCATAGGCAGGGGGATGGGGAATTGAGCCTCACAGCTATATCGAGGAGTTTGCACCTCAGTCAAAACAAAGCACATTCCAGACGGCAAAGGTCAAGGCCATCTCCACGGAGATCCATAGTGGCCAGAGGGAGTGACTTTTACAACACGCAAAATTGGAGAATGTGATTGATGACACACCTTGGGTGGCGGGAGGGGAAACAGGATGAGAGCCAAGGCCTGAATTAAGTGAGGTGAGAGTTGGCTTCACTTGGATCATGCCAAATAACGCTCCTAATAAATAACTGGATTTCTGTTGATCCTTGGCTTGAGATTCATGTTTTAATTAGGGCATTGGTTGGAACCTTGACAATAAGGTTCTGGCGAAATATCGAAAATCAACCTTTTTGACCTCATGCCTGTCATATGCATCAATGTAAATTGTCAGTGGCAAGAATCTGCTAAATGGGGATGGATGGGGATTATAGCATATTGGCAGTTTGAAGACACTGGCCTGTGGGATATTAATCTAGAGCAGGGGTGGAGAACCATGGCCTCTTCATGACTTCTGAACTTCAACTCCCAGAATTCTGGGAGTTGAAGTCTACAAGTCACAAAAGGGCCATAGTTCCCCACCTCTGATCTAGAGAAATAGGTTTGGAAGGCCTGTAATATTTACTTTAAAAAAAAAAAAATTCACCCTGAAATTGTTTTTTTTTTTTGCCTCCCTCAAACTCAAAAGGGTTGTTTTGGACCCAATACACCAGCTCAGCTGCAGTTCAAAATGCAACTGTCAAGTAATGAGGATTTAATAGCTGCCAGCTGATATAAGGTTGTAATCTGAAAGCTGATGCAATGTAAGGCTGATACAATGTGGTGTATGTATATATATAGGTAATTATTTTCACAACATCCTGTTAAGAGGCCCCAATTAAGGGAGGAGACATACTGTTTCCTTTTCTGCCTTTCGGCTCATCATCAGAGACCATCTAGACAGAAAGCCAAGAGTTCCGTTGTGTAAATTTTTTAGAATTGATCAGCTCATAAAACTAACATATATATATTTGTTTTCGTAGATTTTCACGGGTGTAGGTATGCTGGTATTGCCATCCTCGGGTGTTTTCCCGTGTATATAGCATGGAATTGTTATTGCAACATTTCGGCAAGATCTCACTTGCCATCCTTAGGCTTTGGTATTGCATCTGAAGCCTGAGGATGGCAAGTGAGATCTTGCTGAAACGTTGCAATAACAATTCCATGCTATATACACGGGAAAACACCCGAGGATGGCAATACCAGCATACCTACACCCGTGAAAATCTATGAAAGCATATATATATATATACATATATATATGTTAGTTTTATAAGTTGATCAATAAATTTAAATTTGAGAGACCAAGATAGATCTATTTCGAGCTTATTAGCTCTCATCATTTGGCCACACTCCCCACTGGGATTCGAACCGGGGTGTGGGGAGTGTGGCCAACTGATGAGAGCTAATAAGCTCGAAATAGATCTTGGTCTCTCAAATTTAAATTTATTGATCAGCTCATAAAACTAACACACATATCTAAAAAATTTACACAATGTAACTCATGGTTCTCTGTCTAGATGGTCTCTGGTGATGAGCCGAAAGGCAGAGAGGGAAACAGTATGTCTCCTCCCTTAATGGGGCCCTAACAGGAAGTTGTGAAAACAATTATCTATACATATATATATATATATATATATATATATATATACACATCTATAATTGTTCCACAACACCCTGTTAGTGCCTCAATTAAGGGAGGAGACATACTGTTTCCTTTTCTGCCTTTCGGCTCATCACCAGAGGCCATCTAGACAGAAAGCCATAAGTTCCGTTGTGTGATTTTTAAAATATGTGTGTTAGTTTTATGAGCTGATCAATAAATAAATCAGATCTATACTAGTCTGATTTATTGATCAGCTCATAAAACTAACATAATATATCAAACAGGACCCTCACCATAGCAGAAACCAAGGTCCTTTCCAAAGGATTTAACTTTGCTGTCACCCCCAAACACATCCCCACAGAAAACATAATATGTGGAGTTGAAGCTTCACTCACCAAAATCAATGCAGATGAAGCCAACAAAATCAGACTCGAAGTTACCAATATCCTATGCTCCAATAAGCCACCCAAAAGCAATTTAGAGAAAGAAGAAATAAGAGCACTCATCAACTTGAAGAAAGACAACAACATAATTATTCTCCCAGCAGACAAAGGCAACGCCACAGTGGTAATGAATACATCTGACTACCAGGCTAAGCTATCCAACCTACTCCAAGACCCTGCTTACAAACTTCTAAACACAGATCCTACCACCTACCTGGAAAAAACCACCAAATCCAAAATAAAAGCCTCTCCCATCAGCAAAGAAATCCAGCAAAAAATCATCCCCAGAGAAAAATCATCCAGATGCCCCAAGCTCTATGGCCTCCCCAAGATACACAAAGAAGGAACACCACTCAGGCCCATAGTCAGCTCCATAGGCTCACCTCTACAAAATCTTGCCAAGTTTCTTGCAAAAAAATTACAACCCTATGCAGAATCTATCAAATCACATGTACTAAACTCATTCCAGTTCGTAGAGATGATCCAGAAACAAAATCTACAGCCCAGCGATCTACTCGTGAGTTTTGATGTCGTATCCCTCTTCACCCAAGTGCCTATAAAAGAAACCTTGACAGCTATCCAGAAGAAATACAACCCCCCCAAATACATCCTGGATCTAACCAACCACTGTCTAACTAACACATACTTCATTCACAATGGACAAAGGTACAAACAAATAGAAGGAGCGCCTATGGGGTCACCACTCTCACCAGTCATCGCAAACCTTTTCATGGAACACTTTGAAACGAATGCCCTAGACAAATCGGAACACAAACCCAAACTCTGGCTTAGATATGTGGATGACACTTTTGTAATTTGGCCACACGGAAAAGAAAAACTACACAACTTCCTCACACACCTCAACAGCCTACACCCCAAAATACAATTCACTATGGAAATAGAAGATAACAACCAACTTCCCTTTCTGGATGTCCTAATCTACAAAAAACCCAATGGCTCCCTAGGACACACCATCTACCGGAAAAAAACACACACAAACCGCTACCTAAACGCACAATCACATCACCACCCTGCACAGATCAACTCTGTAGCCAAGACCCTCATCTCCAGAACCAAACGCCTAGCTGACAAAGACCACCTGAAAAATGAATTACAAACCCTCACAAAGATATTAATCTCTAATGGTTTCCAAAGAAACACAATCACCAAACTAATCCAAAAGCAGACACCCCCCAAGATCCAAAACACAGAACAAGACAATGGCATCGCTCTCCTCCCCTATATTAAAGGTACCACTGATAAAATCAGCAAAATTCTCCACAAACACAATATAAAGACATCCTTCGACACTAACCAAAAAATTGCCAACATTTTAAGGAACCCCAAAGACAAAATCCAGCTAGAAAACCAAGGAGTCTATGAAATACCATGCAAAGTCTGCTCGTCCACATACATTGGACAAACTAATAGGAGAATTAGTGCACGTATCTCAGAGCATAAGAATTCTGTTAAAAGACAAGTAAATACTTCCTCCCTCTTCCAGCACTTCCAAGCAACAGGTCATCAAATTGACTTTGAAAAAACCAAATTGCTCTCCAGGACTGAACACTCCAACAGGAGAATGATTATGGAAGCTATTGAAATAGAAAAACATCCCCAAAATATGAACAGACGCGATGATGCCTCCCGCCTGCCAGACATCTGGAAACCAGCTCTGGCCACTAAACGAGTCCCGGCCACTAAACAAACCCTGGCCACTAAACGAGTCCCAGCCACTAAACAAGTCCCGGCCACAAACACTGACACCATCATCAATCACTCTCAACAAACTCCAGCTACCAATCAGGATGTGGCAAATCAGCCAACCAATCGGTTTAAAAGTAGCAGAGCCAACATTCCAACCCCTCCCACCTCCACTTACAGAAAAACTGCCATTTCAAATGCAGTTCATTTGCAAAAGGCAGAAGCCAAAGCCTGATGTTTATGAGCTGATCAATAAATTAATTAGAAGAGACCAGGATAGATCTATTTCGAGCTTATTAGCTCTCATCAGCCTCAGCCATCCAGGCCTCAGATCTATCCTGGTCTCTTCTAATTAATTTATTGATCAGCTCATAAAACTAACACACATATCTAAAATATTATACAACGTAATTCTTGGCTTGCTGTTTGGATGGTCTCTAGCGATGAGCCGATGGGCAGTAAGGGAAACAGTATGTCTCCTCCCTTTAATTGGGGCCTAATAATAACAGGTTGTTGTGAAACAATTACATATACATATACATATACATATACATATACATATACATATACATATACATATATATATATATATATATATATATATATATATATATATATATGAAGAATAATTCTCACAGCTCCTGTTCAGGGTCCCTTTAAGGGGAGGAGACTTAACGTCTTCCCTCTCTGCCCTTCGACTCAACCCAGAGTCATCCAGACAGAGAACCAAATTAGATTACTGCTGTGTGACATTTTTTAGATTTTTTTAAAAAAATCTAACATATATATATATATATATATATATATATATATATATATATATATATATATATATATATATATATATATATATATATATATATATATACACACGTTAGAGAGCAATTCTCTCTCTCATCGTGTATCTCATTCTCTCCGTGTGTCTGTAGCTGAGTGATAAGGGATTCATCTCCATGTATATGTTTGTATATATGTATATATAAACCACTATTAACTGCATAAAGGCTCTGTGTGTTGTATGCTCTGTTTTGCTCCTGGGTTTATCTCATAATAATAGTCACACTGCCAAAATTCTGATAGCAACTTACCTGGAAATACAAGTCAAGAGCTGCCATCATGTCTGCACCACGTGGAAAGCACTGCCAAGGAGGGAATCAAAGACAATAAAGTTGGGTCAGATCTTGGCAAAGTGGATCTTTCGCAGGGTGAGGGGTTTCTTTCAATACTGCATTTATCCTGGTCTACTAGAAAGCCCAGGGTTCCTCTCTCTCCTTCCCTCTCGTTACCTTTTTGTCTTTGAGATAGTAGCCAATGGCATAATTCCGATCTCCTGTTTCTTTCTCTGACTGAAACCTGCAAAGAAATGTGCACAAATCCTCATTTCTCCCAGCCTTTGGATGTCTCCATTTGGAGAACTGTTCTGACCCCTCCTGGCCTACGAAAAGTACAAAGCACAGGCTTGGCTGCTTGCCACTGTTTAATTGCTGAGATTAGGAATTCCTTGGCTGTGAGCCTATATAACTCACGTTAAAGCACCTTTTCTACAGCACCTTTTCTACAGCACCTTTTCACACGGAGGTTTTCAAACGGACACGACTCGAATGCCTTGACTAAGATTTGGAACTGTTGTTTTCTGCAAATGGCCCCTCCCAAAGCCTTCCCTATAAGCTCTCTTGGGAGGGGCCAATCACCAACCATCTGGTAACCCATTATCTCCTGCAAGCCTGCCTCTGACGTAACTGCTGCCTCCGTCTCTCAGCCCTGCGTAATCTAGCATCAGGGACAAACTGCCCCTGATCCTCCCCACTACTCCAGGCCTCAGGCGCCTCCTGGTGGCCAACCAGACTCTCTGCTTCCTGCTCTGCCTCTGAACCCTGCCCAAGGTCTTCCTCATCTTCCAGGGCAGACTCATATGACTCTTCGCTAGAAGAGCTCATCTGGAGCCGGCTGGGCCACAACAGAGAACTATCATTCAGATTTTTTTTTTAAATTTTAATTAAATTTATATCCCGCCCTTCTCCACGAAGGACCCAGGGCGGCACACAGGAATTTAAAAAACATATAAAACAATAAAATACAGAATTTAAAAACATATTAAATTACAGTCCTATGCTAAAATCCAAATTAAAACCCCCAGTTTTAATGGGAGGTTAGGCTAGGCCGGCTTGCTGAAAGAGATGTGTCTTTAGACACTGGCGGAAGAGGCAGAGGTCCGAGATGGTACAAAGTTCAGGGGGTAGGTCGTTCCAAAGGGCAGGGCCCACCACAGAGAAGGCTCTTCCCCTAGGTGTTGCCAGTCGGCATTGCCCGGCCGACGGCACCCTGAGAAGGCCCTCTCTGTGGGAGCGGATCGGCCGGAGGGATGTATGGGGCAGGAGACGGTCTCGCATATAACTAGGCCCCGAGCCATGGAGCGCTTTAAAGATGGTCGTCAGAACCTTGAAGCGAAGATGAAACCTGACATACTGCTAGGCACTCTAACTGCAAGCCCCCCCCCCCCCCGCATGGGGCTTACGTGGTATTGCTGAATCCCACGTATTCGTTTCCAGCCATCTTCTTCAAATAATCTACCACCTAGAACAGAAACAACAACAAAAAAAAACCTGCATCCGGAAGGGAACTTTTCTACGTTCCAGCTCTTTTTTTTTTTTTTTTTTCAGTCTGGATTTTTACAGTCTTCCCATAACCCTTCTTTCTTTTTCTGTTGACGCTCATTTGTTTGTATGCCTAACTGCAGTACTTTTAATTTCATGTAACATTCGGTACCCATTTCGTTGATTATCATCCATCCTTCAAAATAATAAGAAAAAAACAAGTACATTAAAAAAAAAAGATTGGGGTTGCAAAAGAGATGCTGGGCAATTGAATGCTCCTGCAGGCCGCAGCTTCCCCGTCCTAATTGAATCCATCAGAAATACGGCTTGCCACTTTGTCATTTAGAAAGCATGCCCTTGTGTTCTGCCTGTTTTTCACCCTTCATCGCTAAATACTCCAGGAGATTTTTAAACAAATGACTAAATCAAATGGCAGGATTGCATTGCAAGATAAATGACTCGATCAGCCCGCGTTGCCAGAAAATCAATTTCTCCTCCAACCCTGAGAAAGGGCACTGTGGAGTTTTCCGGCAGGGAAATGAAGATCACACTCACGTAGTCAAACTTCTCTGCTTTCTTGCAGCCCATCTGATGAAGAAGAAGGGAAAAAATGAGAGAAAAGAGTCAAATTGCCTTTTGGAGACACAGTTTAATCTTGACAAATGTAAGCATTGGTTAGAAAGTGCAAAGGTAAAGGTTCCCCTCGCACATATGTGCTAGTCCAGTGATGTGCCATAAGCGGTGTGAGTGCAGGGGGGTCATGCGTGGGCGTGCCACACCCATAATGCTATGTGCGTGACCCCCTGCTTTTGGCGTGTTTTTTTCGCCATCCCCAGGCTCCAGAGACTTTCTAGGAGCCTGGGAAGGGTGAAAACAGCCTCTCTCCCCCACCTCCAAAGGCTTCAGGAGCTTCCCTGAAGCCTCCAGAGGGCGAAAAACACCCTCAAAAGAAGATCTAAATCAGCTGGCCAGCATACACATGCGCGCTGGAGCTGACAGGGCAACGCTTTGCGTGCCCTAAGAAATAGTTCCGTGTCCCACCTGTGGCACCTGTGCCATAGGTTCGCCATCACTGTGCTAGTCGTTCCCGACTCTAGGGGGTGATGCTCATGTCTGTTGCAAAGCTGAAAATCCAGTGCTGTCCGAAGATGTCTCTGTGGTCATGTGGCCAGCAAGACTAGATGCCGAAGGCACAAGGAACACTGTTACCTTCCCACCAAAGGTGGTTCCTATTTTTCTACTTGCATTTTTACATGCTTTCAAACTGCTAGGTTGGCAAAAGCTGGGACAAGTAACGGGAGCTCACTCTGTTACGCGGCGCTAGGGATTCGAATTGCCAAACTGCTGACCTTTCTGATTGACAAGCTCAGCATCTTAGCCCCTGAGCCACCGCGTCAAGTTTAAAAATACATTATAGGTTTAGCAATGCATTCTAAAGCTTCTAGTTAAGATAGCTACAGGGGTCCCAGATCAGTTCTTAAAATGGATAGAACAGCTGTTCAATCTTGTGTAGAACTTTAAGGATATGGAGGGATATTTGGGCTTTGAGAGAGTTTTGGGTAGATGAGAAGAGGCTTGAACTCCATTTGCATCTGCCCTATGAGACAAGAGATCCCTCAACTTTGGCCAAGAGTGAGAGAGCAGGACAGTTGCAACTCTGACAAAGGAAGAAAACCAGTGGTGAAATTCAATTTTTTTTACTACTGGTTCTGTGGGCATGACTGGGCATGGCAGGGGAAGGATACTGCAAAATCACCATTGCCTCCTCACTCTTGGGGGAAGGATATTGCAAAATCCCCATTCCCTCCCCACTCTGGGGCCAGCCTGAGGTGGTATTTGCCGGTTCTCCGAACTACTCAAAATTTCCGCTACTGGTTCTCCAGAACCTGCTGAATTTCACCCCTGAAGCAAACCATAATGGGAAGATAATTGTAGCAGCAGCATGTTATAGCCCAGGGGCCCCTAACCTTTTTGGCACCAGGGACCAGTTTCATGTTAAAAAAATTCCGCAGACCGGTGGCCATGGCTCGGCCGGCGTAGAGGGGGAGCGGAGGGAGGGGGAGCAGGTGGCGGATGCATGCATGGGGGGGTGAGTCGGCTCACTTGCCTCTCTCAGGCCCCCAATGGCGCGAGTGGCCGTGCCTGTGCTCTCACGCCCCGGTGCGCGCTCTGCCCAGGAGGCTGCCCCCTCCTCCTCCTCTCTGGCCCTTTCAATACAATACAATAGCAGAGTTGGAAGGGACCTTGTAGGTCTTCTAGTCCAACCCCCTGCCTGGGCAGGAACCTTATACCATTTCAGACAAATGGCTATCTAACATCTTTTTAAAGACTTCCAGGGTTGGGGCATTCACAACTTCTGGAGGCAAGCTGTTCCAGAGGTTAATTGTTCTAACTGTCAGGAAATTTCTCCTTAGTTCTAAGTTGCTTCTCTCCTTGATTAGTTTCCTCTTTCTAAGAGTTGCGCCGCTCACCGCGGCCTGGTTCCTATCAAGCCACGGACCGGCACCGGTCCACAGACCGGGGGTTGGGGACCCCTGTTATAGCCCATTGGTAATGGCAGCCATGACTAGAATGCAGCAAACAAACCCAAATATTCTGTAACCCCTCACCCTGGAGATAAATTGGAACCAGAATCCATCTTTGAAGGACAATATCAAAACTGATCCTTAGGGAACAGCCCGAATGTTGTTTCCGGGGGTAGGAGAAGTAGAAGCGACGGTGTGTGCATCGCAATGTAGACTTTGCAGTTTGAACCTTACGTAGGACCCCTTATATGGCAATGGGAGTTATTCACACAGTATGCATAGTTTACCAAAGACAGCAGCTAATGGGTTCAAGCTACATGCTAAGCCAAAACCAAACAAACCACATTCCAGCATTTGCGAAATGAATCCAGAGCCGATAACGTCTTTAATCTGAACTGTATCCAGTGTCAGAGGATTCCATCCCATGTCTAATACCAGAGCCGAAGAAACTTTTACCTTGATAAGAGAGCTCACCACAATGGCTCCTGCATTCACCATAGGGTTGTGTGGAATCCCTGAATGCAAAGGAACGGATTAAAACAGGAGTCTTTCAATTCTGCATCCCCATCTTCCTCAGTTAAGGTTTCTCTAACTCACTGGCCTTCCCAATATAGTGGTATCGGTGTTGATTGGGAAGTGGAACTGCCAATCAAAACATGGTCATTATAGGGCAACTCCTTTCCGTTTACATTCTAGAGCAGGGGTCTCCAACCTTTGCAACTTTAAGTCTGAAGGACTTCAGCTTAAGTCTGGGAGCTGAAGTCCTTCAGTCTTAAAGTTGCAAAGGTTGGAGACCCATGTTCTAGAGCAGGGGTCTGCAAAGTCGGCTCTTTTAATATTGGTGGACTTCAACTCCCAGAATTCCCCAGCCAGCTATGCTGGCTGGGGAACTCTGGGAGTTGAAGTCCACCAGTCTTAAAAGAGCCGACTTTGCAGACCCCTGTTCTAGAGAGAAACGGAGGAATCATGGATTTGGGAGGTGTAAGTGAATGGGCAAATCTGAGGAAGGCTGAGAGTTTTAGCCCTGGAAATCCCCCATCAGTAAGGAAGACAGGATTAGGACTCTGTTTAGTGCTAGGTAAACAAGTCATGATTGGCTATAACTGTACTATAGAACAGGGGTGTCAAAATGGATTTCTTCGAGGCCAATGCGGGACGGCCAGGAGACAGGATGGATGCCTCCTGCATTGCCCTGTGGGCCAAAACGGGGCATGGGGGGGGGGGCATGTGGCACCCCCACCATGTTTTGGCCAGCAGAGTGCTGTAGGAGGCCGTTGAGGCCTAAAACAGGGCGTAGGGAGGGTACGCGCAGCCCTCCCCCCCCTTGCCCCATTTTGGCTGCCAGAGGCACCATGGGCCAGTCCTTTGCTATTTCTAGGCCAGATTTAAGCACCAGATCTGGCCCGTGGATTTGAGTTTGACACCCCTGCTAGAGAATCAGGTTAACTTCTTTAATAAAAACATTTAATAGCACTTAGCGATAGCACTTAGACTTATATATACACCGCTTCACTGTGCTTTCTAAACGGTTTAGAGAGTCAGCCTATTGGCCCCCAACAATCTGGGTCCTCATTTTACCCAATTCGGAAGGATGGAAGGCTGAGTCAACCTTGAGCCTAATGAGATTTGAACTGCTGAACTGCAGCTAGCAGTCAGCTGAAGTAGCCTGCAGCACTGTACTCTAACCACTGTGCCACCTCGGCTCTTATTGAATGTAAATTTAAAGTTCATTTATGTCTTTGTGTTCAAGTTAGTCAAGTAACAGTTGTCCGTTATCTTCCCACATGTATCCACATGTTACCTCAGAAATAAATGAGGAAATAAAGCTGCCTGGAATCTTTCTAGTTTGACAGCCTTATAAATCTAAGAAAAGAAAAAGAGAATTTCTAAACCTCATCAGGGTTATGATGGCAGGAAGACAAATCGATCTTGGAGCGATCTTGCACAGTTTATGGGATGCACTTTAAAATTCATTAATTTTACATTTTAAAATTAATAAAAAGAAAAAGGATACTCTCATCAAGAGGTCTGATTGGTCCCAGGTTTTTATTGTTTTTAACATTTTAATTGGTTGAGTTTTATAGCTTTGAGAGTGACTTTATATGCTTTTTCATTGGGTGCTGTCCAGAATTGGTTGAAAGATGGGAGGCTTTATTAATGTTTTTAAATAAGTAAGATGGAACCACAATTCTCAAATCCTCACTCAGTACTGACCAACTATTCTGGCTGAACTTTTTAGCATCTATAGAAGCCACTGATCTGCAGAACCTCTGAGTTAGGAAAAAGCCATGATTAGAATGCAGTATTGCAAGCTGACTCTGCCTACAGCCAGGAGTTTGATCCTGACTGGCTCAAGGTTGACTCAGCCTTCCATCCTTCCGAGGCTGCTAAAATGATTGTTGGGGGCAATATGTTGACTATAAACTGTTAGAGAATGCTGTAAAACACTATGAAGCGGTATGTACCCTATTTCCCCAGATAATAAACTCAATTGGGCTTCTGAGCGCATGTGCTAAAATAAGCCCTCCCCCGAAAATAAGCCCTCTTTGAAAATATTGCAACATGGCAGCAGCCATGAGGTGACCACACTCGCCACCTCCTGCACCTCAAAAATAATAAGACCTCCCTGAAAATAAGGTCAAGTGCTTATTTCGGGGGTCAAAAGAAAATAAGACCCTGTCTTATTTTGGGGAAAATATGTTAAGTCTAAGTGCTATTGCTAGTGCTATTGCTTGCTGTGATTTTGTTAACAGTATAACAAGAACTATTGTTTTCATTTTTAATGAGATCTTAAATTATTGTCTCTTCATATTATGGAGGCTTTACTGAAAAAGAAAAAAAGCACAATTACTTTAATAAAGGATGCATATGTTTTCATAGGTTTGTTAAACACCACTCAATTAATACACAAATCATAATAAAAAGTAGGACCAATGAACTGTTAACATCTACCCAATGATCAAATACATAGAAAAATAAACATACACTGTTTGTAAACTATACTCCTTTCCCCCTTGCATATGTTCTACGAATTTTGCATGGAATTTAATGTGGATTGAAAGAGGAAAAGTTTTAATGGGATAGATAAAAATTCAGGGAAAAGTTCTCCTTCTTACTTTCCATGGGAATATTAATAGGGAAAATAGAGATATTTTATGACCAGCATTTCCATACTACCTTTCAATATATCAGGGCTTGTACAATGTTACCTTCCTGGAAAGTTAAAACAAATATTTCACACGCATTACACAATAGCAAACTGTGGCTTGTCTTTCAACAGCAGTTGCTCCCTGGCTCACTCATTGGAGGTACACAGATGTTTTCATCACAACTGAAATGGTCTCATTCTCACTGTAATGCTTTCAGTTGTCAAAGGGGCTGACAAAGGATAGCCTCTGTGTTAAAACTGGGTCAGATGGAAAATATGGCCTGGGTCAGGGGTTGGCAACCTTAAACACCCAAAGAGCCATTTGGACCCATTTCCCGCAGAAAAAAAAAACACCGGAAGCCACAAAACCCTTCCTGTGCCTGACTATTTCCTGAGCGGCCACAAAACTAGCATGTATATTTGAATTAAAGGTTCTGTTTTCTTCTGAAACTTTTCTTTTCTTGGATTTATCGATGGTTGGCCTACTGGTGGTTGAAAAGCTCA
Organism: Rhabdophis nuchalis; assembly: GCA_039707465.1. Taxonomy (NCBI): domain Eukaryota; kingdom Metazoa; phylum Chordata; class Lepidosauria; order Squamata; family Natricidae; genus Rhabdophis; species Rhabdophis nuchalis. The sequence continues at coordinate 169,381,157 of CM077646.1, forward strand.
ATAAATCGCATGCTGACAGATGTCGCACATTGGCAGTTGTGACACATATTTTGAGCGACAGGGAGCCGCAGCAGAGGGATGGAAGAGCCGCATGCGGCTCCAGAGCCTCAGGTTGCTGAACACTGGTCTGGGCGTTCCATATTAGGGTGGTCTCCTGTTCCTCAGCACACTGGGGCTCCTCGCCACTACTCACCTTCTTCGTTGAGAGAGAGTTTGTCGTAACGCAGCCCACTGGGCTCTTTGCCCACATACTGATGGACTCTCTCTGTGCCCAATTCACTGACAGCAGCAGCATATTTTAAGGGCTTGACACATGACTGCAGGCAGAAGGGAGTCTTAGTGTGGCCCATGGAATGCCTAGGGAGATAGGGGAAGGGGAGAGAAATAATGCCAGCCCTTTTGTACTCAGTGACAAAGACATGGTGACCCGATGCTTGTGCAAAGGTTGGAATGCTGTTCCAAAAACATTGTCTTATACAGGTAGTCCTCGATTTACAACAGTTCACTCAGTGACTGTTCAAAGTTACAACGGCACTGAAAAAAGTGACTTATGACTGTTATTCACACTTACAACCATAGCCGCACCCCCATGGTCACATGATCAAAATTTGGATGCTTGACAACTAGTTCGTTTTAATGACAATTGCAACGTCCCGGGGGGGGGGAGGAGAAAAGGGTGTGTGTCATGTGATCACCTTTTGCAACCTTCCGACAAGCAAAGTCAATGAAGAAAGCAGATTCCCAATTGTGTTACTAACTTCACAACTGCAAGTGGTTCACTTCAGAGTGGCAAGAAAGGTGGGGCAAAACATATTCACAAATATATCTCACTTAGGAACAGAAATGATGGGCCCGATTGGGCCCGATTATAAGTCAAGGACTACCTGTATTACAATCCCACTGAGTTTGCCCTGATGGTTAAAATGCCCAGTTAGAAACCACAAGATTGTTTTCAGCCCCCATCAGGCAGGAAAGTTGGCTTGGTGACTTTGGGTCAGTCACTCTCTCTAAGCCCAACTCACCTCGTCGAGTTGTTGTTTTGGGGAAAATATTTGTTTTTCCTATTCTGTAATGTTTATTTATTTATTTATTTATCTATTATTCACATTTGTAACCCGCACCCATCTCACCACAAAGGGACTCGGGGCGGCGAACAGAGATTTAAAATAAATATACATAAATACAAAATATTATTAAATAATAACTAAATTAAATCAATACCCTGCTTAAAATAAGTTTAAATTTAAAACCCATAAATTAAAATGTTGATTTGTTATAAAAACAATGGGTGTGGAGTAGATCATGCTAGGCCAGCCAGGTGAAAATAATACGTTTTTAAGTGCCGGCGAAACAAGCGGAGCTCTGTGATGAAACGGAGATCGGGAGGTAGGCCGTTCCAGAGGGTAGGGCCCACCACAGAGAAGGCCCTTCCCCTGGGAGCCGCCAACCGGCATTGTCCGGTCGACGGTACCCGGAGAAGACCCTCTCCCTGGGAGCGAGTCGGTCGAAGGGATGTATGGGGTAGTAGATGGTCTCGAAGGTATGTTCACACCTACCCACCCCTTTCTGCATCTTGGTTCTTTATACATACCGTTGTCCGTCCACTGTGCAGAGAGATACACCCCAGATGTCTGGATTATATCTCGCCATTTGCGGAATGTAATTTGCTACCTATATAAAGGGAAAGAGAAATGGTTTGGATGTGGGACAATCCCTAGGGCAGTGAAGGCTAACCTTTGTCCCACTGTGTGCCAAAAGCGGGGGGAGCATAGGGAGGGTCGTGCGTGGGCGTGCCCACACTGATAATTGTATGCGTGCGACATCCCCGCGCGCATGTGCGGAAGACCCTCCCCCCGCTTTTGGCGCATGATGGACCGGTTTTTCGCCCTCCCCAGGCTCCAGAGGCTTTCTAGGAGCTTGAGAGGGCAAAAACGGCCTTCCCGCCCCCCAGAGACCCTTCAGAGGCTTCAAGAGGCTTCCCTGAAACCTCTGGAGGGCAAAAAATGGCCCTACAGGCAACCTCAAACTTCTGGGGTGCCTGTAGGACCATTTTTCCCTCCGGAGGCTTCAAGAGGCTTCCATGAAGCCTCCAGAGGGAGAAAAACAACTGAAAATGAAAGCCGAAGCCAGCTGGCCAGCATGCACATCAGTGGTGGGTTTCAAATTTTTTAGAACCTACACTGTAGGTATGGCCTATTTTGTGGGCGTGGCTTGGCAGTCATGTGACAGGGTGGGAGTGGCCACCTTTTAAAATGTGGTGAAACTCATTTAACAACGCTCTTGCTTAGCAACCAAAATTTTGGACTCAATTGTGATAATAAATTCTTTCTTTCTTTCTTTCTTTCTTTCTTTCTTTCTTTCTTTCTTTCTTTCTTTCTTTCTTTCTTTCTTTCTTTCTTCCTTCCTTCCTTCCTTCCTTCCTTCCTTCCTTCCTTTCCTTTCCTTTCCTTTCTTCCTTTCCTTTCCTTCCCGTTGGGTCACTGGCAGTGGGGGGCCAGATTTACTTCCAGATACGCTGGTGGAACCCCCTCTCACCGGTTCTCTAAATTTCACCAACCGGCTCTCGCGAGTAGGTGTGAGCCTGCAGAAACCCACCACTGATGCACATGCACGCTGGAGCTGACAGGGCAACACCTCACGTGCCCTAACAAATGGCTCCGTGTGCTACCTGTGACACGCGTACCACAGGTTCGCCCTCACGGCCCTAGGGAAACAGTCATTAACCCTTTGCAGCCCATCTAACGGAGGACAGTGGAGGAAGTTTCCCCCGGCCTCCGCTCTACACCAGTGAGATTGTGGGATTAAACTGAAACTGAGAGGAGCAGCCTGGATGAGTGCACTAACAAACAAAATCAGCAGCCGAGGAAGAAATCCTAGACTGCCACATACATTTGTGGTTTTATGTTACCATGATAATAGCCCTCGACTTACAACCATTTGCAGCGACTGAAGTTACAACAGCACTGAAAAAAGTTTTGTGGGGATTTTAGTAAGAGTTAAGGCTACTTAAGCGTACTTAATTCAAGTTCCCTCTTCCTACGCTGGTTGCATAAGACAATCAATCTCATTAATTCTAAGGCCGGCCAGTCACTCTCTTTGCTTTCTTATCTGCCACTCTCATATTCTACCCAAGCACTGGGGAGCTTTTTGGGAAGATAGCGGAGGGATCCTATCATTTATCCTCTGCTATGTGCAATCAGATCTTTTTACCTTGCCCTCCCTAAGTCCTTCGGTACGCTTAAAGATCTGCTCCACGTGCGATGTAAACTCCTCAAAGTCGGGGATGACAAATTTCTTCCGGAAAGCCTGGGTCAAGAGAACTATATTGCTACTCACACACCTGGAAGCCAAAATGATAGATGAAATAATTGGTATTGGTAGTTTTAAATTTCTGGGCATTTATATCTTGGAAGACCAATCATGGACTATGAAGGCTAACATGCTTGCTGTTAGCAACTCTGGGTTCAGAACCAGTGTTACAACTCTGGTCCCGTAACCAGTGTTAGGAAATAAATGCGGAATAGTGTAATACACCGGACAGTAAATAGATACGTTGCTTTAACCACACACAAACTCTAAAACAGTGATAGTAAGAAAATAAATAGTCTTTACTTTGTAGCAACTAAAGTACTTCTTCCGACAAGTGATACTAACTTCTCAAAACAATAACAGTCCTTCACCAAACACAGAGTTATCTTACAGTGATGCAAAACAAATACTTCTTCAGTCTTTAGTCTTCACCTCCTCAGTGGCAAAAAGTAAGCACAGGATTCAAAGGGAATCGAAAAGGGACTGGACTGTGTTTCTGAGCTTCCTTTATGGTAGAGCTGAGAATCACAGCCAATCAGAATTAAACACATAGTTCTTAAAGCTACATGGACTCTTTAAGAACATAGGCTCATATATATTGTCAACCCAATATAAGGCTGAATATCTTAACACTTGCGAAGAAGGCACAGAAGAGGCGGTAACTTCCTGAGAATGCTAAGGAAGATAAATCTATCTCAGCACCCACTTTTGTCCTACTATCGCAGCACCATTGAGAGTGTCCTGACATATGGCATTCTTGCATGGTATTGGAGCAGCTCAGCAGCGGACACAAACGTTCTACAGAGAATCATTAAAACTGCCCAGAATATCATCGGGCTCCAGCTACCAGCCCTGGACGACTTCTTCGCATCTGGCTTTTTGAGGAAGATGCACAACGTTCTCAGAGACACCTCCCATCCTGCTTACCATCTTTTTTGACTGTTGCCTTCTGGCAGGAGATACAGAACAATTAAAACTAGGACCACACGTCTTCTGAATAGTTTTTATCCCAGAGAATTTTTGGTGTGTGTGTGCGTGTGTATGTATGTTGCGGATTGTCATGTGTGTTGGGCCTGGTCTCTGGGTGTTATGTGAATTTCGTTGTATGGGTATACTTGTCAGTTTGTAAAGCATCTCTGTGACTACTATCAAACTGCCATAGAGAGGAGCATTCCAAACATACCTGTGGTCAGAATGGAATCTCAAGCTGGCCTGTGATGAATGCGCATGTCTAAACTACCATCTCTCATTGGCTAATGTGATTTATGACGAAAAGCTGAAGGGAGGACACTAATGCGGGCAAAGTTCAGAAGCAGATAAAGAAAGCAAAAAAGATGGCTGCAAATAAGAAATGCCTAATGAGGAATGCCTAATGAAGCTGTTAATAAACCACTGCTTTTTGTATCATAATATCGGGTCCCTTATTATGAAGCAGGCATTGTTAGGGTACTTGACAATACTGTGTATATACGTACAATGACAATGAAGTATTCTGAAATATTGAGTGGCACATAGGAGAAGAAAGTAAGATGTCTTATTTAGTGACCAAGCAGAGATGAAAATTGTAATGACTATTTTATCTTTTACTTCTTTGCCTTGAAAAGCAGCAGACTTGACAATACCAACCAAAGGACTCCAAAGTATGTTTTATCTTTTCTTGCCCTTTGGACATCTAAACTTAACAAGTTAGCCAATTTTTGTTTTAAAAAAAGAGCTTCCAGTTTTGAAATGCTAACTGATTTATCTCCTCTCCTATCTTTCTCTAGAATTTTTTTTTTGAGATAACCTCCTGCAGTTTCTAGCTGCCACATGTGAAGTCCAGAGCCAAAGGAAGACACAGAATAAACTTTTCATTCCCGTATATTGGTTGAATTGTATACTGCACTGTGGTATGGTTTGCTTGGTTGTAGTTTGTTTGCTAGACCAGAATGGTAAAATGGGTTCACACAACATACTATGTTGCGATTGACAAAACCTCCCGGTTTGGGTTCATCCAACAAAGAGCCCAATCGAAAAACACCACATAAAAACTCAGTATGTTGTTTGAATGCAGCTACCATTAAATCAGATATTAGGAATGGAGTAGAAATTCAGCATGTCCAAATAAAGACTTGAGGTTTTTCAAAACAATTGGATATGTTTTTAACATTCTAAAGCTAACCCTATTACACGTAAGCTGTTCCCAAACATGTAAATTTAACTACTGTAGCACGTATATTGCTTAGCCAAAGTAGCTCTCATGTTTTTAGGCTATGAAAAATTGTGGTGGGCTGAGGGGAAGAAGATATAATGAAGTAGGAAGAGATGCAAAGAGGAAATACGTGAGACCAGGACTGCAGAAGGAATTCTGTGAACAATCGGAGGGCGATTGTTTAGAGAAGAGGTCCCCAACCTTTGCAACTTTAAGTCTGAAGGACTTCAGCTCCCAGACTTCTCCAGCCAGTTGATGTTTTAGAGCAGCGGTCCCCAACCTTTGCAACTTTAAGTCTATCGTGTCTCCCCTAGTCCTTCTTTTTAGTAAACTAGACCAGGGGTCCCCAACCTTTGCAACTTTAAGTCTGAAGGACTTCAGCTCTCAGAATTCTCCAGCCAGCAAAGCTGGCTGGAGAATTCTGGGAGCTGAAGTCCTTCAGACTTAAAGTTGCAAAGGTTGGGGACCCCTGGTTTAGAGAACAAAATTTGTCTGCAACATGATGAACGATAACTAAATTTGCCTGCAGAAGCTGATATGCTTTGTTAAACAAACATAGATTTCAGGGCTCCACTTGCGAAGGAACAGCAACAACACCACCAGGGACACTTCAATGTAATTCCTACCTCCGAAAAAGTTCTCGACTTAGCATTCCTCCACTGCTAGCCTCTTGAGTTGCGGTCCGCATCAGATTCATGCAGTCGCGAAGACGTGGATCTGAGGTCCAAAGACCAGTGTGCTGTAAGGCCTGAATTAAGAACCAGTCATGGATGAATATACGGCAAGATAGCAATAGCAGACATACAGTATATACCGCTTTACAGTACTTTACAATGCAATGCAATGCAATGCAATACCAGAGTTGGAAGGGACCTTGGAGGTCTTCTAGTCCAACTCCCTACCTAGGCAGGAACCTTATACGGTTTCAGACAAATGGCTATCCAACATGCTCTTAAAGACTTTCAGTGTTGGGGCATTCACAACTTCTGGAGGCAAGCTGTTCCACTGACTAATTGTTCTAACTGTCAGGAAATTTCTCCTCAGTTCTAAGTTGCTTCTCTCCTTGATTAGTTTTCACCCATTGCTTCTTGTTCTGCTCTCAGGTGCCTTGGTGAATAGCTTGACTCTCTCTTCTTTGTGGCAATCCCTGAGATATTGGAACACTGCTATCATGTTTCCAGCTTAGTACTTTACAGTGCTAAGTGGTTTACAGAGCCAGGATATTGCCCCCAAGAATCTGGGTCCCCATTTTACCCACCTCGGAAGAATGGAAGACTGAATCAACCTTGAGCCTGGTGATATTTGAACTGCCAAATTGCAGGTAGCCAGCAGGCAGCAGAAGTAGCCTGCAGTACTCCACTCTAACCACTGTGCCACCGCGGCTCAAGATGAGGGTTGCTAGAACTGGATGCAGTATCCAGTAGTTTAGAACTCAGCAGTATGAAGGGTGGATTCTTAATTACACTTTGGTGCATGCATGCATATGCTTTTACATGTGTGGAAAACTTCCACATGCTGTTTTTCAGAGGCTGGGTGGATCTCTACTAAGAGGAAATTGAAGGTTCCAGTAAAAAATTATGATATTGCCCAGAAAAATTAACTGTGATGATGATGATGATGATGATGATGATGATGATGATGATGATGATGATAATAATAATAATAATAATAATAATAATAATAATAATAATAATAATAATAATAATAATAATAATAATAATAATAATAATAATAATAATTTAATTTATAACCCGCTCTCTCTCCCCAAAGGGACTCGAGGCGGGGCACAGGGAATTTAAAATACATATAAAATCACAAGCATAGTACAATATTAAAATAAAATTAAACTAACTCTGCGCTAAAATCCTATATTAAAACTAAAAATTAGTCATTAAAAACCCTAAAAACAGTTGATTACCCCAGGCCGGCCAAGCAGAAAAAGTGTGTTTTTAATTTTTGACGGAAGGAGCGGAGGTCCGTAGTTGTTCTAATTTCAGGGGGAAGGTCATTCCAGAGGGTCGGGCCCGCCACAGAGAAGGCCCTTCCCCTGGGTGTCGCCCGCTGGCATAGCCTAGAGGACGGCACCCGGAGAAGTCCCTCTCTGTGGGAGCGAATCGGCCGCAGGGATGTATGGGGCAGGATACGATCCCGCAGATAAATTGTATTATAGGTAAAACAGTAGTGAGGCCTTGGGTGTGACCATAATCCATTCCAGGGCTTTGGTCGGAACCCAATTTGATCGTGATCAGAAGCAAGGCAAACTGCGCGTGTCTGCACACACACACAAAATGGCGCCACAGGGGAAATTGCTGCTGTGGGGGAAATTGCTGCGGCTGTGTTTATTCAACACCCGAGGATGTGTTCGTGACGTGAGTGAAACGTTTTGTGGGTTTTTTTGTCGGTACCCGAATTGTTTGTGGTCTGAGCAATTCGGGACCCGAGGTCCCACTGTATCCATAGATACTTCATTTCTGTCGGTATTAGAATAGCAGATGTTATTGTAATCTTTATTTCCTGTGGGGTAGAAATGGTGACAGTAGCATCACAGTAGCATCACAGACAAGGTTCTTTGCAAAGGATGTCCCCAGTCTTCCAGCACAAGGGCTTTCTCAAAGTGTCTGATGTCATACTGGATGCTCCATCATTTAAAGCCATGGGATCTATTTTATTTTCTGAGGGTGCGGAATGTGGGAGGCATTACACAGAAGTTGTGCACATCTTTAAGCTCTACCCATTTTATCACATATTTTTTTGCATAATTTAGGTTCACAGGAATTGTATATATGACACACTTATCCCATGTCCACCATATTTGTTCTGTACTTATGTAGTAAACAGAACCTTTCTCTTACATTCACCAAAATTTGTGATTTAAAAGCATTATCAATCATATAATGCAATCATATAATACAGTGGTAGTCAATCTGGTCCCTACCGCCCACTAGTGGGCATTCCAGCTTTCATGGTGGACAGTAGGGGTTTTGTCCAATACTGAAGCACTTTCCTTTTTTTAATTTAATTGACTTCCCTACTTTATAAATCACCATTACTGTGGAATCGGTGGGCGGTTAGAAAATTTTACTACTAACGGAGATACAAGAGTGGGCGGTAGGTATAAAAAGGTTGACTACCCCTGATATAATACAGTCATACAATCGTGAGGAGCAAAGTTTAACTGCATGTATGTAATGATGCAATTAGCAATGCACAATGAAAAAAAAAAACCATATCCATTACTTAGATAATGGAAAGTTATAGATTTCACATCTAATTTAAAGGGAAATTTGCACTGAAAGGATTCGTTTATATTAGAAATCAGGATGGCAGTCCAAGGTTTCCACCCAAGCAATCCTAGACATTCTTAAGGGCATATCTTACAGTGGTAAATTTATGAACAGAGATGCTTTCCTGTCCTTCGGCTATTGTGTAGAAGAGAAGATCACTGAGGCGTGGCAGCATCCCATTCACTGAGAGGTCCCTGGAGAGAGATGGGAACAACATATGTATCATCCTCCTCCATCCTCCTCCATCCTCCTCATTCTCCCATCCTATTCATCCCATAGCAAGATGTAGCCTTCTTCATTGAAGATTATAGATCATAATCTACCATGGTGGGCCAATGCGGTTTGATAGGTGTTTTTTTTAAATTTCCCAGTCTAGGGCATAGAAAATGTGACTGGCCAAAGTCACCCCATCAGCTTCCATGCCTAAAGGAGAATTACTGTAGGTCTCTCTGCTCCTATATACCAAAATTAATTAATTCCTGGGAAGAGAAGTATCTCCTAAAAGAAAAGAATATGGGCAAATTAAAGCCATGCTACCAAGAGAGACAGGAAACATTTTCCCCACAGGAAAACATAATTCCACACTCAATTTATTCTCCTCATTAGCTCCTACGGGTCTGCTTCTCACTACTCAGACAATAGGAAAAGTAGATTTTCCCTCACTGAAGTAGGAGAGTCCACCAGCATCAGGAAAGGTTTAAAGCAGGGTTGATGGGATTGTACAAGGGATCAATGTTGTTGTTATTTGTAATATCATTAAAGTAGTATTTATTACATTATTTTCATATAATGAATGTTTGAGGTTTGTTGAACATCTGAAACTTCATGGGCTCAAAGTTAACTCTGTAGGCTACTTCTGACTCAGGAATTCTGGAACTCTGCTGTTCCAAATAAGAACTCCCTCAGTCTAAGCATTTAGTTCCCATTCTCTCTATTGTCATGGGCCATGGGAACACAGAACAGACAACAAGATAGTTAAGGGAGGAAGGAGGGCTGACCCATAAGAGATTCTTGAATCCCAGGGAAGCAGTGGTGAGGTTCAAAAAAATTTGCTAACGGTTCTATGGGCTTGGCTTTGTGGGCATGGCAAGAGAAGGATACTGTAAAATCTCCATTCCCATCCCACTCCAGAGGAAGGATACTGTAAAATCTCCATTCTCTCTCCACTCCAGGGGAAGGTTACTGCAAAATCCCCATTTCCTCCCGATCTGCTAGGAGAGGCAGAGAATAGATAGGGGCGGGCCGAGTCAGAGGTGATATTTACCAGTTGTCCGAACTACTCAAAATTTCCTCTACCAGTTCTTCAGAACTGGTCAGAACCTTCTGAATACCACCTCTGCAGGGAAGCATTAGAAAAAGAGTAATTCTGCCTTAATTACACTAGATGTAAGTTGTACAAAAAAATTACTGTGCTATGCCTTTAGGATTCTGTTGTATTGCTATACAAACAATAAAGATATTTTTTAAAAGCTGAAGTCTTTTTGTTTCCCATGGAACATGACATCTACCTACAAAACTCTAAACAGGCGTTTGCTTTTTAGTCATAAAGGTGGATTCAAAAATATTTTTTATTCCTGAAAAATCCATTATACCCCTTTCAAATACATGTTTAATAATTCTTTGGTACTAAATGACATGACCCATTGCTTTTATCTTCTCCATCTTTATTAATTTATTTCTGGCAAGTATTTGGTATGACCAATTTGACCACTACCTATATAACACATTCAGTTATTTTATATAACACATTCCAGCATTTTATTTCATGTGCAAAATATGCAAGAATCGGGAAAAGGAGAAAAGAATAACTAATTAAAACTTAGAGATACTTGAGATGTAAATTGTACAGTGGATAATAATTCATTATGTTCCAATGCTATTATTTTATTATTTATTATTTAAAGTTAGTCTGAAAGAAAAATAATTTCTAGATGAATGAATTTAAAACAAAAAAAGTCTATTTAAAATTATTTTCAGAAATGCATGGGTTCTAACAAGGAAGGAAGCATGCCACTGTAATGTTGATACAATGGACACTAATCAATATACATTCAGGTAGCTGCACATTGTATTGCACATCAAATATGAAAAGAGGAAGACAAAATATCAAGAATAACAGCCTTGTACAACAAGTGGCAAAAGAAAGATTATGTTTTTCTTTAAAAACTTCCAATATTTCTCAACAACTTCAAATGTTATTTGAGTGTTAGAAAAATGCATTCAAAAGTAAAATATGTATTTCTATGTTTTAACCTACAAAGTCAAATTACGATCAGAAACACAATCGCCATCATTTAGTATTTGGTGGAGATTTTATGCCCTGGAAAAAAGTATTCACCATGCCTGATATATTTTAGATCAATAAATAGCACCAAGACACAGTTGGTTTCTCCTTTTCCATAGTTGCATTTTGGATCAAAAGCAATTCTGCTGCTGAGGGGATGTTTCTATGGCAGCCCACATTTCTGCTGGGAACAGCCTCAGTTCTTACCCCACAGACTGGCAGAATTGAAGATGCTTAGCATGTCATAGATTAAGAACACGAAATGCCAAAAATCAACAGGCACCAACTAAAAGCGACAATGACTTCTGAATATTTAAAGAATTTAGTCAGGAACCTTAACTTTTGTGTCTTGGACTGAAAACTCTCTGATTGTGGCTGCGCAGGCAGTGTGAAGCTCTAGTTGCATTTTTTAAAAAGTGGGGGGGAAAGAATCACTGAATGAAACAAATTAAAAGGCTGACACTCTGCTCTGGGCACGTTTTCCTTTGCCTCTCTACTTCATTTATTTGACTGAACAAATAAAGCTGGAGTACAGCTAGTCCTCAACTTACAAGCACAATTGAGGCCAAAATTATATTGTTAAGTGAGACATTTATTAAATGTGTTTTGTCCCATTTTGTGACCTTTCTCGTCACAGCTGTTAAGTGAATCACTGCAGTTGATAAGTTAGTAACCCATTTGTTAATCTGGAATCTGGATTCCCCATTGACTTTTATTGTCAGAAAGCCACCAAAGGTGCTCACACGACCCAGGACACAACGACGGTCATAAGCATGGATCAATTGCCAAGCACCTGAATTTTGATCACATGACAGTGGGGATGCTGCAAAGGTGGTAACTGTGAGAAAAAAAACGGTTACAAGCAGGGGTCTCCAACCTTTGCAACTTTAAGTCTGAAGGACTTCAGCTCCCAGAATTCTCCAGCCAGCTTGCTGGCTGGAGAATTCTGGGAGCTGAAGTCCTTCAGACTTAAAGTTGCAAAGGTTGGAGATCCCTGGGTTACAGGACACTTTTCTCAGTCTTATTGTAACATTGATCTCTAAGCAAACTGTTGCACATTGAGGACTGTCTATAGCAGGAAAGCTGCATTTGTCCCTTGGGTGCCAAGGTAAAAAAAAATTTGTTTTTGGCCTCATATACACCCTGGATCTATCACATGGAGAAAGTTGTCTAGTGTTGTACCTTACGGTTCTTGATTACTGTATTCTATTTTCTTTATGTACACTGAGACCATATGCACCAAAGATAAATTCATTGGGTGTCCAATCACACTTGGCCAATAAAGAATTCTATTCTATTCTATTCTATTCTATTCCATTCTACAGGGCAAGGGGCTACACTCCAAGGATTGGGAGTAAAGTGATCTTGCACATTTCACCATTGGGAATAGCCAGACACACCCACCCACCCCAATTTAAGATCCCCCCCCAAACTACAGCGTGACAAGCGATCGCCCTTACTGGTCAGTGAGGCGCTGCTTAGGCGGCTGCGGCTGCTGGTGACGGCCATTCATCACCGCCTCTCTCCCTCCGGCGGAGTAAGGGGCTCTGCCCAAAGCCGCGGGAAGGACCAGCTCTAAACCGTGTCCCGACGACCCTCTTCTCCAGGGGCGCCGGAGCTCCCGAGGCTGCAGCGCTCCCGTCACGATCCTGAGAGCGCCCATCACTGCAGCCGATGGTCTCCGGCTCTCCGGATCGGGAGCGCACCTGGAAAGGTAAGGGGAGGAAGCGCCAAAGGACAAGGCTGCCGTCCCCCGCGGCTCCTGCCCCTTTAAAAGAACAACATCAGACCGGCGGTTTCCAAAAGGGGAGGGGAGGGGCGAGGAGGAACTCCAGCCAATCAGCAAAACAACGATTTTAAGGAACTATAGAAAACCCAATGAGGAATGGCGGGAGGAAGGGGCTTTGCGTGAGCTTCGCATTTCCTACCCTCCAAAAGTAGGGTAGGAAAATATAGACAATGCTTCTTGGGTCTCTATAGGCCCTATAGCAGGGGTCTCCAAAGAGCAAAGCTGGCTGGAGAATTCTGGGAGCTGAAGTCCTTCAGACTTAAAGTTGCAAAGGTTGGAGACCCCTGCCCTATAGTATAAGCAGGGGTCTGCAAAGTTGGCTCTTTGAAGACTGGTGGACTTCAACTCCCAGAATTCCCCAGCCAGACAGGTCACTCTTTCAGTGACCCGAGCGGACTATATGATATTATAGGCAGCTTTCATTGGCTTTGTACAGTACTCACTGTTTGGGATAGCGAGGTACTTACTCACCGGATTCTTCCTTGGAATGTTAGAGGGGCAGCTTGTGTTATTATTATTATTATTATTATTATTAGTATTAGTATTAGTATTAGTATTATTTATTAAATGTTTATACCGCCCTTCTCCCTTCCGGGACTCAGGGCGGTTAAAGTTGTCCCTTTCCCCTTTCCCTGTGTTTGCACTTGCTGGAGATTAAAGGTAAAGGTTCCCCTCGCACATATGTGCTAGTCGTTCCCGACTCTAGGGGGCAGTCCTCATCTCCATTTCAAAGCCAAAGAGCCAGCACTGTCCGAAGACGTCTCCTTGGTCCTGTGGCCGACACGACTAAACGCCGAAGGTGCATGGAACGCTGTTACCTTCCTTCCAAAGATGGTTCCTATTTTTCTATTTGCATTTTTTACATGCTTTAAAACTGCTAGGTGGGCAGAAGCTAGGACAAGTAATGGGAGCTCACCACATTACGCAGCGTTAGGGATTCGAACTGCCAAACTTTCTGATCAACAAGCTCAGCATCTTAGCCACTGAGCCACCACGTCCCTCTGGAGAGTCATTAATAGAGTGCTAATTTTGACAGTGGTAGAGATGCAGTGATTGAAATTTATGGGTATAAAAAACCTGTACTTTTAAGACTTCCTTTTTCAATCCTGCTTTCATTGTTTTTATAAATAAAAGTGGGGAACTTTCCTAATATTCCTTCCCCCTCGTATTTCCCCCCAAAATAACCGGAAAGTTGGGCTGCGAGAGAGTGACTGGCCCAAAGTCACCCAGCTGGCTTTACAGGTTTGAAGGTCTAGGGACTGCACTCCATTGTGCTGGTTCAGTGTGGGTTGATAGATGTTTTTCGGCTTCCTAGTCTATGGTTGAGAGAAAAGAATTGGCCTCAAATCATCCAGATGGTTTCTGTCTCTAAGAGAGGAAGGAAGCTTCCTTGTTCTTAATCCAACACAGTGGTGGGTTTCTGCAGGCCCGCACCTACTCGCGAGAGCCGGTTGCTGAAATTTAGAGAACCGGTGAGAGGGGGTTCCACCGGCGTACCTGGAAGTAAATCTGCCGCTGCCAGTGACCCAACGGGAAGGAAAGGAAAGGAAAGGAAGGAAAGAAAGAAAGAAAGAAAGAAAGAAAGAAAGAAAGAAAGAAAGAAAGAAAGAAAGAAAGAAAGAAAGAAAGAAAGAAAGAAAGAAAGAAAGAAAGAAAGAATTTATCATCACAATTGAGTCCAAAATTTTGGTTGCTAAGCAAGAGCGTTATTAAATGAGTTTCACCACATTTTAAAAGGTGGCCACTCCCACCCTGTCACATGACTGCCAAGCCATGCCCAAAAAACAGGCCACACCTGCAGAGTAGGTTCTAAAAAAATTTGAAACCCACCACTGATCCAACACCTTCACCACAGCACCATATTGGTTTTTATTGTATAGTTGCAGATGTGCTAATATGTGTATGTGAAGCATGGTTATGGAATTAACATTTTCCAAGGTTCATGTGACGCAAACGACCCTGTCCCAGTGGCGTAGCGTGGGTTGTCAGCACCCGGGGCAAGGCAAGTAATTTGCGCCCCCTAACCCTCCCCCAGATAGTCCCTCGCTCCGTTTTCAAACCACAATAAAAGTGGGAAGAGACGGAAAAGTGTGCGCATCGGGGGCGGGGGGGGAAGCGGGAGGGGACGCCCTGCGCAGGGAGGGGGCGCGGCGCTGGAGGGTCCCGGGGGGGAAGGGTGGGGGCGGAGGGGGATGAGGAGCGGAAGGGGGTGTCTGGCGGGGGGGGCGTTCCTCCTCCCCCCTCCTCCTGCTCGGCCGGGGTGTCAATTTGCAGTGGGAGCTCCTCCTCCGCCTCCTCCTCCTTCCCGGCCCCTCGCTCGCATTCTCGACCCTCCCCGGGTGGGCTGAGCAGGGGACCCCTCCGCCGCCGGAGCGAGCGACTTCCACCCGGGCTCTCTCCGCCGCCTCCGCCCAGGCTTCCCCGTTCGGCGCCGCCTGGCCTTTTCCCGCCTCTCCGCGCTCCCTCGACGCCGCAGGAGGGGAAGCTCCGTGGCGCCTCCGCCT
This sequence comes from Rhabdophis nuchalis, assembly GCA_039707465.1. NCBI lineage: Eukaryota > Metazoa > Chordata > Lepidosauria > Squamata > Natricidae > Rhabdophis > Rhabdophis nuchalis. The sequence goes on from CM077646.1 coordinate 169,396,518, forward strand.
CCCTTCCCGCGAGTGTCAAAACTTTGTCGGGGCGGCGGCGGCGGCGGGACGGGGCTGAGGCGGGAGGCCGGCCTGAGGCAGGCGGGGTGCGCGGTGCGAGCGCGCCCCCTCAGATGTTGCGCCCGGTGCGGCCGGCACCCCCTGCACCCCCCACGCTACGCCTCTGCCCTGTCCTAACCATTTGTCCTCAGTTATACAACACTCATGACTGTAATATGATGGACCAAAGTCGTTCATTATGTGATACGAAACCTGTTTCCATCTGTCATTTGTTCATTTGGATATGTTGACATTCTTAGATTATTAGGTTAATGCGTTGCAGTGAAAGATGGATTATTATAAAAGATTCCATGTTGTGCTCATTTCAACATATTTTCTTCATGTGGCCAATTGTTTCTTGAATAATTTTGATATTTAGCTGCTTCTCTTGAATTAAACTCATGCTATACCATATGTTTCATTTTTCTAAGATTTTAAAAAGTCAATTTTTCTTCCAGTACTTCCAAGGAATATATATATTGCATTTTCCTAGTCTCCTTTTATATATGAGAGCAAAATGATAGTCTCCTACCCCCACCCCCTACCTCACCACTGCCAAGGGAGTAGAATAAAGACTAAAATAAAGACATGCTACCTTAGAGTTATGTGGAGGGAGGTTTTTATTTTAATTCATAAACATTGTATTTTTTAAATCATTTTATTACATTACAGAATACAAATAACCAAGTAAAGTGGTACATGTGTAATTGGAACTAGAAGATATTAACGCTGTAATGATTAAACTGTCTTTCAAAATAGAAAATGTATATCAATGTTGAATAAGATTTCTTAGATGTAAATGGACAGAGCTGCTCAAATTATACAGTTGATGCTGAATGTTACAAATTATGCTGAATTATTTTGTAATATGAACTTTTAGATGATTGAGGTTAATACAGAAGTCTCCACTGTATTTTTAATTATGAAAACTAAAAGAAAAGAAAAAAGAACAGGGATGGAACGCTGAGACAGACGCTCACAGCTTCAGTGATCAACTTTGCCCAACATTGGAAGAAAGATACAGCACCTATGATATCCAATCTATATAAATAAAAATGTAACTATGAGTTTGTTCAAAACAGGTAATCTCTGAAAGTACTGCACCGCTTGCTTCCAAATTTCCACACGTTTCTTACAAATACGGCACCAATGATATATATAGATTGTGTAGATGTCACACCTGTACCAGGTACTCGCAACGGAAATGTAAAAAATGTAGGTAGATGGATACAGAGAGAACAGTGAGCCACAGGATGACATAATACAAAATGTCATAATACTTTGTCCATAAGATTCAAGGAGAAATACAGTAGGTAGGTAGGTAGGCAGCTAAAGGGATAGAGAGAGGGAGAAATACAGTAGGTAGGTATGTAGGTAGAGGGATAGAGAGAGAGGGAGAAATACAGTAGGTAGGTAGGTAGGTAGGAAGAGGGATAGAGAGGGAGAGGGAGAAATACAATAGGTAGGTAAGTAGGTAGGTAGGTAGGTAGGTAGAGGAATAGAGAGAGAGAGGGAGAAATACAGTAGGGGGATAGAGAGAGAGAGGCTGAGGGCGACGGAGGCCATCGCCCGTCCCTTCGGAACAGCACTCGCCTATCTCTCAGGACCGACTGACCCATGTTCAATTGCTGTTCACATGGAACCCTTCTCCACTTCAAAGGAGGTAGGTAGGTAGAGAGGGAGAGGGAGAGGTAGGTAGGTTGGGGGTTATACGGTAGTTGTGTGTATGTGTTTGTGTGTGCAGGTGTAATAATAATAATAATAATAATAATAATAATAATAATAATAATAATAATAATAATAATAATAATTTTTATTTATATACCGCATCCTCTCCCCTGGGGGACTCGGAGCGGTGCACAGGGAAATTAAAATAACTATAAAAATACATAAATAGAATGAATAAAAACAGATTAAACTAGATTATCCCTGCGCTAAAATCCCCAAATTACCTAAAATCCCTTTCACCCTATTAGACGGAGACTAACCAAGGCCGGCCAAGCAGAAAAAGTGTGTTTTAAGTTTTTGACGGAAGGAGCGGAGGTCCGTAGTTGTTCTGATATCGGGGGGAAGGTCGTTCCAGAGGGCCGGGCCCACCACAGAGATCTTCACACAGATTGGTTAGCCATTTAACCAGACTGGGCCACAGCAAACCGTGGCCGGGAATGGCTAGTTGTGAATAAAACGTCGACAACACATGGCAATGAAACTACAGATAATCCTTGACTTACAGCCATTCAGTTAGTGGTTGTTCACTGAAAAATGACTTATGACTGGTCCTGAAGAAGAGCCGTGGTGGCGCAGTGGTTAGAGTGCAGTACTGCAGGCTACTTCTGCTGATCTCCAGCTGCCAGCAGCTTGGCAGTTTGAATCTCACCAGGCTCAAGGTTGACTCAGCCTTCGGTCCTTCCCAGGTTGGTAAAATGAGGACCCAGATTGTTGGGGGCAGTAGGCTGACTCTGTAAACCGCTTAGATAAGGCTGTAAGAGCACTGTGAAGCGGTATATAAGTCTAAGTGCTATGGCTATTATAATCATCGCAGCATCTCCATGTCATCTGATCAAAATTCAGGCACTTGGCAACCAGCATGTATTTACAATGGTTGCAACATCCTGGGGTCAATTGTTACCATTCATTTTTATTTATTTATTTATTTATTTATTGGATTTCTATACTGCCCTCTCTCCCAACATGGGACTCAGGACGGTGCACAGGAACTATAAAATGTAAAAATACAGACAATCAGAACAATTAAAACTAGAATTAAATAAAATTAGGCCCGTGCTAAGAACATAATTAAAACCCAACTAAAATAATAAAATAGCTATGTCGGCTATGCCAGGCCGGCCGCACGAAAGAGGTATGTTTTTAATGCCCGACGGAAGAGGCGAAGGTCTGTGATGGTACGGAGGGCGGAGGGCAGATCGTTCCAGAGGGCGGGGCCTGCCACAGAGAAGGCTCTTCCCCTGGGAGTCGCCAGCCGGCATTGTCCGGCGGACGGCATCCTAAGGAGGCCCTCCCTGTGGGAGCGGACAGGTCGAATGGAGGTGTATGGTAGGAGGCAGTCCTGCAAGTTACCAATTGTTACCATTCATGATTTTCCCAGATGGCTTCTGACAAGTAAAGTCAATGAAGGAAGCCAGATTTGCTTAATTACGCCCTCATTTGCATAACCCATGCAGTGATTTGCTTAACAACCATGGCAAAAGGGTAACATTGGGCATGATTCACTTAACAACTGCCTTGCTTACCAACAGAAATTACAATTGTGCTGGTACGTCAAGGACTACCTGAACAGCATATGTTCATAATAGAAGCCTATCCTAATTCAAGAAAGAATGGCTTCTATTCATGCAACCCATCAGGCACCAAAGCAAACACAAACCTTTACAGTTTGGTTTTTAAGAGGGCTTAAATATTTATAAACACTGCAAATCTTTTGGATGCAGAGAAGAGGGAAGTTAGACAGTAAATATCCACTTTTTAAAAGCAACTTTGCTTTTTTAACTTACAGCAGGGGTCTCTAACCTTTGCAACTTTAAGTCTGAAGGACTTCAGCTCCCAGACTTCTCCAGCCAGCAAAGCTGGCTGGAGAAGTCTGGGAGCTGAAGTCCTTCAGACTTAAAGTTGCAAAGGTTGGAGACCCCTGACTTACAGGATTGAATATCCGGTATAGGTGGTTCTTGACTTACAACAGCTCATTTAGCGACCGTTCAAAGTTACAACACTACTGAAAAAAGTGGCTTACGAATGTTGCAGTATCCCCGTGGTCACATGATCAAAATTCAGACCCTTGGTTGGCAATTGACTCAGATTCATAGCGTCCCGGAATCATGTGCTCCACTTTTGTGATCTTCTGACAAGCAAAATCAACGGGAAAGCCAGAGTCACTTAACCCCGTGTTACTAACTTAACAACTGCAGTGATTTACTTAATAACTATGGCAAGAAAGGTTATGAAATGGGGAGAACCTCACTTAACAAATGTCTCACTTAATAACATAAATGTTGGGCTCAGTTGTCATAAGTCAAGGACTACCTATATTGATACAACGGACAAGTAAGAGAACAGTTGGGGTTAGGGATTGGCTTTAAAAAATAACACAAAATCTTGCAGTTGCTTGTAATCAAAATGGCCATTCTTGAAAAGAAAATTCTGTCTGAATGGTGTCATTTCCAATATTTCCATGTTTCCCCAAAAACAAGACAGGGTCTCATTTTCCTTTGATCCCCGAAATAAGCACTTGGCCTTATTTTTGGGGAGATCTTGTTATTTTTTAATAAGGCGTCGAGTGTGGTTATCTCATGGCTGCTGCTGTGTTGCAATATTTTCGAAGAGGGCTTACATTTATTTATTTATTTTATTTTTAGATTTATACCCCGCACCTTCTCCTAAAAGGACCCAGGGCGGCGCACAGGAAATTTAAAACATAACAAATATCAAAACACAAAATTTAAAAACATATTAAATTCCTACCCTGTGCTAAAATCGATTAAAATCCCCCGAATTAAAACTATCTAGGAGGAGTCACAACGGGAGGTAACGCTAGGCCGGCTTGATGGAAAAGGTGTGTCTTAAGACACTGGCGGAAGAGGCGGAGGTCAGAGATGGTACGGTACGTAGTTCAGGGGGTAAGTCGTTCCAAAGGGTAGGGCCCGCCACAGAGAAGGCCCTTCCCCTGGGTGTCGCCAACCGGCATTGCCCAGCCGACGGCACCCTGAGGAGGCCCTCTCTGTGGGAGCGGATCGGACGAAGGGATGTATGGGGCAGGAGATGGTCTCGCATATAACTAGGTCCCGAGCCATGGAGCGCTTTAAAGATGGTTGTCAAAACCTTGAAGTGCACCCGAAAGGCCCCAGGTAGCCAGTGCAGCTCGCGCAGGAGCGGTGTTATATGGGAGCATCTAGAGGCTCCCATAATGACCCGCGCGGCCGCATTCTGGACTAACTGTAGCTTTCGAGTGCACCTCAAGGGGAGCCCCATGTAGGGGAAGGGCTTATTTTAGCACATGCGCTCAAAAGCCCAACTGGGCTTATTATCTGGGGAGGTCTTATTTTCAGGGGAACATAGCTTGTTAAGTTGCTGTAAGCTTCTTTCTCATAACTAGTTGTTCAGATCATAAAAACTGGGGGCAACAACATACTCGAATGTGATTCAACCAGTGTTTATAGCTTTACAACCATTCAGGAAAAAAACTCCACCTTGATTCCTTTCTCTGGCCTTAGGGAGGAATACTGTGTAAAATCTTAGTACCTCCTCACAGTTGTTTCATTCATCAAATCAATGGTTTTTTTCCCCTGTCATGAGACCCATTGCTTCTGAAGAAACCATGTTATTGTGTTTCTCTGAAAATAAGACAGGGTCTTATATTCTTTTGACAACCCCCCTGAAATAAGCACTTGGCCTTATTTTCAGGGAGGTCTTAATTTTGGGGTGCAGGAGGCGCCGTGCGTGGTCACCTCATGGTTGCTGTTTTGTTGCAATATTTTCAGGGAGGGCTTATTTTTAGCACATGCTCTCAAAAGCCTAATAATAATAACAATAACAAATAACAAATAACTAATAATAATAATAATAATAATAATTATTATTATTATTATTTAATTTGTAAACCGCTCTCTCTCCCCGAAGAGAGAGGCGGTGCACAGGGAATTAAAAAATACATATATAAACAACAAACATTATAATACAATTTAAAATGAATTAAACCTAAACCCTGCGCTAAAATCCCAGACTATCTAAAACTAATACCCCTAAAAATCCCTAATAAAACAGTTTGAATATTCAGCTAGAGGTAGATGGATCAATTAACCCAAGATGGCCAGGCAGAAGAAGTGAGTTTTTAGTTTTTGACGGAAGGAGCAGAGGTCTGTAGTTGTTCTAATTTCGGGGGTAAGGTCGTTCCAGAGGGTTGGGCCCGCCACAGAGAAGGCTCTTCCCCTGGGCGTCGCCCGCTGGCATAGCCTAGTGGACGGCACCCAGAGAAGTCCCTCTCTGTGGGAGCGAATCGGCCGAAGGGATGTATGGGGCAAGATGCGATTCCGCAAATAGCTAGGTCCCGAGCCATGGAACGCTTTAAAGATGCTAATCAACACCTTGAAGCGCACCCGAAAGACAACAGGCAGCTAGTGCAGCTCGCACTGGCTGCGAGCTGCTTATTATCCGGGGAGGTCTTATTTTCGGGGAAACAGGGTAGCAGTGGGGAAGACCATAAACAGGAACAGGAATGACCTAATGTAAAAATGGTTGCTACCCAACCACCTCCTTTTCACACACACACACACCCGCCACAATGTATTGCCCTTTTTTTAATCCTTCCCCTCCCCTCTTTTCCTATCTCTTATTTCCCTGCTTCCTTTTGGCTGCCAGAGCCCAAGGTCCCTTGGGCTCAAGGGTTGATTTCATCCCCACAACCTCAACTGTTATTTGAGTGTGACAGATTTCTGTAATTAGGATTAATTGCTAATCCCTCCCCTGATTTCAAAGAGTTGCACCTGGCACAGATAGATATACTTTTCACTTTGTGAGCTTTACAGGTAGTCCTTGACTTACGACCACAACTCTGCGGGATCGCATCCTGCCCCATACATCCCTGCGGCCGATTCGCTCCCACAGAGAGGGACTTCTCCGGGTGCCGTCCACTAGGCTGTGCCAGCGGGCGACGCCCAGGGGAAGGGCCTTCTCTGTGGCGGGCCCGACCCTCTGGAACGACCTTCCCCCCAATATTAAAACAACTACGGATCTCCGCTCCTTCCATCAAAAATTAAAAACACATTTCTTTTGCTTGGCCGGCCTGGGATAACTTAACTGTTTTCAGGGGTTTTCAGGGGTTTGTTTTAGCTCTGGGGATTTTAGCACAGGGTTTCGTTTAATTCTTTTTTAATATTGTATTGTCTGTGATTTTATATGCATTTTAATTTCCCTGTGCCCTGCCTCGAGTCCCTTCGGGGAGAGAGAGCGGGCTATACAGAGGCGTAGCGTGGGGGGTGCAGGGGGGGCCGGCCGCACCGGGCGCAACATCTGGGGGGGCGCGCTCCAGAGACCCGACTCGGAAGCTCTCCTCCACGGGTCTCTGGAGTTGGCGGCGGCGGCGCCTGGGCGCTCCTGGGCTGGCGAGAGTCGGGGAGCGAACAGCGGCCAGTAGGGGCCAAACCTTCCCGGGCCATCCCCCGGCTGAGGCCAGCGCCGGCTCCTCGCACCCGCCAGCGCCACCCGAGGGGGCCAGGCGAGACTTAAAGGCGCAGGTCTTTCGAAGCAACGGCCGTGCGGAGACCCTGGAAGACTCCTCCGTTCCGAGCCAGCCAGAGGAGCGGCGACCTGGGCCCTGCGGCGGCCCGGGAAGACCCTCTTGCCCCGGCTTTCGGGCCGTCGCCCTCCGTAGAAAGGAGCGTCGGGTGTCCCAGGCCCGCACCACGCAAAGGGCGGCTGCTTCTCCCCAAGGCGAGGCAACGAGTGTCGGACCCGGATGGCCGAGCCCTTTGGGCAGCGGCTGCCCGCCGGATCCTCGCGGGAGGTGCATGGGCTCGACACCACAAGAAGAGCTGCCTCCCCCGAGTGCTAAAATCCACGGGTTAGGGGGCGCAAATTACTTGCCTTGCCCAAGGTGCTGACAACCCACGCTACGCCACTGGGGCTATAAATTAAATTATTTATTTATTTATTTAACTAGGGCTAGAATTTTGGTTCCTAAATGAGGCCATTGTTAAACCAGTCATCACATTACCAAACCCCATTGCACAACAATGTTAATGTGGTTGTAAAGTGAGTCATGTGGTTGTTAAGGGAATCACATGACTGTTAAGAGAATCCGCCTTCCCCAATTGACTTTGCTTGTCGGAAGCTAGTGGGGAAAGTTGCAAATTGCAATTGCATAACCATAAGATGCTGCATAGTGATTGTGTGACGGTCGTGTGGTGTGACGCTTGTATCTTCAAGGACAGATCAGTTTCTCTGAAGTTGTTGTAACTTTTAGCGGTTTTTAAATGAATAGTAAACAAGAATTACCTACATTTAATCATGGTTCTTTCAATCCACGATTGTTTGTGTTCACACCATCTGCTAAAGGAAAAACAAAGTAAACCATATTTAAACTTAGCATATATTTAATTATCTTGGCCACACGCCCATTTTCTCCTTCCATTTGCTCCTGTTTAAAAAACTGTTCTTGAGTTCTATTTCACTCAAGTTGTCTGAATTAACATAATAAACAAAATATTTATTTCCTTATATATCCTATTTCAACCTGGGATGCAAAACCTATGCCAGTATCAATCATCATTGTCCACATTGTTTGGGTTATTATTACATATCATAGTTCAGCAACTTCTGGTAATGGAGGGGATGTGAGCATTTTCTGAAATCGCTTAAATATTTTAAAAACCGTGTGGTCATTCACTACTGCATTGAGACATGCCACTAGATGGGGATAGTTCTCCTGCTTCCCAATCATTGACAAGCATCTTTTATTAAGAGTTCTGAAAAGAACTATTGGTTTGGACAATTTGGGCTCCAGAATTACAGGAACTAAATGAAAAAAAAATTACCATATTTATTCGAGTATAACGCGCACACGTGTATAACGCGCACCCCCTAATTTTCGATTAAAAATCGGTATAAAATTTTGTTTCACTTTTTCTCGGCTCAGACCAAGCATTGTAAGTGACAAACGTTGTTGAACACGTGTGGCCATGATAAAAATCGTTTATAACGCGCACCCTCGTTTATAACGCGCACCCAAACTTTGAGTTCTTTTTTTGGTAGAAAATTTTGCGCGTTATACTCGAATAAATATGGTAAGCAGTTACAGAATAACAGAGTTGAAAGGGACTTTGGAGGTGTTCTAGTCCAACTCCCTGCTCATGCAGGAAACCCTATATGATTTCAAACAGTCCAATCTCTTTTTTTAAATATCTAGTGTTGGAGCAGCCACAAAACCTCTGGAGGCAAGTTGTTCCGTTGATTAATTGCTCAATCAGGAAAGTTCACCTTAATTCTAGATTGCTTCTGTCCTTGAATAGTTTCCATCCATTGCTTCCTGTCTTAGCCTTCAGGTGATTTGGTGAATATGGTAGCTTGACTCCTTCTTCTTTGTGGCAGCCCCTTAGATATTGGAACACTAGTATCATATCACACCTAATTCTTTTTTTCACTACACTAGACATAATGTTCTTCATATGTTTCATCCTCCAGTCCCCAATCATCTTTCTTGCTCTTCTCTGCACTCTTCGTAGAGTCTCAACAACTTTTTTTATATTGTGGCCACCAAAACTGGATGTAGTATTCCAAGGGTGGTCTTACCAAGGCATTATAAAATGGTACGAACACTTCACATAATTCTCTTCTTCTATTAATCCAGTCTGGGACTGCATTATGCTTCATATTTCACATTTTCATGAAAATCAGCAACTTTCGTCAATGTAGATCCATGATCTTTTCGGAGAGAAGATGGTGTTAATAAGTCCCACATAGTGTATGACACTTTATAATTCAGTGTGTCTTGCATATCTAGCAAATTGAATAAACCATAGTTACATTATATTGAGTTGACTTCACTACTTCTCTAATCTACCAATTCTTCTCTGTAAACAGAATCTATATGGGGTAAAAGGTCAACTATGAAAGAGTGTCTGTTGTAGTGTGTGGGTGTGTGTAAAAGATCTCAAATATTGAGAATCATCCTTATTTCTTTTTGCCCATCCTATTTGGATTTCTGTTTCATGGGCCTTTAGACATGATATGAACAGATACAGATCGACTTACAGCTACAATTAAGCCCAAATTTTGTGTTGCTAAAGCCAGAAAGTTACAAGTGAGATTTGCCCCGTTTTATGACTTTTCTTGCCATAGTAGTTACTATAAGCGAATCACTGCAGTTGTTAAGTTAGTAACATGGTTGCTAAGTGAAACTTAATTCCCATTGACTTTGCTTCTCGGAAGGTCAAAAAAGGTAAATCACATGACCCCAGGACACTGCAACCATCATAAAAATAAGCTAGTTGTCAAACATCTGAATTTTGATCACCATGGAGATGCTGCAATGGTCATAAGAGTGCAAAATGGCCACGAGTCACTTTTTTCAGGGCTATTGTAATTTTGGTCACTAATCAAGTGGTTGCAAGTCAAGGACTTGCATTGCTTTTATTTTTTTATTTTTTTTTTTTTTTCAGTTGCCCTTTGGCAACAGTCTTTCAGTCAGGTTGTGGCAGAAAAAAATGCCGCACTACTATAATTTCATTGAAAGGCCAGCATCTCTTAGCTCTTCTTTTTCTTGAATAGGATGAACTCAGGGCAGTCCTTAAATTAATCCTCAACCTGCACATGTGTGGTTTTTTACCTCATCCCTCCCAACCACTTTTCCTCTTGTGATATATTTTTAAAAATATATACCTGAAAACAGGAAGTTTCATTACTGCTTTTTGCTTTTTCACTGCAAGCTATGTGTTTAGGTCAGGGATGTCCAAACTTGGGAACTTTAAGACTTGTGGACTTCAACTCCCAGAATTCCCCAGGCAGCATAGCTGGCTGGGGAATTCTGGGAGTTGAAGTCCACAAGTCTTAAAGTTCCCAAGTTTGGACATCTCTGGTTTAGGTAAAGGTAAAGGTTCCCCTTGTAAATATGTGCTAGTTGTTCCCGACTCTAGGGGGTGGTGCTCATCTCCGTTTCAAAGCCAAAGAGCCAGTGCTGCCCAAAGATATCTCCGTGGTCATGTGGCCGGCACGACTCAACGCCAAAGGTGCACAGAACGCTGTTACCTTCCCACCAAAGGTGGTTCCTATTTTTCGACTTGCATTTTTAAATGCTTTCGAACTGCTAGGTTGGCAGAAGCTGGGACAAGTAATGGGAGCTCACTCCGTTACGCAGCGTTAGGGATTCGAACTGCCAAACTGCCGACTTTTCTGATCAACAAGCTCAGCATATTAGCCACTCAGCTAAGCATGTAGTTTAGGGCTTCCAACGGCGCGAACGGCTGCGCATGCGCACACAGGGGGGAGTTGGCTCACTCATCCCTCTAGGGCCTCGAACGGCTGTGCATGTGCACGCGGGGGGAAGTTGGCTCACTCAGCCCTACCTCTAACGGCGTGAACGGCTGTGCCTGCGCTTTCCCACATCCGGTGCGCGCTCTGCCCAGGGGGCTGTCCCCTCCTCCCTCCTCCTCCTCTCCGGCCCTGCGGCCCGGTTCCTATCAAGCCACGGACCAGCACCGGTCCGCGGCCCGGGGATTGGGAACCCCTGGTTTAGGCATATACAAATCGTGGCCAAAGAAACTGGAAAACTGTAGACTTTTCAGGCAGTCCCTGTCGATACACTTTAATATCATTATCTGTGATAATTCTGTTTTTTATGCTTCAGCCTCGTTGCTGATCTTTGCCTCCAAAACTTGAGTTATGGCACAATAGCCAGCCGTCCTTTTCTCTTTTTCAACTCCTGTGAAAACCTCTTTTCGAGCGCCAGAATTTGGTACAATACAGCTTTGAAGAGGAAATATTTGAAAGGTGTTTCTTCTAAGTTGACAATGTGTTTAATTTTGTAAAATACTTTTTTTTAAATGCTGTCTGCAAGCCTATACAGTACACATACCAGCCTTGCTTTTCCACGCCAAGAAATGCAGACAACCAATAATAATATACTTTTTTTAAAAAAGGGACTCCTGGCCTGGATTTCCTTTAATTGGAAGCGGTGCAAGTGTAGAGGGATTAAATAAAACAACGGCTGGGGTTTGCCATTGTTTTGCTGTGGTTCCGTTGAAGCCAGCTCCTCTTCGAGCCCCATCTCCAGCAACATATTGTGAAGTCAGCCATTTGGGGTCACTACAAAATAGGACCCACCCATCTCTCTTTCTTTCTCTCTCTCTCTCTTTCTCTCTCTCCTCTGCCTGGACAGAAAACTGGTCTTTCAGCCAAAACAAACTGGCTACATATTTCCCAACCATTTTGCCCCCTCCTTCAGGAAGAGTTGGGCTGGCATCCAACACATCTGCAGTTACGGTCAGTCTTGCCAGCTGGAAAACCAGAGGCTGTGACGCTAGCGAAAGCTGTTTGGCCTGACGGTTCCCCAGATCTCACCCTTTCTACTCTGGAGGTGGGGGAGGAGGAGGAGGAGGCTTCCCCTCAAGGTAAAAGCAAGGACTTTCTTGGGACAACAGAGTGCCTCCAGAGAGATTAGATTGGCTTCGGCACCAGAACTGATTTAAGGGCACATGAAAAGCTCTGTAAGAAGGAATAACCACCAGCAGATCTTAGTATGTTTCCAGCAAGGCTGCACCATCATAGCCAACTCTCGTAAATCAAGAATGAAAGGGCAGAGTTTTCCAGACAGTGTCCGTGCTTTGTGCTTCACCGTAGTTAAGAAAGATGTGGTTTAGTCACCCAACTTATGTGTCTGCATTGCACAACAAACCGTAACCTAACCACAGAGATTGGATTCATAAAACAACCTAGGTTGGAATGCGGTTGACTCGTTTGTGATCCTGCGTCATGAAAGCTCACAAATAAATAATGACTTTTTTAAAGAGTAAAGGTATAATTAAAGTTTGTGTAACTCCCCATGCAAATACTAACATTCACTTAATAGTTATTTCCTTCTCTTCCTAGGAAATACTGAGAACTGTAGTCTTGAGAAACAACCCTTCCTGACCTAAACACCCCAGAACTTTTCAAGTTACCGTAGTTTGTAATTATAAAATAACCTTTAAAAAAATAGGGGGAGAAAGTAAACCATGTTTGGCAAATCAGTAGGATTTATATCCCACTTTTTGCTACTGTATTGTTTTAGGTTAGCATAAAATCTGGTGACTTGCTTCCAAATCCCTATCCCACATTTATAAAACTTAACAATGTGTTCCCCTCCAGGGTTGCATTCTTTAAAAATGGAGATTTTCTCAGCTGGCCAATGAGATGTTCCATCCCACAAAATGTATTCAAAGATACTCAGCTTTAATCTTATTCATTTGGCAATATTTATCACATAATGCTGATTCATCAGTCATTGTTGCCTGTACACCGCCCTGAGTCCCGGAAGGGAGAAGGGTGGTATAGAAATTTAAACAATAATGCTAATCCATAATGTGGTGATTTGGTTTTGGATTAGCATCCTGAGTAAACTAGCCATTATAGCTTGTAAGGGAATTCATAATTTAATGGGTAAAAACCAATCTTGTATTTAGTAAACCATGTCTTGCTGGAATGTCATTTATTTATTTAGGAATGTACAGTCCACCCCTACCTAGAGTATAAATTTAGTCTAGCATCATTAAATCCAAAGCAATATGCATAATGTTGCTTACAGTAGTTGCTTACATATGCCTATTTTTTTCAGTGTATCAAATTGGATTCACTTCTGGTATAGTAAACTGAGTTTATAATCATCTCCATATTTGCTTACTGGTAAATCTCACTGAATGCAGTGGGACTTATTTGAGGAAAAAGTGATAACTCTCTCTAGTACAGCACAATTCTAAAAGTTAAAAAAAAAAAGCAGCTTTCTACAAAGGGGCTGCTACTCTGACTCCAGAAATATAAACCTTGGAGTCAGAGCCACACACTTGAGTAAGCTGCTCATCAGGATTAAAAGGAAGGTTTCCCCCTACCCCGTGAGATTTGTGTGCCCCCTACTCTAACCTCATCCAAGCAAGCCTTTACAACATGGTTTTGCCCCTAGGCTTTAGGTTATGTTTGGATGGTGGGTCACAGGAGGGAAAGCTGTATGTATGTCTGTTGGAAGAGTGCTGCTTTTATCTTTCTCAGTGTTTCGTTAACTTATTTGAACAGTTGTTATTTAAATTTGATTTTATGCTACCCAGATTTGCTTGGGCATAAGTGGCCTTAGAGATTTGATAAACAGTGTCAGCAGAATTGGGTGCCATAACCGGGTCTTTGTTATCACTTTTAAAGCCCTTTAGGACAGAGGTCTCCAACCTCTGCAACTTTAAGTCTGAAGGACTTCAGCTCCCAGACATCTCCAGCCAGTTTTGCTGGCTGTAGAATTCTGGGAGTTGAAGTCCATCAGACTTAAAGTTGCAAAGGTTGGAGACCCCTGCTTTAGGATATAGGGATTGCTGGATAACTGAGGGGTGCCTAACTCCCATGGTTTCTGACCATCCTTGGGTTCCTTGCCTGCTTCCCTAAAAGAGGCTATGGTGAGGCCCCTCCTTAAGAAGCCCTCTTTGGATCCAGCTTTATTAAACAACTATCGTCCCGTCTCCAACCTTCCCTTTTTGGCGAAGGTTGTTGAGAGTGTGGTGGCACAACAGTTTCCCCGTCACCTGGAGGAAGTTGATTATCTAGACCCGCGCCAGTCCGGCTTTCGGCCCGGGCATAGCACTGAGACGGCATTGGTCGCGTTGGTGGATGATCTCTGGAGGGCCAGAGATGGGGGTTGTTCGTCCATCCTGGTCCTATTAGACCTCTCGGCGGCTTTCGATACCATCGACCATGGTATCCTATTGCATCGGCTGGGGGGGTTGGGGGTGGGAGGCACCGTTTTACGGTGGTTCTCCTCCTACCTCTCTGGCCGATCGCAATTTGTGTTGGCAGGAGAGCAGAGGTCGACCTCGAGACCCCTCGCCTGTGGGGTGCCTCAGGGGTCGGTCCTCTCGCCTCTCCTGTTCAACACATATATGAAGCCGCTGGGTGAGATCATCCGTGGTTTTGGGGTAGAGTACCATCTTTACGCTGATGATACTCAGCTGTATATATCTACCCCAAACCACCCCAACGATGCCGTAGCGGTGATGTGCCAGTGCCTGGAAGCCGTGCGGATCTGGATGGGAAGTAACGGACTCGGACTCAACCCGACCAAGACCGAGTGGCTGTGGTTTCCGGCTACCCGATTCAACCAGCTAACTCCATCGCTGGCCATAGGGGGCGAACATCTTGCCCCTGTGGATGGGGTGCGCAATTTGGGTGTCCTCCTGGATGCCCGGCTGTCCATGGAAGATCAAGTGACAGCCGTGGCCAGGAGGGCGTTTTACCAGGTTCGCCTGGTTCGCCAATTGCGCCCCCTATTGGATCGGGACGCCCTTCGCACAGTCACTCATGCTCTCGTGACATCCCGACTGGACTATTGTAACTCTCTCTACATGGGGCTCCCCTTGAGGTGCACCCGGAGACTTCAGTTAGTCCAGAATGCAGCCGCGCGGGCAATTATGGGTGTTTCTAGATTCACCCACGTAACACCGCTCTTGCGCGAGCTGCACTGGCTGCCTGTCGTCTTCCGGGTGCGCTTCAAGGTGCTAGTTGTCATCTTCAAAGCGCTCCATGGCTCGGGACCTAGCTACCTGCGGGATCGGATCCTGCCCCATACATCCTCACGGCCGATTCGCTCGCACAGAGAGGGACTTCTCCGGGTGCCGTCCACTAGACTTTGTCAGCGGGCGACGCCCAGGGGAAGGGCCTTCTCTGTGGCGGGCCCAGCCCTCTGGAACGACCTTCCCCCCGATATTAGAACAACCACGGACCTCCGCTCCTTCCGTCTGAAACTAAAAACACATCTTTTTCGCTTGGCCGGCCTAGGATAGTCTCTTCTGATTGTTTAGGGATTTTTAGTAAATATTTGGGAATTTTAGCGCAGGGTTTTCTGTTTAATATGCCTTTTAGTCAGTATTTATGTATGTTTATTGTTCTATATTTTGTATTTTTTCTAACTTTTTAATTCCCTGTGCCCCGCCTCGAGTCCCTTCGGGGAGAGAGAGCGGGTTATAAATAAAAATTATTATTATTATTATTATTATTATTATTATTATTATTATTATTATTATTATTATTATTATTATTATTATTATCCAGTGTTATTTTATGAGACCCAGGAAGCACATCTACAGTGCAGTGGTGGGATTCAAATAATTTAACAACCGGTTCTCTGCCCCAATGACTTCTTCCAACAACCAGTTCACCAAACTGCTCAGAAAGTGAACTAACGGTTGTCCCAAAGTGGTGTGAATCCCACCACTGCTACAGTGCTTCAGTTGCAATGCCTGCCCTCTGGATTGACCACCCCCAGGAGTTCCATCAGGGTGCATCCCATCCTGGTTGTTCTTCCAAGCCTTGCAGATGCAGGGTGACAGGGGAGCTTGCTCAGATCCTTTTGCTTGTTTAGTTTTGCATGGGTGTTAGTTTGAATATTTGATCTTACAGTCAATTGTATATTTCATCTCTGTCTCTGTCTCTGTCTCTCTCCATCCATCCATCCATCCATCCATCCATCCATCCATCCATCCATCCATCCATCCATCTATCTATCTATCATGTTTTCCCCAAAATAAGACAGGGTCTTATTTTCTTTTGACTCCCAAAATAAGTGCTTAGCCTTATTTTGGGGGCGGTCTTATTATTTTTGAGGTGTAGGAGACAGCGAGTGTGGTCACCTCATGGCTGCTGCTGTGTTGCAATATTTTGTGGGAGGGCTTATTTTAAGGGGCTTTTTAGCACATGCATTCAAAAGTCAGATTGGTCTTATTATCCAGGGAGGTCTGTATCTATCTATCTATCTATCTATCTATCTATCTATCTATCTATCTATCTATCTATCTATCTATCTATCATTCATTCATTCATTCATTCATTCATTCATTCATTCATTCATTCATTCATTCATTCATATTGGTCCCTAGTTATAAGATAACCAGAGTCATTTGGGAACCATATTTTAAATAAATAAACAACTGAGCCACAGGCAAGAAACCAGTTGTTCAAGTAATGAGAGGAATAAAACCTGCAATAGATTATAGATAGTCCTCAACTTATAACCATTCATTCAGCCTGAATGAATGGTTATAAGTTGAGGACTATCTATAATCTATTGCAGGTTTTTATTCCTCTCATTACTTGAACAACTGGGGTTGCTGGGGTTGCTGGGATGGCCATTTATTACTGGCCATCCCAGCAACCCCATAGTCATGTGATTATAATCTGGGCAATAAGCAACCTGTGTACACTTATGATTGGTTGCCAAGCACCCCACAATCAGGTGCTTGCCATCTGCAACCTTTCCTGCTGGCTTCCCCAGAAACTCAATGGGAAAGACGGTAGGAAAGGTCACATGTTGCTGGGGTGGTCTCCCCCTTCCCCATGCACTCTCCCCAACCTTGCTGCAGGCACACTGGCCACTCATGAATCACTATGCACCTCCCTGAACCATGCTTCTTTGCAGCCTTGCGCATCCTGTTGCATGTCTGCTCAATCTCCCCAACTTGCCCTGAACTTTGTGCAACCTCCCTGACCTACACGGTATCTCTCACACATATTTGCACTCCCACCTGACCCATGCAGCACCTCTCACATACCCTTACTCTCACCCCCCCCCCCATTATTCATTTCTTCCCTGCCCCACCTGGCAATAGCGCTTACCTGCCTGCCAGTCCTGGACTTGCAACTTCCAGATGGCTTCCCCATTGACTTTGGTTATGGAAAGCCAGCAGGAAGTTGTCTCATCTAAGAATCGTGGGGTTCATTTAATGATAGCAACCAAGATCACAAGGATTGTCATCCCTGCAGTGATGCAGTCACGTTTTATGACCTAACAAGGGTAATTCTTTTCCCAGTTCTCATCATAAATTGAGGACTACCTGTATTGCCATGCACAGTCACATCCATATATCAGCAATTGTGGCAACAAATTGAATCAGAAGTACCCAGTTTGAATTTAGTGGCTAGATTTGGTTCACACCAGTGGTGGGTTTCAACATTTTTTAGAACCTCTTCTGTAGGTGTGGCCTGCTTTGTGGGAGTGGTTTGCTGGCTATGTGACCGGGTGGGAGTGGCTTGCCAGCCTTGTGACCGAGTGGGAGTGGCTTGGCAGACAAGTGACACATTGTAAAATGTGGTGAAACCCACTTAACAACGCTCTTGCTTAGCAACCAAAATGTTGGCTCAGAAACTCTGGCATTTGAAGCAGCCAAGTCTTAAAGCTGTCAAGTTACAAGACCCTTGCGCCCCTAACCCTTTAGGAAAAAAATGTCCCAGGGGTGTTCAAACTTGACAGCTTTAAGACTTGTGGACTTCAACTCCCAGAATTCCTCCTCTCGCTCTTCCTCTTGATGATGTGTGAGCGAGCGGGGGGAGGGAGCTGGAACCGGTTCTACACGGCATTGTAGATTTGTGGAACCTCTTCTATAGAAGAGGCTAGAACTGGCAGGAACCCACCCCTGCAGTGGTGTATTAACCATCAAACAGACTAAGCACGTGCTTAGGGCACCAGGCCCAAAGTGGCCACTACAAAGTTGAGAAAGAAAGACAACCCAATGAAGATTTGTACAGTACAAATCTTGGGGGCCACCAAGATTTGTCAGTGCTCAGGGCACCAGTGAGCGTTAATCCGCCATTGATAATTAGGTCTTTGAGTCCAGACGAGAAAGACATCAAGGCGTTACTATCTCCATTTTTATTGTTAGATTACATTTAATCTCTTGCAAAACTGAAAGTAGCCCCCCCTTATTTTTTTTAGTCTGAGTTAAAAACTAGGGAGGATCACTTCTGAAACACTTCCCATGCAGATCCAGCTGCCTCTTATCAGACTATTACCTAGACTGCAGGTCTTCCTCCTTTCTCCCAAGGTCATTCCCACATATGGTCACATTTATGGAACAAGCCCCCGGAGTTACGAATTATCCCTGACCTACGCACCTTCCGCCATGCTCTTAAAACTTTTCTTTTTCAACAAGCCGGGCTGGCGTAAATATGAATTTTATTAATCTTAATTGGGTTTGTTGGTTTTTAACTTTTATCATGGGACAAATTATTTAATATGTTTTAAAATTGTTTTAGCTTTTGTAAATCTGTGTTTTATTTTGGCTGTACACCACCCTGACTCCTTCGCTGTACACCGCCCTGACTCCGTAGGGCGGTATAAAAATATAAATAAATAAATAAGCCAGCCAAAGTTGCCTCATTTGCACACAGTTACACTATGGCAATCTGTCAGGTCTAAGTTGCATTATAACTTTGAGGACATGTATGCTTTTTGCTAAACCATCATGTATGTGTCTGCATATGTGAATCCTACTATTGTTAAACTTCTAGTCCAGTCGCTCAGTCCTTGTAAAGGCTGCATCTCACAGTGTGCATACCTTTGTAAGTTCTTCTGCTATAGGTTATTTTAAAATACCCTGCATTTAAAGACCTCCATCCTGTACTGTGGGGAAAAGAAAAGAGAAGGCCAAGAAAAAATAGGCTTTGGAGGTGGAGTTACAACAGTCTCCTCCTACACTGAATTAGAGATGCTATTACTTCGCTTGCAGCCTTTTAGTGAGAAAGGAAGGGTGAGAAAGCATGCTACTATGACAACTCTGTGTAGAGGTGAAGGAACAATGGGAATAACAGGGTTGCTGCAATTATTTGGGGGTCATCAAATAATTAATGGTAAGGTGTGTTGATAATATATGTGAATGCTCTATTTTATCTTCGATTTTGTAAAATGGCCTGGGAATTCTGCTAAGAGTGACAGGAAAAGAAGAGCAATGTTTCTGGCAGAGGAGATAGGTTGCCATCTATTAAAATAAATATTAATGAGGTCACTCTACAATCTAACCAGGTCAAATTTCCTAGCTAATTCTGGAGGCGGAGCCTCTGGTTTAAAATGGTTGGAATATTTTCTCCCTGCTTTTGCATCAATCCCTTTCATTGCTGACTGTTCTGTTGGGATTTCTTTGGGATTCGAATGAGCTTTGTGCGGATAATTTAACCCACGGCAAGAGAGCTATGTCTTATTGGTAAGTTTATAGAGCAGCAGAGAAAAGCACTTTCAACTTCATGATTTCTGTTCTTACAGCAACTGGGCCATATTTCCACAGCATGCTAAATCACAAAGTGGTTTAATTAATTTTGGCTTAGCATGTGAACCAATTGTGTCTCAATCAGCAAATTATAGCAGATTCAACTCTTGCGTGAATCTTTAGGTCTCTGGTAATATTACACTAAAAACATTATTGTGGTTAGTTTGTTTTGATTTAGGTCAGTGGTAGTCAACCTGGTCCCTACCACCCACTAGTGAGCATTCCAGCTTTCATGGTGGGCGGTAGGGGTTTTGTCCGATACTGAAGCACTTTCCTTTTTTTAATTTAATTGACTTCCCTACTTTATAAATCACCATTACTGTGAAACCGGTGGGCGGTTAGAAAATGTTACTACTAACAGAGATACAAAAGTGGGCGGTAGGTATAAAAAGGTTGACTACCCCTGATTTAGGCCATCGTGTGTGAACTAAATTGCTTGTCTTTTAAGAAACCATAGTTAAGGGAACCACCTATGGTGATGTGACCAACTTCTCACCTGAATATGATGATGTGACCAACTTCTCATTCTACTCAGTTTATTCTCCCTGTTGGTTAAAAATAGCATGTCCTGTGATCTCATCCCCTGCCTAAAAACCAGGACCTACACTAGAAGACTTCATAGAACATATTAAATTTTCAAAAAAGTCGGTGGGTAGTAGGTAGAGTAAGAAAACCAAGTATCAAGACATACATTTCCCACATGATATACTGTTGACTAATTCTAATTTTCTGAATGTAAAGTATTTTGTAAGCAGTTTCCCTTTTTTCTGATCCTTACTTTTATAATGTTCATGAACTTCAACAAACTAAAGGTTTTTTTGCCTGGCTCCTGACTCCTCTTTTACATTTTAGTTTAGTTCTTGATTTCCAAACATTTCTCATATTTTAACTATTCTTTTAAATATAAGGAAATATTGTTCTCATTTTAAAAAACGCACACCCTTGAAAGCCCCTTATCCTCACTTTGAGTATCCCTCCCTTCACTTACATAGCAAGTGGCACGGACTAATTTGGGGAAAACAATGGATGCATTTTTTTTTAATAATGGAGTTTCAGTGGGGCATTTAAGCTGGCAAACAAACCTATCCTTTTAGCTTACAAACCTGTTTGAGAATGACATGATCTGGATGGAGATATTCAGCTATTATTATAGCATTGAATGTTTCGAGTGTCTGATGGAGAGAAATCAAGTCACGTAGAATAAAGGATATCAGAATGGAAATTGAATTTATTGTCAGTCAGGCTCTGTATGAATTTGCCTAAAAGGAGAGGCAGAATTACTTCCTCGAATGAATAAGTTTTAAAATGGGAGTGCTATCTTAAATTCACCAAAAATATAATTATATCGATAAATGAGTTTTTCTCTATTTAATGTCTTTTTTGGGGGGAGGGCTTGTCTTAAATTGGGAGTTATTTTCTATTTCCTTTTGGGGCAAATATGGATATGTTTCAGAATGTGCAGTTCTTTGTATGCTTTCTTCCTATAGTTTTAATGTGATTTTGGGTACAGGTGGTGCATTTCTGATACTCCATTTCAAAAAAAAAAAAAATTAAATTAAGGAGAGGATGCTGAATACTTTGTCCCAGTGGATAAAGCCCTAAGGTGAGCAATGAAATCAGTGGATGCAACTGTCCCTGATTCAACTGTTTATTGCCATATTAATTTCTTAATCTAGTATCTAACTTAATTAGACAGTGGGAGTTTTAACAAGATTCTAAAGAACTGCTGATGGCCAGAAAACTTCCATATTTTAATATTTCATTAATAACTTGGATGAGGAGGTGAAGGGAATGATTATAGGGACTTCTCCGGGTGCCGTCCACTAGGTTATGCCAGCGCGCGACGCCCAGGGGAAGGGCCTTCTCTGTGGCGGGCCCGACCCTCTGGAACGACCTTCCCCCCGAAATTAGAACAACCACGGACCTCCACTCTTTCCGTCAAAAATTAAAAACACACTTTTTCTGCTTGGCCGGCCTAGGGTAATTAAACTGTTTTTAGGGGGTTTTAGGGCTTAGTTTTAGTTTTTATATGGGATTTTAGCACAGGGTTAGTTTAATTCGTTTTAACATTGTATTGTGTTTGTGGTTTTTATTTGTATTTTTAAATTCCCTGTGCCCCGCCTCGAGTCCCTTCGGGGAGAGAGAGCGGGTTATAAATTAAAAATTATTATTATTATTAAAGTATTATTATTAATACAGGGCAGTTTCAGGTCTCAAAACATGCTCGTGTGCAATTCATCTGGAGCAATTCACTAGGAGTGGCTATGAAGTCCCAGTCTGGATTTGCAAAGTCTGGGGCCATTGTTGTGGTAACTGAGTATTATTCTGTGATGTTAATATTTGTTTGTTTGTTTATGTATTAGTGGTTTTTTTTTGTATTAGTTTTGCATGACATCTGTCTTCAAAGCCTTTATTGCACACAGGATTCTCCAGCGGGTTCAACCAGCAGTTGCAGCTTCTAGTTTCCTTGGCTGAATGTCATAACAGGCATAGTGCCTCTTTCACAGGGTCTTCGTGGAAGCTTACATGGTTGACCTTGCAGTCTCCTCCCAGGCTCCATTACATTATGGAGAAATTGGTAAAGCATCAATTCTGATGACATGCCCTGCCGATCTTATCTGGGTTCTGATAATCAGGGACTCAATGCTGGTGGACTCCGCACAATGCAAGACCTCCAGGTTGGAGACATGGTCTTACCAACATATGCCGAGAATGAAGTGGAAAGGACGCATGGGAAATTTCTTGAGTTACTGATAAGTTTTCAGTACACAGTCCAGGACTCACAACCATATAGAAGGAAAGAGATAACTAGAGTTCTGAAGATGTTCGGTTTTGTGGAGATACAGATGTTGGGTTGATCGAGCACTCTAGTATGTAGTTGCCCCAATGCTTACCTGGTCTTGCTGATCCTACAGTCAATTTCTTCGCCCAAAAACCCATCGCTTGAGATGATGCTTCCTAAGTATATGAAGCTGTTTATATTTGTCAGCTGGGTGTCATCAACAGTGATTTTTGGTTCTATGGGCTTGGTATTTAGTACTTCAGACTTGACAAGGATGTTAGGTCAAAGAGCATAGTAGCATCTTAAAATTTGTTCAGCATCAACTATAGATCACTGTAAGGGTTTCTTGAATGACTATATAGAGGCACTTCATTTATGGTGGTGAAGACCAGTGAGAAAGCTGTCCACTCAGTACCTGATGTACATTCCCTCGTTCAGATCTGGCTAGAATTTGATAACGTGCATATACAAAGAACAGATTGCATAGAACTGGGGCTAGTACATAACTCTGTTTTACCCCATTGGAAATGGCAGGTGTAGCTGGTTGTAAAGAACCTGTCCTGTGTCATGGAGCAGCTGATGGTGGATACCTGGTTTGATAATAGTCCTTGTGAAAAAAAAATACTGTCATACTAGTTGATTATAAGCTGAATTGACAGAGTGACGTAGCTGCAGAAAAGATGAATTAACGTTGTATCAGTAAAAATGCAGCTTTCTAATCCATGAAATTAGTAGTTCAACCATCTTGACTTACAGCCATTTTACTTCAGGAAAGATTAAAATGACCTGTAACAAGATGAGAGAAAGGGCAACAAGAACTAAAACAGAACACTGAAGGAATGTTTAGTTTTGAGAAGACTATGGAGGAATATGATACCTAGTAGTCTTCAACTATTGGAAAGGTTGCCACCCAGCAGAAGGCCAAGACTCTTTCTCTAGGGTTCTTGAGTGCAGGACACAGAATAATGGCCTTAATTGTAGCAATTAAGAATGTAGGTGTCCATTTAATAATAATAATAATAATAATAATAATAATAACAACAACAACAACAACAACAATAATAATTGAAAAGAAAAAAGTATGGTTCGTTGACATTGCAATACCTGGTGATGCATGAATTGAAAATAAGCAGCAAGAAAAAATCTCTAAATACCAGGACTTGCAAATTGAAGTTGAGCGACTGTGGAAGAGAAAGTCGTGTGTTGTCCCGATTGTGATTGGAGTCCTTGGAGCAATACCTAGGGGATTGCCTCGCTATGTGGAGGTTCTAGGTTTGCCGGACTTGAACATTCTAACTCTACAAAGGGCCACCCTGCTTGGAACTGCTTATATCCTCCGACGTTACCTTGACAGTTCCTAGGTCCTTGGTTAGGACTCGAGCTGTTGAGCTACCAACCAGCCCCAAAGGCTGTGAATCTCACCAAAGATTAACCACAGAATAATAATAATCATCATCATCTTTATTGTCATTGTACTAAAATTACAATGAAATTGGTTTTAACTTCACTGGTGCAAAATTATAACAGAAACAAAAAAAAGAGAGAAAAGAAAAAAGAAAAAACTAGCATGTGCATGGAGTGATTGCAGTTGAATTTAAAAGTCTCACAGCCCAATGATAGAAGCTATCTTTAAACCTGTTTGTTCGGCTGGCTATACTTTGATATCTTCTGCCTAATGGTAGAAGTGCAAAGAGATACCAACCAGGGTATGAATCATCTATGAGAATCTTCCTTGCTCTGCTAAAGCAGCGAGATCTGGCGATGTTATCCAGTGATGTCGGAGGGCAACCGATGGTTTTTTGTGCCAAATTGATCACTCTCTGTAGTGCCTTCCGCTCCGCAACTGTTAAACCAGCATACCACACTGTGATACAAGATGTGAAGCCAGGTCTCTGTGATGATCATCACACAACAGTCACGAATGATATTATTCGCTGCCATCCATAGCTCTAGTTCATCAGTTTTGTGGACAAAGGATCTAGAGTTGGTTAGGAAAATGCTTGGCAATGCTGGTCTGTGAGGCTGCTTCTGTAACCGAACTAGCAAACCAGCTCTACATCTCCGCTTCTGCTTCCGCTCTCTTCGCCACCTCCTAGGCCAAACAACCATCCATGGAGAGCCTGGCAGTCTTACTATGTCACTTGGTATATTATGAGACTGCTGGAAGTCGCTGGTAATATCTAGTCGACTAGAAGATCCAATCTTTACTAATAATATTAAGAAAAACTTCATAATGATAAAAGCAACTTGATAGGCGGTCAGGGACTACAGAGCCGGGGTCCTAGGCTGATGTTCTGTAACGCCAGGTCCGTGGTGAACAAAGCCCCCCTCATTAATGACCTTGTGTCAGAGGGGGACCCGGACCTGGTGGGAATCACGGAAACCTGGTTGGGCCCCGAGGGGGGCTTACCCCTCGTGGAAATGTGCCCACCAGGCTACCGTGCATTTCATCAGCCAAGGGCCCTAGGTAGGGGTGGGGGGTGGCGGTTATTGTTAAGGAAAGTCTGGAGCCAAGGGAGACCCCTGTGCCTCAGACAACCGGCTGTGAGTCCCTCTTCGTGAAGTGGGCCTAGGGAGGCAGTTGGGCTTGCTGATTGTATACCTGGCTCCCCGCTATGTAACAGCAGCCCTGCCCGAGCTACTCGAGGTGATCGCTGCGATGGCAGTGGAGAGCCCCAGACTGCTAGTCATGGAGGACTTTAACCTGCCATCGACGGGCGAATCATCCGAGGCAGCTCGGGAGTTCATGGCTTCCATGACGGCCATGGACCTGACCCAAGTAGTTCAGGGCCCCACTCACGAGAGAGGACATACGCTGGATCTGATTTTTGTCTCTGGTCAGTGGAGAAGTGATCTCGGAATCGGGGATTTAGTCATCTCACCCTTGTCATGGACAGATCACTCTCTCCTTCGGATAGACTTTCCAACCGTCACACCCCACCGCGGGGTGGCGGAACCGGAGACACCGAGTTGGTTCCGCCCCAGGCGCCTGATGGACCCGGAAAGGTTCCAGAGGGAGCTTGGGCCAATACCTGTGTCCCTGCCCCGCGACTCGACTGAGGACCTAGTGGCCGCATGGTATAGTGCGGCCACGGGGGCCTTGGACCGAGTCGCGCCCTTGCGGCCTCTCATGCAGCGTCGAGTCACCCAGGCCCCTTGGTTTACCGAGGAGCTTTGGGAGATGAAACGCCGCAAGAGACGCCTAGAGAGTTGGTGGAGATTTCTCGGTCCGAAGCTGACCGAACACTAGTGAGAGACCATATTAGGACTTACTTAGTGGTGCTAAGAGTGGCCAAACGTGAGTATTGTGCCACCCTTATCGCGTCCGCGGAAAACCGCCCTGCCGCCCTGTTTGGGGTGACCCGCTCCCTCCTTCATCTGAGGCCGCGGGAAGCCCCTTTGCAGGGTCGAGCAGAGGAATTTGGAGTTTTCCTGCAGGACAAAATCACTCAGATTCGGAACGAGTTGCCCTCCACTGAAAGTGACCTAGTCGAGGTGCCCGGTGCTGGTCTTGAGATTACACCTTGGGAGGAGTTTGACTTTGTCACTACCGAGGATATGGACAGGTTGCGGAGGAACCTTAGAGCCACCACATGTTTATTGGACCCGTGCCCCTCTTGGCTTGTACTGGCATCCTGGGAGGTGACACGAGGCTGGCTCCAGGGTATTGTGAATTCATCTCTGAGTGAGGGGTTCTTGCCTACCGTCTTGAAAGAGGCGGTGGTGAGGCCCCTCCTCAAGAAGCCATCCCTGGACCCGGCTTTATTAGAGAACTATCGTCCCGTCTCCAACCTTCACTTTTTAGTGAAGGTTGTTGAGAGTGTGGTGGCCCAACAGTTCCCTCGACACCTGGAGGAAGTTGATTATCTAGACCCGCGCAAGTCCGGCTTCCGGCCCGGTCACAGTACCGAGACAGCATTGGTCGCGTTGGTGGATGATCTCTGGAGGGCTCAGGATAGAGGTTGTTCCTCTATCCTGGTCCTGTTAGACCTCTCAGCGGCTTTTGATACCATCGACCATGGTATCTTATTGCACCGATTGGGGGGGTTGGGGCTGAGAGGCACCGTTTTACGGTGGTTCTCGTCCTACCTCTCTGGTCGGTCGCAATGGGTGTTGACAGGAGGGCAGAGGTCGGCCCCGAGGCCCCTCACATGTGGGGTTCCTCAGGGGTCGGTCCTCTCGCCACTTCTGTTCAACACCTACATGAAGCCGCTGGGCGAGATCATCCGTGGTTTTGGGGTGGAGTACCATCTGTACGCTGATGATACTCAGCTGTACATATCCACCCCAAACCACCCCAACGATGCCGTCGAGGTGCTGTCCCGGTGTCTGGAGGCCGTACGGGTCTGGATGGGTAGTAACAAACTCAAACTCAACCCATCCAAGACCGAGTGGCTGTGGTTTCCGGCACCCCGGTTTAGCCAGATAAGTCCAACACTGGCCATTGGGGGCGAACATCTTGCCCCCGTGGAGAAGGCGCGCAACTTGGGCGTCCTCCTGGATTCCCGGCTGTCCATGGAGGACCATGTGGCAGCCATGGCCAGGGGGGCGTTCTATCAGGTTCGCCTGATATGCCAGTTGCGCCCCTTACTAGACCGGGGGGCCCTTCGCACAGTCACTCAAGCGCTCGTGACATCTCGGCTGGATTACTGTAACGCTCTCTACATGGGGCTCCCCTTGAGGTGTGCTCAAAAGCTACAGTTAGTGCAGAATGCGGCCGTGCGGGTGGTTATGGGTGCCCCAAGGCAAGCCCACGTAACACCTCTCCTGCGCGAGCTGCACTGGCTGCCTGTGGTCTTTCGAGTGCGCTTCAAGGTATTGACTACCATCTTTAAATCGCTCCATGGCTCGGGGCCTAGCTATATACGAGACCGCCTCCTGCCCCGTACATCCCTTCATCCGGTCCGCTCCCACAGAGCGGGCCTTCTCCGGGTGCCGTCGGCTGGGCAATGCCGGCTGGCGACACCCAGGGGAAGAGCCTTCTCTGTGGCGGGCCCGGCCCTCTGGAACGACCAACCCCCGACCTTCGCACTACCTCGGACCTCCGCCTCTTCCACCAACGTCTTAAGACGTACTTATTCCAACAAGCCGGCCTAGGATAGCCCCCCGCTTCTGACTTTTTAAATATAAATTATAATTTGGCTACGGTTTTAATAACGGGTTTTAGCACGGGTGAGTTAATTTAATATATTTTTAATAGATGTATTTTGTATTTATGGTTTTATATAATGCCTGTGCGCCGCCCTGGGTCCTAACAAGGAGAAGGGCGGGGTATAAATTTAATAAAATAAATAAATAAATAAATAAATAATGAGATCCGTTTCCCAGAAAGATGGTGGTTTCTCCTTAATTTGATGTTGATTCCTGCACGGAGCAAAGAGGTGGACTCCTCAATGCCACATTTCAGTTCTGTGTCCAGTGATGACTTAATATTATCAGAAGATACTGAAGACTTCAGTCATGAGCAGGAAACCATCTCTCTTTCTCTCTTCCCTGGGCTTTCCTGCCCCATCCATCCCTTCGGCCGATTCGCTCCCACAGAGAGGGACTTCCCCGGGTGCCGTGCACTAGGTAGCGGGCGACGCCCAGGGGAAGGGCCTTCTCTGTGGTGGGCCCAACTCTCTGGAACGACTTACCCCCCGAACTGAGAACTACTACAGACCTCCGTTCCTTCTGCAAGAAACTGAAAACCTATCTTTTCCAACAGGCCGGCCTGGCCTAGCTTACACCACCTAGCCTAGAGTCTGCAGTCAAATTGTTTTAAACTGGTTTTTTAGAGGCACTGTCTTAACCTATTCAAAGTTTTAGCACAGGGGTACTAATTTGATCTAGTTTTATATTTTGTATTTTGCTATGTTTATATTTGTTTTTTAAATTGCCTGTGCACTGCCCCGAGTCCCTTTCTGGGAAAGGGTGCGGTATATAAATTTAATAAACTAAACTAAACTAACTAAACTAAGATTGTTGTTCTGCCCTTTGCTATTTCAGTTGTGTTTCTGCCCGGCAAGCAGCTTCCAGGGTAATCCACTTCTATTAGAGGGAAGATAGGAGACAGTCCTCATAAAGGTAAAATGATGAATCCCTTAAGTCTGAAGGAGAGCATATGAGTAAGATTCAGCATTAATGAATCTGGGGTACAAAGGGTGTGAGATAGATGTTTTGCAGAGCAAGGAGTGGGATGTGCACCAAAGCCCAATCAAGAGATCTGGCAAGATTGCCTGTGAGGCCTAAGAGTTCCAACATCCACTCCAAGGAGAGAAAAGGAAAGTTTTTTTTTTTTAATGTTTCTTCCAATGGTGCCAAAATGTGTAAGAGAAACTCCCTTATTCATTCAATGAAGATGAATAACTACTAAGTATTCTTCAATTACACCTTCCATTTTACTTATGATGACTTCTGTTAAATAAGGAGGGCTGGATTTGTATGCTAATAAGGGAGCAAGAATTGCCAGCCATTGAAAAAGAAAAATACCTGTTCTTGGGCTTTAAAAAAAAGCACCTCCTTTAATTTGCAAAGCTTTCCTTAACATAGATATAGAATGTTATTGCCTAACAACATGGGGCCGTCATATGTATTACACTAAACTACATGTGGGTTTGGATTTGGCTTATTGTGTGAACGCAGCTATAATCTGTAAATCACGATTGATTGATGGCTTATAAAATATGGGAATTGTCAAGTATTTCAAGATGGTTTTAAAACAGCTTTGATGATCCTGTGTTTGATAGTGGTGCAGGGACATATTTGTATATGTACACTGTGCGTATGTGGCCATGTGCGTAAGCGCACCAGCATGCCTACCGTCCCTGTCCTACTGTCCCCATTTATTTGTACTAATTTCCTTGTTCATGTCCATGTTTATACTTATACCTGTTATCTAGGGGTCGCGGGAAACTCCTTTGCAGGGCAGAGCAGAGGAGTTTGGAAGTTATCTGCAGGATAAAATCGCTCGGATCCGGGACGAACTGGCCTCCACTGAGATAGATCTGGGCGGACCGTCTGAGGCGGGTCTTGAGACCGTTTTATGGGACGAGTTCGACTTTGTTGCTTCCGAAGACATGGACAGTCTGCCGAGACGGCTGAATGCCACCACATGTTTATTGGACCCATGTCCCTCCTGGCTGGTACTGGCCTCCTGGGAGGTGACACGAGGCTGGCTCCAGGAAATTGTGAACACTTCTCTGAGTGAGGGGTTCTTGCCGGCCTCCCTTAAAGAGGCGATGGTGAGACCCCTCCTCAAGAAGCCTTCCCTGGACCCAGCATTGTTAACTAACTACCGTCCGTTCTCCAACCTTCACTTTTTGGCGAAGGTTGTAGAGAGTGTGGTGGCACAGCAGTTCTCTCGGCACCTGGAGGAAACTGCTTATCTAGACCCGCGCCAGTCCGGCTTCCGGCCTGGGCACAGCACCAAGACGGCATTGGTCGCGTTGGTGGATGATCTCTGGAGGGCCAGATATAGGGGTTTTTCCTCTATCCTGGTCCTGTTAGATCTCTCAGCGGCTTTCGATACCATCGACCATGGTATCCTATTGCACTGACTGGAGAGGTTGGGACTGAGGGGCACTGTTTTACAGTGGTTCTCCTCCTACCTCTCCGGTCGGTCGCAATTTGTACTGACAGGAGGGCAGAAGTCGACCTCGAGACCACTCACTTGTGGGGTGCCTCAGGGGTCCTCTCACCCCTCCTGTTTAACATCTATATGAAGCCGCTGGGTGAGATCATCTGTGGTTGTGGGGTAGAGTACCATCAGTACGCTGATGACACTCAGCTGTACATATCTACCCCAATCACCCCAACGATGCCATCAAGGTGATGTCCCAGTGCCTGGAAGCCGTGCGGGTCTGGATGGGAAGCAACAAACTTCAGCTCAACCCGTCCAAGACCGAGTGGCTGTGGCTTCCGGCGCCCCGGCATGGCCAGCTGATTCCATTGCTGGTCATCGGGGGCGAATCACTGGCCCCCGTGGAAAGAGCCCGCAACTTGGGTGTCCTCCTGGATTCGTGGCTGTCCCTGGATGACCAGGTGGCAGCCGTCACCAGGGGGGCTTTCTACCAGGTACGCCTGGTACGCCAGTTGCGCCCCTTTCTTGACCGGGACGCCCTCCGCACAGTCACTCAAGCGCTCGTGACGTCTCGCCTAGACTACTGTAACGCTCTCTACATGGGGCTCCCCTTGAGGTGCATCTGGAGGCTCCAGCTCTGGAGAATGCGGCTGCGCGGGGGATCCTGGGAGCATCTCGAAGCTCCCACATAACACCTCTCCTGCGCGAGCTGCACTGGCTGCCGGTGGCCTTCCGGGTGCACTTCAAGGTGCTTGTTACCATCTTTAAATCGCTCCATGGCACGGGGCCTAGTTATTTGCAGGACCGTCTCCTGCTGCATACCTCCCTCCGTCCGATCCGCTCCCATAGGGAGGGCCTCCTCAGGGCACCATCCGCCGGCCAATGCTGGCTAGCGGTGCCCAGGGAGAGGGCCTTCTCAGTGGCTGGGCCATCCCTCTGGAACGACCTACCCCCTGAACTTCGGACCATCACAGACCTTCTCCTCTTTCGCCGCTCACTTAACACTTATCTGTTCCATCAAGCCGGCCTAGCTTAGCCAATGAGTAAATGTATTTTAGAATTTTAATTGGGATTTTTAGCACAGGCTTTTAGTTTAATATATTCTTAATTCTTCTGTATTTATTGTTATTTATCCATTTTAATTTCCTGTGCACCACCCTGAGTCCATTTCGATGGAGAAGGGCGGTTCTACAAGTCTAAATAAATTAAATTAAATTAAATTGTACGTGTTTGACAACCTAAATAAATAAAATAAATAAAGCAAAGGGATCTATTTAGTTAGCTAGTTCGCTTTTTTGACCAAGAGATTCTGGGCAGTGAACAAAATTTTAAAATAAAAACGATCACAGTAATATAAAATATAAATATGCAGCAGCCAAAAATACATCACTCATCATATCACTAAATTAACCAGTAAAAGTCTACCTTTACATACTCGGGGTCTCAGACTTGAGCCTAGAGCCAGGCTTTTAAGGACATAACCAAAAGTCAGTAGATTTGAGGGAAGGAGAATATTTTCTAAGGTAGATTCTTCAGCAGGGACTATTTTACTTGTGTTCAAAGTATAACTTAAAATCCAGGCTTGTAGATTGATACTAACCCAATGTGATTGGTGTTCTGTGCTTGGATGACATAGCAAGCTAAAGAGGCATGATGTGTATTAAGATCTAAAATGGCCCCCATTATTAACCGTACATTTATCAGCACCGTTAAGCAAACACAGCCTTTATTAAGAAAGAAAGGCTGGACATAGGAAGAATGTCTAGCCTATGGTATTAAGCTAATTCTGGCTTGTTATATTTCTGGCTTGGGGGCTTATAATTCTGGTTACAGGGGAACCTATTTTTATTTTGGTTTACCATGCAAATAGATTTGAAGTGCTATAATTATCTGGAACAAGATGAGTGCTCAAGAGAAGCTTGTTGCCTTTATGAATTGCGGGAAATCAAGTCCCTGTAGAGTTTATGGTAGCAAGAGGAGGGTGGATGCCTTTAGGCTAATGGTTTTCATACTGTTCCTGGACAACTCTGAGATTCTTCAGATGCCTAGTAAGAGCTCCTCAGGGCTATATCAGTAGTAGAACATAAGGTTGCTCCTTGGTTATCCATGTTTCTACTTGGATTAAAACTGTGGGGGACACAAATAACATTGCCCATTCAGGTAGAGGAGATGGAAGAATGGCTTAATAGTGCATCATGAGATACATGAATTCACTTCCCATACTAAGCCATAATACTGTATGTTTCAGTTCACTTCTGAATTAGTGTGTTATGTTATTCATACAGCATCCAACACCTTGGCTTAGTATATTATGTGAACACAGCCCTGGACTGCTTCCTTAAACCCTTTGTAAGATGCTTGAGTTATTGAAACAATTCAATGAAATTGGAATCTGATTACTGTAGTGCTTTCTAGATAACATCCTAATGCAAGCAGGGAAAGATCCATGGCTCTTCAAATGTTGCAGAATTACAATTCTCTATGTCCCTCATAGTTGGCCATCCTACTGAAGCTGCTAAAAGTTGCATCTCGGCCAGAGATTCCCAACCTGGAGGAGATACTTAAATCCATATGTTTAGTCCAAATAAAGGTTAGTAATATAGACCAGCATATGAGTGGGAAACTTTCCCTAAAGTCACAGCTAATGAATAAACTTGAAATCCCTTTAAACTTGCCCAATGCTAGAGGTATGTAAATTTTCTGGAATGCTTTGAGTTGGAAAAATGTTCCTTGCAAAAGGAATAGGATTTAAATTATCCTACCTGACTCAGTGTCCATGATCTGGTCAAATATTTAGATTACTTTTTGAAGTGAAAGTAATATTAAATCTAGCATATTTTACATAGTCTGCATTGAAAGAAACTAAAATATTTTTCTTGAGAAGTTGAAACAAGATTGGGCAGCGGGAAAGGAAAGTAGTATGCAGTTACGATGCATTTTTAGCTTGTGAGGTTTTTTAGAACAAGCACCTGAATAACAGATGTCACACAGCTTTGAAACTTTTGAACATACCTGAAGTGGAAAATCTCTGCATTGCTGACCTAATGCAAGTAACGCTTGTAAGTACTCACTTATACTGAATTTGCATATTGTTATAAAGTTTTTGTTGGCCTAGGGTATTGTGAAAACCAGCCGATGATGGTTTATATAGTAAAGGTATACCCATATAACACCTCTCTTGCGCGAGCTGCACTGGCTGCCTGTCGTCTTTCGGGTGCGCTTCAAGGTGCTAGTTGTCATCTTTAAAGCGCTGCATGGCTCGGGACCTAGCTATCTGCCCCATACATCCTCACGGCCGATTCGCTCCCACAGAGAGGGACTTCTCCGAGGGCCGTCCACTAGACTTTGTCAGCGGGCGACGCCCAGGGGAAGGGCCTTCTCTGTGGCGGGCCCAGCCCTCTGGAACGACCTTCCCCCCCGACATTAGAACAACCACGGACCTCCGCTCCTTCCGTCAGAAATTAAAAACATACTTTTTCTGCTTGGCCGGCCTAGGTTAGTCTCTACCTTTAGGGTTTAGGGAACGCTAGTTTTAATATGGGGATTTTAGTGCAGGGACAATTAAGTTTAATTTGTTTTTACTCTATTGTATTTATTTTTGTATATATATTTTATGTGTTTTAATTTTTCCCTGTGCACCGCTCCGAGTCCCCTTGGGGAGAGGATGCGGTATATAAAATATTAATAATATTAATAATAATAATAATAATAATAATAATAATAATAATAATAATAATAATAATAATAATAATAATAATAATTATTATTATTATTATTATTATTATTATTATTATTATTATTATTATTATTATTATTATTATATATGGTGAAACAAGCCATACATTAGTATAATGTATGGACTGTGGGGGTTCACAAAAATGAAGATATGAATGTGATAAAAGTGTGTCCAGATAAAGGGAAGAGAGTCTGCTTATTCCTTTGCTGTTTTTTCCCCCAATCAGTTTGAGAATATGATGTTGAAATGCCTTTCTAGATGATATTCTTGCATAATTTACCTGTTCCTTACCCTTGAATGTTCCAGCAGGTCAAGATCTAGCAAAGGGAACTCTCCAAGATGAAAAAGGGTCCATGCTCCATAGAGACTTATTCATTTGAAATCATGAATCAAGAGGAAACTGGAAAGAGAAGGCAAATGAAGAATGTACCTACCAATGGCATATTGTTCATTTGAGCAGTTCTTGGGCCTTGGTGGAATCTTCAACTGATTGCAGAAGTTTTGTAGACGGATCATCAAACTTCTATTGTTTAGTACTTAATGCAGTATGTATTATAACGGGAAAGAAAGGTAGGTGAATAAATAGATTTCTGATTAGTAATTTCAGTGAAAGTTTTCCAAATCACTTTGAATTTCTGCAAGGTGATAGAAATATATGAACTAGATAATGATAACTTTTAAAACTGTGAAATTAAGCTACCAGCATAACCAGAATATACAACACTGACCCATTGAAGAACTGCAATGATTGAGCCTGGTAAGTATCAATTGGAATCAAATTGAACAGAAGGGCTATTCTCAAGAAGGCCCTATTCCTCATGTCCATCAACTGATCTTTTTGCCAGACTGAATCTGTGCTTTAGAATTTGTGCTACTGAAATTTATCATGACCATAACGTTTTTGGGACTTTAAAGCCCAGCCGCCTGTATATTGGAAACATTAGTATGATCACTGCAGCCAGTGAATAATATACATGCTCAGTTGCTTTGCACCTACCAGTATCAATGCACGTTTTCTGAGCTATCTTTAAAAGGAAGCTTTACAGAAATATGGACCATTTTCCAGAATACTTTATTTTTATTTTTTATTTTATTTTATTAAATTTATACCCCGCCCTTCTCCTAAAAAAGGACCCAAGGCGGCGCATAGGCATCATTAAAATCATACAAAATCCAAAAATCCAAAATTATTAAAAAACTAATTAAATATTCCCTGTGCTAAAATTAGTAAAACTCTAAAATTTAAAATTATCCCTATAAAAATCAGAAACGGGGTTATGCTAGGTTTTAAGACGTTGGCGGAAAAGGCGGAGGTCCACGATGGTGCGTAGATCGGGGGGAAGATCATTCCAGAGGGCAGGGCCTGCCACAGAGAAGGCTCTTCCCCTGGGCACCGCCAACCGCCATTGCCCGGCCGACGGTACCCTGAGAAGGCCCTCTCTGTGGAAGCGGATCGGTCGAAGGGATGTATGGGGCAGGAGGCGGTCGCGGATAGCCAGCAATAGTAGTTTATATACTGGTCAGGATTGTAGTTTATATACTGGTCAGGATTAAGTTTGGAGATGATTGCAAAAGAACATTAAAAAATGAAATAAAATTTATTCTGGCCAGATGATACCTCAATATGCTGCTTAAATTGGTAAGAATTATGAATTATTGCAGGCCCCATAGATTTCCCATACTCCAGGGAACTTTTCAAGGTCTGATTATAAGCCACCGTTCTTGAAGTGTTGGGCTTCTTACCCACAGTACTTTCCTCTTGCCTGAGTTAAGTCTTGGCTTGTGAAGCAGCTCCAGAGACCAGCTTAAAAGTTGCACTACAGAAAATGAAAAGAGGTGAATGCCAGTCCAAAGCTTTTAGTGATTTCATGCAGATAATAAAAGTTGAAGCAGATAGAACAGACTATTGTGGTGTCATATAAGACCCTTTAACACAGCTCTACTTTTAGAAGCCATTCCTCCAGGCAGAGCTGAAACCATCATATCACTGTGTTTCCCAAGACCAAGATTAATGGCCAATCCAGGAGTATCAAAAACTGCTAAGAGATCCTTGAAGGCAGCTCAAAACTTCAGGACTTATTTAATAGCAATTGCCTGCCACCAGTTCTCTCTGCTGGTTCTGAGTTACTCAGTTGCAGCAGTTACCATACCAAGGAAAGAAGGGAAATGTACTTTCCCAGCAAAAGTATACTGAGGTGAGGCATGTCTGTTTGTATATGAAATAGTTGGATGGACATTAAAACTCCTTAAATGTGCAAAAGACAGGCTCCAGTTAAAACAGCTACAAGTTTCTTGGTTTTAAGATAAGGTATTTTTCCCTAGTGCAGGACAAAGAAACTCCTGGAAAATTTTGAACTCTTATAGAAACATAGTAATAGACATTTTATACCTTTTCTTTATTTGTCATGACTTGTTAAACCCTCTGATTTCCTTAAAACACAAGTGTACTTATTCTCTTTGGAATATTTGCAGATGGGAGAAACTGCATTGTTTTACTATCCTGCCTTATTTATTTTTATTTATTATATTTTATTTAGTTATTGTATCCCACCTTTATTATTTTTACAAATCATTGAAATAGCACCTTCTTCTTCCTTCCTTCCTCTTCCTATTTTCCCCACAACAACCCTGTGGGGCTGAGAGAATGTGTGTTTGTGACACAAAATGATCCAGCTGGTTTTCATGGCTAAGGTGGGACTTTAACTCACGGTCTTCCACTTTCTAGCTTGGTGCCTTAATCCCTAGACCAGTGGTAGTCAACCTTGTCCCTACCACCCACTAGTGGGCGTTCCAGCTTTCATGATGGACGGTAGGGGTTTTGTCCGATACTGAAGCACTTTCTTTTTTTAAAATTTAATTGACTTCCCTACTTTATAAATCACCATTACTGTGGAACCGGTGGGCCCTAGACCAAGCTGATTCTCGATCCAAACCGACTCTAGATCCAAAGTGGCTCTCTTATCCCCATTCCAAAGCTCTCTGGCTGAAAACTGACCACATATCTGAATACTGTTCAGTTGTAATATTCTGATGTTGCTGAGTTTATAGACAGTAAGACATGGTTTTGATTTAACTTAAATGTAATGGCTAGATTTATAAGCTGGACCGGGCTGCCCTTCACACAGTCACTCAAGCACTCGTGACATCCCGACTCGATTACTGTAATGCTCTCTATCTACATGGGACTTCCCTTGAGGTGCACTCGAAAGCTACAGCTAGTCCAGAATGCAGCCGCGCGGGTGATTACGGGAGCCTCTAGACACTCCCATATAACACCGATCCTGCGCGAGCTGCACTGGCTTCCTGTAGTCTTTCGGGTGCGCTTCAAGGTTTTGACGACCATCTTCAAAGCGCTCCATGGCTCAGGACCTAGTTATATGTGAGACCGTCTCCTGCTCCATACATCCCTTCGTCCGATCCGCTCCCAAAGAGAGGGCCTTCTCAGGGTGCCGTCGGCCGGGCAATGCCGACTGGCGACACCTAAGGGAAGGGCCTTCTCTGTGGCGGGCCCCGCCCTTTGGAACGACCTACCCCCTGAACTTCACACCATCTCGGACCTCCGCCTCTTCCGCCAGTGTCTAAAGACACATCTCTTTCATCAAGCCGGCCTAGCGTAACCTTCCGCTGGGACTATTTTAGACAGTTTTAATTTGGGGATTTTAATTGGATTTTAGCATAGGATGGGAATTTAATATGTTTTTAAATTTTGTATTTTATCATTTTGTATGTTTTTTAAATTCCTGTGCGCCGCCCTGGGTCCTCTCCGGAGAAGGGCGGGGTATAAATTTAATAAAAATAAAAATAAAAAATAAAATAAGCATACTAAGATTTGATTTGCCAAACATAATGTCTTAGATTATACATAGCTTGTCCTTGACTTAAAATCATTCATTTGGTGACTAAAACTACAACAGTGCTGAAAAAAAATGAATTACAACTGGATCTCGCACTTATACGACCATCACAGTTTCCCCTTGGTTACCAAGCACCTAATCAAAAGTGCTTGGTAACTGGCATGTATTATGACAGTTGTAATGTTCCAGCGTCAAGTAATTGCCATTTGCAACTTTCCTAGCTGGCTTCCAACAAGCAAAGTCAATGGGGGAAGCTACATCTGCTTCAGAGGTGGTTTGCTCCCAGTTTGGCCTGGATAAGGCAAACTGGTAGTAGCGGAGGCGGGAGGCTTCATCTACCTGCCCAGATGCTTCTGCGCATGCGCATACGTGGCACATGTGTGTGGAAGCACGTCCAAACAGGTAGTAAAAAAATTGGCAACCCACCACTGATCTGCTTAACAACGATGTGATTCGCTTAACAATCACCTTGTTTTGTTGAACGACTACAGCAAAAAAGGATGTACAGTTGTGTATGATTGATTTAACAATCACCTCACTCACTTAATGATGGAAGTTCCTGTCCCTATTGTGGTCATAAATCAGTGTAAGTAATCTGTACTATAGTTACGGTTTGCTGATATGTGTATAAAGGTATATGAATTTAATCCCTGTAGAAAGTATTATAGAAATTATACATTACAACCAGAGCTTTCAAGTAACTTGAGCTTATTTTTTTTCTTCATGAAACAGAGATACAGGTAGTCCTCAACTTACAACCACAATTGAACCTAAAATGTATGTTGCTGAGAAATTTGTTGAGTTTTGCCCCATTTTGCAGCTTTTCTTCCCACATTTGTTAAGTGATTCATTGCAGTTATTAAGTTTGCAATATGGTTGTTAAGTGAATCTGGCTTCCCCATTGACTTTGCTGGTCAGAAGGGGATCATGTGACCGTGGGACACAGCGACAGTCATAAATAGGAACCAGTTATCAAGTATCTGAATATAAAATCACATGACCATGGGGATGCTGCAATGGTCGTCAGTGTGAAAAATGATCTTAAGTCACTTTTTTCAGTGCCGTTGTAACTTTGAACCATCACTAAACGAACTGTTGTAAGTCGAAGACTACCAGGACACAATTGTGGAACACACAGTTCAATATCATAAAAGACAATAACTTGATTTGTTTTAAGTCAATTGAATTGCATCTCTGCATGATGACATGGTCTTATCTTGCCTCTGTGGAGTCATCCTCATCTCCACAAGAGGGTGAGTAATTCATTTGAAACTTATCAATGAATGTAGCAGAGCATTTAATTATTTCGCATATCGGGACAACAGAATTATTGGCCATCAGGGAAAGCTATCCCCATAATGAAAAATCTGCTTTTGTTTCAGACTGAAGCTGCCTCCAGAGCAATGCATTGTCCACAGTCAACAAAGAACAATTTCTCTCCTCTGAGTCTGAACTTTGGTTGTTAAGGGTAAACTTCTTTCGATTTTTCCCCAGTTAGAAAACGAAAACTTGTTCTAGAATTTAGAAAACGTGTGAGATGCAGTGGTGAAATTCAAATATTTTTTTACTACTGGTTCTATGCACGTGACTTGGTGGGCATGGCAGGGGAAGGATACTGCAAAATCTCAATTCCCTCCCCACTCCAGAGGAAGGATACTGCAAAATCCCCATTCCCACCCAACACCAGGGGAAGGATACTGCAAAATCCCCATTCCCACCCAACTCCAGGGGAAGGATACTGCAAAATTCCCATTCCCACCCAACTCCAGGGGAAGGATACTGCAAAATCCCCATTCCCACCCAACTCCAGGGGAAGGATATTGCAAAATCCCCATTCCCACCCCACTCTGGGGCCAGCCAGGGGTGGTATTTGCCAGTTCTCCAAACTACTCAAAATGTCCGCTACCGGTTCTCCAGAACCTGCTGAATTTCACCCCTGGTAGGTATGATGGCTTTCATCATTAAAATGCTGTGAGATTCTACTTCCTCTCAATTGTAGAAATGACACATAGGAATCCGTTTTATCCAGGAAAGAAAGGCATGGTCCAAAAGACCTCTGGGGGGGTATTGGCAACTGATTTATCCCAGGAAATCCGGAATAAAGGCATATTCTTCCACAACACGCCAACCTGAGGTTTTAATTTGGATCTGTGCAGGGTGCTCATTAATCATGTAACATGGCTTGGGCAACTATTGGCATATAGCATCCTGTGTGGTGAAAAGAAGTGGGGGGGAGGGCATTGCCAGGGTTTGTTGGGCACCTGATGAATCGCTGAGCCATATGACATTCATATTTTTCAGGGGGCAGCCAGAGGCCTGCTTCTTGGCACGTGAGGTCGCTTACGTTCCACTCCTGCACTGAAGTTTCCCAACCTTTCCAGTTCTTTTTTAAAAGCACATTTTTTTTGCCTAGGGCGGGCATTAGGACCCGGCGGAACGCAGGCACCCTAGTCCTAGATTCCAAGCTGGCT
Organism: Rhabdophis nuchalis; assembly: GCA_039707465.1. Taxonomy (NCBI): domain Eukaryota; kingdom Metazoa; phylum Chordata; class Lepidosauria; order Squamata; family Natricidae; genus Rhabdophis; species Rhabdophis nuchalis. The sequence continues at coordinate 169,436,727 of CM077646.1, forward strand.
TGCTTTGGTGACGTAAGCCAGAAGCCCTGTCTCTCTCTCTCTCCCTCTCTCTCTCCCTCTCTCTCTCTTTTTTCTCTCTCTCTTGTGTGAGTGTGTGTGTGTGTCTCTCTTTCTCTTCCCCCCTCCCCTCCCTTTTCCAAGCTCTCTTTAACATTTAAGCGAAAATGCTTCTTTCTGTGCCTCCTCGTGCAGGAATCGCCACTTTTGGCTACAACAAGAGCAACAAGAAGGTAAGGAAGCCCGTGTCCTTTCCACCCCCCCCCCTTTCTAATCCACCCCCCCCGCTTCCTATTTCCCAAGATCTTGGAAACGTCCTTGGCTTAAAACAGGGGAGGATAGGTTAAAAAAAAAAAAAGGTTGCGAAGGTTTCTCTCTCCTCCCCCCCCCCCACTCTTCCGAAAATCCTGGCACTGCAGGGGGAGGGCGGGGGGGGGGATGGCAGCGATGAAGGCAATGGGGTCTTTTCCAGTTTTGGGGGAGACTGGAAGGTGGCCTTCTCCAAAGGGAAGCAAAATCCCCGGGCTTGTTGGCGGATCGGAGCTCCAGTTCCCCGGGTGGAAACCACCCCCACCCCTTTGCCCCCACCCCCAATCGGCGAGCCCTCTTGCTCAGGCCGGAGGGGTTCCCAAGGGCGAGTTTCAGTCCGGAATTTTTTTTTATTTTTTTTTAATATATTTTTTTAAAAAAAAAAAAGGGGGGGGGGAGCAGGAAGGGAAGCAAAAGAGCCGGGGAGACGAGAAAACCCAGGCGGCGAAATCCCCATTTCATAGCACTGGCTGACTTTTTTTAATTTTATTATTTTTTTCCACGGACATCGATAGTGTCTCTCTCTCTCTCTCTCTCTCTCTCTCTCTCTGTACGTTCTTCCCAGCAACCCCCCCCCCCTCCCCGATTCAAGGACTTTCTTTGCCTGGGGAAGCGACGGAGGCGATGGATCCCCGAGAGACTGGGGGTGGTCTCTCTCTCTCTCCTCCTCCCCCCCCCCCCCGTTTCTGGAAAGAAGTCGCAGTGGGGAGATTTTAAGACGTGGGCTTCAAGTCAGAACCACGCCAAAAGGGCCTGTTTTTTTGTGTTTTTTTGGGGAGGGTTTTTTGGGTTTTTTTTTAACCCTCTCCTGATGCTTCCCAGGGTGAGACAAGACTTCTGAGCCCACCCCTCACTGGGTGTTCTTGGAGGGTGGGGTTCCAGGATGTGGTTTCTATGGCATCCATGTGTTCTCAGGCAGCCTGTGCCATAAACAAGGCTCCTCTGCTCTCCCACCCCCTTTCTGTCCGCCCCCCCCCCCAACAACAACAATGTCTGGGAGTATGTGTGCCTGCCTTAGGAAGATGGAACCTCCCTCCACAGCTTGTAGGAAGCTGTAAGGGGAGTTGTGGTAGCAAATGTGTTGGCGTGGGGTGGGGGGGGTGAGTTGTGTGACCAACACCTCTCCCCCCCCCCCGCGCGCACACACACACACACACACACACACACACACAAGCAAGGCTTACCCCTGGAAACCTGAAAGGCCTTGTCAGCTAGGGAAAATGCAGGTTGGCTAGCCTGGTTGGTTGGTTGCTTCGCTTGAAGATCGGGGCGTGGATTAGTTTCCCCTGTGGCAAGAAGTGTGGTTTGAGTGTGTGGGTATATAGGGCGTTGAGCCACCTAAGTTATCTCTCCACCCGCGGGTTGGGAAGGTGGGGTGCACAAGGCAGGAATGGAGAATCGAGACTTCCAGCCTTTTGAAGCGCTTATCTCTATTGTTGATTCGCTGAATGACCTTGTATGCCTATGTTGTGGATTTAAAAGAAACGGGGGTGGGGGACGAGGGACTTTCTGATATATATATATATATATATATGTATATATGTATATATGTATATATGTATATATGTATATATGTATATATGTATATATATATATACAGAGAGAGAGAGAGAGAGAGAGAGAGAGATATGATAGATAGATAGATAGACAGACAGACAGACAGACAGACAGACAGACAGACAGATATAGATAAAATGTAGATATAGATATAGATATCGTGAATTGTCCTAATGTGAGTTCTTGGTGTAGTTATAACACATATCATTATGTCGGTTTCATGTATGTATGTATGTATGTATGTATTTATGTATGTATGTATGTATGTATGTATGTTAGATTTTTAAGGGCCCCATAACAGGAGTTATGAGGAGTTATATGAGCCCTTAAAAATCTAACATATATATATGTGTGTGTGTGTGTGTGTGTGTGTCTTCTCCATAGCCAAAAGAAGGAGCTGATGGTTTTTGCAATCAATGAATGGGCACATTAAAGCCACTGTAATAAAGAGGATGGGCAGGAACCTGACAATAAGGAGGCAGGCTAAATTTGGATTATTAATTGTGTTTGTCCATATTTGGGGTGGGTATGGGTAAGCAGCTGAAGGATTTCTAGCTTTTTTATCCTCCCTGGGCGGCCTGTCTTTGAACTTGGGTCACATTTTTTTAAAAAAAAATTCATTTTGATTTATTGGATGATGGAAATATATACAAGTAGGCAGGCTGAACTTATAGGATGGGGGAAGAGAGAGGCAGGCCTGAAATGCTGAAGAGAAGATCTTTGTGTGTCATATGCTGCTTATGAATATACACATTCGTGAGTCCTAAAAGCCCACATAAGGACAACTCAGCAGGCATCTTTTAGATTTGAAGTGGAGTTGCAATTGCTTCTGCAGGTTTGTGTATAAGGATGTGCATTCCTCACTTTTCCCACCACCTGAATCCAAATTATATGTGTAAGTTGCGTATGTAATTTTGAAAATGTCTTCATTATATTGCTGTATTTCTAGAGTGTTTATAATGGAATTTAATTTGGGCTAAAATTTGGTTTTATGGATTTGGTGCATGTATAACTGCCTGTTTTCTAGTGATTAGATGACCCAACTGTAAGTGTGGAGGAAATTCATCTTTCTGTGCATTGATATGGTTTGATATGATGCAACTGTGATATAGGTGTGCAATCCCATTTAGATATTGACAATATTGAATTTGTATGACAGTAAAGATATGGGCGTGGGTATCTGTCTATAAATAGAATTTGATCAGGCGAAATGTCACAATATAGGTTTACAGATGCAGGTCTGGAAATGAGTCTGATGGTATCTGGGCATGGTGGTGATTTGGATCTACAACAGGAGTGCATCGTCTGTGGGCCAGAGAGTTGCAGGCTTGCCTGGCACGTCAAGTGCAGCACTCCAAAGGGGCTGGGCGAGAGTCCCCTAAAGATCTTGTGAGCCTGAAAAAGTCTCTGCAAAACTTGAAGCACCAATGTTGCCCCTTCGCTTTTCCTCTCCAAATCTTCTTTCTATATAATTAAAAATGTAACAAGAGTTTGTTCAAAACCGCTAATCTCCGAAAGTACTGCACCGATCGCTTAAAAATTTCCACACAACGTTCCTTTCAAGTACGGCACCAATGATATACATATATAGATTGTGTAGATGTCACACCTGTGCCAGGTACATGCAACGGAAATGTAAAAAATTGTAAAAAAGGATACAGAGAGAGCAGTGGGCCACAGGTATTATGTCATCCTTTATGACATAAAATACTCTATCCATAAAATTCAAGGAAAAATACGGTAGGTAGGTAGGCAGCTATAAGGATAGAGAGAGGGAGGGAGAAATGCAGTAGGTAGGTAGAGGGATAGAGAGAGGGAGAAATACAGTAGGTAGATAGGTAAGCAGCTATAGGGATAGAGGGAGGGAGAAATGCGGTAGATAGGTAGGTAGAGAGAGGGAGAACTACAGTAGGTAGGTAGGTAGAGGGAGAGAAAGAGAGAGAAATACAGTAGGTAGGTAGAGGGAGAGAGGGAGAAATACAGTAGGTAGGTTGGGGGTTATACGGTGGTTGTGTGTACGTGTGTACAGGTGTGTGCAGGTGTAGATCTACACACAGATTGGTTGGCCATTTAACCAGATTGGGCCACAGCAACGCGTGGCTGGGAAAGGCTAGTTACTTATAAAAAAAAAAAAAGGCCACATATCATGCTCTGTCAGCGTCAATATGGAAGGCTGGTAGGCTGTAGATCAGTGGGTCTCAACCTTCCTAATACAGTGACCCTTTGGTACAGTTCCTCATGTTGTGATGACCCCCAACCATAACATTATTTTATGTTTTCAGTATTTTTTCAAAAATAGGTGTTTTCCAATGGTCTTAGGCGACTCCTGTGAAAGGGTTGTTCAACCCCCAAAGGGGTCCCGACCCACAGGTTTAGAACCACTGCTGTAGATAGACAGCTCTTTGGCTGTACCTTTTGCTCCACCGATGTACAATACAGTAATCCCTCGTTTTCCGCGGCTTCGTTTTTCGCGGCTTCAGTGCTTCGCGGATTTGTAAAAAATACAGAAAAAAAATGCATTGGTAGGAGGCAAGCGCCCCCTAGTGGTTGCTTTAAACATGTCCACCAATTCAAGTTTCCTAGCGAATCCTACCTCGCGGATTTCCGGTTTTCGCGGACAGGTGCGGTCCCGATTAGCCGCGAAAAATGAGGGATTACTGTATACAGATTTTACTCCATCTGAAAAACTTCAACTTTCCCATCACAAAGGTGCTCTTTAGAAATAAATTTCATTAAAATCAATGGATTTCTGTTGGACGTCAGAGCCAGATGTAGCCAGCAGAAGCTTTAGGTGAAATCCCCAGAGCCCTTGCAAAATTTGTGACCAAATTGCAGTTGTAATTTGTTACAGAAGTGGAAATTATCAAATACCTGGGGAGTAATCCCATTAACTGTTTTGAATTTACATTGAGTTAAATTGGAATTAAATCCGTTTTTGCCCTAATTGAGGGAGGAAGAGGGAGGTGGGAAGAATGTTTAGGATTGTAGTAGTAGCCAATGGGTGTGTGCTAGCTTAGGGCACAAAAACTGATTTTAAGAAAGCTCTGTGTTTTATCCAGTGTTTCTCTGAATCGGGTCTCATACTGAGGTTCTTTCTGTTCCCGAACCATTTGTGTGAACAATATTGCTCTTAAGATGTATGTTGATTGAACATACATTCCTTGACTTGTAATGATACAAAAATATGGCTCTTAGATTATTATGAGAAGTTATTTTAAATACAGGTTCACTCATTTGCATTGTTTACCTGAATGCAAGTAACAGGAATAATGCCATTGTATGCAGAGAAGAGATCTCAGCCTGCATATCAATGGCGCTGGCCTTTGGTGAAATAGGATTAATAATGAACTTGGTGGACATGTTTTCTCTCATTACGCTGTTGTGGAAATTATACATTCAGTTTGCTTTACCATGGATCCACTGTGTCTGGCGTTAGCATCAACATGAGCCACAACTTGAGCATCCAACTCTTAACCATGTTGCGTTGACGCAACAATCTTAATAACCCTGGCTTAATTGTGAGTTGTTCAATAATCCTTTCCCTCATAATTTTAAAATCATACAAACTACACAACGCCTTTAGTGCAAAGTACAGATTCGTGTGTGTGTGTGTATGTGTATGTGTATGTGTGTGTATACATACATACATATACATACATACATACTATATTCAGTGAAGCATATGGTACAGCTTTGGGAAAAATAGCTGTAGTTAAATAGCTGTGGTTATTCCTTGCTGGTGAATGGAAATTGTCTTTCCCAGAAATTTAGATATTTGGACCTGACTGGATTTCTCAAGCAATTAGGGCCTGAAAAAGAGGGTTTAAAATTAATTTTTTAAAAATAAAATTATATAGTTGTTGGTTGACTGGTTGGTTTTCATATATAGGAATATCCTTATCAGATCTAAAAGACATACATGCTTGTTGTCAGCTTCTTTGTCCAAGTATATATATCTGTAGGAAAACAATGGATTGGTATCTAGTGGTAGATACCTATCTAGTATGCTCTGAAATAAATGCATGAGGTTATCTAATCACAGGAGCAAAATTACCTATTCTGGATATATGAACAAACTCTGAGATAAAATCTGTACTCAAAATTCTTGTTTCATAATTTAATTTATTATTGAGGTATGTCTTTTTATACCATCTGCTTGTGAGAGGACTTCAGGGCTTTAATAAAGTTAAATCAATAAAGTGTAACTTCTTCAGCTCTGAAGAAAGGGATTCTTCTCGGCCCCATTAATAAGCTGATAGCATCTCTTTTGTAGAAGCAACTCTGTCCTTTCACATTTTCCTACAACATCCTGTTTGCCTACTTGTTGGAACATCCATGTGATATTTTTGAGATTTTACTCTCTGGACTCTTTTCCCCCCCTTTTTTTTGAAATTGACTTCCCTCAAATGAGGGACCTCACTGTATGGAGTCCAATTGAGTTGACTTTTAAAAGACCCTTAAATGTATCTTTTGTTCAGCTCATTTTCAGAAACTCGGAGAATGATTCTTTCTGACTGCAATATGTTATGGTAATGCTGGGGTTAGATAATTGTTAAATTCATGCACTTATTTTTGTGTGCTGGCTTAATTGTTGGGTGCTCCTACTACGCTTAGATATAGAAATTTTGTTTGCCATCAGACAAAAGTACCACTAACAGTACTGCTGGGGAAGCTAGATTGAAAGATAGTGATTTTCATGAACATCATGGTTGAATAGGGATGTGCACTGTATATGTTTTGCATGTTGAATATTAATCAGCTTTCAAGCCTTGCCTTTCATTTGTTCGTGAACTGGTCTGGTCACTTTCCGTTCTTTCCCCAAGCATTGCATTGCATTTATTTCTTCATCTTACAGGTGCATTCTTCATGTAACTGCTTTCTTTAATTTGTAATAAATAGGCATTGTAAAACATCTATATTAAAGTTAGAGGAGTGGATGGGGTGCATATTTAATAAGTACTGTAAAACATTGAAATTAGAATCCTAATCTCTGTCTGACACTTAAATAGGTGTCATTTCTTTAACTTGTCATTTTTTAGATTCACTGATTAAACTAGTATCATTCCCAGACAGCTTGGCAACAGATTTAGAAGAAATGAATTAGGCATTTTCCTCAACAGTTTCTTCTCTGAAATCATATTTTTTTGTTCATTTACTTTCTATGGTACACCCTAGCAACTTACATTTTATTTCATTTTAAAATTTCTTACATTAACCCTTTTCTTTCACTTTGTTATTATATTTGTGGTGTTTTAAAAAGTAAAATGAAGTACAATCATAGCCCATTCCTCTATAGTTTGTATGGACAAAAGAGTATTAAATTTTCTAAGCCTCTTGTATCTTTAATTAAAACATTCCCTATTTTTAGCCCATTTGATCAAATTCATATGGATAGGGTGAAAGATTAATGATAAATCCACTACTGTATTGCCCCTTGAACAGCCTGCGCTAAATTACCAACATTCAATGAAGAAATATTTAATTATTGTTTAATGTAGTTTATTTTAGAGTACAGAAATTCTATTCTGACAAGAAATGAAAAAAGTAATCTGAATAGAAGGGTAATACAACTTCCATTTTCTTGCAGGTGAAAACTGACAGAGCAATTAAGAAAAGCTAGTGTATCACTATTTCCTTTCTTACATTGTCCTGGAATTAAGAAAACTAATGTATTTACAAGAGGAAGCTATTAATTAAAGTTGTGCTGTTTGCTTAAATACATATAAATACACAGAAGATGTCTTTGCTAGATAGAACAGCATTTAAAGAAATGGTTATATGTAGCCCATGTTTTAATTTCACTTTCTTATAGTTGCAGAAATGCAAAAATACAGGAATAAGTTAACAGGGATATTAGTATCTCCCAAACTTATTCTTCCTGGGAGATTTTAGGAAATAAAGTGGTAAAGCACTTTGTATGCTCTAATGGTTTATATAAACATGGAATGGTGATGGAGTTGTCAGCTTTATGAGTGATTACTAATAGGTAGCTTCCATAGTCAGACTTCCTTCAGTTTGAGTTAGTAATGCCGAATGTTTACAGTATCATTTCTCTTCTTCAACTTTTGTTGCAAGACAGAGTAATATACAGTGTAGATTTTTTTTGTCCATTTGCTCCACAGAGTTCTGTTTTTACTGTCCTTGCTAACAGAAAGGAAATTTAAGCAGTGAGTGTGCTAGTTACACATTATTTTGAGCCATGGTTTGTTTTAATATGGGTTGTTGACTATGTAGCATCACAGTCAAAGAAACTATGTTATGCCTTAGGGCAGGGGTCAGCAACCCGCGGCTCTGGATCCGCATGTGGCTCTTTCATCGCTCTGCTGTGGCTCCCTGTTGCCAGTCGGCACCACAATTTTGAGAGGAGCTTCCAGTTTGGGGGGGGGGGGGGAAGCAGGGTGTGCCAGGAAGAGACTCTATGGCAAGGGGCAGGTTTTCCGGCAAGCTCCACAATTGATAGGGCTTTCAGTTAGGACAGGTAGAGGAAAAAGGACATCGTGCTAGGAGGAGACTCTATGGCAAGGGCGGGTTTCCTGGCAAGCTCCACAATTGATAGGGCTTTCAGTTAGGACAGGTAGAGGAAAAAGGACATTGTGCTAGGAGGAGACTCTATGGCAAGGGGCGGGTTTTTTGGCAAGCTCCACAATTGATAGGGCTTTCAGTTAGGACAGGTAGAGGAAAAAGGACTTGCTAGGAGGAGACTCTATGGCAAGGGGCGGGTTTTCTGGCAAGCTCCATAATTGATAGGGCTTTCAGTTAGGACAGGTAGAGGAAAAAGGACATCGTTCTAGGAGGAGACACTGTGGTGGGGAAACCAGACTTCCGGTTGGCTCCAGAATTGAACGGTTGAGTGTTTAAGGTTGCCGACTCCTGCCTTAGGGCAAGGGTTGGGAACTATGGTCCTTTTATAACTTGTGGACTTCAACTCCCAAAATTCCGGAGGTTGAAATCCACAAGTCATAAAGGGGACATAGTTCCCCACCTCGGTGTTAGGATAGTGTGCGCACCCAGGCCCACAAAACATTAAAACTACGGAGTACTACTCTTTGGTGGTTCTTTAGATGTATTATATGACATAAGATTGTTATATATTCTGCCATTTCCCACAGCACAGCTTTTTCTGCATATAGCTGCCTTTTTTCTTACTGTAACAAAGTTCAGTGTCAAACATTTCCCGCATTTTAAATATGTGGGTATGTAGAACATCTTCAATCATGACTATTTCCATAGATTAATAGTAGAACTGGACATTTTTAAAGGTTTCCCCCCCCCCATCAATTCAAAATCCATTTTGACTCTCTAAAGATTTGGAAGGGGCTATGGCCAATGTTTCCGGGCTTTGGGTACTGTTGTGCCCAATGATTGGTATTCACATTTCTTTTCAAATTGTCTTTTCCAAAAGTTAAAGGCTGCATTAAAGAAGGCTTACTGTTCAAAAAGTGTACATTTAATGACAGTGGTAAGCAGGTTCTTCAGTTTTATTCGTTGTTTGAGAAGATTGCTTGAGCAAAGGCCCGCAAAAGAAATCTATGTGAACGGATGCCTCTCTGAGGATACATTCATTCTTGAAAAGTCTTGGTTGTTTGGGGCTTTATTTATTCACACCCACTGCCTTCCAAACGGTTATTTTCTCTGATGTCCCTGATCAGAGGTAATTAAGATGCAACAAATGGTTACTCTTAGGGAGCTTTGAATGGATTGCTTTTGGTATCCTGCTTTTCCTCTTAGAAGCTTAGAGATGGGGAAAGGAACCTTTGTTTGGACTCAAATCATAGCAATCCTCTCATTTCCATGGAAAGACTGGACCTTCCCTAAGGCCAGCTGATAGTTTCCTTTTGGAGAAATCAGCTTTCATTCTGCCTAAAAAGTTTCCAGCCCTAGAGGCTTTTAAGCTTTGGGAAATGTATTTCCAATTTTTTCTGTGAGAGCTCAATTTTTTTTTTTGGGTTTATCCTAACTGATTGAATAGATGTCTGTGTGATTGCAAAACATATTATTCAATTTATATATTCATTAACGAGCTGGATTCCCGTGCTTTGCTACGAAACTATTTGAACCGGCTTGATAAATTGACACTTAAAGCTTGAAAAAATGTGTTAATATAAGGCAACTGGAAGTTGGAACAGAGTTCTTTTCAGGTGGGGAGGGGGAGTAGAATGTCTAACTCTTCATCAGAGTGTGTTAATATAATACTGTATAAGAAATACTAATGATCTGATGGTCATTTTGACAAATCTTTCGTAGCAAGCACCTAGAAGTCAAGATGAACATATGTGCCACATTTCAAGTTTGTAGGCTTTATGGTCCTGTGATGACGTGTGAATGGTATTTGGCATAGATAGATAGATAGATAGATGGATGGATGGATGGATGGATGGATGGATGGATGGATGGATGGATGGATGATTGATTGATTGATTCAGTAATATGTATTCTTTCTCAGGGAGGTCAGGATATTGTTATTATTTTATCCCATTTTTATATATGGCCCATATCAGATAGAAAGAATACCCAATACTCTTTTCCTCACAATAATAATCCTGTGATTACCTGGCCCAAGGACACCTAGCTGGCTCCCATTCCTAAGGCAGGACTAGAACTCTCAGTCTCCTAGTGTTACACCAAACAGGTTCTTGTACAATTTTTTTATTATACAAATTATTTTGTTATTATATTATTATATATAATTAATATAATTATACAGGTTATTACACAACTATGTTTACATGTCAGTTTATTTACATTAGTTGTCAGATTGATGTCCCGCCTTTCCTTCAAGAAAACAATATTATTTCATGATGTCTTCCAAACAATCCCAGGAAGGTAGTCATAATTGCTGAAATAGTATTTGATAATAATAATAATAATAATATTTAATTTTGTATACCGCATCCTCTCCCCAAGGGGACTCGGAGCGGTGCACAGGGAAATTAAAACATATAAAAATATATACAAACAATAAATACAATAAATAAAAGCAGATTAAATTGATCGTCCCTGCGCTAAAACCCCCATTAAAACTAAATTCCCTAAACACCCCAGAGGTAGAGACTAACCAAGGCCGGCCAGGCAGAAAAAGTGTGTTTTCAGTTTTCGACGGAAGGAGCGGAGGTCCGTAGTTGTTCTAATGTCGGGGGGGAGGTCGTTCCAGAGGGCTGGGCCCGCCACAGAGAAGGCCCTTCCCCTGGGCGTCGCCCGCTGACACAGTCTAGTGGACGGCACCCGGAGAAGTCCCTCTCTGTGGGAGCGAATCGGCCGTGAGGATGTATGGGGCAGGATCCGATCCCGCAGATAGCTAGGTCCCGAGCCATGGAGCGTTTTAAAGATGACAACCAACACCAACAACAACATTTGATGGTATCATCCCAACTTTTTTTGTTGTCCAAAGAGGAAATCCCAATGATCCATTCCTTTTTCATTATAAAAGTACTTTTTCCTTAACCCAGAAATTTTGGAAAGTTACTTTGTGTTTTATCCTTTGGACTGAGCACAGCTGCTAAAAATAACGGGTAGGGCTTAAGTACATGAATTTTGAGTTGCATGGGAATTTTGTATTTCAGGACTTGCTGGTTGAAACTGTCCTATGTTGTTCATCCATATGCTTCGGAGGGATGGCTCTTCCTATAATGCATCATAGCACGAGACAATGCAGGTAGTCCTCAACTTACAATCATTCATTTAGTGATTGTTCAAAGTTACCACGGCACTGAAAAAAGTATCTTATGACCATTTTCAACTTAGGATAGTTGCAATACCCCTGTGATCGCTTGATCAAAATTTTTGATGCTTAGCACCTAACAATTGCACTGTCCCAGTGTTATGTGATCATTATTTGTAACTTTCCCAGCTGGTTTTCTGCAAGCAAAGTCAATGGGGGAAGCCAGATTCACTTAACAACCACATGGTTCATTGTACAACTACAGTGATTCACTTAACAACTATGGCAAAAAGGTTGTAAAAAGGGGGGAAACACAACTTGACAACTGACTTGTTTAGCAATGGGGAAAAATGAAAACAAAAACAGACAATTATGGTTACCAATTTGGTGAAGTTCCTCATCCAACTAAGATTTTACTATGATGTCTCACACTACTCCAAGCTCTAGATGTGCTCATGTTATCCATTATTCTGTATTAAACTGGCATCTTTCTTTTTGAATCCTTCCAAAGTAGGGTATTTCAGTAGATATTATCAACGTCTAATTAGCACCTGGACCTGCAAGGTATGAGTTACCCTGTTTCCCGGATAATAGGCCCAATCGGGCTTTTGAGCGCATGCGCTAAAATAACTCCTCCTCCAAAAATATTGCAACACAGCAGCAGCCATGAGGTGACCATGCTCGCTGCCTCCTGCACCTCAAATATAATAAGACCTCCCCAAAAATAAGGCCAAGCACTTATTTTTTGGGGGGGGGTGTCAAAAGAAAATAAGACCCTGTCTTATTTTTGGGGAAACACGGGTAGTTCATTCTGAATATGGATATGCAAAAGTCAAATTTCTTAAGCATTGCTAGAAATGAAATTGTCTACCTAACCTCTATATCCGCAACCTTGCTTTTGCATTGAGTGCAAAATGTTGGGGAAATGGAGCAACACCCACCCAATGTCAGATAGATGAACCTCTGGGTGCACATTTAACTCCATGTGCTTGTTTAGCCTCTAGCATCATCTTCATTTAATGACACTTTTGGTTCCCACATAGACTTCACAGGCTTCTTTAGAAAAGAAAGTGGATGGGTGGCATTTTTAAAACTTTACCCATTGGCCCAGAGAAAGAAACTCAAAGATCAGCCACAGGGGAAAATAACATTGGGGGGTGGGGGTGGGGAGGTGGATGGGTGTGTGTGTGAAGTGCTCCAATAATTAACAGCCTTCTAGTAATTCAGAGTTGAATTGACCAGACATGCACACTTGTAGCAACCATTTCCTATCCAGGCAGCCTTCCCCTCAGCTGCCATGGTTTTATTTCCCAGAACAACTCACTAATTCCAAAGAAATGGGGGCCTGTATCTGGATCCTATGAGATTTTTTTTGTCTATTAACCCCATCAGTGGGAGAAATAACAGTGTTTATAACAGTAGTCCAAGCCAAGGCTGGTTGATTTTGTTGTGCTGAATATGAAACTTAAATACTTTGGCCACCTAATGAGAAGGAAGGACTCACTGGAGAAGAGCCTAATGCTGGGAAAGATTGAGGGCAAAAGAAGAAGGGGACGACAGAGAATGAGGTGGCTGGATGGGGTCACTGAAGCAGTAGGCATGAGCTTAAATGGACTCCAGAGGATGGTAGAGGACAGGAAGACCTGGAGGAAATTTGTCCATGGGGTCGTGATGGGTTGGACACGACTTCACAACTAACAACATGTTTCATTTTGCAGGATAATTGCCTTCCTTCCTTCCTTCCTTCCTTCCTTCCTTCCTTCCTTCCTTCCTTCCTTCCTTCCTTCCTTCCTTCCTTCCTTCCTTCCTTCCTTCCTTCCTTCTCCAAAAAAGGAGGCCATCCAAACATTCTCTAAAGCTATCCAAAGTAAAACACAAATCAAAGATTAAAGGTTCTCCAATAAAATAGAAATCAGCATTAATAGTTAACCATCACCTATTAGTCAAGGATGACAAATCAAAGGGCCTGCTTGCATCACAAAACAGTTTTTGCAGCTCTTCTAATTTTTTTTTTTTTGGAGTGGGGGGGAAATCTCTTGATGGCGATTATTCCAATTGCCAATTTTCCACCTCAAACATTCAGAGAGGGAGAATCTGAAGCCTGCCTTTTGTCTGTGGAGTTTGGTCTTCAGGGAAGCAAAGATTATAAATAAATAAATCCTTGATACAGGTATTGTATGTAGGTTATTATTATTAGTTTATTAGTTTATTAAATTTCTACACCGCCCTATCTCCCAACATGGGACTCAGGGCGGTTATCACCATCTGGGCTGTGATCATTTCTCAGAAGAAGGAGAAAGGATCATCTCAAAGGGGAGGGTGCTTTTTTAAAAATTTATTAAAGTGAATCCCTTGTGTGGAAAGTAGGAATGACCTTGGAAGGGAGAGTGCAGATGGCGGGTAGGATGTAAAAGAATTCAGCCCCAGGAGATGATGGTGTGAGAAATGTTTGAGAAGGGACCCTCCTTAGTTTTCTGGAGAGTAAAAGGAAATGAGGGAAGAGATAATTTCAGTCTTGGAAGATTACATGAAGCCGCTGGGTGAGATCATCCGTGGTTGCGGGGTAGAGTACCATCTGTACGCTAATGATACTCAGCTGTACATATCTACCCCCAACCACCCCAACGATGCCATCGAAGTGATGTCCCGGTGTTTGGAAGCCGTGCGGCTCTGGATGGGAAGTAACAAACTTCGGCTCAACCCGTCCAAGACCGAGTGGCTGTGGTTTCCGGCGTCTCGGCATAGCCAGCTCATCCCATCGCTGGTTATCGGGGGCGAGTCATTGGCCCCCGTGGAAAGGGCTTGCAATTTGGGCGTCCTCCTGGATTCGCGGCTGTCCCTGGACGACCATGTGACGGCCGTGACCAGGGGGGCATTCTACCAGGTTCGCCTTGTACGCCAGTTGCGTCCCTTTCTGGACCGAGATGCCCTCCGCACTGTCACTCAACCACTCGTGACGTCTCGCTTAGACTATTGTAACTGTCTCTACATGGGGCTCCCCTTGAGGTGCACCCGGAGGCTCCAGTTGGTTCAGAATGTGGCCGCGCGGGGGATTCTGGGAGCTTCTCGTTACTCCCTCGTAACACCTCTCCTGCATGAACTGCACTGGCTACCGGTGGCCTTCCGGGTGCGCTTCAAGGTGCTTGTTACCATCTTCAAATCGCTCCATGGCTCGGGGCCTGGTTACTTGCGGGACCGTCTCCTGCCACATACCTCCCTGCGTCCGATACGCTCCTACAGAGAGGGCCTACTGAGGGTACCAACCGCCGGTCAATGCTGGCTAGCGGTACCCAGGGGTAGGGCCTTCTCTGTGGCAGGGCTGGCCCTCTGGAACGACCTACCCCCCGAACTTCGCACTATCACAGACCTGTGCACCGCTCCGAGTCCCTTTGGGGAGAGGGAGCGGTCTATAAATAAAATTATTATTATTATTATTATTATTATTATTATTATTATTATTATTATTCCCCTCTTTCGCCGTTCACTTAAAACATATTTTTTTCAGCAAGCTGGTCTTGAGTAATAGTTTAGACTTTCGTAATATAACATCTGCCAAACACGTAAATGGATGTTAGATTTTAGGGGAATTTTAGCATAGGCTGGGTTGTAATTTTAATGTTCTTAAATTTTAGTACAGCGTAATTTAATTCGTTTTTAACTTTGGATATATTGTATGTTTTTAGATGTTTTTTTAATTTTCCTGTACACCGCCCCGAGTCCCTTCGGGGAGAGGGGGCGGTTTATAAATCTAATAAATTAATTAATTAAAATTAATTATTTTAATGTAAATCTCACAGTGAAGATAGAGTAGTACTTCTGGTTATGCTTCTTGTCTGGACTATCTCAAGCGGCTAACGTAGCAGTGTAGCAACAATTAGGGATTGGTGGGAACATTAGGAATTTGTGTGGCTTGTTTATTTGTTGTCACAGCCTATATAGGCTGATCCACCAACTCTGAGCAGTATGTAACTCCTCAGTACACAACTGGGATTAAAAATATATTACCTACCTAAAAACAACTACATAGTATTCCTATGAAGCAAGGAGTCATGAATACATTGACAATTATAACAAGCCCAAGCCACTGAACTGAGAGGTAATCACAACAACCCAGCCCCTGAAAGTTGATGGAACACCCAGTTTTTTGCCAATTATCTAAAAGCCAAGAGAGAAGGGCTGATGGTACATCTGAAGGAATGCTAGGTGGGGAGGGACAGGATGTTGTCACAAAATCTCTGCTGTTGGAAAGTGGGATGAGGTGTTGACTCCTTTTCTTTTCAAAAAGTCCAGGAAGGTTGAGAGACTCCCAAGAAGAAGTTGCTAAGGCAGAGGTCTACAACCTTAAACACTCAAAAGACTCCATCAGTTTGCTGGATTTTATCTTGATTGGATCTAAATGAATCTGCATTATTAGACCAGGACTTTCTCCAATCCTCAGTTGCCAGTCATCTTGCACATCTTTTGAATCCAAATGACTATGATCTTGACATAGTGCCTCCATTTGCTTCCCCCCCCCTTTCTCCTTCCCACTTCTTTCTCTTCTGGATCATCTCTTTTAGACTGTAAATCTGAAGGCCTGTAGAAACCTACTGTAAATCAAGGGTAGACATTTCATTGCAATGGTTTAAATAAATAAATATTTGTAGAATAAAGTTTTGAACTTGGGGAAGATTTTCTTCCTAGATTATACTCAAGAAAAGGGCTTAGTATTTGTTGGTATGCATTTGCCCATAAAACGATGTGTCCAAACATGAAGTGTTATGAAACATATTAAGCAGAGGCGCTGTGTGTCCAGAAAAGAGTCAGTGTTAGAGAGATCTTGATAAGAGAGATTAATTTTTAAAAATCATAGCTTTTCTCTAAGCAATGTGGGAATCCTAAAAAAAAAAAAGACATGTTTGATACTTGTAGTAGTCAGCTTCTCATTAAATGTAATTCTAAAGTAGGGATGGGTGATTGCATTTTTGTCTTTTTAAAGAAAGCTACAGAAAATATTATATTGCGCAAAGAACTGCATGAAATCCTTTTTGCCCAGACTTGATCCTTTACTATATATAGACCTGAAAAGAGTTCAGAAGAGGGATGCTGGGCAATTAGGGTCAAATGATCTCTTATCTATGATGCTGAAAGATTTTTGCAGCCAATAAAAATGTGCAGCTCATAGGAGAACTGAAGGTGGCTTGTATCCAGCCATCTCTTCAGTCTCCTCCCAATCTTGTGCCCTCTCATAGGAATCCCCAAAGATGCTTTCCCAAAAGGCAACTGGACTTTCTTGGTTGCCTTTTGGAAAAGCACTTTTGGGATAACCATGACTCAGATGATTGAGAATCTCTATAATCTCTCACTGGAATGAGTATGCAGTCATGGTAGCTAGAAATTTCTTCCTATTCCTAAGAAGCACCTAGGATTAGGAAAACATATTCTTTCTTTTCAAAAAGTCCAGGTAGTTTGAGAGACTCCCAAGAAGAAGCTGCTAAGGTAGGGGTCTGCAACCTTAAACACTCAAAGGACCATTTGGACCCATTTCCCACAGAAAAGAAAACACCGGGTGCCACAAAACCTTTCCGGTGCCTGACTATTTCCTGAGCGGATACAAAACTACATATGTAGTTGTATTAAACACACTATTTTCTTCTGAAACCTTTCTTGTCCTGGATTGATCCATGGTTGGCCTACCGGGGTTTGAAAAGCTCAATAAATGGCATGCCAGCGAGTGTTGCACATTGGTGGTTGTGACACATATTTTGAGTGACAGGGAGCCGCAGCAGAGGGATGAACGAGCCACATGCGGCTCCAGAGCCATGAGTTGCTGACCCCTGTTTGAGTTGGGGATGGGGAACAGGGATGCTGCTTCAGGAGAATCTTTATTCGGCCACCTCTCCTCCAACTGAACTCGTTCTGTTGGTTGAGAAAGAGGCCCAAGTTCTTTTCCCCCCATCATCTCAGGAAAGCATCTCTGTATTTTCCACTAGCACCAAAAGATAATCTTGGTGCTCTGGGGAATGTCAAGAGGAGCTGGGCAGTCTTCTCCCCTTCTGCATTAGGGAATTAGAATTCCTTCTGGCTGGGACTTCTGTGGCTGTTTTAGGTCTCGGAGAGCAAGGAGAAAACCATGATAAAAGTCACAGACCATCCTCATTTGCAAAATGACCTATCCATTTAAGGATTGTGGAGTATAAAAATATTTCCATTTTTAAATGTTTTGAGCTCCAGGCACTTTTGAGTTCAAAACAGTTGTGTTTACTGACACCATTCTAGTAGTCTTACTACTCCAGAAGCTTGAAATAGCTCTGTATGTATGAGAGCAGCTTGAAAGAGACTAATTTGCGCTTGAAATGTTCGAGTTTGAAACAATTTGCACGACATAGTGAGGAAGCTCTCTTCCTGATTTCTCAATTCTTCCTTGGCCCTTAGGAACAGATCTGGGATATGCAGAGCCCTGGTGTGGGAGGGAAAATTCAGTCCATTCCCTCAATAATAGCATGCTCTACGAATGGCTCAGTGGCTAAGATGCTGAGCTTGTTGATCAGAAAGTTTGGCGGTTTGAATCCCTAGCGCTGCGTAACAGAGTGAGCTCCCATTACTTGTCCCAGCTTCTGCCAACCTAGCAGTTCGAACGCATGTAAAAATGCAAGTAGAAAAATACCTTTGGTGGGAAGGTAACAGTGTTCCATGCGCCTTTGGCATTGAGTCATGCCGGTCACATGACCATGGAGATGTCTTTGGACAGCGCTGGCTCTTCGGCTTTGAAACGGAGATGAGCACCACCCCCTAGAACAGAAACAACTAGCACATATGTGCAAGGGGAACCTTTACTTTCACTAGTGGGTTACCAGATTATTTCTGAGGGTCACTTACTATAGTTAAAACAAGTTGAAAAATCTTTCAAGGATTGAGTATTCTCAGGGCTTGAGCAGCAAATTATGGACAAAGATCAAAACCAGGCTATCCTCAAATTTTTATAATTTAATCTAAAATCTAATTAGATGTTAGTGTTTGTGCCTCACATTTTGTGGGATTCTTAATTTGAACTCTAGCATTTTATTAGATTATTCACCATTATAACTTTTTGAAATTTAATTCTGGTGTGTCTGTGATTCGCTATCTACTGGGTATATGTAAAACCCATTAATTGGGAAACAATGTTCCAGAGAAGTCTAGAACATCCCATTCCCTCTCTGGAGTATGCTATGGGTCTTGCCAGGATCAGTCCAGAGGCTTCCAGAAGTCTTCCTGAGAACAGCCAGATCCTGGTTCTCTGGAGTGATCCTTTTTCAAATAATGAGTGTTTACATAATGCAACTATCTGCAAATGTCTTAGATACTTTGGCATCTGCAGGTGTGGTTTTTCCACCCTCAGAGAACTCCCTGCGGTATTTGTATCCCCATTTTTTTGTATGTGTGAATGTAAAATATATTCATGGATTATGGATCCCGTAACCCCGGTCACACAATACACACACGTGCCTTTTAATGGTTCAGGTTTAACTTTGTTGTAAGGATTCTGTCACACTACTCTGTTTCTTTGTCTACCCTAAGAACAAAGAACTTTTGTGTGATGGGGCATCTGCCCTTAAGGAACTGAATGCCTGCGCTGCTGCACACTTCAAAGCACCTTCATGGTTATTTGCCCATTTAGGAAATAAACGTCTTGGTCTGTACAGAACTTGTTTTAGACAAAAGCAGGTCTTGCTAATCAAGCCTGCATGGCAGCTGAGTCCTGTCCCAATGCAGAAAGCATTCAGAGGCGCAGTGTTAGGCTTGGGATTACACACAAAATCAGAAAGCATATCCAGGTGATGATGTGCAGGAATGACAGGGATTTTCTAGGTGACTACAAAAAGGAAGTAAGAGGGAACAGATTCAACAGCTAGCTTTAATGGGGCAAGGAAAGCAATGGAAAAGGGAAAGTTGACAGAGGTTTATCAAGTCAGGAGTCACTCAGAGCAAATTGATTTGGCAGGAAGTTTAGAAAAGGGGAAATGTTTATTAATTTTTGGAGATTAAGCTCTCCTGTTAACACCGTCATGATTAAAAATTAAATATAGTCTTAACCTAAAATTGAATGCATTGAAGGGAACCAAACGAAACCAAGCAGTATTAAAAGTATAATTGTAATTTTAAATGCTTAAGAATATTTTTTTTTCTTTTTAAAATGTCTGTGCAAATACAGCCTCGACCACAGAAATACCATGCAAATAAAAAAGAAAATTGGAACAAGGTAACAAAGGTAGCTTAAGATTCCAAAATTCAAGATCAAGGCCATAGTAGTGTAGGTAGTAGTCCTTAACGTATTACTATACTTGAGCCCATACTTTATGTTGCTAAGTGAGAAATTTGTTAAGTGAATTTTGAGTATGACCTTTCTTGCCACAGTTGTTAAGTGAATCACAGCAGTTATTTAGTTAGTAACACGGTTGTTGAGTGAATCCGGTTTCCCCATTGACTTTGCTTGTCAGAAGGTTGCAAAAGGCGATCACATGATTCAACCAACATAAATATGAGTAGGTTGCCAAGCATCTGAATTTTGATCATGTGATCTTGCGGATGCATCAACAGTTGTAAATGTAAAAAATGATATCAGCATTTTTCAATGCCATTGTAACTCTGAATGGTCAGTAAACAAACTTATAAATCTAGGAACACTTGCAATTAAGCTGTCGATCTGCTAAACAGATGCTCAGATATAAAGATTGCTAAAAAGGAAAGCAGCACTCATTAGATCCAGAATAAGAGCGCCCGATTCTACCTGATCCAGAGCTCCAAAAATGACATTACTTAATTTAGATTGCTATGTGCATGGCATAATCTGAATTGAATCTTGAAATTTGCAATTTGGAAAAAGAGATCTCTTACAATTTGGACTCTTTTGTAAGCATGTAAAAGTTAGTAGAGAACCAGTTTGGTATAATGATTAATGCAGTAGGCTAGAAATCAGGAGTCCATGATTCCCTAGCTGGCTGATCTTGGGAAGTTCCCTATTATCCTGTCAGAGCTGAAGAAGCTTCTTGGATGAGAAGGGAAACATCTTCAAAAGAAAAAACAAGGAAGTCCAGTTGCCTCCTAAAAAAAGCATCTTTGGACTGGGACTATCATTCTCTCTCAGCTTTAGGAAGGGGGCAATGGCAAATCACTTTTGAAATATTCCTAAGAAAACTGCAGAGATTTTTACAGGCAGTCACCAGGAGTCAAGACTGATTTGAAGGCATGCGTGTGTGCACGCACACACACGCACAATCGGTGCAGCTTTATAAAGTTTATCAAAGTTTTTTTTTAATGTCCATAATGTTGTTTTGGAACAGAAAGTAATAAAATATGTAATTATATTCCCAATGGAAGCACCTATGCCAAATTTCAAAGAGATATGTTTATAGTTATGGTAGGGCTGATTTGTGGGATGTGCAATTATTAAGGATTAACTCAGTGGGTTTTTTTCATGAAATAAACCAACTGCTAGATCAATTTGTTTATGCAATTCAGAAAAAAAAACATTGTGCCACTCACTACTCAAGATGGGAGAGCACCAGTGAACGTACCATGAAGCAAATGATAAGGTAAAGTCTTACCATCTACACATCCTCCAACTCCAAGAGTGATTGGGGTGAGCGGTGGGATCTGATGGGAAGGATCAATTTGACGGAAAAGCAGATCTCTCAGCTACTGGATCCAAGACTTATTTTTTCACCACCACCCCCGCCTCGAGCAACTTATGTAGCTGCCACAAAAAGCTTCACAGTACCCCAGAGGTGGATTAATGTCTCTGGAATGTCTCAGAGGCCCAGAATTGTGATGGGTTCACATTCTGTGATCCAGACAAATCCGATCACATTTTATGCTAGTAGTGGTGGGGAGACTTTAAGCATATAGAGACTTCTTTTCTAACCAGAAGAAAGGCAGATTCAGACGCACATGATCTGGTTGGCAATGAGCTGTTGAAAACTGAGGAGAAAGAGCAGAGTGTCTCTGATTGCTCCACAGTTTTAGGATTGTTTAGTCCCCGGCTTGGATCAGTGAGTAGTTGCTGTCTTACTCAGCCTGCCGCGAAATCTTTTAGGTTGGCTTTTGCATTAAAACGTTGCCTTCAGGCCTGGGACGCGAAGAGGCAGCCATAAGCCAAGAATGTCACGGTATCAGCCGTTCCACACCACACCCTGAAAGCATCAGCACACAGGCATCTTGTGAGAACCTGTGATGTCATTGGCTGTTTCCTCTGCTGACCAGATTCTCTTCTCCTTCTCCAAAGCGATTGGAGTCTGTTGTGGGTCATTGTCCGTCTGATGTATGAATCATCACCCAGTCATCTTGGGGAGTGATTTAACAAAGCAACTTTCATCCTGGTGTGGGAGCTCTGATTCATGATGTTTTTTCAAGTTGGCATAAACGTATGTTGACTGAAAGAATTGAGGAAACCCCGTGGGAATCACTGGCATGTGGGATTTAGAGAGTACCTAGGACTATTCAGCCGTTCAGTTTCACTAGTGATCCTGGACTAATCACACACTCGTCCTGACCCATTTGAATTGTTATAAAGGTAGGAGAGCTTGCATTCCTCGGGGGGAAAGTGTAAACTTTCTTGTGAGCTATACTTAATTTTTTAAGATATAGCTATGGAAGTTAGAAATGTGCTTTCCCGTAACAAATAAAGTTGCTGCTATCAAGCATATAGGACTTTACAATTGCACAGGAAGCGATTTTAGGTCATCATTATATGCAAATATGTATGTCTACATATTACTCACTTATTAGAAAGCCCCGAGAGATGCAGCTATAAACTTTCTGCATCTGTCAACAGAGCTTGAACACATGATTAAAATATAACCTCTTCTGATGGTTGCATGTCTGCATTACAGAACAGATCCTGCTTGCAACATTCATCATTTAGGGATCATCTTCCCTCTGTTGAGAAATCCCCAAAATATTAGTGTTTTGGAGGGTGGAGGGAATTTATTAGCTTTTGATCTCATAATATAAAAAATCAACCCTTCCCAAACATTAGTACTTCCATTTCAGTCGGGTTATATCAGTGGTTCTCAACCTTCCCAATGCCGCGACCCTTTAATACAGTTCCTCATGTTGTGGTGACCCCCAACCATAAAATTGGTGTCTCGGTTCCTAAGACCATCGAAAATATGTGTTTACCGATGGTCTTAGGTCAGGGGTCTGCAAAGTTGGCTCTTTTAAGACTGGTGGACTCCAACTCCCAGAATTCCCCAGCCAGCCATGCTGGCTGGGGAATTCTGGGAGTTGAAGTCCACCAGTCTTAAAAGAGCCAACTTTGCAGACCCCTGTCTTAGGTGACCCCTGGGAAAGGGTCGTTCGACCCCCAGAGGGGTCCCGACCCACAGGTTGAGAACCACTGGGTGATATGCTTTTAGATTCATCTTGCTTACATTTTAATACTGATAAACCAGCAAATAAAACCCAAATGAACAGTGGTTTTTCTAATACCAATTTGTCAAGGAAATGACAGAGGGCCAAAGCAAATATCTTTCAAATTTGGGTCACATTGCATGATTTAAATAAAGGACCCGAAGAACAATTTAATTTACAAAGTTATCTTTGTAAATTTTGAGAATTTTAAGTGAACCGTAGGAAATATGCTGTCATTTACGCAATATTACTACAGCTGTCTTTGCAATAATTATCTGATGAGTGTTCATTTCAGTGAAAACAAATTAAGAATACTTCCAGTTCACTCAGTTTCTACTTCCTGGTCTCTTGTTTGAAATGGACCAGCAGTTGCCTCACTTTTGTCAACTTCAAAATCTTTTTTTTTTCCTAAATAAATGCAGAAAACATGGAAAAATCATGAGCCAGCCAAGGTTCCCTCCAGCCGGCTAACCTAAGAGTATAAAAGCATTCATTCAGTAGAGTGTCACTCATCCCCTTGGCTACCACTAGTCCTGGGTTTAAAAGGGAAACATTCAGATTGCCATTACTATAGTTGCCTGCTCCTTCACTTTAAATCCTCTCTGTGGACCTTAATAGTGAAGTAAAAGGGTTTTGCAATGGAGGAAAGTAAACAGAAGGCTCATGGCTGGAAAGAAGGACAGGCGAGTCTTTTCTGGTTAGGAAATTGGACCTCTCCAAATTTTGTAGAATTTTGCAAAGAAAATGCTATATCTAGAATTTACCAACAAATTAGAATCGAATTTTCCAACAAATAGAATAGAATTTTTCAACAAATAGAATAGAATTTTCCAACAAATTAGAATAGAATTTTCCAACAAATTAGAATAGAATTTTCCAACAAATTAGAATAGAATTTTCCAACAAATTAGAATAGAATTTTCCAACAAATTTCAATAGAATTTTCCAACAAATTTCAATAGAATTTTCCAACAAATTACAGACAAGCCATAAAAGACCGTAACCCGGCTGTCAGAAGCAGCAAGCAATTGCCAAGATTTGGAATTGGCTCCATAATGGCATAATTTTCTTGGCTAAAGATTCCTCTAAGACCCAGAAGTTGTCTCACTAAAAGCTACATGATAAGTCTGCGGGAGAAATGGAGCTTGTCCACAGATCTCTTACATAGGATTTAATTCCTATATATGCTGGTTAGAGAAACAAAGCTTTCTCAGAAAAGATCTCTGAATTATGTATTTCCTGTTGCTTTTGGAGCTGGCCTTTAAGAAAGTTTTACGAATGCCTTTGTTCCAAAGGGCCTTTCACAAGAAAGACACTCCATTCTCAGCAATCTCTACTTTAATTTCCTCAGTGATTGCGCATTTTAATATATCCAACACTTTGGAGAAGGTTTAACTCTGAAAAGCATGTCATAAATGTTCTGGGGAAATGAATAGTAAAGTCCTTGTGAATATTGGCTTGTGACTGTCACTCCTGTCATATCCTTTCTCTGGTTTAAATATCACCGCTTCGTGTCCTGCCTCTTCCTCAGCCAAAAGTGCCACTGAACTTAATGCATTTCTCCATCGTAACATGATAAAGTGGTACATTTCTTCGTTACTTCTCCCTGGCAAAAAAAACCAAATCCTTAATGGATGGGTTTCCAGCTAAATTATCAACTGGCATGAAAGAAGACCAAGCAATCTTGCACTGTTCTTTCGTATTTATTTTAATTGAAGGACTGGGCATGTATATTTCGGGTGCACCCGAAGACTGCAGCTAGTGCAGAATGCGGCCTCGCGGGGGATTTTGGGAGCCTCATGGCATTCCCATGTAACACCTCTCCTGCATGAGCTGCACTGGCTTCCTGTGGTTTTTCGGGTGCGCTTCATCTTTAAAACGCTCCATGGCACGGGGCCTAGTTATTTGCGAGACCGTCTCCTACCCCATACATCTCTTCGGCCGATTCGCTCGCACAGAGAGGGACTTCTCCAGGTGCCGTCTGCCGGGCAATGCCGGTTGGCGACCCCCAGGGGAAGGGCCTTCTCTGTGGCGGGCCCAGCCCTCTGGAACGACCTGCCCCCTGAACTCCGGACCACCACGGACCTCCGCCTCTTCCGCCAACGGTTGAAGACCTATTTTTTTCATCTAGCCGGCCTAACCTAGCCCCTGAGAGCACCACCACAGACTGAATTTTAAATTGCTCCAAATTGATTTTAATTAGCGGGTAATTTTTAGGGAATGTTTTAGCACAGGACACTTTAATCTGATTTTACTATTTGTAGTCTTATTTATTATATGTTTGCTTTTACTTATGTGTTGTATTACTGTTTTTTAACCTGTGCACCGCCCTGAGTCCCCTTGGGGAGATAGGCGCGGTATAAAAATCAAATAAAATCTAAATCTATTTTAAATTTAGGAAAGAACAAGAGATGATTGCTGCTGATATTGCTATAATTTCTCTCTTTTTGTTTGCTTCCCCACCACTTCAAAGTGTTTTGTAAATCAAGATGATTCCAGTTGTGACCATGGCCAAGGGGACAAAAGTGTGTAGCTTGGTTAGGGAATCTGTAAATAGGAGCCAGAAAGAGAGAGATTAGAATTTTAATATTTTCAGAATGTGTACAGTTCTGTGATAAAAACATAGTTTTTTCTGCCCAGAAATACTGTTTCTGCTATCAGAAAAATTACAGCAAAGTTCATACCTTTTTGCATACCTATTTGTTAATGAAGGTTCCTGCTGAAAGATCACTTAAGGCTGCACCACCTGGGAGCATGCCCTGTTCAGCTACAGGGACCTCCTCCTGCAGAGAACGTATGGGATTGCCTAGTAATATTATAGTTCCACTTCTTGTCATGTATGTATGAAATTGGCTGCTAAAAATGAAGGTGCTCATAGGAATTGGCTCAGCCAGATTTTTTTGAGGAGGCAAAATGTCATCCTCACGTAGGCTGTCCCTAAACTGAGAGGTCTGCTGAGACACAAAATAGGTTATTGTCAGCGGTCTTGAGATTTGTTCAAAAGTGCTGTCACTGGAGGAAGACTTACAAATTTGGAAAGGACCACCTGAAGGTCTGGAGAGATGCTGCCAGGTGAAGAAGAGAAAGTAAGGCTGGGAGAAATGATCCCAAGAAGTAGTGGTTTCTTTCAAGACTCTCTCAGCTGATCCACTAAGGTAATCTTAGGTGGTCCCAAAAGTGCTTTTTCAGAAGGCAACTGGACTTTGTTTTTTCCTTGAAAATCTTTCACTTCCCATCCGAGAAGTTCTTCAGAGCTGGAGAAGCTTCTTTGATGAAAAGTGAAAAGACTTCAAAGAAAAAATAGTCCAGCTTCCTTTTCAAAAGGCACTTTTGGGACAACCATGACCTGGATGACTAAGAATCTCCATAGATATATTCTTGTGTGGGTTTTCTTTTGACTCAACAGTGATTAAACCCCTAAAGAACGAATCGCAAGTTCAACCAAAGGAACCTTCTCAAAGCCACAGGTTAGAGAGAAAGAGAAAAAAGTATAATAGCTTACTTCTAATAGTAGTATGCTTGTGATGTCCAGTTAAGGACAACAGTATTTCAAGAACCTTTTTTAACAGAACTTATATGGATTAAACTAGATAGTCTCAACTTGGGGTGCTATTGGGAAATGCTGAATAGCAATTCCCAGAATAACTTTCTAACACTTCTGGAGGCCAGGACCTTGGGAAAAGCTGTGCTGCGTAACAGAACTGTAAACTAGATAGTCATACATCGTAGAGATGAGGTACAGTTTGGGAATTAATGAATGATGCTGGGCTGGAGTTCTGTTCCTTCGTATTTCTTATTTTAGAGATTAGTGCCATATTTGATTACTATAGAGAAAACTAGCCAGCTGCTTACAAGATGCTCTTTTCCATTCATTTGAAATATAAATCCAAAATTTCATTGAAATGAATTTTCCCAATTTCAAATAAATAGAAAAGTACAGATAGATAGATAGAAAGATAGATAATAGATAGATAGGTAGATAGATAGATCAAAAGATAGATGATAGATCGATAGAGATATATCTACCTCTTGTCTGTCTGTCTGTCTGTCTGTCTGTCTGTCTGTCTGTCTGTCTGTCTGTCTGTCTGTCTGTCTGTCTGTCTGTCTGTCTATCTATCTATCTATCTATCTATCTATCTATCTATCTATCTATCTATCTATCTATCTATCTATCTATCTATCTCTTTGAAGTAGTGAAAGCCTGGACTGAATGGAGTGTCAGCCTGAATCAGTCTCATGTAACTCCTTGTATCACTGCTCTTGATTCTACTAAACATTTTTTTCCTCAGCCAAATCCATGCTTTCAAAGTATAAGTATAATCTTTATTGTCATTGTACTGAAATACAACAACAGGTTAAGAAAAGTGCTTGCTCCTAGCCACTCCTTCTCATCATTTTGTAGATTTTAATAATCACAGATCTTGTTCCAGAATTTGGCAGCTTTGCATATTCTTGCCATGTTGGGGGGGAAAAAAACCCCACCAAATACCCCCCCCTCCACGCTTTGTGGCTGTTGAGCATGAAGTACATCGGAAGGCCACAGCTGCTCCCAGCTGCTGCAAGGAGAACAACATGGAACAAAACGGGCACTAGGACCGAAGGGCTGCCTGGCACTCCGGCCCTCGGAGGATCTGGCAGTCTTTGTGGCTAAGACTGAACTGAAAGCCAACAGCAGCAGCAGCAGGTTATGAATCATTTCCTCCTGTTGCCAACACCCCCTGCCGCAGGGGCTGCCCTCTTTTTACCTTCAGCCCCAGCATGTTTCCTGAAAGAGCACATCCTCTTTTCTTCCCCTCAGCCCCATCCACCAGTCCTCCAAGTCCCTCTCAATGGAGAGGTCTTTGCAAGCAGGAAGAGGTGAGTCCATAGAGTTTCAGAGGGTTTTGCCAGGATATGCCTACGCAACAACGTCCGCCTGGCGTTTCAGATAAACCTTTGCATCTTCTTTCTTTCTTTCGGGGGAACCGCTCTCACTGAAAGAAAGAAAGAAAGAAAGAAAGAAAGAAAGAAAGAAAGGGAAAAAAATAAAAAGCAGTGCTGTCATCACGCTGGAGGTCAGGATTTGGTCACTGGCACAATATCACAATCCCCTTTCTCCCCCCCCCCCCACCGCCCCCTGGCCGCCATTTGTACTAGCTTAAGTGTTTTCATTGGTTCAGCTCTTCAGTATAATAACCTAAACCAAGCTCTCCCCGAAGCATTCACAACAGAAGAGTAGGGTAACCAATTAAAAGCATGTTGCTGACTCTGTGCATGGCGTAAACTTTCTGGAAAGAGCTTATTATTCTTTGCTGCTGCTGCTGCTGCTGCTGCTGCTACAGCTGCAGAAATGACCGCCTTTCTTGCAACAGACTTGTCCTCCAGCGGAAAAACAGATGTTCCGCCCTTTGCCCAGAACTGGCTTGCAGGCCCTTTCCTTTAACTGCATGAGGACTGGGCGGAATATGACTCTCTCGTGAGCAGCCGGTGGGATTATTCCCGTGACTTCACGGGTGATGAAAAGCAAAACTCCCTGCCCAGCTGTTTCCCTTCACACACCTGTGATGGGTTGTACCTGTTTCTAGTCATTCTGAAGCACAGGAGAATTCACGGAGCCCTTAGTAGGATTGATATGCTCGCTCTGGCCGACCATTTCTTCACTCCTGCCCAGCAACCAGAAGCTCCCTGTGTTTCTTGCCTTGCTAACCTTTGCGTTTTGTATGTCTGCTTTCCTGCAACAGGGTTTGCATTTTGCAGAATTGTTAGTTTCTGCACAATGGGATTTGTTCTTGTCCACATTTGTCAAACCAATGTTTCTCCCCACAAATGATTAGGGGGACGGCGGAGGGAATACATTCATATCCAAAGCACTAGCCACTGTAGGAGGTGAAACATCCTTGATAAGAGCTCATGGCATCCTGCGATCAAGATAACAGTGAGTGCTGAAGTCCATGCAGTAAAAGCATCCCTGTCCATGGCTGCTTGAAGCTCACCAGCCAACCTCTATAACAGAGGTTCCCAAACTTGGCAACTTTAAGACTTGTGGACTTCAACTCCCAGAATTCTCCAGCCAGAATTGGGAGTTGAAGTCCACAAGTCTTAAAGTTGCCAAGTTTGGGAACCTCTGCTCTATAACAACTCTTAGTCCATCTTCATGTTTTTTTTAAATCTAATCATGCCACATAGGTAGGACAGGCACTTAGACTTATATACCACTTCATAGTGCTTTACGGCCTTCTCTAAGCGGTTTACAGAGTCAGCCTATTGCCCCCAACATTCTGGGTTCTCATTTTACCCACCTCGGAAGGATGGAAGGCTGAGTCAACCTTGAGCCTGGTGAGAAATGAATTCTTGGCAGTCAACAGAATTAGCCTGCAATATTGCATCCTAACCACTGCATCACCATGGTATGCTTTTGGTATTGTGTATGGTACAGTAAATTAGTAATTCAGTTCGGTTATAGGTCTATCACAACATTCACACACAGGATATCCTTTGTTGGGTTTTGATATTATCTTTGTTGCAGCTTCATTGCACTTGCCGCCTTACTTTGCTAGGAATGGCTCGGTTTATTCCCCGAGTTTAGAATACTCTTCATGTCACTGGAAAGAATACGGATTGTAATCTTGTAGATTTCTGGACATCTACATCAGGATTAGGATCACTTAAGCAATTAGAACGGGAAGAGGAAGTTCACCAAAAGAGAACAACTGGTCACCATAGCATTGTTCACTCTTAGGCCTATTGGCTGCTGGACGCAGGATTGCTGCATGGCACAGTAGGGTAGGTAACAAAAATTAAGGAAGGGATACGTGGGTGTAGCTGGGGTTAGCTATGTTACGGTATGTTGCATTTTGTGGTTTTAGTAGTTGTGATCATACAGCGTGCAATCCAGTAGTAGTGCCACCACTACTAGCCACCTAATTTGCCTGTAGTTTACTCAGCTTGGCTTTCTAGATTTTACCAAGAGATAGTCCTGTGTGCTAATCACATCAGTTATGTTTGCCCATGCTAGACTAAATTGTTGCTAACTTAACTATAGATCAGTGTTTCTAAAACATGGAGTCTTTCCTCAGTTTCTAGATCGGAGGATGGCAATCCCATAACCTTCGAGAAGGCTTATTTCAGGGGTGGGTTTCAAATTTTTTAGAACCTACTCTGTAGGTGTGGCCTATTTTGTGGGCGTGGCTTGGCAGTCATGTGACAGGTGGGAGTGGCCACCTTTTAAAATGTGGTGAAACTCATTTAACAACGCTCTTGCTTAGCAACCAAAATTTTGGACTCAATTGTGATGATAAATTCTTTCTTTCTTTCTTTCTTTCTTTCTTTCTTTCTTTCTTTCTTTCTTTCTTTCTTTCTTTCTTTCTTTCTTTCTTTCTTTCTTTCTTTCTTCTTTCCTTTCTTCCTTCCTTTTTTCTTTCCTTTCCTTTCCTTCCCGTTGGGTCACTGGCAGCGGTGGGCCAGATTTACTTCCAGGTACGCCGGTGGAACCCCCTCTCACCGGTTCTCTAAATTTCACCAACCGGTTCTCGCGAGTAGGTGCGAACCTGCAGAACCCACCCCTGGCTTATTTGTATATAGGATGGTGATTTCTGCCAGAAGAACCTCTGCCTCTTTACAGCTACCGACAATTGTTTTTAAAAGAAATCCGTAACAGTGGAGCTGGGAAACTAGCCTATTTTTCAAAGGTGTCTGCAGTGTATTGTAGCGGATTACAAAGGAAAATATGTGACAAGCAGTCTTAAAGGTGGTGAATTTGGAGCATTGTCATCCATCGTAAACAAGTGTCAACATTCCTGTCTGGCTGACTTTTTATTTAAAAACACTGAGAATCCTCTAGCACCTTAAAGACTAATTAATTCATGACTGTATTCATATTCTTCACATCACTTCAGTTTATTATGGGCAGTTTATTCTGGAATAATTGTATTACTCTTAATGTGCATTGGCTAACTCCTGCAGAAAAATCGTGGAGCTATATCAGTAGCTGGATACAAGGGTGTGAAATTGTGGCCAGGCATGTGAACACTATAAGAAAGTAACCAACAGGTTATGGGCACTTACGTATACAGGTAGTCCTCGATTTACAACAGTTTGTTTAGTGACAGTTTGTAGTTACAACAGTATAGAAAAAGTGACTAACTACCATTTTTCACGCGACTGTTGCAGCCGTCCCCTGGTCATGTGATCAAAATTCAGGTGCCTGACAGCTGACTCATACTTATGACGGTTGCAGTATCCCAGGTGATCATGTGATCTCCTTTTTCCAACCTTCTGACAAACAAAGTCAACAGGGAAGAGAGATTCATATAACAATTTTGTTACTAACTTAACAACTGGAATGATTCACTTGGAAACTATGTCCTAAAATGGGGCAAAATTCACTTAACAAATTTCTCACTTAGCCGCCTACATTTTGGCCTCAGTTGTGGTCATACCTCCAGGACTACCTGTACAACCCAGCTTAACCCTTTATTCCCCCTAAGCAGTTTGGCCACACCAGTGTTTTTGCTATTGATTATGCTGTCAAACGTAAGGCCTGGGGGCCGGATCCGACAGCGGGGTGCTTAGATCTGGCCCATGGGGTTGCCCTGGAAACAGCAAAGGATTGGCCCACAGTGCCTCTGCCAGTGGAAATGGAGCTCATGGCCCCCCTGAGATCCGTTTTTGCTGACAGAGCCCTTGGGCTACCACAGGCGCCTCCAACACAAGTGATATTGAGCTGGCCCCCAAGGTTCAAACACAACCCTGATGCGGCTCTCAATGAAATCGAGTTTGACATCCCTGCTGTATCGTCTCATGAGCAGAGGTGGGTTCCTACTGGTTCGGACCGGTTTGGCCGAATAGGTAGTAACTTGGTGGGGGTCACTGGAACCGGTAGCGACCCAGGCCTGCCACGTCCCCGAACTGGTTCTCCTACAATGGTGCCATCTTGTTTTTCGGTTCTGTGCGTACGCAGAACAATTTTCATTGCAAAACATTTCTTCTCCCTCCTCCCCCCATTTTTAAAGGTTTTACGCATGCACAGACCTTTTTATTTGCAACATTTTTGCACGCACCAAACTGGCAGTAATGCCGGCAGCCACCCACCCCTGCTCCTGAGGCTTGTCAGTCTTCCTTCCAGCAGGCCACTACCAAATGTGAAAAACCTGGTGAAAAATAAAAAGCAGCCTGACTGGCCAGCGCATGGGATGGTAGCAAAGTCACTCCGCAAGAAGAACGAGGGAGGAGGAGGTGAAGATACCAAACTGTTGCCTTGACTCTTTTGAGCCTGGCAGAAGGAAGAAACAGGAAGAGGCAGAAGAAAACAGGAGTTCCCACCGGTAGGGAAACCACCTGCTTTGCAGCTCCAGAAGCCGCATGGCGAAACTGTTTGCAGCATTTATTTTGGGACAGTAGCTGAGCTGCAAGTTAATCGGCTCCGCTTGCAGTCACCCACCCAAGGTCCATAGCATTGTGGAGGCATAGAAGCATTGGCGCCAATCTCAGATTGATGCCATTCTTGCAAAGCCTATCGCCGCCGATAGCGGTTTGCAAAAACAGCGGATTAATTCAGCGCCTCTCAGGCTCTAATTTCTTGGCAGCTGGGCAGCACCTGAGGTTTAAAGAATCTCAGTCTGGAAGCCTTCTAGAGCAGGATTAAACATGTGGAGGAGAGGAGAGTCTGCCGTCAGAATGAAAAGCTCCATATTGTTTGTGAAAATCTTAGGATGATAATCGGTACCTATTGCTGTGTTAAATTACTATCCAAGCATTCTTGAATTGGCAGAAGTCTACCCGATCCTCAGGTTTGCCGTTCCCACTCTCTGCCTTGCCTCAGTTGCTTCTTTTTTGGTTTGTTGTTGATTGGTGTTGCCTTGATAATGCATGTGCAATCTGCGTGTGGCACATTAAGTGATTGGTTAAACCTCCTGGATTAACTGCCATTTTCTTTGCAAATGTCACCCACATCGGTGAGAAGCAGCTTCCAATCATGATGCAGAGGTGGGGCCTGGAGAAGGGGTGAGTTTTTAGCAGGTGACTTGGCTTGACTTTCCTGCGCACAGCAAAAATAAAAATAAAAAAATAAAGCAGCACAGAGCTCTTCTCATCCCCTCTGCAAGCCCATTGGACTGGCGATTGGGTGGCAGGATTCGCAGGTGGCTCAACCTGTGTTTTCCTACTTTCTCTCGGGAGAGGGCAGGTGAATACTCTTTCTGTGCTCCTGAATGGTCACGGAGAATGAGACATGGAGCTTTGGATTAAATAAAAAAAGGCACAAATCCAGGAAAAGGTTCCCCCCCCACCAACCCCCCCCCCCCAAAACCTGGCATCTTTATAAGCCCACTGAATTTGAAAGAACGGCAGTCTTCAACTTTGGTGGAGAGGGACACTTTTCAAAGCCCCTCCCCTCTGCAAACACAGTGAACTCAATGGCAGTCTTCTGTATTTTGGAAATAAGACCCCTGAGATTTTGGGGGGGGGGGAGGATTGTGTGACTCCACTGATTGAGGTGACCAACAGGGGCTTGGTTGATCCCACACTTCAGAAGACATCTGGCTCCCATTACCAGCCGCGTGGATGGTGATGGGGCTGAGACCTGGCTCAGGCCTTGAAAAAGCCGCTGCTTTTTAACCCTGGTGTAGTTCGAGATCACATATGGCAGTCTCACGCAAGGGGCTGTGTACACAAGATGAAGGTAACATCAGGTAACATCATAGCAGAGTAAAATGTGGCCAGGGGGAGTGTTCAGACAATGGTAAGATGCAAATGGAGAAAGCCTCTTTTGCCGATGCCTGTTCTTTAGAAACCTGTGTTCCTTGCTACATAGGAAGGTACGCACCAGGGTTTATAGAAACCTAGAATGAAAGAACTGGAAGAGAGATTGGAGGGAGATAAAGTAATTTAACCTTCCATCTCTCTAAATGCAGGAATCCCCTACTACGCCAGATGGCCACTCATTCTGTTTATATACCTGATGCAAAGGCGAGGCCACCATCTCCAAAGGCAGTCAAGCAACTTTTGCCATTGAGATGCCTCTTCTGATATGTAACCAATGTCTACTTCCTTGTGACTGTCACCTACTGTTTCTTGCCCTGCCTCCTGGAGCAGCTTGCTTGCAGCAGTCTTAAACCCAGATGTTTATCTGTTTATCATACACCTAACCTGCTGCAATCAAACGACTCTAGATGGCCTAAAGGCTACACAAGCTAGTCTCGAAGTATGCACAATAAAATCAATGTTAACAATAATAATTGCATCAGCTCCCATGTAGAAAGAATGACAGAACAACAACAGAGAACGAAGAAGCATGATGGCAACAGATAATGGACTCGAGGAAAGGCCTGCCAAAACGATCCCTTTTTAAAAAGTTTCTGGAAACCTGAAAAGGCAGGGATCTAGCCCCAACCCCACAGATCTTTTAGAAATGGAGATGCACAAGAAATCTCTCCCAGCTGTTCTAACTAATCAACTCAATACTGGTTGGATCAGTTAGTCCTGAAGGTAATATTTAGTGGTTTAATACAAAAGGCAAAGTTTTAAGGTGGAGACTCTAGAACAGGGGTGGGCAAACTTTGCAACTTTTAAGTCTGAAGGACTTCAACTCCCAGAATGCTCTAGAAAGCGGGCAGAGAAGAGCAACAAAGAGGATTAGGGGACTGGAGACTAAAACATATGAAGAACAGTTGCAGGTATGTCTAGTTTAATGAGAAGAAGGGCGAGGGGTGGCATGATAACAGTGTTCCGATATCTCAGGGTCTGCCACAAAGAAGAGGGAGTCAAGCTATTCTCCAA
Organism: Rhabdophis nuchalis; assembly: GCA_039707465.1. NCBI lineage: Eukaryota > Metazoa > Chordata > Lepidosauria > Squamata > Natricidae > Rhabdophis > Rhabdophis nuchalis. The sequence continues at coordinate 169,471,372 of CM077646.1, forward strand.
GGCACCTGAGGGCAGAACAAGAAGCAATGGGTGGAAACTAATCAAGGGGAGAAGCAACTTGGAACTAAGGAGAAATTTCCTGACAGTTAGAACAATTAATCAGTGGAACAACTTGCCTCCAGAAGTTGTGAATGCCCCAACACTGCAAGTCTTTAAGAAGATGTTGGATAGCCATTTGTCTGAAGGGGTCTAGGGTTTCCTGCCTAGGCAGGGGGTTGGATTAGAAGACCTCCAAGGTCCCTTCCAACTCTGTTATTCTATTCTAAGGTAGAAAGAAGGAGGGAAAAACAGATTAATATTTTTGTTTGTTTCTTCCTTTTTATTCCCTCCCGGGAGTAAAACTTTGAATAGGGTTTCAAAGATGACTACAACATGCTGACTGGAGTCTTCCGCAGAACCATTTCTTAAGGCCACTATGGGTCCTCACTTGTACAAACAAACAGAACCAATTCCTTGGCTCATTTACCTTGTTCCTTTTGCCAGCTACTCAGGCAGCAAAATTCAGTTCAGCAATGTATCTTAACAATATTGGACCTACTGGAGGGCTGCATTTGGCAAAGGCTGCTTTCAGGAGACTGACCTGAGCAGGTAGCAACTTTACGGCATCTCCAAGTCACTGGACCCTCCTGAGCTTTGATGTGTGGATTAACAAACATCCTTTTGTCTGTCTGTATAGTATATAAAAAAAGGGAACTAGTCAACGCCCCTCACACATGCATGTATCTTTATCTGCATGTGTTTTAGAATCTAGTAGTTTGGGGAGGGGAGGAAAATTCCTTCGGTTGCAGGAACTGGGTATGTCTAGTTTAATGAAAAGAAGGACAATGGGTGGCATGATAACAGTGTTCCGATATCTCAGGGGCTGTCACAAAGAAGGAGGAGTCAAACTATTCTCCCAGGCACCTGAGGACAGAACAAGAAGCAATGGGTGGAAACTAATCAAGGAGAGAAGCAACGTAGAACTGAGGAGAAATTTCCTGACAGTTAGAACAATTAAGTCAGTGGAACAGCTTGCCTCCAGAAGTTGTGAATGCCCCAACACTACAAGACTTCAAGAAGATGTTGGATAGCCATTTGTCTGAAATGGTATAGGGCTTCCTGCCTAGGCAGGGAGTTGGACTAGAAGACCTCCAAGGTCCCTTCCAACTCTGCTATTGTATTGTATTGTAAAATCTTGAAAGGTTGGTATAGAAATGGGATGGCGAAGGAGGATTAGTTGTAAAAATGTAAACGGCTCTTGGGATTCTGTATGTTCCCCATGGTTCCAAAATTACAGCCAGCTGAATTGTGCAGCTGAGCTTGCTTTCAAAGGCCTTGCCTTTCTCATTGGCTGTGTTTGTGGTGGCTTGTTAGTAAACTAGGAGAGTTGAAATCTCCTCTGATACACATACGCAACCAGGCTCTTGGAGGTGAGTTCTCAATATGCAACTCCACTCTTTTTCACATAACAGTTATGTAGCTGAACAGCAATGGAGGTGAGCGTGGTGGAAGAATTTCCTTCACGATGAAATAGAAATCAGTGATGGCTAACCTTTTTTGGCTCGCGTGCCAAAAGTGGGGGGAGTGCAAGGGAGTGGTGCATGGACATGCCATACCCATAATGCTATGAGCGCAACCCTCTGCTTTTGGCACGCTTTTTCACCTTCCCCAGGCTCCAGAGGCTTTCTAGGAGCCTGGGGAGGGTGAAAACAGCCCCCCCCCCCACCTCCAGAGGCTTCAGGACCTTCCCTGAAGCCTCCGGAGGGCGAAAAACAGCCTCAAAAGAAGGCCTAAATCAGGTGGCCAGCGCACACATGTGTGCTGGAGCTGACAGGGCAACGCTTCACGTGCCCTAAGAAATGGTTCCGCATGCCATAGGTTCGCCATCACGGAAATAGATCATTCACATTGGCCAAAGAACCCTGGCTGGGCTACTTGGCCTACCAGTAATGGCGGCCTGTGATGGATTTTAAAGTAGCAGCGATGTTTCCTTGTTAGAGAAATTGACAGAGAAGGGAGACGCATACATCACATTAGCGATGGCATAATGGCTGCATGACTCAAAGTGCCAGCAGATATATATTCTGCCAACTGATTAAAAAGGGAATCTGAAAGAGCCCCTGCCTGGTACATTTTATTTTTGTACTTTCGAAACTTGAGGCAGGGGGAGTGCGGGATCACTGCGTGTCTTCAGAATACAATCTGCAGAGCTGGTTGCCTGTTGGCTCCTTGCCTTGTGCAAAAAGCGAACTGCCAGCCTTTGGCATCATTACGATTTCCAGGAATACCTGTGAAGCCCCGTAAGGTTTCTTGGAAAGTAAAAATAACAGAGAGCTAAAACCCAGTGCTTTGAACAATGCTTTGAAATCTCCCCATCCCTCCCAAGGATAAAGCTAATCGGGAGCAGTAGAAAGAATCCTGCAGGAGTAGACAAAGGTAGCAGTTTGGCAAATCCGTGCTATGCAATTGTTTATAATTGCCCTAGCAGCAGTTTTATGAAAAGGTACAGTATCCCCACCCGGCTTCCAAATTCCAGATGTGCTCAGCTGCCCTAAAGGTTGCGGGCTCCTGGCATAAATGTAAGTCCATCATATTAATTTGAGTCACATTCCTAATATAGCCTCCCATGTTTTATTTCTAAATAATACCAGCTGACCCACTGCAAAATTTAGCTTAACCTTGCAAAGGACAAGCTCATGCTAAGAGCAGTGACTTAAGCTTGCCAGGGATGCTCTTGTGCTTGTCTTGTCTTTTGTTGCTGTCAGCAAAGTTGTACGGAGAAGGAAAGCTCCGAGGATTAAACTCTGCGGAAGATCTGGAGATGTACCTGAAAATGATGCTAACAAAATTCAAAAGACGCCTATCGATGTTTATCTTTTGCGATTTCTATAGCTCAGGAGAACCTGCTGCCCTCTAAATGCTTTTAGAATACTACTAGCTTCATTTGGAGCAGCTACTATAGCTGATGGCGAGGAATTTGAAGAACTATAATCTTAAGTGCTATATAGTTCATGTTTGCAGGTTTGTGGAATCAGCACTCTTTTCTGATTTGGAAGAGCCATCTATTCCATTATTCTTAAATCAGAATATTTCTTCAAGGAAGAAGAAGAATCTGTTATTCTAGCACAGGGGTAGTCAACCTTTTTATACCTACCACCCACTTTTGTATCTCTGTTAGTAGTAAAATTTTCTAATCGCCCACCGGTTCCACAGTAATGGTGATTTATAAAGTAGGGAAGTCAATTAAATTAAAAAAAGGAAAGTGCTTCAGTGCCGGACAAAACCCCTACCGCCCACCATGAAAGCTGGAACGCCCACTAGTGGGCGGTAGGGACTAGGTTGACTACCACTGGTCTAGCAGAACAAAGATCACCCTCCCTCGGGACTCTAAAACTCTGAGGTCCAGCAGGAAAAAGCTGGAACAAGACTAATCCCAGAGCCCTAGATCAGGAAGGGTCACGTGTTTGTTTTTTTTAATGGTATATGTATTTTGTTTTATCAAGCTGTTAAACGTTGTGGGAGAATACACTTACATTGAATGTGCAGGGTATAATTTACGAAAATAGGGAAGATGTATCCACATCTATTTTTTCAGAGGTTTTGGATTCTTGAGACTGGTCTCAAATTTAAAATGAGACATCAAGAAATAATAATATAATCTATCTTCCTCCCTAGTATAAATAACCTGTGCAAGTGGCCAGAATTCTGGTGTTTTGCTAATTGGTTGTGTAAATGTCTCCTTTTAGCACTTCTATAGTAGGAATGGTGGAGTTTCGTTGCTTTTTAAAAAAAACACCAAAACCACCTATCCGTTTCTCTAAGGAAAATAGTCCCTTTCCTCAAAGCCACGATTAGGAAAATAAATACACAACTTCTTTTCATTACATGCATCCATATGAAGCTAAAAGATGGCTCCCACCAGACGTTTGGATGGCTCACTGGGGGAGACAATAGAGAATCAGCAAAGCAGGTTGGAACAGGCATCTTGCCAACACGGGAAAGGGGTGGGCCAAGGCAGCTGAGCTAGCATTTCATTTGTCTATGCATCTGTCAGTTCCATTGGGAAGATGTGTGTGCAATGTGGTTGAAGCACCTGTTAAGAGTTCTCCTCTTAGACAATGTTCTATTTTTGCCTGGCAAGAGACGTGGTCTTGTAGGTCTCCATCAGGTAGAAAATTCCACTGCAAGGTGGGCCATCCCTAGGAAAGCCCTGTAATTTTTCTTCTTCAGGTTCTCCTCGCATATGTGCTAGTCATTCCTGACTCTAGAGGGCAGTGCTCATCTCTGTTTCAAAGCTGAAGAACCAGCACTGTCCAAAAATGTCTTCGTGGTCATGTGGCAGACATGACTAAATGCCGAAGGCGCATGGAACGCTGTTAGTTTCCCACCAAAGGTGGTTCCTATTTTTCTACCGTGTTTTTCGGAGTATAAGACGCACCTTTTTTCCTCTAAAAAGTTGCTGAAAATCTGGGTGCGTCTTATACATCAAATACAGCATTTTTTTGCCTCCTGAAACCCCGCCCCTTCACCAAAATGGCCTTGCACATACCCTTATGGAGGCTTCCAGAGGGCTCCTGGGGGCTGGGGAGGGCAGAAATGAGCAAAAAAACAGGGCGTTTTTGCCCCCCAGCCCCCAGCAGCACTCTATAAGCCTCCATAAGGCTATGCATGCTATTTTTTGACCATAAAATGGCCCGTTTTCACCAAAAACAACGGACAGTTTTTCCTCGTTTTGCCCCCCCCCTCCCCAGGAGCACTCTGAAAAACCCTCAAGGCTATTCATTTTCACAAAAAACAGACTGTTTGGGGGAGGTTTGCACAGTGCAAAAAGGGTGGTTATTTTTCCCTTTTGGAAAGCTGTTTAGTTAGAATGATTGATGAGAATTACATTGGTCAAGTACTGTGCCTGCAGAAACAAAGATTTGTTCCAAAGGTGGTCAGTGATTTCCTTCTCTAGCACAGGGGTAAATACACCTGGAAACATCTACCTACCTACCTACCTACCCTCTCTCTTCCTACCTATCTACTGTATTTCTCTCTCTATTTCTCTCTCTCTTTTCTTTCTCTATCCCTGTACCTACCTACCTATCTACACTCTCTCTCCCTACCTACCTACTGTATTTCCCTCTCTCCCCTCTATCTACCTACTCTCTCTCCCTACCTACCTACTGTATTTCCCTCTCTCCCCTCTATCTACCTACTCTCTCTTCCCCTACCTATCTACTGTACTTCTCTCTCTCTCTCTATCCATCTACCTACTTATCTATCTACACACACTCTCTCTCCCTACTTACCTACCTACTGTATTTCTCTCTCTCTCCCTATCCCTTTATCTACCTACCTACCTAACTACACACTCTCCCTCCCTCCCTCCCTACTGTATTTCTCTCTCTCCCCCTACCTACCTACCTACCTACCTACCTACCTACTCTCCCTCCCTCCCTACTGTATTTCTTTCTCTTTCTCTCCCTCTCTATCCCTCTATCTACCTACCTACTTTTTTTTAAAAAATTGCCTCTTCAAAACCTGGGTGCGTCTTATACTCCATTGCGTCTTATACTCCGAAAAATACAGTACTTGCATTTTTATGTGCTTTTGAACTGCTAGGTTGGCAGAAGCTGGGACAAGTAACGGGAGCTCACTCCGTTAAACAGTACTAGGGATTCGAACTGCTGAACTGCTGGCCTTTGTGATCAGCAAGCTCAGCATCTTAGCCACTGAGCCACCGTGTCCCTGCATATATATAAATAAATAATATATTTATTTATATACTGGGCAAATAAGCTGTTGTTAGAGCTCCTACCCTTCAAAGTACCCGTGTTAATGTAGGCTGTCATTTGTTGGTTTGGAGTAATGTTTCCTTTTCATCCTACTGGGTTAATCCATCCATGCACCCAGGGAAAATGGACTAAACTTTACAGGAAAAGAAACCCTTCAATCCCCAACACTGGCTTTGCCAAAGGAGAACATTCTGATGGGTGTGTTTACAATTTTTTTTTGGGGGGGGGGACCCTTTTCTTTGCCAAAATGCATGGGTATCTCGTACTCTTTCAAGTCCTTAGAGTACGGATCTTGAAAATAAAGTGCTCTTAACAATCTTGAGAGTTAGGTAGAGAATGGTCCAAGAATTTGAACAACAGATGGCTTGCCCTAGGAATGCATCCAGCTAGTTGGTGTCCATTTCAAGTTGACCCTCCTAGATCTGTCTGGCTAACGCTTCCCCTTAGCAACCACTGATCGGTCCGTCTGTCCACCTTTCCTGAAAAGGGGGCACCTGTGTTAGCTTAGGACACTGAGACCATGACAGGTGGTGGGCTTCTGCTCCTGGTTTTGCAAGGCTATTGCCCCCGATGAATGCTCTGATTTACCAGGGTGAAGGTAATAATGAAGTTGTTACAAATGCTTTAGTGCAGAGCTCAAGCTGCTTCATCAAAGCTGGCCATCTAAGGATTGCTCAAGTGAGACGGACGGATCTATATGGCTGAGAAGGGGAATTCACGCTCCTTTGAGGAAAACTAAGCTGTCATGCGAGTGGCTGATGAAATAGTTAAGCATAGATCTGAGCCGAGCCTGTCGCGTATGTGAGATAGTTGTGTTGTTTTATAAAACAGGTGACCTTGTGGGACATTGACTTATGCTTCCTCATCCTGTCCTTGGAAAATATGGATTGGCACAAGGGAGATCCTGTCCGAAACTGTGAGCCCGGACATAGGAAATCCAAGACAGAAAGAGGAAATATTGGTTATATCTTTCTTTTGACAGGGCCTAGTCTGAAGATTTCATAAAGCTCCATTTGGCCTCCTGTCAGCAAGCTGCAGGGCTTCCCATAGAAAAAAAAAGCACATTTGTTCCATTTTAAATCAGTCACTAAGCTTTTTCCCACACAGCCTTTGAGATGTGTGGTGGAGAGGTTACCTTTCTGAATTACCAACCAATCTTCTGTGAAGTGCTGTTACAGCGTATCTACAAGTAACCTAGATAGATTTTTTTTAGTGTCACTGTGTATATAGGAAAATGTTTTCTTACAGATTTGAAGGTCTTCTCTTCAATGGGGGAAAGGATGAATAATCTCCTTCCCTTAAAAGAACCTGGATTTATGTGGGACTCTTCTGAATGAATTTTGCTTTGGAATAAAGCACACTTTTTGGGGAGAACAGGCTAAAACCTTTGGGTTGGGTACCTAAATTTTAGACTCACACCCTATATATAATACGCATAATTTTGTACACAGTCTGGGTTTAATGACTATTCTGCCCTGGAATAGGAAATTTTAAAAGTTTCTATTTACTAATTACGGGTAATCTTCGATTTAGGACTAAAATTGAGCCCAAACCTTCTGCTGTTAAGTGAGACATTGGAGTTTTACCCCGTTTTATGACCTTTCTTGCCACTGCTGTTAAATGAATCACTGCAATTTTTAAGTTGTTAACCTGGTTGTTAAGTGAATCTGGCATCCCTGTTGACTTTGCTTGTCAGGAGATTGCTGAAGGGGATCAAAGGACCTAGGGACACAGCAACCGTCGTAAATACGAAGCGGTTGCCAAGCATCTGAATTTCGATCACATGATCATGGGGAGGCTGCAAAAACGGCCATAGGTCACCTTTTAAACGAACTGTTGTAAGTCGAGGAGTACCTGTATATTTTTATTCCTATTGCTTTACGGATTTTCCTCTCTTTTTAAATATTGTAAAAAACAGGAATGCTTTGTTTACCGAAAGAAGCGCAGCTGGATTTGAAAACTAATACATGCACACATTTCTCTGTCGGTCTAGCAATCAGTAAAATAGACACCAATTTCTGGGGCTTCTCTGGACGCTGAATTGAAATGTTCTCTGGCCATTGTTGAGTCAGCAAAAAACTATGCCTGTGTGAAATATGCATCCTATTGGCAATCCCTATCCTGCCTCTATTGTCTCTGCGGTCCCCTGCCTTCCTTCAGCCTAACAGGTTTTATACACCTTGAGGTCGTGCTTGGACAGGGCCAGATCAAGAGAGGGTGGGGGGGAAATATTTCAAAACCTGTTCAGCTCAGGGATCTTCACGCCTGCCTCCCTTGCTGGGTGGGGATGAGAGGAATGTGACATCATGCAGACCTAGCAGGAAAAAGATGCCTACGGTTTCCCATTGGGGAGTTGGAGAAATTTGCTGAATTGCAACCCTCCCCATCACTCGCTAGATTGGACTGCTGGGAGATTTAGTTCACGTTGACTTTCTACAGCAGTAAAAAAAAAAAAAAAAAAACTGGTTGAAGAACTAGAGGTGGTGGCAATGCTGGGCAAGGAAGCCTCCAAAAGATGGCTGGAAAGAATAGAGAAATCGGCTAGCTTTTTAAACTGGGGAAAAACATCGCTGGCTGGAGCTTCTCTCTCTATATGACTGATTAATCTTCCTCATCAGCCCTGGGAGGGCATTTTAAATGTCCCCTGGTTTGATGCTTTCAACATCAGTAGATTTTCTCCAAGACTTTAGCAGGAGGGAGATGAGACAGCAAAAGTTCCCAGGCCAAGATAGCGATAGCAGTCAGGGGTCTGCAAAGTCGGCTCTTTTAAGACTGGTGGACTTCAACTCCCAGAATTCCCCAGCCAGCCATGCTGGCTGGGGAATTCTGGGAGTTGAAGTCCACCAGTCTTAAAAGAGCCGACTTTGCAGACCCCTGCGACAGCTATATAGAGAAAGGCTGCACTTTTTTAAAATTTAGGTTTCCTTTTGGTCAAATTGTTCAGAAACGTCTTTTAAAAATAGTGTCGGAAGCATGTTGCAGGGGTTTGTGAGAAATTATTCGTGACAAATCTGCAATTGTAGTTTTTATATTACAAATGGAGACAGTTGTTTATGGTAATTTTGTTGCTTGATCAATAATTAGCATTATTCCTCCATTGTTAATAGGAATGGGCCTGATGCGAAGATTATAGTTTACAACAACCCTGAAATAACAATCCATTGTTATAGTTTGAGGGACTATGTTTGGAAAGAGCAAACATATAGTAAGTCTTCAATATACTTGACTATTAATATCTCAAACAAGTTCAGGCATGGTTGATATATTCACACATCCCATATTCCATCATGATTTTCATCTTATTCAGATACTGCTTTATGTTTCCTAATTGCAGGCCAACTAGCAGTATAAGGAAGAAGCCTCTTGTTCCAGTGATCTGGGGCTAAGATTTTCAATATTCAGAAACAAAAGAACAATATACCCTGAATATTATATTAATGGAATAAAGATGATCACCGCTGTCAAAAAGCTAGAGTGATACGAGTACCACTGTGAAACTTCAAAGATAGTGGATGGCACTTCTAAATTTGCCAAAAGTCATATATCTGAAGCTTGTATATTAATTGTTAAATAATCCATTATTATGAGCCATGGAAGCACAGAATATATCAACTGTACATTCAGAAAATTCATGTTTAGCTATTGATTTCTATTTTTCCTGTCTTCTTTTACTGACTACTAGTTTGATATGCTGTGAGATTATTGATTACATTTCCTCAAAATGATCTTATTGATTATCCAAGATAACTGTGTGTGTTTATGGCTAATAGAAATTAAGCCTGATCTAAATCTTCTCAAATTTTCATGTAATATTTGGCCCTTGACTGGCTTTGAGAAAATTCAGTCTATTAGGAATAAGACAGATTATCAATTTAGATTTACAAAAGAATTGAAACTCTGCTCCAAAAATCAGTAATTTAGGCATGCCAAGGAGCAAATATTTTATCAACATTTTGTGTCCCGACTTCAAAAAACGATTGTATCAACCACACAAACTGTTTGGTTTATTTAAGAAAAAATTCATATAAAATGGTTTATGTATAATCTTTGTTGTCATTGTACTTGTTTACACTCAGGTTCCTTGGGAAAAAATTCAATTATCAATTATACATATCCTTCTGTATTGACTTTTCTACCAAATTGGCATTAACATATTTAATTTTTCTTTCAGTATCCAGTACTAGCAAATCAAAGCCCAGTTTTGCTCTATCCTGGTGAGCAGAATTTAAGAGTGGCTTCCAGGACTGGTCAATAGCAACAGTAATCCTATTTAGTAGGCAGTTGTTTAGTTTTCCCTGTTTAGAAACTTATGGCTTGGATAGAATTTTAAAACTCTAATCTTAGCATTTTACAGTGCTGAGTAGCCAGTGATAGTTAATAAACTTGTGTTCATTCATTGATATCTAAAATTACCCTGTTTCCCCAAAAAATAAGACCTCCCCAGACAACAAACCCAATTGGGCTTTTGAGCGCATGCGCTAAAATAAGCCCTCCCCTGAAAATAAGCCCTCCCCGAAAATATAGCAATACAGCAGCAGCCATGAGGTGATCACACGCTCGCTGCCTCCTGCACCTCAAAAATAATAAGACCTCCCCGAAAATAAGGTCAAGTGCTTATTTCGGGAGTCAAAAGAAAATAAGACCCTGTCTTATTTTCGGGGAAACACGGTAAATATACTAGACTCATCGCCAAAATAGCTCAAACTTTTAATTGCAACTGAATTTAAATTTAGAAATGTAATTCTTTTCGTTTTTAATATTTTGTTCCTTTTGTTTACTAACTTATAATTTGTTTAATAATTATTTTAGACAGTTAGCTCTATATTTTTACAAGTTGTAGTTGTTTTATTTTATTGTGGTCTGTCCCTATCCTGTTTTGAAATTTAAGTTGTCGTCCCTTAAGAGTAAAGTATCATCACTACGTTGATTTATTGAAGTCAAACTTTGTTTTAAAGCAAGGTTTTAATTGGAAATTTGAAGCTTTAGTACAATCTTCACAAAGGAGTATCCATTATTTATCAATGGATACCTGTAAATTAAAACACAAATTAAAGCAGTCATTCCAGTTCTCTTTAGTAGATTTATAGCCCTAGAGAAATATCCCTTGACTTGCAACTACAATTGAGCAAGAGAGTTGATAAGTGAATTTTGCCCCTTCATCTTTCTTGCCACTGTTGTTAAGTGAATCACTGCAGTTGTTACGTTAATAACATGGTTGTTAAAGTGAATCTGGCTTCCCCATTGACTTTGCCTATCTGAAGGTGGCGAAAGGTGATCACACGATCCCAAGACACTGCAACTACTATAAATAAATACCGTATCTTTTGGACTATAAGACGCACCAGTGTATAAGGCACACCAAGATTTCAAAGAGGTAGAAAGAAAACAAAGTTTTTGTTCTCTTCAGCCCCCAGGAGCATATTGCAGGCTTCAACAGGGCTGAGGGAAAGCCAAAATGCCAATTTTTGTAAAAAACAGGCCTGCAGAGTGCTTCTGGGGGCTGAAGAAAGACAAAAATGCTTCCATTTTTGCAAAAAATGGCCAGTTTTCACAAAAATGGGGTGCTGGGGTGGGGCTTCAGGAGGCCAAAAATGGCTGTATTTGGTGTATAAGACGCACCAACATTTCCATGCTCTTTTGGGGGAGGGGGAGGTGTATCTTATACTCCGAAAAATACGGTACATGCCAGTTGCCAAGTGTTTGAATTTTGATCACGTGACCATGGGGATGATGCAACAGTCATAATATGAGAACCGGTCATAAGTTAAATGTCTATGTAGAGTCTCAGTCATCCAGGTCAAGGTTGTCCCAAAAGTGCTTTTTTTCAAGAGGCAATTGGACTTTCTGGTTTTTCTTTGAAGACGTTTCGCTTCTCAGAAAGTCCAGGTGCCTCTTGAAAAAAGCACCTTTGGAATGGTCATGAGTTACTTTTTTCAGTGCCTTTGTAACTTTGAATGGTCGTTAAAGGAATGGCCGTAAGCCAAGGACCGCTTGTAATCAAAGTGTGGTAACTAACTGAGAAGGCAAAAACTGTGGCGCGAATAACCTATGCGCTGTATTGGAAAAAAGAAAGTATCCCATCAGAGTTAGACATAATTAGGAAAAGTTTGGCCTGTGCCGAAGCGGATAGGCTCACCCTAGAATTAAAAAATAAAGGGGAGTCGGAATATTATGAAGTTTGGAACAGATTCTATTATTGGTATAAAATAAGGTGACAAGACTGGAACAAATTGTAAATAGTGTGATTGGATAGAAGGATAGATAATGTATTAAGTAGGCTGACAACTCATGGAAAAGATTATATACTGTGTTTCCCGAAAATAAGACAGGGTCTTATTTTCTTTTAACCTCCAAAATAAGTGCTTGGCCTTATTTTCGGGGAGGTCTTACTATTTTTGAGGTGCAGGAGGCGGTGAGCGTGGTCACCTCATGGCTGCTGCTGTGTTGCAATATTTTCGGGGAGGGCTTATTTTCGGGGAGGGCTTATTTTAGTGCATGCGCTCAAAAGCCCAATTGGGCTTATTATCCAGGGAGGTCTTAGTTTCAGGGAAACAATGTATATATACTTACATATCTATCTATCTATCTATCTATCTATCTATCTATCTATCTATCTATCTATCTATCTATCTATCTATCTATCTATCTATCTATCTATCTATCTATCTATCTATCTATCTATCTATCTATCTATACACCCTGTTAGGGCCCCAATTAAGGGAGGAGACATACTGCTTCCTTTTCTGTCTTTTGGCTCATCACCAGAGACCAACTAGACAGAAAGCCATGAGTTCCATTGTGTGATTTTTTTTAATATGCGTGTTATGTTTTTGAGCTGATCAATAAATAAGTCAGGGAGACTAGGATAGATCTATTTTGAGCTTTTTAGCTCTCATCAGCTAGCCATACCCTTACTGGGATTCGAACTGGGGCTGTATTCCATGCCAGGCGAGAGCCTTAGCCATTAAGCCAGCCAGGTTCTGTTCCTGCTCAGCTGAGTAAGGGTATGGCTAGCTGATGAGAGCTAAAAAGCTCGAAATAGATCTATACTAGTCTACCTGACTTATTTATTGATCAGCTCAAAAACGTAACACACACACACACACACACACACACACACACACATATATTGTGATTGTGTGGCCATAATGGCTTCGCTGTGCTATACCATTTTAAATGCAAAAACAATAAAAATATATTTTAAAAAAGAAGAAGACGGCAAAAACCGTTCTGCTTTTATTTTTTAACTTGGCGCAGGACCCATGCCCTGGCCTACATCTGAGTTTTGTATCCCTTCTGATTCTGCTTTCCTTCCTTAAAAGCCCCTTCTGATCCCAGCCTATGGCCTCTCTTGAGCTGGGAGCCAGGCCTGCTGAATAGCTGAGCAGTTTTGCAATAGATGGACTCCACCCCGAGTGTCCCTGTGGGTAGGGCAGACTCAGTGACTTCAGCAGCGCTTTGCAAGGGAAGGACAGCCTCTTCATGCACAGCCAAACATATGTGCATCTGGACTTGTCCTGCACATGCCCCGGAGTGGAGAAATAACTTGGAAAAGCTCCACCTTCTTCCCTTCGCATCTCCTCCTCTGCTTCCCACAATTGGAGGACCTTGTTAAAAAAAAAAAAAAATCCTGAGGAATAACGAGATCCAGGGATCTTAGAAAGAGACCAAACGACCGTTTGGACAAGCAAAGGAACTTGACAAAAAACGTAGCTCTAATAATACTTGTTTTTCATTTGCAAAGAAAGTAAACCGAAGTCTATCCCCCTGTTTCCCTGAAAATAAGACCTCCCCAGATAGCAAGCCCAATTGGGCTTTTGAGCGCATGCGTTAAAATAAGTCCTTCCCACCCCCCACCCCAAATAAGCCTTCCCCGAAAATATTGCAACACAGCACATTCACCATCTCCTGCACCTCAAAAATTATAAGACCTTTTAACTAAAACTGTTGAGATTTGGGGGGATTTCTACTACTAACATGGGAGCAACCAAGATTTTCGATGTACCCTTCTACCTTTCCCCCATAAATGTTTTAAAACCAATGCAAATTCTTTATAATAAAAAAATAATAAGACCTCCCCCAAAATAAGGCCAAGTGCTTATTTCGGGGGGGGGGGGGGGTCAAAAGAAAATAAGACCCTGTCTTATTTTTGGGGAAACAGGGTAAGAATGCTTGCAAATGAGAATGAGCTCTGCTTCTGGGCCTTTAAAACCAGGCTGATTTGCAGATGTTAGCCGGCATTGCTAGGATTATACCACGAGAAGAATAATCACCTGACTTTTGAAGCTAATACTGCTAGATGTCTGAGTAGGTGCAAAAACCTTTCCCTCCCCACATATTGGCCAGGTGACCATTTCAAACATGATTATTATTTTTTTGCGTTTTAACAGACAAGAGATGGACTTGGTGTTTTTTTTTAAAACCCTTAAAACAGGGGTAGTCAACCTTTGTATACCTACCGTCCACTTTTGTATCTCTGTTAGTAGTAAAATTTTCTAACCGCCCGCCGGTTCCACAGTAATGGTGATTTATAAAGTAGGGAAGTCAATTAAATTAAGAAAAGGAAAGTGCTTCAGTATCGGTCAAAACCCCTACCGCCCACCATGAAAGCTGGAACGGCCACTAGTGGGCGGTAGGGACCAGGTTGACTACCACTGCCTTAAAAGATAAAATATATTTTCACTACACGTATATATTGGATTTATAGTGTTAAAAGTTCCCCTGCCTCCTCCCCAAATCCTGGAAATCGTATTTTGATGTGCTGAGTATTAAGTTAAGTGATGGTTCGTGCTCTTTCTTATAAACTACAAAATTCCCAGAATTATCTGGCAAAGTACATTTATTTGTATTTATTGCCAGTTTAGAGCCAGTCATACGCTAGTGGCAACAGAACGGTGCACCGGAGTATTTGCTTCCTAAAACTGTAGAGATGGTCACATAAACAGTATGAACAAGCTGCATCTCTTGGCCTTATAGATCGTATTGAACATTAAGTGGAGTTCACACCTTGCATTAAACTATACTTATTTTATTTATTTTTATTTATTTATTTTATTTTATTTATATACCGCACCCTTTCCCAAAAGGGACTCGGGGCAGTGCACAGACCATTTAAAAAACACATATAAACAACAATATACAAAATATAAAACCAAATTAAATTAATATCCCTGCGCTAAAAATTTAAATATATTAAAACAATATCCCTAAAACCAATTTAAAACATTTTTGCTGCAGACTGTGGGCTAGGTGATGTAAGTTAGGCCAGGCCGGCCTGTTGGAAAAAATAAGTTTTAAGGTTCTGGCGGAAGGAGCGGAGATCCGTGATCGTTCTCAGTTCGGGGGTTAAGTCGTTCCAGAGAGTTGGGCCCTCCACAGAGAAGGCCCTTCCCCTGGGCGTCGCCCGCTGGCATTGCCTAGTGGACGGCACCCGGAGAAGTCCCTCTCTGTGGGAGCGAATCGGCCGAAGGGATGTATGGGGCAGGATGCGATCCCGAAGATAACTAGGTCCCGTGCCATGGAGATGATAGTCATGAAGATGATAGTCAACACCTTGAAGCGCACCCGAAAGACCACAGGCAGCCAGTGCAGCTCGCGCAAGAGCGGTGTTACATGGGAGCATCTAGGAGCTCCCATAATTGCCCGCGCGGCTGCGTTCTGGACTAACTGCAGTCTTCGAGTGCACCTCAAGGGAAGCCCCATGTAGAGAGCTTGATTTAAACCTGGTGTACAGAAACACAATTGGGTGGATCTGCATAAAGTGGGAAGCCAGAAACCATGGCTTACAAACAGGGATGAAATTCAGCAGGTTCTGAGAGGTTCTGGAGAACCGGTAGCGGAAATTTTGAGTAGTTGGGAGAACTGGCAGATGCCACCTCTGGCTGGCCCTAGAGTGGGGTGGGAATGGAGATTTTGCAGTATCCTGCCATGCCCACCACAGAACCGGTAGTTTAAAAAAATTGAATTTCACCACTGAATACAAACCAGAATTGCTGAATTTCTACAACGGACTAAGTCAAACCTAAATAGAGCTTATTATGGCTTGGTGCAAGCTCACCATATTAAAGCCACAACATTCAGCGGGGCCATCACACTCACCCAACAAGAATGAATGAATGAATGCGCTAGGCAGAAAGCGAAAGTTCTGCAGCAAGATTGCTGTTGGGGTCCTGAAAATTGGGGCGATTTGGGGATGGATCTTCTGGTCTTCTGAAACATGAGCAAAGGCTCGACGTTCATTGCACAGAGACAGGAATTGTCTGTAAGAAGAGCCCAAGCTGAGAATGTTCTAACCAAATTTACCTGCTGACTTTGATTATGACATCAAAGGTGTCTTGACCAATGATAGCAGGGCTGTTTTTTTCCCCCCTTCCTTTTATACTATCCTCTCTGATGGTGGCAGTGTTTGGGGGCCTTTGTTACATTCAGGGCTTCAGATCCATCGGGAGGGTGGAACTTCTGATCATCCTGGATGAGGAAACCTCCTTACTTCTCCCCTTCCGGGGACTGAAGGCAATTGATCAGGGAGCGCTTTGGGGCAGGATGGGTGGAGCGAGGGGCTTGTGCGCCCTGAGAGGAGGAAAGGCCTTGAAACTCTTAAGAGGAAGCAAAAACCCCTCTGCCCTGATCTGATCTTACAATTGTATGTTTTCATTGTACTTAACTTGTGAAGGCTTCCACCTCTAGCAAGCAGAACAGAAGAAATCCTTATCCCATGGGCCTCTCCCTCTGGTGCAGGCCCAGTATGGGTAAATTAGCTGGGCTCTTTGTATCAAACGGAGGCAAGACCATTCTCATCGTTTACCTTTTTCAGGAAGGCAATTCCGCGCATATAACTTACAGTTCCTTTATGCTCATTGGGATGAGAGGTCAAAGTTGCCCATTTGTGAAGAATTGAAAAGAAAAATTAGACTTGAGTGCAATGGGAATTCCACCCTGCTCACTGTGACTCTTGTCACCCACGATGGAGCGTTGTCTTACTAGCTGTTTTTGCCTTGCCTATCCCGACAGCCATTTTAACCCAAGTTCTCTCTCCTTTGCCATGCAGCCTTATGTCTCAGTGGCCCAGCAGATGGCACCCCCAAGCCCCAGTGGCAGCTGCAACAACAATAGTAGCAGCAGCAGCAGCAGTGGGCCAGGCGGTGGCGGAGGTGGCGGGGACCAGCTGAGCAAAACAAACTTGTACATCCGGGGCCTGCATCCTGGTACCACCGATCAGGATCTTGTCAAGCTCTGCCAACCGTAAGTTTCCATTGTCCAAGAAACATGGACGGTCAATCCTCAGATTGGAAGTAAATGATTGGGGGGGGGGAGGGCAAATGTGGTGTGCTTACATCTACACCTTGGTCTGTTGTACTCTGTGGCCAGTGGGAATTGAACTTACTGGTCTTCTCTAGTATGCCCCCCTGTGGTGGCGCAGTGGTTAGAGTGCAGTTTTGCAGGCTATTACTGCCGGCTGCCGGCTGCCTGCAATTTGGCAGTTCAAATCTCACCAGATTCAGGGTTGACTCAGCCTTCCATCTTTCCGAGGTGGGTAGAATGAGGACCCAAAATTGTTGGGGGCCATAGGCTGACTCTGTAAACCGCTTAGAGAGGGCTGTAAAAGCACTGTAAAGTGGTATATAACTCTTAAGTGCTACTAAATGCTATCCACCCTTCCTGGATTCAGCAAAATACTGGCATGTAACATGTATCCCTGTTGCTGATCCCTATCCTGCCTGGACAGTTTGCTCTTTCAATCCACTTGCAGTCCCTGGCTTCCTCCAGGTGACACGTCCTAACCATTACTGTATATCTGCTGCTGTGGCCTAGAGGTCGAGCTCTTGCCTCACAAGCAGGAGGTTGTGAGTTCGATCCTAGGTAGAGGCAGATGTAGGGTCTCCTGCTTGGGCAGGGGGTTGGACTAGATGACCTGCAAGGTGCCTTCCAACTCTGTTAATCTGTTAATAATCCTGGTGAGGTGGCCCTTGGATAGAGCTGAAAAGAAGAAAGACAAGAAAATAGTTCTGTAACACTGGTACAGCTAAGGATGAATGAAGTCTGTCATTACGAGGGCAACATGAAAGTAGCCGTATAAGACACAGCGTGTACCAATATGTTTGGGGGCTAGTGGTAAGGTTGTGCTTTATTGGATCAGGGTTGGGTCAGGCTCTTGGAGAGGATATGTTCCTCCTCCCTGCTAAGGTAGATGGACTTAAGTGATGTGGCAACGAGACAAATGCACGATTTACCAAGAAACATAGGCAGTAAGCCACTTTCCCCTCATGTGCCTATGTTGAAGCCATGGGATTATCCATGTTGATGTCTGGAGGGCTTCATGGGCCAGAAGGAAAGACTTAAAAGAAAGCAGAAAGTGGTCTAGTCACGTCACTAAAATCAAAGAGGACTTTCAAGCTTTCCACAAATCTAGAACTCTCAGAGATTCAATGATCACCCAGCTATTGTAGGGATCAGTCAAGACTGTTTTCCAACAAACCAGGGCAAGCCAAGTCTGGATCAGAATTGCGTAAAGATTTAGCAGCTCTTTCTGCATAGAGTCAGGAATGACTAGCACATATGTGCTGCGTTAGCAGAGTAAGGAAGATACTCAGAAACGATTCACACCCTGGTCAGTGTCTCTTTGCACTTCTACCATCGGGCAGAAGACGTCAAAGCGTAACCAGACGAACAAATAGGTTTAAAGATACACTATATTGCCAAAAGTATTTGCTCACCCACCCAAATAATCAGTCAGGTGTTCCAATCACTTCCATGGCCACAGGTGTATAAAATCAAGTACCTCGCCATGCAGACTGTTTATACAAACATTTGTGAAAGAATGGGTCGCTCTCAGGAGCTCAGCGTGGAACTGGGATAGGATGCCACCTGTGCAACAAATCCAGTCGTGAAATTTCCTCGCTCCTAAATATTCCACAGTCAACTGTCAGCTGTATTCTAAGAACGCGGAAGTGTTTGGGAACGACAGCAACTCAGCCACGGAGTGGTAGGCCACGTAAACTGACGGAGCGGGGTCAGCGGATGCTGAGGCGCATAGTGCGAAGAGGTCGCCAACGTTCTGCAGAGTCAATCTCTACAGACCTCCAAACTTCATGTGGCCTTCAGATTAGCTCAAGAATAGTGCGCAGTGGACCGACGTCATATTGAACCCTATGGATTAGGAATGGGATGTCACTTACTGTAAGTTCATATGTGAGTAAAGGCAGGTGAGCCAATACTTTTGGCAATATAGTGTAGTTTCTATCCTTGGGCTGTCAGACTTTTAAATACAACCACAATCGCTCCATGCACACGCTAGGTTTTTTTCCTTTTTCTTTCTTTTTTCGTTTCTGATATAAATTTGTACCAGTGAGGTTAAAACCAATTTCGTTGTATTTAAGTACAATGACAATAAAGATTATACTTACACATGTAAGGGGAACCTTTACCTTTACCTCTGCAAAGAGACGTTTAATCCTTTGCCCTATTCTCCTATCTTCTCACTACGGTTCTTCACCCATTTTCCTTTCCTTTCCTTACTCCAACAACTTAAACCGGAGCCAAATCTGAAAATGTATGGACCCACAGCTTGGCATCCTTCTACCAGGGCCGTCTAGGATATTCTGGGTGAGAAGGAATGAAAAATAAACGGAAGCGCTATCTTTCCGTCACTTTGGTGAAGGACCATGTCCTTCTTTGTAAGGAAGGGAAGGTGGCAGCATCAGGTCTGAATCCAACCTTTCTGCTCTGGGTCTCCTGAACCGAAGTGTCGCCTGAACAGGAAGGTCATTATTTGTAGGACGTTGATCGGGTTTTGGAGGGCGGCTGCTGCTGTGTCTCACCTGTTTCTTGGAAATCTGTCATTCAGTGTCCTTGTTTTAAGGCTATCAAAAGCCTAAGGCCTTAGTGCAGTGTTTCTCAACCTTGATGACTTTTAAGTCCTGGGGACTTCAACTCCCAGAATTCCCCAGCCAGCATAGCTGGCTGGGGGATTCTGGGAGTTGAAGTCCACAGGACTTAAAAGTCGCCAAGGTTGAGAAACACTGCCTTAGTGCTATCTGCTGCGTTGAACTCCCACGTCTTCCAGAAGCTCAGTGCAATGCTCCAACCTTAACTAATAATCCGTGTTCCTTTGGTACCCCAGTGATTTGCCAAAGTTATCTAAAAAGGGATGGGAAGGCGTGTTGACTCCCAGCTAAAGAGTTCTGAAAGTGACTTCCAGAGGGGAGGAAGGGGGGGGGGGGGGGCGGCGGCGGAGAAAAAAGAGTTGGAGGGGGCCGAGTAGAGTGCAGTCACGTACACATCGCCTGCAGCAGCATATTGACGTTGTGAAGTCTGTGGCTCCCTAATTGCCTGCCAGGGTTTGCTCCACTCTTCCGTCTCCGAGCCTTGCCTGAAGGAGACCGAGCAAAGCTATAGTACTTGAAGCTAGGAGGTGGGTGGGGGTGGGCAGGGAGGGGGCTGTTCCTCGTTTACCTCAGCTCACCCCAGCCTGGAATGCTGGATCTGGCCCCAAAGCCACACTTGACAAACACGCCTGCTTCATACCAGGAATGTGCGAGAGAAGGGAATCATGGATGAGAGCTGCAAACCAGCGGGCGGGAGAGCTCGGGGAGGGAGGGCGGAAGGGAAGGGAAGGAAACAAGTTCAGAGCCTCATGCCAGCAGGGGCTGGGATCTGGGAATTCTGGGCGGCATACCTGATCCTGCCCCTAGCTTGCAACGTTTGGTTTGTGTGTGGTGCCCTCCTCCCCCTGTGCCTTCATTCCCACATCTGCAAAGCAGTAGAACAATAACACCCACCCACCCACCCCTCCCTGCATCGAAGGTTCTGACCACAACCCCAACATTCAGCATGATTCATCTCGCTCTGAAGCCCTGCAGCTGGACTCCCCTGAGTCCTGGCTGGGAGGCGCCAGGACTTGGCTGTTCTTGGCGCCGGTCGGATTTCCTGGGCTTGTCCTTCTGCGGGCAGGAAATCCTGCTTGGGGTGAACAGGAAGCATCGCGGGTGGGGTCAGAGGGCAGCTGGGATGGACTCTGCAGGGCTCAGCACTTGGGGGGGGGGAAGAGAGCCAGAGTCCGCTGGCTATTTTTAAAGGGAAACTAATTCAGGGCTCACACTAATGCAGGGAGGAGGGGGAGGGAGGGGGGTTGTAATAGGTCGGGGGACTTTAAGGCTGTCCTAGAAAGGCTGGACCAAGGAATTGCACGCATAATAACTGTGACTTCCTTTGCAAGATAGCGATAAGGAAGCTAATGAAGGGTTTTAAAAGAAAAGCGCTCTCAGAGCCATTTTTTAGCAAATGATTACACCGCCAAGGCTGTTTCTAATTGTCCCAGAACTATTCAGAGGATGCTGGGATAACCGTACTGCCTTTTAGTTGATCAAAGTTTTAATTTAGGGGTTTTTAATTGGTTTTAGCGCAGGGTTTGGTTTAATTTAGTTTTAAGAATGTTAGTATTCTTTGTATATATGTATATTTATATTTATATTTTAAATTCCCTGTGCGCCACCCCGAGTCCGTCTGTGGTGAGATGGGTGCGGGTTATAAATGTGAAAAATAAATAAATAAATAAACCGTTCCCTCTTTTTCTTACTTCCATGGGAAACTGGGTCAGGAGCATATCCTAGTAACCATCTTTTCTGGCCTGATCTTTGTGGTGCTTTTTCCTTTCCTCCAGGATTCGTACCTGAAGCAGTTCAAAATTGTCCTTAGCTGCTCCAGAGTGTTAACACCTTACATACCTCTTAAAAGCATTTGGCGTAGTTTTTATTTGCTTTTCCTAGGGGTTTTAGAGGGTATTTTAGAACAGGCCTGTGTTTAATTTATTTTTAGTATATTTTTTAATATAGTTATTGTATCAGATGTTTTATTGTTTTTATTATCGCCTGTTCACCGCCCTGAGTCCCATAAGGGAGAAAGGGCGGTATATAAATCCGAATAAATGAAATGAAATGAAATGGTCTTGACGCGGGAGGTACCTGGGATCTCTCACCAGCTGCTTGGTTAGTGTTGCTGTGTGGTCACTCCTAAAGGGCGAGATTGGCCAGGGACCTACGGCAGGACCACTTTCCTCTGATCCCTGGGCGTTTTCTTCAAAACCCTTTCCGCTTAAGCAGCAGGAGAGCTCTCATCCTGTACCAGCCGTCCGATCCCATGTTTAGTGACCTATATCAGCCTAAATGGTGTTGGGGTGGGCTAGGCTTCATGGTGAAGCAGGAGAGACAGCCAGCCCTCTCTCAGCTGTCTCCCAGTGTAGTTTCCTCTCCCCCCCCTCCACCTCCGTGAACGGTTTCTCCAGGCCACTTTTGAACATAGTTTTAGTGCCCGGTTAAAATAGCTCTAAACCAGAGGTCCCCAAACTTGGCAACTTTAAGACTTGTGGACTTCAACTCCCAGAATTCTCCAGCCAGCTATGCTGGCTGGAGAATTCTGGGAGTTGAAGTCCACAAGTCTTAAAGTTGCCAAGCTTGGGAACCTCTGCTCTAAACCCATGTATCTACTTGTAGAAACCTATGAATATGAGATTAGATATAACAAATGTAAGACTGTATTAGATATTATTGAAGATCCACTAGCATAGAATGAAAATTGTTATACTTTTATGATTAATAATTAGTTAATTAGGTAGATGGTTCTAGAATGTTATTGAAGGATTAATAGTTAATTAATAATTATTCATAAAAAATGAAGACTGTTTTAGAGTATTATTGAAAATCCATATGGGTGTATGTATATGTGTATGTTTGTTGGGAATAGACAATGGATGCCATTAGGTGGTGTGTTTCAAAAACATGTTTGAAGAAGAAAATAGAACAAATTTGGAATATTAGATGAGAATTTTGATGTACTGATACTAAGGTATACGATGAATTTTTTTGATTTAAAATTTATAAAATGAGATTATTTATGAATAATAACCATTTCAAAGATGCACAGAAGTTATGTGGGGCCGGTCGGTATGCTTTCTAAAGGATACAATGTAGAGTGATGATTTATTATTATTATTTCCATTTTTAATTTTATTCTCTTTTTTTTTCTTTGTTTGTCTTATTATTAGAATGCTACTATATACTTTTACTTTATATGCAGAAGGATGTAAAACAATCAGTTAAATTAAGGTTAGGATATAATAATTGTAATAATTGACATGGAAAGCAAATGACGACTATGGAAGAAACGCATAGACCTTTGTGATTCACTGACATATTTTTTAATAATTTATCATTTGTAATGGAGGATGGCTTTTTATGTTTTCCTTGTTCCTTTTGTTCTGAGTTTGTTCAAAATAAAAAAAAATAGCTCTAAACCCATATTTGAAATGGGCTTGAGCCAATTGAAGTCTATAAAATCATGCACGGTGTGGACAAAGTAGAAAAGGAAAAACTGTTTTCCCTATCGCACAACACTAAAACTAGTTGGCACTCCATGAAACGTTTGATACCTAGACCTCAAACAAATAAGAGGAAGTACTTTTTCACCCAGAGGATCACTGGTCTATGGAACTCCCTGCCAGAAGAAGTGGTGACAGCTGTCAGCCTCGACACCTTTAAGAAAGGATTAGAAGAGTTCATGGAGAACAAGGGTATCAATGGCTATCGTTATGGATGCCTAAGGACACCCTCCGGGTTGGAGAGATAGGCAGGATATTTCTCAATGCCATTTGCAGGGAATCACAAGCAGGTGAAGACATCTGCTTGGGAATACCCTGAAGCAAATGGGAAGCCACTGTGTGAGACAGAATGCTGGACCAGATGGGCTGTGGCCTGTTCCAGCAAGGCTGTTCTTATGTTCTTATACTTGGGCTCCCTTTGGCACAAAAGGTATAAAACCTGCGTGCAAAACCAAAGCAAATTTTCATAGGTAGCTCCGCTCAACTGATTTTGCCCTCTGTCAAAGGTTGCCTCTGCCTCATCCCTCACCCACATTAAGGAAAGTGTCTCCCCCCACTCCGCTATCTAGATTACAGATTAACAGGGACCTTGTAGGTCAGGGGTCCCCAACCTTTGCAACTTTAAGTCTGAAGGACTTCAGCTTCCAGACTTCTCCAGCCAGCTTTGCTGGCTGGAGAAGTCTGGGAGCTGAAGTCCTTCAGACTTAAAGTTGCAAAGGTTGGAGACCCCTGTTGTAGGTCATCTCGCCCAAGCAGGAGACCCTACAGCATTTCTAACAGCTGGCAGCCCAGTCTCTTCTTGAAAGCTTCCAGTGATGAAGCTTCCACAACTTCCGAAGGCAACTTCTATTTGGTTGGTCGATTGCGCTCACTGTCAGAAAATTTCTTTCTTTTTTTTTTTTTTATAATTTGTTTTATTTATTTTATTTTTAAACACAACACAAAAATCCTTCATCTCACATGTTAAAGAAAGTGTATCTGCTGATTACAAAGTATTTTCATACATCTCTTCAATATTCATCCAAGTTTCATATTATTTCAAGTACATCGCATCAAATATATTTATAGACATTAACCTTTTCAGGCCTCCATTCTTGCTTAATTATAATTGTATTACACGTCCTTCATCTTGAAACATGCCAAAACTTAAAACATAACCACATATTGGCATCATATTTATTAATTCTACTATCCTCCAACATCATTATTCCCTGTAACCTATTCTAACCAAACATCAATAATATTTAGTAGCCCCAAAAATTTCTAATCCTCCTTTCCAAATCCCTGTTTAAGATTTTTATCCAGTTTTCCCATATTATACCCATACTTATATAGATCTTGTTATCCTTATCTCTTCTTTATTTAACTATATTTATTATCATAATTTCTTTTTTTATTAATCTTTGTATATGACCTAACTCTTACTCATCTCCTTTAATAAGTGCCATACAGTATTCATTTCCAATTACTACTTACTATAACTATGCATATATATACATTATTATCATTTTTAATTGTTTATCTAACTACGTCTATTGTCATTAAATTTCCCTAATCTCAATGGGTTTAAGTTAACCTTTTATCTATCAGCCTGTATCTTTCCAGTAATAAAACAGTACCACTTCTTCACTGTCAGAACATTTCTGACTTTGTGATGCCTGGAGAGGGGAAGGAATAAAATGCAGAAAACATATTAATCTCTGTTTTTAGCGTGTCCTGCTTGCTTATTAATAAGAACAAGCACTGTTTGACAACATCATTATCTGTGGCAGGATAAGAGATCATCACCAGAGGCAGCTTACGTTATGCTGGTATGGTTTTCTGCTAGCTCAAGGACTGGTGAGAACCTGAGCTGTGCCTTGGCTATTTTAATATTCCCAGCTCTCACCTTTCCAGATTTTAATATAGGCTCCTGTAAGGACAACATACAGGCTTTTTATACGCATTATCTATGGCAGGGGTCCCCAACCCCCGGGCCGCGGACCGGTGTTGGTCCGTGGCTTGATAGGAACTGGGCCGCAGTGAGCGGCGCAACTCTTAGAAAGGGCTGAAGAGGAGGAGGAGGTGGCAGCCCCCTGGGCAGAGTGCGCACCGGGGGCGGGAGAGCGCAGGCGTGGCCGCTCGCACCGTTGAGGGCCCGAGAAGGGCGAGTGAGCCGACTCACCACCATGCCTGCGCGCGCATGCGCCGCCTGTTCGCTCGCTGCTCCTCTACACTGGCCGAGCCATGGCCACCGATCTGCGGAATTTTTTAAACATGAAACCGGTCCCTGGTGCCAAAAAGGTTGGGGACCCCTGATCTATGGAAGTGTTCCTCCACCCAGACTCCTCATTCTGTACTTCTGGGATTGTATTGCGCAAGACTGGAATTTCAGATCTGGGGAGGAGCTGCCCATCTTCCAGAGTTTGACATTTCACTTGTAAGTTGTAATTAAGAGTGTGAAGTCCCCCCCCCCTTTTTTTAAAAGCTAAACCTCAAATATCACAAAAGTCATTCTGTATAAATTGTTGGATGCACCGTTTGAATGTTTTCTAGTGCAGAGATGGGTAACCGCAGCTAACGCAGTTTCTGAAAGTCTATGGAGATTCTCAGTCATCCATGGTTGTCCCAAAGATGCTTTATTTCATGACGCAATTGGACTTTTGGGGGGGTTGTTTTTTTTGAAGACGTTTTGCTTCTCATCCAAGAAGCTTCTTCAGCTCTGACCATGGTACCAAATACTGACTGCTTCATTACTGAATTTGAGCAACATGATTTTGAATTTGACCACCGTGAATCCACCAAATGGTGAATTTGACCACCGTTTAAAGACACTCGAGGGTGGAATAGGATTTATATTAAAAAACACGAAATTCCCACTCAAAAATGACCACCTTCCTGTTTATATCACTGAGCTCTCCCTAGCTCTCACTCCTCAAAAGCCGTGGAATATGGCTTACCTCACCAAACTAGCCCTGTTCTACCAGTAGTCTTCAATTTGCAAGCCCAGTTGGGACCAGAATCTCATTTCTAAGCCAGGTGGTCGTGAAGTGAGTCGCATCTGAGGTTACAACCTTCCCCCCCCTCCACAGTTGTTAAGCAAATCGCTGCGGCTGTTAAATGAGTCATAGGAGGTCCTTAAGCAAATCTGGCTTCCCCCATTGGCTTTGCTTGTTGGAAGCTGTCTAGGAACGATGCAAATGGCAATTGGGCGACTCCGGGATTCTGCAACCTGTTGTAACTACGTGCCAAGCACCCAAACTTTGATTACGTGACTGTGGGGATGTTGTGACAGTTGTAAGCGCGAGGACTGGTTGTGAGTGACTTATTTTTTCAGTGCCGTTGTAACATCCAACAGTCACTAAATGAGCGCTTATAAGTTGAGGACTACCTGTAATCCGATTCAAGTGAAATGCAGGGTCATGTTGCCATTCATTTGCTGTCAGAACCAGTGGCCTAATGCCTTTGAAATTGGAAGAGCCTGCAGTTAATAGCTGTTTGACAACGGAGTAATCTCTGTATGACTGCTCCACATCTGGGAACCTATTGGGATCTTCACCAACCACTGGTCAAGATGGGCCGCCTACTCTCACCTCCCTGATATCTTCCAGCCCGTGATGGCGAACCTATGGCACGCGTGTCAGAGGTGGCACGCGGAGCCATTTGTCAGGGCACGCGAGGCGTTGCCCTGTCAGCTGGCCAAGCGTGCATGCGTGTGCTGGCGAGCTGATTTCGGCCTTTTGAAGCCATCCTGAAGGCCCCTGAAGACTCCAGAGGGCTAAAACCGGCCCTACAAGCAAACTGAAATTCTGGTTGCCCTTAGGGCCGGTTTTTTGTGCTGTGGAGGCGCTGGAGTGTGTGCATATGTACTGGGATCATGTGCAAAGCATTATGGTTGTGGTACATCTGCGCATGACCCCCCCCCCTGTGCTCCCCCTGCCCGCCCCCCGCTTTTGGCACGCGAGCCAAAAAAAGGTTCGCCATCACTGCTTCCAGCTATATGTGCTAATATACATTCTAGCCCTGAGTGCTCTTTAGAAGGCCAGATCCTGAAGAGGAAACTCAAATACTTGGGCCACCTAATGAGTAGGAAGGACTCGCTGGAGAAGAGGCTAATGCTGGGAAAGATGGAGGGCAAAAGAAGAATGGGATGACAGAGAATGAGGTGGATGGATGGAGTCACTGAAGCAGTAGGCGTGAGCTTCAATGGACTCCAGAGGATGGTAGAGGACAGGAAGGCCTGGAGGAACGTTGTCCATGGGGTCACGATGGGTCTGACACGACTTCGCCACTAACAACAACATACGTTCTAATATCAGGCAAACAGAGGCACCTATAGCTTTTTCCTATAAAAAAGTGCACAGTAGAGATGTGGACTGTGCTAGATGTAATTTATATTAGTTGCCATTTTTGCTTGTTTCGTTCACCTTCCTGGCTAAGGGCTCTTTCGCAGACATAGAACATCGAACCCTACAAATACGTGTCAGAGACAGAGATATCCAGGGAACTACACAAATCTGAACAAACTTTTCTAGACACTTTCAGCTTCTTCTTTCAGCCTAGACTATTGTAATGCTCTCTACATGGGGCTCCCCTTGAGGTGCATCCGGAGCAGTGGTGGGTTTCTGCAGGCTCGCAGCTACTCGCAAGAGCCGGATGGTGAAATTTAGAGAACCGGTGAGAGGGGGTTCTACCGGTGGACCCAGAAGTAAGTCTGGCCTGCCGCTGCCAGTAACCCAATGGGAAGGAGAGGAAAGGAAAGGAAAGGAAGGAAGGAAGGAAGGAAGGAAGGAGAGAGAGAGAAAGAAAGAAAGAAAGAAAGAAAGAAAGAAAGAAAGAAAGAAAGAAAGAAAGAAAGAAAGAAAGAAAGAATTTATCATCACATTGAGCCCAAAATTTTGGTTGCTAAGCAAGAGCGTTGTTAAATGAGTTTCACCACATTTTACAAGTTGGCCACTCCCACCTTATCACACGACTGCCAGGCCACGCCCACAAAATAGGCCACACCTAGAGAGTAGGTTCTAAAAAAATTTGAAACCCAGCGCTGATCCGGAGGCTCCAGTTAGGGCAGAATTTGGCCGCGCGGGGGATTTTGGGAGCTTCACGATGCTCCCATGTAACACCTCTCCTGTGCGAGCTGCACTGGCTGCCAGTGGCCTTCCGGGTGCACTTCAAGGTGCTTGTCACCATCTTTAAATCGCTCCATGGCACGGGGCCTAGTTATTTGCGGGACCGTCTCCTGCCACACACCTCCCACCGACCGATCCGCTCCCACAGAGAGGGCCTCCTCAGGGTGCCAACCGCCGGTCAATGCCGGCTAGCGGGCCCAGGGGAAGGGCCTTCTCTGTGGCAGGGCCAGCCCTCTGGAACGACCTACCCCCCGAACTTCGTACTATCACGGACCTTCCCCTCTTTCGCCGCTCACTTAAGATGTACTTCTTCCACCAAGCCGGTCTAGCTTAGAGCTCAGATGCGACATAATTTTAGCAAATCAGGAAATGGATTTTAGAATTTTATTAATGGGAATATTTTAAGCACAGGTTATTTAATTTAATTCATTTTAAATATTGTCATTGTATTTATTGTTATTTGTTGGTGATTTTTAATTTCCTTTGCACCGCCCTGAGTCCATCTTGATGGAGATAGGAGTGGTATATAAATCGAATAAATAAATAAATAAAAATAATAATAAATCCTTGGCTCTCATGCTGAAGAATCTACCAGGAGATGGGTGGGAGACCAAGGGCCCAAATCTAGACCACAAAACATTTGTTTTCTCACCAGTCGTGGACCCTGGCTTGTCCTGCAGTTAATTGAAGAGCGACTCTAATTCCTGAGTGGAGCAAAACTTTTATTTTTCAGACTTCTTGGAGGGGAGGGGGTGTCGGTGGAGGGAGGGGGCCAGGGAAGAGTCTATGAAGGAGAAGTATTTCCAGGGAGGATAGTTAAGACCATTATATCAATTCCCCAAACTTCCTTCAATTGCTGCGCTCATTCTTATCTTGATGCTTTTTCGTACTTGCAGATACGGCAAAATTGTCTCCACCAAGGCCATCCTGGATAAAACCACCAACAAATGCAAAGGTGAGCTCAGCCTGGATTTTTCCTCCCGCATGGAGTATCTTCGGTGGTAACCGCAGGACCCCTGAATCAGAGTCTGGATAATGTGTGGGTTTTTCTTTGTGATGGGGGGGGGGTGTTCTCAAAGAGAGAGTGCAGAGCTGTCCTGTTTCGCTAAATCCTTCTGTCTCTCTCTCTCTCTCTCTCTCTCTCTCTCTCTCTCTCTCTCTGTGTCCCTCTCTGTCTCTCTCTCTCTCTGTCTGTCTCTCTGTTTCTCTCTCTCTGTGTCCCTCTCTGTCTGTCTGTCTGTCTCTCTATGTTTCTCTGTCTGTCTCTCTCTCTCTGTTTCTCTCTCTCTGTCTGCTGTCTGTCTCTCTCTGTTTCTCTCTGTCTCTGTGTGTGTGTGTCTCTCTCTATCTGTCTCTCTCTCTCTCTCTGTATCTCTGTCTGTCTGTGTCTGTCGGTCTGTCTGTCTCTCTCTCTCTCTCTGTTTCTCTGTCTGTCTCTCTCTTTGTGTGTGTGTGTCTCTCTCTCTGTCTCTGCTGTCTGTCTCTGTTTCTCTCTGTCTCTCTCTGTGTGTGTGTCTGTCTATCTGTCTCTCTCTCTGTATCTCTGTCTGTCTGTGTCTGTTGGTCTGTCTCTGTCTCTCTCTCAGTTTCTCTGTCTCTGTCTGTCTCTTTCTGTGTGTGTGTGTTTGTCTCTCTCTCTCTCTATCTCTGTCTGTCTGTGTCTGTCGGTCTGTCTCTCTCTCTCTGTGTGTGTCTCTCTGTCTCTCTCTCTCTGTATCTCTGTCTGTCTGTGTCTGTTGGTCTGTCTCTGTTTCTCTGTCTCTGTCTGTCTGTCTCTTTCTGTGTGTGTGTGTGTGTGTCTCTCTCTCTCTCTGTATCTCTGTCTGTCTGTGTCTGTCGGTATGTCTCTCTCTCTGTGTCTCTCTGTCTGTCTCTCTCTCTCTGTATCTCTGTCTGTCTGTGTCTGTTGGTCTGTCTCTGTCTCTCTGTTTCTCTGTCTCTGTCTGTCTGTCTCTTTCTGTGTGTGTGAGTGTCTCTCTCTCTCTGTATCTCTGTCTGTCTGTGTCTGTTGGTCTGTCTCTCTCTCTCTCTGTGTCTCTCTGTCTGTCTCTCTCTCTCTCTGTATCTCTGTCTGTCTGTGTCTGTTGGTCTCTCTCTGTCTCTCTCTCTCTCTCTGTTTCTCTGTCTCTGTCTGTCTGTCTCTTTCTGTGTGTGTGTGTGTGTCTCTGTATCTCTGTCTGACTGTGTCTGTCGGTCTGTCTCTCTGTGTCTCTGTGTCTGTCAGTTCATGTGTGTGTGTCTCTGTCTGTCTCTCAGTGCATGTGTGTGTCTCTCTGTCTGTCTCTCTTACACACACACACACACACACACACACACACACACACACACACACACCCCTTAGCAGTGGCCTAAGAATTTAAGCTCTCCAAAAGAGGGTTTCTTCCTTCCACAGCTTTGAGGCTGGCAAAGTTGAAACCCGTATAAGGGCTGGTGGGGGGGAGTGGGGGGGAGAAAGAGGGGGAGAAAAACAGGACAGGTTCAGAATCGGATTCTGGAGCCAAGCTTCCTGAGGGAGGAGGGGCTCAGTCTGAAGGTGGGGAGGGTTTACTGGCATGAGGGTGATGGTTGGGGGGCGGGGGGGGCGGGAGGAGTTGCATTCCTGAAATGCCAGACATTGCTGGGGAGAAGGGGGGGGGGGAGAAAGATGGAGCCTCCACTCAGAGCACAAGCTGGAGGAGGAGGAGGAGCGGGAAGAGGAAGAAGAGAAGGGGGGTTGTGTTGCAGCCTGTATGGTGTAATGGTGAGGCAGATCCTCCTTCTCTGGCTTCTGGGCCAATGTTTGCTAACCCGCCAGATAACACTGGTCTTGTCCCTCAGAGTGATCGCTGTGCGTGGTGTGCCAGAGGGTGGGGTGCAGCTGAGAATGTAAAATAGGTGGGTGAGGCAGGAGGGCCCTTTGCTTCTCTGCAGAGGTGAGTCTCTCTGCTACTCACCTCTGCAAAGTACAGAGGGCTGTAGGAAGGATCCCCTATA
This sequence comes from Rhabdophis nuchalis, assembly GCA_039707465.1. NCBI lineage: Eukaryota > Metazoa > Chordata > Lepidosauria > Squamata > Natricidae > Rhabdophis > Rhabdophis nuchalis. The sequence goes on from CM077646.1 coordinate 169,502,583, forward strand.
CGGGTAGTCCTCAACATACGGCCACAATTGGGCCCAGAACGTATGTTGCTAAGTGAAACATGTATTCAATGAGTTTTGCCCCGTTTTCCAACTTTTGGGGGGCCGCGGTGGGTGGTTCAGTGAATCGCTGCAGTTGTTAAGTTGGAAACACGGTTGTTAAGTGAACCTGGCTTCCCCATTTGGCTTTGCTTGCCAGAAGGTTGCAAAAGGGGATCCCGGGACCCCGGGACACTGCCAACCGTCTTCAATATGAGGCACTTGTCAAGCGTTCAATTTGTGATGATAAGAGATGCCGCATTGGTCCTTAAGTGCTCAAAAATGGTCATAAGTCACCTTCGAGGTCAACAGGACTTACCTTTCCTCTCCTTGAACCTTCAGGTTATGGCTTTGTGGATTTTGACAGCCCCACAGCAGCTCAGAAAGCCGTGACTGCACTCAAGGCCAGCGGGGTCCAAGCCCAGATGGCCAAGGTAAGCCTTGAGCTGCAGCCCTGCCTGAAGCAAGCCCCTTCTCATCATAACCTGGCCATGATGGAGATGCTTCTCTACAGAATATATGTTCTGGCGTTACCTGTGTTACCCAGTGTTTCATGGGCAACCCACAGCTCTGGAGCTGCATGTGGCTCTTTCATCCCGCTGTTGCGGCTCCCTGTTGCCAGTCAGCTCCACAATTGATAGCGCTTCCAGTTAGGACAGGTAGAAAAGTAAGATTCTACGTTTAGAGAAGAAAAATGAAATGCACAGGTACAGTATAGGTGGTACCTTGCTCAATAGCAGTAACTGTTGAGAGGGATCTCGGAGTCCTAGTGGACAACCATTTAAATATGAGCCAGCAGTGTGCAGCAGCTGCCAAAAAAGCCAACAGTTCTAGGCTGCATAAACAGAGGGATAGAATCAAGATCACGTGAAGTGTTAATACCACTTTATAACGCCTTGGTAAGGCCACACTTGGAATACTGCATACAGTTTTGGTCCCCACGATGTAGAAAAGACGTGGAGACTCTAGAAAGAGTGCAGAGAAGAGCAACAAAGATGATTAGGGGACTGGAGGCTAAAACATATGAGGAACGGTTGCAGGAAAGGGGTATGTCTAGTTTAATGAAAAGAAGGACTAGGGGAGACATGATAGCAGTCTTCCAATATCTCAGGCGTTGCCACAAAGAAGAGGGAGTCAAACTATTCTCCAAAGCACCTGAGGGCAGAACAAGAAGCAATGGGTGGAAACTAATCAGGGAGAGAAGCAACTTAGAACTGAGGAGAAATTTCCTGACAGTTAGAACAATTAATCAGTGGAACAGCTTCAGAAGTTGTGAATGCCCCAACACTGCAAGTCTTCAAGAAGATGTTGGATAGCCATTTGTCTGAAATGGGATAGGGCTTCCTGTCTAGGCAGGGGGTTGGACTAGAAGACCTCCAAGGTCCCTTCCAACTCTGCTATTGTATTGTATTGTATTGTAGAAGAAAAAGGATGCCATGCCAGGAGGAGACTATAGTGCGGGAACCGGACTTCCGGTCAGCTCCAGAATTGAACAGGGAGCTTCCGGTTAGGGCCTTTGTGACTCTTTGAGTGTTTTAAGGTTGCCAACCCCTGCACTGGTGCTTCCCTCCATGTGGTTGGAGTAGTGGTGCTGGGAACAGTCCCTACAAGTAGACCTGGTGGTATATTCTGCAGGACCTAGGGTTTTCTATTCAAGCCATCATTCAGATAAGGCCTAAGCAGAGAAGAGCAACACCCAGAGTCAATGGACCTTCGTATTATTAGATGTAAATCGGACCCCAGCTATTATTACCTGAGACTCACCCATAGCAGATCGCATTATTTATCCATGAAGTTGGATATCCTGGCCTTGGAATCCCAGAATAATTTCCAGTATTACTCAGTCTCACTTGGTCAGGCAAGGATTCCTTTCCCAAGTTCTTTGGGGGGGAAATACCCCTTTCCCCCCCAAAAAAGTATTTAAAACTAGAGAGTCAGTGTTTGAAGTTTAGTGAGGTATTCAATCTTTTTTAAAAATATACTTGGCTGATCACTTTAATTCCACTTTCCCCCAAGCTGGTGCTTTCCAGTTACATTGGGAAGTGTTCTGGAAATTAGGGTGCCACCATTTGGTTGGGGCTGGTGGCTTGAACCAGGTGGCAACTTTGATATTGAAACAAGCTGCAGTTCCTCTTTCTCCTCCAACAGAGAGAGAAAGAGCGAGAGACAGAGCGAGAGACTGATAGAGAAAAAGAGAGAGAGAGAGAAACAGAGAGAGAGATGGAGAGAAAGAGACTGACAGAGAAAAAAGAGAGAGAGAGGGAGAGAAAGAGAGAGAGAGAGAGACAGACTGACAGAGAAAAAGAGAGAGAGAAACAGAGCGAGAGGGAGAGAAAGAGAGAGAGACAGAGGCAGAGACTGACAGAGAGAGAGAGAGAAACAGAGAGGAGAGGGAGAGAAAGAGAGACAGAGACAGAGACTGACAGAAAGAGAAAGAAACAGAAAGAAAGAGGGAGAGAAAGAGAGAGAGACAGAGACTGACAGAAAGAGAGAGAGGGAGAGAGAGAGGCAGAGACAGAGACTGACAGAGAAAAAGAGAGAGAGAGAAGCAGAGGGAGAGAAAGAGAGAGAGAGAGAGAGAGAGACTGACAGAAAGAGAGAGAGAGAGAGAAAGGGAGAGGGAGAGAAAGAGAGACAGAGACAGAGACTGACAGAAAGAGAGAGAGAAACAGAAAGAAAGAGAGGGAGGGAAAGAGAGAGAGACAGAGACTGACAGAAAAAGAGAGAGAGAGAAACAGAGGGAAAGAAAGAGAGACAGAGACAGAGACTGACAGAGAAAAAGAGAGAAAGAGAGAGAGAGAGAGAGGAACAGAGAGAGAAACAGAGGACAGAGAGAGAGAGAGAGACTGAGCCAGAGACAGAGAGAAACAGAAAGACACAGAAAGAGAAAAAGAACGCTTTTTCTAGGAAGGGTATTCAACCCTCGGTCCATGACCCAGTACCCAGTACTTTTTGTTCCATCGCCCCCCTGAAAAACGAAATTGCCCCCTGGGGGGCGATATCGCCCAGGTTAAGAACCTCTGCTCTAGGCCATGTTTGCTGCCTCGCTTGCTCTCCTTGGCCGCTGGATCCTTCCAGTGTTTCAGCTTCTCTTCATTCTGCTTCACAGCAGTGAGTCTCCCCGGCGGGGTTGCTCAGAGCCGGCGCTGGGCTCTCTACCCAGATAATACGTTGAGTTCTCTTTGTAGAGGGAAAGGCCTCCGTATGCCTAGAGAAAGGGAGGCAGCAAGCATCTCAACGGAGGCAGGTGGCACGTTCAGGAAGGGAAGGGAGAGTCCAAAGGAATGCGTCCCCGGGATGGGATGGACCATTGCTAGGCAACAGCCTGACTTCTTGTTTCCATAGCAACAGGAGCAGGATCCTACCAACCTCTACCTGTCAAACTTGCCTTTGGGCATGGACGAGGCTGAATTGGAGTCGATGCTGAAACCGTTCGGACAAGTCATCTCGACACGTATCCTACGTGATGCCAGCGGCACCAGCCGAGGAGTTGGCTTTGCCAGGTCAGGCAGGATGGCTGGGGGCAGGGTTGGGGGACTGTTTGGTTTCATGGTACACCTCTTCAGCTCTCCCCAGTCGCGCTGGCTGGAAAGGAGAAACCGGCACAGCCTATGTTCACTGGGGGAACCCTCAGAAATGTGATCCATTCACATCCCTTATGGGAGCGAGCGCCTTGAACCCTTCCGTTGCCCAAGGGTGCTTTTTCTGTAGGAATACCTGCACAGAAATTTGCTGGGCTAAATATTCCCTTACGCATGGAGCATGTGCAAATATGCTGAGCATTTGCAAATATTTCCCTCTTGGTTCAAGGCGGTGAAGGGCGTTTGCCTTTTTACTCTGGAACTAGATATTTGGCATTTCTATGGAAAGTTTTTCTACATGTCTCTGAAACCCTATTATTTTAGCTCACTGTATGGTGGATTTGATAGGGATGCGGTGGCTCGGTGGCTAAGACGCTGAGCTTGTCGATCAGAAAGGTCGGCAGTTTGGCGGTTCGAATCCCTATTGCTGCATAATGGAGTGAGCTCCCGTTACTTGTCCCAGCTTCTGCCAACCTAGCAGTTTGAAAGCACGTAAAAATGCAAGTAGAAAAATAGGGACCATCTTTGGTGGGAAGATAACAGCGTTCCGTGCGCCTTTGGCTTTTAGTCCTACCGGCCACATGACCACGGAGACGTCTTCGGACAGCACTGGCTCTTTGGCTTTGAAATGGAGATGAGTACTGCCCCCTAGAGTCGGGAACAACTAGCACATATGTGCGAGGGGAACCTTTACTTTTTTATGTTGGGTTTATTACCAGGTGTGTCTTTCCCTTTCTTGTTCCCTAAATGTGCCATTACTATATCACCAAATCAGTGGTGGGTTTCTGCAGGCTCGCACCTACTCGCAAGAGCCGGATGGTGAAATTTAGAGAACCGGTGAGAGGGGGTTCCACCGGCGTACCTGGAAGTAAATCTGGCCCGCCGCTGCCAGTGACCCAACGGGAAGGAAAGGAAAGGAAGGAAGGAAGGAAGGAAGGAAGGAAGAAAGAAAGAAAGAAAGAAAGAAAGAAAGAAAGAAAGAAAGAAAGAAAGAAAGAAAGAAAGAAAGAAAGAAAGAAAGAAAGAATTTATCATCACAATTGAGTCCAAAATTTTGGTTGCTAAGCAAGAGCGTGGTTAAATGAGTTTCACCACATTTTAAAAGGTGGCCACTCCCACCCTGTCACATGACTGCCAAGCCACGCCCACAAAATAGGCCACACCTACAGAGTGGGTTCTAAAAAATTTGAAACCCACCACTGCACCAAATGTCCCTGAAAGATTAAGAGAGGCTGCAGCGAAAGATGGAAGAGCATCGACACTCAAAATGATTCCTTTCCATGCTTGGTTGGCAGACAGAAAAAGCTGAACTTCAGTGGTCACTTCGCCTGTCCTAAAGCCTTACAACATGTGGCTAACTTGCGGGCCAGATGTTTTGATGTGGACTATAAAGCCCTAGGCTACCTCATTCACTTTTTCCATGCCACCCAACTGCTGTTCGGTCTTGAGTTTAGCCTTAGGTAGAAGCAAGATATTTAGCCAATTGCTCGAGAGGGAAGGGGAGAAAAACTGGTAGCAGAAAACTAATGATTTAGAAATGGCTTGATGTGGAACAGGAATGCTGAAAGGCAAAAGCACCACTGATCCTACAGTTTCCTGATTCACCAGGTTGTGGAGCGTTGGTTACTAAGGAGGAGGAAAATACACCTTTAAGCATATGGTTTCTAACCCATGATCACTGCGAATGATTTGTCTGACTGTAGTGTGGAATTATTTTTAGGCATAGGTGTGTGCTCCTTTGCTGCTCAGGTGCACTATATTGCCAAAAGTATTTGTTCACCCACCCAAATAATCAATCAGGTGTTCCAATCGCTTCCATGGCCCCAGGTGTATAAAATCAAGTACCTCGGCATGCAGCCTGTTGTTACAAACATTTGTGAAAGAATGGGTCACTCTCAGGAGCTCAGCGTGGAACTGGGATAGGATGCCACCTGTGCAACAAATCCAGTCGTGAAATTTCCTCACTCCTAAATATTCCACAGTCAACTGCCAGCTGTATTATAAGAACGTGGAAGTGTTTGGGAACGACAGCAACTCAGCCACGGAGTGGTAGGCCACGTAAACTGACGGAGCGGGGTCAGCGGATGCTGAGGCGCCTAGTGCGAAGAGGTCGCCAATGTTCTGCAGAGTCAATCGCTACAGACCTCCAAACTTCATGTGGCCTTCAGATTAGCTCAAGAACAGTGCGCAGTGGACCGATGTCATATTGAACCCTATGGATTAGGATTGGGATGTCACTTAATGTAAGTTCATATGCAAGTAAAGGCAGGTGAACGAATACTTTTGGCAACATAATGTATCTACCTGAGTGGGCAGTTTTTTTCCAGTCTTCCTTTCCTGGTTTAGTTTGACCATTCTCTTCTGTCCTACATTGCCCCCTACTGGTGGAAGTTCACAATGCAGCAGACAGTTCCTAGCTCCTCCATATTTATTTCCTTCCTACCTGGAGAAGTAAACTTGGACTGTAAGGTAGAATTAGCAACGGTTGGTTAATTATTATATTCCTGTTTCCTATGGCTAGTTGTAATGGATGAGATTGGTCCTCGTCAAGAGAGGAGAGAAATTAAAAGACTTATTTCTCTCTCTGTCTAAGCTGCTTTTCTCCCCTCCCCCCTCCCCTTCTTCTATCAAATGCTATAACTCTTAAGATATTTTTCCTAAGTCCTTAAATGGTAGGGTTTGAAAGCCAAAAGGGATAACAAGAAACTGAGGTGTTTAATCATCATAGCAGAGCCATGTGGAAACACAGGCCAGCATTTTGAAAGCTCCATGAAATATTGGAATTACTTGGAGTCATAAATTCATATCCCGCCAGTGATTGGGAAACAGCTACATTTCAAAATCAGTCCAGGTTAATTCTGATGTCAGGTTTCGCCTGCTTGGATTCATTTTTTTTGTGGTAAATCTCCCCAAGGAATGATAGCTTAAGAACGGGCTATATCTCATAAATTTTCCAAATTTGATCTGTTAGCTTTGGTGAATCTTGATTAGGAGAATCTAGGAGACTGTTAATTCCTATCTAACTTTTCCAAATACTGATGCTCATCACAAGTCTCTGAGCGTAATGGAAAGTTAAGTACCTGGATTTCTGATTACAGGGTACTCACCCCAATGCCCCTGTCCCTTCCTCTCTGCAAAGTCCTCTAAATAGCAATAGAACTTACATACCGCTTCACAGTGCTTTACAGCCCTCTCTAAGCGGTTTACAGAGTCAGCCTATGGCCTCCAACAATCTGGGTCCTCATTTTACCCATCTTGGAAGGATGGAAGGCTGAGTCAACCTTGAGCCTGGTGGGATTTGATCTGCCAAATTGCAGGCAGCCGGCAGGCAGCAGAAGTAGCCTGCAGTACTGCACTCTAACCACTGCGCCACCGCAGCTCCTAAATCAGTGTTAGTCAACCTTAGCAACTTCATGTGCCTGGAGACTAAAACATATGAAGAACAGTTGCAGGAACTGGGTATGTCTAGTTTAATGAGAAGAAGAACTAGGGGAGACATGCTAGCAGTCTTCCAATATCTCAGGGGTTGCCACAAAGATGGGTCCTCTGTGGAGAAGGGCGGGATATAAATTTAAATAAAATAAAAATAAAGAGGAAGTCAAACTATTCTCCAAAGCACCTAAGGATAGAAGAAGAAGCAATGGGTGGAAACTAATCAAGGAGAGAAGCAACTTAGAACTGAGGAAAATTTTCCTGACAGTTAGAACAATTAGTCAGTGGAACAGCTTGCCTCCAAAAGTTGTGAATGCCCCAACAGTCTTCAAGAAGATGTTGGATAACCATTTGTCTGAAGTAGTGTAGGGCTTCCTGCCTAGGGAGGGGGTTGAACTAGAAGACCTCCAAGGTCCCTTCCAACTCTGCTATTGTATTGTATTGTAGATTTCAACTTCCAGATTTTCCCAACCAGCTGAGGGCTGGGGAATTCTAGGAGTTGGAAGTCCACTCATCTTAAAGTTGTTGAGAGTGGGAAACACTCCTTTAAAGGGACTCAATCTCGACAACTTGGAGATGAGTATTGACATGAATTGGAGTTGACCTGGAGCTCTTTTTTCAGTTCAGCTCCTCTTCAGTTCGGCAAAGTATATAAACGGATGGATTTCTCCATGGGAATTATGAGTCGCTAACTCTGCTAGATTTTGAGCTGCAGATCCCATCGATTAGGAGCAGGTTGTATAGACCTCTTGCTGAGGTTGCCCGGTCGTCCTTCCTTGGTGGCTGTGTTGGCCAAGTCTGGGGGAATTCCACAGCATTTGTTTACAGAGCACATCCTTCTCCCTACTTATTCCCGAATAGGAACATTTTGCATTTTCTCCATCCCAGCTTCATGGACCCTTTCTTTTCATTGCTTCTCCAGGATGGAGTCTACAGAAAAGTGTGAAGCCATCATCACCCACTTCAACGGCAAATATATCAAGACACCTCCAGGGGTCCCAGGTGAGAAATTACTCTAAGGGTGAATTGGTTCCTTCCCAGAGGAACAAAAGTTTAAGGTAGTAGAAGCAGCAACAGCAGCAAGAATAGTAGAGTTTTTTTTAAAGGGCAGCACGCTAAATAATAAAACAATGTCAAGACATTAGTACTGTAACTCCATATCCTGCAATGAAGGTAACAACTACTATATCAGTGACGGCAAACCTTTTAGGGGCCAAGTGCCCAAAGTCCCCGCGCGCCCAGACTGAAAGACGTGGGTGCATGTGTGTGCATGCCTTGGGCACGCACACCCCGCTCAAACTTCAAGGCACAGGCGCCCTGCGCATGCATGGCAGAGATCTGAAGGTGAGTTGGCCAGCGGGAGGTGCATGTGCGCAGAGACCCAAACAGAGCTGGGGCAATGGGGTACGTGTCCACAGAAAAGGGCTTTGCGTGCCATCTCTGGCACACGTGTCATAGGTTCGCCCCCACTGTACTATATAAAGACTCCATAACTTGAATAGCCCATATCTGTTAAAATAGACATGAGAAGTCAGATCTAAACCACAAATCATTCTTGCCCAAATAATTAATATTTTAACCAGCTTGGAAAAAAATCCCCATAAAAAAAGAAAGGTTTTAGCACCGTTTTAAATGCTTAGACATCTGCGCATAACTCTGGCAGCAGTTGGTTCTAAAGGGCCGGCGTTAAAATAAGAAAACAATTCTCAAATCTGAAGTCACAATTTTAGCATGAGGTGGTACTCTTCGCCCATAGCTAAACCTTGAGACTACAGAGAGGAACTACCATCGGATTTTCCAGTTAAATGTGCCTGTGAAAACCCAACAGCCAAAGTGCAAGATCCTGTGAGTTAGCCAGCAATTAGAGTTGGTACCTTTCATAAATACGTAGCCACTTGGGAGCCCACTGATAGAGGGAAGGAAGGATTAATTCAGGGAAGGTCCAGCATAGCACACACTATCCAGATCATCCAATAAAATAAAAATGTTGGTGACCTACTAAGAGACTGTTGCAATAATCCGACTAAGGGATGATGAGGGAATAGAAGAGAAGAGGGAAGAGAGGAGAGAATAGAATAGAATAGAATTCTTTATTGGCCAAGTGTGATTGGACACACAGGAATTTGCCTTTGGTGCAGATGCTCTCAGTGTACATAAAAAGACAAGATACATTCGTCAAGAATCCTAATTATAGTCATAGGGTACAAATAAGCAATCAAATCATACTAGGAAACAATCAATATAAATCGTAAAGATACAAGCAACAAAGTTACAGTCATGCAGTCATAAGTGGGGGGAGATGGGTGATAGGAACGATGAGAAGATTAATAATAATAGTAATGCAGACTTAGTAAATAGTTTGACAGTGTTGAGGGAATTACTTGTTTAGCAGAGTGATGGCATTCGGGGGAAAAACTGTCCTTGTGTCTAGTTATTCTGGTGTGCAGTGCCCTATAGTGCCGTGTTGAGGGTAGGAGTTGAAACAGGATGCGAGGGGTCTGTAAATATTTTCGCAGCCCTCTTTTTGGCTCGGGCAGCGTACAGGTCCTCAATGGAAGGCAGGCTGGTAGCAACTGTTTTTGTAAATGACCTCTTAAGAGACCATTGCAGTAATCCAGCTAAGGGGATGATCAGGGCACGAAGCAACTTCTTCCCTGTTTCTGTGATGTGGAACTGATAAAACGATGTAGAAAAGACGTGGAGACTCTGGAAAGAGTGCAGAGAAGAGCAACCAAGATGATTAGGGGACTGGAGACTAAAACATATGAAGAACAGTTGCAGGAACTGGGTATGTCTAGTTTGATGAAGAGAAGGACCAGGGGAGACATGATAGCAGTGTTCGGATATCTCAGAGGGTGCCACAAAGAAGAGGGAGTCAAACTATTCTCCAAGGCACCTGGGGGCAGGACAAGAAGCAATGGGTGGAAACTAATCAAGGAGAGAAGCAACTTAGAACTAAGGAGAAATTTCCTGACAGTTAGAACAATTAACCTCTGGAACAGCTTGCCTCCAGAAGTTGTGAATGCCCCAACCCTGGAAGTCTTTAAAAAGATGTTAGATAGCCATTTGTCTGAAATGGTATAAGGTTCCTGCCCACGCAGGAGGTTGGACTAGAAGACCTACAAGGTCCCTTCCAACTCTGCTATTGTATTGTATTGTATTGTAAAGCCAATGAATGCTCTTTAAATCAGGGGTCCCCAACCTTTGCAACTTTAAGTCTGAAGAACTTCAGCTCCCAGAATTCTCCAGCCAGCAAAGCTGGCTGGAGAAGTCTGGGAGCTGAAGTCCTTCAGACTTAAAGTTGCAAAGGTCGGGGACCCCTGCTTTAAATGCAAACTCCAAATTCCCAGCACACCCATGCGCATTGGCCAGCTGGTCTTGGCACGCACATGCACATCAGACATCGGAAGACCAGGTGGCCGGTGTGCATGCGCATGCCGGAAACCAGAAGATCATTTTCCCGGTGCCCACCTGTGCACCGGGTGGCTGATCTTCCAGTGGCCGGCGCTTACGTGTGCTTCCTTTTCGGCACTCGGTGCCAAAAAGGTTGGCCAACACTGCTCTAAGAGGAATGTGTGGGGGAAGGTGCCGTAGAGTTAAGGAATCATACTTTTTCCATGGAGTAACATTTCACAGCGTGGTCCTTGTGGAATAGTAAGACTTCACTGCGGCAAAGGTATTTATAAGAGGAGCATTTTTATCTCCTTATTTGTGTCCAGCTCGTCACATCTGCAGTAAGGTGTGCGCATCTACCAAAAGAATTAAAAGTTTATTGCCGTTTCCGGGCTGTTATCAATGGATCATGTCTGATAAATACAGTATCGCATTGTCTTCCACTCGCTTCCCTTCGCTTCCCTTTGTAGAGGTGGTTATTAGTCATTGCATTTACGTCCCCGATTTTGTCTGAACACGCCAGGAGCTTCCATGGAGACTGACCTTAATTTAATTCCCACAACAGTAAAGATGGATTACGCTGAGAGAAGATGACTATCCCCAAATCACCTAAATAGTCTTTGTGTCGGAGAAGTGCTCGATCAAGTCACCTCCGATGCTGCACTGGCTTCAGCTACAGACTCTCCAGTGCTGGCTGCGATCAAACTAGGCTGCATAAGGCAATGAGTTTGGGGAGAGGGAGCACAGCCACTCCACTCACAAGAAGCGTATCTGATTGGGGCAGACCCATAAAAAAAATACACTCTGTCCCAATTATCTCTGTCCCAATTTTCTACATCGTTTGGTCGCCACGATGTAGAAAAGACGTGGAGACTCTGGAAAGAGTGCAGAGAAGAGCAACCAAGATGATTAGGGGACTGGAGACTAAAACATATGAAGAACGGTTGCAGGAACTGGGTATGTCTAGTTTGATGAAGAGAAGGACCAGGGGAGACATGATAGCAGTGTTCCGATATCTCAGAGGGTGCCACAAAGAAGAGGGAGTCAAACTATTCTCCAAGGCACCCGGGGGCAGGACAAGAAGCAATGGGTGGAAACTAATCAAGGAGAGAAACAACTTAGAACTAAGGAGAAATTTCCTGACAGTTAGAACAATTAACCTCTGGAACAGCTTGCCTCCAGAACTTGTGAATGCCCCAACCCTGGAAGTCTTTAAAAAGATGTTAGATAGCCATTTGTCTGAAATGGTATAAAGTTCCTGCCCACGCAGGGGGTTGGACTAGAAGACCTACACGGTCCCTTCCAACTCTGTTATTGTATTGTATTGTATTGTATTAATTATTTGATGCCTCCTTTTTGACAAGCTGTTTTAATCATCTGCTTTTCCAAAGCGGCCATACCTGGTGACCTCCTTTTCTCTCCCCCCCCCCCCCCCCCCAATAAGAGGCTCCTTTGGTTTTAGTGCATGCATCAGCTGGTCCTTCTGACTTGCTGGCCAAAGGCCCAGTGGAGGGAAGCAGGAGTATCCCCTTGTACATAAGTGCTACTCATGTGGTAGTAATTCAGAATGCTATGTAGCTCTGTACACTCTCCCGGTTGGGGGAGAAGAGAGTAGTTGCTTGGCAACAAAAAGGAAGGTTAACCACAAGAGTTCAAGGAAAACAGTAGCATGACACTGAAGTCTGCAAGTCTTTACATGGAAAGCTGCCTGGGCCACACACACGCACGCACGCACGCACACACACACACACTGTGGACGGAGGCTGTAGCATTCCCTACCAAATGCTAATAGGCCTAGCACTGATGTTAAAATGAAAGTCTGCAGATGGTCTCATGAAAGTCTCAGAATTGATGCTAGCTAACTCTTCTGACTTCCCCTCAGCACGACTGGATCCTGAACAATTTGCAGAAGGCTTCACTCTCTCTTTCTAGCCATGAGGGGTGAAAGAGAAAGAAAGAAAGAAAGGGAGGAAGGAAGGAAGGAAGGAAGGAAGGAAGGAAGGAGGGGGAGAGAGAAAGAAAGAGGAAGAGAGAGAGAAAGAAAGGAGATAGGGATAAAAAGGAAAAAAGAAAGGAAGGGAGACGGAGAAAGAAAGAAGAAGGGAGAGAGAGAGGAAGGAAGGAAGGGAGAGAATGAGAAAGAAAGAAAGTGAAAGGGAGAGAGAGAGAAAGAGGGGGAGAGAAAGAAAGGAAGGGAGAGACAGAGAGATAGAAAGGAAGGAAGGAAGAGGGAGAGAGAGAAAGAGAGAGAGGAAGGGAGAGAGTGAGAACAAAGTGAAAGGGAGAGAGAGAGAGAAAGGAAGGGAGATAGAGATAGAAAGAAAGGAAAGAAAGAGGAAGGGAGAGAGAAAGAAGGGAGAGAGAAAGAGGAAGGAAGGGAGAGAATGAGAAAGAAAGAAAGTGAAAGGGAGAGAGCGAAAGAAAGAGGGGAGAGAAAGAAAGAGGGAGATAGAGATAGAAAGGAAAGGAAGGGGGAGAGAGAGAAAGAAGGGAGAGAGGAAGGGAGAGAGTGAGAAAAAAGTGAAAGGGAGAGAGAGAGAAAGAAAGAGGAAGGGAGATAGAGATAGAAAGAAAGGAAGAGGAAGGAAGAGAGAGAAAGAAGGGAGAGAGAGAAAGGAAGGGAGGGAGAGAAAGGAAGTGAAAGGGAGAGAGAGAAAGAAAGAGGAAGGGGAGAAAGAAAAAAGAGAGAAAGAAAAGAAAGAGAAAGAAAGAAAGAAAGAAAGAGGAGGGTATTATCTGTGGTTCAGAGGTAGGATGAAGTTTTAAGAGCAGAAGAGACGATGAGCAATTCTACTCTCCCATATAATCAGCCATGGCTGTCCATTTTGGATCTTCAGGTTTGACACAGCGGTTATTGCTACAAAGCAAAGTAGCCTCCTGATAATGAGTCCATCACAGGTGGGACGGTGTGTGGAATGGAACTCAGTGCATCCAGTCGTCTGCGAAGAGAAGGTTTAGTTCTTAGATTCAAGCGTATCGAGAGAACACGGAGACCGAGGAATTCATACCAGGAGCGTCCAGATGCGGTTATCACACAAAGTCCCAAGGCTAATCCCAGCTCCGTTCTTTTTCCCTGCAGCTCCTCCGGATCCACTGCTTTGCAAGTTTGCTGATGGTGGTCAGAAGAAGCGCCAGAATCAGGGCAAATACGTGCAAAATGGGCGAGCCTGGCCAAGGGAAAGTGATACGGTAAGGGTGGTGGGTCAGCAGGGGATTAGACGGCTTTGATGGGCATAGAATACCCTTTGGTCATATATGGTGGCCCAACGAAAACTTGCTAAAAAGTTTATTTGACACGTTTGCTCGGAGCATGGAACTTCCCCCGTTTTTGGGGCAATTATTTTATTAAGAATTGTATTGTATAAATAAAACTAATGTGAACTATAAAAGATTTTTTTAGAAAGCCCAGTTAGTTAAGTATAGTTAACATTAACAACTTTCCCCTCTCTCTTAAAATGCAAGTAATCATTTCTTCACCCCATAACCTATCCCAGAGGCCCCCAAACTTGGCAACTTTAAGACTGGAGAATTCTGGGAGTTGAAGTCCACAAGTCTTAAAGTTGCCAAGTTTGGGAACCTCTGACCTATCCCATTCTCTTTGGGATTAAACAAATTTTAAAACCACATCACCCCATCTCCCCCAGCAAAAGTCTATTAAGGCTTAAGAAATAGCAACATAACTATTGTAAACTACCGTATTTTTTGGAGTATAAGACACAACGCCGCCTCCCCCCCAAAAAAAGAGCGTGGAAATGTTGGTGCATCTTATACACTGAATACAGCTATTTTTGGCCTCCTGAAGCCTCGCCCCTGTATCCCATTTTTGTGAAAAACGGGCCGTTTTTCACAAAAAGGGGGTGTTTTTGCCTTTCCCCCACCAAAATGAGAGAAAATGCCTCCGTTTTGGTGAAAAACAGGGGAGTTCTTGCCTTCCCCCAGCCCTGCTGAAGCCGGACAAAAACTGTTTTTTCTGACTTACCTCTTCGAAATCTTGGTGCATCTTATACGCCGGTGCGTCTTATAGTCTGAAAAATGCGGTATGTTCAATAAACCCATTTTGATTCCTCGTTTTCACATTTATTCCTGATTTTCTTTAAACAAATCTCCCCGTCTCAGTTCTTCAAATATTTATTTATTTGTATCCCAGCTTTATTATTTTTACAAATACCTCAAAGGGGGGTTTGCTGCCCCTCCCTTTAGATTTTGTGAACTGGCCACAAGGTGGGCAGGCTAAGCTTCGAGACAGGAGAATGTTCCCTTAACAGCTTGACCGGCTGTACTGACATGCCACTATACTGGTTGAGAGAACAGGCTTTCTGCTGGCTTGAAGAAGGCTTGCAGCTTGTTCCCAGAAAGGTGAAATCATAACTATTGCTTCCCTGAGCTGAGAACCCGGTGCATTGGGGAAAGAGGAAAAGGCATGAGCCCTATGTGAATTAACTATTGTTTCCTGCAGGGTGGGATGACCTTGACTTATGACCCTACAACAGCGTTACAAAACGGGTATGTCTTTGCTATTGTGCCTTCACCTTTTATTGGATACAGTCATGTTTGCCATTAGAAATGGTATGAAAAATGGGGGCCTAGCAGAATTAAACTGGCATGGCAACCATTGGGAAGAGAATTCTGCTGAGACCTCTCTCAGTTTTTTGGGACAGACGTCTAACAGGGGGCTCCTATTTTCTCTGCAGGTTCTATACAACGCCCTACAGCCTGGCCCCGAACAGGATGATTGCCCAGACTGCGCTGTCCCCTTATCTCCCATCACCTGTTTCCTCTTACCAGGTGTGTTGCTTTTGCAGCTAATACTGGACAAGACAAGTCGGGACCTCTGAGTCACTGCGAGAGAGGAGAGCTTGGAAATGGCTGTAGTAAGAATGGGAAGGAGAAGGAGGCAACCTGTTGTGGCCCGCCAGTGGAGCTGGCAGCAGATTCAGGCAGTGAGGAGGTTGGGGAGGAACGTGGGCCAGTCCTGGAGTCTGGGGAAGGCTCTGATGAGGGCTCTATGTCAGAGGCAGAGAGGGGGCCAGGGCCGTATGCCAGTTATCAGCTGCCTTCAGAGTCAGACATCAGTGAGGCAGATAAACAGCTGGAGCCTGTTCCCAGTGTGCGCATGCGCAGAGTTGCCAGATAAAGGGAACCGCTAAAGAACAAGGGTCGACTTGGGAATAAGGTCATAGGTGGATGATGAATGGCCCCTCCCAGAGGAAATAAAAGAGGAGTGAAAGGGGAGTGGAGTTTGCAGGAGACAATTAGTTCGCTTAATTGATTCGGGACCCCCAAGACTCCTTGCCACGTTCTGCAGATATCGGCCTGGCAGCTCTCCAAGCCAGATAAGGTCGCTGACTGTAAATCCTCCCTTGAAAGACTTTGCTGGATGTGAATGAGCAGAATTCACGGTAAATTAATAAAAGGGATTTTTCTCAGGACAAGGAGTTTGCTTCCTGCTCTTGGGAAGCCTCTGTCAGAACACATCCTTTCTTTTCTTCCCTTTAGAGGAGGGGCTTCCAGCCTTGGGCCCTTTAAGACTTGTGGACTTCGACTCCCAGAATTCCTGGCTGGGGAATTCTGGGAGTTGAAGTCCACAAGTCTTAAAGTTCCCAAGTTTGGACACCCCTGACCTACAATAACCAGATTCCGTTATTAACATGGCTTGGGGGGGGGGGGGGGTGTCACTAATAACGAGTCAGAAATGGCAAGAAATGATGTGACATTATTGTGAAGGACCAGGCCAACATGGCAGGGGGCTGCTGCATTTGTCCAATCCCTTGTGTTTCCCCAGCAGGGAAAAATGAGAATACCTGTCTGATTTTTTTTAGGACAAGTGGAAGGTAATTCTGGTTGACTTTCCTGTTGTATCTTCTATTCCGCTAGCAGAGGTCCCCTCGTCTAGATAATAAAAAAATGTAGCTTAAGGTAGAGGTGAGATTCACTTACCTTCCCTACCGGTTTGCAAATGTGAGCAGACACGGGGCCTTCTGCGCATGTGCCATGCTCGCCCATTACGTCAGGGCGGATGGGCGGAGCCTCCCATAGCCGCCGCTACTGGTTCGCCCGAACTGGAGAGAACCGGCTGAATCCCACCTCTCTCTTAAGGAGAGAGAATGTAGCTATCCCCTATCCTCTGACTCTTTGTGTAACGGGGAAGGTCTGCCTTCAAAGTGGCCTTCCAAACTGCACGACCCATGGTCAAAGATGATGGGAGTTGTAGTCCAAAGCCCAATTTTGAGAGTGGGGCAAGACTGATTAAGCAGAGAAAATTACAAGGGGGGTGAGCTGTGAACCAGAAGGCCCCTGTTGAAATATAACTCAATCTACTTTTTAGTACTGTTTTGCTAAGAGACCCTGTACAAAACAGGCTTTCTAATTCTAGGTCCACAGTCCATCTTGGATGCACCATCAGTCATACCTCATGCAGCCCACGGTGAGAGCTATTTCTGCCTGTCTGCCTGCCTACTACCCACCTACCTACTTCCTACCTGTCTACCTACTACCTACCTACCTGCCACCTACCTGCCACCTACCTACCTGGAATCCTCCATTAAGGAAAATGTTGCAAAAGTTCTCACGGTGCTGATTAGCCTCTTTAATTGTGGATTCAGATGGAGCAGTGAAAGTTGGACTTGGTTCTTTTTTTTTGTTTGTTTAAATGTGTGAGAGCTTGGACTTTCTCCCTTTCTAGTCCAAATGACAGGAAAAGTGATTAAATTGTGTGACTGCTTTGTGTTTCGTTTTGCTTGTCTTCCTGGGTCAGGAGGGTTAAAAAAAAAAACCATCTGTGTTAAATAACAACTAATATACTTTAAAAGGGTGGCTCAGTGGCTAAGACGCTGAGCTTGTCGATCAGAAAGATCTGCAGCTTGGCGGTTCGAATCCCTAGTGCCACATAACGGAGTGAGCTCCCGTTACTTGTCCCAGCTTCTGCTAACCTGGCAGTTCAAAAGCACGTTAAAAAATGCAAGTAGAAAAATAGGCACCACCTTTGGTGGGAAGATAACAGTGTTCCGTGTGCCTTCGGCGTTTAGTCATGCCGGCCACATGACCACGGAGACGTCTTCGGACAGCGCTGGCTCTTCGGCTTTGAAATGGAGATGAACACCGCCCCCTAGAGTCGGGAATGACTAGCACATACTGTATGTGTGAGGGGAACCTTTAAATTTAATATACTTTACTACTTAGTGGGAAAAACTTTTTTGTTTTTAATTCAAAGTGCTGTGTGGCCGAGCTTGCTGGTCAACATGCCTCACCTTTTCTAATTATCCCCCGATTTCAACTTTTGGGAAACGTAGCACCTTCATACCATTATGATGCCCCTTGTTCTTAGGATGTTATAATAATACAATAGCAGAGTTGGAAGGGACCTTGGAGGTCATCTAGTCCAACTCCCTGCCTAGGCAGGAAGCCCTATGCCATTTCAGACAAATGGTTATCCAACATCTTCTTAAAGACTTGCAGTGTTGGGGCATTCATCTCCCATCTCTAGTGCAATGCTAACCTGACCTTCATTGAGGGATGCTGGGATGCTTATCTGTGCACAGAAATGTATGTCTGCATTGAAAGCCCCCAAATGGCTCTGTAAAAACGCAAGTGCCAGATCAAGATCTGCTCTGGAAACGGGTGTTCCTCCTTCCAGCGTACCTGACCTGCCCCGATTGCTTTTCCGATCCGTGCATTTGGTATTCGGCTGCCATTAGATAATACAATACAATACAATAGCAGAGTTGGAAGGGACCTTGTAGGTCTAGTCCAACCCCCTGCGTGGGCAGGAACCTTATACCATTTCAGACAAATGGCTATCTAACATCTTTTTAAAGACTTCCAGGGTTGGGGCATTCACAACTTCTGGAGGCAAGCTGTTCCAGAGGTTAATTGTTCTAACTGTCAGGAAATTTCTCCTCAGTTCTAAGTTGCTTCTCTCCTTGATTAGTTTCCACTCATTGCCCTCAGGTGCTTTGGAGTATAGTTTGACTCCCTCTTCTTTGTGGCACCCTCTGAGATATTGGAACACTGCTATCATGTCTCCCCTAGTTGATAGACTCCCCCCTTCGTTACTCTCCATTTTGCCTCTCATGGTGCCCTCTTTTACTTAGCCTTTTGTTCCCAAGCAGGGGACGGTGCTTACACCTGCCATGGACCACGCCATTTCCATCCAGCCCACTTCCATGATGGGGCCTCTCACCCAACAGCTGGGCCATCTGTCCCTCAGCAGTGCTGGCACAGTAAGATTTCTCCTTCCCTTTTTGTGTGTGTGTGGGTAGGTGGGGGGAGCTTGAGACCGAATCCCTCTGCCGCCTCTTGACGTTTTCTCTCCTTCCTGCCAGTATATGCCAGCGGCAGCAGCTATGCAAGGAGCCTATATCCCCCAGTATACACCGGTGCCTTCCTCTAGTGTCCCAGTTGAGGTAAGAGGCCCTTTCCTACTTAAATGAGGAATGCTTCCTTGGGACAGATGTATGCCTTTTTTTTTTTTCAAAAGATGTCTCACGCTGAGTTCACGTAACAGCTCTGAGTGAATTAAAATGGGGATGGAAAATGCATGGCTTATTTTCTTCCGGGATCTCAAACTTTGCGATGGGAACTGGCTCTTATGTTAAGCCAGTGTTCCTCAACTTGGCGACTTGAAGTCCTGTGGACGTCAACTCCCAGGATCCCCCAGCCAGCTATGCTGGCTGGGGGATCCTGAGAGTTGACGTCCACAGGACTTCAAGTCGCCAAGGTTGAGGAACACTGTGTTAAGCCATTGGGGGGTGGGTGAGTCCTGTGAACCCAGCAACCGTGGGTTTGGGATTTGGTGTGTTGTGTGAACTCAGCCTCTGGATTGTACATTGTCTTGGGGTGTATTTGACATGCCTGTTCAGAGATTGTCCATCTTGCACCGATACACATTTTTGGTTTTGTGCGTTTCCAGTAAAGAGGAACAGGTTACCGAGGGTAAGGTGGATATCAGTGGGAGGGGCTTGCTGGCCATGTGACCAAGTGGGAGTGGCTCGCCAGCCATGTGACCGGGTGGGCCAACTTGTAAAATGTGGTGAAACTCACTTAACAACACTCTTGCTTAGCAACCAAAATGTTGGCTCAGAAACTCGGGCATTTGAAGCACGCAAGTCTTAAAGCTGTCAAGTTACAAGGCCCTCGCACCCCTAACCCTTTAGAAAAAAAAAACAACCAGGGATGTTCAAACTTGACAGCTTTAAGACTTGCGGACTTCAACTCCCAGAATTCCTCCTCTCGCTCTTCATCTTGATGATTCGCGGACGGGCGGGGGGAGGGAGCTGGAACCGGTTCTAAACGGCCCTGTAGATTTGTGGAACCTCTTCTACAGAAGAGGTTAGAACTGGCAGGAACCCACCCCTGGTGGATACCCAAAGGCATGGTTTATAGTTTTTTGAAATGGCAATGCTTGGGAATGGAAGAGGATTCCCATATTCCCACTGCCACCCTTGCCATGACTTTTGTAACCTTTTCTTCTTCACCACCCCACCCCGTCCTTAGGAGCTACAGCAGGGGTCTCCAACCTATGCAACTTTAAGTCTGAAGGACTTCAGCTCCCGGACTTCTCCAGCCAGCAAAGCTTTTTAAGCCTTCAGACTTAAAGTTGCAAAGGTTGGAGACCCCTGAGCTACGGCATAAACGTGCTTCGGATAATGACGTTTACCAAACTAGCTTAAATTAGTCTGGGAATTCGATCAGCCACTAATCTTTAATAGGCTCTGAAATGAGCTCTTGTTTCTATCCGCTGGCGTCTTCCCCACGGAGGCCCTCACAAAAGTTTGGCTTCCCAGTCACATAGCGTCTTTCTATGCCGAGCGTTAAAAGGGCAACGTGAAGAGTAGCCCCCATCACAGGGATTGGGGGTTGGGGGGGGGGTGTCTGTGCTTGTGGGTAAGATGAGGAGTCTCTGGAGGAGACCAGTTTCCTGTTGGTGGGAAAAGCCCATGGCAAGCTGATGAGCTCTTCATGAGGCAAGTGGAGAGGTCTGATTCCCCACCAAGCCACCTAACGGTTTGACCTTGCTCGTCTTAGTGGGGCTGAAAGGTTTGGGGAAGATATGGCTACCATCCCAATTCCCCCAATGGGTATTTTGTCACAGGAGAACAGTGGCCAGCAGAGCCACATGACAGTGGAGTCTCCATCGGATCATGCTGCCTACTCCTATCAGTACAACAAGTAACAACAGGTAAGGACAGGAGGGGGCATTGGCATCTCTCTCTCTATATATATCTATAGATAAGTCTTCTTCTCCCAGAGATAACTCTGTTCTTTTCATTTTCTTACTGTATTTTTCGGAGTACAAGACGCACCCAGGTTTTGAAGAGGCAATTTTTTAAAAAAAGTAGGTAGGTAGATAGATAGAGGGATAGAGAGGGAGAGAAAGAGAGAGAAATATAGTAGGTAGGTAGGGAGAGAGAGAGAGAGAGGGTAGGTAGGTAGGTAGGGAGATAGGTAGAGAGAGAAATACAGTAAATAGGTAGGTAGGGAGACAGAGTGTGTAGTTAGGTAGGTAGATAAAGGGATAAGGAGAGAGATAGAGAGAGAAATATAGTAGGTAGGTAAGTAGGGAGAGATAATGTGTATAGATAGGTAAGTAGGTAGAGGGATAGAGAGAGAGAAATAGAGAGAGAGAGAGAAATACAGTAGATAGGTAGGGAGAAGGATAGAGAGAGAGAAATAGAGAGAGAGAGAAATACAGTAGATAGGTAGGTAGAGAGAAAGAGAGTAGGTAGGTAGGTAGGTGTTTCCAGGTGTATTTACCTATGTGCTGGAGAAGGAAATCACTGGCCACTTTTGGAACAAATCTTTGTTTCTGCAGGCACAGTACTTGACCAACGTAATTCTCATCAATCACTCTAAGTAAACAGCTTTCCAAATGGGGAAAAAAACCCTTTTTTACACTGTGCAAACCTCCCATAAACGGCCCGTTTTTTGCAAAAATGGGTCCTTTTTTTCAAATAAAAGGCATGAACAGCCTTGGGGGGGCTTGCAGAGTGCTCAATCTCTATTGTACAGCATCCAGTCTTGGCCAGTTGGAAAATGAGATCCAGGGTCCTCCCCTCCCTGTTCTTTACCCTGGAGGGACAAGAAGTGTGGCTTGGAAATTAAACACCCCCCACTCCCTAAAGTCAAAAACCACCCCATGTGATTCATGTAACTGCAGGAAACCAGTTTAGTCTCTAAAAAGAAGGAAAGAGAGTTGTCAAGCAGAAGGCTTGTAGCCGAGGGTTGGGTTCCGGCCGCCATTACTACTGGTTCGGTGGCTGAAAATGTTTGCACACGCCAGACGCGCATTTGCACTTAAAACGGTTTGTGCAGGTGCGCAGCATTAAAAAAGGAATAAAAATGACATTTTTTTCAATGACGATTGTTCTGCGCATGCGCAGAACAGAAAATCAAGATGGCGCTTTTTCCTGCTGCTTAATTTAAAAGAGAATAAAAAGGGGGTTGAGACGCTTCAAGGACAGGGGGGGATGAACTACTCTGTTAACTCCCAAATAAGGAAAAAAGGAAGCCAAGAGGCTAGAGTTGAGTCTCCACTACATGTTCCACAGAGCGTTTCAGGAACGAGCTGGACATTGTTCAAGTGTGTGGTCTTTGTTCCCAGAATTCTTAGCGCTAGCTGTGGTGACTGAGGCATTCTGGGAGCTGAAGTCTCCACCTCTGGAGATCACCTAGGGTTGGTGGAGGCTGTCCCACCTCCCGAGTTCCAAGAATAAAGAAGAATCAAACTTCTCACTGAGATAGGATGCAGAATCTCCTCCTTGTCCCAGGAATAGGCCCAGTTTCTATGTGGGCTTCAGGTTTTGTTTTTTTTTCTATCAGGATCATCAAATTTGAACCTTGGGCACAACCACAAAACTAAGTGAGCAGAAAGTGGAATGTTAATGAGACTAATCAGGATTCTCGCCTTTGCATAGCCTGTCAGTTTGTGACCCAGTGATCTTGAAGGGTAGTTGACCTTCAGGAACAACTGAAGATCTCCTGCTGAACTTTTTGCATATCGGTCTCGTTTGTTCAATGAGACCTAGATTATGTATTGATCTTTAAGGTGTCACAACATTAATTTGTTCTCCCAAGCAGCCAATGTGACTCTCCGCTTGGGATTCTGGGATCAACTCTAGGAATGGCCTTTTCTTTGAAGGAGCTCCAGCTGTGACATTGACATTTCCCTCAGTGAACACTTGAAGGAGGCCAAGGTTCTGTGCCTCAGAGTGGCGTCTCCTTTGTTCACTGCAGGAAACGTGGGGCACAGCTTCCTCCAGCAAGTGTTCAGTGCAAGAGTTGCCCTAATTAATTCGGGACCTAACCATGTCACAGGGGGACACTCAGTGGCTCAGTGGCTAAGACGCTGAGCTTGTCGATCAAAAAGGTCGACGGTTCGAATCCCCTAGTGCCGCGTAACCGAATGAACTCCCGTTACTTGTCCCAGCTTCTGCCAACCTAGCAGTTTGAAAGCATGTAAAATGCAAGTAGAAAAATAGGGACCACCTTTGGTGGGAAGGTGACAGCATTCCATGCGCCTTCGGCGTTTAGTCGTGTCGGCCACATGACCACAGGAACGTCTTCGGACAGTGCTGGCTCTTTGGCTTTGAAATGGAGATGAGCACCACCCTAGAGTTGGGAACGACTAGCACATATGTGTGAGGGGATCCTTTATCTTTGCCTTCAACCACGTCATGCCCCTCCAGCTCAAAGTCCTTCTCCCACATAGGTAAGTGGCTGAAAGTTAAGGCTGAGAAGGTCCTGTGTGCTCAGATAGATCCTTCAAATGCTTCCTAACCTGTTGGACACTAGGGCGGCTACCAGGATCGTGGGAAGAGAGGCTGAAGGAGGAAGGTTTGGGAATGGAACGGGTTCTTTCCTTGCTGATACTACTTTTGTATGCCATGCCCTCTCTCCTCGTAATTCCCTCCATTTTTCGTCCCTCTAGTGCCACCGAGCAGCTCAACTCTGAGCAATCACTTCGAGGGAGACAACGTGTTGTTGGTTTTTTTTTCTTCTTTTTTTGTTAAAATTTTGTGCTGCGTTTAGAAGATGTCGGAACCATTTTTGTTTCTTTTTTTTCTTCTTCTTTTTCTTTTTGGCAAAGAAAAAGGTTGTTTTGTTTTTTTAAACAAGGAAATAACCGCAATAGACTTTTGTCACCGAGGAACCAAAGGAGGTTAGAATGGGGGTACAAAAAAAAAATACCCCCAACCCTTAGATGTACAGATGGACTAAGGACTATTTTAATACGAGAACATTTGTGCGTGTATGTTTGCGTGTGTGCGTGCGTGTGTGCGTGCGTGTTTATTTTCTTGATAACAGCAAAGTCAAACGCTTTGGATGCCCCAGGATTTCTCCAGAGAAGAAAATGAATTTTCCCCTGCTTCCCCCTTCTTTTGGAAAGTTGGTTCGGTACCTCTGTGGGAGGAAGGTTTTTTGGTTTTTTTTGCTCCTTTGAATTCATTTTGTTTTCTTTGGTCATGTAAAAGATTTTTTAAAGGACAAATATGCAAAAGTGTTTGAATATTTTTTTTTGTTGTTGTTTTATAAGGAAAAAAAAATGCTCTGAAAAGCCCCCACCTCGCAGCTGTAGGATAAAAAAAATCAGTGCGGAATTCTTTTTTTTTTTCTTTCTTCTTCTTCTTCTTCCTCTTTTTCTTCCTTGGGGTGGGAGCGGGGAGGGAATTTTGCTTTGAAAGGATTATTTTATTATTTCCAGAGGGTATTTTTTTTCTAAAAAAGACAAATTTACAAAAAAATAAAAAAGAGGAAATTTACAAAAAAAAAAATTCAGAAAAAAAGGAAATCTTAAAAAAAAAATGTTGAACTTTTGGCGGCAGCAAAGAGGGGTTTGCTTAATGCTTGTCAAGTTGGAATGAAATGATGCGGCTGGAGGCATCGGATGAACTTAATCCTGTTTTTTTTCTTCGTTTTTTGGCATCAATTTTGCCTCAGCAGAGAGAGAGAGAAAAACAGAGTTTGCGCCAGACCTCAATTTCTGCCCTCTGTCCAATTGGACTGTTTTTTGCTGGATGTTTTGGACTCTGATTTGAGCTTCTGTGCAGACCTGTCTTTGCTTCCATGGGGAGGCTTCCCCATCCCCCTTCCTCCTCGCCTGCCCCGTCCTGCCCTGGACCAGGGGAACAATAAACGGACTAAGGAATCTGCCGCCAGTGATGCGTCGTCACCTCTGGACTCTCGGACGTTGAATGGACACGTTGCCAGCAGCAGTGCTTCGCCCCGTCCCCCCATCCCCGGGATACACAAACACACACACACTCTCACACGCACACACACAGACACACACACACACAGTGCCTTCTGCTGCCTGTGGTCCGGACTGTGCTGCCGTAAGCCCCTCACCCCCTTCCGCCCCCCCCCCCATCCTCCCCAGTTCCTGCATGCCTGCCAAGCCTAGGTCCACAGTGCGTCCATTTTCTCTCGACCAACTCAGCTGGGAGCAGGCGCTTCTCCTTCCGCGACTGGTGGGACTGCAGGAAGCCCGTCCCGATGGCCGTGAACCAAGCAACCAAGGAGTATCGAGCACCTTGCAGGGGTTGTGCCAGCTCCCCGCTCCCCACCCTCCCCTCCGGAGACCCTAGTTACTATGCACGTTATCCCTGCCTCCCACCCTCCCCCAGCCCTTGATTGCTGGCTGCGCCCTAAGATTTGCAATAGGAGGAGACTATGTGCAATAATTCAGCCTTTCCTACCTTGTGTTTCCCTGCAGAGCCTCCTGAAGTGCTTTAGACACCTCTGCATGTTCCCCTCCCCCTCCCCCAAACCAGATGGTGCTAAAAGTCATCCTCTCTTCCACCATAAAGTCACCCCCCCCCAGCCCAGCCCAGCTGGCATGTAGCTGATCCCTGTTCCATCCTGTTCCGATGATGTTTGCTTCCCCCCCCCGCCCCACACACACCGTGGGCTGCGATCACTTTGTCCCCCTCTCCTCCCCTTCCCCTACCCCCCCCCCCCCATCCTCCCTGCTGGGCCCTTCCTTTGAAGAAATGGCTCTTATGCAGCTGACAATCAGGAAGGAGCAATGGCGGAGGCCATACGGGTGTCATGTCACGTGAGTCTAGGAAAGCAAGAGTTGCGTGTGCATGTGGTCCCTCTCTGTCTTGGTTTGTGTGCGTACCATCCATGTCTTTGGGAGGGAGTGGAGAGAGAGGAGGTGTGGCCTTGGAGGAGGTGGCCTAAATATATCTATCGAGTGTCCTTGTAGACTCGGGCGTGGCTCAGGATCCTTTGGCCGTCTTGGCCGTTTTGTGAAAGCATGGTCCCCAACCCCGCGAAGAGCAGGTGGACTTCCTGTCGGAGATTTGGGGAGGGTTGAGTTCGCCCCACCCTCGTAGTCCTTCAGCCAGACTAGTTTAGATCCCTTCCCTCATTGCTCGTGACGAGCGGTGACCCAAAGACACGGCCGTGATGCCCCCCACCCCCCCAGAACAGAGAGGCAAGACCGACAATGCAGGCGCCCAGTGGATCCAAAGGCTGGCTATGTTTGGTGCCCCCTTTTCTCCAGCCTGGCCAGACCCTCCCCCCCCCCCCCCCCGGTTGGCCTAACCCCCCCCCCCCCCCCCAATCCCCCTCGTGCTGAGAGAAACTGAAGTGCCTTTTTTTGGGGCATGCAAGCTTGCCTTCATCTTTATGTTACGTCACCTTTGATGGGCCCTCATCTATGGCCAAATAGCGTTCTGCAGGGTCAGGTCCCCAAAATGGGTTGGGGTGACTAGTTAGAGAAACAAGTAAAAATAAAAATAAAAATACAGTAACTGAGATTCTGGTTCCAACTGACTCGGAGTACTTGGGAGGCAAAGGCAGAGGAGCACTCAGTCTCTGCAGCAGGGGTCTCCAACCTTTGCAACTTTAAGTCTGAAGGACTTCAGCTCCCAGAATTCTCCAGCCAGCAAAGGTGGCTGGAGAAGTCTGGGAGCTGAAGTCCTTCAGACTTAAAGTTGCAAAGGTTGGAGACCCCTGCTCTGCAGGACGAGTAAAGGAACTTCCCAGTGAGGTTGGAGATTGATACCCACCCACCCACCCTTCCCTCTCGTGATTTGCCTGCAGAGCTCACAGGCCAAACTTTGAAATTCCTTGCACCTGCACCCAGAGTAAATGGATTCTGCTTGAGAAATTGGTTCTGGGTCTGCTCCAAATACGGGCTGCAACCTCAGATTACATCGGGGTACACCTGGTCCTTAACAGGCCATTCTCCTGCCTTCCCCCACCCACCCAATTGTTTTTTTTTAAAGCAACTTTTAGAAAGGTTATAGCAGATACCCTCGATGATGCCCTGTGTTTTCGCTTTAATCCCCAATGACCCTTTCGTATGCATTCCAGGTGGGTTAAAGCACAGCTCCACATCTGGAAGACACCAAGCTGAGGAAAGGTGTCCTATGAAATGTGCTTGGGGAGAAAGTTGTAGAAAGGAACGCCCTCCCCTCTTGTTTTGATAGGATTCGTGCTGTCAAATTTCTTGCTGGGTTAGGATTCATAATTGCTTGTCCAAATCCGCTACAAGATCTTGCTCAAACAATGAACAGTCAGTGGTTAATGAAACCCATGGTTTTTTTTATTAACCCCTTTTTAAAAAGGGGTGGGTGGGGATGTTGTCCACGGGATCCTTAAATTTGATTCCCCCAAATTGATGTGTTTACAATTAAGATTCTTCTGGCTTGTGTTGATAATCTTCAGTCACCTCCAAGCACTCCTTCCCCTGCCTATTTTAGATTGGAGTGGGAAATATGCTCGATATTTAGGCATTTGATGATGGCAACTGATAGGTTTATTCAACCCCTGGATTAAAATTTAGTCTGTGCTTGCAGAGACTAAAGAGTCTCTTTAGAGTGAGGCCCTTTTTAAATGTTCCAGTAATCAAAGTAAAATTAAAAACTCCCTTTGGCTAGACTCTAACTCAGAAACCTGTTAGAAAATAAACACCAAGACCATGTTATGTTGCCTTTAGTGTAAATTTGAAGCAGGTAATGAAAATGTGAGCTTGCTTTCCAGCCCTGTCATAGCTTAGACCAGGGGTGGGCAAACTTTGCAACTTTAAGTCTGAAGGACTTCAGCTTCCAGACTTCTCCAGCCAGCAAAGCTGGCTGGAGAAGTCTGGGAGCTGAAGTCCTTCAGACTTAAAGTTGCAAAGTTTGCCCACCCCTGGCTTAGACATTCAGGTATAAGCATTAAAATCAGGGTCACCGTTTTCTTAAGGCAGTAGGAACAGCATTGACATTAATTAAATTATTTATTAGAATCATTGATTAATTTAATAAAGTAAATAAAATTAGCAAATCCTGATATCAGGACTTTAAAACAGATAAATGCCCAAAACTTTGGCTTGGTTTGGCCTTGCCTTCAAGCTGTAGAATAGAGCAGTAAAGGATGGGGATTTGAACCCAAGCTAATTTGGGAGATCAAAGAGGTTATACTTAACTAGCTACCAGGTTTATTTTACTGCTTATATGAAATGAGGAGTATCCTAGCTTCCTAAATTTTGTCTCTTCTCTCTAGCATTGAGTTGTTTTTTTTTTAAGTGAAGAAATCCAGGATACAACTCTGTAAAATTTAATTATGATTAAGAGAGCAGTCCTTGCCAAGAAGGAAATCCCCATAAATTCAAGAAATTAAGTTTTTACTAAATGTGCACATCCCTGTGTTTTGTAGCCGTAGTGAAACCTCAAAACCCCGTGTGGCTAGTGAGTGGGGAAATGTTCAGGGTGAATGGGGATTTGTAGACCCAATATTTCTCTCCCATCTCTAGTGCAATGCTAACCTGACCTTCATTGAGGGATGCTGGGATGCTTATCCGTGCACAGAAATGTATGTCTGCATTGAAAGCCCCCAAATGGCTCTGTAAAAACGCAAGTGCCAGATCAAGATCTGCTCTGGAAACGGGTGTTCCTCCTTCCAGCGTACCTGACCTGCCCCGATTGCTTTTCCGATCCGTGCTTTTGGTATTCGGCTGCCATTAGATAATACAATACAATACAATAGCAGAGTTGGAAGGGACCTTGTAGGTCTTCTAGTCCAACCCCCTGCGAGGGCAGGAACCTTATACCATTTCAGACAAATGGCTAACTAACATCTTCCCAAAGACTTCCAGGGTTGGGGCATTCACAAGTTCTGGAGGCAAGCTGTTCCAGAGGTTAATTGTTCTAACTGTCAGGAAATTTCCCCTTAGTTCTAAGTTGCTTCTCTCCTTGATAAGTTTCCACCCATTGCTTCTTGTCCTGCCCCCAGGTGCCTTGGAGAATAGCTTGACTCCCTCTTCTTTGTGGCACCCTCTGAGATATCGGAACACTGCTATCATGTCTAGCATATCCTAAGCAAGTCCCCACCCATGAAGAGCATGCAGCTTTCCTCTGTGTTGGCTGTCCTTTTGACAGCATTTGTCCCAGTCCGGGGCACATGATCTGTTTATTTAAAAAAAAAAAAAATCCCATCTCTACCTTTATGATGATGCTTAATGGATCCATAAACGTTTGCGGCAAAGCGCTAAATGCATGTTTGCCAGCAAGGGGACCACCCACTTGTGGTCTAGTCTAGATGTGTCCTGCTCACATGATCTTGAAACCCATAAAACAGGATCACAGCGCACCCACTTCTCCAAACTGCAGGGTTCATTTCTAAACAAAAGGCCTCAAGACTCCCTGCCTTATTATCCTCCCCCCCCCCCCCCAATGTCTGAAAGCTGGTTCTTCTGAAGTGTTGATGGATCTTCCTCTTTTAGAACCAGAGATTGGGGTTGGCTCACTGTTGGCCATCTTGGATGTGGACGAGGAGGTAGCATTTGGCAGAACCAAAGTCCGGGCTATTGGATGGGGGAAATTGCAGAGAGCAGGGTTTCAAACCTAATTCTACTAGGTGGCCTTCGAGGATGGGTGCTGGGTTACGAATAGAAGCAGACTCAGCGTGGTGTACCAAATGCGACTCCCTAGGCATCTTAAGCGATCACACGGCGTAGTAGAAACGAAAGTAGACCTGAATCTACAGTAGAGTTTCCACCAAGGAATCGCCATCCAAAGGCATTGAGGCTGTTGGGACAGTGGCAAAAGAGAGGTGGAGACCGAGTAGTAGCAGTGGCCGGTGTGCGGTGTGCATGCCAAGGCAGAGATTGCTAAGAGTGTAGGAAAGAGGACAGCTGGAGATCAAAAATGTTTTGGAGGAAGTCCGCTGTGTGGAAGATTGAAGACGATCCAAGCTAGAGATGGATGGATGGAAGAGTGAATGTAAGCTGCTAGAAGAGAAATAACACGTGCAGACAGGGATGCCATCTTTTTCCCACGCGTTTTGCCCCTGCCAAGATTCCTTTTAAGCCTCGTCTCTATTCTTATTCTTCTTCCTGAAGCCCTGCCTCCTGACCCTCTCACCCAAAGTAGACGTTAGGTTTGTGCAACACTCTGGCTCTGGATCCAAGAAGGTCCTTTGGAATGCAAGAGTGCAGAGACACAGCATCTCTCTGCGACTCTTTAAAGCAGCTGGGTTTTTGTTCGTGTTTTAATCTAGGAACCCATGGCGGCTGAGGAGGGCGAGTGTGTTACCCCAGGCAAAGATGCAGGGAATTCAAAGAGTTGCCGAGAGGTGCTATTTGCACGCTCGAGATGCTCCTGTGCAATCTTACTTAAGAGACGTGCGTTGGGGCAGTAACATTTTATTATTTTAAGTTTATTCCACTGTATCCGTTCAGAACAGAAGCCTAGTGGGTGACGGAAAAAAAACGCTAGGCTCTCCTTTCATCCTCGGTAAGGCTGCAGAGAGGACTTGGGAGAACAGCCTCCCTGCTTCCAGCCCCATCTCACGCGGTGTCCGCTGAAAGCTTGCAGGAATGGCTCCAGCTTCCTGGCAGACTGCAAGTCAGGTCCACGGCTCTAACCCACCTGCGGGATGGGAAGATCCCTGTTAAGGATGCTTTCCCACATCTCACCATCCCTTGCTTAAACCATAATATGGAAGCCTGCATGCTTTGTGCAGGGACCAAACACAAGCAGCTGGGACCTTTGGAGCCCACACCTCTGAGCTGCTGGGTTTTGTTTTTTTTTCTCTTGTGCCTTGATTTCCCCTGTCCCATTCTTGACAGCGGGGGGGAACCAGTCCCTGCACTTTATAAATGCCCAGTCCTTTCTCCGTGTCCGTTTTCAAAAAGCAAGGATGCTGTAGTCTTATCCTTCCTTTCTACCTGGCTGCTGCTCTTTATTCCAGCTCCCCTCCCGATCACCAGCCTTCACCCCCATCTTTCCACCCACCTCACCGGAGGAGAATGCAGCAGGCTGCCTCCAAGAGCTATTAGACCAGCCTCTCGCCTCTTACATCCATTTCCAATGCGGATAGTTTAGAAAGCAAGCACCCACCCACCCACCCTTGAATTCTTTAGCTGTACCATGCTGGCGTTGAACCCTGCACTCCTTGGAAGTTGGTGGTGTAGCGGGTTGGGGTGGGGGGTGAAGAGAGAGAGAGAGAGAGGAAACCCGGTTCAGAACTTCCCTTCATTTCTACGCTCATCAATTCCAGTTTCCATCCTTCTTAGCTACACATCTACCTCACATGCACTCGCAGTTCATTTGTATACCCAGAACCGGCAAGCTGCACCTTCTCCAAGGGATAACGTTCCCCACCTCATCCTTAAAAAGAGAAAACCCTTGAGGCTCCTCTGCTTTTGGGAAGGGGTGGGGGGAGGGAGAGAGAGAGAGAGAAGAAAAAGTGTTGGTTTGAATGGAAAAAAGGAGAGGTCCCCCGTGTTGCTGCTAATTAATACAGTTTTATGTTCAATGTACTCGTTTTTTGCTTTGCTTTTCTAATCTTCCTTGTAAAATGTATTAGTTTTTTTTTTTTTTTTTAAATGGTTTTGTCTAGAGAAGCCCCCCCTTTTTTGGGGGGGTGGCTCTGTTGTGAGAACCCAACTGGACAAGAGTTGACAAGACCACGGAGTTGCTTCCCTCTTTCTCTCCCCGTTTTTTTGCCCCCAGCCCCATCTCTTGAGCTCCAGGCTTTGCTGGGGGCTTCACTGCTCGCACCACCGGAGGAGATGAAGGGAGACGCCAGAATGACAGAGTTTGGTTTTAGAACAGGGAATGGTGGCGAATGTTTCCTTGCCAAAAGCAAGACATTGCCCAGTTTGGGAAGGATTGAGGCATAGAAGAGGCTGCTTTTCCTCCCTAAGAGTTTTGACTGTAGCCGAGTACAGTATTCGCAAGGCTTTGCTTTCAACAACAGAGAGGGAATCCTTGCCACACTTTCTAAACCACCAACACCTGGTTCTCCTGTGAAAACCACCAGGAGGTCAAATGCAGGCAATAAAAACCCAGCCAGACCCTTAACGGAAAGACTTTTGAGCAAGGACTTTCATCATCTGTAAAAAATTGTATGAATAGTACGGCTTTGGAGATGATTAAGAAAGAGGTGTGGGGCGGGGGAGAGTAAGGATATATGTAGTGCTACTATACTGTTAAAACTTTTCCAAAGATCAAACTCTGGTTCATTGTAAAGATGAAGTTATGTGGATCCTTGGTTTGGCCCAGGATGGCTGAGCTAGAGCCCCCCCCCCCCCAAAAATAAAATAAAAAAAAGGATGTCATGCTTGATACAAACTTGTTCCCAGTAAGAGCTGTATAATGGTAGCCCACGTAACCCGGGAAGCCCTGTCCCCCGTCAGCTCTTCACACCCCCCCACCCCCACACCCCAAAAAGCAAGCATGCAAGACGGCACGCAGTCGGAGAGAGGATGGGCTTCAGCCATTCCAAATCGACTGTAGTTAACCAGAAGTTGTTAACCCGGCCAATTATAATCCCAGGACCCTTGGTGCTATGATTTCCTGCTTCCATTTTTTTTTGCTGCACACTCTGGGTCTTCTAGAGCAGGGGTCCCCAACCTTTGCAACTTTAAGTCTGAAGGACTTCGGCTCCCAGAATTCTCCAGCCAGCAAATCCCCTCCTTCTAGGAGCAGAAACTGGCCGAGGGCCAAACGGCAGGGCCCTCCTTGTAGTGCAGGGGTCCCCAACCTTTGC
This sequence comes from Rhabdophis nuchalis, assembly GCA_039707465.1. NCBI lineage: Eukaryota > Metazoa > Chordata > Lepidosauria > Squamata > Natricidae > Rhabdophis > Rhabdophis nuchalis. The sequence continues at coordinate 169,535,009 of CM077646.1, forward strand.
AACTTTAAGTCTGAAGGACTTCAGCTCCCAGAATTCTCCAGCCAGCAAAGCTGGCTGGAGAATTCTAGGAGCTGAAGTCCTTCAGACTTAAAGTTGCAAAGGTTGGGGACCCCTGTTCTAGAGGTGGGGCCCCTAAACAGAACAGTGAGCAGCTGTCTCTGGGAGGGGCCATAGGTAGGGCAGAAGAGGCGATGGTTGTTTTCCCCCCCACTCTTTCTTTTCTTCCAAACTTACCATGCGGGTGATGATTTGAAACTCTTGTGACTTTAAAAAAAAAAAAAAAAAGTAATGAAATCAGAACAAGCCCCCCTCCCTTTCCCTCCCCCCTCACTTTTTGACTTATTGCTGTGGAATAAATGTGTATGGTTGCGGACTCTTTCGTGTTCTTCCATAGTCTTCCCATCCCCTAGCAGGAAGGGCCTGTGCGGATGAGCTTAAACTGGGATCTCTCCCGATTCAATGCAACAAGGTTCAACCTAACTTTGTCTTGAACAAATCTGGAGCTTGTCTGCACTTTCCTCTGGAGCAATATGCCCTTAACCTGGGGGTTGTGATGGTTGCACTGATGCCTTGCCCTATAGCAAATTGCCCTTAAAACAAATAGCAATAGGCATCCACACCCTACGCAACGTCCTTCTCATGCTGGATCATGGCTATAACAAAGCTACAGGCTATATTTCATGTGCTTCGGTGTATTTGTATTTTTTCATGACTTGGGAACAAGTTAGCTAAATGTTTGCTTTAAGGGGACAAAAAAAACATGTCATGGATGTAAAAAAAAATGTATTTTGTTAAAACCCATTTGGCAGTCAACCCAACTGAGGATGGAACCTTGTTTGCCTTTATCCCATTTCTTACTCAAGACCTTCAGAAGTCCCATTTTGAAGGTACTGGAATTCTTAAAGGCTTCCATTTGCCACAAACCCGAGGAAAGTTCCTGCCCATCTCTCCATTCATTGTACTGACTAGTTTTATTTATATACTTAGGGACTATTTGTACAGGTTTTTTTAATTGAGAAGTTTCTATTGTTTTGTATCCTCCATGCTACATACCGCCAGGCCTGTTTCTCTCTCTCTCTCTCTCTTTCTCTCTCTCTCTCTCTTTCTCTCTTTCTCAACCCTGTACAATTGCCCCCTCTGTGGAGCTCTGACTGGTCTCATTTTGAACAAATTTTTGTTTTGAAATAAAAGATGGAAAAAAGAAAAGTGCCATGCCTCTGTTTTTTCAAGGTTCACTTTAAGAGGGGATTTACACCGGATGACCCTCAAGTTAATAGTGGGATTCATACAAGAGCAATTGCCAAGATGTAAGAGAGTATTTGTTAACAACAGCTTATATAACAGGTTATATTCGAGAAAAATCCTTTTGCATCCACGGAAGTTTGTCAGCCGCTTTCTATGAATTGAAAAAAACAGGACAACTTCTGGCACAGCTTGCCACTGCTGGGCTTCCGTCAGCTGTGGAGTTACAGGAATAACTGGTTAATTCTCCAGGCTGGAAATTGGGACGCTGTTGGTTCTAGTCCCGCCTTTGGCACGAAAGCGGCTGGGTGACATGAGCCAGCCAGTCTCTCAGCCTTGGGAAGGAGGCCCTGACAAACCACTTCCGAAAAACCTTGCCAAGACTACTGCAAGGACTTGTCCAGACAGTTGCTGGGAGTCAACACAGGCTCAAAGGCACACACAATCCTACACCCTGTTCACAAGGAAGATTGAAGAGCTGTGATTGAAGACCTGTGCAAAAGGATGCCGGCTACCGAATGGAGCTCGGGGGCCCTTGTTCTTTAAGCCAGGGGGCTAAGCAAAAGCCACTCACAGCAGCAGGAGATCCCGAAGCCAAGCCCCAAAGCCAGAAGCACTCAGGTGTGAAGAACACACTGCCCCCTAACAGCCTGTGAAGTAAAATCAGGTACCACCTTAAAGCCAAAGGCTCCTGTTTACTAGTGACCAAAAACAAAAACCAATTTCTGCACCCTAGACCAGTGATGGCTAGCCTTTTTGGGCTCGCGTGCCAAAAGCAGGGGGAGTGCAGAGGGATCGTGCGTGGGCGTGCCACACCCATATGTGTGTGACCCCCTGCTTTTGGTGCACTTTTTTCGCCCTCTCCAGGCTCCAGAGGCTTTCTAGGAGCCTGGGGAGGGTGAAAACAGCCTCCCCCCCCCCACCTCCAGAGGCTTCAGGAGCTTCCCTCCAGAGGATGAAAAACGGCCTCAAAGGAAGGCCTAAATCAGCTGGCCAGCGCACACATGCGCCCTTGAGCTGACAGGGCAACGCCTCGCGTGCCCTAAGAAATGGTTCCGCGTGCCACCTGTGGCACCCGTGCCATAGGTTCGCCATCACTGCCCTAGACCATTGCATTGTGCATGGACTTAATTTCCAGCCGAATCAAACCTTTATTAATGTACTCCTCTGTATATAACTCAAGAGCTACGAAAACATGTCAAATTGCTTACTGTATGAAGAATATGGATAAGGAAACCTCATAGGAATATCTCAGGTGCTCAAGTAGTTCCTTTATCCTTTCAGGCCAAATGGAAGTACTTTGCCCCAGGCAAATTATAGACTTGATGGTGCAAAGGAGGTGTGTGGTAAGCACCATTTTAAGGGGAAAGAACAGCTCTGTTTTTGGAGCTCTTTTTGCAGCTATCAGCTCTCTGTTCAAAGTCAGCAGGCCATTAAGTATCTGCGGTGGGGAGGGATGCTAGTATAGGAGATCTTTCCCTTGCTGGCAACTCTCCAAAGGTTTCCTATAAGCCACACTAATTGGAAATAAAATGGTAAGACGGGGAGACTGTTACTCTGGGAGGGCTTTTTCCTGCAGGATAAAATCAATCCATTTAACTATTTGGGGTGAAAATAATGTTTCTCAGAGTAGAACCACCATTGTTAAATCTGATTTCTTTGTCAGAGGTTGCGTGATTCAGCTTCTGCTAAGGAGAAAAGTCAGTGAGCCTGTTCTGCAGGCGAAAGGAAATGGCCCACAAAAAGGGAACTTTTGACAAGAGAATTTTTATCCCAGGTTGGGGGAGGTCAGATAGCAACATGAGGTGTGAGGGAATATCTTACTTCCCTTACGCAAGGCCGGATTTCCAGTTTTGGATTTGCTGGCTTGGAAGCCAGGGGACTGGGAGTTCTAGTCCTGCCTTAAGCACAAAGCCAGCTGGGTGATTTTGGGCCAATTCCTCTCTCTTAGCCCTGGGAAGGAGACGGGGCAAGGTATCCCAAACAATGTGCTTAGACCAGGGGTGTGCAAACTTTGCAACTTTAAGTCTGAAGTCCTTCAGACTTAAAGTTGCAAAGTTTGCACACCCCTGGCTTAGACCCTGAAAGCTAGTCCACCATCTGGGAAGCATTTATGAGAAAAAGCTCATATCTGAACTTTTCTTGACAAACTCTTACAATAAAAATGTTTTTAAACATACCCCATTAAATAGAATCATCCTCAGAATAAAAGGACAAAAAAAAAAGCTAAAGGTAGTGCCAGTAACCCCTTATAACAGTGGTAGTCAACCTGGTCCCTACCGCCCACTAGTGGGCGTTCCAGCTTTCATGGTGGGCCGTAGGGGTTTTGTCCAATACTGAAGCACTTTTCTTTAATTTAATTGACTTCCCTACTTTATAAATCACCATTACTGTGGAACTGGTGGGCGGTTAGAAAATTTTACTACTAAGAGAGATACAAAAGTAGGCGGTAGGTATAAAAAGGTTGACTACCCCTGCCTTATAAGGTCAGGTTCCAGTCCTGAATCTTTCCAGTCACTTTAGAGCCCACTATCGTACTATCGTACACAGCTTTGCTTGTTGACTCGCCTGGTACTGATTCTACACACAAAAAATGAGATTTAATGGGATGTTTAAACAGCCATAGCTCCACCTGAAATTTTCTCTTGTGGGAGCAGTAGCATGCGTGTGAGAACATGTCCACAATCGCAGCCTGAAATTTTGCAATGGTAGCGAGCAAACCAGTGTGAGCTGTGTGCAGCCACACACAGGATTTAGCTCTTGCCAATCTTAAAACTGCAGATTTTATTTTGGGGTGGGTGGGGAGGGGACTTATTTTTAGCACCTTTAATTGGCAATGCAAACTCTGAAGGATGAAGACAAAATTTGATGAAGTTGGAGAATCTAGAATATAGGACTGGATTTAAGTGCTTAGAGAGAAATTCATTTGTCTCCAAATTAAGAGTCACTCATGTTCTTCCCCCAAATCTTTCAACAAAGTTGTAGGGAACAGGGCCAACTCATCCCCAAGCATTCAAAATGAGCAACGTTTGCTATTTACATACATTTGTTCCAGGCAGCTACATCATCATCGTGAGATGAAGGGCTACAGTTCTGATGCCAGTTCTGTAGTTCATGCTACAGTTTTGATATCATTGAGAACAGGTGGATTAGTGCAGGCCCTGAGGTTGCCTCTGGCCAGGCTACAGAGATTCAAGGCCGGAAAAGTAGAAAATGAGAATTGTGAATCTTTACACATTCCTAGAATGGAATGCAGGAGAAATGTGCCTTAAAGACTAAGCCCTAAAATAGAATTTAGACTACGCAAAAAGTGTTGAAATTGCTCTTGAACTCAAAAACTTGCAGAAGTCTTGCAGGCCATTTTGAATTCAAAACATATTTTGGGGCTGTGGAAAATTGAAATATTTTATGCACCATAAAACCAGGGGAAACATGAAATAGTCTGAACTGTCTTCATTCCTCTGTTCTGTATCCATGCTTGCCCACTGCACTCCCCGCTCAAGCAAACCAAGAGCAGTTCCTGCCCAGTCCTCACTTGGGCAGCAAAATGTATTTAGCTCACTTGATGCTTGATAACTGCCAGGGTGCCTGAGAAGCTTCTTCAAGGTAAGTGCATGCCAGACCCAGCTCCCTTCTCCACTGCTCAGGAGGGAAGAGATGGAAGGTCAGGCTGATCTTCTTCGTTTCAACTCAAAAGGCAGGAAGGCAGAAGAACAAACCAGAAGTTAACTGCAAAGATGACGCTTCTTTTTGAGACGAATGTACGAAAGCCTAGTTTAAAACCAATTATATTTACTAGAATTTTTAAAAAAAAAATATTTCTTGGGCCCCTGCAATTTCGCCAGGCACGAGTTATGAATTTATCAAGCATTCGCTTCAACTTTTAACAGCTTTTCAAAAACAACATGCTGAAGTCTTGCCAGGATTGAACCCGCATCCAATTGGCCTAGCTGTCTTTTAACTGGCCCCAGGGTGCACGGCATAAGGGCAGAGGAGGGGAGGATCAAGCGGATGCCCCCCCCGCCCCCAAGCAGGGATGATCAGAGAGAAAAGACAACATTCTCAGGCGATTTCTTCTCTATCAAACATTGGGTTGTTTTTGTTTATTCTTTGAAACTTGACAAGCACTCTAACATCTGTACTTGTGGAAACATCACAAGGAAACAAACAAGAATTCTAGACTTTTTTCTTCCTTTTAAACCTTATTAAAAATGAGGTTGGTCCTAAAAATATAGAAAGAAATCAATTTAAATTCACAAAAAACTGTACATTATCAAAAATTCACTAAAACAAACACATTTGGTTATTTCATATAAAAAAGTTTGATTCCCCCCTCCCCTTCCTGCTGTTCAGAACATCTCACAGGATGATGGGTTAGTTGGTTCCTTTCCAATACCAAATTAAGATGAAAGGGGAAGAAAAAGCCAGTGGTTGAATGATAAGGCCAATTCTAGTTGCAATTCTTAAATTAAATTCCAAAAACCATGTAACTTTCAATAAACAAGTTCTTTTTTTTTTTTTTAATAAACTGATTGAAAAGACCATATCCCTTAATGACGATCAAGATTAGGTCAAACCTGGATTCCTTCTTTTAAGGAGTGTGAGGCTTTGAATCTATAAATCTAATGTTTCTATAACAAAAAAGAAACCCCAAAACCAAAACCATGAAACTCTAAATTAAAAACCAGAAAATTAACACCTCCAACTCTAGAGTTCTCTCGTGACTGATGGAAAAAACCTACCCCAAATGATTCAGGGGGGGAAAAAAATTACTAAAAACCCACCAAAAGAAGTTTTGTTACAGCACATTTAGATAAAATATAAATATTTATGCATAATATAAAGTCAGCTTCAAATAGACTTCAACTCTACCTCTTTATTTTTTAAAAGCCAAAAAACAAACACAAAACAAAAAAAATCCCCAAATTTAAAATAAAATAAAGATTGAGGTTATTTGATATAAAAAGGCTACGTTTCTGTTGAAAACAATCGGGTGGGAAAGTGAGGCTGGGGTGGAGGAAGCACAGTAAGGGAGGTTTCCGTCTCCAGGTTTACATCACCTGTGGGTTACATTATACTTACATCAGTGCTCTGGCAATTGGATTGGTTGACGCGCATTGAGGCGAAAACACCCACACACGTGCACTCACACTCACACACACGCGCGCAAACACTCACACATACCCTCATGTCACTCCGATGTAGCACAGGTGGATATCGGGGAGAAAGCCATCTCCTAATAGGACCCTGCCAGCCGAGTGTCTGCCCCAAGTGATACCCGTAATTATAATGGTTTGAGGAGCCAGGCTGGATATGAAAGCAGCAAGGGAGGAAAGGTGTGGGGTGGGGTGGGGTGGGGGGTGGCTTTCTAACGCCTCTGATCCACCGGAAGCCGCGGAAGGGAAATGGAAGAACCAAGTTGTTTCCTCTGAACAGTCAACCTATGCCTTCTGGAGGGGGCATCGGAATAGGGCTTGCCCCAATCCCCTCCTTCTAGGAGCAGAAACTGGCCGAGGGCCAAACGGCAGGGCCCTCCTTGTAGTGCAGGGGTCCCCAACCTTTGCAACTTTAAGTCTGAAGGACTTCAGCTCCCAGACTTCTCCAGCCAGCTTTGCTGGCTGGAGAATTCTGGGAGCTGAAGTCCTTCAGACTTAAAGTTGCAAAGGTTGGGGACCCCTGTTGTAGTGTGCTTGGGCGATGGGTTTCTCCCAGTCTGCAGCTCCTGAACAGAGCCCAGGCCAGGGAACAGCTTCTCTGGCAACTCTCGCATTCGGTGGGGGATGTGATCTCCTGGGCCATGTTGGAACACGGGTTGCAAACCTATCGTCAGGGAATGACTGAGAGAGAGAGAAAGAGAGGTTACGCTGGGACTGAACAAGAATTGGCCAATTTATCTTGCCTTTTGTTCAATAAAAGTTCTTTTACTGGGACAGGTTTTTTTTTTAATTTAATTAAGGACCAACCAGCCAACTGACGAATGCACTGGCACGCATGTGTGTACACACACACACACACACATGTACATTACACAGGCACGGAAGGAGATGGAGCCTTTGTTGTGACCACAATCTACTTCTTGCTTCAATAAGGGACAAACAAGGGAGGGAATGACTTAAGAGATTGGCTTCAACCACTATTTGAGTCTGGCAAGTCTCTAGCACCAGACACTCAAGTGCACAGGGACAAAGGACAAACTGGCAACAAAGGATGTGCAGGGAAACTGTTGTGGTTGGAACTAAATCAAATTTTTGCTTCCTCCTTTCAAAACATTCAAAACAATGTTCAAATATAGAGCAGGTTAAAATATTCACACGTGGTATGTGTATAAATTAAATACTATATAGAAAATGTAGACCAAAAAGAGAAGGAAACATGTATGAACAGGTCTGGATCTTTAAACAAGTCAGCTATGGATATTACACAAAGATGTCCAGCTGAGCACGACTCCTTTTCCAATTCTTCTGCTTCCCGTTTAAAGGCATGAAGCAATAACTTCTATCCCACATCATGACAACTTGCCTTATAACTTGCCTTATAATCCAAAGCTGCATTTAGGCTAAGTCTTAGCTTTGATAATCAAAGAAGGCTGCACTTTATCTCCACATATGTTAAAATATGGTGAGGAAATAGAAACCTAACGTCGAAGGAAACAGTGACAATCCTCTATCGTCTTGTTGAGGTCCAGATAGCTACTGAAGAATGAAAGGATGGTGTCCCTCCCATTGCAATGGAGACAATCTCACAACTTTCTCAGAAGGGAAGCAACCTTACAATAAATTATGGTAGCCACATGCCAAGGCAGGAAACAAACAGCCCTGCCACACGTACACACTGATGGCAGATCAAGCTTTGTAGACGGAAGCTATCCCTGAGGAATAACACTGGGGCGGAGTTGGATGGGGAGAGCTGTGGACATTCAAATAAGGATGAGATCCCATAGGATGACCTTCAGAAGAACTGGCATCGACCATCCAAAAACCAGTTCCTCTAAGGATGCTGACCGGAGCAGCCCAATTTTGCAAGCCTGTGTACTTTGGTCCCCCATAGCCCCAGTTAGTCATTCCAGCATATCGCCCACTATTGGAGGGGAAATGAACTGTATGAACATTAGACAGAGGGACTTTGGTTTATAGCAAGGGTCTGCAAAGTTTGCTCTTTTAAGACTGGTGAACTTCAACTCCCAGAATGGGGAATTCTGGGAGTTGAAGTCCAGCAGTCTTAAAAGAGCAAACTTTGCAGACCCCTGGTCTAGTAATTTCATTGACTGCCCCTGTGGAGAGGTCAGGAGAGGGAAGGGTGTAAAGATTAGTCCACGTTAATCATCATTTGCACACCTAGAGACCAATGCCATCCGAGTGATAACTGCTGTGTGGGCTGTTTCCATTTAGTTGCATTATTTCCTTAGAAATAAAATTGGGAGTAACTCAGTATCTCTGAGCAACTGTGGGTTAAATGTGAGAGTTGATGGAAATTAACTTAATTGGGGAATATAACCCCACCTACTCCTAACTTTTCCTACAGAGGCTCGTATTTGGCTACCTCTCCAGCGAAGGGGGGGTGGCGGGGCGGCGTCTTCCTTGACTAGAAGGACTGAGTACTTTCAAAGGGAGTGCACCCTCACGGGCAGCGCCCCTGAACAGCCTTTCCCAATGCACATAGCAACTCTAAGCTCTACTCTCAGGTTCAGGAAAGGAAATCGGGCTAGAAAGAAAAAAGTTGGCCGCAGAAATGAAGGCTCTTCTGAAAGGTGGCGAAAGGGGGGGGGGGGAGAGGGGGGAGGTGAGGCCGAGTTGGGAGGGGCAAGGGGAAGAGAAGCAGCATGTTTTAATTTTGTCAAGGTTGCCATTCCCAGAGGCAGGAGTGATCTGCTTTTATACATTTCAATGAGAATCTAAAAAGGAGGAAAACCTAACGTCCACATTACTGGCCATTAATGCATGGTACTGACACTGCACAGAAAAAAAGTGTTCTTACACATTCACTAAGAACTATTGCTATTATTAAATAGCCCCAGCTAAGGTGGGGATGTGGGTGGTTGGTGGTTGTTGTTTTTCCATTTTGAAAAAAAGAGAGAGATATATATTTTATTTGGCTTATACAGTCAGAGTTTGTGTTGCTTGGAGTGAAGAGAATCGAGGCGTGGTGTTAAATGCCAATCCAAGTCCAGTCATTGTGAAGGGGGGGAAATTAAATCAGCAGGTAGCAAGATGAGCTCCAGAAGAGGCAAGTGTGCAGCCCAGGGTAAAAGGGGAGGCACTTTCCCCTTTGGCTCCTTGCACTTCTCCCCGTTCTGCCAGCTTCATGGGTTTGTCTCGTGTTTTCCCTGATAAAATTCCTCCCACCGGCTCTCAAAAAACTGGCGCATGGCCAGTCCCGCCTTGCCCACCTCTGACTCATCTTCATTAAAGGTCCGGCAGTTGTCAAACACCAGGACAGCATCGGCAGCAAACTCCTCACAACTGCTGTATCTGTGGATGACAAAAAGCAAGGGTGAGCGTCAAAGTACCAGCACTGAGACACAGCAGTGCCTATTTTCGAGAATCTCCATTTTTCAATAGATCCATCCTCCTTTTTTCATTTCTCCTCACAACTGCTGCCAATTTTTGGCACAACTTCCTGAATTTAAACTAGGCCAAATATAATTACATTTAGGAACTCCCCAAAACCATCCCAGTCTGAAATGCCTCTCTTCAAATAGGCACTAGAATGTTTTCGCCACAGCATCACTCTTCCTAGAAGCTCTGAAGTGGACCACCAAGATAGCTAACTGTTCTGTCCGAGGGCTTCAAATAGTCAATAACACAGACTTGGCTGTTGGCCACTGGTAATTGAGCAAGATAAACAGTCCTCTGGCTGAGAGCCCAGACAACTTACGTCACACGCTTAGCTCTGCAGCCACTGTTCACACACACAGATTCCAAACTCCTTCACAGACACGGCTTGATTTCACAGACAGTCATAGATCCTTTCCAAACGGTTGTTTCCTGCAAATGTCCCCTCCCACCTATAAGCTCTCTTGGGCGGGGCCAATCAACAACCACCTGGTGCCTAATCATTTCCTGTGAGCCTGCCTACGACGTAATTGCTGCCTTCGTTTCACAGTCCTGCTCACTCTGGCATCATGGACAAACTGCCTTTGATCCTCCCCACTGCTCCATGACCCAGGCGCCTCCTGGTGGCCAACTAGCCTCTCTGATTCCTGCTCTGACTCCGAGCACTCCCCAAGGTCTCCCTCATCTTCCAGAGCAGACTCCTAGGATTCCTTGCTCTCCAAGTCCATCATCAGCTCAGCCGGATCTGGCTGGGCCACAACAGCTAATCCTCCCTCTCCCAAACTGAGAGAAATGGAAATCCCTCCCCCCCTCCCCCATCCTTACAGAAAGACAGCCATTTGGCCTCACTAGATCTCCCCAGGATTATCCTCCATCGTCCACCAGTTGCACAGCCCTGAAACAGATGGGATGTGCACGTATTCTTTGAGGGAACAGCAGTTACAGCACTTACTAGGAACAAGCTGGCAGATATGGAATGTGGCATGGGACCACAGAATGCATATCCTAGCTACTCCAACCAGAATAAAGGTATCACTTAACTATGATGTAAAATGTGCTCCTTGCAGCCCCTTTATGTAAACTGAAACAGTCGGTTACTTAAATGGTCACTTACTGACCGCCGTATCTATTGACAGGGAAAGAGAGGGAAGGAAAAGAAGGGTCGCTTGGCAATTCCAAATGCTTTGCCCTGCCGTGTACTCACCCACCACGCAACAGCCGGGCCCTCATGGTGGCAAAGTCCATGGGATTCTTGATGATCTTCCGGTAGCCAGGCACCAGCCGGGGGTTAACAGGCTCCAAAAAAGGCCAAGCAGCTTCATGGGATTCCATCTCCATCAAGATGATCCTGACAAAAGAAGAGCCAACACTAAGCGGCACTGAAGGGCATCATTCTGGCCAGAAGCGAGGAGAGTTATTTTCCCTCTTTTAATCACTCTGCGTCTCTCTCTTCCTCCCTATTAACTTTTGCCAGTGTATAACTCGAACTCCTGTCACCACCTTTTCCAACTCTCTCTGGGAAAAATGCCCCATCAGCCTCTCCCTGACCCTAATTGGCGGAGGAGAAACACCTACTCGCAGAAGGTCAGGTCAGCGCTCTGGCCTCGGGGAGACACTCTTCTTCGTTTGGAGGGAGAGAGGCCTTCACCTGAGTAGCGAGGGGATGTATTTGCCAGGATACTATGCTGTTGGGAGGTGGCTGCGGCTGCTGACCGAGATCGAGGGCTGAGCTCTTCCTTTCCCCCAAAAGGCCCAGAAGTACCACTTTTCCGCTTCTTCCCCCGTCGTGAAGAGCCATACTCATCCTGGTATCCCCCTTGCATCTGCATCAGGAAAAAGTTGGGGAAGGGAAAGGGAGAAGAGAGAAACTATCATCAAGTCTTAGACTGGGAGGCCACTTCAGTGAAGTCAATTGTTCTGACCCAGCTCTCCAAACACAACAAAACCTCTGAAGTTAACACAAAGATTCCTTTATTAGGAGTGCTGGCAGCCCTGGCAAAAAGTTTCTCTTTCACCGGAGGCTAAGAAGTCTGTCCGGCAGGAAGATGAATAGTTGTCTGTCACCTCTATTCATCTCGCCCCCTCCTTCCTTTTATCCCCAGAGCTAGGGTGAAGCTTTGTTAGCAGCGGTGGCTCTTCCTTCCCAAGGATCAGCCCACGGATTTCCACTGCTCTCCTCTCCTCTGCCTTCTGCGCATCCGCGTCTGAGGCACAGGACCCAGCTGTTCCTCCTCTTCCTCATAAGTCACCTCCAGACCTAGAGGCGGTTGACTCTCCAGCTGAGGGATGACGGACGGCCCAAGTCCCGCCTCTGTCTCTCTCTGCCAGCTCCATTCCCTTTTCCCCCTCTCAGATTTCCTTGATGCTGATCCTGACTCCCACGCCTCCACCTCCTCCTCCTCCTCTGATTTGGCTGTTGGTGAGGCCAGCAGCCGACAGGCCACAACATCAATGCTATCTGCTAGTAAACATGCCATTTTCCTGACAGGGAAGCATCGCACTACATGCCACCCCTTCTTCCCTGAAACATGAAGGCAGCCAGTAGAAACGAAAAGAAAACCTTGCCAACCCAGGAAAAACCAGGGAGACACAAAATATCATACGGAGGGAGTACCTGAGCGATGCAGAGAGAGCAGAACCAATCCCCATCTGGCACCTCCATCATCTTGGGTCGATGGCAGTAGAGGTGGCAGCCACGGTCACAGCTATCACACAACAGCAGATTTTCATCATCATCCCCTTTTCGGCACACAAGGCAAGTCTGGAAAGCAGAGAAGAAAAAAATAGATAACCCCAAATCTCTTCGTAAGGTGAATAAGACACTCCTAACAGGATTTCCGATTGTCTTTCCCTAAAGTGAAGCACCTTCTCATCCCCAAATGTGAGCTCCTTCTAGATAAAATTCATCCAGGCTAAAACGTTACTTGAGACACACTTCTTTCGAAAAGAGATACCGTCCCATTAATCCAACAACTTTTGAAAAAAAATTCTGGTTAGTATTGGCTCAGCCACATATATACCAATAACCAAGCCAGAAGAAGAGTCACTAATACGTTTTTCGGCAGCAAAGCATTTCACAAGTGACTTAACTGGCTTTGATATCTCCTTTAGACTTGGTTATACTTCCTATCCTAAAACTCTCTCAGCCCAATGCCCCTTCCTCACCGCTTTGACAACCGACTTCTCCCATGCTATAGAGCGCTCCAGTTGGTAGATGCACATAGAGACTTGTGCTGCACTGTGGCATCTTTCCAAAGTCTGGCGCCACATTCGCATCCGTGGTGTGATTTCATATGTGCTGCAGAAGAAAAATAATTGTTAGATGAGGAATATCAATTTCAGTCAACAAAATATATGATTAGTGAAGTGACACTAGTGGCCCCACTATTCCTGGGAAGCCTCTAAGACAGGGGTCGGGAACCTTTTTGGCTGAGAGAGCCAGGAACGCCACATATTTTAAAATGTAATTCCATGAGAGCCATACAATATGTTTAAAACTAAATACAAGTAAACGTTTGCATTTTATGTAAGACCAACACTTGGTACAATAAGTCTCTTAATTCTTTTTCTTTCTTTCTCTTTCTCTTTTTCTGTGTGTCTCTCTCTCCTCCCTTCCTCTCTGTCACTCACTGTGTGTGTGTGTCTGTCTTTCTGTCTCTCACTCAATCACTCACTCTATGTGTGTATGTGTGTTTGTGTCTGTCTGTCTCTCACTCACTCACTCAATCACTCACTCTCTATCTCTGTCTCTCTCTGTGTGTGTTTCTGTCAATCTCTCTGATTGATTCCCTACCTCGCTCTCTGTGCCTGTCTCGTCTTCCGGCCGCAGCCCCACTCCGTGGAAAACATAGCCCCGCGCGCGCCGCACAATTACAACCCGGAGCAGGACCACAGCCCCTCTCCCAACTGGTCCTTCCTTGCTCGGAGGGCTTCGGAGGGAAGCTACTGCAGAAGCCCAGGCGAGTGAGAACAACTTCCCGCCATTACGAACAAACATAGGCGTGTGCGCACAGCCCATAAAATTAAAGCCTCGGAGACTTCGTAACGGCGGGAAGTTGTTCTCACTCGGCTAGGCTTCTGCAGAAGCTTCCCTCCGACCAGTTGGGAGAGGGGCTGTGGTCCTGCTCCGGGCTGTAATTGTGCGGCGCACGCGCTGCTATGTTATTTATATAGATTTGTCTGTGAGCCAGATGCAGCCATCAAAAGAGCCATATCTGGCTCGCGAGCCATAGGTTCCCGACCCCTGCTCTAAGAGTAATGAAAGGATGCTGGTGGGTTACCCCCAGACTGAGTACCGGTTTTTCTTAATATGTTTTTCTTAATATTTTTCAGAGTAGAAGACGCACCTAGCTTTTGGAGAGGAAAACAAGACAAAAAATCTACTTCTGCCTCTGCCTCCCAGCAATTTGCCTCCTTGCAGCAAACAGCCTGTTTCGATTTCAGTTTAGCCTGATTAGTACAAAGGGAAAAAAATCTGCCTCCGCCTCCCAGCAATTTGCCTCCTTGCAGCAAACAGCCTGTTTAGTTTCAATTTCAGCACAGCCTGATTAGCACAAGCAGCTGATTGTTGGTTGTCTTGACCTCCTGACGATCAGCTGTTTCAGGCCGCAGGGATTGCCATAGCCGATTGTCGCCTCTGTGCACCCTGTTTTCAGCCTCTGCATGCCCCGTTTTCAGCCTCTGCCCACTCAGTTTTCTGCCCATTCCGGGCAGTGGGGATCAGAATGGGCAGGAAATGGGGCGAGTGGAGGCCAAAAAAGGGATACGCAGAGGCAGCAATAGGCAATGGCCAATCCAACCGACAATCAGCAGCTTGTGTTCAGCTGTGCTGAAGCTGAAACAGGCTGTTTGCTGCAAGGAGGCAAATTGCTGGGAGGCAGAGGCCAAAGGGTGGGGGCCGGTGGGTGTGCGGGACTACATTTGGTGTATAAGGAGCACCCAAATTTTCACCCGGGGGTGGGGAGGGCGAGTGTGTGTTATACTCTGAAAAATATGGTGTATAATCCTACTCTATTTAGATGCAGCAATACAGTTTGTGTTCCAAACACCACAAAGAACTAGATCAGAGACTGCCTTTTCTGGTCACTTAAACTTCCTTTTATTTTTAGCTCCCAAAATCTCCCAAAAGATTAGTTCCTAAAATGCCTTAGCTCATTAATATGTATCTTTTTAGTAAATGTTAGCCAACTGAAGAATGCTAACATTTTCTGGCACATTTAAAATATTACGAAATTAAATGCTACAGTCCACTGAATTATTTAACATACATTATCAACATACAAATATTATTTTCATCCATTCAGTAGAAAGGTTCCATTGTTTTTACCTGGTGCTGCTGTACACTACAAAGAGACCTCAAAAACAAGAAAAATCTCCCTGCAGCTTGATGTGGCCAACCTTGGGGTCTTTACTCTTTTAACACAGAGATACATACAAGACAATGAAAGTGTCAAATCTCCCCACCCCATCTTTCTGTCTTTTTCATTTACTTTCTTTTTATCTTTCCATTTCCTCCCCCCTCTATGAGTTTGGATGTTGTAGGCAAAATGCTGCTTTTCTTTTTTCCAACAACCTTTTTGCAGCAAGGGTGTGCTTATAAAAGAGAAGGATAAGTGTTGTGGCCCAGCCGGCTCCAGATGAGCTGCTGATGGATTCCTCTAGTGAGGAGTCCTATGAGTCTGCTCTAGAGGAGGAGGCCGAGAGTGGGAGAGCAGAGAGCCCGGCTAGGCATCAGGAGGCACCTGGGGCTTGGTGTAGTGGGGAGGAGGAAACCCAGTTTGTCCCGGATGTCAGACTAAGAAGGATTGAGAGGAGGCAACGTCAATTAGCAGAAAGACGTAACCGGAGGAGATAATCAGTATCAGTTGCCTAATTGACCGGCCCCTCCCAAGAGGCTTTAAAAGAAATCCTCTGTGAAGAGTAGGTTTGCAGGAAACAACGTATCATCTGAAGAGTCAAAGCTTTCGTGTGTGTCAAGTTCTTTCGTTAAGAATCTTCAGGTCTAGTCAAGGTCAGTCCGAGCAAGCTGCCAAGTATCAGTCAGTTTAGTCGACCTCCGTACTATCTCGGACCTCCGCCTCTTCCGCCAACATCTTAAGACGTATTTATTCCAACAAGCCGGCCTAGGATAGCCCCCATTTCTGACTTTTTAAGAAAATAATTTATAATTGCAAGGGTTTTAACATTGGGTTTTAGCACGGGTTATTAATTTAATACATTTTAATAGATATTTATTGTATTTTGTGTTTTTAAATAATGCTTGTGCGCCGCCCTGGGTCCTAACAAGGAGAAGGGCGGGGTATAAATTTAATAAAATAAATAAATAAATAAATAAAAAATTGTCTTGTGAAGGAGGGAGTCAGAACAGATAAGTAAGTATTAGAGGATGGGTAGCAAACAAACTTTACAGTAGTTGTTGACTGTAACTGGGCCTGGAATAACAGTGGGAAATAGTTATGATCATAAGTTGAAGCCCTCACCTAATCTAAAGTAATTTTCCAACCTGTTTTGTAACAATTTTTAATTGATTGCTATGCTCTTTTGGAGAACTTCTTTATTTGAATGGGCATTTTTTTCCTGGAAAGTAGCAAAAGCCTTCATGAATTGAAGTCGCATGATTGCAGAACACCATGGTCATCAAGTTAACATGCTCAACATGTGGTCATGTGATTATGCCATGGTGGGGGAAACAGCCATTTACGATAGATGTGGATGCTTTTCAGGCCATTAAGAACCTATTTCATGGCCATCATAATTTCAAGCGATCATAAAATGACCTGTTGTTAAGCAGGGGCTACCTGTACTCGGTTCTATCCCAATAAATTCTGCTCCTCTGTGAATTAGCTGACATTGCCAAAAAAAAACAGCAGTGCTGTCTTTTCATATCCCACTATAATCTTAAATCTGGCAATTGTTCTGGAAATCAATCATTCTAAAAAGTTCATACCCTGCCAGCCTACTGAAATATACCACGTTTCCCCAAAAATAAGACACTGTTTTATGCTACCAAAAAAAGGCACCGGGGCTTATTTTCAGGGGGGATGTCGTCCACTGACTCACCTCTGGACTATTGTAACTCTCTCTACATGGGCCTCCCCTTGAGGTGCACCCGGAGACTTCAGTTAGTCCAGAATGCAGCCACGCGGGCAATTATGGGTGCTTCTAGATCCACCCACGTAACACCGCTCTTGCGCGAGCTGCACTGGCTGCCTGTCGTCTTCCGGGTGCACTTCAAGGTGTTAGTTGTCATCTTCAAAGCGCTCCATGGCTCGGGACCTAGCTACCTGCGGGATCGGATCCTGCCCCATACATCCTCACGGCCGATTCGCTCCCACAGAGAGGGACTTCTCCGGGTGCCGTCCACTAGACTTTGTCAGCGGGCGACGCCCAGGGGAAGGGCCTTCTCTGTGGCGGGCCCAGCCCTCTGGAACGACCTTCCCCCCGATATTAGAACTACCACGGACCTCCGCTCCTTCCGTCTGAAATTAAAAACACATCTTTTTCGCTTGGCCGGCCTAGGATAGTCTCTTCTGATTGTTTAGGGATTTTTAGTAAATATTTGGGAATTTTAGCGCAGGGTTTTCTGTTTAATATGCCTTTTAGTTAGTATTTATGTACGTTTATTGTTTTAAATTTTGTATTCTTTTTTAACTGTTTTTAATTCCATGTGCCCCACCTCGAGTCCCTTCGGGGAGAGAGAGCGGGTTATAAATAAAATTCGATTCGATTCGACCTCACTTGCGCGCGTCACCACCGGCCTCTTTTTCACTATCAGAGGCCTTCAGAAACTTCTTCGTCCGGCAAGCACAGCAAGGCTTTCCTGAAGGCCTCTTCAGCTGATAACAGAACTCCGGATCAATCTGGGGCTCTGTTATTGGCTACAGAGGCCTTCAGGAAAGCCTTGTTGGCTGCAGCAAAAGAAATGGGCCAAGGTGTGCAAAGCCTGGCTGCAACTATCTAAAGGTAAGTAGCAGGGCAGCTCCATCAGCCCATCCACACCCTAGCTTAATTTTTACCTGTGCACCCTGCAGTGGGCAGGGTGATGGTGGTCTTAATTAGGGCTTTTTGGGGAGGGGGGGGTTAAGGCTTATAGCCGGTGCATATGTATAAAAATCAAGCTAGGGCTTACTTACTTACATAGTAAAAAACAAATAACTGATTTTGGGATTCCTAAGCCACTGTTTTTAACAACTTGGGATATAGAATCATGTTTATAAATTTACCAATTCAGTCATTAATAAAAGAAGACACTCACATTTCTGTGGTACCCTGCTCCAAGGTATCAGGGTTATTCAGCAAAGCTTTTTCTACCACCACATCATGCGCAGGCCAGAGAGGTTCTCTGAGGTATCTCCGTTCCAAGTTCTGCTCCAGGTCTTCAAGACGGAGCACCGCAAGATCCAGAGGGTTGTTCGATTCACGCTCCAAGGCAGGTCCCTCTCGCCTGTTTTTTACGGTGATGTCTTCCAGGAGTCCTAGTTCACGTTCACAGTACCGCAAGTCTTTCCTAACAGAATCAGGATCTGGGCTCGTCCAGCCCTAGAGGGAAGGCAAAAGATCCAAACCAAAATGATAAATAAAAAATATTCGGAAGAAATAATTACAGCACAAACTGGGAACTCTCAGAAGCAATTTGGAATGTTCTTGGTAAGATTTAGAAGCAGTTCTGGTATTCTAGAATGAAGAACACTTCCAAAATAAAATCTATTTATCTAAATAAGAAAGCCTAAATTATGACTACAGGGAAGCAAGTGTTCATGCAACTGTAATTTGCCAAGGTAAATTACACTTGAAAAATAACTATATTCAAAATACTTAGAATCTAAAATCAAGTAATATTTTGCAGATTTATATAGCTGCACAGATTCTAATTCAGTGCAACTGTTGATCGAGAGTATCAGTAAGTTAAGAATGAATTTTTTTCACATGGCCTAGATCAGTGGTGGGCAAACTCATTAGTCAACAGAGCCAAATATCAATAATACCACAATTGAAATGTCTTTTGAGAGCCAGAAGGTGTGGCCTGTTTTGTAGGAGTGGCTCAGCAGTCATGTGACTGGGTGGGCGTGGCCAACTTGGAAAATGTGGTTAAACTCACTTAACGACGGTCTTGGTTAGCAACCAAACTTTTAGGTTCAATTGTGGTCATAAATTCTTTCTTTCTTTCTCTTTCTTTCTCTCTTTCTTTCTTCCTCTCTCTCTCTCTTTCCCTCTTTCTCTCTTTCTTTCTTTCTCCATTTCTCTCTCTCTTTCTTTCTGCCTCTTTCTCTTTCTTTCTCTCTCTTTCTCTTTCTTTCCCTCTTTCTCTCTCTTTCTCCATTTCTCTCTTTCTCCATTTCTCTCTTTCTCCATTTCTCTCTCTCTTTCTCCATTTCTCTCTCTCTTTCTCTTTCTCTTTCTCTTTTTCTGTCTCTTTCTTTCCCTCTTTCTCTCTTTCTCCATTTCTCTCTCTCTCTCTCTCTCTTTCTTTCTCTCTCTCTCTCTCTCTTTCCTTCTTTCTCTCTTTCTCTTTCTTTCTTTCCCTCTTTCTCTCTCTTTCTCTCTCTATCTGCTTTGTCTGCCCATCTCTGTCACTCTGTGTGTGTGTCTGTCTGTCTCGCATTCAAGCACTTAATCACTCATTCTGTGTCTCTATCTTTCTCTCCCTCCCTCCCTCTCTCTGCCTCTCTGTGTGTGTCTGTCACTCTGATTCCCCCCTCCCTCCTTGTCTCTCTCTTGTGTCTGTGCCTCTCTGTCTGTCTGTCTGTCCTCCGCGGAGCCTCCTCAGCCCAGCCCGCCGCGGTTACTCACTCGCTCGCCTTAGCCGGGGCCGTCTGGCCGCCCGCCGCATTCGCTGGCCACTCAGGGTACTTCCAGGGCTCGGTGTGAAGTGGAGAAGGAACGGCGACCCTCTGGATGCCGGTTCCCTCCAATTTCCCTGGATGTAGCCTGGCTCGCCCGATAGCCCGCCCGTTCCGTTTGGGGTGGGGAAGGCCTTCTCACCCCTGGAAGTAGCCCGAGCGAACGAGCGGGTGCATGGCCGGGCGAGCCAGGCTACGTCCAGGGTGATTGCAGGAAATTCCCTTCCCGTGCCCGCGGAGACTCCGCAGCGAACGAGTGTGGCGGGAGAGAATTTCCTCCAATCCCCCTGGATGTAGACTGGCTCGCCCGATAGCCCGCCCGTTCCGTTTGGGGTGGGGAAGACCTTCTCACCCATGGAAGTAGCCCGAGCGAATGAGCGGGCGGCCGGGCGAGCCAGGCTACGTCCAGGGTGATTGGAAGGAATTCCCTCCCCCCGCTCGCAGAGACTCCGCACCTCCTGGAAGTAAACAAGTGGCGGCATGCCGGGCTGGGGAGGTTCCGCGGGGGAAGGGAATCGGTGGCCGGTAGGGAGGGTTTCTCCGGTGGGTCCCAGGAGTCCCACCGTCGGCGCGGGTGGAGCAAGAGCCACACGTGAGGGGCCAAAGAGCCGCATGTGGCTCGTGAGCCGCGGTTTGCTGACCACTGGCCTAGATGATTTCTCTAGTCCTCTGAGTTCTAGTCCTCAAAACGTAACTTTGTTTAGCACTGAATGATTATTTTCAGGTTGACTTTTGGAATCTAAGCATCCTTCAACACCCTGATTAAGTGTCTATGGAGATTCTCAGTCATCCAGGTCACTGTTGTCCTAAAAGTGCTTTTTCAAAAGGCAACTGGACTCTGGTTTTTCTTTGAAGACATTTCGCTTCTCATCCAAGAAACAGAGCTGAAGAAACTTCTTGGATGAGAAGCGAAATGCCTTCAAAGAAAAAAACAGCGAGTCCAGTCGAAAAGCCTCTTAAAAAAGCACTTTTGGGACCCTGGTGAGAAAGGTATACCATTGTCAACAGGAGTGCAGCTTCCATAGAATCTTAGCACTTACTCGGATCTGTAGATCAGCCATGAGCACCCGCTGCTCAAGCTCTTCCACCCACTGAAGCACTGATAGGTCCATCTCGAGGGCATGCTCAGACACGGACCACTGCACCAGGGCCTCTTCAGAGATAAGGTGGCTGGCAACCTCAGAATGAATCCGGAAGATGGGATCTGGGTAGGAAGGTCATAAAAGTCAATCAAGAAGATCACACTTGTGCCCATAGGCACCGGACCATTGAACCGGTATTCCTTACCATTGGCAGCTCGGGCACACACATCCCGTAGGTAATCCTTGTGCTTGGTAAGGTGCTTATGCAGGGCTTTCTCCCGGATGCCTCGTGGGTGTAGTACCTCCACCACAGCTTCTAGCTCCTCTGGATCCTGCAACCACCACCAGCCACTCTGCAGCTCTGCAAGGGAACAACAGAACGAGCTCAGAGCCTGGCGCCTTCCCAAAATTGCCAAGCCAACAGAAGCCAATATCTGTGGCTCAGGATATTCTTGGAATGTTCACCGTGAAATCCTTGGCGTTCCCTGAGATTGGTTGTTCATTTGCAGATGTTTTCATTACCCAATTACATCTCATCATCAGTGGGCACTGAAGATGTTATCTACTTAGCAACCAAACAACCACTACTAATTTCATCAAGATGCTTGACATCATGGCATATCCAGTGTTCTCCAATTTTATGTATACTGACAAAAATGTATACATTTGTGTGTGTGTGTGTTTTAAAAAAGCATGTTCCACCTATCATAAAAAGTTTCTTGTACTTTAGTTACTGAATGGGGCAAAACTTAGTTGTGCATCATCTACACGTGACACTGAACTAATTCTCCCAGCTGTGCTTTTGCAAAACATATTATTTTTTTTCACACTCTCTTTCTCTGTCATGCCTTCAAATAAATCCAGTATATGGACCAAGAACTTGTAGATGTGTTTGTCACTTACCAGGAGGTATAGGCTGTGCTGTCAGCTGTGTCAAATATTTCTGCTCAATTTGTTTGAAAAGTTTAGTGGGGGGACGCCCCCTTCGCCTTGGCTGCCCCAAAGGTTCAAGGGTCTTTTTGGAATTATCCTTGGCTCTGGAGCAAGTGCTGTGGACCCTGGAGCTGGAATGCAATGGAGTAGAGGACAGTGGTGGCAATGCTGGGCTAGAGGTGGAATAGCCATTCAGCTGTGGGAGGGAAAATTCAAAAAGCATTTGCATTATGCATTGCTACAAGAAGCATAACGTTTACAAAAGAATAACATCATTAGAGAATTGGAAGGACGCTTAGAGGATGCCAAGTCCAACCCCTTGATCAGTACAGGATTCTCTAAAACATCTTTGACAGATGACCACCTAGTCTCTGTTTGAAGACCGCTAATGATCCTCATCCTCATCCTCACCACTTTATTTGGTGTTTTGTTTCACTGGCTGACAGCTCATAGATTCAGGGAGTTCCTCCTGATATTAGTCTGAACCTCCATCCACGTATTTTTAACCCTCGTTCAAAGGCTTACAGAAAATAAGTCCTCTCCTTTGTCTGTTTAATGGCACCAGATATTTTAATATTGCTGTCATATCTCCCGCTCAGTCCTCTTTTCACTAGGCTAAACCTACCCTTTAAGAGTTCTCTAATAGGGTTTGGTTTCCACATCCTTTGCCATCAAGGTAGCCTCGGAACTTGCTCTAATTCAGTGTTTCTCAACCTTGGCAACTTGAAGACGTCTGGACTTCAACTCCCAGAATTCCCCAGCCAGCATTCGCATTCACTGGCTGGGGAATTCTGGGAGTTGAAATCCAGACATCTTCAAGTTGCCAAGGCTGAGAAACACTGTGTCAACTCGCAAAAACATCACCATGACTCTTATTGAGTTGACATAGAGAAATGAGAATTCCAGGCATTTTTGTGGTCAGAGGGAATTCCAAGCTGGCCTGTAATGCGCATGGATAGATTCAATTACGCTGTAATTGGCTAACGTGGTTTATTACCAGGCAGAGGGGGAGGGGGCACAGGGGGTAAAGTGCAGACACCATTAAATGATTTTCAGTTTTAGCTGCACCGAAGTAACGCCAGGATGTTAATCCTAATAAATGATTGGATTTCTTTTGAACTTTGTCTCGAGACTCGTAAATTTGTTAGGTTTTCTTCTGGGATCTTCACACACTACTCTAATTTGTCCCTGCCCTTTTTGACTGGTTGTATCTAGAACTGGAGTCTGTACCCCACATGGGGTCTGACCAAGGTAGAGTAGAACAACGACCTTCTGTTATCTGGACTCTATGCTTCTGTGAATGTCCCCTAAGGTAGCATTTGTCCTTTCAGCAGTTGTATCAACTATTGGCTCAAGTTTAACTTGCGGTCAGGAAAGACACTCAAAAGTCTTTCGCGGGTAGTACTGCAAAAGCCAAGGCTCCCCCACTCTTCATTTGTGCCATAGAATTTTCCGACTTGTTTTGTTCTTCTAAAGACATTTTTTAGAAAAGAAAAGAAACGTTAAATGTCTTCCCTACAAAATCCATGCCGTTCTTAAGGAAATGAATCGTACATGATACTAATATGTGATCCCCAACCCCAAAAAGGTCTAAGCCAGTGGTAGTCAACCTGGTGCCTACCGGCCACTAGTGGGTGTTCCAGCTTTCATGGTGGGCAGGAGGGGTTTTGTCCGATACTGAAGCACTTTCCTTTTTAAAATTTAATTGACTTTCCTACTTTATAAATCACCATTACTGTGGAACTGATGGGTGGTTAGAAAATTTTACTATTAACAGAGATACAAAAGTGGGTGATAGGTATAAAAAGGTTGACTACCCCTGGTCAAAGCCTTTGTCTCGGAAATGAATAAAGCTTTACCCTGAACCTCTTCGTATCTGCAGGAACAATTTCCTTCTGCTGATTCACCCCAAGTTAGAAGTGGAGCTTGCATTTCCTAAGGAGAAGCTCCTAAGGCAGCACTCACCTGCTGAGCTGAAGTCTTGGACTGGTCCTTGGTAGGTGGCTTGCAGAGCTGTGAAGTTCGAGAAGGTCGCTCAGTGGAAGGAGCAAGCGAAGAGTCATTGCATGACGTCCTAGGCAGCAAATTGAACCAGGTCACCTGTGTTTCTGTGATACTTTCATCATCTGCTGTAGAGTCCGGAAGTTCGTCCGGGGGTAACTGATCCCCTTTGCCAGGGCTACTGTCTGGGGTGAGCACAGAGCTGTTAAACAATGAAGAGGCTTGCTGTGTCTGGCTGAGCCAAGATAGAAAGGCTGACTGACTGAGGTCATGCTGAGACTGGCCCAGGGACACTGGCTCTTCCAAAAACCCATTGACAGACAAGGGTGTGGGCTCTGGCAACTTGGATTCCAGATGCTCTGGCGGTGACATGCCTACATTGCCTCTCCACGGCCAATTCCATGATCTTGAAGTTGTGCGGTTCATATAATCAGGATCTGCGGGTGTGTCAGTGTTCTCCTTTTTGATTGACGGTGCTTCATGTTCTTCCTC
This sequence comes from Rhabdophis nuchalis, assembly GCA_039707465.1. Taxonomy (NCBI): domain Eukaryota; kingdom Metazoa; phylum Chordata; class Lepidosauria; order Squamata; family Natricidae; genus Rhabdophis; species Rhabdophis nuchalis. The sequence goes on from CM077646.1 coordinate 169,559,150, forward strand.
TTTCAGAGCCTCTCCCTTTTCCAATGAGTTCTTAGGCATCGGGAGGGATGCTGCTTGGGGAAACAGCAAAGCAGAGAAAGTTGGGTAACTTTCACCACTAGGTGGTGCTCAAACCTACTGAAGTGAAAGAGGCAGCAGAATCTAGATGTCCCAGTGAAGCATCACAGTACTCTACCAACAGCATCTAAACCCCCCTTTTACAACCCTGTAATCCCTTGATTTGGGGTACTGTCAAGGTGACTGGACAGAGCTGAGAGTTTACTGGCCAGATACCCTTCCTGATGCCACACAAAGTTTGCAGCAGTTATTTTTTCTTTGCTTCCTAGAAGAAAAGCATCTGCTGCTACCTAGGATTGAATTTTCAACCTCCCAAATGGGAGGTATCTTCACCACTAGGCCACCATGCCATTCACTACCAACAGATCTATGCCAATGAAAGTAACACACACACACACACACACACACACACACACCAGGCTCCAATTACCAGATACCTGCTGAAAGGTAAATATCAGACTAGATCAATGACAGAGGGTGTTCCAGAAAGGGGAAAAATGGGACTAACAAAATATTAAGTACTTTCTTCTTCCCATAATAAAGTATGCTCTTACAATTTTTTTTTCAACTGATAGCATTATGGTCTAATTGTACATACAACCAAAATCCAGAGCGCAATTTGGTCAATCGATAATGTATTTCAGTGATGGAATTATTAAGGGAGGCATTGTAACTCCGTATTCTTTATTTTCTCTTCTTCTAAATGCCAGACTGACATTACACTTCTTTAAGTTTGTCTTATTAGTTGTTATCTATTGCCAATGGAAGCCATTCTGCTCCTTGGGTACCAGTAATGAAAGATGCATTGTATACAAGTAGTCCTCCACTTACAACTGGTCAATTAACAATCATTCGTGGTTACGACAGACTTGAAAAAAGTTATTAGTCCTTAAAGATACATCTGCCGTACCACCTCTGTGGTCCTTTGATTGCATTTCAGGTGCTTGGCAACGGGCTCACATTTATGACTGGTTGTAGCATCCCATGGTCACGTGATAGCATTTTGTGATGCTTTCTGACATTTTCCAGTAAAAACCGCCTAATGGATAAAATGGATTTGCACTTACAACCATGTGGTTCACTGAATGATCGTGTGTTTTGCTTAACAAACGTGGCAACTCACTTAACCACAACCACAAAAACAGTCACATCATGCTTCAATGTATGATTGCAATACCTACCGTCAAAATTCTAGAACTACTTGCAGTTGTAAATCAAGGACTACCTATACCAGGGGTCTCAAGCTCAATTTACCTGGGGCCGTTGGAGGCAGAGTCTGGGTGAGGCTGGGCCGCATAAGTATAATAATATACTTGATATGAATAATATACCATGATTTGAAAGTATAATATTATACTTTCATATCACAGTGGGGGCCACAAGATACCGTCCTGCGGGCCGCGAGAATGAGACCTCTGACCTATACTGAATTATACCACTGAGAATCTAAATGATGAGATCCAGTAAATCCTCCTTCCCTCCCTCAAGAAGGAACCACCCACACCCACATTCTATGCTCCGCATACCTTCCGAGGCCTCACAGCCTTCTATAAAGATCCCACCGAGGTGGGGCAGGACCCAATACCGCCGTCGATACCGATCTTGCCCAAGCGATGATGCACGTAACAATTGTGAGGAATGGAGCAGCTTTTTGCGAAAGAACATCTGGCGCTGCGGGAAAAATCAGAACACCAAGAATGTAAAAGGAAGAGTCATTGTTTTTAACTTTAATTACCAGAGAAGAGAGTGACATGTTTCCACCTATCACCTTTATAGGAAATCCCAATATTCACTGCTACATCTAGCCGAAGCTACAACTCTTCTCTTCTATTTATTTTTTCAACAGCAAACAAATTTACCTTGGAAATTTTTTCAATTTGCCTCTCTAGCTCTGGTACGCTGGAAATCAAACTTTCGTTCTGTGGAAAGAGGAGACAAGTTAAAACCAGACTCCTGATTACCTCCCCATATATGTTTTGTTTTGAAAACATCGTACCTCCCAAACGTAAAACATTAACTCTTTTGATTCTCTTGGCAGTTGAAATGTTTCCCATTAAAAGGCCAAGAGGGAAGTATGGCACCTGTATTCATTGACAGCTACAACTCTTGAGGAAAAGGCAAATTTCATTTAAAGACAAAGAATATGCAGAAAACCACTCTAGGAATTTAAAAAAAAGAATATTATGGTGCTTGCAGTAGAAATCCCCAAACATCCTTTCTTTTAAAAAAAACCCAATAATTTTTATATCAGAAGTTGTGGGGTTCCAGTTATTCAGTATTTGCTGTGTTGAGAGAATAAAATACCTCTGTCCAAACATGTTGTCATTATTAGAGCAAAGATTCAAGAACCCATCATATTCCTCATTGACTCAGTTGTGCTAAAACCTACTTCACTCTCTCTCCGGGTTTTGCATGCTCTTCTTCTTTCCTCTTCTTCTATTTCTTTGTCCTCATTTTCCTCGATGATGCGGGAGCTCCGTCGCCATCGTCCTTCCTCCAAACCAGTGATTTCTGATTCAGGACGTCCAGTCTTCTTAGCTAGGGCAATCTTTAATCTTCAATACAACAAGAAAAGGAAGTGTAAAGAAAAAGGACATGTTGCCCTGCTACCGTGATGGCAAACTTATGGCATTCATGCCAGAGGTGGCACGCAGGGCCCTCTCGGTGGTTACACGCGCAGTGACCAGCTGTTCGGCTGGTTTCTGGTCTTCGCAGGTGCCAGAGTGCTGGAAAAGGGCCAAAAAGCAGCCATGCGTGCACGGCCCAGCTGGTCATCCGGCACGCGCAAAGACCAGTTGGCTGGTGCGCATGCTGGAAACCCGAAGACCAGCTGGCCAGCACATGCATGCACCCGGCCAGCTGGTCTTTGGGTTTTTGGCACTCCAGTGCGTGCGCGCGCACACACACGTTCCAGTTTGGGCACTCAGTGCAGAAAAGGTTCGCCATTACTGCCCTACTACAAAGGATTTATACCAGTGGTAGTCAACCTGGTGCCTACCGGCCACTAGTGGGTGTTCCAGCTTTCATGGTGGGCAGGAGGGGTTTTGTCCGCTACTGAAGCACTTTCCTTTTTTTAATTTAATTGACTTCCCTACTTTATAAATCACCATTATTGTGGAATGGGTGGGCGGTTAGAAAATTTTACTACTAACAGAGATACAAAAGTAGGTATAAAAAGGTTGACTACCCCTGATTTAGATGATCCTATCTGTAAAAGGGAAGAACAGGAGAAAAAGTTGTTATTCCTAAATTCTCTGGTAAATGAAATGTGGTAGAATCCTAGGGTCACAATAAGATTCTATACTACTGTGATTTTCACATTAAATACATTTATAATCAGGTTGTTTTTGATTCCTCTTATTGTCACCGTGTTCCCATAGATAGAATACAGCAGGCCAAAATTAACTCTACAGATACATACCTGCGTAACTTTCCCTCGATGATCCACTTATTTCTCCTATGGTTGGACATGTTCTCCAGGGTTTTGTCAATTTCACTGCAGGATGTAGAAAAAAATTGTTAAGGAAGTGGGGAGGACATATACAACAGAAGAATGACATCGCTTTTTTTTCAACGTCTGCGTATAATGCTAATTTCAAGAGACATTTGAAAATGCAATCTGGCTTATAACAAAGGAAATTAACCACCCCTTCCTTTAGGACAGATACCCCTGGCTTATACGGACCCTGCTTCCTCTCCCACTTCAACAACACTATTTTACTGTGGTTTCCTAAGTTTGAGTATAAGTGGCAACACTTCTACACTGTGAATACTTTCTCTGCCTGTCTCAGAGGAGGTCACTGCAAGAGTCCGGATTGATTCTCCTGTGGATCAAAGCTGTATCCTGACATCTGGCAGCCAGAATTCTTGTGGCCAGTACATATGTCTAAACCTAAACGGCACATATGTTGAGAAACTGATGCCGAGGGCCTGCAGCTTTTGAATGTGGCCACCTTGGAAATTTCCAAAAGTTGTTACCAAATTGTAATGTTTTAAGCTAATATGAAATGGGAAATATTGCATTCGGGTACTGCAAGCTGATGCTACAGGCACACCCCAAAGCCGCTTGGATCTGATGTGTTGCCCTACGCGATATGGCGCTCTTGCCACATACGTCACACTGAACTGTGAGGCACAACTGCGGGAGTCACCTAACCTGGCGTCACTTACTTGATGATAAGGGTGCTGCTGTTGAGCTCGTTCACCAAGAAGGCCAGGATAGCAGCCTTTTTATCTGGAGGCAGCGCCTGGAAGGGTTTAGTTCTCAAGCTGTCACACAGGCTTTCATCCCCCCCAGAGGCTATGAGGAAGCAGCGCAAGACCTCAGACACAGTGTCACGGTTCAGGCTTATTTCTGTGAGTTTTTCCCCCAGGATCTTCAAAGTCTGGCAAGCAAAAGCAAGAAAGGATCACAGATATGTGTGTGTGTGTGTGTGTGTACACATACATACATATACATAAAACTAACACACATATCTAAAAAAATAAAATAAAAATTACACAACGTAATCCTTGGCTTGCTGTCTAGATGGTCTCTGGTGATGAGCCAACAGGCAGGAAAGGAAACAGTATGTCTCCTCCCTTAATTGGGGCCTAATAACAGGTTGTTGTGAAACAATTACCTATATATATATATATATATATATATATATATATATATATATATATATATATATATATATATATATATATATATATATATATATATGGAAATGGAAGAAGGAGAAGGAGAATGATGATGAGATGGTGTGAGATGGCGAGATGGTGTGAGATGGCGAGATGGAGATGAGTTGGTGAGGAGAAAGCTGAAGAAGAAGGAGAATGGAGAATGGAGAGCTGAGAGGAAATTTGAACGTGTGTGCTGGTTTGAGCAGTCTGGCGTGGAACATCTGCAGCCGGTTTGTGGAATGGTGGACCTGGCCGAGGACGACCCGGGAAGATATTTAACATCTGGAACATCTTGGAGTGAGTGCACGGGACTGGAGGAGGTTGGCTGATAATATCTGGGCCATTAGAGGGCAGTATCTTACATCAGGCCGCATGATGGACTAATTAGCCATGCGGCACTAAATACGAACTAAGCCCCTTTTGGTCGGAAGGACAGATGGATGGGGCCTGTAATGGGACTGGATTCAATCTCCCCATCCATAAGACTCTGGATTCTGACTTTACCCCCCATCCTGAAATATATCCTTGCACTTAGCCACTTTATTTGCTTTTCGGACTTGTGTTTTTGCCTTCCTGGACTTGGACTACCTCTGGGGCTTTTATCATGTACTCTAGGCGCGACCTCCTTGGCCTGCAGGAGTCTCCCCTCTCGCAGGCCTGGCCCTCCTGTCTAACACTGGCCCACCTCGATGATGGATTGATTATTCCTGAGAGGTGGGCGAAGCGCAGGTCGAGGGGGTTTTTAGGGAGGTTTTTAATTCGGATTTTAGGGGGTTCCAGGGAGGAGGGGAAAAATAGTCCAGGGAGGGGACAGCAATTGAGGCCGGCGGGCGGAAGTAGGGAAACGGAGGAAGGGGAGGGGGGGGGTCATTTCCACGGTGGCTCTTTCCATCGACTCGGTCTTGGGGAGGGGCAGGGGCGGAGGGAGACGAAATGGTCATCATCAGTTGGAGGACCGTGGCTGCTCCAACTCCCCGCTCTCCCATCGCAGACTAGGTGGGCAGGAATCACAGACCCGGGGCCCTAGGCTGATGTTATGCAACGCCAGGTCCGTGGTTCAAAAAGCCCCCCTCATCCGTGACCTTGTGTCAGAGGGGGACCCGGACCTAGTGGGTATAACGGAAACCTGGTTGGGCCACGAAGGGGGTATACCCCTCGTGGACATGTGCCCACCAGGTTACCGCACTTTCCATCAGCCTAGGGCCCTAGGGAGGGGTGGGGGGGTGGGGATTATGGTTAAGGAAGGTCTTGACCCGAAGGAGACCACAGTCCCTCAGACAACCGGGTGTGAATCTCTCTGCGTGAGATGGGGCCTAGGGAGGCAGTTGGGCGTGTTAGTTGTATACCTGGCTCCTCGCTATGCAACAACAGCCCTGCCCGAGCTCCTAGAGGTGATAGCCGAGGCGGCAGTTGAGACCCCCAGACTGGTAGTCATGGGGGACTTTAACTTGCCGTCGGCGGGCGAAGCCTCTGGAGCAGCTCGGGAGTTCATGGCCTCCATGACGGCCATGGACCTGACCCAGGTAGTTTTAGGCCCCACTCACGAGGGGGGAAACACACTGGATCTCATCTTTGTCTCGGGACAGTGGAGTTGTGCTCTGGGAGTAGGGGATCTAGCCATCACTCCCTTGTCATGGACAGATCACGCTCTCCTTCGGCTGGACTTTCCAATCGCTACACCTCATCACAGGGAGGCGGAACCGGATACTCCTATATGGTTCCGCCCCAGGCTTCTAATGGACCCGGAAAGGTTCCAGAGGGAGCTTGGGCAAATTCCTGTGACCCTGCCCCGCGACTCGACTGAGGACCTAGTGGCCGCATGGTTAAGTGGACCGAGTCGCGCCCTTGCGGCCTCTCTTGCGGCGACGAATCACCCAGGCTCCCTGGTTTACTGAGGAGCTTCGGGGGATGAAACGCCACAAGAGACGCCTAGAGAGCAGATGGAGATCCTCTCGCTCCGAAGCCGACCAAACACTAGTGAGAACCCATATTAGGGCTTACTTAGTGGCGATAAGGGTGGCCAAACGTGAGTATTGTGCCACCCTTATTGCATCCGCAGATAACCGCCCTGCCGCCCTGTTTGGGGTGACCCGCTCCCTCCTTCATCAGAGGCCGCGGGAAGCCCCTCTGCAAGAGTGAGCAGAGGAATTTGGGATTTATCTGCAGGAGAAAATCACTCGGATTCGGAATGAGCTACCCTCCATCGACAGTGGTCCTGTGGGACTGTCCGAGACTAGTCTTGAGGTTCCTTCTTGGGAGGAGTTTGACTTTGTTACCACCGAGGATATGGACAGGTTGTCAAGGAAACTTAGGGCGACCACATGTTTATTGGACCCGTGTCCCTCCTGGCTTGTACTGGCATCCTGGGAGACGACACGAGGCTGGCTCCAGGGCATTGTCAACGCATCTTTGAGTGAGGGGTCCTTACCTGCAGTCTTGAAAGAGGCGGTAGTGAGGCCCCTCCTCAAGAAGCCGTCGCTGGACCCAGTTTTATTAGAGAACTATCGTCCGGTCTCCAACCTTCACTTTTTGGTGAAGGTTGTTGAGAGTGTGGTAGCCCAACAGTTTCCGCGACACCTGGAGGAAGTTGATTATCTAGACCCGCGCCAGTCCGGCTTCCGACCCGGTCACAGCACCGAGACGGCATTGGTCGCGTTGGTTGATGATCTCTGGAGGGCGCGGGATAGAGGTTATTCCTCTATCCTAGTCCTATTAGATCTCTCGGCGGCTTTTGATACCATCGACCATGGTATCCTATTGCACCGACTGGGGGGGGTTGGGGCTGGGAGGCACCGTTTTGCGGTGGTTCTCGTCCTACCTCTCTGGTCAGTCGCAATATGTGTTGACGGGAGGGCAGAGGTCGACCTCGAGGCCTCTCTTATGTGGGGTTCCTCAGGGGTCGGTCCTCTCGCCCCTCCTTTTCAACACATATATGAAGCCACTGGGTGAGATCATCCGTGGTTTTGGGGTGGAGTACCACCTGTACGCTGATGACACTCAGCTGTACATATCCACCCCAAACCACCCCAACGATGCCGCCGAAGTGCTGTCCCGGTGTTTGGAAGCTGTACGGATCTGGATGGGTGGTAACAAACTCAAGCTCAACCCTGCCAAGACTGAGTGGCTGTGGTTTCCGGCACCCCGGTTCAGCCAGATTACTCCAACTCTGGCCATTGGGGGCGAAACACTGGCCCCCGTGGAGAGGGTGCGCAATTTGGGTGTCCTCCTGGATTCCCGGCTGTCCATGGAGGACCATGTGGCAGCCGTGGCCAGGGGGGCGTTTCATCAGGTACGCCTATGCGCCAATTGCACCCCTTACTGGACCGTGCTGCCCTTCGCACAGTCACTCAAGCTCTCGTGATGTCCCGACTCGACTACTGTAATGCTCTCTACATGGGGCTTCCCTTGAGGTGCACTCGAAAGCTACAGCTAGTCCAAAACGCACCCGCGCGGGTGATTATGGGAGCCACTAGATGCTCCCACATAACACCGATCCTGCGCGAGCTGCATTGGCTTCCTGTGGTCTTTCGAGTGCGCTTCAAGGTTCTGACAACTATCTTTAAAGCGCTCCATGGCTCGGGGCCTAGTTATATGCGAGACCGCCTCCTGCCCCATACATCCCTTAGACCGATACGCTCCCACAGAGAGGGCCTTCTCAGGGTGCCGTCGGCCGGACAATGCCGACTGGCGACACCCAGGGGAAGAGCCCTCTCTGTGGCGGGTCCAGCCCTCTGGAATGACCTACCCCCTGAATTACGTACCATCACCGACCTCCGCCTCTTCCGCCAATGTCTCAAGACATATTTGTTTCAACAAGCCGGCCTAGCCTAACCTCCCATGGGGACTTTTAGGTAGTTTTAAATTGGGTTTTTAAAATTTGGTTTTAGCGCAGGATAGGTTTATTTAATAGTCTTTTAAATTATATTTATTGTATTTTGTATGTCTTTTAAATTTCCTGTGCGCCGCCCTGGGTCCTCTGTGGAGAAGGGCGGGATACAAATTTAAATAAATAAATAAAAATAAATATATATATATATATATATATTTTGGTTTGACACACATGTATCCCAATTCCTCCTATCAACAACAACAGATAGAAACGGAGGACACCGAGTACAAAGTTTTAAAATTGATTATATATCACTTTTGCTGAGGAATCAAGTTTTTATGCAACAACCAGGCAAGTTTTTAAAAATTCTACCGTGTTTCCCCGAAAATAAGACAGGGTCTTATTTTCTTTTGAGCCCCCCCCCCCCCCAACATAAGTGCTTGGCTTTATTTTCAGGAAGGTCTTATTATTTTTGAGGTGCAGGAGACAGAGAGCATGATCACCTCATGGCTGATACTGTGTTGCAATATTTTCATGGAGGGCTTATTTTGGGGGGAGGGCTTATTTTAGCACATGTGCTCAAAAGACCAATTGGGCTTATTATTCAGGGAGGTCTTATTTTCAGGGAAACAGGGTACAATCTATATAGAACGAGATTACGTTTTCTGCCATAAATGTAAAATAGAGCAATGGTGAAAAGGAGGGAAAAAAGAGATATTTAACCTGGATCTTGTGAACTCTTTAGTTATGTTATACTTTGTTGTTCAAGGTCTGATACGGGATAAACACAGTCCAGCAGTCTTTTAAAAAGCCAGCTTTTTCACTTAAAAGAACAAAATCTAAAACAAACTCACTGGAGAGATATGAAAATATGTTGACTGCACCTGGTGAAATGTCAAAGCCAGTGGTGGGGTGGAAATAAATTTGCAAGTGATCAAAGCAATTGCGCATGATACACAGTTTTTGCCTATGTTACTAGAGGTATATCAAAAGTATAATGGGCAGTTAGTTTTTGCACTATTCTTGTTTATACAGCATTGTTATTTTATTATCTTTCTCCCCCACTTTAGTGATGGCACAGCTTATGGCAGCAGACAAAACAGCTGTGTTTGGGTTAATATGAAGGAATACAAAAGCATCTGGCAGCACAATCAGTCAACTTTCCTTTTCAAAGATTTCCTCTCATAAAATGCATCTACGTGTTACTCTGCAATCTTGAAAACTAACAACAGGTTCAGGGAACCTGATGGATGTTTTAAAAGTTCCTTTGTGTCAGAATTGAACCTATAAAGCAAGCAATGGTTCCCACAGAAGCAATATTCCAGCTTCTCGTCATTGTAATTCAGAATTTACATTACAAACACACATTCTCCACTATGAAAGGCAAAAGTCTGAAAATTATCTGAACATTAGCCAAGGACCTCTTAACACCAACACTTGAAACATGTCTTTTCCCCTTAAACATATCTTTTTTTCCTCCCTTTAATCTTTATTTTTTGTCCAAGCTGTCTATTGTGTTAGTTGGAAAAGAAAACTTAAAACTCTGGATTTCTAATAAGGAAAACAGCAGAAATTCTTGCTACATCTCTGTAACCCTTTGTTAGCTCTTTGTTTCAGCATGGCAGCTATCAAATTATGTTTGTACACCCAATAGATAAGCTATAGCTTCCTTATCAGAAGTTTACTGAATACACCACAGCTAGCTGGGTTCACATGTTATGGCGAATCATAAATTATGCAAAGTGTAAGCCAGGTCATTCAATTCTGACTTTAATTATTAGCAGAATTTGCATAAAATCAGTAGAAAAGTAGTCCCTGGACAGTTAGCTATACTTATTTTGCAGGACTGTGCAGCGTTTTGGATTTGAAGGGAAAAAAACAGTCCAGAGAATGCTGTCAACAACTCCTTAAAGCCATTGCATCTATTCATGGGACTGTTTATGGGACTCTGCAGCAGAAACTGGGAAGAGACCACCCGACTCATGAACCAGGATTATGATGGGGCTGCCATGTACTCCAAAACACTTTCCCCCCTTTGAATCCAAAGCATTATATAGCAATCTACACTTGGGATTTAGGTCAGCTGATCAATGCTAATACATAGACCTTTTCAATAGATACCAACATAGGAGAATCCCTTAGTCTAACAAGTTTGACTTTCTTTGTAGGCATTTGGTGACAAGCCATCCTAGTCCATATCCTATGAATAGGATATATGTTGACATAAAGCCAACCGTGCATATATTCCTCATTCCCACAGCAGAGAAAGAACCATTTGGTGCAGCTTTCTCAGTCTTGACTCTCCCTTATTTCTAAGAGTTAGGATTCTGTTTAAAGATGTGGCTGTAGTATTCTTAAAGCCTAAATAGGATGCTCAACATTTGAGTTATAGCTTCAGTTCTTTATTTCAGTTCAGTTCATTGACTTGCCTGATGACAAAAGAATTTACATGATAAATAATGTTAGTTTGCAGGATTATGCAAGGTAAGAAAACTATGCATTTTTCTTGGTAAAGAATTTGGATTGCTTGAGGGTCAACACTGATACAGTCATACCTGACAGCATGAAGGAAGTCCAGGGTCATACAATGCCACTTTCACCAGCTTTACCAGAAGATCCAACACTTCACCCAAACTATCTCCTACGTTGAAGAGGCCTTCTTGGAGGGTACTCAAACTGGGAACTTCTCTGGCTATGTCAAAGCCCAGTACCTTGCCATAGTTATGTAGGAATTCCACAATGGCTAAGCAATCTGAGAAGGCTTGGCTGGGCAACACCAATCCAGGAATGCGAGAGAATTCTGGCAGAGGCTGGACAAAATAGAGAAAAGACAAAAATATTAGCACAATACAAAAGGGAGATGTGGCCCAAACTGACATGAGAGAGGTAATAGCAATTACTGGTTCCAGTGAGGTAGAGCCCAAGGATATTTATATACTAGTAAACCTCTTGTTCCCATAATCTTTAACTGGGGAAAACAGTGACTCACAGGACAAGAATTTTTGAACCAAGGTACCTCAATCGGACCAATTTATAGAATATGTCCAAAATCTATGACCCATGAACCCCATGAAATTAGAATTTGACAATTCTTTTAAAAATGTTTTATAAATATAAACATTATCATAAAAGAGTTTATGATATAATACAAAATACAACACAATACAATACAATAGCAGAGTTGGAAGGGACCTTGGAGGACTTCTAGTCCAACCCCCTGCCTAGGCAGGAAGCCCTATACCGTTTCAGACAAATGGCTATCCAACATCTTCTTAAAGACTTGCAGTGTTGGGGCATTCACAACTTCTGGAGGCAAGCTGTTCCATTGAAATGCCATAAGACATTTTTGTGCTGATGTTTGGAACTGTGCTATATAGTTCAATATGAGCTATTTTCAAGGAAGATATATTTATTTTTATTTTATTACATTTATATCCCGCCCTTCTCCGCAAAGGACCCAGGGCGGCGCACAGGAAATTTAAAAAACATACAAAAATAGAACATAAATAATTTAAAATATATATTAAATCCCAAACCTGTGCTAAAACCAATTATTAATTAAAACCCAATTTAAAACTTTTCTACAGTCCTCATGTGATGCGTTCACTGAATGCATCACAGCTTTTCCAAAGAAACGCACTACATTAGAAACTTAATCACTGATGAATGCATTAAGAATCTGGTAAGGAGATATTTCTGAAATGATGACCCAAGGAATCACAGGTTGTCTAGTACAGGGGTCCCCAATCCCCAGGCCACAGCCCACTACCAGCATGTTTGGAACCAGGCTGCACAAGCGGCAGATGAGCATGTGCACACATGCAGCTCCACCTGTGCAAGCAGGGGCTGCTCGTGCTCACACCCAAGGCTCCACTTGCGCAAGCAGCAGGCGTTCACACCCACAGCTCCACTTAATAAGGACTTTTATCTTGGTACTATTGATATGACACGTTATACTATGAGCACTGCACATTTCTTCCCACATATAATCTGTGAGAAGGTATTTCCCCTCTGGCACCTTTTATCATTGGCTGCTGCATGAAGAAGCTGAAGGCACCTTCCAAATGAGTAAGGGTTCTATTCTAGGTATAGCTTTAACAATTTGCATAGGTTAATCTTTCTATTACTATTTTTTTCCCTCTACTTTCCCAATCTGTTTATCCTATATTCCCAAAGACGTCAAATGTTTTCTAAGAACTGGAGTCTTGACAAAGACTACAGAATGCATTCACAAATATTCTAAAGATTTAAAAAGTAAAACAATAAGAAATTTATGTGTGGCATACTGTTGAAGGTTCTTTTTATACAGCATCCACATTCCTCTGGTGCAGAAATCCCTTCTTTATTGAAAAAGATTTGTTTCAAAACAGAAGGATGAAAGAACCAGTACCTTACCCACCCACCCACCTCCAAAATAACATGAATCTGGCTGAGCCAGTCAACGTACCTGGTGGTCTCCTAAGCACATATCCTCAGTGGGCTTTTTCATTTCCTCCAAAATCATTTGCTGCCGTTGCCGTTCTTCCTGACGGCGCTGAGCAAGGAGATTCTTATCAGCCTTCCGGGGAACTTTCCCTGATGGTGCTGCTTTCTTATCCTTGGGCTTCGCTTTTTCTTTCAACTTCCCTTTCTCCTTTGGCTTCTCTGGTTTGGTCCTTTCTGGCTTGCTCTTTTCCTTCTTGATTTGGGGCTGGGAGGCGGGAGAGAAAAAATAAATTGCTTAGCTCCGCCTAAGGTTATTCCCAAGCTGGCAACTTTCCTCCTTCTCAAGAAGCCCCTCATAATCACTATCTACCTTAGGTTTCTTTTTTGGTTCCTTAGACTTGGTCTCCTTGGGCTTTCCGGTCTTGGCTTCCTGCTTCTGCTTATTTTGTACCTAGGGAGAAAACCAACCATGCTTAGAACACAGAGAAAAACACAAGGAGAAAAATAATTGCTCCATTTTTAAATAAAACAGCGGTTTCCCCTCAACGTCTACAGCATATATTTATCCATCATATTTTGCCTGTCTCACATTCTAACCAAAACATTCTAAGCCCCCAAGATTCTGTTAACCAAGACAAGATCTTCTTCACATTGCTTAGATTCACCAGGAAATGAGTTGCAGGATTTAGCATTTAAGTACTTTGATTTTAACAAATATCCCCTCTCACTCCCCCTACAACTGTAGAGAAACTGCTGTAGAAATACTAGGGAATTCATTCCTTCCCAATGTCGAAATTCAGGTAATTTTGGTTCTCAATTCTTTTTTGCTGTTCTAATCCTTTCACTAAAACCACTCAACCCCTCTCCCCCCCCCCCCCATTTCACATTATTTTAAAATATGAAAAAGGTATTGGGAACATATATTTGGTTTTGGATTTTCTCCAGTTCAATATGGAAGGCTTATTAAACCTCTGCGTATCTGTAGCCTTACTAGTAATCAAGAGAGAAGATCTTACAATATCACCTCCATCCTCTACATCTGCCGAGATCAGGAATGCCTTTTCTATCTCAAATATTGCCCACAAGGATGACCGAGCCTTCTTAAGCAGAATGCACAGCTTTTTCTACTCTGTGTACCTTTTGTCTCATTTTCTTCTTGATCTTGGTCATCTTCAGCTTATCTTCATCACTCAGAACCTCTGCAAACACAAAAGGGGAGAATGAGACTAAGCTAGCTCTACACTTGATGTCTAACAATACCTTCATTTTTTAAAAGAAAGTATTAATTTTCTAAGAGATATCGCTGACATGGGCCCAAAAATATACTCAGCATGAACACAACCCAATCTCTTCATAGCTTTGCTCCTTTCTCAGGTTTAATTGTTTCAGCCATTAAACAAGCTTTGGTGAGCATGATTTTTTAAAAAGAATATCCGTAATGAGGAATGAAGCCTGCATACTCCACCCGCATATAAACTAATGAGCTCTTTTAAAGATATTTTTGAAGAATATAAATAATCTAAGAGCACAAAACACTGAACAATCTATTCACAGGCCCGACAGCAAATACGAATCTGGGACCCTGCCCAGTTCCATATCTATGGCATGATTTTAGTACTGCTTAATAAATAAAAATAAAATACTTTTCGCTGGGAAACTGTCTATAGACGATAAGGTCAGATCAAGTGCAGACAAGACATAACGTTGACATGTGGCACTGAGGATTTTAGTCCATTGTATAATGAAGAAAAAATTCTTCCTATTTGCCTCCATCTCGTGTGTATTCTGTACAGTGGCTTCACCACATGAAACTGGCAGCAAGCCTGAACAGTCATAATTAAATCAATGTGGATAAATTGCTCTCCCCAACAATACCCAGGCAGAGTTGTAGCTTTATTAGGAAGCATTCAGTATTCACGATAGCGAGACCATGTTATTGCTTAAAGTATAATAATTACGGAGACCAAGACACCCTGGATGCTTCAAATTTCTTGCAATTAAAACAGAGGCAGGCTATCTCTGCCCCAGAACAGCATGTGACCCCTTCTGTGTGGCATCAGAATATCCGCTCCTCATATTTGCTGAATACTAAGAACATAGTTCCTCACCATATTGAGTCAGAATGGAAACCGTAGTGATGAATCCGACATGGGCTTAAAATAGATTAAGATATAAAAAACCCACACAAAATCCATTCCCCACCCCAATAAAATTTAGCCCAACCCAATTTTCATCACTGCCCCACCTACTATGGTCCCAAGGCAGTGATGGCAAACCTTTTCAGCACCAAATACCAAACTGGAATGTATGTGCATGTGCATGTGCCAGAGCTCTAGAAACCCGAAGACCAGCTGGCCGGTGCCCATGTGCACACTGGCCAGCTGGTTTTCAGGTTTCCGGCATGCGTTCTGAGCAGCTGGTCTTCATGCGCATCGGAGTACTGGAAACCCGAAGACCAGCTGGCTGGCGCATGCATGCCTCTTGTTTGGCCATTTTCAGGCTGTTTATTGGGCCATTTTCAGGCAGTTTTCCGGCACTCCAGCACCTGCGAAGATCAGAAACCAGAAGAGCAGGTGGCAGTGACACGTGTGCCCACAGAGAGGGCTCTGCATGCCACCTTTGGCACGCGTGCCATAGCTTCGCCATCACGGTCCTAAGGCTACCAAAAAGGGATTGAGCGACCTGATTTGAAGCTGCTTACAATAAGACAGGACGGTTGGAGCACCCATGGATGCAGTCCACAAGAATTCTATTTATATTTCTGATCCTGAATTTTTCCGCTTCTTAAATAAGAAAACAAAACAAAGTTCTAGCCCCATGGCAGTGGAAACATAAGGGACAGCTAGGAAGAAGAGGTACCTGCCAAATACTTCCAGTTCTGAAAAGCACAGCTCTTTATTTTCTGTGTAGCTACCTGCCCCTCCCCTCAAATTCTCCAGTCATGTTCTCTTACCTATATATTCTTACTGCCCTTTGCTTATCCGTTCCTCTCTTCCTGCTGCCACACCGCTCCTTGACAAGAAATTCCAAATTTTGCAAAAACTCACACATCAGTTTCCAGAAAAGGCATGCAAATGAAAAATAAGCAGATTTGCATGCATCTTGTTGATTGGCATTATTTTTGAGAGCAAAAGTTGAATTTTCTTGCTGCACGTAATGAACAGCCTTTCCTCCAGATACTGACAAACAACCACTGCCACAAACTAGAACGTTTTCTTGTGAAAGCTACACGCATGCAAAAAGGGCTGGTCCAACTGGTACCTTGGGTTTCCAGCTTTTTCAAAACTCTGGCGTCCGTCTTGCTCAGCAGATCAGTCACTTTCACTTTGGGAGGTCGGCCCCGTCCACGTTTCACTTTGGGCATTTCCTTAGCCTTGGCTTTCTCCATATTTCGAGGGCGGCCACGCTTACCCGTGATGGCCTGGATGCGTGAAGGGATTTCTTCATGTGACAGTTTTACCCACTGCACGCCCTGTGAAATGAAGAAAAGGATGCTGCAGATATTGTAGTTTACACAGGTCAGCAGCCCTTTTGCTGGCCATACTGGCTAGTGCTGATGGGAATTGAAGACCACAATATCTGCAGGGCAAAAGGGCAGATCCTCAGAATCCACAGAAACAAATCCTTCCACTGACACCTGTAAACATGTTTTTGGTCTAGAATTACGTAGAAAAACAATTTGGGGAGAGGACGAAGAGTGGACTAACTATGTGCTTCAAACTCACCATTTACTAAGCCATTATGCGGATACAAATAGTCCTTGACCTACAACCACAACTGAGCCCAAAATTCCTGTGGCTTAGCAAGTTGAGTTTCGCCCCATTTAACAAACTTTCCTGCCACAGTTGTTAAGTGAATCACTGCAGTTGTTAAGTTAGTAACATGGCTATTAAGTGAATCTAGCTTCCCCATTGACTTTGCTTGGCAGAGGGTCGCACAAGGTGATCATGTGACCCAGGGACACTACAACCATCGTAAATACATGTCAGTAACTAAGGGTCCAAATTTTGATCACGCATTCATGGGGCTGCTGCAATGATCGTAAATGTGAAAAATGGCCTTGTCACTTTTTTCAAATGCCATTGCAAATTTAAATGGTCACTAAATCAAGTCAAGGACTACCTATTATGCTTCAAGGGATATAGTAGTCCATGAGAATGTCCCCCCTCGTTTAACATATTGAAATGTTAAATGGATCTATGTAGACACTCTGTTGTTAAATGTCCTTTGCACTTGGCCCCAGGATTCCTAGCATAATCTTGGCAAAAGGACAGATGCTAAAAAAACAGAAGATGCCAATGATTCCTCAGAAGAGGAAGAAGATCTACCTCAGATGTATCTTGCTCTTCAAAGAAATCTCCCACTGGCATTCGGGGACTGAAGCTGAAGTGTTCACGGCGGACGTTCTGCCCATCATTTCTGCTCAGATACTACAAGGGAATAAACCACCAAAACATTAATCAAGCACTTAAGTTTCTTTTTAAGATGGAGGCGCTCTCTGAAGTGATCATGGTATCTCTGGAACAACAGAAATACTCTTAATAAAGCGGTGCCCAGAGAAATAGACAATCTAAACATGCATATTGGATATCATCCATTACAACTGATTAACAATCTTAGGTTCTTTTTGGTATCTGACAAGAAATATCCAAAAAAGGCAAAGCAAATCTTATTCCTAGCCCAATGCTCCAGACAGAAACTACATTCATATTCTGATAAAGATGGGGATGAAGGTAGCTACATGATAACGAATGGCAGGGGATGGTGCATATTAGGTCTGAGAGTAACTGGACGAGGAGGAAATGAAGGAGTCTTGGATAACAGGAGGTCACAATCTGTAATAGGGGATCAAAGAATAAGACAAGCAGATGAATAGTGCTGAACCTCTTGCTATAGCTTTGCTTAAGAACAGGAGGGACAGCCATGATGGGAGGGGGAGAGGTTTGAAAAAAATTGTCTAGTGCGGCAATTGTGCCCTTCCCTGGACCAGGAGAGCTTGCTCACGGTCAGTATTCCTGGGTCACCAACCGTTTGAATTACTGCAATGTGTTCTACATGGGACTGCTCTTGAAGACTATCCAGAAGCTTCAACTGGTCTAGAATGCTTCAGAGCACCCAGCAATTGAAGTCCCTAGGTTTGCCCATCTAACACCTCTGTTGCACAAGCTGCTCTTGCTTCCAATATCTTTCTGGGTGCATTTCAAGTGCTGGGTCATCACCTTTAAAGCCCTGTATTTCTTGGGGTAAAGTTAACTGCATGACCTCCTTTCCCTAAAGACACCTGTCCATCCTACCAGGTCAGATGGGGTGGACATACTCCTAGTCCCTTTCCCTAAATATTGCCATCTTACGGGAGCTAGGAAGGCTGCTTTTTCTCGGGCAGCCCCTGACTGATGGAACACTCTTTATTCTCAGGTCTGGCAGGCCTCTACCATCCCAGCCTTATGTAAACCTTTGAAGATCTATCTTTTCCCCCTCAAGTTTGGGGATGCAATGAAGTGACTGCAGATCAGGGATTTGACTTGGCACCATTGTTTTTAAGAAAGAAAGAAAGAAGGAAACAGGGAGAGAAGGAGAGAGGGAGAAAGAAAAAAAGAAAAAGGGAGATAAGGAGAGAGGGAGAGAGAAAGAAAGAAAGAAAGAAGGAAGGAAGGAAGGAAGGAGGGAGGGAGGGAGGGAGGGAGGGAGGAAGGAAGGAAGGAAGGAAGGAAGGAAGGAAGGAAGGAAGGAAGGAAGGAAGGAAGGAAGGAAGGAAGGAAGGAAACCAAATGATGCAGATCCAGGTAAAAAAAGATATTCTGACACAGTCTGTCTTTTCTTTGGAAATAGTGAAGAAAGAGGAACTTTGTCTGGGCCAGGAAAAAAAGCAACATTGTTCTCAGTAAACTAAATTAATGTTCAAGAATGATTTTAAAATTGGGTTGCAGAATATCATATAAAATGGAGAAGTCACTTACAAAAGAAATCAGCCACCACCGCTTTCTATCTGGGAAACTTTTTTTTTTACCTTGATCACCTCTGGAAACTGCTTCATCCTTTTGCCACAGGGTCCATAGTACCAAGTTTCTCCCTGCCATCGATTGCTCCCTTTCTTGATGCGCACCTCCCTTCGCCATCTGAATACAAAGGTAGCCAATCAAAGATTGGAAACCTGCATCCGAACTCAGAAATATTATTTGCTGTGCATGGACTAGTACCATACAAAAGCAAGGAAAATGGGACTACATACCCATGTTTCAAGGGGTAGTACACCTCTTCTACTGTGGCTATTCTCCTTCTTGGACCATCACCTGTCAGAACAAACAACCATTACCAGTGCTATCAACTAAATCACATTTAAAGGCAGCCAAGGTAGCTAAGAAGCATGAAGAAAAGAGTGTACTTACTTTTGGCAGATACATTTAGCGATGAAGCTTCTTTGCTGTCCCCGTCTATTACAGATACAGGATTGTCTGCACCACTACTCTTGACTGCCTCTTCCAAAGAGGCATTTAGAGATTCTGGTTCAAGGGGTGCCTGCGAATCCAGAAATTCTGTGCCCTCTTGCCCTACTTCACTAACACCTGTCAGCTCCAGGCTACTCTCTGTAACAAAAGAGAAGAAACAGAGAAATAGAAAGGCAAAAAGAAGAGAATGAACACACAATGGAAAGAGTTCATTGAGCATTGCAGGGAGTAAGACAATGCTTACCTTTGCTGCATTCCTAGTCACTTAGTGGCATGCTACAAGCTGTTAACAGCATATAGTACTTGGGATATAGATTTCAAGTACTGAGCCTCGTTGCTTGGAAGTTCTTTCAAGAATTTAAACCTTCACATGATCATTACAATTGTTATGTGAACAACATAGTCCTTTGTGTCTACTCAGGATTAATATGCAGCATTATCTTTTCTTCTACATAATGTTTGAGAAGGATTTTCTACCAAGTATAAGCTTCCACCTGCATAAAATAGCTACCGAGGATTCAGTTATGCAGCCATATATTGTATGAGGTATTTCAATATATTTCTAAAGTTCTATACAGTTAAATTTGATTTGTCTCCCTCTAACTAAATTTCTAACCACACCAAGTTTTTAAATGATCTGCACATTTGCTGAGTTCTTTCTCATTTACAATGTTACGATATTTTTCTTTGTCCCCTATAATTGCAAAATAAATTAGCTTCACTTTCCCCAGATCTATACAATTTATTACTTGGAAATGTGTTCCTCTAGATCCCACAACTCCTTTTAAAAGTACTGAGCAAAAGTTACTGGGTTTGAAGACAGAGAACTGTTCGGACCAATGGATAGGTCTTGCTTACCTTGCAAAACTGACTCTCCAAGAACAGGAGGCAAACTGGCACTTCCAAAAAGAGAGGTATCAGGCTGACTGTCATCTGCCAATAGACTGAAGGAGTCGGAGTGGTTGAGAGAGGGACTGCCAGGACAATCCAGGGCAGAAATGTCAGGAGGATCCTCCAGCGGAGACTTGCCACTCACAAGTTCAGATGTATCCATTTCATACAAGTCTCCTGTCCCTGGGTCTACAAACCATATATTTATAAAGTTCTTACACACTGTTCAAAATAACAATTTAATCCCAACAATATGTCTTTGCATTATTATCCATGATTTAAATACTAAATGTACACAGTGCTCTTTACACCTCTCTGTGTAATTAGACTGGTGTTTAGAAATGCTGTACCAAAGAAGCATTTAATGATACTTTAAATAAATTTATAGGTTATTTTTAAGAAAACAGACTGCCACTTGCTTGGGACTTAGCATCCAAATCATTTGTTACTTCGACTTCCAAATCCGAACCATTGTACATCTTTTAAAAATCCATTTTAGGAAAGGAAAAAAGCTGAGTCAAACAGAAAATATGCCTGTTAATAGCAACATTTAGATCTGTTTTTACTGCTTACATCCACAAGCCATACAAGCAAAGAGCACAGTGGTTACGATGTTGGACTAGAAACTGGGAAACTGCAATTTCTGGTCCTCCCTTAGGCATGAAAGTTAGCTGGGTGACTTTGGGCCACTCATTCTCTCTCAGCCCAAACCCCTTCACTGGATTGTTGTGGGGAAAACAGAACATGGGAATATTATGTATGCCATTTTGAATTGGACAAAATAGACTTAGGATATAAATCTATATAAATAAAAATGTAAAATAGTTTGTGCAAAGCCATTAATCTCAGAAACTACTGGACTGATCGACACCAAATTTTCACACAATGTTCCCAAGGACTTCCAAACCAATCATACATACCTTTTGTGTGCCTGGCACATTTGTGTCATGTGCACGCTATACAAACGTAAAATGTACCCACTTGTGAGGTTTTTCACCTCCCTGTAGCTCCTCCCACCCGGCTGCTGCGTCACGCATATTTCTAACGGCTGAAAGTGTGAAGGGCCTTGAAGCGGCATGCCGTTGGCATCTGGGCGAGGCCAACGGCAGCCGCCACCTGGCTCTACGCGCCAAGGAGGGTGAAACTCCGAGCGCAGCACATGAGTGTTCGTCTTTCGGAGTGGCGCAAAGCCGAGGAGTCCGGCAAGGGGTTTCTTTCGGCTGCTCGGTTTCAACAAACTGCCCGCTTCCACTCGCTGGTGGTCGGGAACCTCCCCCTACACAACGAACATATTCCCTGCCCCAGCCGCTCCCCAGCTTTCCTCAGTCACCTATCTCCCCCGGAGGAGGGGGACAGAGCCCAGTACGAAGAGGTGTTTCAGTTCCTGGCTCAGATACTGTCTACCAGGCAGAGCCTGAGAAAACTGAAGGGAAAATTCCCCAGGTAACTCTTCCCCGAGCAGCCTCCTTCTCCCACCCACCCCAAACCTCTTCCCACTGCCTGGCTCTTCAAAGGCAAATTTGGGAAGCGGGGCTTTGGGCGAGCGAGCCAGGGAGCTGACGCACAGGACGGAGAGGTACTCCGCTAGGTCAAACCCCCGCATGGGCTGTGCGTTTTGCTGAGATCCCTGGAGCGTCGGGGGGGGGGGGGGGAGGAACGCTGGAGGTCTCTCTACAGCCGCTGCTTTCCTGTCAAGCTCCCGCCAGGATTTTGGTAGGAAAGCCGCCTGTCTCAAAGCGCTTTGGAGCTACCGCTGTGGCAGCCGGGCTGAAGAAAAAAGGGTGGAAGGGGAACAAGTTAGGAAAGGCGGCGGGAACCTCAAGGGAGCTGAGCAAACGAACTTTTTTTTCTTTTTTCCTTTTTTCCCAAAAGGAATTCTTTTATTGACAAATTTCCCCCAGACCCATTACAGGAGAAACAATCCGTGCCTCATCCTGCAGCAGCACCCGGTCGCATCAACACCGATTCTCCCTTTCCCCCCCCCCCCCAAACGCAGGTGGGCTATCTCCCTCTCAAGAAACTACAATAAAACCCCCTTCCCCTTAGCCTCTCCTGCCTCTCTCGAGCCAGGTTCTGAGCCAGGAAGGGATTCAGCCAACAGCAACAAAAGGAGACAGGAAGGATTTCATCGCTCACGTCTTTTGAGTGTCAAAACCTGCTTCTCGGGTGACTGGAGAGAGAGGAAGGTTCTCCCAATCGTTCTTTCTGGGTGTCTCAATTGTCACCGTTGGTATCTATTGTGGGGTGCACGGCTTCCCATCCCACTGAACCGCTAAGGCACAGAACCGCCTGGATCGCTTAGGGCGCCTCTGCCTTAGATCTACAAGGTGGGGAGAATGGTGCGTTCTCACCCTTCCCTCCGGGGATTAATCACCAAGAGCAGCCAAGGCCCGGTGCCACCCACAACCGTCACAGGTTGCAGAAGCCATGGAGGGAATCCCGCCATCAGAACCTCAAAAACATCAGACGCAAAGTTCCCGGAAGGAGCAACGAACGAAGAAAAGAAAGCCTGGCAGAATGGAATTTTGGGGCACGCCGATAATCCCTGGGGGGGGGGGGGGATCCCTCGCAGCCTCCTGGACTTTCTAAGGCAAGACCCAAATCCAGAGGACAGAAAAGCAAATTCCCTTCATTCGAGGGGAGACAGAGAGAGAGAGAGAAAGAGAGAGAGAGAGAGAGAGAGGGAATATGCGTGCAAGCGAGTATGTGTGCAACACGCTGAAATGATCATCACCAGCCACATGCAGCTTCTATGATAAGATGCCTCAACCTGTTTTTTCCCCCGAACTTTTTTTTTTACACACCGCCAGCTCTGGCCCCGCGTGGATTCCCCACTCACGCCCTCATATTCATATTCAAGATTCTGTCTTGCTCACCAGGGGGCTCAAAATGACAGTTACCCATGAGTAAACATTTAAAATGTGGCGTGTCCTCACTAGAATGGCCACCCCACGCGCCCTGAGGCTCCGGAGAAGCCCAAAACCAAAACTCCCAGTGAAGTCTTTACAATGTGCTTCCGCTCTGCCTTATAATAAACCGGTGTTGTGAAGTAAGGTTTCTGGAGCCTTTAAACATGCACAGTTGCAGGAAAAGCAGTAGCTATAAATAAGACATGTATGAGTTTCCTGGTCTCATCTGAGGTTTCTTCACCAGGGAATTAATATTGGACATTATTTTTTGGGGCTGGTGTCTTTTTAGCCCACCTGCCCTCACTTTGCTGGTGCCTATCATTTTTCATAACGTGTGTCATATTTAGGAACATTTGAAGTTAAACCCATATAATCATTATAGAAGCTGGCGTTTTAGGTACGTAGGTAGAGGAAGACATAGAGAGAGGGATAAAT
The DNA here is from genome assembly GCA_039707465.1 of Rhabdophis nuchalis. NCBI lineage: Eukaryota > Metazoa > Chordata > Lepidosauria > Squamata > Natricidae > Rhabdophis > Rhabdophis nuchalis. The sequence goes on from CM077646.1 coordinate 169,582,810, forward strand.
GCAGTAGGTTGGTAGGTAGGTAGACAGAAGCAGAAATACAGTAGTTAGGTAGGTAGGTAGAGGGCTAGAGAGAGAGGGGGAAAATACAGTAGGTAGGTAGATAGAGGGATAAAGATGGGGGAAATACAGTAGGTAGGTAGATAGGTAAGCAGAGGGATATAGAGAGATAGGTAGGTAGGTAGAGGGATATAAAGAGAGGGGAAAATACAGTAGGTAGGTAGGTAGGTATAGAGGGAGAAATACAGTAGGTAGGTAGATAGGTAAGCAGAAGGATATAGAGAGATGGGGGGAAATATGGTAAGTAGGTAGGTAGGTAGTTAGGTAGGTAGGTAGGTAGGGGGATACAGAGAGGGGGGGGAAATACAGTAGGTAGGTAGATAGGTAGGTTCAGGGATAGAGAGAGAAAGGGAGAAATACAAGATAGGTAGGTAGGTAGAGGGATAGAGAGGGAAAGGGAGAAATACAGTAGGTAGGTAGGTAGGGATAGGGATAGGGATAGAGAGAGGCAGAAATACAGTAGATAGATAGGTAGGTAGGTAAGTAGGTAGGTAGAGCAATACATAGAGAGAGAGAGAGAAATACAGTAGTTAGGTAGGTAGGTAGGTAGGTAGAGGGATAAAGAGGGGGAAAATACAGTAGGTAGGAAGATAGGTAAGTAGAGGGATATAGGGAGATAGGGGGAAATACAGTAGGTAGGTAGGTAGGTAGAGGGATACAGAGAGAGGGGGGGAAATACAGTATGTAGGTAGATAGGTAGGTACAGAGATAGAGAGAGAAAGGGAGAAATACAATAGGTAGGTAGGTAGAGGGAGAGAGGGACAAAATACAGTAGGCAGGTCACTACACAAAAATTGTTTTGACCATTTCACCACACTAGGCCACAGCAACGCGTGGCCAGGTACAGCTAGTCTAGTAATAAATAAGCAGAATGTACAGAATGGTTGGACAATATAGTTGGAGGAAGAGGCATTCAAGTTGTTGATTTGGAACGCATATATCCACACACACACTGATATACACAGGCCCTCTTTATTTATTTACTCACTTAAAAACACTACTCAAAACATTTCTTTCTCCCTTGTCCTTCTTTCTCCCACTGATCCCATTTTACTGAAATTAAAAGCAACTATTGGAACTAGAGATCATTTAGACATAAACTGTAGGGAGAAATCAGAAGTGACCATTAATGTTTTGCCCTGTAAATCTAGCCAGTTGCCTCCATCATGGTACTGATCTCTTCTGATGTTTATAATTCAATTATAAAATTGAATTTTAAATCCATAAGCATTGAATCAAGCCCCTAACACAATACATAATATAATTGAACCATAAATTCACAAAGGAACTGCCTCTACCGCTCATCAGTAAAATGCTTGCTTAAGCCTCTAGCCATGAACAACAATAAGACAGGAAAGAACAAAGTAACAGGATTGCAAAAGGGGTGTGGGTGTTGTTTGCTGTTTTGTATATTGCTGATTAGGGCTAAAATAAGTGTTTACATTTACAAGAATGCTGCTGCTGGAGAAGCTGCACAATGACAACAATAGCAAACGTTTTTATGGGAACTACATCTAAGCAAGATAAAGTTTTCTTCATTGCCATTAGTTGTAAGGCCAAGAGAGACTTTGTTAACAAAATAGTTCCCACAAAGGTAGCCATGTTAGTCATTTACAGAAATATTAAAGTCACTGTGCATCTTAAAAGTGAACCCAGTTTACAATGGGATAACCTTTTATGTCTCACAGCCTACTTGCCACCATTTCCCGTCAAGTGCATGGAATACTGTGACAATTGGTAAAACATGGGCTACCCAGATCTCTGCAAAAGAACTCTTGCATTTTGAAGCGTAAAGGCAGGGAAATTTCACCATGTATATATATATATATATATATAGCTTGTATAACAAACTGCATTTGCTGAAATTCTCTCATTTACTTAGGTATGTGGCAGGGGTGAGTTTCAATTTTTTTTACTACCAGTTCAGTGGGCTTTTTGTGCTTCCCGTTCCTTAGGAACACGGCAGCCTTAAGCAGCATTTGGAGAAAGGAAGAACACCCCCGTTTTTGCAAAAAACAGGGGCATTTTTCCCTTCCCCCAGCCCTGCTGAAGCCTGAAGCGTACTTCTGGAGGCTGGCAGAAGGGAAAAACATGCCGGCAACAACAGTGGCGACTGAGGGAACCGGTTCAGGGGCGTGGCCAGGCTGCCATTACTATCAGTTCGGAAAGGTACACCAGATTTTTACTACTTATTTGGGTGAACCAGACCGAATAGGTAGGAACCCACCTCTGGTATGTGGACACCTTATATTTTTATTTTTATTTTCACTCTACAAGGACATCATTTCTAAGATTTGGAATAAACCACCTGCTCAAATTTATTTATTTATTTATTTATTATTCACATTTATAACCCGCACCCATCTCACCAAAAGGGACTCAGGCTGGTGAACAGAGATTTAAGATAAATATGTATAAATATAAAATATAAAATATTACTAAATAATAATAACTAAATTAAATCAAAACCCTTTCAATTTAAATTTAAATTTAAAACCTATAAAATTAAAATTAAAGCTTTGATTTGAATTATAGAAATAGTAGGGTGCGGAGTAGCTCATGCTAGGCCGATCAGATGAAAAAAGTAAGTTTTTAAGTGCCGGCGGAACAAGCGGAGGGCTGAGATGGTACAGAGATCAAGAGGTAGGCCGTTCCAGAGGGTAGGGCCCGCCATAGAGAAGGCCCTTCCCCTGGGAGCCGCCAACCGGCATTGCACGGTCGACGGCACCCGGAGAAGACCCTCTCCCTGGGAGCAAGTCGGTCGTAGGGATGTATGGGGCAGTAGACGGTCTCATAGGTAGCTAGGCCTCGTGCCATGGAGCACCTTGAAGATGGTCATCGGAACCTTGTAACGCACCTTGTAAATAGTATAGATATAAAAATGCAAAGATGAAAAATTTCATCCACTTACCTCTGTCTAGTGACTCAAAAGGCTCCAAAGAGTCCTCCAGAGGAGGAGGGATCCGAGAAGCATCTTCAAGGCAACCAGCTCCAGCATCAGGTTCCAAGACAGAGGCCTCTTGGCTAAGAGGCTCAACCACTGGAGAAGAACCATTGTAGCCACATATTTTCAACTCTACAGGAAATATTATTATTAAAAATGTCACATTGAACTTTCTAAATTGTGATTTTAAAAATTATCTTTCACTTCAGGACTTGAGAAAACTTTAAAAATAAGCAGAATCTCACAGCAAACACACACACGTCATTTTAAACTAATCAAAGAACTTTTCATTCCTTATCTCAGTAATTCTAACGCTATGGTTTCGTCTGCCTGGAAAAGATACTTTATCATTATTTTACAAATGCCATTCATGTCATGGTACTTAACAAAACAAGAAGAAAACTGGCAGATCCTTGCCCCAGGCACAATAACCTACAATATAGATTTAATAGAAGGCTATAGTCCTTGGAAAACCATGTCACTCGACCAAACTTGGAAAACCAATATATTACAGTAATCTGACTGTTGGTAGTTTATAACTATGGTAAAGAACCAAGCATTGGGAGTTACTATTGTGAGAAGACGTATTTCAAAACCACACAGATGCCAAGGTAGATATGCTACTACTATACTCAAGTGTAGGAGGCACAGTCATTTATTTCTAGAAATTTAAAAAAATAATTAGATGTGGCAGATATTGAAATCTTAACAGTAAGACTTGTACAGTACCTACTCTTCCAGCTTAAATTGGAATTAATCATAAGGTATCACTGGGCTTATGAGAAGTCAAATTTCATCATGTCCATTCTGAATAAAAATTCTGAGGACCATTTGTGAATTATACCTGGCTGTGCGTTTTCCAGCTCCATACTGCCCAACAATCTGGTGCCATTTTCTGAAACCGTAGATGGTGGTTCTTTTACAGCCTCTTCATTGCCTGGCTCATCCTGCTGTGGTGAGAAGTCCTGATTCCCTGAAGCGAGCATGGGAGAAGGCTGAGATGACGTGTAGAAGCTTGATGGGCCATTTTGTAGGATTTCAAAGTTCTGATCATCAGGGAAAGAGTCATAGAGCTCTGCTGAGTCAAAATTTAATCCCATGGTCCCTGGAGTACCGTTGGCCCAGAACTCTTGCCCACTGCTTCCCCTCAAACTGGTGGTATGTCCAGGTGAGTTCTGCCTGTTGTTCTCAACAGTGCCATTCAATGGGTATTGGGAGAACAGTGGACCATCTTTGAGATTGTTGCCGTTGCCAGAGGGATACTGGGAATAATTCCACAGATAGTCATAGGGATGATGGAGGTGAGAGTTGTTTGAGGAACGGGTCCCTGAAGTACTAGCATGAGATACAGTAGTTAGGCCATTAACATTCATGTCTCCATTTAAACCTGCCACAAGGAAAAAGAAAGAGAGAATAAATACTAAGAGCTAGTTTGGTCACCATCAAACTTGATACCAGCCAGAACATTAAAATAAACTCAAAAAAGTAGTGCAATATCAGAAGATTGGAGAGACACGGCCCACAGAATCTCTAAGAGTCAGGATGGGTAATATCACCATCAGTTTGGTGCAGTAGTTAGGGGGTGCAGAATGGGTTAATGCCCAGCACAAGTACAGAGGGACTGGGGAAGTTGCAAAAGTGGGGGAGACTTAACCAAACAACTTGAGACCTTCCCTGCCAGCTTCCCCATTGCCAACACTCCCTGCCAACTTTCCATAAGAAAAGATTTTTCTTGTGGGAGGTGGCAGAAGTATTGCCAATCATGAGTTTATACTTTCGGCTGGCTTCCCCAATGACTTGTGAGAGAGAATAGTGGAAATAACATCATGTAACATAGCTGACTGGCAACAGTGTGGCAGTGCTGAAGCAGTCACTTTCCCAAATTTCATTCCCAGAGAAGTAATGGGTCCCCACTTATTTGAGGTAGTTTTGCCCTATGATGCACCACGTTTCAGGCAGACACAAGAGATTTTGTGGTACATAGATATTTGCAACATAAACTAAAAAAAGTCTTATGTCTAGACCCTTTTCTCTGCTAATAATAAAATAGGAACGCTCCGACTTTGTACACCAACTCTGCTATCTCCATGGACATAAGGATGCACAAAATCTTTCTTATTGCTGAGTTATCCATCTCTATTAAGACCCGTTGAACCTCACATTTCATTGCAAAGCAATAAAGGAATAATTCCGCACCCAGAGAACTATACACCATAAAGGGAAGAGCTGGTAGCATTAATCACTGGACCTTGTATAATCAAGGGTCAAGTCTACTATTAATATCACGGCAACGGCCAAGTCCATTGGTCTTCACTTACTTTTGCCTTGTTGGGGGAAGTTCATAGGAGATCCATTTGTGTAGACATTGTCCCCTGAGGAAGGAGCAGGTTTCAGTCCTGAGGCAGCAGGTGAAGAGGGAAGGCCAGTGAAATTAAAATGGTTGTTTGCTTCCATTTCTAAAATAAAAAGACGTTTAAGAAAGACTTAAAGATAATACAAAAATGCATTTTAAGTATACTGCATGTACTACCTAGCTGATATGAACTAGAGGATGTTGGTTTCCATGGTAAAATTAGAGATTTGAAACTTTAACTTTCATAACATAACAGAAGCGTACCTGGGGTAAAATTGAGTTTTGGTAGAACATTTGGCATACCAGCCTGTCTGCCAAAAATGATTGATATTGTACTGTACACAGAGTTACCAATCAATACGGCATGTGGCACTGGTGACCTAGTGTACACCCTCTCTGCCTTACTAAAAAACATTAGGTTGAAACCCCAATTGACAAAAGCTGACAGGCAGAGATGAACAGGCAGAAATCAATTACAGTATCTATGAATTTGTCTAGATAATAAACACCTGGAATGAGTTTTAAATAAGTTTTCTCTTCTTGTTTCATGCCTTACAGTTCACCTATTGTTGCTTATTGCTATTGTATGCTTTTATTAAATATTGCTTCTCCTTGAAAAGTTATGCAGGTACTCCTCAACTTATGACAGGTCACATAGCAACTGTTCTGTTATCATAAGCCATCCTCCCCGCCCTCCAAAGGTACTTATGATCTGGTCCCAAAGTTCCAACAGCTGCCCTGCTCCATAGTCAGATGACTATATTTCGGGTGCTCGGCAACCAATTGTATTTACAGCAACATGTCTGTGATGTATTGTTCCCCCAAAAATCAGCGTTTATCTTGGGTTTTGGCAAAAATACCCCATAACAAAAATGGGTTCATTTAATGGCTAGTGTTCACTTAAGGGTTGTTGCAAAAAAACCTTGCAAAATTGGGTCAGTCATGTGGGTGCTCCCTTTATCACCATCACAACCTACGGCCTTAATGGGGAGGCTCCACTACAGTTGTAAGTCCTTGGCTTACGACTGCAATGGAGCCTACCTATAATGATCGTAAAATGTGGTAGTCAATTAATGATTCAAATTTACAACCTGTACTCAATCAAAACCCTATGAATGAAAGCAAACCTGGCTGCAGTCCATTCTGCCAACAGAGGCAGTCCTCAGCTTATGTTCATTTGTTCTACAACTGTTCAAGGTTGCAGCAGCGCTGAAAAAATTCCAGCCATTGCATCCACCACAGTAATGTGAGTGTTGGGTTCGCAATGACAATGCCCTAGTGCAGTGGTGGCGAACCTATAGCACGTGTGCCACAGGTGGCACGCAGAGCCCTCTCTGTGGGCATGCACACCATCGCCCCAGCTGTTGTTTCGGGTCTCGCACTCCATAGTATATGCCAATCATCTTAAAGGCCCTTTCACGGCCTCTGCTAACCCTCCTGCGCTTTCTAACACCCCACCCCCTTGCAGCTCCTTAACTAGGACTCCTGCCTCTTCCCCCATACAAATCGGCAACTCCTAGGGTTACAATGGCTACCAGCCTGCTGGGATTTCTGTCAGTAAGTGATGCATGTACATGTAGTCGTCCCTTACCATCTACAACTGGAACCACCACTTCTTTATCATTAATCAACATGGTCACTAAACGAAAAATAATGTGACTGTGCTGGACTCATGCCACTTTCACTCCCATTGTTAAGTAAATCACCACTGTCATTAGGTGAGATATCATGTGACCATGACTTTCAATTTCACTTCATTGTTCTCCATTAATTCTGCTTATTGGAAGCTGGTTATGAAGTTCGCAAATGGCAATCACATGACTATGGGACACTGTAATGCCTGTAATGCGCACCAGTTGCAAAATGCCGGAATGGCATTTGTGGAATACTACAGTGGCTATAATTGTGATGATTAGTTGCAATGCCTTTTTTTTTCAACCATAACTCTGAATGGTTACTAAACAAGGCTATCACTAAGCGAGGACTACCGCTGTCTGTAAAGTTAACTGGCAAGAACTGATTCTTTTTATTACTATTTTGCAAGATGAAAAAGAAACTAGAATGAAAAATCAATAACATAGCAGTAGCACTTAGACTTATATACCACTTCACAGTGCTTTCCAGGCCTCTCTAAGTGGTTTACATAATCAGCATATTAGAATTAGAAGGAATAGTTAAGAAATGCAAGTAGACTTGAGGATAAATATAAACATTTTCAGATTTCCTGCCAAAATTGTGTTTCTACATATAAAATTAATTTTATTTCTTGTGATGAGTTACCATTTGTGTTAGGAAATATGCAAAGTAAATCAGCCTCAAATTTCAAATAAAAGATTGTGGGTGATTTTCTTCAAAAATTAATTCTCAAGAACTTAAAATGTTAGCAATGAGTTTTTAACTTGTCCTATGGCACAATAAAGATGGTTTGCTGGAAAATCTCTCTTCATCCTCCACAAGAAGCTCAGCTAGAAAAATGCTCTCTGTGGCTCCTTTGGAATTTAGTTGTGTCTATAGGATAATTTTGCGAAGGTTTCCATGGATTGTTTGGGTTTCTACAGCAAGGCCATCTGATTAACTGCTCCTAGAAGTAGACTTACAGTAAATTCTAAACAAGCCACAAACAGCGATAAGCAGCAGAATTTCCAGCAATTTCTCTATGATCTGACAATTACATTGGGTACATTTCCCAATAAGCTATTTTTATAGGTTACAAATCATCTAACCCATGCTTAATAATTAATTTGAGAGTCAATGAAAAGATTGGATAATCCCAGAAAGTAAGAAAAAACTCAATCAGAAACTGATGCATTTGGTGAGGGTGTCAGCTATATTTTGAATCCAACAGCAACTTTAATTTGCTGTTGGATTCAGAATATAGCTTTATGTATGTGTACACATACATACATACAAAAATAAACTAAGAACATGTCATGAATGAAGTACGTAAATATATGTGTGTGTACTTCATTCATGACATGTTGTTAGCTTATTTTAGAATTTGAACAATCAAAATGTGGAAAATACAAAAAAATGCAAATCCGAGTCCTGTTTCTCAATTGCTTATTCAAATAAGAGAATCTATACAAAAACATATAGCCACCCCCCTCTGTGTGTGTGTCTGTGTGTATTTAATTGCTCTGCTGCTGCATTTATATGGTATTTGTTACAAACAAAGCTTTCAAACTATCCGTGATTGCTAAAAGTTGAAAACCACTTGATGGCACATTATCATTATCACATTCTGGAAATCCACTATTATTTAAAAGAAATTGTCAGGGGTTATTTAGGGAGAGGGCATTCCTTAATGTGGGGGCTATTATAGAGAAGCACCTATGACTGATTTTTACATCCTAATATCATAGCAGAATTACCAGCAATTTCTTTCAGAATATTTTTAGTGGACAGATTGATTCTAGCAGCAGAAAGTGCAGAAACAGTAATGCTACCTAAGTTTTATGAGTCTCACAATCATTCTCTCTAATCTAGTAAATCATTTGTTTGCAACTCAAGTTCTTCTTTTCAAGATAACAACACATTCCTCATTGGAACAGCTGAAGGCACCACATGAATTATTTTAATCATAAGGCCAGGATTCTAATAGAAGATATAGGCATTGCTTGACATGTAACTCCAGTGGCCATCGAGATTTCTTTAAGAGACAATAGACAGGGGTTTCAGGCAGATAGTGGCCCCAGGTGGTTTTCATATATATTGAGCATAACTGGTTCAATATATGTTAGTGACTATCACTGAGAATGAACTAATATTAATTTGGAGAAAGCCACTGGATAGAACCATGCAGACTGAAAATTCAGAGATATTATAAAGCAAAGAGGCTTTCGGGACTGCAAGCTGGAAAGTAATTTTGGGTTCCAATGCTGGCAAAACACATTTCTACCACGTGTGATTCAAAGGCAGACTATTACACATTGTTTGTTTTGTTTCAAGAATTTTAGGAGTAATAATAGGAGTATAGTACACTGTATTTCCCCCTAAGGCAAAGGAAAAGGCAAACAAGGCCATCTGTTGTGGAAACATTTATACCTCACCTTTTCATATTCTTAAATAGAAGCTCTTGTACAAAAAGATACTTTGGTAGCAAAAAGGAAAATAGTATAAATATACTGTGACCCAAATATATAAAAATGAAAATCCAATCAATCACAAAAATATGGGGATAAAGGACCAACTATTCTAGATTGAATTGATAAACAAAATTGTTCTTGTTGCTGAATGATGAGTGAAAACTATACATAGGAAAACATGAGATTTTCTCTTTAGGAATGTGCATTTCTTTTGACAAGCAGATTCCATATCCATTCCAATTCTATTGGTAGAAGGCACTGAATCACCTGAACATAAGTACAATGGAAAAAAAGCAGAATTTCAAGTGCCCTTACCCTCAGGCACAATCTTATGAGACTCATACACTCATAAACATAAGAAGGGAAAGAGATAGGTGATGAAAAAGAGGGACAATTTTAAAGGGAGAAAACGAAAAAAATGTAGATAATTTTATTATATATTTTTCCTTGTCAACCTGAAATCTATTTCATGTGATTGATCTGGTCTAAATAATTATTCCTTCGTAAATTCAATAAATCTCACACCAGGGAGCTTTTCTCTCACACACAAACACCACCTTTTATTCCTGCAATGTCACGTCAAGCTCTATCATCTAAACTAGGAAGCTTCTATAACTGCAAAGAAAAAGGGAAAAAGTGTCTGGAATCATAGCATTGCTTTGAATATCCCTTTAAGGGTTAGGGTATCAGGAGAAAAAACAGCTGCTGTTCCAGCACAGAGATAAGCTGGACTGGAGTTGAGTTGAAGGGAGGTGCTAGGAAAGCATTGTAATTAAAGGGGAAGGCAGAATGGCTTGCTATTAAAATAAGGCCAAGCAAAGTGGTTGAATTAATTGTAGTCAACATTGGGAGGGGGGGAGTTTAAAGGGGAAGGGTATGGTTAAACTGAAATACTGGAATAATGCTGAGCAGCTGGTAAATTAAAGAAGCTTCATTTATATCAAAACTATATTTCTTTTATGACACTGTAATAGTGCATGTTTAAATAAAAGCTTGATAGTCTAGAGTGAGCTAGCATTTAGTTGAGGTACAGTGGAGTCGGAATGGCATTTGCAAGTAACTCAGGTGAGGCATAGTCTTGTGTAGGTATAGCATTTTCTGTTCTGGATTACCCTTTAACAAATGATTTATGGAGTTTATATAATCCTGCATATCCTCAAAGAAACAAGGAATCGTGTGCCTAAAAACTGGAGAATTCCTGATTTAAGTAGTGTGAACTTATTTTCATATGGCCCATTCTGATGGCCAATCCTATCCCCAGACTTATTTTGAAATGTTATGTGTTCCTGTTCTATCAAAATTAGCATTTCTTAAAAAGGATACTTAAGAACTGTATTTAAAGGATCTGTTTAGTCTTGCAAAAATCCTAATGATTTTATCAGATTACAAAGAACTAAAGCTGTGAAATGCCCATCAACTCCATATTTAAAAAGTATTTGACAATAGCAGGTTTTTACCAAGAAAATATCTGATGGACAATATTTTATTGAGGCTTTCCTTGTATAAGGAAAATCCCATATACGTTAATGGAAAGTCAGAACTTTCTAAAAAGTAATAACCAGTTGTGTGCAGTGCAAGGCAATTTACCAGTAATGCAACATCAAAAATGAAAAAGTACAAAAAGAACATACAATTTTTAGGCAACAGCTACTATGTAGTAGCTATGTTGTTCATAGCTACTATGAACTACAAAACCTCTTTATTTAGCTCGATTCTTTAAAGCAGGGGTGTCAAAAGTGCTTTAATCCGGCCTGCGGGGCCGGCCTGCGTATATCAAAGGGCCGGCCTGTGGTGCCTCTGCTGCCAAAAACAGGCCTCCGTGGCCTCCAGCACCATTCTGCCATCCGAAATGGGCCATGCGGGAGCCTTGGGAGGCCCGTTTTTGGCTGGCAGAGTGGAGGTTGAAAACAGTGCTGGGGGTCCGTGTGCAGGACCCTCACGCCCATTTTGGTTGGTAAAGTGCTGCAGAAGGCATCCGTCCCATCTGCCCCCCCACCCCGGCCACAAAGGAGAACTACAATGCTGATCCAGCCCTCGAAGAAATCCAGTTTGATATCCCTGCTTTAAAAATGGTGTCTTTTTTGTAACCTGGGGCTTCATTTTGGTTATTGTTGTTACTAGATGGAGCAAGGAGCAAGATTTTGTTAGGTGTAAAGCAGGGGTAGTCAACCTTTTTATACCTCCCACCTTTTGTATCTCAGTTAATAGTAAAATGTTCTAACCACCCACCGGTTCCACAGTAATGGCGATTTATAAAGTAGGAAAGTCAATTAAATTTAAAAAAAGGAAAGTAGTTCAGTATCGGACAAAACCCCTACCGCCCACCATGAAAGCTGGAACGCCCACTAGTGGGCGGTAGGAACCAGGTTGATTACTACCGGTGTAAAGAATCATACAGTTGCAGCATAGAAAATTTATTCAAAGCTTAGATAGGAATCTAGTCAACTAATACTCAGCACTAAATTGGGGAACTCAAGAGGGGCTGGACTTGGATCTTTTATGGCAATTCAATATGGCAATAACTCATGGTTTGTTTAACTCCACTCCCAGTTCTGCCTGCTCTTCTACAGATTTTGAGACCATTTTTTTTTTACTCTCCAAGATTTTGAATTTCCCAACTTGGATTTTGGGGGAGGGGGGAGTTTTTTAGTATAGGCTGGGTTTTATTTTTATGTTTTTAGTACAGGGTAATTTAATTCGTTTTTAACTTTATATATACTGTATGTTTTTTGATGTTTTGAATTTTCCTGTACACCGCCCCGAGTCCCTTCGGAGAGAGGGGGCGGTTTATAAATTTGAAATAAATAAAATAAATTAAAAGTTTATGGCACCTGGTTTATTTGTCTTTATTTTTCAGGTTTGAAGAAGAAATAAGACGATCCATTCTTTTAGATTTCATACTAACCAATAGGCTTGAGCAGTGAGAACTTTGAAAGGAAGTAATGTTTAGGACATTACAGAAAGACAAATTGGAACCTAGTCATCTATTTAGTCAATTTCAAAAGCTTAGAGAAGTACTAGATATGATTTTAGGATTCATCAAGAGAAGTCCTTGGGTTAAAGAGAACATAGAATGGTTGGTAACTCAAGAATAAAATATTGAAAGTACATCTGACATGAGTACTATTAATGAGTATTATTAAAAAAGAGAGGAAAATTGAAAAGCAGAAGGTGAATGTAATAAGAAAAGTGTGGACCAGACAAAGATGGAAGGGACTAGGGGATTTACAAGTTAGTATCAAGATCCATCCTGACAACCTGAAACACTAAGTAGAAGACAATAAGATGAACTTCAACAGGGACAAATGCAGAATCCTACACTGGATAGAAAACAAAATCAGACTCATCAGTATAGGATGGGAGAACACCATACTACGTAGCAGAGCGTGTGCAAATCTACATGCAATTCTGGGTTGCATCAGCAGTTGGTCAGACTATCTAGAATATTATGTTCACATTTTAGGAAGAACACAAACAAACTGGAATATATTAAGAACTGAACAATCAAAACAATAGGATGTTTGAAAAGTGAACGTATTAGGAACAGTTGATATGGTAAGCTGTGAGAAAATTGCAAAATCTTTAATTATAAAAAAGCCTCTTATCTAGAAGACAGGACAAAATTGTTCAAAGTTTTTCAAGAAGACAAGAAATGGATCTAAACTACAAGGAGATTTTGGTTGGACCCGAAGAAAAATTTCCTAAGTATTCAACAGCGGAAGAGATTGGAGATAATAGATTCTTCTACATTGAAAGTGTTTAAACAGAGGCTGCATGGCCATCAGTCAAGGATGCTATCTGTACTCCTGTATAGGACAAAGGTCGGCAACCTTCATCTGCATAGGAGTCAGAGGCCATGCTGCGGCCACTGCTGTTTCTTCCTCCTTTTCTGCCTCACAGTTCACTCTAACTAGCATCAGGCAGGGGACTTGTTGCTCCACCTGTACCAGGGCAGCTGGTGATACTGTCATCAAACTGGTTGTCCAAGGTGGTAAACTGTCCCAGGAACAGCCCAATGGATAGCTGCTCTTCTCTCTTGTGCGCTGGGGGAGGTATTGGGGAGGGGGAATATGAACAAGTTGATTTCAGGTAGCAGGTTCTGGCCCATGAACCGTAGATTCCAATCCCTGGGATACAGGATTGATGATTAAGACTTGCAACCTTATGATTTGAACTTCCTGCAAAAAAAAATCACTCCAGCTACAAAGAAGATCACATGGGTCCTTCCATCTCTATTTAAAAACATGGCTCAACTTAATTTTAAAAATAGGAGTTTCTTTCAATTAAAAAAATAATTTTATAAGTATTTGCCTCACAAAACCACTTCTCTTCAAAATGTTTAGTGAAAACAAATAACCAGAAATGGTTTACTAACAACTATAAGAAAATCCCTTTTCTGGACTAGTATTTTCTCAACCAGTAGAATGCATACCATTGGTGATATACAGAAATAATGCAACTTTCCTCCACAAATATGTGATAAGCCAGAAAAGAAGGGCAGAGCTGCCATTTTCCAGTCAAGTGGCAAATGAAAAAGAACTAAGCATTCTGGCCAAACCAGACTGAGAAGTTTGGGCTTAGCAAAGTGAAATAAAATAATTCTGTGCTAGCTCTCATTTGGTTTTTTGTTAGGGCATAAGGGAAGAATATTCTAACATTGCTTCAGTGACATTTCACTTATTAGTGCACAATTATGGTACAGGTAGTCCTCAACCGTACAACTATTTATTTAGTGGCTGTTTGAAGTTATAATGGCACTGAAAAAAGTGTAAGTTGCTTTACAACTGGTCTCCCACTTACAACCATCACAGTGTTTCCCATGGTCCTTTGAACAAAATAGTAATTGGAATGTATTTATGACAATTGCAGCATCCCAGAGTCATGTGATCACCTCTGTAATCTTCCCACCTGGCTTCCCAAAAGCAAAGTCAATGGGAGAAACCAGATTCACTCAATAACATGGTTCACTTAACAACCAATGATTTGTTTTACAACTGTGACAAAAAGTTCATAAAATGGGTTGCAATTCAGTTAAATGTCATGCTCAGCAACATAAATTTTGGGCTCAATTGTGGTCATAAGTCAAGGACTACCTTGACTACCTATTGTCTATTAGCTGTGTTATTGAATTTTCATGCAAAAATTTAAACATGTATATTTAGACTTTGAATTGCTTGAAACTATCCCTCAGGCTGACAAAACCATTTTTTCCCCTTTGCTGAAAAATAATTTTAAAATTTGCTGAAGGGAAAAATAAATATTTTTCTCCAAACATTATCTGGCCTGATATAACTCTTCCTATGTAAGATCATTTCCATGCATTTATATATTCCCAGTTATTCCCTGAATGTATGAACTGAAGAGCAAATGTAAAGTATTAAAATTGCAATAACAACTAAAAAGGATATGGTTTAGTTCAGGGGTCTTCCAATTTCAAGACTTGTGGACTTCAACTCCCAGAGTTCCTCAACCAGCAAAGCTGGGACTCTGCTCTGGGAGTTGAAGTCATAAGTCTTAAAGTTGCCACGGTTGGAGACCTCTGGTTTAGTTAGTAGAAAGCCCAATTTAGGGTACCCTCTAACACAGGACTGTCAAACCCTCCCATGGGGCCAAATGCGTCACACGCTAGCCATGCCCACATCTGGTTTAGCAAAGGGGGTGAATTTGATATGTCACGTGATGCCACCATGATGTGACGCTCTAACAGATATCAATGAAGAGTTAAGACTCCTTCAATTTGATCTCAACTCTTGATCATATTTATGTAGTTTTTATGTAGCTTTCTTAGCAGAAAAATAACAATAATTTGCTAATATTTTCCCCAGGGAAATTATTTTCTGACTCTTTAATCTATCTTACAGCACAAGCATTCTTTGAAAGTCCATCCAAATAGCTCCTGAAATCAGAAGTCAAGGTCAAGTCAGGTGATGCCACCTGCTGAGACACCAAGGAAAGTGTTTCAGGATCTCATTTCAAACATACATTATTTAAAGTCTTAAAAAGTATATCTTTATTGAAAATAATTTTACCATCTGGGAACCTTTGAAGCTCTCTTTATGCAAGATTATCTTCCTCTGCCTTAAAAACAACTCAGAATAGGAGCCATGAGAAAATATTTGTGTGTGAGAAACATAGTAGTTAATCCTTTTAAATTTAATTAAGTACAGAAATATGTCTTCCTGAAAGGGTTGGTGTCTTTGAGCAAGTTGTTAAATATGGATCACTTTCTAAGATTTGCCATTTTGCTAGATTAAAAGATACGCAAACCACTGCCTAATATAATGTATTATATAACGTCTTTAAAAGGTGATATTCTCCAACGGCAGGAATTTTATTTACTTCCTTAGTACCTCACAGAGAAGCAGGGATAATCTAATCAGGGAGCTTAGGGAAAGTTATAAAGCGAAACCCTTTCTGATTCAAAAAGAAAATTTCAAAAAGCAACAAACACAGCTGCCATTTCCAGGCCACTTCCTGCAAGGATGGGGGAGGGAGCAGAAGAAAAGGATTGTTTGCAGCAGGTTCGGCACACATGATTCAGCAAGGGAAAACAACAGCTCAGAGCATTCATTCACCCTAGAGCCTCTCCAGGCTCTCTCTCTCTCTCTCTCTCTCTCTCTCTCTCTCTCTCTCTCTCACTATGCCTGCATCCCACCTCCACCCACACAAAAGGCTCTCAGCCTTAGCCACAATCTACCTGAACTCCGTGATCTCTGTCTCCCACAACAGGTATATTGGCCTTTCCAAGAATTTAAGAGATTGCCACGAAATAGATCATCACCTCGGATTATCTTCCATGCCTATGAGACTCTTTCTCATAGGCACGGTACACCCATGGAGAAGGGGGGGGGGGAGGAGGAGAAGGAGATTCCCTGGCATCAGATTGCACATCCCCCACCTAAGTATGTCAGCGGTGATGCCAGAACCTGAAGCTTTGCCACCCTCAAGAGACCCGGTTTTTTCTCTCCGTATATGCCCAGCAGAAAAGCTCCTCTTGCCAGCGCCAATCCCACTCGAGATACCCATGGATGCTCATCAGCCAATACAGGAACTCTTTACCTGTCCTCTCTCTTTTTTTTCCCCCTAAAGCCATTTTTCTTCCCAAGCTGCCTCGGCAGGGAAGAATCCTTGAGAGGTGGGGCAAAGACCCCGGGCTGGCCCACCTCTTCCTTCGCTCCCACCTTCCCAATAAAAGCCTTCCTTCACCTCCTTCCTGGTGGGAGATCCACGCTCGTCCTGCTGCATCCCCCAGAAAGCCCCGACTATGGCCTCCCTCCCCGCAGCCCTCCTCCTCCTCCTCGCTTTAAAAGCAGCCAAAAGATAGGGAGCTCTTCGCTCGCCTCCCCAACGCCTCTCGCTCCAAGATCATCACCTCCCACCCACCCCAAAAAAGTGCGGGACCCCTCCTCACACACACACACACACCGCTTTCCCCCAAGTTTTCGAGGTCCTCCGCTTCACAGACGAGGCTGCCGCGGTGACTGAAGGATTCTCTCACCTCGCCTTTTCTTCAGCCACCAAGCCAGGCCTCCCCGGCCGGATTCCCACCACTCCCCGCCGCCGAGCCCAAAGCTCTCGCGTCTTTTCTTCCCACCAACACGCACCACACGCGAGCCGCCTTTTAAAGACGGGAGAAGCGCGGCCGCCCTGACTTTAAAGTCGTTTCCCACCCGGCTGGGCTTCCCCACGTTCTCCTCCCTCCCCGGCTCTTTCCACCACCACCACCACCCCGCTCCCCCCACCTCAGGAGGCAGCTCTTCGCCCCCGGCCTCCCTTCTCCCCCAGCCACCCCCGAGGGATGGCCGCCAGGACTTCCCATCAGAGCGCCGGGGCCATTACGGAGCTCTCCCCTCCTCACAGCCATTCCTCATTATCCCCCCCACCCGCGCTTTTCCTCACCGCCCGAACGGGCCGAGGAGGAGGGACTCGTTCCCTGGCGGTCCCTGGTCCGCGCCGCCGCCGCCGCTGCTCCTGAGGGATCCGGGCCCAAACTTCCTTCCCTCACTTCCTCTCAGAAGAAGAAGAAAAAGAACCGGGGCCGCGTCCCAGGCGCCCCGCGGCCTCCTGGAGGAGCTCTTTCTCCCCTCCTCCCGCTCCCTCCTCACCTGTGGGAGGTGTCAGCCGGCTCCCCTCACATGGCCCGCCGGAGGAGCGGGGTCGGGCCCCGCGGGGGGTGGGCGGGTGGGGGGGGGAAGACCCGGCCGGGGCCGCCGAGCGGAAGGAGCCGCCGGCCGAGGCGAGAGCCGCGAGCAAGGGCAGGCCGGAGCCAGGCCCAGCGGCCGTTGTCGTGGTTAACCCTCCCTCCTGGTCGTCGTCGTCGTCGTCCCTGGCCAGGAAGCCGAGCCAGCTTTGCGAAGGACCGAGAGAGAGAGAGAGCGAGCGAGCGCCGGGACCACGGTCGACGGCAAGCCGCCACCGCCGCTGGGTCCTAGAGCGCGCCTCTCCGCCCGCCCAGGCCGCGCTGAAGATGGGAGTTGGGAGGCGCGAGCGCCACCTCCGCCGCCAGAGGAGGCGCGTCGGCTTCAGAGGGAGAGCGAGTCGGTCCGAGGTCGCCCTCCCCGTGCAAAAAAATAATAATAAACAAAATATTTTTTTTTTAAAAAAAGGATCCAACCCTCTGAGGCGGAAGCAGCTCTGCCAAAAATAAAATAAATAAATAAATAAGAGAGTAGCCAAGATCTACTTTCTCCCTCAAAAGAGGCGACTGAGGGATTTGGGAGATCAGGATAAAAAAAAAAAAGGCTAGCTTGCCGGGTCCAAGGCAATGCTCTGCAGTACAACCGGTTGTTGCCCTTCTCCCGCCAAGGGCTGGGCTTGGGGAAGAAGGACCCTTGCTGGTCTCCAACTCTGGACGGCCATGAGAGACATGGGGAAGATGGTTAGCCTGGGGCAGCTTCAGGTCACGTTGTGGATTTGGGAAGGGTGTGTTGTTTTCTGATTTAAGGAAGAGGCACCCCGGGTAGGATTTCCCCCCCCCCCTTGCTTCATTTCTATTTCACAACAGATCAGGATGAAGAGAAAGGAACTTGGGTGAGCCACATAGAGTGGCTGAGGAGCTAAACCAGCGCTTCCTTGCGCCGTTGTGGCCTTTTGCAACCCTGGCTGGCTCCTCCAACCGCTGTCAGGTTATCAAAGGATAAGAAATAGAGCGCAGGTAGTCCTCCACTTGCAACCGTTCGTTTAGTGACCGTTCAAAGGTACAACGGCACTGCAAAAAGTGACTTGTTTTTCACTGTGATCAAAATTAAGATGCGTGGCAACTGACTCATATTTATGAGGGTTACACTGTCCCGGGGTCATGGGATTGCCTTCTGCGACCTTACAAGTGAAATCAAAGGGAAAAGCCAGATTCACTTAAAAATCATGTTACTAACAACTGCCAGTGATTCACTTAACTGTGGCAAGAAAGGTTGTAGAATGGGACTAAATTCACTTAACTGTCTCGCTTAGCAACAGAAACTTTGGGCTCAATTGTGGTCGTTCATTGAGGACTGCCTGTAATACATTTGTTGTGCATGGGCCATCGAGCTATCTTCAATGTGAAACATCTTGTGGGAAGTGTGGAAATGCATGTGCTTAAAAGCAATTGCTGTGCTAGTCGTTTGTGGCTCTAGGGGGCGGTGCTCATCTCTGCTTCTAAGCCGAAGAGCCAGCACTGTCCGAAGATGTTCTCCATGGTCATGTGGGCGGCATGACTAAACACCAAAGGCACATGGAACGCTGTTACCTGCCCACCAAAGTTGGTTCCTATTTTTTCTACTTGCATTTTTTTACGTGCTTTCGAACTGCTAGGTTGGCAGAAGCTGGGACAACTATCGGGAGGTCGCTCCGTTAGGCGGCACTAGGGATTCGAACTGCTGAACTGCCAACCTTCGGATCAACAAGCTCAGGGTCTTAGCCACTGAGCCATTGTGTTCCTCTCTCTATGTGACAAGACACCAATTCTTTGATTTTACAAAAGTGTGATTGTCAAAGAGTGAACTTAGATAGATGTAGGCTGATGCAATAAGGAATAGGAAAGAGTATCACAAAACGCTTATTGCATACAGACAAGTGAAAAAGGGTTTCTGGTGACCAAGGGTGCTTAGTAGAATGGTGACTATCAGACAATGGCAACTAACTGCTATAATGCCACCAATAAAGAAAAAACCCTTAAAAGGGGACAGGGGGGCTGGCTCCTAGTATCTGTGATCTGTGACTGTTCTCAAAATAAGAACATGGTGCCAATGAAATAAATTCTCAGTGGAAATGAAGAGTAGTTCTTGGAAGTTAAGATTGTGTGGCCATGGGCCTTTGACTACCATGTACGGTAGTCTGTTTCGGGAATCAGTGTTGAGGCATATGCTGGTACCATTTAATGTGGCATTTACCATTTATTTATTGTCAGAGAATTGAACTGTGGTAACAGGAAGAACAGGAGGAGTATAGGTGCATGTGAAGATATACAAATTGGTGGTTCTGGGGAACAAGCATCTTGAGAGAAAGCTGTTAACATGAGGATTTAAACTGGACAGCCAATCTCTGATGTGACCATTCCTGATCTATAAAGAATATAAGGCGTGGTAAACGTATTAGACAACTGCCCACTCATCATAAGCACTATTTGGTTGCGTGCATCTTCTTTAGTTTAGGAATATTCTCGGCTGCAGTAACAGCTCTCTCTAGGTGCCAAAAAAGAAACAAAATTGTATATGTCTGACTTCTTAACTAGGTTAGGAATCTGTGAAACTCTGCTCCCAATGTTACAAGACTTTTTTTCTATACTAACAATCAGTGGTGGGTTTCTGCAGGTTTGCACCTACTCGCAATAGCCGGATGGTGAAATTTAGAGAGCCGGTGAGAGGGGGTTCCACCAGCGGACCCAGAAGTAAGTCTGGCCTGCCGCTGCCAGTAACCCAATGGGAAGGAAAGGAAAGGAAGACGGAAAGGAAAGGAAAGGAAAGGGAAGAAAGAAAGAAAGAAAGAAAGAAAGAAAGAAAGAAAGAAAGAAAGAAAGAAAGAAAGAAAGAAAGAATGAATTTATCACAATTGAGGCCAAAATTTTGGTTGCTAAGCAAGAGCGTTGTTAAATGAGTTTCACCACATTTTACAAGTTGGCCACTCCCACCCTGTCACATGACTGCCACGCCACACCCACAAAATAGGCCACACCTACAGAGTAGGTTCTAAAAAAATTTGAAACCCACCCCTGCTAACAATGCAAACCTGGGGGGATCTGGGAACGCCCAAGGTTGATCTGCTGTGCAAAGGGACAAAAAACTAGCAGTTTCAAGTAGTCACTGCTGTAAACCTGTAGATGGCCAGTTCTGTTATTTAAATGGCAGTGGAATGTGTCCTAATTATATTCCAAAATCTGGTTTGAGTTTTTGTAAATCTACTGTGACAACATATGTCTGGCTTGAACCCAGTGTCCTCCTATTCTAGCAACAGTATCTATTTTTTTAAACAACCCATACATTGTAAGATTCCCCATGGTCAAAACTACCCATTTCAATTGGTGTTTTTTTTAATCATTCTGAATTTCCTTTGAAAGTGACAAGCCCTCATTGGTTCATGCAGCAGCATATTTCATGTTAACTATATAGCAAATGAGGAATATTTTCAGCTGTGTGTGTGTGTGTGTGTGTATTTGCGCACCTTTGAGTCAATCTTGACTCAGGCAACCACTTGAACAAGTATATGCATTCTTCTTGACAACACTTTCAAGAGTGGTTTGTCATTGTCTTTTTTTTTTATAGCACTGAGAAAGAGTGGCTAGGGCAAAGTTACCAGCTAGCTTCATCGCTAAGCTAAGGCAAGAATTTAGTGTGTCCTGGTTTTAAGTCCATACAGAGTAATATGACAATTTTGTTGGTTCCAATAAAGCAATAGTAAGGAATCTTGTGCCCTTCAGATATTTAATACCGTACTACACCTCCTGCAACGTTTTACAATTGGTCACATTGATTTGGGCAAAAGGGAGCTAAAGTCCAAAAGGAAGTGAACATCAGTTTATCTACTGCTGTAGTAAAGATTGAGCTCTGTTGTGTTTTTATGACTAAATGCAACTGTGTTATACAAAGTCAGCATCAGTTTGTTTACTTTGACTGGCAGGACTTTTATCAGGGATTTATAATGACAATTCATACGAAAGATCAATCAGACCTTATGTGTAATTATGGTCCCTCTGTCTAGGTTATTTTATTAATGCAAGACAGTATCCCCAAACCTGATACTTTTCAGATGCGTTGAACTAACTTCATCATGCCTAGCTGGTATGAAGGGGAATTATGGGATGGATCCACTCTGAGAAGGGCTTATGAAACTGCTATACTTCACTTGTGCAATCTAACAGTATTTCTTCCTGATGCACTTCTCCCTATTAATACTAGCAATGCTTTTGTAATGATAAAATGGAAAAAAATGTAGCTGACAACTATTTGCATTTTTCTCCCACTAATTGGGGGAGGGGGTCAAAAACACTTCTCTTGCAGACCCTTATTCTTTCAGCTACAGCTATCTGGATTTCCTCATCCACAAATTCCCCTATTTAAAAAAAAAAACAAATGAGAGAATTAAATTTTCCTTACAGAGTGCAATGTTCTAAAAATAGAAGACCACTAATCCCTGTTTTATGAATGTCTAGTTTACTTTATGGCATACTCATCCATAGCATTAAAACCATTCACAAACCTGGGGGAGGGGGCAGGGCACACAACTGCTTAGGACAGGACTATACAAATTCATTTGCAGTGATGGGATTCAAACAATTTAACAACTGGTTCTCTGCCTTAATGATTTCTTCCAACAACCAGTTCACCAAACTGCTCCGAAACCTAACAACCGGTTCTCCCAAAGTGGTGCGAACTGGCTGGATCCCACCTCTGCTCTTTTTGACAAGCTCACACAACCAAAGGCATGTAGCGTAGCCGGACTGCAAGAGCAGCAGCTCCTTGGTGCAGATGTCCACTGCTAAGTTCAGCTTTCCTAGCTGCTTGTGGTGTGAGGAGACTGGAGCTGCAAGAAATCACCCACCCCTCCTTTTCTGAGATATAGAAGCTGACGCCAACAATGCCCACAAAATACATCTCTTGTGGCTGCAGGAAAAAGAAAAGAAAAAAACACTGAACCAGAGGGCGGGGGAAGGAATCAGAGGGCAGCTGGAGGACACGGGGAAAACACAAATGCAAAAATCCCGCTAGCCAAGGGAAGAACGGAAGAAGCATACGTGCTTGTTGCACCCCACCCGGAGACTGTAATGGGGAAAGGCTACAATCTGTAGAGGGAGCGGGACTTAGATCCAAATGGATTGGGAGAAAATGAAGCAGAACACATCTTCCTCATTTCCCAGTTCCCTCCATTCTGTGCTGAATCCAGCTGGTTGAGTCAGCCAGACGCAGCAAAACAACTCATTATTCTTATCATCCCTCAGCTCAGCCTCCCACCTCGTATGCTGAAAGGCTCTTATTAATTAACCACTGATAACGACTTAGCTATACTCTGCAGTAGGGAAAATAAAGGGACATGAAGCATTACTCTCAAGTAAGTCAGCAGAGGAGAATACATCAGGGCCAAGCAGCATTAAATGCTCCCTCTCACAGCATGTTTTGTATTGGCTCTGCTATCTCCCTTTAAAACAATGTGCTTAAAAAAAACACCTTAAAGCTTTTTTTCAATGCTTTATCGCCAAAAGCACCCTTTCCCTCTCAAGAACCTGCCCGCTCTGCATTATCATGGAAACCATCTCTGCCATAAAAAAGCTTAGATACCCTTCATATCATTATAGTTTTTTACCAGGTCTTTTATTCAAAGATTTTATATGAAGAAGGCAGGCAGGCTGGCCTCCTTGAATAATGCAACCACTACTGTTATTGCCTTTAATATCTTTATAATGCCCATTACACATAAATTTTCAATTCCACAAAATCTGGAAGAGTATAATTTCTAAAGTTATCTTGTAACTATCAAAGCTGTCAGGATCATAAAGCACTGGTAACAACTTTAATAAAGCTATTGACAACACATATGTTTTTGCAAAATAAATGGCTTGAAGCTTGCATGTTAAAACTGCAGTGAGAATACTTGTCAAGTTCTGGGATATACCTCTGGATAATATGAAAGGAGCAGCTAACATCCTGTTCCAATCAAGATATTAATTCCTTACATGTTTTGCTCAAAATACGGTACAAAAATGTTGTTTGAAGCCCCAACATTTTCCCACAAGGCCTCCTTAGGCCTCTCCTTTGTAAGGGGAGATTGAAGGAATTCATTGCTATGGGAAAAGAAGCTTGCATGCAAATGTTAGGTGCATAGATTTCGAGACAATGCTGTGTATCTATCAGTTTTTAGATTTGAAATAATAATACTTGATCAATTCCATCAAAAGCATTTAACACATATATTCCCTAAATTCTTATGCTTCCTAGGGGTTCGATGGACAATTACAAATGAAATTTCATTTACAGTACAGGAATTAGGCTACTCAAAAATACTACAGTATGTTCCGCTTACGAAAGACATGGACCAGGCCAGCACAAAATATCTAATTGCACAGAGTTCCAATGACTTTGCAGACTGGAAAACAAGGACAATAACAATCCGTTTAGGAATGCTAGCCTAAACCAGAATCTGACTTCTGCTCCATCGGGACAGATATTGTAATCTATGATGAAAGTATGGTGGCTCATCTTTCAACCTGCAGCCAAACCTGCTTGCAGCTATTTTCCAGTTAGTCCAGCATTTTCTGAGCCAGACTCTCTGCAGGAGTGCATCAGACAAACCCATTAACCAAGAGCTGCAAGCTCTCAAAACCCGATGAGTAGAAGGGAGGTTTTCCCTGCCCTGTTTGCTGGAAGCAAAAGTAGGTTACAGTGCGTTGCAGGAACCTTTCTGTTCATTGAAGCATAGGGTGGGGAATATATTGGACCTGAGAGGCTGTCTGACAAGGAAATATAAAGACAGCCACCTCATGTTTAGAATGAAGTAGTTCTCATCTACCAGTGCTTCTCCTTGGAAAAATACTTGGCCTTCACAGGAATTGAATTCTATCTCGGGTTTTTGTTTTGTTTTTTTTCTTCCAAGTTCAGGAAATCTGCCTAGGAACTGTCCAGAAATAATACAATCAACTAAGGAAATAATTGCTTCACAACTGACAAACTACTGTCCCTCAGCGCCCCCTTGCGTAGTACACTTATAGTGTGTTATAAACTCTCATACAAACTTAATAGAAACTGAGTTAATATGTGTATTTTGGTAAAAGTTGGATCTGAATTCAAATTCTTACTCAGATAAATAAGCTCCTAGGTACCTTTGAGCATGTCAAATCCTGTCAGTTCTGGTCCACACTTTGCTAATATCCTGCCTTAATTATTGCAATATGCATTATATATGGACCTATCCCAGTGGTGAAATTCAAAAATTTTTACTACTGGTTCTGTGGGTGTGACTTGGTGGACGTGGTGTGGCTTGGTGGGCGTGGTAAGGGGAAGGATACTGCAAAATTCCCATTCCCTCCCCATTCCAGGGAAAGGATACTGCAAAATCTCCATTCCCATCCCACTCTGGGGCTAGGCAGAGGTGTATTTGCTGGTTCTCTGAACTACTCAAAATTTCTGCTACCGGTTCTCCAGAACCTGTCAGAATCTGCTGAATTTCACCCCTGATCTATCCTTGAAAAGTGTCTTGAAATTGCAGAGTGCAGCAAGACTGCTAAAGGATGCAAGGTACCAGGATCATATGATGTCAGTATAGAAATATCTACTCTGTTTGCAGGATGATAAATTTAAAATATCAAACTTTTAACCACCAAAAATGATTAGGTCAACTATCTAAAGGATTATCATTCCCTTTTCAAATCTGTCCACTCACAAGGATCTACAAGAGAGTCCTTGAGGTTTGTCTATAACATACATGGGAGGAGGCTTTCTTTAACGTTACTTGAAGGATGCAGAATGTACATTTAAGGAGTTTTGTCTGGACTCATTCTATAATTTGAAAATCTCTGAAGATGTAGTTTTTGATCAATCTCTTAACTGATTTTGTGTTATAGTATTACTTAACCTTTTAATATTAATTTTTTGTATTTTTGCAAACTTGTTAATTGCTGTAATCATCTGAACAGAAAAAATGGCATAACCTGAATGAGTGAATATATACATTCTTGCTCTCGCCTACATTATAGCTTAAGATGATGACATATACATCATCTGTGCTTTTTTAAGTGAAAACCAAGATTCAACTATGACAAATTTGAAGTGAAATAATACATGGGGAATATCTCCCCCATGGTGATTTTATCCTTTTACTCTGCTTCCTTCATTTATCACTCTTGCCTCATAGATTTGCATCTAAGAACTCTAAACTTAGCTTTTGTGCACATCTCTATCCCATAATGCTGCAGATTATTTTTAGTCAGATAAAATACTGCAGTGACATGATCCCTGTATAGAAAATGTATGGGTTTTCCAATTCTGCCTTTACTTTACATAGCAGAAAAGATGAAAACAAAAACCAGGGTCAAGATGTGTATACTGCAGAGGTCAGCAATTTGTGGCTCTGGAGCCACATGTGGCTCTTTCTTCCCTCTGCTGAGGCTCCATCACTGGTTGATGCCACAATTTTGAGAGGAGCTTCTGGTGGGGGGGGGGGGGAGAAGCACAGTGCGCCAGGAGAAGACTATGGCAAGGGGAGGGTTTTCCAATTGTCTCTACAATTGATAGGGCTTTCAGTTATGACAGGTAGAGGAAAAAGGCCACGCTAGGAGGAGACTATGGTAGGGGAACTGAACTTCTGGTCAGCTCCAGAATTGAACTGGGAGGGGGGGGGGAGGGTTCTAGCTACGACCTTTGTGGCTCCCAGTGTTTTTTGTGAGAAACAGATCCAAATGGCTCTTTGAGTGTTTATGTTTGCTGACCCCTGGTATAGTGGATCATGGCACGAGATTGCTGTTGCTAAAACTTGTTCAAAATCCAACACTTGAGCAGTTGGGAGTAAGAGAACCATTTGCCAAGTCATTAAACATCAAAAATCAGCATTTATCGTAATGTCCCTGTACCTTACACAACTGTAGGTTTTTTGTACATTCCAAACATATAGAAGTTTTTGTATATAGATTTTCCTTTGCAGATGCCCATACATCTGCTGCATAAACATTCAGGGTAGCTGCACTGTGACAACCATAG
The DNA here is from genome assembly GCA_039707465.1 of Rhabdophis nuchalis. Taxonomy (NCBI): domain Eukaryota; kingdom Metazoa; phylum Chordata; class Lepidosauria; order Squamata; family Natricidae; genus Rhabdophis; species Rhabdophis nuchalis. The sequence goes on from CM077646.1 coordinate 169,609,408, forward strand.
AGACTGAGTAACAGCATGAATCCGCAGTGTAATTCTATGAAAGGACCTATTGTGTTAAATAGGAGTGGTGTGTGTGTGTGAGGGGGGGAGGGGGGGAGAGAGAATTAAGTCGAAAAACAAAGATCTTTGGAATCCCAAAGATCTGCACGAACAGGAACCCCAGCCAATGGATGAGTCGGCCTCTAGACAGGAATATATCCTATAAATCCATTCACCAGCAATAGTCTCTGTCCTGTCAAAGAAACATCAACAAAGGCTGAACAAAACAAGGCTGTGGGACATCAGTGACTGGACAAGACATGGCAAGTTTCTTCTGGATGCTGAAAGGGCAAAGGTGCTGATGTATGGTTTCTTTTTTAACATACTTCAGAGAGACGGCCTTTCTTCCCTCAGAGAGATCCCAAGCTGAGGGAAATGCATCTCAAGCTAGATCTATTGGAAACAGTGACCTGGATCTCTGTAGGAACTGACTAGCTTCTGCAAGGACCTCTACTGCGTCCTTGCAGAACCTCAGGCAGAAGCGCCTCTAAGACTATGAGCCGGGAAATCTGTGGTTCAGTTTGGGCCCCAGCTGAGGTAAAGGAAACCCCGATTTTCTACGCTTCAGTCTTCTCAGCAAAACGGGGACGGTCATACTTGAAATTCCCTGCAGAACAAGGCTCACTGAAAGCACATACGCGGCGTGCTTTGCACATGAAGTATTCATTAAGCAAGCCATTTCTTTTCAAGCCAAAGACTCAGAAATGGAAGACCTTTGCTCATCTGGCTCGGTGTGTTTGAAGGCATTTTGTTTCCGAAGTGTGGGGGGAAAGAACCCCGCTTCTTCTATCCTTCTTCGCGTGAGGAAGCTCATTTAAGCAGACCCGGCGGGCGGTGGGGAGGGAAGGGGGGGGGAGGAAACGGCCTCCAAGGCTGCCAACTGAAATGAACTCGCTGCGTCAGGAGCGGAAAACAAAGCGGTCGAAAGGGAGGCCCAAGAGAAGCATTCTGGGACGGACTTCGAAGTTTGTTTATTTCGGGACGAGGGGAAAGGGGGGGGCGGCGGCAGGGAAACTTCTTCCGAGAAAGGCGCTTGGCCAGCCGCCTCCGGCGCGTCCTTCACCCGCTCCACAACCAAACAAACCCAAACGCCCTTCCTCCGAGGGACGCGCCCGCCCGGCTGCCAGGCGATTCCCCCCACCTCACCCTCCCTTACAAGGCTCGAGCTGCCGGCGGGCGGCGCGAGGAGGAAGAGGAGGGGGGGGGGCGGGAGAGAAGCAACTTCCTCGAGTCACACGGGCGGGGAAGGGGACGGGGAAAGGGGACGGGGGGAGATCAAACAGCGGGGCGTTCACTTTCCACGGGTTGCGCGCGGCCACACAACACAAGGGGAAAAACAACAAAAAAAAGCACGCAGCAGCAGCTTCTCCGAGGGAGGGGAGGGGGGGACGGACAGCGGTCGCTGGCTGCTCCCAGGAGGACGGCTGGACAGGGGCCGGGATTGGTGCTCTGAGGCAGCTGGGAAACTCCCCAATCTCTCTTTATCTCCTCCTTCCTTCCTTCCTCCCCACTGCTCCATTTCGTTTGTCGCTCCCAAGATCTGTCGACACCCCACCCACAAACAAGAAAACAAACCCAGAGGCCATTAGAGGCTGCGTGCGCTGCACGACGCTGCTGCTGCTGCAAAGGTGCGGGGCTGGTGGAAGCCAGGAGGAGAGGAGGCAGATGGTTTTAGGTTTTGCGAGTCCCTCTCCTCTCTCTCTCTCTCTCTTCACCCCCACCCATCCCCAAACTCCGCAGCCTTGCCCAGCTTGCAGCCGCCGCCGTCGCCAAAGGTTTTCTTTGCCCACCCAGCGAAGTAGCGGCAGAAGCGGGTGGGCGCTCGCGCTCTTTTCCCCCGCCCCGCCTGCCTGCCTGCCTGCCTCCTTCCCTCCCTCCCTCCTCAGGGCTTTTAGCCCAAACCACCCTCTTCTCTTCCAGCGTGTGAGTCACGCTCAGGGAACTGACTGGCACAGGAGCCTTTCCCGCCTCGAGTGAGGACGGTCTGGTAATTATCCTCACTAGGGAGACCGGCAAAGGCGTGGGGGGGGGGGGGGTGAGAGAAGGTGAGCTTGAATTCTGCATTATTGTCCTCCCGGTTCAAGCACAGTCCAAATTGCTGTTCAGCCAGGTAAAACGTAGGGGCTACATACATAACAGCCAGAAGAAGGCTGAGCCAGCCCGCCCAAACAGCAGCTGTGGGTGCCGAGTTTCCAGCAGATTAACAGATTCCCCCGTGTTGAGGAGAACTGCTTGCTACACTTAGAGAAATAAGAGGAGGAATTGTCCTTGTAATGACCTCTGCACGCCAGCCTATCTGTAAGAATCCACGAATGCATCTGGGCTATATACCGGTATATATATACAAGTAGGTCTTGGTTTATTCGGATCTTTTCCCCGTGTACGATTAAAAGTATCTTGGCAACGTTTCCACCAGGTCACACTCATCATCTTCAGCCTTTGGCTTCTTGCTTGTGTGAGCAAGAAGCCAAAGGCACCAGCCTGAAGACGAATGTAATACTAACATGTAATACAGCCCAGGTTCAAATCCCAGTAAGGGTATGGCTAGCTGATGAGAGCTGAAAAGCTCGAAATAGATCTATCCTAGTCTCATTTATTTATTTATTTATTTATTTGTTTGTTTGTTTGTTTGTTTATTTATTTATTTATCAATCAGCTCAAAAACCTCATATATATATAAATATATGGTTGTGTCACAACACCCTGTTAAGCCCCAATTAAGGGAGGAAGCATACTGCTTTCCTTACGCCTTTGGTGCAGGAATCCCCATGCCTGCAGAATATGGGGATGGTTAAGCGGCTGGTACAAAAACTGGCTAGGTAACGTTGAGCCTGTTACACTCTCAGTCCGATCTACCTCACAGGGTTGTTGCCACGGGAAAAAAACTGGGGGAGGCCATGCCACGTCTGACACCTTGAGCTGCTCCAAAGTGAGATACCATACTAACAGATAAGGAATCAAATGATTGCTGATATGTAAAACACAGAGAAGAGACTTTGGAGTCATATGCAGGTAATCCTTGATTTATGACTACAATTGAGCCCAAAGTTTCTGTTACTAAACAAGACAGTGAATGTTGAGTGAATTTTGCCTCATTTTATGAGCTTTTTTTTTGCCACTATTCTTAAGTGAATCTGGAATCTGGCTTCCCCATTGACTTTGCTTGTCGGATGGTTGCTAAAGGTGAGCCCTGGGACACTACATAAATATGAACCAGTGGCCAAGCATCTGAATTTTGATCGTCTAGAACTGTTATACCTTCGAATGGTCAGTAAACAAATTGTTATAAGTCAAGGGCTGCCACCCCCGCCTAGTAGAAAGAATCCACTTCTGCAGCAAGCCCTATGGAGGTCCATCTGCCCTGTTTAAATATTTCTAAGGAAAGAAAAATGTCTACCACTTTCAAAGCATTCTGTTCCATTTGAACAGCTCCACTGTTAAGAAATTCTTCCTGGAGTTCAAGTGAAATCAACATAATACAGGCATTACATTTATATGCCGCCAGCTCCCAGTGACTTGTGTGTTCCTGTGTCATTTAAATCCAGTATTTGTTTTGTCTCCTAAAACAACACTGAAGAAATTTATCTTGTCTTCCACATGGCAGCCCTTCAGGAGTAGCTGTCATGTCTCCCTGTTCTTTTCTCTAAACTAAACATACTCAGTGCTTCTGGCCATTCCTTCTAAGTTTTTTCTTCCGTGCCCAGAGGTAATTTTCTTCCTGAAATATGGTGTTCAGAACTGGCCACAGTATTTAGGTGCAGATCAACAAAGGATAGAAAAGAATTTTAACTTCTCAAGCATGATACTATATTTCTATTGATAGTTAGGATTGCGTTGGTTTTTGCCCTAGGTCTATTACACTGCCGCTGCATTTTCATTTTGTTATTAACCAAGATGCCCAGATCTTGCTGCTCTTCAACATAGTGTCTTCCATCCTAAATTCATGTCTGCAATTTTTCTACCCAAATGTAGGACTTTGCATTTGTCGATGAAATTAATCTTGCTGGCTTCTAGCTTGTCAGGGTCTTCCTGAATCTTGATGTGGTCCTCTCTAAAGTGTTAATCTATCCATTCTTTTTGGTGTCATCCACAGATGGCTCTGATAATCGTATTTTCTAGCCTTTCTTCCAAGCCTTATATATAAATACTAGCCGTTCCCGGCCACGCGTTGCTGTGGCCCAGTCTGGTTAAATGGCCAACCAATCTGTGTGTAGATCTACACCTGCACACACAAACATGTATTTCTGTATTTCTTTACCTACCTACCTACCTACCTACCTACCTACCTACCTACCGTATTTCTCCCTCTCTCTATCCCTCTACCTACCTACCTACCTACTGCATTTCTCCCTCCCTCTCTCTATCCCTATAGCTGCCTACCTACCTACTGAATTTCTCCTTGAATCTTATGGATAGAGTATTTTATGTCATAAAGGATGACATAATACCTGTGGCCCACTGCTCTCTCTGTATCCATCTACCTACCTTTTTTACAATTTTTTACATTTCCGTTGCGTGTTCCTGGCACAGTGTGACATCTACACAAGCTATATATATCATTGGTGCCATATTCAAAAGGAACGTGTGAAAATTTGGAAGTGATCGGTGCAGTACTTTCGGAGATTAGCGGTTTTGAACAAACTCTTGTTACATTTTTATAGATGGATGGATGGATGTTGAACTGGGCTAGAACAGAGCCATGTGATGTACTATTCAACACTTTCTAGCCTGATGCCGTGCCACTAATGTATGATCACTGGGTACAACTTTTCAACCAGTTCTACCTCTATGTAATGGTAGCATAATCCATCCCACATTTCCCATCTCCTGCCCTTAGGGTTTCATAAAGGGCTTTTTGGACACAAGGAGACTTAAGCAATAAGTAAGAGTTGTTAAGGAGTGCTTAGAAAAGCTTTGGAATTCGGAGCAGTGAACTGTCAAATTTGGGTTAAGTGGTCATCTCAAACATTACTTTTTCATCTTCCATTGCCATGTGACATTTGGAACTTACATCTAAGAAATCCTTACCTAATTTGTAAACTATGTCATTACTTCAGGTGCAACCCCAGATTCTAAAACACATGCTTCCCAAAGAAATTCCAGCAATGGCATAAACGTTTGATTTATCACTGTTTTCTGATGGAACAAGTTGACTGGATTTACAGAATCAATAAAACCACAAAGGTTAACTTCCCATAGCTCACCAAATGATTGTTAGTATGGCTTAGGTATTGTGTGAAGCCAATTATATTCTCTTTTTCTAAGTCACTGCATCTACTGGCTAAGGTAAGTAATCCTAGAATACTACAGGAATTGTCCTTCAATAAGTCAGTAGAAAGTAAGTAGCTAGTGAGTCTATATTAGTGTTTGATAAAACAGTATATCAGTGACAGAATAGAAATCCCTAGCCAAGAATTGCATTGCTGTCCTGAAACCTGAAAACCAGCTCTAAATCACTAGAGAAATTACATCTAGCTTAGGCATCCCAAAACAGTATTTTGTTAGGATGGTTAATAAACCATGGTTAAACTAATGAATACGCCCAACATGTGAACTCAGCTCATGCCAAATAATGGCTTGAACTAACCACAAAGTAAGGGTAGTTTGGTTCTATTAGTTCTGATTTTTCATCCAAATTCCTTCTAAGCTGAGTGGGAGTCAAATCATAATTCATTTTATACATCAAGTTTTCCAGTGTTTAAAATGCAAATAATGGATTAATCTGCCAAATCATATTTTTTTTCTTTTTTAACCAAGTTACAATCAGCTCAACTATTCCCAACTTCTTTCTACTTAGCAGCTTTCTAAGGCAGAACAGACTTATTGTTTAAAACCTAAAAATGCTAAACTGCAAATATTACAATCACAGTTAACAAAGTCAGTTCAGTCTTTAATTTCCAATGTAGATTTGCTGGTTGGTTGCAATCCATTTCTGGTCATGTCATGCCCAACTCTGATTAAAATCAGTAAGGAATAAGGTATAAAAATGGGCTTACTTCTTTAAGCATAAAGAAATGCCTAATTTGGGGCAAATTTTTTTCATAATTTGAATATAGTACATGCCTTACAAAATCTAAGTAATTGAAAAGAATACCTAATTCCAAACAAAAATAAACTCCATAAGATATAACTTTGTTTTTATATACATTATTTATTTAAATTTATTGGCTGACAACTCCAATGGATTCCATTTTTATAATAGAATTGAGGTTTTGGTTCAAAGAAGAGAATTGTGACACTGGTTTTTTTCTGCTGCAATTATGAGTAAAACATAAATATGAATCGTTTATAGTTATAGGTTGTCCTCCTTACAACAGTTCATTTGGTGACCTTTCAAAGTTACTACATCACTGAAAAATGTAAGTTATGACCATTTTTCACACTTACGTCCACTGCAGCATCCCCATAGTTACATGATCAAAATTCAGACTGTTAGCAGCTGTCTCACATTTATGACAGTTGCAGTGTCACAGGATCATGTGATAATCTTTTGTGACCTTCTGACAAAGTCAATGAGTAAACCAGATTCACTTAACAACCATGTTACTAACTTAACTGCAGTGATTCACTTAACAACTGTGGCAAAAAGGTTGTAAAATGGGGCAATACTCACTTAACAAATGTGTTGCTTAGCAAACTAAATTTTGGGCTCAATTGTGGTCATATGTCGAGGACTGCCTGTATTTTTTTCTTGTGTGAGCTGCCCAGAGTTATTGGAAATCAGGCAGTAAAAAAGTTAAATAAATAAGAACTATGTTTGCACTTTGTACTATTCTAATTGCTTCTTTGGTTTTGCTTTAGCTTTTCTATTCACCCATCCAAACATGGTTTATTGAATAAACCCTGTCTTAAACCATGACTTAGTCATGAGTCTTGGGAATAGAGTACAAGGTTGAGAAGTCCTGTGATCCTTTTTAGGGCCATGATTGCTAAAATGTAGTTGAAAATGTCTCTCCAATATTTGCTAAAAGAGTAAAAATTGTTAGAGAGTGGCGTTCAGCACTGTGGTTAATTTGCCATCCCTCCTCATCTCTAGAAAAACCAGAAAAAGTTATGAGAAATATTAAAATCGTACAAAATAAAGAAAAGTGCCAGTTTCTATTCTCTATCTGGTTTTGCATAATTCTACATTAAAATGAATGAGAATTATATAAGAATCAGATTTTCTCATTATAGTTTTTTATTGCGCACAACTTGATAAAGATCCTGTAATCTGCTGGATATCATGTTTCTCAACAGAAGAGTAGACTAGAACAAACAAACACAGGGACATCTAATTCATGGAGCAAGTGATTTAGTTTAGGAAGCGCTGTTACTAATATTCTTGAGTGCTGAATCAAGTCATTACCTGAAGAAACAGGAGCTCTTTCTTTGGCCACACTGGATTTTCAAATCATGGTGCATGCAGTATATAAAAGTAAAGGTAAAAGTTCCCCTCAGACATATGTGCTAGTTGTTCCCAACTCTAAGGGGCGGTGCTCATCTCCATTTCAAAGCTGAAGAGCCAGCGCTGTCCGAAGACGTCTCCGTGGTCATGTGGCCGACATGACTAAATGCTGAAGGCACATGGAACACTGTTAACCTTCCCACCAAAGGTGGTTCCTTTTTTTCTACTTGCATTTTTTACATGCTTTTGAACTGCTAGATTAGCAGAAGCTGGAACAAGTAACAGGAGCTCACTCCATTACTCCACTCCATCACTAGGGATTTGAACTGCTGAACTGCTGACCTTTCTGATCAACAAGCTCAGCGTCTTAGCCACTGAGCCACCGCCTCCCTTGATGCACTATAAAGATGTACTGGATTCAGACAATGCAAAGGCCAAGGTCACAAAATCATTTTCACGGCCACCCCGAGGTTTTGAGAGGGAAGGGTATGCGGCGATCCTGTGTAGGTTATTATAGAAAGGAAAAGAAAGCATTCTGTTGTTACAGATAGTCCCCAACCACAACTAAGCCCAAAATTTATGTTGCTAAATTAAGAGAATTTTGCCCCATTTATGACCATTCTTGCCACCGTTAAGTGAATCACTGCAGCTGTTAAATTAGTAATAATTGTTAAGTAAACCTAGCTTCCCCATCTACTTTGCTTGTCAGAAGATTGCAAAAGGTGATCACATGACCCCAGGACACTGCAGTTGTCATAAATATGAGTCAGTTGACAAATATCTTGAGTTTTGACCACGGGGATGCAACGGTTGTGTGAAAAATGGTCATAAGTCACTTTTTTAAAAGTGCCATTGTAATTTTGAATGGTACTACATGTTATTAGTTTATAGTTCATTGCATGGCATGAACCTAGGAAACTCGAGTTATTCTTAAAATTGATTAAGAACATATGCAGGGCCCTGCTAGATCATACACTTGGTCGATCTAATCTATGAGTCTGTTCTCACAGCGGCCAACCAACTGCATAAGAAAACTCTCTAGTTGGCCAGGAAGGGAAGAGATAGGCACACCGCCATTGTTGTCCAGGACTTTCATGAATTGGTCCAGTCTTTTTCTGAAGCCCAGCCAAGCTGATGGCCTGGTTAACCATGGGCAGGTATGTTATATGACCACAACCGTAATGAAGATACATGTTGTGGGTTACCTATACAATACAATAGCAGAGTTGGAAGGGACCTTGTAGGTCCAACCCCCTGCGTGGGCAGGAACCTTATACCATTTCAGACAAATATATTACTCTACATTGGTTAACAAGTTACAATGACCTGTATAAATGCATTTCCCCAAAAGACAAATCATTTATAGACCCAATGTGTGAATTCACTCAAGGCAAGATAACCCAACAGATTATGGCGTAATGTGGTATGTTGATTCTAGCCAATGAACAGCAGCTTCTCATCGGGTTTGGAAGTACTGTATGCTAAGAACCATGCAGACCCATCCAGGAAAGTTGGGTTTTTACCTGGGACCAAAACACAAGGTCAGAAGATTCTAGAGCGGGAGTAGTAACCCACTCCCACCCACGGGGTGGGGGCTTAGCCGAACCAGGCTTCAGAAAATGAGGACTTTTACTGGTGCTTGAAATGAGAAAAGGATCTCCTTCCCCTTTCTTCCTAGGAAGGTGAAGAAGCTAGCTAAGACGGTCTCATCAGCATACCCACCTCTTCCAGGGTGAAAGGGCTCCACTGAAAGTGCTTTTCACGAAGGCTATGACAATCCAGGCGCTGCACCGCCAATGCATTTATTCTGCAAACTCATTCCCCACCTGATGGTGGGATAGGGACGCCACCTCCCAATTTCACCTGCGAGGCAGCTGAGAGAGCCGGCAGGACGCAGGGCGAGCCAGAGCGCAGCCTCCCAGAATAGCTTCTCCCCCCCCCCCAACCCACCCACCCCGTCTCTCCCCGGAGCTCCGAAGGGTTGTTATTACCAACATCCTCATCTATTAATCTACAAACCCCACCCCTGCTCTGGATGCCCGTAATGCCTTCCGAGCTTCTATGAAAACGCCGCTCTCGGTTTAATGTGCTTAGCTGAGGACGGGAACTGGGCTTCCCGAGTCTAAATCAACACATTCACGGCCAAGGGAAGTTCCGAAAAAGGAAAACACCCCATGGATCACTCCGGGACACGAAGAGAATCGCCCGGGTAGGCTGAAGCACTAGATCGCACGTCATTCTAGGGCGCTTCCGCTTCATTCAGGGGACCCTCTAGAAGCCAGGATTCCCTCTAAGCCTCTGGCCAATCCTTCCCAAATGTTAGATCTCTTTTCGGATTTCACAGGGATGTGGCTGTTTCTTAAAGGCTGCTTTGGGAATGGACCGCCAGAAGGAAAAACACGAAACACTCGGGGAGAACTTGCTTGAGAAGGAGCCCCCCCCCAATCCCCCCGCAGTCGTCGTCGTCCCCCGTCCCCCCCGTTTGAATCCCTCTTCTTGAAAGTGGGGAGGCGGCGTTTCGGCTGCTTTAAAACAATGTCCAGGAAGAAAAAAAGAAAGAAGAAAAACCGCACGGAATCGTCCTGCCTTTGGGACCCGGGGGATTCCGAGCGGCGGCGGCGGCGGCAGCTGCCGCAGGCAGGGCATGAAGGACGAGAGAATAAGGCGCGGGGCGGTGGGGGGGAGAAGTGATGGTGAAGCGAGGAGGACTCCCAGGCTCCGCCTGGATCGGATCCGATCAACTCGGTGGGATCGTCTGGAGTTCCCCCCCCCTCCACCTCCCCCAGCCACGCGTCCCGCACGTCCCGCGCCCGCTTACCTGGCGGAGGAAAGCTCTCCGGAGGCAGAGGGGATCTGGGGAGCCGGGCTGGAGGGCGGCGGCGGCGGATCCGACGGGGGTTCCCAGTCGCTTCCTCTCTCCCTTCCTCTCCGTCTCCGTCGGGGAGCAGGTGGCTGTTGAAGCCCTGGCGCTGATGTCACCAGGCTGCTGCTGCTGCTGTCTCCTCCCCAGCCCCATGCAGGAGGCAGAGGCGAAGGCAGGACGATGAATTATTTAAAGGTGCAGGAGCCTTGCAGGCAAAGGCGAGGGAGATCGCAAAGCGGTGTGCGTGTGTGTGTTACTCCCGTTGCCTAGTCCACTTACCGCCCGCCTCCCTCTCTTCCTGGACCCAGAAATGAGGACACGGGGAGATCCCATCGGCTAAGAAACGAGTTCGGGAGGGGGGCAGAAAAGATCCCTAGGAAGAGGGATTCCCCCCCCCCACACCCCCAGTCTTGCTACTCCCGGAGGTCACCAATGGGGAGATGTCACGCGGTTGGTTGCAGGCGGACGCACATCACCCTGGGTACCTTAATGCACCCTGGGGAACAAACAGCCGCGAGTTCTTTCCCTACAAGCCCTCGGATGGAGACGCCGGCCCTCCCTCCCTCCCTCCCTCCCTCCCTCTGGGAAACCGCGAAAGCTGCGAGCGTCCACGGGATCATCTCCGTGGATAGAAGTAAATCCCACCGCAGTCAAGAGGATTTATTCCAGCGGGAGGAAAGACGTTTTCGGTCGGGCAGTATTAATTGCGCCTTGCGGACGGAGTGCGGGGGGGGGGGGGGGAGAGGAAATCGTACGGACGGAAAGAAAGGCCCCGGCCAGACCTCCGAGTCGGACCGAGTAACCTTGTCAACGAGCTACTCCAAGCTCCCAGTAGGACACGCATTGGGCCCACCCTGCTTTTTAGAACTCCTTGGGAAAGAAGCAGCTCCATAAAGGGACTATCTCTCTCTCTCTCTCTCTCTCTCTCTCTCTCTCTCTCTATCTAAATAAATAAATAAAAATGTAACAAGAGTTTGTTCAAAACGGGTAATCTCTGAAAGTACTCCACCAATCGCTTCCAAATGTTCACACAACGTTCTTTTCAAATACGGCACCAATGATATATAGATTGTGTAGCTGTCACACCTGTGCCAGGTACACGCAACGGAAATGTAAAACATTGTAAAAAAGCTAGGTAGATGGATACAGAGAGAGCAGTGGGTCACAGGTATTATGTCATCCTTTATGACATAAAATGTTCATAAGATTCAAGGAGATTCAAGGAGAAATACAGTAGGTAGGTAGGTAGGTAGGCAGCTATAGGGATGGAGAGAGGGAGGGAGAAATGCAGTAGGTAGGTAGGCAGATAGGTAGGTAGAGGTATAGAGAGAGGGAGGGAGAGGTAGGTAGGTTGGGGGAGAAATACAGTAGGTAGGTAGGTAGGTAGGTAGGTAGAGGGATAGAGAGGTAGAGGGAGAAATACAGTAGGTAGGTAGGTAGGTAGGTAGGTAGGTAGGTAGAGGGGAAAAGGGAGTAGGTAGGTAGGTTGGGGGTTATATGGTGGTTGTGTGTACATGTTTGTGTGTGCAGGTGTAGATCTACACACAGATTGGTTGGTCATTTAACCAGACTGGGCCACAGCAATGTGTGGCCGGGAACGGCTAGTGGTCCTATATAGTAACTATATACTATACTACTATACAACTGTAATGTATGTCATACTATACAACCCCCTCCCACAAGAAAGCCCCGTTTGGCTGAATGCTTTCTCTCTCTCTCTCTCTCTCTCTCTCTCTCTCTCTCTCTCTCTCTCTCTCTCTCTCTCTCTCTCTCTCTCTCTCTCTCTCTCTCTCTCCATACGTTCAATTGCTGTGTAAGAGGATGGGGTTGCAATGAGACTCAATGAGTATCTTGTTCCTTTCCGCTATATTGTGTAGAGAATGCATCACATGTCCATCACCTGGGCAATCAAGTTGGTTTTATTTTCCTTTTTCAAATAAATAAGCCTGGCTGGTACTCATTGCTGTTATTTCTTCGCTTCAGCTTCTAACAAATTCTGCAGCCTACCTGAGCATCTGGGATTCTGGTGATGCTTTAGGACAGCCTTTCTCAACCTTGGTGACTTCAACTTTGCTGCCTGTGGACTTCAACTTTGCTGCCATCTAGTGGCTGTCCAGATATTCGCAACCTGGCCTTAAGCCAAGCATCTAAGATTGGTTTTGCTGCTCACACTAACTAAGTAGGCAACCTGTAACAGAAGAAGGACCTCCATCCAGATTTTTCCAAAGCAGAATGGCCTCAAAGCAAACTGGTCTAAAGAAAATCAGTGGCAGCATCATACGTTTAAGCAAAACCACAGAAAGATTAGGTGGACCCACAAATGCATAAAGGCTGGATTATTACATACTTGAAATAATGGAAGGGCTACCCAGCCAGTTGAAGAAAACATATGGCCATTAAATCCATAATCTAAAAAGGTCTGGAGCATTGCTAAAATGAAGGGCTAGCATAGAAAAAGATGTAAAAACTTGGGCTATTGAGGTGACAAAAGCTAGACGAAGGCTGCAAACAAATCAGATGATCGCTAGATGGCAGCAAAGATACGCAATAGTGTAAACCTGGCAGCCACCTAGTGTTCCTCTGGATTCTTGCTGTCCAAATCTGGGAACCGTACAAAAACTATAGGAAACAACGAACTTCTGATACACCAGGCCAAGCAGAGGCTGCTGGGGGAGATTGCCAAGCTCCCAGTCATTCGTAGGCTTGTCTTAGAATGTATACATTCAAAATATATTCTTAACTGAATAATAACGTTGGTTTATTTTTAAAGGGAAGAAAAATGATATTGTTTATGTATATAATAAAAATTAAAAGTTGGAAAACAAGAGAAGAAAAGTAATACAGCAAAAATTGGAAATGGAAATAGAATGTACAATGAATTATGTATATGTGGAAATGTTAAAAGGGGAATCTGGACATTTTGATCATAAAAGAATTTTTAATTATGTAACAAGAAAATAAATAACTCTCTCTCTCATTCTCTCTCTCTCATTTAGGAGCTCTTCCAAAGTTGAAATATCAAAACGATAGTTGGGTTGCTAAACCATCTGAAAAATCTATATTGTTCTAACAGCCAATCAGTCTGCAGCATTTTGTAATCAAGAACCACACTTGGCCAATGATGTTGGAGGAGACTGATTTTATATGTGTCTTTACAGCAGTGGTGGGATTCCAAATTTTTTACTACAGGTTCTGTGGACGTGATGTAGCTTGGTGGGCGTGGCAGGGGAAGGATACTGTCAAATCTCCTTTCCCTCCCCACTCCAGAGCAAGGTTACTGCAAAATGCTCATTCCCTCCCGATCAGCTGGGACTCGGGAGGCAGAGAATAGATGGGGGCGGGGCCAGTCAGAGGTGGTATTTACCTGTTCTTCAAACTACTCAAAATTTCTGCTACCCGTTCTCCAGAACTGCTCAGAACCTGATGAATACCACATCTAGTATTCAGGCATGATCTACTGTTGCTTGTCTGCAGATAATCAATAGCAAAAGTAGTTCAAGAGACAAATTGGATGTGGCTTCAATACTTAAAAGTTTCTTTACTTATAGGCACATCTTTCCCTGTACTAGGTTATCATCAGTGTGATTCGCTACCTCTTGTCGGGCCAAATCGGGATTATAGGGCCTTCTCTGTGGCGGGCCCGACCCTCTGGAACGACCTTCCCCCTGAAATTAGAACAACTACGGACCTCCGCTCCTTCTGTCAAAAACGAAAAACTCACTTCTTCTGCCTGGCCGGCTTGGGTTAATTGACGCATCTACCTCAAGCTGAATATTCAAACTGTTTTATTAGGAATTTTTAGGGGTATTAGTTTTAGACAGTCTGGGATTTTAGTGCAGGGTTTAGGTTTAATTCATTTTAAATTTGTATTACAATGTCTGTTGGTTTTTATATATGTATTTTTAATTCCCTGTGCACCACCTCGAGTCCCTTCGGGGAGAGAGAGCGGTTTACAAATTAAATTATTATTATTATTATTATTATTATTATTATTATTATTATTATTATTATTATTATTATTATTATTATTATTATTATTATTATTATTATTATTATTATTATTATTATTATTTGCCCTATCAGGCAACAGAAGAAGGAGAAACAAAATGGAAATAAGAAGAGGGAGGGGTGCAATCATTTAATTTCGTTAAAATGGTTAGTAGGCAGGGATGGGACAGTAATCCCAAAGGTGCTTTTTTCCCCGAGGCAATTGGACTTTCTGGTTTTTCTTGAAAAACTTTTAGCTTCTCATCCAAGGAGCTTCTTCAGCTCTATGGGATAATAACATTGAACCCAAGAGTAAGAGCTATATCTCCAGATAAACATTGTTTAAACTTTCCTGTCCCGAAATCCTCTAGGAATTGAGCAAGTGAGCTGGGAATGATGGGAGCTGCGGTCTAATCAGTGGTGGGTTTCTGCAGGCTCGCACCTACTCGCGAGAGCCGGTTGGTGAAATTTAGAGAACCGGTGAGAAGGGGTTCCACCGGCGTATCTGGAAGTAAATCTGGCCTGCCGCTGCCAGTGACCCAACAGGAAGGAAAGGAAAGGAAGGAAGGAAGAAAGGAAAGAAAGAAAAAGAAAGAAAGAAAGAAAGAAAGAAAGAAAGAAAGAAAGAAAGAAAGAAAGAAAGAAAGAAAGAAAGAAAGAAAGAATTTATCATCACAATTGAGTCCAAAATTTTGGTTGTTAAGCAAGAGCAAGAGTTGTTAAATGAGTTTCACCACATTTTAAAAGGTGGTCACTCCCACCCTGTCACATGACTATCAAGCCACGCCCACAAAATAGGCCACACCTACAGAGTAGGTTCTAAAAAATTTGAAACCCACCACTGAGTCTAATGTACCTGCGAGGCAATAGGTAAGAAAAGACATTCCTCTATATGCCCTTCATATCTGGTAAAGAGGCTTTGGTGGGGGTGCTGATAGCCCTCTTAAAGACATTAAATGTTTAGGATATAGACTTGCCCTCTTGATGATATCTCTCATGCTGCATTGTGAAATCTTTCTGATGAAATCTCACTTGGGCTTTTAAAGAAATTTAATAGCAATTTAAATGCCAGCTAAATTGCAGTTCTTTCTATGTTTTTTTTACAATAGCAGAGTTGGAAGGGACCTTGGAGGTCTTCTAATCCAACCCACTGCCTAGGCAGGAAGCCCTATACCGTTTCCGAAAAATGGCTATCCAACATCTTCTTAAAGACTTGCAGTGTTGGGGTTCACAACTTCTAGAGGCAAGCTGTTCCACTGATTAATTGTTTTAACTGTCAGGAAATTTCTCCTCAGTTCTAAATTGCTTCTCTCCTTGATTAGTTTCTACCCATTGCTTCTTGTTCTGCCCTCAGGTGCTTTGGAGAATAGCT
The DNA here is from genome assembly GCA_039707465.1 of Rhabdophis nuchalis. NCBI lineage: Eukaryota > Metazoa > Chordata > Lepidosauria > Squamata > Natricidae > Rhabdophis > Rhabdophis nuchalis. The sequence continues at coordinate 169,625,056 of CM077646.1, forward strand.
TGACTCCTTTGTGGCAACCCCTGAGATATCAGAACACTGCTATCATGTCTCCCCTAGTCCTTCTTTTTATTAAACTAGATATACCCAGTTCCTGCAACCGTTCTTCATATGTTTTAGTCTCTAATCCCTTAATCATCTTTGTTGCTCTTCTCTGCACACTTTCTAGAATCTCTACATCTTTTCTACATCGTGGCGACCAAAATTGAATGCAGTATTTCAAGTGTGGCCTTACCAAGGCATTATAAAGTGGTATTAACACTTCACGTGATCTTGATTCTGTTTATGCAGCATAGAACTGTGTTGGCTTTTTTGGCAGCTGCTGCACACTGCTGGCTCATATCTAAATGGTTGTCTACTAGGATTCCAAGATCCCTTTCACAGTTGCTACTATTGAGCAAGGTACCACCTATACTGTACCTGTGCATTTTAGTTTTTTTGCCTAAATGTAGAACCTTACTCTTTTCACCATTGAGTTTATTTGAGTTACCCTTTGATTCAGTGGTACACGACAAACTACTGTTAAAACTAAGCTCTTACAGCATTTCCAGATCCTTGCAGAAGTGGATAGCGGCATTCTGTCAAATAAGCAACAAATAGTCAAAAAAGGGAGCGCCTTCTCAAACCTGGCACTAGTTAACAGCGGTGTCCCCCAAGGCAGGGGTCTGCAAAGTCGGCTCTTTTAAGACTGGTGGACTTCAATTCCCAGAGTTCCCCAGCCAGCATAGCTGGCTGGGGAATTCTGGGAGTTGAAGTCCACCAGTCTTAAAAGAGCCGACTTTGCAGACCCCTGCGCCAAGGTATCGCGTTAGGACCGACACTCTTTCTGCTTTACATAAACGACCTTTGCGATCATATTATAAGCAGCTGCATCCTCTTCACTGATGACGTACAACTATTTAACACCACCGACAATCCTGCCGCCCTACAAAGCGACCTTGATTATGTATCAGAATGGTCGCGCAATTGGCAACTCCAAATCTCAACTTACAAATGCTCTGTATTGCCCTTTGGCAACAAAAATCAGAACACCAAATACAAACTGGGCGGATACGACCTCGTAGACCCCTACTCTCTCAAGCACCTAGGAGTACTCATCTCAAACAATCGAAGCCCCAGAGCTCACTGTAACAGCATTGCCAAAAAGGCGTTAAGAGTTGTTAAGCTAATTTTGCGAAGCTTCTCCTCCGCTAACATTGTCCTGCAAACTAGGGCATACAAAACCTTTGCCAGACCAATTATAATACAATACAATACAATACAATAGCAGAGTTGGAAGGGACCTTGTAGGTCTTCTAGTCCAACACCCTGCGTGGGCAGGAACCTTATACCATTTCAGACAAATGGCTATCTAACATCTTTTTAAAGACTTCCAGGGTAGGGGCATTTACAACTTCTGGAGGCAAGCTGTTCCAGAGGTTAATTGTTCTAACTGTCAGGAAATTTCTCCTTAGTTATAAGTTGCTTCTCTCCTTGATTAGTTTCCACCCATTGCTTCTTGTCCTGCCCCCAGGTGCCTTGGAGAATAGTTTGACTCCCTCTTCTTTGTGGCGCCCTCTGAGATATCGGAACACTGCTATCATGTCTCCCCTGGTCCTTCTCTTCATCAAACTAAACATACCCAGTTCCTGCAACCGTTCTTCATATGTTTTAGCCTCCAGTCCCCTAATCATCTTGGTTGCTCTTCTCTGCACTCTTTCCAGAGTCTCCACGTCTTTTCTACATCGTGGCGACCAAAACTGTATGCAGTATTCCAAGTGTGGCCTTACCAAGGCACTATACAGTGGCATTAACACTTCACGTGATCTAGATTCTATCCCTCTGTTTATGCAGCCTAGAACTGTGTTGGCTTTTTTGGTAGCTGCCAAAAATTTTCGAATAAAGATTGTCTGCCTGGAATCCACACTGTAGATTGGACATTAATACAATTGAACAAGTCCAGAGGTATTTCACGAGAGGAGTACTCCATTCCTCTGCTCACAACAGAATCCCTTATGCCACTAGGCTCGAAATTTTGGGCTTGGACAACCTGGAACAGTGATGGTGAACTTTTTTTGGCTCGCGTGCCAAAAGTAGGGGGAGTGCAGGGGGGGGTCAAGTGGCGGCGTGCCACACCCATAATCCTATGTGCATGACAACAGCATGCATGTATGCACAACCAGCACTGCCCCCATTTATGGCGTGCTTTTTTGCCCTCCCCAGGCTCCAGAGGCTTTATAGGAGCTTGGGGAGAGCGAAAAGAGCCTCCCACACCACCAAGGCCCTCTGGAGGCTTCAGGAGCTTCCCTGAAGTTTCCAGAGTGTGAAAAACCGGCCCTCCGGAGGCTTCCCTGAAGTTCAGGAGAGGACTTTTGGTTTACTCGTAGGGCTGGTTTTAGCCCTCTGGAGCCTTCAGGGGCCTCCAGGAGGCTTCCCTGAAGGCTCTGGAGGGCACAAAATGACACTATACGCAAACCGGAAGCCTCAGGAGGGTGAAAAATAGCCTCAAAAGAAGGCCAAAGTCAGTTGGCCAGCGCCCACATGTGCACTAGCCAGCTGACAGGGCAAGCCTCACGTGCCCTGACAAATGGCTCCGCGTGCCACCTGTGGGAGGCGTGCCATAGGTTTGTCATCATGGACCTGGAACTACGCTGTCTACAGTCTGACCTAAGCATAGTATGCAAATTTGTCTGTTACAATGTCCTACCTGTCAATGACTACTTTAGCTTCAACCTCAATAATACGCAGGCAAACAATAGATACAAACTCAAGGTAAACTGCTCCAAACTCGATTGCAGAAAATATGACTTCAGCAACAGTGGTCAATGCCTGGAATACTCTACCTGACTCTGTTGTTACATCCTCAAACCCTCACAGCTTCAACCTCAAATGGTCTACCATGGACTTCGCCCCATTCCTAAGAGGTCCGTAAAGGGGACAGTGGATAAGCGCACCAGCGTGCCTACTGCCCCCGTCCTACTGTCCCCATTTATCTGTATTTACTTCCTTTGTTTATGTTTATACCTATATCTGTTATCTTGTACATGTTTGACAAGCCAAACAAATAAATAAATTTAACAGTAAACCTTACAATGGGACTTACTTTGTGTAGTCACTCTCAGAATGGAACATTTTTTGCTTGTTAGATTTGACTGTTTTGTTTTGTTTTAACTGATTTGATATGCTACCTGATGCATTGGCTTTCGTAAAGAACTGCAGTGCACAAAAATGCTAATTATAAAATAAATGCTTAACATTCTCCATTGTAGTTAATAAGTGTTACTAGAACTTTCAACACATTCAGAATGAAAGCTGAGTTGTTAGTTTGGTCCACATGGGTTGCTTTGTAAAGAAACGAATAAATATCACTAGGATGATAAAACCAGCACATACAAAAACATGTTAAGCCTTTGAAATGTGAGATAGATACCAGTTTCTCTAGAGCCACAGCTGTGAAAAAGGACTTGGATAATTAACCAAATTAATCAAACAGAACCAAAACTCTTTTTCCCCTTTTTTTTTCATTTGTGTGCTCTTGTAGCTGCCTCTTAACAACAATGGTTAAAAATAGGAAAGTCAATTTCCTACCATTTCAAGAAATTGGATGGAATCTGTTAGCACTTTTTCCAGCTAACAAATTGTATTCAAAGGCATAAACTTTTTTTGAGTTGCAGTGTCAAATGAAGAAAGCTATAATCTTTTAATAACACTAGCCGTTCCCCCACCATGCACTGCTGTGGCCCTGTCTGGTTAAATGGCCAACCAATCTATGTGTAGATCTACACCTCCACACACAAACACGTACACGCAATCACCGTATAACCCCCAACCTACCTACCTACTCCCTTTCTCCCTCTACCTACCTACCTACCTACCTACCTACCTACCTACCTACCTACCTACCGACTGTATTTCTCCCTCTACCTCTCTATCCACCTACCTACCTACCTACCTACCTACCTACCTGCCTACTGTATTTCTCCCTCTACCTCTCTATCCACCTACCTACCTACCTACCTACCTGCCTACCTACTGTATTTCTCCCTCTTCTCTACCTACCTACCTACTGCATTTCTCCCTCCCTCTCTCTATCCCTATAGCTGCCTACCTACCTACCTACTGTATTTCTCCTTGAATCTTATGGACATTTTATGTCATAAAGGATGACATAATACCTGTGACCTACTGCTCTCTCTGTATCCATCTACCTACCTTTTTTACAATGTTTTACATTTCCGTTGCATGTATCTGGCACAGGTGTGACAGCTACACAATCTATATATATCCTTGGTGCCGTATTTGAAAGGAACGTTGTGTGAACATTTGGAAGCGATCGGTGCAGTACTTTCGGAGATTACCGTTTTGAACAAACTCTTGTTACATTTTTATTTATATAGATTTGTTGATCAGAAAAAGGTACTCCTAGGTTTCTGGGTGTTTTTTTTTTTTTTTTTACCATAAACTAATGTGACTCTCTACCATTGTCAACAATGTTGAGACAACTAATTCATTCAAACTGGAGCCTAATTCCTAAAGTAGACTTCATGGTTTAAATGTAGGAGAACCTCAAAAACAACTCCAAACCCAAGAAAATTCCCACCCCCAATCTTGGCCTTGTTTTCATGAGTCATACATGGTTCTGCCTACTTTGCATTATTGCTCAGCCTTCTGCATCTCTTGGTACCTTTCCAAAACTACAGGTAGCAACTGTGACCCCAAATTGCCCAATGCTATGTCTAAATGAATCCTGAAGTGTGAAGGATTTCCTTTCATTTCTTGTGTCAGTTCCAGAGAAGGTTGCATTTTGGTGAGCGCCCCTCCCCTCCCAAAAGTTACTGATTTGGTCAATGGTGAAATCAACTGACCTTCGCTATTGGTTCAGGCCAGTGGTGGGCTGCTCTTACCGTCGTTACTGATACGCTGCTCACGGGGTGGGGTGTCCTGTTCGCGCACATGCGCTGCACACATGTGTAATCTACCACCCCTGCGACACCCAGCTGCTTGTTGGGGCTCGCGGAGGCACTGCACACTGTGCACAAGTGCGGAACTGGCCGGTTGCTTTAAAAACAGGTATAGAATGCAGGTGGGCCAAATGAGCCCCAGTACCGATATGCTGACAGCTGCTCCTGGCTACTACCAGTACAACCGTACTGTACTGGACCGGGAGGAAACACCCACACCCCCCACTGGTTCAGATGATATGAGTGCGTGCGCATGTGCAGCACCTTCAATTTCCGACGATCGGCTGTGATGCACAATTTAAATTAGCTAGAAAGCAGGAAATCCGATGATTCTAGCTAATATAAATCATGCATCATAGCTGATCGTTGGAAATACTGGTTTGTCCAAGCCGGTAGAATTTTTTTAGGACCGGTTTGGGTGAATCGGTGCGAACCGGTAGCATTTCACCCCTGGATTCAGTGCTGTTCAGGAAACCTTACTTTTCAGTTCTTATCATGTAAAGACAATTCCTCAGTTACTCAGTGGTGAAGAAATGATATTGCACATGCTCGGACGCACCCTTCGGTCTTGTAATATTACTAATATATATTCTGTGCAGAGACCTGTCCTAGAAAATAATCTTGAAAACTTGCAATATGTTAATCGGAACTTGAATTGAGCAATTCTTCCTTCGATGTTCCATTATTAGGAACAGATTTACCTCTACATGTCCTTTCGTCTGCTTTAAAGGAAATCAAGCCCGGGTTGGAGATTTCACTTCAGGTAATGCAGTGGTCTCCCCAGGTGGGTAATTAAGTGCTTGGTGTGCATGTCATATTACACGCTAATAAGGATTGAAATTGCCAGTTTGAGCAGAAATGGGGGGAAAAAGCTGTGAATCTCAGGGGAGGCAAGGTAAGATAGCTGGGGCAATGTTAAAACATCAGTCCGATTGCTGCAGGGCAGATGGTAAAAGGCACTTAGGTGTGTTATCTTGCAAAGACCTGGGCAAATTGCTAGTATCACTCAGGAAAGCTGTCTAGGTTTTGTTAAATTGCAAAGAATGCATGCTGTCTCTTTCTATCTTGATTTCTGCTTACATTAGCCATCCAGACTAGAATCCGGCTGTACTGCTTTACTTTTCAACGTGTAGGAAGGTTAAATGGCCATCATTCCATTTTCTCACTCTTCAGTTCCAACCTGGCCACCAGGTAATGGCTTAGATGGGACAGGAAGTGATGGCGTGATTCTGGTTTATAAGACTTCCATCACATTGACTAGAAGCTCCATCCAATAGCCTTCAGATTTTCAGTATTATCATTAGATGGCCAGGATAATGAGAAGATATAGATATAGTCCACCCTACTGCACCCCAGTTAGTTGTAGTGATTTCCAGCTTTGATGTTGTTAGTTGCAAAGTCATGTCTGACCCATCACGACCCCATGGACAATGTTTCTCCAGGCCTTCCTCTGGAGTCCATTTAGTCTCACGCCCACAGCTTCAGTGACTCCATCCAGCCACCTCATTCTCTGTTGGCCTCTTCTTCTTTTGCTTTCAATCTTTCCCAGCATTAGGCTCTTCTCCAGTGAGTCCTTCCTTCTCATTAAGTGGCCAAAGTATTTCAGTTTCATCTTCAGGATCTGGCCTTCTAAAGAGCAGCTAGGGTTGATCTCTTCTAGGACTGACCGGTTTCATCGCCTTGCAGTCCAAGGGACTCGCAGGAGTCTTCTCCAGCACCAGATTTCTAGCTTAGCATTGGACTATCCTGGGCTTATATTGAGGAATTCAGTGGCATCCCACAGACTGCCAATCAGGGGTGGCCCAAGGGTTAATGTTCACTATGATGACTAGGGTCTTTTCTCACGTGGTATCTAATGTTGCAAGATTTCCATTGAATATGCTATGCCAGGGGTCTGCAAAGTCGGCTCTTTTAAGACTGGTGGACTTCAACTCCCAGAGTTCCCCAGCCAGCTATGCTGGGAGTTGAAGTCCACCAGTCTTAAAAGAGCCGACTTTGCAGACCCCTGTGCTATGCCATTTGTTTGGTGTTAATAATCTGAGTGGAGGAGCTTTCTGCAAATCTTGTTGCCATAGGCAAAGTTGATTTTAATCTCACAAACACTACAGATCTCTGCAGGAGTGGTAGAGAGGTTAATCAGTGTAGAATCCTAATTAATTTGGTCAACCTGCAGAATAGAAATATTGACAATGCTATCAAATCTGCTCAACATACCCTTCTGTCAGAATACTATTAAAAGGCTTCTAAAATGTTTTGGATTTACTTTTACTAACTTAAGTTTCCCCTATTAATGTAATAATAGCATCCTTCCAAGTGTCAGGCACAGAAATTTGCACATACATTAAACAAGTTGCACACCCCTTGATAAGCAAACTAGATAATTTTTTTTACCATTTCTTCTGTAGCGTAAATTAAAATTTTACTGGTGTCCAACAGTTTCACAGTATTTACAATTTTCCTTTTTTCATCTTTTTCCCCCAGAACAGTAGCATTTAGGGCATTCACACCCTGGTTGGTATCTCTTTGCACTTCTACCATCAGGCAGAAGATATCAAAGTATAGCCAGCTGAACAAACATGTTTAAAGGTAGCTTCTACCCTTGAGCTGTGAGACTTTTAAATTCAACCACAATCACTCCATGCACATGCTAGTTTTTCTTTTTTCTTTTCTCTCTTTTTTTTGTTTCTGTTATAATTTTGCTCCAGTGAAGTTAAAACCAATTTCATTGTAATTTTAGTACAATGACAATAAAGATGATGATGATGATGATGATGATTATTAGTTTCAATTTCATTCTGTGATACTGTAGAAATTTCCAAAATTCCAGCAATTTATTTAATTTTAATTTCAAGTAATTTCTCCACCTATATTTTTAATCCTTTTCATTGCACTGAATAGGATTCTTTTTTCACATTTCTTCTTTTCACATTTCTATCCCATCCGCTCTGCATTTACCAAGTTTTTTACAACTTTAACTGTTCCCTGCTCTCTCTAATTACATTTGCAACTGTATTTTTTCTATACATATTATAGGATATCTTTCTCTCATCTTCATTTTTTACAGCTGTCATTCTCTTGAATATGTTTTGTGTCATCCACAGCTTCTTCCACTTCAAAATGCCACCCAGTTTTTCATGCATTCCAATAGTGGAACTCAAGATGCTTCTGTAGTACTTTCAGGGGTGGGCTACTACGGGTTTGCACAGGTTTGGGATAACCTATAGCTAATGTTATGGGCGGTTCGGAGAACCCCCAAATCCCACCCCTGGCTGGCTCCGCCCAACCCACATCTCCCATCCTGCTCCTCCCTCCCAGGAGTCTTCACGCGGCCCGTTTTGGATGTGAGGTAAGTGCAGGGCCCGTGCGGAAGCTCAGGGAAGGTGGAAAATGGGCCTCCCAGAAGTCCCGGAAAAGCCTATAGAGCCTGAGGGATGCAGTTTTTGCCCTCCCAGAGACTCGAGGAAAGCCTCCGGAGCCTGGGCAAGGTGAAAACGCCCCCCCCCCCCCCGTGTGGTGCAGGAGGCCAACTAGGCCACGCCCACCATGGCCACACCCACCCAGCAACCCAGCAACACCATGGCCACACCCACCCAAAGAACCTGTTGCTGAAATTTTTGAAGCCCACCCCTGAGTACTTTTTTTTACTCTATTTCAAATAATTTCTTTCCTTATGTCTACCTTTGCATTCATTCTTTGTGGATATTACCTTGTAACATGTCTTCATACAGGAATCATGTCTGCACCCTGCAAGTTATTCTATTTCCATTTCCTTCACTTGTTCCCTTTTCTTCAATGTCCATTTCCTCTCAAGATTATTTCTTGGTGCAATGAAAAAAAGAAGTTCCACAGTCAGAATTATCGTCACCCTATTTTTATAACTGAATCAATCGTTCATCATAAACCACGATATTAACCATGCTATTACATTTATATTCATACCTTTGCCATGTGTACCAGTGGTGGGATTCAATTTTTTTTACTACCGGTTCTGTTGGCTTGGCTTTGTGGGTGTGGCTTGGCTTTGTGGGTGTGGCTTGGCTTTGTGGGTGTGGCTTTGTGGGCATGGCAGCTGAAGGATACTGGGAAATCCCCATTTCCTCCCCACCCCACTAACCTGCTTTCCAGCGCCATTCTCCTGTTCGGGGCAACAAAAGAAAATCAGCTGGCAGGCAGTGGGGGGCGTGGCCAGCCTATTTGCCAGTTCTCTGAACTACTCAAAATCTCCGCTACCAATTCTCCAGAACCTGCCAAAACTGGCTGAATACCACCTCTGATGTGTACCTACTGTATGAATCAACTTAATTTTTTTCTGGTTGTTTAGAAGCAGAAAATAATACCCTAATCAGGAACTACCAAAGACAAAACCACCCTCCCACCAACACTTGCCGGACAAGCTACTGTATATAAACAGGAAGAAAACCCCACAGTCATTAGCACTGATGATGTTACCTAGTTGGGTAATGAAATGCCTGCAAGCAAACAACCAGGTTCAGAGAGCATTAAGGACTTCACAGTTAAAGCAAACCTTTATTTCTAAGCAGATACTTATCACTCACCATTTTCATTCATTCTTAGGTCTCCAAATGGCTCAATCACATTTTTCTGTTCTCTCACCCATTCCGATCTACTCATGTCATCTGACAGTATATTTTCTGGATCACATACATTTAGAACACTGTGCCTTCTCTCACCAACTCATTCTTATTTAGTGGTAACTATTCATCAGAGCACATCATGTGACTCTCACCATCCCATGAATTCCTATTTTCATATACAATTGCAACAATCTTGATGACTTTCAGACAGACATTTTAGTGCTTTCATTCATAATTAAACCATTTCCTTTAATGTATGCATTAGCTGTATGCCACACAATCTGGCTGCTTTCATTCATTCAGATCAATTACACCCCTGCCCTTTCTCTTAGCTTCACACACATAACACTTTTTTGTTGTTTTTCTTCTGTAATTTCATATGTTAATTCATATTCTCCTACCACATACCTCCCACCGACCGATTCGCTCCCAGGGGGAGGGCCTCCTCAGGGTGCCGACCGCCGGTCAATGCCGGCTGTCGGCGTCCAGGGGTAGGGCCTTCTCTGTGGCAGGGCCCACCTTCTGGAACGACCTGCCCCCCCGACCTTCGCACTATCACGGACCTTCCCCTCTTTCGCCGCTCACTCAAGACTTATTTCTCCCAGCAAGCTGGACTAGCCTAGAATTTTAGACCTCATATACGCCAAAACTCCAACCAAACTAGTAAATGGTTAATAGGTTAATGGGAATTTTAGTACAAGTTAATTTTTTTAAAATTATTATTCGTATTTATACCCCGCCCTTCTCCAAAAAGGACCCAGGGCGGCGCACAGGAAATTAAAGCATACAAATATAGACAAAGTATAAAATTTAAAAAACTATTAAATTTCCCCCTGTGCTAAAATCAATTTAAAATTCCCAAATTTAAAACTGTCTAAAAATAGTCCCAACGGAGGTTACACTAGGCCGGCTTGATGGAAAAGGTATGTCTTTAGACATTGGCGGAAGAGGTGGAGGTCAGAGATAGTTCGTAGTTCCGGGGGTAGGTCGTTCCAAAGGGTGGGGCCCGCCACAGAGAAGGCCCTACCCCTGGGTGTCGCCAACTGGCATTGCCCGGCCGACGGCACCCTGAGAAGGCCCTCTCTGTGGGAGCGGATCGGACGAAGGGATGTATGGGGCAGGAGGCGGTCTCGCATATAACTAGGTCCCGAGCCATGGAGCGCTTTAAAGATGGTCGTCAACACCTTTGAAGGGCACCCGAAAGACCACAGGTAGCCAGTGCAGCTCGCGCAGGAGTGGTGTTATGTGGGAGCATCTAGGGGTTCCCATAATCACCTGCGCAGCTGCATTCTGGACTAGCTGTAGCTTTCGAGTGCACCTCAAGGTGCTTAATTAATTAACTAATTAATTAAAATGTAATTCTTTTATTGTATATGTTATTATTTATTATGGTAGATTTATCTGTATACCGCCCTGAGTCCATTTCGATGGAGATAGGCGCGATTTACAAATCGAAATAAATAAATAAATAAATAAATAAATAAATAAATAAATAAATAAATAAATAAATAAATATTCTTTACCATTTAATCCTCTTCCATTCTTAGCCACACTGTTCCATATGCTGTGATTGGGCCCACCATGAATCATTATGGTTTTGGTCAAGTGAAGCTTTCACAGCGGTTGGTAACTCAGTCCCTTCTAAACAGTGTTATCATTCTATATCACACACAATATTCTCTATTAACAGAGAATAACGAATAACAAAGTTGGAAGGGACCTGAGAGGTCTTCTTGCAGGAGAAAAAGGGGTCAGCTCGACCACATTTTGACTAGAATGCCACAAGTGGAAACTAAGCTGTTTTCCCCAGCATCCTTATGCTGTATTATGCAAGTTAGGCTAATAATTACCTTACAATAAATATATTGTTGCCCACAGCCCATCAATTAAGGAGCACATGGAGTGTACAGAAACATTCTCAGCATGCCAGGGTGGTTTGCGGTTTACTCTATATATGCCATGTACAGAACACATTCAGAATTCAAGTGTAATTTGCTCAGTAAACTATGGTTAAACAAATCATGAGTCAGGATGTTGCATAAATGCAGCCATTATATCAAGTGCAATTTCCCAACACCCACATATAATAGCATTCCCCCCCCCCCATTTCTGATTTGAAATATAATAAAAATGTCTGAATCGTGTCCTGTGGAAATTATTATGCATTAGAACAGACACCCATTTCAGATATTCAACAGAGATCTAGCTATAAAAATACTGAATATTCCACTCTTCATGTTGTTGTTCTTATCGGATAGATGTAGGTTGAAAACAAACAGACTGGAGGAGGGACAAATAGATCGAATCATCTCCACTCCTCCCAAATTTGGGTTACAGTAGGACAGTGATGGCTAACCTTTATTGGCTCGCGTGCCAAAAGCGGGGAGAGCGCGGGGGGGTCGTGCATGGGTGTGCCACATCCATAATGCTATGTGTGCACCCCTGCTTTTGGCATGCTTTTTTCGCTCTCCCCAGGCTCCAGAGGCTTTCTAGGAGCCTGGGGAGGGTGAAAACAGCCTCCCCTCCACCTCCAAAGGCTTCAGGAGCTTCCCTGAAGCCTCCAGAGGGAGAAAAACGGCCTCAAAAGGAGGCCTAAATCAGCTGGCCAGCGCACACATGCGCACTGGAGCTGACAGGGCAACGCCTCGCGTGCCCTAAGAAATGGTTCTGCGTGCCACCTGTGGCACCCGTGCCATAGGTTCGCCATCCTGGCAGTAGGAGAAGAGGAATGAAAGTTGCCTCTACCTATCCCTGTGATTTTTTGATCTAGAACAGGGGTGTCAAACTCAAGGTCCACGAGCCGCATCCAGCCCGCAATGTGGTCAGATCCAGCCTGCGGGGCTTTCCTGGTCCACCCAATGTGAAGAGGAAAGATTGCGCCACTGTGGCTTTGGCCCTGGCTACCTGTTCTGACCAAGGCTTCCCAAGAGTATGAAGCAAACTCTTTGTCCCGACCAAAAAACCCTTTTATTAATTTACTGTGAATTCTTCTCATTCACATCCAACACAGACTTTCAACAGTGGATTTACAGCCACAGATCTTATCTGGCTTGGACAGCTGCCAGGTTGATCTCTGCAAAACTTGGCAAGGAGTCTCGGAGAGTCACGAACCAATTAAGCGAACTAATTGTCTCCTGCAAACTCCACTCCCCCTTTGCTCCTCTTTTATTTCTTCTGGAAGGGGCCATTCATTGTCCACCTGTGGCCTTACTCTCAAGTCCACCCCTGTTCTTCAGCAGTTCCCTTCGTCTGGCAACTCTGTGCATGTGCACACTGGGAACAGGCTCCAGCTGTTCATCTGCCTCACTGATGTCTGACTCTGAAAGTAGCTGATAACTGGCATACAGCTCTGCCCCCCCCCCCTCTGCCTCTGACACAGAGCCCTCATCAGAGCCTTCCCCAAACTCTAGGACTGGCCTATGTTCCTCCCCAACCTCCTCACTGTCTGAATCTGCTGCCAACTCTGCTGGCTGCTGGCAGGCCACAACACTACCCAGTGTGAAGAGGAAAGATTAGGCCCACATAGCTTTGGCCTGGTCTACCCAATGTGAAAACGAAAGATCGGGGCACTGTGGCTTCGGCCCGATCTACCCAACACAAAGAGGAAAGATCAGGCCAGCATAGCATGCCAGCAGTTTGGGGAGTGGTGTCAAGCTGGCCATGCCCACTCTGTTGGTCATGCCCCCCAAGTGTCGTCCCCCCCCCCCCGATAAAGTCCCCAATGAATCAACCACAGCTCTGATGCGGCTCTCAATGAAATTGAGTTTGATACCCCTGATCTAGAAGCTCCCTGCATATGTACATACACAAAATTACATTTTAGTAAGGAAAGGAAAAATATAGCTGCAAGAAACACCCTAATATGTGATTTAACCCTTAGGTGTGCCTCCAGTCAGAAGTAGAATTTTAAGGCCCAATGAATCAACAAAATGGGAGTTTCTTGCAACAGCTTTGAGATAAAGGAGAAATTAGTTGCCCCCCCCCCCCCAATTCCACTGAGGAAACAAAGGAGGGAAGTTCCATAGTCCTGCCTATTTATTGATTTGTTTGCTTAATTTTTAATTAAACTTTTATGGGGGCCACTCCCATCTTGTCAAGGCAACTCTAGGCTGCTTACAGCCATTCAGTAAAAACATCATACAAAACATTAGAACCATAAAGACCATAGATTTAAAATTCAGTTGACGAAGATGGAGAGTAAGGGAGGAGTTAGGGGTTTGTCTAATCCAGTGTTTCTCAACCTTGGCGATTTTAAGTCCTGTGGACTTCAACTCCCAGAATCCCCCAGCCAGCTATGCTGGGGACTTTATCTATGCTGGCTGGGGAATTCTGGGAGTTGAAGTCCACAGGACTTAAAGTCGCCAAGGTTGAGAAACACCGGTCTAATCCATTAGCCACCTCCAAGATATCGCCTCACCATTGGGGCCACAGGCCAGCAGCCACAGCCAGGTCTTCCAGGCCTTTCCGAAATCCCAAAATGGAAGGCGTGGATCTCATCTGGAGAGGCCTAATGTTCTCAGAGAGCGAGCACCACGGCGGAAAAGACTCTTCCCCTGGACTTCCCCAGCCGAAATTCCTTGGCCCGCAGGATCCGCAGCATCTTCTGCTGGCTTGAGGGTGGGGTGTGTGTGTGGGGGTGTAGGTTAATCTCCTCAAATTGAGAAGGTTCCTCAGATAACTTGGATCCATGCTATGAAGGGCTTGAAAGCTGATAGCCAACACCTTGAAGTGGATCCAAACCGGTAACCAGTGCAGCTTGGGCAGGGTGGGTGGGTTCCTGCCAGTTCTAAGCTCTTCTATAGAAGAGGTTCCACAAATCTACAGTGCCGTTTAGAACTGGTTCCAGTTCCCTTCCCCCCCCGCCCGTCTGCACATCATCAAGATGAAGAGCGAGAGGAGGAATTCTGGGAGTTGAAGTCCGCAAGCCTTAAAGCTGTCAAGTTTGAACACCCCTGGGATATTTTTTTTCTAAAGGGTTAGGGGTGCAAAGGTATTGTAACTTTACAGCTTTAAGACTTGCATGCTTCAAATGCCAGAGTTCCTGAGCCAACATGACTGGAGGAGGAATTCTGGGAGTTGAACTCCGCAAGTCTTAAAGCTGTCAAGTTTGAACACCCCTGGGGTTTTCTTTTTCCTTAAGGGTTAGGGGTGCAAGGGCCTTGTAACTTGACAGCTTTAAGACGTGCGTGCTTCAAATGCCAGAGTTTCTGAGCCAACATTTTGGTTGCTAAGCAAGAGCGTTGTTAAGTGAATTTCATCACATTTTACAAGTTGGCCATGCCCACCCAGTCACATGGCTGGCAAGCCACTCCCACCCAGTCACATGGCCAGCAAGCCACTCCCACAAAGCAGGCCACACCTACCGAAGAGGTTCTAAAAATATTTGAAACCCACCACTGAGCTTGGGGAAACTAGGCTGGGTGGGTGGGTTTGAAGCTATTGAGAAAGCCCCTTGTCCTCCATTATAAGTATAATGAAAGGAAGCGAAACACGGGATGCTGCCTTATTAGAGAGCGCCTCAGAGAAAACAACAACTCCCTCTGTCCTACACCGGGATCGTTTCATCGGTCACAAGTACATATTTGTCCCCGATTGTCCTGCCTTTCATTATTTTGCCGAATTATACTGATCGGGATAGGGAGGTTCTGCAGACCAACATCCCCAGGGACAAAAAGTAACGAACTAGAGGAATATAAATAAAGGAAATGTGCGTCAGTTCTGACATGCTGTTCAGAGCTAGCATCCTTTTCCTTTCTTCCTCCTCCTCCTCCTCTCTGCCATTTCCTCACTGAAATGGGGGGGGGGGGGATAATTAACAGAGGACGCTTTCTCTTATTCTTCCAGTGCTCTGCAGAGAAGATTTCAGAAACTGGAGGTGGAAAGAGGGGGGGGGAGAGAGAAAAAAGCAAAAGCAAAGACAGCCTCGCTTTTTCTGTTGCTGCTGCATTGAAGGCAGCGCACCCTGACCTCTCCCCACGGATGGGAATGACGCAGGCCGCCTCATCTTGCTAATTAAAGGGGAGTGGAGGCGGAAGCGAACCACGTGGCACCCCACAGCTCTGCCTGCAATAAGCCAGGATTTCAGAGAGACCAGGCAGAGCTGAAGGTTGAGGGCTGCCCTGGCGGCTAGCGGGTACCCTAGCAACTCCCCAAGGCGGGAGAAGGAAGAAGGCCTTGGCGGAAATCCTCCAAAGAACAGTTATGAGCACAAGGGATAAAAGGGGGATGCTGCAGCGGGATGATGGGTGGCTCTATCCGTAGCGAGACAGACAGCAGGCAACAGCAATCCCAGGGTCTTATGCGTTTGCCCGATGATTGTGTGCGTTTGCCGCACGCAACCAGGCCAGCCCAACCAGCACTCTCTCACAGGAGCCACGTCAAAAATTGCACCAATCAGACCCTTTTGAGAAGGGCAGTTGCTTGCAGTTAGTTGCGGGGTGAACTAATCTGCTCTGCAGAGGAAAAGCAAAAAAGAGGCAGGCGTTTTAGGCTGCTGTTTTAAGCAGAACCAGAGCTGTCTAACGCAGTGCAGGATCGCCTACTGTTAAGAGCAGCAGCTCTCCAGGGAGAAAGAAGGAAGGAGGGAGGGAGGGAGAGGGAGAGGGAGAGAGAAAGAGAGAGAAAGAGAGGGAATGCATTTCGAACATTGTACATATAGTTTATAGATTAGAATATGGCTTTTCATCCTATTTAATAATGCAAGAGTTTACGGTCATCTCACCAGTTTCTTTTGTGATGGCTTCAGAAAAAGAAGCATTTCTTCAGGAGAGGCATAACTTAATTGTGGCAGTTTTCATTAAGTGAGCTTGCTTTCAAAAATTATTAGATCAAATGAAGAAATACGTGGCTATCACAGTTCCAAACCTCCATAAGCAAATGGGATTTATCTGATCTAGACAATTGGATGCCAGAGACCACCTCATGGAAGAGAACTGTCATGTTTCTTTCTTTCACATTTGGGTGCCTCAAGGAGATTAAAAAAACCAGAATGGTCATGACTGGCCGTAAAGTGATATAGAAAGATTGAACACGTTGCTGATGTTAATGACTGTCCAGACTTTTGCAGGGGAGGGAGGGAGGGAGGGAGGGAGGGAGGGAAAGATAGATAGAGATAGATAGATAGATAGATAGATGGATGGATGGCTGGCTGGATGGATAGAGAGAGAGAGGGATAGGGGGGGAGGGTGGAAGATAGATAGAAAGATAGATAGATAGATGGATGGATGGATGGATAGGGAGAGAGAGAGAGAGGGAGAGGGGGGGAGGAAGGGAAAGATAGATAGATAGATAGATAGATAGATAGATAGATGGATGGATGGATGGATGGATGGATAGAGAGAGAGAGAGAGAGGGAGAGGAGGGAGGGAGGGGGGATGGATAGATAGATAGAAAGATAGATGGATGGATGGATAGAGAGAGAGAGGGAGAGGGAGGAAAGACAGATATATAGAGAGAGAAAGGGAGGGAGGGAGGGAAAGATAGATAGATAGATAGATAGATGGATGGATGGATGGATGGATAGAGTGAGAGAGAGGGAGAGGGGGGGAGGGATAGATAGATAGAAAGATAGATGGATGGATAGAGAGAGAGAGAGGGAGAGGGGGGGAAAGACAGATATATATAGAGAGAGAGGGAGGGAGGGAAAGATAGATAGATAGATAGATAGATAGATAGATAGATAGATAGATAGATAGATAGATAGATAGATGGATGGATGGATAGAGTGAGAGAGGGAGAGGGATAGATAGATAGAAAGATGGATGGATGGATAGAGAGAGAGGGGGGGGACAGATATATATAGAGAGAGAGGGAGGGAGGGAAAGATAGATAGATAGATAGATAGATAGATAGATAGATAGATAGATAGAAGGAAGATAGAAGACCTACCTGTGGTTAGAAGCTTAGGTCCCATCAATGCAGAAGTCTCTAAAGGAAAAGCCTTACAATCTTTATTTAAAAAAGATAAAATACCTGCCTTCCTTAAAAAAAAAAGGGATGTGAGCAGCCTATGTGGCCTCAGAACCATTTTGTTCCCTTCAAGGAACACCTAGATTCACCCACTCTGTGTTTTTCACTAAAAAGACAACATTTAGCCCTCTTTTAAGACTTCACAATACTTAACCCATCCACCCCCTATGGGGGAAGGGATATATTTGTCCCTGGTTACTTCAATAATGCAATCAATTCTCACTCTTGTTGGTCCTGGAAGGGCCCTCTCTATAGGACCAAAGCCAGAGTGAGGTCATAGGGATCAGGACATTATTGTACATATGGTGCAATGTTCATAATTGCTGTCCTCTGGGTAGTTACTTCTTGTTTTAGGGGAAGGAGGCAGGGAAGGAAAAATTGGGAAGGGGGAGAGAGCAGAAAGAGGAGCTGGGGGGGGGGGGAGGAGAGAATGATGGAGAAATTGAAAAAAAGGGAGAGATGGCAAAATGGGGTTTGAGGCGGTTCCTTGCCTGGCACCCATGCTGGCATTTGCAGGAAGTAAAAAGTTTTCATATTTGAAATGGTTGAAGTCTTGTATGTACACTAATGACGCTTTATCCTGCAATTCCAAGGATCACAAAAAAACGATGCTTAATCCTGTTTCATCAGTGGGAATAGTGATGCTGCCAGCAAGCTGGCATCACTGCATTGAAATGCTGTAAATACCCTGCTGGTGAACGATGCCAGACCCAAGGCAAGCAGTAGTGAGCCAGCCACGGGGTGAGATTTAACTTTGAGCCTCATAGTCTCTGTGTTATCCCGAAGACCGTACGTTGGCACTCTCTGGGTTTGGAAGTAAAGTCAACCTTTTTTCTCAATGAAGTTGATGTGGGGGGCACCCCACCCACATGAAAGTGATAGTATTCAATGCGGTGTATCTCAGCTTTATCATGTATATATAAAGGCTAACTAGAGGGAATACTGGTCAGATATCCTGGGGGCGTAGAAGACTCACAAAGCATGGAGCGGTGATGTTGGAGAGTACCAGAAAAAGGAACTTGGCAAGATAAGGGAGCAGCTTGCATTCAATTCTCCTCTTGAAATCCCGGTGTGAATTTGCATCCAGCCTCCTCTCCCGAGGGCACCAGGAAGACCATCCCATATGCATAAGCAAAGACAGGAAAGTGCCATTCTGCTCCAGTTAATTGCTTGGACTTTTCCTGCCTCCATTTCCCCCACCTGCCTTGCCCTAAAGAAACGCAGCATCTTGGTGAAATGTTTCCTTTCAGCAATTGCTTTATTGTATCCCCTCCCTCTTTTTTTACTCAAAGAAAGTGCAATTAAATGCCAAGCCTCCTTCATATGCAGATGACAACCTTTTGCTCTGCTCTGCAGTCACTGCTGAAACAAAAGGAGAGCTTTTAAAAACAAAACAAAACCCAAATCCATCAGGAAGATGTCAGGGCACAGTAAAGCCAACTCCATCTTTCATGACCCACCCCACACCTCCAAGGGGAAGGCCATTCTCTCTTATTCTTCTTTTCCAAAGGCGAGAAGCTGTGATGTATGAGTAAATAAACTATGTGTAGATGACTCAGTTGCGTCCTTCATCCAATTGCTGGGCTTAGTACAACACAACCTACTATCTGCTACTCATGCTAGCTGAGGTTTTTGTAGCCTGATGCGTTGCATGGTTTTCAAACCCAATGGCCTTTTCTACCCAGTTTTTCTTTTGGCAGCCACTCAAAAAGATTGTTACTCTTCATGGCTCACTTTCTTCTGGATCTCCTGGTTAAGTTCAGACATATTGAGTGCTTTCTCAACAGAATTGCGGTAGTGCTTTTATTGTCATCTTTTTCAGGCCATCTCTTAACCTACAATTCTGAAATCTCCTATCCAAATATTAATCAGATTAATAATCCCACTTGGTTTTCTATCATAGCTCATCCAAGAACCTGAATCATTATTCAAGTCAGAACTACAGTTCCCAGAAGCCCCAGCATCGTGGACCATGGTGAAGTATGTCAAATTATACTCCAGCCATATTTGCACAGAATTCTCTTTTCTTGTTTTATCCCACATTCAATGACAACTACCAGGAATACCAACCTGCTTACATCACTAGTTTGACATCCTCACTAGTATGTTGTATTGTAGTTGATGTTCTTATGCCCCAGGCCAGGCAAGGTGCAACAGATAACATATATGATGTAAAAAAATCAGTGCCTGTCACCTGTCTTTATGTTGATTATCTAGCAATTGAACAGCTCTCCTAGTGATTATTTCGCATCTTGCAAAGCCTTTTTTGGCTGTTAATAGGACAAAGATGCAAAAAGCTGAAAGATAATTGAATCATTTCCAGGACTACTAAGTTACAAAGAAAGCCACTGCAAAAGGTGTATGTAAAATTGCAAGATTAATGTGGTTAGATCTGCTAGAACTGCTATGCCGATAGTGCCAAGGAGAATCCTACTGGGCATGAGTTTTATGGGAAAAGGATGGTCCCAAAGGATTGACCGACCCATATGGGAATTAAATTATTGATTTAAGTCAATTGCAAATAACCTGACCCATCCAGCGGATCCTTGGATCACGTGGCATCAAAAATATTTGAAAAGGTGGCAAATGGATAAATTTATACAGCAAGAGGAAAAAACAAATTAGATATAAATTATTGCAAGATACTCAAAGACGTTTGGGCTTACTAAATTTGAGAAAGTATTTCAATGCTTGCTGTTTGGCTGGCTTAAAGAATGGATCTCTCCAAAATAAGTTTCTCGATTGGAGGGTCATGAATTAAGATTTGGATGGCATGCTTAGGATACAAGGTTAAATGTTTCAACAACCACTTTGTTAAGACAGTTTGGAATAAAGTAAGGCGTTGCACAAGGAAGCTTTTTGTAGAAAAGGAAGAATGGCAAGGTCAGACTGGTGGACCTATGGTCTAATAATTTTTCAATCAAGGTGAGCCTATCCCCAAATCTAAGGAAGAGTTGGAATCAGAAGTATGAATGCATACTTCATACATGAAACATTGTATGATCCAAGGGGCAAAGAATTTTGGATAGGATGCTTGAACAATGGGAAAATATGAGGACGAAGGGTTTAAAACTTCCTTTAAATTATAATTCAAACGAAAAATTTTATAGGGCGATGTGCCAATGGTATTTAACACCACATAAATGGTAAAAAATGTATAAAGGTATTTGAAATGCATGCTGGAAATGTAATTGTAAAGCAGTGGTAGTCAACCTGGTCCCTACCGCCCACTAGTGGATGTTCCAGCTTTAATGGTGGGCAGTAGGCGTTTAGTCCGATACTGAAGCACTTTCCTTTTTAAAAATTTAATTGACTTCCCTATGTTATAAATCATAACATAGTTATGGTGGTTAGAAAATTTTACTACTAACAGATACAAAAGTGGGCGGTAGGTATAGAAAGGTTGACTACCCCTGTTGTAAAGGAACCTTTTACCATCTCTGGTATACTTGTGACAAAGCAAAAAAAACATTGGGAGTAGGATTTGCAACTTAATACCCAAGAGTCTCAAAGTGAATATAAAGGTAAAATCAAATTTGCCCCTTAGGCTTAATGGACAACTTGTGTGTGTGTGTGTGTGAATGGAACCTTGATGTTATATAGTGGTATTTTGGTATTCATCAATTGTTTCTGGGAAGTTTAAGTACCAAAACCGAGGAGTACTAAACCATTTTTCCCCATAAGGATTATGTAGTGAGTCATAAGGCAACTGATACTAAAAAGTTCTAGCTCGTGCGAGGAATATCAAACAAACAATGAGTACCAGGATTAAATTTTTGCGTCAAAATGCATCGAGTGCTACTGTAATGAGTCCCAAAGCAGTTGAGTATCAAGCCACCACTGTATATACTGAAATCAGCAAGAATGCTCGATGCATGAAAATAAAGATACTTTACTGATTGTAAAAACTGATGGGAGTTAGCAGAGATAAATTGCCTATTTTAATTAAAGAATACACCTAGCTTTATTTCCATTTGGAAACAAAAGCTTCTGACATTGTGCTTGAGGTGGGGAAAAATGAAATAGTGTTTTCCTGGTTTGTTATAGAAATGATTAATATATATTACTATCTAAATTTAAATATTGTGGCTGTTTGTTAACTTACAGTATTCTACTACACTAAAGAGTTAAAAGACAATGTTTTTCTTTTTCTCTTACTTTCCCATTATTTTCATATATTTTTTTGGTATTTTATATTTAGGTAAATTAATAAAGAAATTAAAAGGCAAAATGGGAAATGACAGCATGTCAAGGTATCAAAAATAAAACCATATTTCCAAAAATTAAATGTAGTTTTTAAATTCTCAAAAAATATAAATTACAAAATATATAAGGCCTGGTATAATATAGCGTATGTGGCATTGAATTAAGTACTCGGCAGCTCTGCATTATAGAATAACGTTTAAAAAATAGAAAAGGCATTCCTACAGCAAGTATGCATATTTTAAGATTAATTCTAGCATAATCCTAAACTGAAAGAAATGGACAATTCTACTTCCCTTGAACAACTATCTGATGCTTCACACATTGCATGGTTTGATGAGTTTAACTAAAACTAATCAGGTACAGAATACATTAAATCCAAGATAGGATTCAGAACTTTTCTGCACCATAGTACATAATACAAGCTAGGTTTATAGAAACTCTCATTTATATGAAGGATGGGATTTTGTTATAATTGTTCCCAATGTTTATTAAAACTTTTACCATGGATCTTTTGGCAATTCTAATTGCAGCAGAGTAGACGTGTAATAAATAGCACATAACTATCAAGCCTCAATTTTGCAGGACACAATCTATGTTTGATAAGACTTCTCAGCCATAGGACGACCTTCTGAAAGTCTTTTTTTTAAATAAAAGCCCTACTTGCTTTAGATCT
Source organism: Rhabdophis nuchalis (assembly GCA_039707465.1). Taxonomy (NCBI): domain Eukaryota; kingdom Metazoa; phylum Chordata; class Lepidosauria; order Squamata; family Natricidae; genus Rhabdophis; species Rhabdophis nuchalis. The sequence goes on from CM077646.1 coordinate 169,647,435, forward strand.
CTTCATTGCAACTAACCTCCGCCAAATTGACTTGTTTTGCGTTTTTGAAAAGGTATCAGGAGATTCTGTAACCCAATGCTGCCAGACATAAACAGAGCAATAAGCTTGAGAAATTGATACTAGAGTAATTACTTATCCCTTGAGCCTGAGCCGATTAATCCCAATTACTTTCATTTTACAGCAAGTTATCGATTTCTATTCTTTCTTGGAGCATCAAGGCATAACGCTTTTAAAATGAGTGTCTGATGACAAACTGTTTATACAAGGCAATGACATCAAGGTTAATGTTGCCCAGTCTCCTTATAGCAGGCAAAGGAAAAGGGAACTGCTGTTCCCCTCCCTTCAAAAAGGAAAATTTAATAGCCATGGTAGACGAGGGAAAGAGAAACACATCTGTTTGGTGTGGGAGTCAGTTAACGAGATTCAGGACAAAGTTGCTTAAGTTCTTAAAAACCAAAGCGAACTCAAGATTGACTATATTTATAAATTTTAAATTTTTAGGGTTTTCAAGGGTTTTAGCACGGGTTTTAGGTTAATTTAATATGCTTTTAAGAGTTTGTATTGTTTTTGTAATGGTTTTTAATGATGCCTGTGCGCCGCCCTGGGTCCTAACAAGAAGGGCGGGGTATAAATTTGATAAAATAAAAAAGCCTCTTTTAAATATTGCTGCATCAGATATCAGTGGGATTTTCTTTTTTGGGTTTATGTAGTTAAGCTTTGTTAACCTTACATATTACTGAACTGGGAGTCACATGATACATTAAATAAACTAAAACCTAATAGGCAGTGTTGTGACTACATACAAAGTTGTGGTTTGAGTGTCAATGAATCTATAGATTCTGTTTTAGGATTAAGATTTAGCAACATTTGAGCATTCTTTCAATAATGGCCTATTCAAAGACTTATGCAGTCAAAATCTTTCCATTCCAACCTTCCAGGTTGTATCCATTCAATTGCATTAGAGAACATGGCACTTACTTGACTAAGCCTGGGTGGGTGAAGCTGCCTACAAAAAACTGAAGTGTTTTGGAATTCATAGCAAGCATGCCTGTTCTGGGAGATCAAAATTTAAATGTACACTATCTAGAATATTCAGAGGCATTTCTGGACTGTTGTCCAAGGAATCTCAGCCTGCATGAATGGCTGGCTGTAGGCCAGCATATTAACTATGGTAATCTGCCTTATTTGCAAATTCTTAGGAGAAGAGGAAAGAATCAGTAACTGCCAGTACTTAATGATCTTTACAGTGTAGAAGGATTTTCTGCATCAAACCAGTTCACATCAATGCTCTCTGTGGAATATTCTGGGCAATCACCACATTGGAATTAAGCAGCACAACATTGCTTTCCAATATGGTCAGCAAGAATGCCTTACTCTTGGTCAGTGAACCCAGAATCAACAGATGTGGTCTGCTTCAAAGCTATAGCTTCTCGTCTTGCTGCAACAGTACCATTAACTACTTCTATAATCGCACCAGACGGTTTATTGGAAACTTTTAAATATTTTCAAGAAATTTCCAAGAGTTTCAAGAACTGTGAGGTGGGACAAGGTGAACCACTGGACATTTGAAAGCATACAAGGTTTGCCTCAAAGGTAAACTCATGAGTATTCTTCAGCTAACTTATCAGCCTTGGTCACAGCTTCCTCAATGGGCCCCACCATATAGAAAGCCTGTTCTGGGAGATGGTCATATTCTCCTGCAGAGACAAAGTCAAAAACTGGAATCAGTAAAATTGTTAAGAAGAAACAGATCACAACTACATGCCCTTTTTGCCCATTCTATCAACATCTAAAATCAAATAGTAGGTGAGCACCAGGGTTTAACTGTACAGTTAGCACTTCCTTAATGATAACTGGGAATGGAATTTCCATCGCTAAGCAATGCGATTATAAAACACAACATTATGTCGCCACATCCCTTACTGGCAAACCCAATAGTTCCTGCTGCCATCATTGTGAAGATTTGTGAGTCATTAAATGAGGACCTCCTCGCAATATTTTTCCAGTTTCCAATAGTAAAACTGCCTGCAAGTCCCAGGCAGTTTGCAAGCAGTTTGATAGACATGTGGCTGTGGCAAGGCAGAGCATGGCGAGGTTGGGGATGGCTGCTGTGGGTATGTGTACACAGAGCAGAGTACAAGATTCTTGGGACCTTCTACTCCTTAGCTGGGCTCCTCAGGAGAAAAAGCATCAACTTGAGATGACCTTCTTTGCTGCCTTTCCCCAACTGACTTTGCTTGTGGGAAGTTGGTTGGGAAGGTTGCAAAAAGTGATCATATGATTGCAAGCTGCTGCAACCATCATTAATTGCAAACTGGCTGCCAAGTGCCTGCATCATAATCACATCCTTAGACTTTCAATGACCAGTCACTTTTTCAGCAGTGTCACAATTTCAAACTGTCACTAAACAACAGTATTCAGTGAACTTGTTAATTGAGAACTACCTGTAATTATTTGTTTTATTACAGAAGGCTATTATTTTCCTAGGTTTGAATGGAAAAATGTTGACACTAACTAGACGATTACTTGGGAGAACAGCCTACATTACATCTAGAAAGTAATTAGATTGTAGTGCAATAGATACCCTGTGATGAGAATAGGGAAAATTAGCAATGAGAAAAGATGGCAACAAGACGGCCATCAGCTTCAGGGGGTTTCAGTTCCAGTTGCCATACATACCTATCAGAATCTGTTGGAATCCTTTGATTGTTTCTTTCAGAGGCACCAGCTTGCCTGCATGGCCAGTAAAAACCTCAGCCACCTGGAAGGGCTGGGACAAAAATTTCTGGATCTTACGGGCACGTGCCACTGTCAGCTTGTCCTCTTCAGATAATTCATCCATACCCAAAATAGCGATAATGTCTTGGAGGGACTTGTAGTCCTAGAGAGGAAACCTGCAGGTGAGTTGAGACAGCAAGGGCACCATGGAGTGGATCAAACCACCTGCCACCCTATCTACATTCTGCCTCTTCCAAGCATCATCATCATCATCATCATCATCATTATTATTATTTTATTGGATTTATTGGATTTATCAACCGCCCCCTCTCCCCGAAGGGACTCGGGGCGGTGCACAGGAAATTAAAAAAACATATAAATATAACAATTAGAAATATTTAAAACCACATTAAATAACTGTCGCCCTGTGCTAAAATTTAACTCATTAAAACTATTCCCCTCAGCTTTGCTACTGGCTTGTAGTATTATACTTGCTATAAAAATGAATTAATAGTGTACATACACAATTAAAAAGAATACAAAAGATATTTACAAATTCATAAGTTAGAATTCCATGGTTTTCACACACACCACCCGCCTCCAATTCACCTGCAAGATCTTTTGCACCCCACGGGCCACATCATAATGCTCCTGTCCCACAATATTAGGATCCATGATACGTGAAGTAGAGTCCAGAGGATCTACAGCTGGGTAAATGCCCAGCTCTGAAATGGCACGAGACAGCACAGTGGTGGCGTCCAAGTGGGCAAATGTGGTCGCAGGAGCTGGATCTGTCAAATCATCAGCTGGTACATAGATAGCCTTGGAAAAAGAAGATTTACTACATTAACAGTCCAGTTGTAGAGACAGTTTTAATGCTAACCATCAGCAGCTTTATGTAGCTATTTATATAACAGGGGAGCAATTCCATCAGATCCCATAGGGAATGGAGATGAAAATAGAATTGCCTTCCAGAAATGAGACAATAACATAGTCCACCCTGAATTGGTAGACTATATAATTGGAGAAACAACATTTATAGCAAATTACCTGCACAGAGGTGATAGATCCCTTTCTCGTTGTTGTGATCCTCTCCTGCATGGTACCCATATCAGTCGCCAAAGTAGGTTGGTAACCCACAGCTGACGGGATTCTACCCAGCAAGGCGGATACCTGGAACAGAAGATTAAAAGCTTCTGCAGTTCCCAAGGTTGCTTCTTTTACAATACAGAAAATCTCAGACAACAGATTTATGCTTCCCCTGCCCGCGATTTGTTTAATAACATTAAGATCCCAATCTTAATGTTATTAAACTGTTTTCCTTTGACTGACAAGTTGGCTTAAAGCTTACTTCAGATCCAGCCTGTGTGAAACGGAAGATGTTATCAATGAAGAGCAGCACGTCTTGACCCTCCTGGTCTCTGAAATATTCAGCAACAGTCAAGCCTGTCAAAGCAACTCTGGCACGAGCACCAGGTGGCTCATTCATCTGCCCATAAACGAGAGCAACCTATGGGAGAGAGCAAAGAAACTTAAATAACTCAAAATGTTAATTGTCTCATTTCATTAGTGCATGGCTAAAAACTTCCTGCTCCATAGCAATAAATTGATGTATGATGATACATACCCAGAAATATCCTAGCTGATTTATTATCCTACCAACTCTAATGTCTTTCTGAAACTTAATGGGATTTACTTCTAATAATATACTTTTCTTCCAGTCTATGTAATTCTTTCATAGAGCAACTGTCTAATACATGTACACTTCATATTTTGTTCAAGATATTCCTGGTGCACTAGAAATCCTTTCAGTCCTTGAATTTTTTTCTGGTGTTGTCAACACATGACCCAAAATCAAGAGTGGAAATTATTCCCTCAAGAATAATGGCCAATTTCTAGTGCAAGCAAGGCAGCAGATTAAGATCAACCCATATCACACTTTTGAAGTTTAGGGCCACAGCTAAACCCTGACTTGTTTGCTCACCTTGGATGTGGTATCCTTCAAGTTGATGACACCAGACTCTATCATTTCATGGTACAAATCGTTCCCTTCACGGGTTCTTTCTCCAACACCAGCAAATACTGAATAGCCACCATGAGCTTTGGCGACATTGTTGATCAGTTCCATGATCAATACAGTTTTGCCTACACCAGCACCACCAAACAGACCTGAAGAAGAAAAAAGCTGTTTCAGTACCAGAGAACTATTAGGAGCTCCTCTACCATCTCCCATTTTCCTTCTCAGAAGATGAATTGCTTCAGCAATCTCAGAAGAACGAAAGTCAATGAGTTTTGCTCATCAGTGAAGGAAAGGCAGCCAACATCAGTTGTGTGTAAAACACTCAAGACTGCTAATGATTTAAAGTCCATGCTATGGCAAGGAAGCTGCAGAAATACAACGGGTCATCCTTCTACCTCACTTAACTTACCAATTTTACCACCCTTTGCATATGGGGCAAGAAGGTCCACAACTTTAATGCCAGTCACAAGGATTTCCTGTTCAACACTCATTTCCACAAACTCAGGTGCTTCAGCATGAATAGCAGCAAACCTGAAAAATGTGATTGGTCATATGTTAAGTATATCTTTTTCCAAGATGATCAAAACTATACAGTTCCCTTAATATAGACATATATTTCAGTGTCATATTTCATATTAATGTTGGCATATTTTTTCTAAGTATCCCTAGTATGGAATATTCTTGTCAACTGCAGCTATGTACTGTCACTGTTTTCATTGAACCACCCACTAGGACTTATCTAAGATAATTTTCCCCAGTTAGCTAGATAATTCCGATGCAACATACATACAAAATTAAGTTTTCTTGCCCCTTCAACCGTTTAGGAAATGGCATAGAAATCAGTGGGTACACATGTTGTCTCTCCTTTTCCATTTCACTGATGGGATTTTGTGGTTGAAATATAGTTTTCTAGTGGAGAGGAACACCAGGTAAATAAGGCCACCCAAATAATGAATGATGGTTGCATCACTGTCTTCCCCCAAATTTGTGCTTACTGTTTGGTCTTTATTGGACCTCTTTCATCTATTGGCTCTCCAATCACATTCATGATTCTGCCAAGGGTTTCAGGTCCTACAGGAATTCTGATTGGTGCTCCAGAATCCAAAACCTTTTGGCCTCTCACCAAACCTTCAGTACCATCCATAGCAATGGTACGAACAGTATTCTCACCTGCAATAGAATAAATTAACATAAATGCCTTTACCCTGAAATAATGCTTGAGCAACAGAACTGTTCTCTGTAATTTCAAATGTTATTTTTTACCAATGTGTAAAAATAAAGAATCCAAATAGCTTCTAGGAAAGTTGGTAAAAGGTTGTTCATAAAACAATGTGCCTTTTATTATGTAATACCAGCTCTAGAGATCCACAGAGATCATTCAGCCAAAAAATTAACAGAAATAATTTTGTCAAAATAATAAACTGGTATTGAATGCCCAGTTAGACAAGCAAAATTTTAAGTATTCTTTTATTTGAGAGCCTTTAAATGTAACAGGAGGCTCATAAAAGCTTAAGACTGGTCCACAGTATCAAGGGCCTACTTGCCCTCAGATCCAAAAGCTATCTGATTAAAATACTTCCTTTTCAGATCATAAACATGACTTCATTAGGTTCAGAAGAACGAAAGTCATTTTTATTTATCATCACAAGGAGCATTAACAGAATGAAAGCCAGGTTGATCAATGACATTTACCTAAATGCTGAGCCACTTCCAGCACCAAGCGTGTATCTCTGCCTTGCACCTCAAGGGCATTGAGGATTGGTGGCAGGGCCTCATCGAACTGGACATCAACCACAGCACCAATGACTGCCACAATATGCCCAGTGGCGACTCCAGCTTTAGCTGCAGGAGATGTTTGTGCAGCATAGTTCCGGCCTATAAAAAAGAAAGTACAGCCATCAACAGGCAGATTAGATGCTTAATTGTACATCTTCACAATCAGCAAATTATAAATACCCCCACTTCCTGAAAAAGATGTATGATTGAGATTCTCCTCTTTCCAAGATAACTTCAATTGTTTGTAGTTTTATTTCCAGAGTTATCATGAGTTGGGCAGCATACATTTTATAAATAATCCTACCAATTACATAAAATCACTTGAAGCAGCAACCCAGTCAGATATTTTTTTTTTTTTGTCGAATACAAAACTCTGGAGGAAAATGAGTGTCAGGTTTTCCATAATGTTTTGAAGGGATTTTATTCTAAGAATACATTAGTACCAAGCTTTTAAAGAAAACCTTAGAAATAACTTTTATGAGACCCCTGTATGAGCTATATAGAAGGCCAGGCTTTTTGCAGTGGTCAGCCAGGTTAAGATCAATCCCTTGAAGGAAACCTTTCCTTATCACAACTGATTTGCAAAATTCTCACAGACCCAATAATAGGCTCTGAAAAAATTTGAAATGCAGATGCCTGAATAGCCCCCTGATTCACTACCATCGAATTACTGGTGAAGTAGTTTTTTTCCTCACAAAGCCTGGATTGTAAATACCCCAGCCAGGTTATACTAAAGATCTTTATCCACCCAAACTCATGAAACCGATGGTTGTAAAAGCATGAAATCAGCATAGCTGAAAATTCGTTTCTTCCTGTTCCTAGCGACTGCATATAGATCGATTGAGCATTGATTAGTTTTCGCAAAACTTTCCTAAATCCTGTCAGCGCATATTTAAACTCGTCTCTATGTGCACCCTGTGAAAGGTTCGCGCCTAGATCCCAGCTAACCAGCGGGAATCCTCTTTTATAATGCTTGGCCCATTCTGCTGCGCCTTTCTTCCCATCTTCGCCACCGCAGCCACAGAGGAAGGGGGTGACAAGCGGCGTCCAGGATCCGAGAGGGATCCGCAATGCTTTCTCTCATGCCCTCTAAGCGCAGACGGGCGCCATGTTTGTCCTCGGCAAAGGAGCCCGTCCAGCAAGATCCGCGCTCCCAGGCTCTCGTCGTCGTCGTCTTCCTCCTCGATCCCTCGCTCTCTTCCGATGCGGCCGTCATCGTCCCCAGATCGCCTTCCACGGAAGCGGGTGGGGGGGGGGGGGGATATCGCCACAGCTGCCCCCCCTCCCCCAGCTAAGAACAGCCGCGGCGAAGCGCCCATGCAGAAAAGGCCAGGAACCACCGTTTCCCACCCCGTATCTAACGCGGTGGGCAAACCCCGATAATGGTGGCGTAAACCCCCATCCGTGCGGCCGCTGACACGTAAGCAACGACCGGAGTTGGGCATCGGGGTTTCTTGCAGAGGAAGGGCAATGCGCCGTCATAGACACCGCATCAAAGCCCCCGCGTGTCCTGTTGGGGCCAAACGCCTGGCTCGATGAGCGGGGAGAACCCAGCTCCCCGCTTCCCCTTCTCCGAGCAGAGACGTCGGCAAGATTAAAGCCAGCCTCCCAGCCGGGCCGAGCGGCACCCTCGGTGCAGATGCCTTTTTCTCGGAGCGGAACCCTCCCGAGCGGCCGCTTCTTCCCCCACAACCAGCACTAGGCCGCAAGGTGACCCCGCCCTCGAGCTCCCTCTGGGGTTTCGCCCACCCACTTACGGGCCTCGGCGGCAGCGGCAACCGCCCCGCCCCGCAGCTGCAGCAAGTCCTGGAGGGGACTCGACGCGCCCCGCGCTCCCCTCAGCAAAAAGGAGGCCGAAGAGGCGCAGCAGCGACTCGCGAACCCCAACATGGCTGCCACCGGCGAAGTGGAAGAGCAGCCCTACCGCCGACCGAGATCGGCTTCTGAAGGGCTCGCGAAACCAATTCCAGATCCGAATTGGTCAGCGGGCTTGTCTTTCTTAAAGTCTCATTGGGTGCCCTCCTGTCACTCACGCGCTCGAGGACTTGCTGATTGGAAGAGGCTTAAAAAAAACCTCCCTCTGCTTTGCACAGGCGTCTAAGGGCGGAGCTGTGGCACATGCTGAGCTCTCCCAAGGCGAAAATGCTAGCTTCCTGGGCGGCCGCTACGCGCTTCGCTAAGGGCCTCTCGTTATTGGAGGGCATCGATGCGCTTCAAAGAAACCCTGCTTATTAATTGGACAGATGTTACAAGCCACGCCTCTAAAGGAACTTCTACCAATTGAATAAAAAAAAAAAAGCGATTAGAAATGTAAAAGAGGTAGCGCTATTTTCCAGACTGGAGGCTGAACAGACGCCCTAGGTTTGTCCTTGTGTAAACTGAAAGCTTTGGTAGGTCAGAGAGATTATGGGGGTGTCCGAATGGCAGCTATTGCGTTGCGAAACGTAGACTGCATTAAAAATAATTCGGATTCGATTTACATTTAACTGAAAAGTTATGATCCTGTGCAGCGTTAACCATATTTAAACCCAGTGAAGTAAAGATATAAAATATGGTTCTGATCTAAGTTTAATTAGGTCATTAAAGTTTCCAGTATAACTGTACAAAGGATTGTGATGGAACAATATTAACTCTCCAGAGAATCAGAGGTACATAACACACAGGCAGGCTTCTGAACAAATCTGGGTAAATTTGATAATGAACAGCTACGATCTCTATTTAGGAAAAAGCAAGGTAGTTGTTTAAGATGGGGTGTATATTAGAGTTTCCGTAAAATTATACCTACAGTATCAACATTTCTTGTATTTTAAAGATCAGGGGCTCACTTTAACACTGTAGCAAAACACATACCTAACACCTGCATTTTGGGATCAATTTAGAACCAGTGCATCCTGCTTTCCTTTCCACATTGAAGCTGATATTTGGTCTTCCATGATAATTTGAGGAATATTCCTTAAAACTATAAGTGTCTCTTGTATTATCATTTAATTTATTGGATAAGCGCAGTGATGGCGAACCTTTTTTGGCTTGCGTGCCAAAAGCGGAGGGAGCGCAGGGAGGGTTGTGCGCAGGCGTGCCACACATGCACATACTTTCTCCCTCTGGTTTGCTCGTAGGGTCATTTTTCGCCCTCTGGAGACTTCAGGGAAGCCTCCGGAGGGTGAGAAACGGTCTCAAAAGAAGGCTGAAGTCAGCTTGACATGAAGGCTGGAGCTGACACTGCAAATTTGTTAGGCCTCATGTGCCCTAACAAATAGCTTTGTGTGCCATCTGTGGCACCCGTGCCATAGGTTTGCCATCACGGGGATAAGGTAATGGTTTATCTCACTTTTTCCTCGTTTCTCCTTCTGTTCCATCATATTTGATTCTGCCTGGACAAATCTCTGCAGTTTCCTTGGAAAGATTTTTCAGAATGGTTTGCTGTTGCCTCGTTAAGAGTTGATGGACTGTCACTGACCCAAGATCACCCAGCTGGCTTTGTGGCTAAAGTGGGACTAGAACTCAGGCTGTCCTTTTTTCCAGCCTGATGACTTAACTAACCACTAATCCAAAGTACTGCTCTACTATCTCATTAGAACTCAGTTTCAATGGACTAAATACCTAGGGATGAATCTAATTTTCCAAGGTATATTTCAGCCATGCCTGCCACATGTTGTCCAGAAAGGTAAACATAATTTCCTAAACTCAGTGATTAAGATTTAATCTCAGCACTATTAATGCAAATGAGAAACTTGCTTCTACAATGCATGTACCTGGATAAGCAAGGTACCTGGATAGTCCGCCTCATTATGTAAATACATGTAATTTGGATTACAATATCTACAATGCATGTACCTGGATAAGCAAGGAGTTGTTGCCCTCACTTGTGGGGTGCCTCAGGGGTCGGTCCTCTTGCCTCTCCTGTTCAACACATATATGAAGTCGCTGGGCGAGATCATCCGTGGTTTTGGGGTAGAGTACCACCTCTACACTGATGACACGCAGCTGTATATATCTACCCCAAACCACCCCAACGATGCCGTAGCGGTGATGTGCCAGTGCCTGGAAGCCGTGCGGGCCTGGATGGGAAGTAACAGACTCAGACTCAACCCGTCCAAGACCGAGTGGCTGTGGTTCCCGGCATCCCAGTACAACCAGTTGACTCCATCACTGGCCATAGGGGACGAACACCTTACCCCTGTGGCTGGGGCACGCAACTTGGCCGTCCTCCTGGATACCCGGCTGTCCATGGAACATCAAGTGACAGCCGTGGCCAGGAGGGCATTCTACCAGGTTCGCCTGGTACGCCAGTTGCGTCCCCTATTGGATCGGGATGCCCTTTGCACAGTCACTCATGCCCTCGTGACATCCCGACTGGACTACTGCAATTCTCTCTACATGGGGCTCCCCTTGAGGTGCACCCGAGGACTTCAGCTTGTCCAGAATGCAGCCGCGCGAGCAATTATGGGAACCTCGAGGTTTACCCATGTAACACCGCTCTTGCGCGAGCTGCATTGGCTGCCTGTCGTCTTTCGGGTGCGCTTCAAGGTGTTAGTCATCATCTTTAAAGCGCTCCATGGCATGGGACCTAGCTATCTGCGGGATCGGATTCTGCCCCATACATCCCTGAGGCCGATTCGCTCCCACAGAGAGGGACTTCTCCGGGTGCCGTCCACTAGGCAATGCCAGCGGGCGACGCCCAGGGGAAGGGCCTTCTCTGTGGCGGGCCCAGCCCTCTGGAACAACCTTCCCCCCGAAATTAGAACAACTACGGACCTCCGCTCCTTCCGTCAAAAATTGAAAACACACTTTTTCTGCTTGGCTGGCCTAGGTTAGTCTTCCGTTTTTAACTGGGTTTTTAGGGGGGTGTAGTTTAGTTTTAGTATAGTGGGTTTTAGCGCAGGGACAATTTGTTTAATTCTTATTTTAACTATTTATGTATTGTATATTTGCTTTTTAACTTCCCTGTGCACCGCTCCGAGTCCCTTTGGGGAGAGGAGGCGGTCTATAAATAAAATTATTATTATTATTATTATTATTATTATTATTATTATTATTATTATTATTATTATTATTATTATTATTATTATTATTATTATTATTATTATTAATAGTCCGCCTCATTATGTAAATACATGTAATTTGGATTACAATATCTACCAATATATTTGCAAGCCAAGTTTTTAGTGGGAAATAAATCTTGACGCTCTTCCTAATTATCAGAAATTTCGGATATATATCTGGTTTTATATTTATTTATTTTATTTTATTCAATTTATATCCCGCCCTTCTCCAAAAGGACCTATGTATCCATAAGAAAGCTACTTGAGGACAGAGAATAACAGATTCATCATGTGAATTTCCATGGCATTTCCAAGCTTCGCTTCTGCCAAATGAAACTCAAAAACAAATCAGCGTAACTGCATTCAACATGGAAATCAGGATTGACACTGATTTCAATGATTATCAACCAAAGTTAAACAAGTTGGAATAATTTATATCTCTCTGAGTATAGGTTACTTCAAAGCTACTTTGTATTGTAGAAAGTTATGTCACAAAAGACAGGAATTTTCTTTTTATTCTCAGATTATTTTATGCATATAATATTACACTGGTAAAATTTATACAAAACATGAAATTTCTTTCTCTAGAAATACAGGCTACAGATTTCAAACTCTACTGAAAAATAAGTATGTTATAATGGGTCCTTTTTTTGTAATTTTCATTTACAAAAAAGAGGGAAGGCTTAAAACCCTTAAACATTCCCACCCTGAAGACATGCACCTAGAAGCAAAAATGTCGTGTTAACAGATTTAATTATTCCAAAGCCAGAGATGAGCTAACAATTAGGTAATCAGGAAAGGAAGGCACACTTTTTGCCAAGAAAAGTAACCTTAGCCTTGGCAGCCTTGTAGAAGATCTCAAAATCAAGAAATCAGGGCATCTAGTTTACATTTTGTTTGCAGCTCATCGATAGTGCAAATGTTGGTATTATTTTATGCATATTAGATGCTACCAAAATACCTATGAAGCATGCAAGCCATCTTTTCCCACAGACATACTGTAGTTCATCTAATGGAATTTAGTTTAACAGAAAAGGACACTGAAGAGGACTCTTGGTTTCTATTCTCTATTGCAATCGAAAGAAGTTGGGATCTGATGAACTGGTGGACAAGCTAATTCTAGCCTTGACCTGTAACAATTAGTGAATGAGAACAGGATGTATGAATGTCAAGAATCCAAAATTTTCCAAGAATAATGGATGTGGTGCTCTGGGACTAGGTGAGAGCAGAAAACCAGTTGCTTGTGTTGCTTTTCAAAAATGTCTGGTCTATGATATCCTGGACATCAGAGCGCCAGGGTGTCCTTGATGAGGCGACGCATGGTGGTGGTGACAGAGGTCCCAAGTGAGTCAGTGATCTGGTAAGAAATCTTGTATAAGTAGGGCTGGACATCCCTCAGCCCTGTATCAAAGACGTTATCCACCTCTGACTGGGTAGGCATCTTGGGCAGGTACTCATGTCGGTTCATCACTTCTACAATGTTGATAATCTTTTCACAAAGTTTCTCACCCACTTTTTCACGACATATCTGCCGTTCCTGCTCATTAGCCAGATTCACTACGTTTACCTTGACCGTCCAAACTTCCCAAGGGATGCACTCATCTGAGAAAGGCCAGCGTGACTTCTTCTTCTGATAAAACTCCAGGGAAATTTGGCCCATCCCATCACTGCCTGAGTTTCGCAATGCATCCTAGGGGGGAAAAATGCATCATTCCATATTTCACTGGAATAGTTTTATATTTTCAGTATATTTATAATAAAACCTTCTGAATATTTATTTGGAACAAAGTTATGCCATGCTCAATGATGTTTTCTTTTTCTGTAGAGAAGATATTCTGAAACTGAAATCTCACTAATGACAAAGACAATTTTGTTTTCATATGCCACCCTCTAATAAAAAAGACCTGAAGAAGAGTCCTTAATATAGTAGGTCTTAACACATGGGTATAGTTTCAATCTGTTAGGCGATATCTCCGTTGGGAGACAGCAGAGGGTGTGCAGCAGAGTATGCAGCTAGAGGGATGTTGCTAATGTACACACAATAAGTATACCAGATACTGTTTAAGTAAAATAAAATAGCTTTTACTTAGGTTGTAAAAACTACCAAACTAAGCTACAGCTCAACAAGCAGTGATGTTAAATTGAGTCAAAAACAAAGTCTCAACAATATCAAATAGCTTACACAATCTTCCGTGGTCTTCTTCAGTAATCACAGTTCACAAGCAAACAGTTATCAAACAGCAAGTCCAGCAGAGAGAGAGATATGCGCTCTCCTGGCTTTCTCTTATAGAGATAATTGCACTTACTAATTGCACTCTAACATTCCAACAGCCTTAAAGTTACAATGACTATATATTGTCTACACAACTATAGGAGTCTACTCCTAACATTCTCCCCTTTGGGTAGCCAATATATAATTTACAATCTTATACCATATTGTTCACACATTTCCTTGTGCTTTATGGCACTTGGAGCTTTTGTGAAATTATCAGCTAGATTGTCTTCCGACATGCAGTATTCTAGCGTGAATATCCTGTTCTTAACACTCTCCCGTACGTTAAGATACCTTAGATCTTTGTGGAAAGCTGTACATGATGGCATCCTCAGAACCTTAGCAATATGCACATTCTTCAATGATACCCCTAACACAATATTGAAATTGTGATCATAGGTGTTAATGCATATAATTTAAAGAACTCTCTCTCTCTTTAAAGTATCTCCCTTCACCCCATCTATTTAAATGGCAATCTAGAATGTTTGCATTTTGTATTGTACATTTCAAATAAGAGTTTCTGCTGGTACTTTCAATTCTGCTGATCGGGATGCTGCATTTTCTATTGTACATTTCAAATAGGAGTTTCTGCTGGTACTGTCAATTCTGCTGATTGGGATGCTCCTTGCCTGAGCTATTAGAGATGGTTTCAGATTTGCTGTTTAGGACTTCTAGAATATTGGTTCTAGAAGTCTTCTGTATTTAAACTGGGACTGCCTTAAAGGGGCCACTCAAAATGTCATAACTCTTGATAATGATGAATCTGTCTTAACTTGTTACTGCTCCAACACAAATAGCAAGTCACACTCTGGATTTTTTTCCCCTAGTGGGCAAGTGGATGGTGGTTTGAAAAGGGGGCTATGTTTATATCTGTTATTCTGTCATATATTATTTTCTTTTGAAAATGATGCTTGTACTGCAGACTATTTTTCACTGCAGGCACGAGGAACTCCATCATCTCAGAAGATGATAGATTCCAATGGCTTCCAGAAGGCTCTGAAGCATTTTCTATGATCTTTGTCAAATATTTGGCTACAGGAATTATGACAGCATCTGAAACAATTGCTCTTCAGTCTCTTCCCAATTTAGCCCCTTGGTATACATCTCAGCTGAGAGCAAAGCAGGCAGTTGGAGGAAGACTAAAACACAAGTAGAAGAAAACTCATCTTGAATCTGATTGAATGCTAGTAGAAACTCATTATCAAGCTTATACTGTGACAACATTGGAGGATTATTTTCTCCCTCTGTTGTGTACCCTCAGCACCAGTGGGACTATTTTGAGTGATGCAAGGAGTTCTGGGGTCTGTCTCACATATGGATTATATGGAAAAAAAACCAATTCATAGTTGTTGGATATGTCAGTTAAATCCTTCAAGGACAAAATCAGGCTAATTTGGGATGACAGACTCTACTATTTGTCCAAGGACCTGTCAGATTTTTTGGGATGAGTTTCAGTTCTTAAGGCTTCAATGATACAGACAAGATGCTTGATTGTGTTTGGCAAACCCTGCTTGTTTGGCAAATCTTTGCTTCTCATGGCTTAGTACATGTGGTAGATGAGGAGTGTTTTCTAAAACCAGAAGACTATAAATATGTTGTTACAAGGAGTGGTCTTAAACTTTATTAAAGGAGGTTGCAGTGAGATGATTACTAAAAAAAATGTAAGCATTTATAGGCCAAAAGCAATAGCAATAGTACATAAACTTATATGCCACTTTATAGTGTTTTTACAGCCCTCTCTAAGCAGTTTAGAGTCAGCATATTGCCCCCAACAATCTGGGTCCTCATTTTACTGGCCTCGGAAGGATAGAAGGCTGAGTCAACCTTTAGCAGGTGGGACTTGAACTGCCAAACTGCTGGCAATCAGCACTCAGCAGAAGGAGCCTGCAGTACTGCACTCTAACCACTATGCCACCACAGCTCTTATCCCTCTCCTGACCAAGGGGATCAAGGGGATCGAACATATGTTGGTTAATCACATCCAGACATTCTTGGATGAAATCTATTTCCCTTTCAGTAGACTTAGTTTTGGTCCCGAAACTACATGTTGGATGATTTTTGCTCGGAAAGAGACAGGGAGAGTGCAATCCTGTTGATTCTCTTGGATCTCTCGCTTAATATCACCACTCTTTGGGAAAGGTTGTCCACTTTAAAAGTGAGTAAAATGGGCTTTGAGTGGTTTAACTCGTACATAGATAGTCTTCTTCATGATGTTTATGCTGCCTAGTCCTGTAAGTGTAATTTTATCCATCATCCAGTTCAATTTTTACATGGAACCACTGAATACATTCAGAGATATGAAGTAAATTAGCAGCATACCAATATTAACCTCCACCTTGCTTTTTCATAGGGGTCTATGCGAGACACTGCTGAATCAGTGCTTGAATGCAGTAATGGATTGAATAAGGGCCAACAAACTGAAGATCACGCCAGATAAAATACGGATGCTGTTAGTGGATAGTTTACCTATCCTGATGAGCAGAATTCAATGGAGTTACACTTCTCAAAAGGATTAAATATGTGGCCTAGCATGGTTCCTTATTGTCCTTTTAGTGCCAAGCAAAGACATTTTTATATTCCTACCCTGCTTCCCTGAAAATAAGACTTCCCCAGATAATAAGCCCAATTGGGCTTTTGAGCGCATGCGCTAAAATAAGACCTCTCCCAAAAATAAGCCTTCCCCAAAAATATTGCAACACCGCAGCAGCCATGAGGTGACCACCCTCGCTGCCTCCTGCACCTCAAAAATATTAAAACCTCCCCCAAAACAAGGCCACGTGCTTATTTTGGGAGTCAAAAGAAAATAAGACCCTGTATTATGGAAGGGCTTTCAAAACTATGTTAACTATGCTATGATCCTAAACTTTTCAATTTGTTTTTCTCTATGCATCATTAACAGTATATTGCTAATTTTGCATTTTTTTAATTTTAATGAAAGTTTTAAAATTTGTAAACTGACTGTATTTCACTAATTATAATTTTAATTGTAAATCACTTTGAGATTTATTTTAATATGAATTGGGGCAGCAATTTAAATGAAGAGAACAAATATTTAAATAATATTGAAATCATATTGCTTTCACAGCTTGCTAACTGTGCATTGATGGAATCAAGAATACTTTCCTAAACTGTTTTATAATCTACATGAGAAGACTCCCTCTTTTAGTAACACTTATTGCTCAATAAATAGTAAACGGATTTAGCAAAGAAACAGAATTTTTGGACATTAATTCCAATTTTTGGACATTAATAAAGCCAACACCTTGAATTAATCCTGGAAACAGCCTGTCTGGCACTTGTATTCTGGGCCAAAGGATGATTCTGAACAAGCAACAGGGAAACATATCATTCTGAAATAAACACACTTAACTTTTACCTTGAATTCTCCAACAGCCTTTCTCAGTGCACGGTCAAGTTCCTCAGAAGAAACTCTGACATAGGTGAAATCAATGAAATCACAATCAACATCTTGTGTGCCAACTGTCCCAATTGAATAGGTTCCTTCTTTCTTGTAATGGAATTTCCCTGTGCTGCGATGAAGTAATATGGTGTGTAAAACTGCCAGCATAGATTCTTCAATCTGGCGACCTTCAACTGATATCTCCAGCACCTCTGAACGGCAGTTCATTGTGACTTCTGCAAAGGAGAAATAAGCAAGCACTCTTGAAAAAAAGCTACATCAGCAGACTGGAAACCTGTAGCATCTATAGAAGATAGATATGAGCAGGTGGAAAATGTCTGGTTCCAAACTGTTCTAAAGAACAGCATGAAACAGACCATTTTGAGGATTGTACAATTCTTCTAAGTTCCATATTAAATGGATGTCTTAAACTTCAGTCACTTCAGAACTGCTTCAAATTGTCCTAGTTTTCTGGAACTACAAAGTTCTAATAAAAATGCTGATGCTGAATAAATTACGAAGAAGCACTCTGAGGCAAATCAAAATCAGTTTTAAACTTCACAGAAGTTTTAAAACTTAAAAATTCTGAAAAGTGAGACAGTCCAAAACAATAATGCTAGAAAGGTTCAGTTTATTCCTCAAACTGATTTAAGTTACTTTTCAACCAATATTATTTGGAAACAAAATCAGTAAAATAGAGCCTCAAATGATAACAATCCAGTGTCTTGTGTCATCAAGTGCAAGCGGTTGAAACTGATCACCAAACAATAAAAGAATCCCATTATTTCCCAAGAATTTTGAAAGATGCAATAGTCTTCAACACCTATGGAGTCATCCAAGTCACAGTTGTCCCAAAGGTGGGTTTTTTTCCCCAAAGGCAACTGGACTTTCTTTGTTTTCCTTACAGACTTTTCACTTCTCATCCAAGAACTGAAAAAACTTCTTGGATGAGAATCGAAATGTCTTAAAAAAAAATAAAGAAGTCCAGTTGCCTTTGGAAAAAGCACCTTGGGGAGAATATTGTTGTCCTCAACCCAGCAGCACTGTAACTTGAAAACAAATTGCAAGTAAGGCCACCCATGGACCCAACAATAAAAGTAAGGACGTTTTCATCCTCATGTACCCACATTACATTGAATTTCATCTCAAAATGAAATTCACAGCAGCAACTGTGAGAGGGATCTTGGAGTCTTAGTGGACAACCAGTTAAATAGGAGCCAGTAGTGTTCGGCAGGAGCCAAAAAAGCCAATGCAATCCTAAACTGCATTAACAGAGGTATACAATCAAGATCAAGTGAGATACTAATACCACTATATAAGGCCCTAATAAGACCACACCTAGAGTATTGCATCCAGTTTTGGTCACCACACTAAAAAAAAGATGCAGAGACTCTAGAAAGAGTGCAGAGAAGTGGAACAAAGACAATATAGGGACAGGAGACAAACATGAAAAACGGTTACAGGAACTGGGCATGACTAGTCTAGTGAAGAGAAAGACCAGGGGAGACATGATAGCCGTGTTCCAATATTTGAGAAGCTGCCACAGAGAGGAAGGGGTCAAGCTATTTTCCAAAGCACCTGAAGGCCAGACAAGGAATAATGGATGGAAACTGACCAAGGAGAGATTCAACCTAGAAACAAGGAGGAACTTTCTGACCGTGAGAACAATCAACCAATGGAACAAAAGTTGCCTTCGGAAGTCTGGGAGCTTCATCACTGGAGGCTTTCAAGAAGAGATTGAACTGCCATCTGTCAGAAATGGTGTAGGGCAGTGGTTCTCAACCTTCCCAATGCCGCGACCCTTTAATACAGTTCCTTATGTTGTGGTGACCCCCAACCATAAAATTAGGGACTCAGTTCCTAAGACCATCGAAAATATGTGTTTTCATTCGACCCCCAAAGGGGTCCCGACCCACAGGTTGAGAACCACTGCTGTAGGGTCTCCTGCTTGAGCAGGGTGGTTTGATGTTGGACTAGATGACCTATAACCACGATGGCGAACCTATGGCACGGGTGTCACAGGTGTCACGTGGAACCATTTCTTAGGGCACGTGAGGCGCGCATGTGTGTGCTGGCCAGCTGATTTAGGCCTTCTTTTGAGGCTGTTTTTCACCTTCTGGAGGCTTCAGGGAAGCTCCTGAAGCCTCTGGAGGTGGGGGTGGGAGGTTGTTTTCACCCTCCCCAGGCTCCTAGAAAGCCTCTGGAGCCCGGGGAGCGCGAAAAAAGCACACCAAAAGCAGGGGATCGCGCATATAGCATTATGGGTGTGCGCTCCCCCCCCCCGCTTTTGGCACGCAAGCCCCAAAAGATTAGCCATCACTGACCTATAAGGTCCCTTCCAACTCGGTTAATCTATAGTGACCTACATGAGGTCACTATTTATTTTTGAATTGTTTCCGAATGACTCGATTGGCTGGGACATTTAAACCCATATATTTCAGTCATTTCACCAATGCCCCACGCTGGCTTTTGAACCCCACCAGGGGAAAGGACATGTATTGTTCCTAACGCAGGGCGCAGTCTTGAGAAGGATGGCGGGGAGGTGGGAAACCTCTTGTGACCTCCGCAGTGCTGTGACCAAAACACTCCCCAGGCTTTCTTCAAAGGGGGGGGGGGGGGAGAGGAGGAGGCCCTCGGTAACTAAGGCAACCGACCGGACAAGGGTTCGCGCCTCCTGAGAGGTGGGAGAGGGGGCATAAAGAGGCAGAGGGGTGCCCGGTGGGAATAACAGCTGGCCACTCACCTGTCCCGGATCTGGGTGCTTCCCTACACAGGCAACTTAATCTTCGGACCGGCCCAACTAAGGCAACATGGGAGAGAGGGATTTGGAAAACCATCCTCAAGGGCGACCCACCCCAAGTAATAATTCTTGGCCAAGGTCGCTTCTGCCCGCCCGTTGGGAGAAACGCCTGGGTTTCATGTACATAAGGGCCCTTTTAACCCTTTCCAAGGCTTTCTAAAATAGAAATTGCGAGGAGCCTTTCCCCCCCTCTCTCGCCGCTCTTAGTACGGCCCAAGAAAGCAAACCACCGACGCAATCGCGGAAAGGGTCCGACTTCCGGGTTTCAGAGAACCGGTTTTGCCCTTTGCTGCCCCCCACTGGCAAATTGGAGAGGCGGCGGTTAAGGGGGCGCTACGCAGCAAAAAGTTTGAAAGTTTGGCGACGGCTTTTTACCGGTTAAAAAAGAAAGCTTTTTTCATTTTTTGGGGAAACGGCGTTTTTATTTCATTGGTTTAAAAAGCACGAGACGCTTGTGGGGGCGTGTTATTTATTTGTTTTTGTTTCGCACCCTGAGAGATTGCGTAACCAGACGCAGATTACGTATTCGATTTGTTCAGTCGTGTACAAGGTAACAGGTATGAGAATCAACATGAGTGTGAGTGAAATGGGTACGAATAAATGAGGACAGGGACGGTAGGCACGATGATGGCGCGCTTATGCGCTTATTCCCCTTACAGAGCTCTTAGGAATGGGGTGAGGTCCACGCTGGACAGTTTAGGGTTAAATTTTGAGGTTTTCCCCCTTCCCGCCCAGAAAATTCCAGAATAGTCCCAAAATACCTTAAAAAAAAATAAAATTAACGGATTAGCAGGGGAAGGGGCGGAAAGCTGCACCTGCGTGCTTCTTCTACAATCTACATTAATAAAGCCCGATCGTCCCTTTTAGTCTCCCTTCAATCTCCCTGGACCGATTTACTCCACCGGCAAAAGATTTGCATTTCCCCCACACCTTGTCAGCTGATAAACAACGAGAAGGCGTTGTTTATTAATAAACAGGACTCTAGTACGGCAGACACACGGCAAATCCAATTATTTCTCGGAAGCGAGGAGTGACCTCCGAGACTTACATCTTCAGTCTTATGACTGCAGAGCCAACAGCCGATTTGACACCGTTTTACGTTCTTCGTTACATCATCAACATTTGAGTACTATGCCAACCGGCAATTTATGCTAACCGAAACTAGGTAGGCCGCGGCCGCCAATGCGCATGCGCCTCGCCTGTTCAGGACCTAATGCGTCATTCAAGCGCAGTGTACCGGAAGAGGCGGGCAAAAAGCGGAGGAGGCTAGAAAGCGACTCCAAGCGGGAATCCTGAAGTCGCTGGAGCGACGACCTGTGGGTGGTGAAGGGTCGCACCAATTCAATCTTTTTGAATTAAAAAACCGCGGCTGCCCGCTTATTTCCATCCCAGTTTTGCTGTTCATTTGCCCTTCTCCCGTTTCTTCCCGTTTCTTTTCTTTTGCAGCAGTGCTTTGCGAGGTTGTCTCTCTTGATTCCACCTTCCTTCATTTCACCTTTTACAAGGTCTCCCAACTCAAAGAAGTGTGACTCTGAGCAGCCTACAATGCAAGTAGCCCTCCACTTGCAACAGTTCATTTAGTGACAGTTCGAAGTTACCACGGCACTGGAAAAAGTGACTTATGACCGTTTTTTTCACCACCGTTGCAAAATCCCCATGATCAAAATTTGGATTTATTATTTATTTATTTATTTAATTGAATTTGTAAAACCGCTCCCTCTCCCCACAGGGACTCGGGGCGGTGCACAGGGAAAATAAAACAATAAATATACAGCATTACATAAAAACGAATTAAATCAATTCCTGTGCTAAAATCCCAATTATAACTAAAACACCCAATAATAAATAAAACCCTGTAGCAGAGAGACTATCCAAGGCCGGCCAGGCAAAAAAGATGTGTCTTTAGTTTCAGGCGGAAGGAGCGGAGGTCCGTAGTTGTTCTAATGTCGGGGGGAAGGTCGTTCCAGAGGGCCGGGCCCGCCACAGAGAGCGCCCTTCCCCTGGGCGTCGCCCGCTGACAAAGTCTAGTGGACGGCACCCGGAGAAGCCCCTCTCTGTGGGAGCGAATCAGCCGTGAGGATGTATGAGGCAGGATCCGATCCCGCAGATAGCTAGGTCCCGAGCCATGGAGCGCTTTAAAGATGATGACTAACACCTTGAAGCACACCCGGAAGACGACAGGTAGCCAGTGCAGCTCGCGCAAGAGCGGTGTTACGTGGGTAAACCTAGTGGTTCCCATAATTGCTCGCGCGGCTGCATTCTGAACTAACTGAAGCCTCCGGGTGCACCTCAAGGGGAGCCCCATGTAGAGAGAGTTACAATAGTCCAGTCGCTTGGCAATTGACTCATGTTTATGACAATTGCAGTGTCCTGGATCATGTGATCACCGTTTGTGACCACCTGGCCAATGGGGAAGCCAGATTCATCTAACCACCATGTTATTACCTGAATAACTGATAATTCACTTAACAACTGTGGCAAGAAAAGTCATAAAATGGGGCAAAATTCACAATAATAATTATTTACAAGCAGTTAATATATAAATACAAGGAAACTAAACCAACTCTTTACAGATAAGGTGCCTTTGCATTGTAGCTCATGTTTTTCATGTTTCTTTTTGGTAATAAAAGTTATAGTAATTTTGTTCAGTTGTTTAGAAAGCTTCATGTCTGGTTGTCACAATTTACATACATTTTAACATTGGTAGAAATGTAATTCTTACAAGCCATCAAATGTTGATCTATTTACAAAATAGAATTAAAAAGACCATCAAAGAGGCTTGAAAGATGTTTTATATGCACATGTCCTTCCCCCAAAAAGACATAAGAACATGCATTCAATTCCACAATCTTAAAAGGCAGCCTAAAACAAATTATTGGAAACTAAAATAAAAAGATACTCTGAATCTAGTGGAAGTGAACCACTAAAGGTGATAGCTGATCCAGCTTTTATTTTTCAGCTCAGTTCTTGAGATTTTGGATTCTTTCTTCCCCACTTTCTAATAGCTGATCCAAAGTGTCCCGTTATCCTCCTTCCAATGTTTGAGGGAACCTTTCTCATGTCTTACTGCAAGACATTTTTCCTTCCTTAGGCAATTAGAAAATGGAACTATTCTACTGACAGTATTTCTAATTGCCTCTTTCATGGAATATATTTCAGTAAAATTATTGAAAAGGTAAATGACTCATGATGTCAAACAGATTGTAAAATTGTCTCTGCTGCTGATAGCTATAAATGTAGCATACTTGTTTCTGACATTTATGAAAACTTGATTACTCATAGGGTTACTTCATTTCTATTTGTCTGAATTGCTATGGAAATGCTGAACAAATGCATTAAGAACTTCTATATAGTATCTCTTGTATTCTGTTTTAGGCTACCCTTTCTCCAAATGTGCAGGCAGTGTATATGATTCCTTTCATTCTACTTCAGGCTGAGGAAAAGTGGTTCATACAACATTGCTTGTTTAATCATTGCTTGTTTAAATATGGTTTACTGAATAAATCATGTTTCCCTGTAGTTGGGTGTACATTACATGCTAATTATTCAGTATATTACTGATCTAAGGCCACAACTGAATTTAACTATTTGAATTAATCCCAGAATTGTGCAAATGTAGAGAGTGGCTTCTTTAATAATAAAAAACAATAACTTTTTCCTCAGGTTTTAAAAAAACTGCTCAAATGTTGAAAGGAATCTTTCCATGCTTGTAATTGTTTCTGCTACTTTGGTTCCTATCCTTCCCTGTTGGCAGCTCTGGGTTCAGAACCAGTGTCACAACTCTGGTCCCTTAACCAGTGTTAGGAAAATAAATGCGGAATAGTGTAATAGACCGGACAGTAAAGAGATACGTTGCTTTAACCACACACAAATTCTAAAGCTCTGATAGTAAGAAAATAAATAGTCTTTACTTTGTAGCAACTAAAGTACTTCTTCCAACCAGTGATACTAACTTCTCAAAACAATAACAGTCCTTCACCAAACACAGAGTTATCTTACAGTGATGCAAAACAAATACTTCTTCAGTCTTCAACTCTTCAGCAGCAAACAGTAAAAACAGGAATCAAATGGAATCGAAAAGAGAATGGACTGTGTTCCTGAGCTTCCTTTATGGTAGAGCTGAGAAGCACAGCCAATCAGAATTCAACACAGTTCTTAAAGCTACATATACTCTTTAAGAACATAGGCTCATATATATTGTCAACCCAATATAAGGCTGAATATCCTAACATACCCCACCTCCCCTTTTAATGTCAGAAGAGAGTGTGTTTGAGCTACAGGAAAACATGGGTCATGAAGCCAGATATCAGCAATAAATCTCATCTTTCTGAGTGCTCAGAGATGAAGCTGCTCTGGAGGGACAGCAGTCTTAACAGTTCATAGGGACCCACGCTTTCCAAAGTATCACAAAAAGATTTAGTGTGACATTGACTAGTTTTTTATTCAATTCAACAGCAATATGTTTCACTCAGGGTTTTCTTAATGTATTCAATAATAATAATAATAATAATAATAATCTTTATTGTCGTTGTAAAAATTACAATGAAATTGGTAACAATAACAATAACAAAAGAATAGATAGAATCCCAGGCTAAGTAGAACAATGCTCACTCTTTCACTGAGAACCCAAAAAGCCCCGCTCAGTGGGGTATTTACAGATCTTCAATTCCTCCCATGCAGTTGGGAGGAATTGAAGATCAGGCAAACAATCAGGCAAACAATCCTGACCCACAAAATAAAGAGCTTCTCGCTCATACCCACAAAGCTTTTTTTTAGGTGGGTGGGCAAAAAAGAAGTTGCTCAATATGGCATGACGTACTGGACACAGACTTCAAACGATGAAGAGTAAATGGCAGGTAGCAAAAAAGAAATTTCCTAATTTCTATTATGCATTCAACGTTACACAAAGAGAATGCAAATGGCTGGGTACATGGCTGCTTCCAATTGTGGGGAGATTCAGCTTTCACACGACAGACCCACATCGCTTTTCATTTTCTCTCTCCAGCTCCAAACAGTTTCCAAATTAACATTTTATTTACGGTACATACATATGTGCAGACACAAGTACCACATCACTTGAGAATTAAGGGGAAGCAATCCGCGTGTTACCCACTTGCCTTGACAAAGGCGTACACAAATTGGCATAGACATGCTTGCCAACAGAAAATACTGGTGCCTTCTTCATGTCTTTATTTTTCTTCGATCTTTTCCTTTCCCTCAAAAATAGACCCTAGACCAGTGATGATGAACCTTTTCGGCCAAGTGCCAGAACGTGTGCGTGGCAGAGCACTGGAAACCTAAAGATCAGCTGGCCGGTGCGCATGCATGCACCAGTCAGCTGGGATTTGGGTTTTCCAGCACTCTGGCACATGAAGAGCAACTGGTGCGTCAGAAACCGGAAAAGCAGTTGGCAATGATTCACATGCCCACATAGATTCGCCATCACTACTCTGGGCAGTGTAGAATAAAAATTTAAAATCTTTCTCTCTCTCTCTTATTTTAAAAAGAGGCAAGATATTAAAATTAATTAAGATCTGAAGGGTGGGCTTTCAGGGGACTAACCAGCCCCATGGCTGCCTGCTTCCCTGGGTGCTCCATGCAAGGCCATAGAGCCATGTCTTAACTCTTTCGGAAGGCCAGGAGAGTGAGGGCCTGTTTCATCTAAAGGGGTCCTCAACACTCCTTCCCTGCCTGAGTAGGTGGGACGGGCTGATGTAACAGGACAATGACAGTACTGTAGGAAGCCTGGCCCTACAACCTGTAAAGGTCACAATCAGCACCTTGAATTGGATCTAAAAATAAACCAGCACCGAATGCAGCTTGCAGAACATAGGTGTTACATGCACCCTTTTTGGGGTACCCAATGTGTGGCCATATTATGTACCAGTTGAGGCTTCCAGGAACTTTTCAAAGGTAGCCCCATTAAAGCGCATTGCAGTAGTTGAAGCAGGAAATGACCAGAGCATGAGTGACTTGAGTGGAGAGCCTCCCTACCCTGGAAAGAGCATAACTGGTGCACAACACAACTGGTGCACAGCAAAGGGCCCTCCTAGCCACAGATGCCATCTGCCCTTTGAGCAGGAGCTGTGAATCTAGGAGGACCTCTAGGAGGTTACACAGCAGGTCTGTCTGGGTTAGTACACCCCCATCCAAGACCAAAGGTGATAAAATCCTGGGTACAGAGGAGCCCACCCACAGCCACTCTGTCTTGCCAGGCGTCAGCTGAAGCCTGTTGTTCCCCATCCAGGCCCTCGCAGCCTCCAAGCACCACGAAAGAACATCACATGGGATAGATAGAGATATATAAACAGGGTATCATCAGAGTACTGGTGATACTCAACTCATGGTGGCAGATGATCTTGCCCAGCAGTTTCTTGCAGATATTAAAAAGCAGAGAGAGCACCTATACCTGTGCCACCACACAAAGCACTATCTGAGAGGTGGTCCTCTCGCTATCAATATGGATTGGGATTGACCTCAGAGGAAGGGTGAACCAGCATAGATTTATGCCACTCCCCTCTAACTCTAAGTTGGCCCCAAAGGACACCATGGTATTGAAAACTACAGAGAGGCTAAAACGAGCAGGGATGGTTTCTCCATCTCTAGAAATCATCCATGAGTATGAGCAATGCCATTTCAGTTCCATATCCGAGCCTGAAACCTGACAGAAAAGGATCCAGATAATCATTTCCTCCAGGATCCTTTGGAGTTACAACTCCCCCACCTTCTCAACCACCTTTCCTAAAAAGGAGAGGTGGGAGACTGGGCAAAAATTGTCCAGAATGATAGGACCCAGCAATGGCTTCTTGAGGAGGGAGGTACACCAGTGCCTCCTTAAAAGAAGCTTGAAACATCCCTTTCAACAAGGATGACTTTATCATCACTTGGACCCATCCATATAACATGCTGATCATGTTGCTTTCTGGAAATAAGTGCTTGTGATATGTTATATTAAGCGTATTAGAAGTCCAATACATTGTGTGTGTGTGTGTGTGTGTGTGTGATTTATACAGTAATGACTTCTATGAAAAGACTGTTCACAAATCAAGCATGTTATTCATGACTGAAACTTGGAAATAGAGCAACCATTGATCTTGTGTACATAGTCTGATTAATGACTTCTCTGGCTTCCATATTTTATCAGCAACTGCTAGGTTGCCTTACTGAACTAATATTCCTCAATAAACACCGTGTAAGCTTTTAAACATAAAGGGCATGGTCCTATATACCATCAATCCACATGTCCAGCTGTTGGGTTTGATTCATGGTTAAATAAGCTTATAGTTGCTTCTTCAAGGTTCATTACAAAATAGTCCCTTATATAATAATGTAGCCAATATACTCTGACTCTGTCTCAGCTCTGATCAGAAGGTCAGCAGCAGATAGAGGTGGTGCAAGGAATACAGAAAGTTCTCTGTCTTTTAAACCAGCATGATCTACTCTTGTGATAAGTAGAGCAAAATAAACGACTGTAAATATTGGAATGAGTTAGGACCATCAATTAGAAATGAGAAATGTATGGAAACGGCTCAGCCCATGGCAGGTAAGTCTGCTTGTGTAGCCAGAGAGGCACAGGAAATTGGTTGAAACCAAGAAGCATATTTTGTGCAGTGTGGGCTGATGTGTAAGGGAAAATTCCAAGGTTTAGAACTGATAGATTCTGCAGTTGCATTTTTTGTAAAGAAGAAGACAAGAATAGGATAGAGTTCAGTATTTTGAGAACCGGAAAGAAGAAGCTAAAAGGAAAAAAAAAAAGGAATGGTTATATTGTTGTTGGGAGCTATATTTATCTTCTCTGAAGTTGCAATATTTCTGCTTCTGCAGAAATCAGGATAGTTGCTGAACTCAGGATAGTTCTGAACTTCAAAATATTTTTTCGATTTTTAAAATGCCATCAGTATATAAAAGAATACTTGCAACAGGTACTCAGCACCAGTGAGGTTAGCTACCTGTTGCAAGTATTTCTATATATACTGAGAACCACACAGGATAGAGTTTGTAATATTTGCAATATGGTTTTTGTGGCCCTACTGCACTGGCTAACTAACATGGGTTTTCTTGTATTTTAAATTTGTTTTTTCAAATGCATTGCACTTGATTTGACTGTGAAAATGTACTGCGTTTCCTAGAAAATAATGTGGTCTCATTCTAAAGAAATGGTCTGTAAAATGAGGTCTATAAAGCAATCAATATTGGGAGAAAATATTAGAATTTTATATAAAACAATTAACCCATATTAATGAATATTTTATATATACACTATTTTAGGAAATGCAAATTATTTTATAAATACTATTAATAAACAGCATTAGTGCTCAGGTTTTTTTTAAATTAAGGTATATGTGATAAGTTTTTAGGAAGACTACTGCCTCCCTAAAAGCATTATCTATCAATATGATGTTTTGCATTTCAATATGCTGGCTTATCTCCAACCAGAGGTGGGTTGCTCCCGGTTCGTCCCAGTTTAGCCGAACCAGTAGTGGAATTAAGGCCTGGATTGCAGAATCAGCAGCAACCCAGGCTGGTTCTCTTGCTGCCGTTGGGCTGCCGCTATTTTGGTTTTTAGTGACTGCGGGTGCGCAGTTCACTGTAAATTGTTCTGCGCATGCGTGAAGAACAATTTACATTGAATAGCGCACACGTGTGCAGTGCATGTCTGGCATGCGGGCGGGTTGCGAGCTGGTGGTAAAACCGGCAGCAACCCATCCCTGTCTCCAACTGACATATTTATTTATCCGAGATACTCCCATATAACACCTATCCTGCGCAAGCTGCACTGGCTTCCTGTGGTCTTTCGGGTGCGCTTCAAGGTTTTGACGACCATCTTTAAAGCGCTCCATGGCTCGGGGCCTAGTTATATGCGAGACCGTCTCCTGCCCCATACATCCCTTCAGCCCATCCGCTCCTACAGAGAGGGCCTTCTCAGGGTGCCGTCAGCCGGGCAATGCCGTCTGGCGACACCCAGGGGAAGAGCCTTCTCTGTGGCAGGCCCTGCCCTTTGGAACGACCTCCCCCCTGAACTTCGTACCATCTCGGACCTCCGCCTCTTCCGCCAGTGTCTAAAGACACATCTTTTTCAGCAAGCCGGCCTAGCCTAACCTCCCGCTGGGGCTATTTTAGATAGTTTTAAATTGGGGTTTTTAAATCTGATTTTAGCATAGGATTGTTTCTAGTAATTTAATATGCTTTTAAATTTTGTATATTCTGTCTTACATGCTTTTAAATTCCTGTGTGCCGCCCTGGGTCCCTCGTGGAGAAGGGCGGGATATAAATCGAATTAAAATAAAAATAAAATAAAAAATTATTGGGGGAAGAAAATGGGAATTCTCATTAAATACATCCAATGAGGAAAGCAACTTGAACTTCTAAATGATATCCTTCTGAGAGGAAATATATTGCTGTGATTTAAGAGGTCATTAACCTTATAGGTGTTCTAATGTTTCCTGATTAAAGATTGCTTTTAGACCTGTGCACTAAGATGAATGATGACTGGAGCCAAACTTAAAGTATTTGTCTGTTGTATCACCAGAGCGAGTGGATAAGAGCCAGCAGCTTCCAATGCACCAGAAGGTCCCTAGAGAACCGATCTATGGGCTTCAGCACATTGGAAGCTGCTGAACCTGTAGGAAGTTAGCACCCACCCCACTCCTAGAAGAATGAAATATTCTAGGAAATATTAAAAAGGCAGAATATTATATTTCCCTTTTTGAGGTTTTGCAAAAGGAAGGCTGGACTGAGAGGGAGCAAGGGGTCTTTGGTTAGGTTTTCTTGGTGCGGTGCTGAGCTTGCCTCTACTTCTCCTGAAACCTTTAGGCCAAGTCTCCAGGTGCATTACCAACATAATAATAATAATAATAATAATAATAATAATAATAATAATAATAATAATAATAATAATAATAATAATAATAATAATAATAATAATAATAATAATAATAAATTTATTTTGTATACCGCATCCTCTCCCCAAGGGGACTCGGAGCGGTGCACAGGGCAATTTAAAATACTATAAACATACATACATAAGATAAATACGATGAATAAAAACGAATTAAATTAACATTGTCCCTGCGCTAAAATCCCCAAATTACCACACTAAAATTCTCTACACCCTAAAGGTAGAGACTAACCTAGGCCGGCCAAGCAGAAAAAGTATGTTTTGAGTTTTTGACGGAAGGAGCGGAGGTCCGTAGTTGTTCTGATGTCGGGGGGAAGGTCGTTCCAGAGGGTTGGGCCCGCCACAGAGAAGGCCCTTCCCCTGGGCGCCGCCCGCTGACAAAGTCTAGTGGACGGCACCCGGAGAAGTCCCTCTCTGTGGGAGCGAATCAGCCGTGAGGATGTGTGAGGCAGGATCCGATCCCGCAGATAGCTAGGTCCTGTGCCATGGAGCGCTTTAAAGATGACAACTAACACCTTGAAGCGCACCCGAAAGATGACAGGCAGCCAGTGCAGCTCGCGCAAGAGAGGTGTTATATGGGTGAACCTGGAGGTCCCCATTATTGCTCGCGCGGCTGCATTCTGGACCAGCTGAAGTCTTCGGGTGCACCTCAGGGGGAGCCCCATGTAGAGAGAGTTACAATAGTCCAGTCGGGATGTCACGAGGGCATGAGTGACTGTGCAAAGGGCATCCCGATCCAATAAGGGGCGCAACTGGCGTACCAGGCGAACCTGGTAGAACGCCCTCCTGGCCACGGCTGTCACTTGAGCTGCAGAGCGTGCACTGGGCCTCTAGGAAGCCATTTTCTCTCTGCTTCCTTCAGTTCTATTGCCATCTCAAATAGTGCCTTCCTCACAGACTCCACCTTCACTTGGAGGTGCCGCCTTTCCTATCTCACTCTGGGATGAAGTGCACCGCACTATATCTCACTATCTCATCTCACCTCCTCCTCAGTTGGGCCTGGCAAGCTCCCTTCAGCAGACAGGTCTTTGCCACCCCTACACTACTGGCCACATTCATCTCAAAGCTGCACTCTCACCTAGTGCCTGGGCCCCAGCCAGTGGTGAAATTCAATTTTTTTTTTACTACTGGTTCTGTGGGCATGGCTTGGTGGGTGTGGTGTGGCTTGGTGGGCGGGACAGGGGAAGGATACTGCAAAATCACCATTCCCATCCTACTCCAGAGGAAGGATACTGCAAAATCTACATTCTCTCCCTACTCCAGAGGAAGGATACTGCAAAATCTTCATTCCCACCCTACTCCAGGGAAAGGATACTGCAAAATCTTCATTCCCACCCTACTCCAGAGGAAGGATACTGCAAAATCTTCATTCCCTTCCTACTCCAGAGGAAGGATACTGCAAAATCTCCATTCCCACCCTACTCCAGAGGAAGGATACTGCAAAATCTTCATTCCCTTCCTACTCCAGAGGAAGGATACTGCAAAATCTTCATTCCCACCCTACTCTGGGACCAGCCAGAGGTGGCATTTGCCGGCTCTCTGAACTACTCAAAATTTCCGCTACCGGTTCTCCAGAACCAGTCAGAACCTGCTGGATTTCACCCCTGGTCCCAGCCCAGTGGCAGGAGGAAAAAAGATGGTAAAGTCAGCTGGGGGTGACAGGGGCAACCCACTGCGTTCAGTGTGGACAAATGGGTAGACATGAGGGTGGGAGAATTGAAGTGGAGGTGAGCACACCAGGACAGAAGTGTGAGGTCCTCCTTGAACAATGGGACAGTTCTTATTTAATGACCCAAATTTTCATCACTAAGCGAAGGGGTCATTGGCAAAACATTGTGTGATTGCCCTGCTTAGTGACAGCAATTCCAACGGTTCCAATTATGCTACGTGAGGACCAGTGGTGGATTTCAATTTTTTTTAGAACCTACTCTGTAGGTGTGGCCTATTTTGTGGGTGTGGCTTGGCAGTCATGTGACAGGGTGGGAGTGGCCACCTTTTAAAATGTGGTGAAACTCATTTAACAACGCTCTTGCTTAGCAACCAAAATTTTGGACTCAATTGTGATGATAAATTCTTTCTTTCTTTCTTTCTTTCTTTCTTTCTTTCTTTCTTTCTTTCTTTCTTTCTTTCTTTCTTTCTTTCTTTCTTTCTTTCTTTCTTTCTTTCTTTCTTTCCTTCCTTCCTTCCTTCCTTCCTTCCTTCCTTCCTTCCTTCCTTCCCTTTCCTTTCCTTTCCGTTGGGTCACTGGCAGTGGCAGGCCAGATTTACTTCCAGGTACGCTGGTGGAACCCCTTCTCACCGGTTCTCTAAATTTCACCAACCGGCTCTCGCGAGTAGGTGCGAGCCTGCAGAAACCCACCACTGGTGAGGACTATTTGCATAGCTTTTGTGCCAAAAAAAAAAAAAAAAAAAAAAGCAGAGCACAGAAATGCTACAACATTTGAACGAAGGCAGGAAAAGAGAAAAGGTCGGCTAATTTATGTAACCGAAGAAATCAGGAAACTCAGCAGGATGCTCTGAAGCCCAAGACAAAAGCAGCAAGGAACCTTGGCAAGCCTGTTAAAGAGAATTGCACTAATAGGGATAACGGTGGCTGATGCGTATAATAAAAGAGTATCAATAGTATTGCTTCGTTTAACTGCAGCTCCCTTGACCCAAAGAGCAGAGAAGTTTGGCTTTGTAAGTGGGGATAGGTGCTTCCTTCAGCAAACAAGGCTGTGCTGCGGTCTCTCTTCGCATGCCACAGAGCTGCGCCCTCTCGCACCCAGTGCTTAGATTCTAGGCCCAGGATCAGGAGAAAGAAAATGGAGAAATTCAGCTGGGGGCAGAAGTGGTGGAGGGCAGCAGGGGTATACAGCAAAGTGCAGGAAAGCCAAAAGGCCAGAGATAAGGGGAGAAAGATGGATGCAGGGAGTTGAAACCCCTCTACCATGTTTCCCCTAAAATAAGACCGAGTTTTCTTTTCTTTTGACCCCCGAAATAAGCGCTTGGCCTTGTTTTCAGATAGGTCTTATTATTTTTGAGGTGCAGGAGGCGGCGAGTGCGGTCACCTCATGGCTGCTGCTGTGTTGCAATATTTTCGGGGAGGGTTTATTTTAGCGCATGCGCTCAAAAGCCCGATTGGGCTTATTATCCAGGGAGGTCTTATTTTCAGGGAAACAGGGTCTGTGTTTCGAAGCCAAGCATCTGAATTTTGATTACGTGATCTAGGGTTACTGCAAAGGTCGGGACTTCGAGGATCAGTCATGAATTTGTTCGGCGCCACCCTAATTTAAATGGTCGCTGAACGAATGGATGTCAAGCAAAGGACTACCTGTAATCCTTTTGACGTATTTACCTCAGACAGAGTGAATTACCCCGATTCATTGGAGCTTTCTGAGAAAACATGTACAGAATCGCCCTGGTAACAAGGCCTAAGCCAGCATCAGCTGACAACCCGTTATCCTTTCCAAAGGTGAAAAGTGGGGCGCTGTGTTATTGATCCCTCCTTCCCTCCCCTCTAGAGGTGCACACACCCTTCTTGTCAACTACCGCCTGAACTTGACCAGGGTTCAAAGAGGGGCGTAATAAGTGTGAGCCCGCTCGCTGCATCTCAGATGTCTTGTCTGTGGTCCAAAATGACTTTGTGTCTGGACATTTATGGTATGGGTTACTCGCCGGCTCTTTTTACAGTCAAGGACACTGCTAAATCCAGACCAGGTTATTATTCCACTTGCCTGGCATGCCTGCCAAGTCCTTCCCCAAGAAACTTGCAGCAAGGAGATGTGTCAATTCACTCTGCATGCCTTTCCCATGACACAGGGCTCTTTCCACATGGGGCTTTTCCATTGAGCTCTGGCCCCTCTTAAGCAGATGACTTATCATACACAGAGGGTGGTAGAGGCTCAGGGATCCCTTTTAAAATAGATTTAATTTTGCATGATTCAGAGAGAGCCCTACTGAGTACCTGGGTTGCTCAATTCTTCCTTCTGGTCAACGATGTTAATGTAAGATACAGGACATTTCCTTACTTACTACAGTAAAAAACCCTCCAGAAGTCTCAGTCGCTAAGCTTTTTGCTAAAACTAAATAACTGTAATTAAGGTAAAGGTTCCCCTTGTACATATGTGCTCATCGTTCCTGACTCTAGGGGGCGGTGCTCATCTCCGTTTCAAAGCCAAAGAGCCAGTGCTGTCCGAAGATGTCTCCGTGGTCATGTGGCTGGCATGGCTAAATGCCGAAGGCGCACGGAACGCTGTTACCTTCCCACCAAAGGTGGTCCCTACTCTTCTACATGCATTTTTACATGCTTCCGAACTGCTAGGTTGGCAGAAGCGGGGACAAGTAACGGGAGCTCACTCCGTTACGTGGCGCTAGGGATTTGAACCACTGAACTGCCGCCTTGTCTGATCGACAAGCTCAGCGTCTTAGCCACTGAACCACCGTGTCCCTTATTGAGATATAAAATGGTGCCTTTCCTAATTAGAAGCAGATTGGATAGGGCCTGGTAGGCCAACCCTCTTTCAAGTGTCTGAGTGCCATGAAATATTCTCTTGTCTCCTCAAGGCTAAAGACTTAAATGAGATGTTACAGGTGTCAAACTCGCGGTGTCACGTTGCTGTCACATGACATTTCACAATATTTTCCCCATTTTGGCAGCTGGGGTGGATGTGGCTTGTGTGTGATGCATCCGGCCTGCGGGCTGCCAGTTTGACACCCTTGAAAATTGTTAGAGACCAAAAATGCAATGGCTGAAGCATTTAAAACTCTACTCTAAAAGGGGCCTTAGGTTATTCCTGGCCTTTTTGATCCCAGGTGTATGTGATTACACTAATGCCATGATGGCGAACCTATGGCACAAGTGCCACAGGTGGCACGCAAAGCCATTTCTGAGGGCACGCGAGGTGTTGCCCTGTCAGCTCCAGCGCACATGAGCGTGCTGGCCAGCTGATTTTCGGCCTTGATTTTCAGCCATTCTTTGCCCTCCTGAAGCCTCCAGAGGGAGAAAAATGGTCCAACGGGCAACCTGGAAGTCTATTCCTGAACTTCCAGTTTGTGTGTTGGGCCGTTTCCCCCCCCTCCCCACGTTCCTAGAAAGCCTATGGAGCCTTGGGAGGGCAAAAAATGGACCTACCGGGCCCACCGGAAGTCAGAAAACGGGCTGTTTCCAGCCTCTGGGGGAGGCCATTTTAGACCTCCCCAGGCTCCAAAAAAGCCATGTGTACATACATGTGCTGGATAGCAGGGGGTGTCACAAATGTATTCTCAGGGGGCACAGCATGGGAGGCATTAAATTATAGGGGTGGGCACACAAGTGTGCACAATAGCGTGAGTGTGTATGCTTTAGGCACCCGAGGCGAAAAAGGTTCACCATCACTGCACTAGTGGTTTTAAAATTAAATCTCCTGCACACACTAACGCAGGGTGGGATTTAGTATGCTTCAAAATGGTCTGTTGCTAGTACTCCAAAGACTAGTACTCTCTGGGTCTCACATTAGCCTATGGCAGTGTTTCTCAATCGTGCCAACTTGAAGATGTCTGGACTTCAACTCCCAGAATTCCCCAGCCAGCGAATGCAGAGTTGGAAGGGACCTTGCAGGAGACCCTACATCTGCCTCTGCTGAGGATTGAACTCACAGCCTCCTGATTGGGAGGCGAGAGCTCCACCTCTAGGCCACAGCAGCAGACACTGGCCTATGGAGAGCTCAGAAAAAGGCACGGCACTCTATAAATATATAAAGATAGTACAGTTAGCTCTTGAATTTCAACAGCTTGTTTAGCGACCATTTGAAGTTACAATGATACTGAAAAAAGTGACTTACGGCCATTTTCCACAAATATGACCATTGCAGCATCCCCCGTGGTTACCTGACTTACATTCGGATGCTTGACAGCTGGCTTGTATTTATGACCGTTGTGTCCCAGGGTGACGTGACCATCTTTAGTGGCCTTTTGACAAGCAAAGTCAATGAGGAAGCCAGTTTCACTTAACAACCGTGTTGCTGCAGTGATTCCACTTGGAACAAATGTAGCAAGAAGAGTCATAAAATGGGGCAAAACTCACTTGGCAAATTTTTCACTTGGCCACATAAATCCTGGGCTCCATTGTGGACCTAGGTTGAGCCCTACTTGTATACAAAAGCAGTAAAGAAATACGTATTCTAACATCCCCATGATTTATTTGGGTTAAGGGAAAAAAAATTGTACTAAATGGTAGAAGTGGTAGAATACCACCTGTACGCTGATGATACTCAGTTGTACATATCCACCCCAAACCACCCCAACGATGCCGTCGAGGTGCTGTCCCGGTGTCTGGAGGCCATACGGGTTTGGATGGGGAGTAACAAACTCAAGCTCAACCTGTCCAAGACCGAGTGGCTGTGGTTTCCGGCACCCCGGTTCAGCCAGATAAGTCCAACATTGGCCATTGGGGGCGAACAACTGGCCCCCGTGGAGAGGGCGCGCAACCTGGGTGTTCTCCTGGATTCCCGGCTGTCCATGGAGGACCATGGTTTTTAATCTGTATGTCACATGGATTACTGGTTTGATTTTTCTGGACTACTGTACATAAAATCACAGCCTGAGCTGTTTTCTCTCCTTGTTAATCGAGCATCTGGTGATTGCCTTCCATACAGTGGTGGGATTCAGCCGGTTCGCAGCTATTCGGGAGAACCAGTTATTAACTTTCTAAGCCGTTTGGAGAACCGGTTGTTGGAAGAAATCTCCTTTTGTTTTTTCCCCACTTTACAGGGCTAATCCTGTAAGGAAGGCAGGAAGGAAACATTCTGGAATTGCTTCTAGCCTAATCTTTATTTCCCTGGTTACAGAAACTGCCTCTCTGGTTAACCCTTATTACATTGTAGCAGCTAAGGCGAAGCGCCCATCGACCTGAGTGGCGTTGAGTTGACCATGCCCACATGGTCACATGACCACCGAGCCACACCTACCC
Organism: Rhabdophis nuchalis; assembly: GCA_039707465.1. Classification (NCBI taxonomy): domain Eukaryota; kingdom Metazoa; phylum Chordata; class Lepidosauria; order Squamata; family Natricidae; genus Rhabdophis; species Rhabdophis nuchalis. The sequence continues at coordinate 169,684,289 of CM077646.1, forward strand.
AGCTGGTCATTAGGGCAGAGAGCCCCCACCACTGCTTCCCTCCACTGCTTCGATATTACAAAAGTCCCCTTAGGAGCTATAGCTTCTTTCTGGCTTCTTGATGGGCATCTGTCCTATGAATTCAAACTTTAAACACACAGGAATTTAACATGCGAAATCTTTTCTGACATAGTAACATGGGGTAGAGTAAATGTAAGTGTTCCCCTCACACATATGTGCTAGTCGTTCCTGACTCTAGGGAGCAGTGTTCATCTCCATTTCAAAGCCAGTGCTGTCCGAAGACGTCTCCCTGGTCATGTGGCTGGCATGACTAAACGCCAAAGGCGCAAGGGAACGCTGTTTCCTTCCCACCAAAGGTGGTGCCTATTTTTCTACTTGCATTTTTACGTGCTTTCAGACTGCTAGGTTGGCAGAAGCTGGGACAAGTGACGGGAGCTCACTCCGTTATGCGGCACTGGGGATTCGAACCGCCAAACCGCCAACCTTTCTGATCGACAAGCTCAGCATCTTAGCCACTGCGCCACCTTTAAACATGGGGTAGGAAAAGACTTTTTTTCTTTCCCTGTTTTAGACTTTTTTCCTTTCCCTGTTTTCCCCCCCTAAAAGCCCAGGCGCAAGAACAGATTTAAAAAGAGCTGGCCCTCTTTTCACCCCAAACTGCTGATCTGCAACAGCGCCAGGGTGTTGTATGTGCCAGTAGCTATGACAGCAGAGACGTGTCTGTTCCAATCTTTCCGTGCAGCTGGGCGCCCAGCCAAAACTGGGCTCAGGAAACATCCCTATCTCATGCTCACAAAAATTGCCTTGGGCTCCCCGGCTTAGGTAGCATGTGATTATTGATAAATATAGGGGTGTTGCAAGGATATACACGTGTCTTTGTGTCACCTGAACAAGTTCCTGTACAGGAATAGACTACACAGTGACTGCTGCAGCTTTTAGATTGCCATATTTTGTTTCCTTCATTGCAGAACTACCCCTTACAGTCGAATGGAGGAAAAAAGGAGGTTTGGGCAAGAGGAAGAATGACTTTCCAGGCGCTTTTTAAAAACAAAAACAGGCTGTGGGCATCGTATATGAAACAATGATCGCAGATTCTTCACGAAGTTTATGTTCTGTAACGGTGGCACCATCATTCTCTCTTGGGAATATACAAGGGGCAACTGCAAGAATTGAAATGAAGAAGCGGAGAGCACCACCCCTACCAGTAATTCCATCCTTTTCTGTTGGGAAAGCTGAGAGAGAAGAAAAAATGCCAAGTGCGATTCCTCAAAGTTCATTGCAACAAGAAATAAAAAAGAAAAAGAGACGTGCTCCTCTTCCACCAACTCCTAAAATGCCAAACAGATTTGAAGAAATGGATAATAAAAGACAAAGTACAATTGATCCTTTTCAACTGTCATTTGTCGGCCATTTTGTTTCAACTGTCATTTGTCGGCCTTTTTGTTTGCCTGGAGAGATTCCTGTTGTGGCTGTCACTGCTGTCTGTATTCCACCTGGTGCAGGTGTTGGCACAGCGCTCAAACCAATTTCATTGTAATTTTATTGCAATATTATTACAATGACAATAAAGATGATGATGATGATGATGATGATATGAAAGGCCCATCCAAAAAGAACATGTAAAGAAGCTAACACAGACGCTCCATTGGGAATAGTCGCTGAAATAATAACCAGAACATCACCATCTGGAGGGCACCAGATTGGAGACAAGAGTCTTACCAATTACATAACCGGCTCTTGGATGGGCATCTGGAGTTTTAGAAATTATTATTCCTCGATGGAGCTTTGGGAGTAGAGTCCAATTTCTCATCGCCCCTCGTCAGCTAGAGCTGGGCTCTTAACACTGTGTTAAATATGATCATACAGTAGTTTTGCTTCCATAATTTGCCCCTTTCAAGCTTGTCTGGTTAGGACTGTATTACATTTTGTTTTTAAAAAAAGTCACAGATTGCTCTGGGTATTCCGTGTAAAATATATATAACAACTGGCAGCATCATATGATGTCATTCTTGGATGTCCACGGCTATATCTGTGTGTGAGAGAGATCCCTCTGCTAATCCAGTAAAGCTGCGTGCCAATTCCTGTCTTCCAGCCTTATGCAGAGCATGCAAAACTAGAGACCTCTTAACCAAACAGCCCAACTAGGAAGTGAACAGAAAAATAGATTTAACCTAAGAGGGAAGTCAGAGTCCCTCTCTCTCTCCCTCCCTCCCTCCCTCCCTATATGTATTGCATGTTTCAATGGTGGGTTCCGGATCCCGTTGCAACTGGTATGGTTCAACAGGGCCAGGCGTCCACCACACGCAACGTGCGCATGTTTACTTACCACCCATGATGCTCTGCGATGCACCGCGACACTCCAGCTCCTTGGCAGAGTATCGTGCAGGCACCCCAATCAGCTGAAATACAGGTAAGGAGTGCAGGCGGGTGGGCCCTCTGGAGCACCATACCTAAGGTGACCAGATTTCAACTTGACTAAAGCGGGACACCATCGACCGGGGGGGGGGGGCGCAGCGGCCTTTCCCAGATCCACAGCCGCCGCAGAGGCAACCTTGCTACCCACTTCCTTCGCTAGCCGGGGTGTGTGCAGGCCGACCCCTTCACTCCCCCCCCCGCCGAGTAGGGCACCTGCAGGTAGGCGTCTGGTGGGCCGGTAGAGCGGGGCCAGGCGGGCGGCAGGCGCTCTGCACGCACTCAGAGGCGCGGGGTGCTGGCAGGAAGTGGCGGGCTGGCGGGCAGGCGGAAGGGGAGGGCCGGCGAGGGAGGAGCCAGGCCCAGGCAGGCAGCAGGCAGTGGAAGAGGAGGAGAGCCAGCCGGAGCCCGTGCAGCCCTGAACTTCTTTGCGCCGTGCCGTAATGTGCTGAGAGTGCCTGGCCGGAAGCCCCACCGCCGCCCACCCATCCCGCCATGGGTGCCCGGGATGAGCCAGGCGAGGAGATGGCGGTGGTGGGGCTTCTAACCGGCCGCTCTCAGAGCATCGCGGCGCGGCACAAAGAAGTTCAGGGCTGCGCTGGCTCCGGCTGGCTGTCCTCCTCTTCTGCCGCCTGCTGCCTGCCTGGGCCTGGCTCCTCCCTCGCCGGCCCTCCCCTTCTGCCTGCCCGCCAGCCCGCCGCTTCCTGCCCGTGTCCCGCGCCTCTGAGCGCGTGTTGAGCACCTGCCGCCCGCCCGGTACCCGCTGCCAAAAAGCGGGACATTTTTAAGAGGCCGCGGGATGCGGGACAGATGCTTGAAAAGCGGAACTGTCCCGCCAAAAGCGGGACATCTGGTCACCTTAACCATACTGGAACGATACCTGATGCTTCCAGCAGGCACCGTACCGGGGCGTACCAATTGTATCCCACCACTGGTATGTTTATCTGTTTCTATGGAGGATCAACATGTGTCTTCTCTACTACTTTTGGAGAAGGGTGGGATACAAATTGAATAAAACTCAAACTCAAACAGAATTTGAATTGCCTGTCTACATCTTACACAGGGGTGGGATTCAGCCGGGGTGGGATTTGAGCAAACCAGATGCTAATTTTGCATCTGGTTCGCCGAACTGGTAGTTGGAAGGACTGGCTGCCCCCCCCCCCCTGCACTATCTCTCCCCCCAGGAGTCTCCATGCAGCATATTCATCATGCTAAGTAAGTGCAGGGCTCTCATGGAGGCTCTGGAAGGGGGAAAAATAGGCATCCCGGAAGTCTTGAAATAGGCCTGTTTCTAGCCTCCGGAGAGCCTCTGGAGCCCAGGGGAGGCCATTTTTGTCCTCCCAGAGGCTTGAGGAAAGCCTCCAGAGCCCGGGGGACAAAAAACAGGCCTCCCAGAAGTTCCCAAAATCTGGAAATGGGTCTGTTTCTGGCCTCCGGAGAGCCTCTGAAGCCTGGGGAGAGTGAAACATGGGCTTTCCAGAAGTCCCGGAACTTCAGAAACGGGCCTCTGGAGCCCAGGGGAGAGGCTAGAAAAGCTTCCGGAGCCTGAGGAGAGCGAAAACACCTTTCTCCTGCCGTGGTGCAGGAGGCTGAGTAGGCCATGCCTCCCCAGGGCCTCGCCCACCCAGCAACTGGGCAGTGAACTGGTTGCTCAATTTTTTTCAATCCCACCCGTGATCTTATGCAGGTATTAGTGTTTCTGGAAAAAAACACCCCACTAACGTGTCTTTCACTTACAGCAGTAGCAGATAAAACACCGATCAATGCCTAACCTTTCACACACACACACACACACACACACACACACACACACACACACACACAGATATTGGGCTGTGAGCAGCTTTTGGCCCGTGCCAAATTGTTGCTAAACTGCCTAATGTGGAAGCACGAAAGGAATCTCCCAAGGCCGGGCTTTGTCACCTCTGTCCGCTTGTTAATTTTTCACAGGCTTCTTAACTGAGAAATACGATGTGGTTGATTGCAGAACTATTAAACATCGTTGTGACAAGGGCTCTGCCATTCTTGTGACATCAATTAGTTTTCCTCTTGGCCCAGTTTCAGTCCCGACATAGGAGACAACTGGGTTGCTTAGTTACCACCCAGGCTGCTTTGGGACATGCTTTGTTGCATCCTAGCCGGTGTTCTCTTTGGGGATACTGGATTCCATGACTATCGATAGACCATCTCAGCAATCCCTTGGGTAGCATTTTCACTTTTCATGCAAAATTCCTGGAAGGAACCTAAGGCCAACCGCACTGACTGGTAGCACCACCCTGTGCTGCGCGTGCCCACTGAAGCATATCCTGTTGTATTCTGTATAATGTATAAGCATGTGCGTACTGTATGGGACTGCTTTCCCTCCCTGCTTCTTCAGTAGTGATGCTTTGCTAAACTATTTCTTGTCTGACAAAGCTTCTTGAAAGTCAAGGACATTTTGGAATCTTATGTGACTGAAACAAGATGGATAGACAAGTATCCAATATCGACACCTCTTTTTTTCCTGCCTGTTGTCGTCTATAAGAAAGAACTTTGTTGGGGACATTTCCTTTAGGAGACAGAAAGTTCTGCAGTGAAATTTGCAGCAAGAGAAAACGTTGCTAGTAGACACACAAATAGAGTCTCAGACACTGCTAGTAAAAACAAGTAGCTTTACTCGTGATGAAAAATAAACTACTGCTTCACAAGCAGTGATAGTAGGTATTGAATCAAATACAGTCCTTAACCCAAAAACAATTGCTTACAGTTGCAATCCACGATTCTTCCTTGTTCAGCAAAGTCAGTCAGTCAGAGCGAGTGAGCAGAGAGAGAGAGTGCTCCTGGCTTCCTCTTATTGCTGAGTTAATTACAGCAGCTAATTACATATAACATTTAAAGTAACAAAGACCATTTGTTATCATGGTTTATATATATTGCCTACCCAACACTAGGATTATACTCCTAACAAACTTGCTCGCGTACCATGTGCCAAAAGTGGCCACTTGGATTACAAAATGTAAGCATTGCTTTGCATTTTATCTTTCCTAGATTCATTGAAAACTTCCAAGTGTTAAAGGTAATGCGTGGAAGGCATGTTGACAGTTCTCTAAAAGACATTGAAATAGTGTATGAGCTAACCATATGCATTTATTTGGACAACTTTAAATGCTGTACATTATGCGGCTGATTCGCTCCCACAGAGAGGGACTTCTCAGGGTGCCGTCCACTAGGCTATGCCAGCGGGCGACGCCCAGGGGAAGGGCCTTCTCTGTGGCAGGCCCGGCCCTCTGGAATGACCTTCCCCCCGAAATTAGAACAACTACGGACCTCCGCTCCTTCCGTCAAAAACTAAAAACTCATTTCTTCTGCCTGGCCGGCCTGGGGTAATCGAATTGTTTTATTAGGGTTTTTTAAGGGTTTAGTTTTAGTTGATTTGGGATTTTAGCGCAGGGTTTAAGTTTAATTCATTTTAATATTGTATTTATGCTTGTGGTTTTATATATGTATTTTTAAATTCCCTGTGCACCGCCTCGACTCCCTTCGGGGAGAGAGAGCGGTTTATAAATTATTATTATTATTATTATTATTATTATTATTATTATTATTATTATTATTATTATTATTATTATCAACTATAAATATTGTGGTACATTTTATGGCAGGCTGGAATATGGTTGGAATTGGCTTGGTTTACAAATTAACGTATACTTGAAAATTCATGGGAGGTTTTTCTTTGAAAAACAAGTTCGGGATTAGACTTGCAGATTGCAAAATTAATATGTTTACTAGTATTGATGATGTTACCTAATGAAACATCTGCAAGAAAGCAAGAAAGCTCAGAGAGCACCAAGGACCCCGCATTTCAGCTCTGAGTTGCAAATATTCTCCTTTATTAATATGTTGATTGGGGGAGAAATCAAATAATTCAACAGTATTTACTTTTGAATAACCAAAGTTTGATGTGATTATTTAAATATAATTCAAAACAATGCACCACTTTAGCATATACTTTGTTTCCCTGAAAATAAGACCTATCCCGAAATAAGCCCTTAGAAATCAATCAATCAATCAAATTTTTATTTGTATACCGCTCCCTCTCCCCGAAGGGACTCGGGGCGGTGCACAGGGGATTATAAAACATACAAACATAAAACAATATAAATATCTAAAATCAGATTAAACTACTATAACCCTGCGCTAAAACCTAAAATCCTAAAACACTAAAACCCCCTAAAAACCCAATTAAAAATTTAAATATACAGACTGGAGGCAGGAAAGATAGATTAGGCCAGGCCAGCCTGTTGGAAGAAATAAGTTTTGAGCTTTCGGCGGAAGGAGTGGAGGTCCGGAGTTGTTCTGAGGTCGGGGGGTAGGTCGTTCCATAGGATAGGGCCTGCGACAGAAAAGGTCCTTCCCCTGGGAGTCGCCCGCTGGCATTGCCTAGTGGACGGCACCCGGAGAAGTCCCTCTCTGTGCGAGCGAATCGGTCGAAGGGATGTATGGGGCAGGATGCGATCTCGCAGATAGCTAAGTCCCGTGCCATGGAGCGCTTTGAAGATGGTAATCAACACCTTGAAGCGCACCCGAAAGACCACAGGCAGCCAATGCAGCTTGCGCAGGAGCGGTGTTATGTGGGAATGCCTGGGGGCTCCTAGAATTGCCCGCGCGGCCGCATTTTGAACTAGCTGCAGTCTTCGGGTGCACCTCAAGGAAGCCCCATGTAGAGAGCATTGCAGTAGTCTAGACGGGATGTCACGAGGGCAGAAAAAGTGATGGCGAACCTTTTTCGCCTCGGCTGCCAAAAGTACGCGCCTGCATGCTATCACACACGCTCATCCCCATAATTTAATGCCCCCCCCACCGTGCCCCCTGTGCATGTGTGTGTGACACACGCACACGCACACGCACACACACACACACGCTGCCCTGTGCACATGGCTTTCTTTGAGCCTGGGGAGGGCCTCCCCTGCCCCCCCTGGAAGCTGGAAAGGGCCCGTTTTCTGACTTCCGCTGGGCCTAGTAGGTCCGTTTTTCACCCTCCCCAAGCTCCAAAGGGTTTCTAGGTGGGCGAAAAACAACCGAACGCGCAAACCGGAAGTCCGTTCCCGAACTTCTGGTTTGCGCGTTGGGTGGTTTTTCACCCTGTGAGGCGAAAAACGGCCGAAAATCAGCTGCCCAGCACCTGCATGCATGCTAGAGCTGACGGCACGGCCTCGCGTGCCCTTAGAAATGGCTCCGCGTGCCAGCTGTGGCACGCGTACCATATGTTTGTCATCACTGCCCTAGTTTTTTTCCACACATGAGCCTAATATAAGCCCTACCCCTCAAATAAGCCTTACTTAAGAGCCTGCACAGCCAGCCAGCCGCCCATTCTGTCTGATTGCTTGTGGTGCACACAGATCACACTGGCTTACCGGAGGGCCCCCCAAAAGGCCATCCATGCCCAGATACCTACCTCAAGGCGGCAGCACCGACAACCTTGTGCAGCAGAAGCCCACATGACTGACGGTCCACTTTTTCTGCTTGCTCGTGGCCGCAATGGAGCAGGAGGCTAAGTGGTGTATTGCAAGGCAAGGCAGGTGTCAGGTGTGGATGGCCTGGCTGCAGGGGACCCTGAGGTAAGGCAGTGCGGGGCGCATGGGGCAGCACTCCCCTGCTTCACCTTGTGGCAGCAGTACCAACATGTTATTGGCCTCCTGCTCCATTGAGACCACTAGCAAGCAGAAGAAGTTGGCCGGTGGCAATGCGGGGTTCCTGCTGGATGGGGCTGTTGGGGCCGCCGCCTTCAGGCAAGACAGGGGTTGGGGCATGAGTCACCTGGCTGCAACGGTCCTGAGGTAAGCCAGTGTGGAGTGTGTGGTGCAGCTCCACCTTCCAGCCTTGCACTGGTGCACCACAAGATCTCCTCCCTCACTGTGAACAAGCAGAAGAAGTGGGCCTCCTGGACATGGGGAGAAAATAGCCCCCCCAAAATAAGCCCTATCATTTATTTTGGATCCCAAAAGAAAATAAGACCCAGTCTTATTTTCAGAGAAACATGCCAGTGGTGGGTTCCAACCGGTTCAGACCAGTTTGGCCAACCTGGTAGTGGTTTGGCGACCTGGGTCGCTAGAACTGGCAGTGACCCAGGCCTGCCACGCCCCCAAACTGGTTCCCTGGGTGGCGGCCTAGGTGGTGGCCATCTTGTTTTTCAAATCTGCACATGCGCAGAACAATTTTAATTGCACTGCGAATGCACGCACAGCATGCATCAAGCGAACAAGTGCACGTAAAGCACCCACATGAGCAAACTGGCAGTAGTGCCTGCCAGAACCCACCACTGATACACGGGTACTATGATAGTTTAGTTTAGTTTAATTAAATTAAATTTATACCCCGCCCTTCTCCGAAAAGGACCCAGGACGGCACACAGGAATTTAAAAACACATACAAAATATCACAATACAAAATTTAAAAAACTTATTAAATGCCCATCCTGCGCTAAAATCCAATTAAAATTCCCAAAATTAAAACTAACTAAAATAGTCACAGTGGAGGTTACGCTAGACCAGCTAGGTGAAAGAAATGTGTCTTTAGACACTGGCGGAAGAGGCGGAGGTCTGAGATGGTGCGAAGTTCAGGGGGCAGGTCGTTCCAAAGGGCAGGGCCTGCCACAGAGAAGGCTCTTCCCCTAGGTGTCGTCAGTCGGCATTGTCCGGCTGACGGCACCCTGAGAAGGCCCTCTCTGTGGGAGCGGAGCGGTCAAAGGGATGTATGGGGCAGGAGACGGTCTCGCATATAACTAGGTCCCAAGCCATGGAGCGCTTTGAAGATGGTCGTCAGAACCTTGAAGCGCACCCGAAAGACCACAGGAAGCCAGTGCAGCTCGCGCAGGATCGGGGTTATATGGGAGTGTCTAGGAGCTCCCGTGATCACCCGCGCGGCTGCATTCTGGACTAGCTGTAGCTTTCGAGTGCACCTCAAGGGAAGCCCCATGTAGAGAGCTTTATGTCATGAACCAATTAAGTAAGCTTTCTGAGTCTGTATGGAATCACATTTTGTTTAGTGTTTGTTAATTGAAACTGATTAGAGTGTTTCAAAACAGAGTGCATTGTATCAAACATGCATCTTCTTAAGACTTTGTGTGTCATGTATTATCGCTCCAATTATTTATTATGTTTCTGTACTGTGCTTTATTATAAGTGCACAGAAAATAAAATTAGTACTTCTAAAGCTACTGGTATCTGAGAATAAACTTCATCTAACTATTGTGGCTTGCGTATGAAAATTAACATAATATTACTTCAACGTATCTGAAATCAGACAGATAATTATTTTGTACATTTCCATTTGTGAACACTTTAACCCTTGGTGTCATTCGGTAAGAGTGCTTTATTAATAAAATACAGGTGAAACTCAAAAAAATTAGAATAGTGTGCAAAAGTTCATTTATTTCAGTAATGCAACTTAAAAGATGAAACTAATATATGAGACAACTCATTACATGCAAAGCAAGATAGTTCAAGCCATTATTTGTCATAATTGTGATCATTATGGTGTACAGCTCATAAAAACCCCAAATCCACAATCTCAGAAAATTAGAATATTACATGCAATTAATAAAAAAAGGATTGTACAAAGAACAATATCGGACTTCTGAAAAGTATAAGCATGCATATGACGGCTGCGTTGACCCTGGACTTAATGAAGCACAGTGGTCCAAAGTCCTGTTGCTCAGTGGTCCAAAGTCCTCTTTTCTGATGAGAGCAACTTTTGCATCGCATTTGGAAACCAAGGACCCAGAGTATGGAGGAAGAATGGAGAGGCAAACACTGCAAGATACTTGAAGTCCAGTGTGAAGTTTCCACAGTCTGTGTTGATTTGGGGAGCCATGTCATCTGCTGGTATTGGTCCACTGTGCTTCATTAAGTCCAGGGTCAACTCAGCCATCTATCAGGAAATTTTGGAGCACTTCATGCTTCCTTCTGCACACCTGCTTTATGGGGATGCTGACTTCATTTTCCAGCAAGACTTGGCACCTGCCCACACTGCCAAAAGCACCAAAACCTGGTTCAATGACCATGGGATTACTGTGCTTGATTGGCCAGCAAACTCACCTGACCTGAACCCCATAGAGAATCTATGGGGCATTGCCAAGAGAAAGATGAGAGACATGAGACCGAACAATGCAGAAGAGCTGAAGGCCGCTATTGAAGCATCCTGGTCTTCCATAACACCTCAGCAGTGCCACAGGCTGATAGCTTCCATGCCACGCAGCATTGAGGCAATAATTGCTGCAAAAGGGGCCCAAACCAAGTACTGAGTACATATGCATGCTTATCCTTTCCAGAGGTCTGATATTGTTCTATGTACTCTAATTTTCTGAGATTGTGGATTTGGGGTTTTCATGAGCTGTATGCCATAATCATCACAATTATGACAAATCACAGCTTGAACTATCTTGCTTTGCATGTAATAAGTCTTATTTCATATATTAATTTCACCTTTTAAGTTGCATTACTGAAATAAATGAACTTTTGCACGATATTCTAATTTTTCGAGTTTCACCTGTAGTGTTTTTTTTCAAACCAGGTTATAAAGACTATATGCACATCACTTACAAAGTGATCTATAAAAATAGTTTCAAAGTCTCAGGTGCAATTAGAAATGTAAAATTACATTTGTATATTTTACATATGTAAAATTCAGCTGCAGTTAATCATGTATCATCTTACATGAGAGCTAACCCCATCCAATCCCAACCAATTTTTTTTTGGACTAAGAATGGTCTCTCCATCTTGACTACAGACCGACATGCAGCTAAGAAGGCTTTTGATGACACTAGTTTGCCCATTAAATTATATAGGATATGACTGCTGTGGAGACATGGGCAGCAGATCAGACACAGCCTGTGGCATCACTTGTGGCTCCAGCTAAATTAGCTTGAGAAATACTGAAAGCTGAGTTCAGAAATATTCCTGAATTTCTTTCGGTGGAATCAGATCTCAACGCTTGCTTTGAATTATTGAACCACTGAAATGTGAGCTGGAAATTCATGCTACAAATTGAAAATTGATCCCCTGGCTACAGGTTTGCTCTGTCCCACTGCTGAATCAAAGCGGGAATGAACATTTCAAAGAACAGTTTGCAAGGATCTCTAACTACCCTACTAGAAGAGGCAGTGTTTCCTAAAATAAAAGCTGATTTGTCACATCTAAAGTCAGCGCTTGAGGAAACCATACGTACCTTTTCTACAAGGTTGAAGAGAAAATGTGGATTAAAAAAAAAAGACAATGCTTAACTGCACTGCTCCCTTAGGATAAGGATTTCTGGTTAAATGCCTCCTTCTGTACAACTTATTTTTCTGTTTTCTCCTGTACTTACGTGGTCATCCAGGTTGTACCTATTTACGATTGGTAGGACAAACTCATCTTTTCCTGCCTTCTTGTGATTGCAAGCCAGTCATAGTTAGAAGCTGGCCAGCAGAGGGAGCTAGCACTTCAGACTTTGAGCTGCAGTTTTGGCAATTATTAAACAGGAGAAACTATATATTTGGGCTGGCCGGTGTCACCTGATGATATGAGCTCATGTCTTGCACCACAGGACGATGGCATTCTCTTTCTCCAGTCAGAAGCTATTTTGTTCATTATATTGAGATAATTGGCTCTGAGCCTCCATTCCCATCTATAACATCTTTCCTTCCGAGGGATAACTAGATGATTTAGAATACTTTATCATAACTGGTTTCATACATGGTGCCAAACCATAATATGACTGACTTAGTTGTTTTTTTAAATAAAAATTCTTATCGATTTGTTTATTCAGTAAACCACTGTTGGAAGAAATGTCCATCTGGCTTCAGTTCCACAAAGAAGAGGGAGTCAAACTATTCTCCAAGGCACCTGGGGGCAGGACAAGAAGCAATGGGTGGAAACTAATCAAGGAGAGAAGCAACTTAGAACTAAGGAGAAATTTCCTGACAGTTAGAACAATTAACCTCTGGAACAGCTTGCCTCCAGAAGTTGTGAATGCCCCAACCCTGGAAGTCTTTAAAAAGATGTTAGATAGACATTTGTCTGAAATGGTATAAGGTTCCTGCCCACGCAGGGGGTTGGACTAGAAGACCTACAAGGTCCCTTCCAACTCTGCTATTGTCTTGTATTGTATAGTTCCAAGTGGAGAAAAAGACACTGGAAACATGGAGGCTGCTTGGAAAGATGGTTTAATGGTGGACAGGACCACATGGCTTGAGGTCCTGGGCAATAAAGGGTGAGAGATGGGAGAGGGGATTTATACCCTCTCTTGGGCCCTGCCTTGGAGCTTCCTGTTCCTGCATAAGAAATGTACTCTGATTGGTTGTCAGACTTCCATGGGGCCACGCAGGGGTAACTTTGTAGCTTGTCTTGTGTCCCAGGCCTGGTTGAATCTTGCTGGGTAAGATGTAAAGAAGAGACTTTGGGCAATTCCTATTATCTTGTCCTGGTTTGAATCTTGAATGAGGGCTAATACTATCATGCCCTGAGGGTGAAAGTCTTATGCTTTGTAGATAAGCTGGCCCAGCCTTTGTCTTGTAGGTAGCTTGGCACCAAAATATCTGCTGGGGAGAGGGGAGCTGAGGCTCTGAGCATATATCTTTAGAAACACCTTTCTCCTTTAGGGAAAATATAATATTCTGCATTTTTACTATTTCCTAGAACAGGGGTCAGCAAACTGAGGCTTTGGAGCTGCATGTGGCTCTTTCATCCCTCTGCTGCAGCTCCCTGTTACCGGTCAACTCTACAATTAATAGGGCTTTTGGTTAGGCCAGGTAGAGGAAAAAGGACGCCGCGCTAGGAGGAGACTCTATGGTGGGGGAACCAGACTTCTGGCCAGCAGAGGAAAAAGGACGCCATGCTAGGAGGAGACTCTATGGTGATGGGGTGCAGGGGTGGGGGGGAACCAGACTTCCGGTCAGCAGAGGAAAAAGGATGTCATGCTAGGAGGAGACTCTATGGTGGGGGAACCAGACTTCCGGTTGGCTCCAGAATTGAACGAGAGGCTTCCGGTTAGGACCTTTGTGGCTCTTCGACTGTTTAAGATTGCTGACCTCCTGGGGGAGGGGTGGGTGCTAACTTCCTACACAACCATAGAACTAAAACTACTGCTTAAAGCTGTAGTGAATTCACCTGGCAAGTAAAGAAAAAAAAATCGAGTGATCAGAGTAATACCCATTCATTTTAACAGAGGAGAGGATGCTGGCTTTTCATTGGCTCATCATAATGGGAAGAACCATGGAATCCCATCTGAATAGCCTTCCCCTGGCACACTCAGCATGTTTTGGATTACAATTGCTACTATTCCCCAGGCAGCATGACCAGAAGGTATACATTGGTTGGAAGTAATGGGAGTTCCAATACAACTCACGTACAAAGCAAGTTGTTATGCTATAATCACAAAACTAGGACACGCAATGGATTACTTCTCTTTAATAAGGGCAGGACTGTCCTTTGCCTATTACCAGTTCTTCTTTCTTTGTTGTGTTAAAAAATTAAAAACACATAAAACATGGAAACATACTTGAAGAGTGTTTTATTACTGGAATGTATTTACTCTGTTTCCCTGAAAATAAGACCTCCCCGGATAATAAGCCCAATCGGGCTTTTGAGCGCATGTGCTAAAATAAGCTCCTCCCCTGAAAATATTGAAACACAGCAGCAGCCATGAGGTGGCCACGCTTGCCACTTCCCGCACCTCAAAAATAATAAGACCTCCCCAAAAATAAGGCCAAGCGCTTATTTCGGGGGTCAAAAGAAAATAAGACCCTGTCTTATTTTTGGGAAAACATGGTATATATGCTTTACATGAGGCTATTCTGGAAAAGCATACGGAAGCTTCCGGAGGTATAGAATGCTAATCCTGGGTACCTCAAGGAGGGCACGTTTAACAGCGCTGCTGCATGAGATGCATTGGAGGCTGGTTTGTTTTCAAGTCCAGTTCAAGGTTATGTCTTTTAAAGCCCTCTGTGGCATGGGGCCAGGTTACCTTGAGAGCCATTTTCACCCCATTACATCAGCCCGTACCTCTTGGTCAGGCAGGGAGGGTGTGTCACGGGCCCCGTCAGTTAAAAAATTCCAGCTGCGGGGTCCACGAAAAGAGAATTTTCTGTCATGTGGAACATTCTTCTCCCAGAGGCGAGACAGGCTCCCGCTTGTAACTCATAAGAAATCGCCAGGACCCGCTGCCTTAGCAGAGTGAGAAAAACCCTCAGGGATGATTCACACCCTGGTCAGCGCTTCTTTACTCTCCTAACATTGGGAAGGAGATACAGAAGCATAGCCAGCTGAAAGAATAGGCTGAGAAATAGCTTTCATCCGTGGGCCGTCAGACTTCTGAATGCAATGTAACACCATAATCAGGTTTAATATCAGAGGTGGCATTCAGCAGGTTCTGATCAGTTCTGGAGAACTGGTAGTGGAAATTTTGAGTAGTTTGGAGAACCGGTAAATGCCACCTCTGGCTGGTCCCGCCCCCATCTATTCTCTGCCTCCTGAGTCCCAGCTGACCGGGAGGGAATGGGGATTTTGCAGTATCCTTCCCCTGGAGTGGGGAGGGAATGGAGATTTTGCAGTATCCTTCCCCTGGAGTGGGGAGGGAATGGAGATTTTACAGTATCCTTCTCCTGTCACGCCCACCAAGCCATACCCACAGAACCGGTAGTAAAATTTTTGGAATCCCACCACTGTTTAATATGATAGTCTCGCAGGGCCAACGCAATGCACAGCATGTTTATATCGGTGTAACATAATGTTATATACGTATATGTATATGGGAATGTGTGCTAGTTATTACTTATTTGGGTTTAGGGATTTCTTTTTCTTTATTACTGTATGTATTCTGTGTTTTTGGGGGGGGGGTGCTGCACCAAGGGAGGCTCATCCAATGTCATTGTACACATGTTGTGCATTGACAATAAAGGTTTGATTTGATTTGAGAAAGACAGACATTTTGTAAATGTGTGAAGTTCAGGCTCTGTTGACTCACTTGGGGCCCATAGAAGCACACATAGCCATGGGGCTGGTTAGCATCCTTAAGGCCCTCCTCCACCTTTTAATCATGAACTTTAATTATTTTTATTCCTCTTTTAATTGTTTTTGTTACAATACTTACATATTGTTTTTATGACTATTTCTACATTGCTCAGCGTCTCTCTGTGGGGGAGATGGATGATTCTTTACATATGATATGTAAACAAATAAAATATATAAGTACCTTATGGCCGGTGGTGGGATTCAAATAATGTAACAACCGGTTCTCTGCCCTAATGACCAGCTAGGTGGGCGTGGCTCGGTGGTCATGTGAATGGGTGGGCGTGGCCAACTCAATGTCACTCACGTTGATGGGCACTTCACCTTAGCTGTTACAATGTAATAAGGGATAACCCGAGAGGCAGTTTCTGTAAGCAGGATAGTAAAGATTAGGTTAGAAACAACACCAGAATGCTTCCTTCCTGCCTTCCTTATAGGATTGAAGTGGAAAAAACACAAGATTTCTTCCAACAACCGGTTCTCCAAACTGCTTAGAAAGTTAACAACTGGTTCTCCCAAATAGCTGCAAATTGGCTGAATCCCACCACTGTTTAGATTGCATAATTTGAATACATGCCACATTTATTACCTTCCTCCTTTTTATTCAAAGAAAATCAAAATGCACTTGATTCCATAAAAGTACTAGCCTGCCCAAACTTCTAAGTAGCCCTTTTATTTTTAGGTTACCGATTTTTGGTAGATAAAAGCTGCTAAGCAATATTAAATATAGATAGAAGAAGCATGCATGTTGATATGTGGGAAAGCAGCAGCTAGGAATAAAGTCTGGGCTTCTCACCGTACCTACAGTGTTCCCTCGTTTTTCGCGGCTTCATGTTTTGCGGCTTCAGTGCTTCGCGGGTTTTTCAAAAATACAGAATAGAAAAAAAATGCATTGGTAGGAGGCAAGCGCCCCCTAGTTCTTGCTTTAAATGATGTCCACCAACTCAAGTTTCCGGTGCGAATCCTACTTCGCGGTTTTTCAGTTTTTGCGGAAGGTTCCGGTCCCCATTAACCGCGAAAAACGAGGGATCACTGTATATTCAACTTTGAAAAGTAGGCATTTGCGCTAATAAATTAATGTGTACAACAAAATGGAGAACTTGTTTCCTTCCTTTAGATTGTGGACTATATTTCCCATCATCCTCAAACAACTAGTCTAATGACCGACCATAACAGGGATGGTTATTTTACAACAAATGAAAGGCTTCATTTTTAATAAATGCATATTCTTTAAGTGGGAGATGAAATTAGCTTCAATGGTTTCATTTTGGTACATCGATCCCTCCTGCATTTGTTCTTCCCAATGAACATTGCTAAATAGCTGAAGAAGTAGAAAAATGACTTGTTTTCGGTTTGTCCATCTGTCTGCCCATATTTTATTTTTATTCGCCGTCGATGAATAAAGGTCTCTACTCTTCATTAAAAATATATATATATATATATATATATATATATATATTCATCTCTTAGTTGTGACCAATCTGTTTTAAAAACCCAAGTAGGGTTTGGCAAGAAGGGTGCATGTCTATCCCACCCACCCTGAACGATTTGCAATTCCCAAATTCCAATTTTCTGGAGTGTTAAAAGTAAATAAATTGTTAATTTAACCTATGGGGTGGATAAAAAGACAGCAAGATAGCAACTGAATGCAGAAACTGCTGGTTGATACTCTCTGTGGGCATACCACGCTATAAATAGCCATGGCAAGACTGGGTGTGAAATCTAGATTTCAAGCATGTGCCAAGGTATGAGTTTCACTTGCTCTGTGCCAAAGATTGAAAGAGTGAGAAAAATGTAGCCAAAGTTGGCGCCTGACTTTATAGACGAGCTGGAGCAGAAGTACCCTCCTTCTTAAATTAAGTGAAACTCTCTGATAATATTTTCCCCTTCCTTCCTCTCTTTAGTGCTGCCTTGGCTTTCTTAGCATTATTTTCTCCGTGTTACTTTTTTTTGCTCGATGCACACTTGTAACCTAGGTTTCACACCCAGATAATTTCCTGGTGCTAAATATAACCCACTGTGCCCAAGGATGGCAGGAGAGGCAGGGTGGTTGACACAAACTCTATGCCTGGCTATTCCAGCAGGGCTCCTTCAAGCCCGTCTTACTTTCCCCTTTAAGCCTGCCCCCACGAATATTAAAAGCCATCTTGGTACGATGGAGAAACAACGATGGATTTCCCCAAAGCGTGTGGAATGTGGCTTCAGGGAGAACCATCCCCTTCCCTACATGATTATCTTGCCGACACACGGCAGGGGGAGAACAAAATGTGCCATTACAGCCAGCGGAGGGCAGGCACCCTCTCCCTTTGGTGTGGTTTCGGCACTGCCCCTGCTGCTCTGTGTTGAACACCAGGAGACGAGGAGAAGCAAAGAGGAGGCTCTGACAGCTTCCTAGGCTTCAGGGGTGCTTGCAGAGAAACCATTGTGAGTGAGTACCATGGGTGCTCTCCCTGTGCTACAATCAATGCCAACCACTGAGCAATTCTGAACCACAGAATTACTGAGTTGGAAAGGACCGCTGAGGTCATCGGACCCAACGTCCCACTCGGGACGGGAGGCCAAAAATAAGCTTCTGCAACAAATGCCTTGACTACCTTTCCATTTGACTACATCCAGTGAATGGGAGTCCACCATCTCCCTGGATAACTGGTTAGGCCGTCAAGCTGCTCTCCCCTTAGGAAGTCTTGGCTCGTGTTCAGTTGGAATCTGCCTTCCTGTAATTTAAACCCATTTCTCCCGTAAGGCATCCGACTGCTCTCTCTCCAAGCCATAGAGCACCTCCCGGTGACACCCCCTCTGGAGGAAAATTGTCCCAAGATCTGCTGACTCGGGTGGTAGACTTTTCACCTGACAGTATAGTTTGCATGGATCAAACCTTTGATTGCAGCTATGACTACCTCTGGGCATCGTTCGGCATTTTGCCGGGCAGAGTAAAGCAATACCGTGAGTGACTAATATCTTAGGCTCAAAATAATAACCTGCTGATTGCATCACTTTTGAACATGCAGATGCTTCTTTCATGCTAGTCTTAGGTCACCTTCAGTTCTGAAGCTGGAAACCAAATGGCTTAAACGTATCTATGGGCTTCGACCATGATTAGCTTTGCTTCTGCACCTCAAAAGCACAAAAGGGTAATGGCAATGCTCCCCTATGGGCCCTAACACGAAAAGCACATGGGAAAGTTTTTGTCTGAATTTCACATCCAGATGGGTACATCCCTTATATACCAATGATTCTGCTTTGCTTCCCTTTCTTTGTACGCAAGGAAATTTCATTTTAATGTGTGCCGATTAGTGTACATTTAAAGTGACAATAAAGTTATTCTACGTCTAACCAATTTCATTGTATTTATTTTGTTCAATGACAATAAAGACTACACTACTACTAAGACTTGATGCTGCTTGAGTTTGCTATTTAAAAGGTAAAGGTTCCCCTTGCACATATGTGCTAGTTGTTCCCAACTCTAGGGGGTGATTCTTATCTCTGTTTCAAAGCCAAAGAGCCAGCGCTGTCCGAAGATGTCTCCGTGGTCATGTGACCGGCATGACTAAATACCGAAGGCGCACGGAACGCTGTTACCTTCCCACCAAAGGTGGTCCCTATTTTTCTATTTGCATTTTTACATGCGTTCGAACTGCTAGGTTGGCAGAAGCTGGGACAAGTAATGGGAGCTCACTCCATTACGTGGCGCTAGGGATTTGAACCGCCGACCTTTCTGATCGACACGCTCAGCGTCTTAACCACTGAGACAATGCTTCCCATCAGTTTGCTCTTAAACACTGCAAAATTGAAAACCCGTCCTACAACTAAATATTACACATTATCTTCCCTCCTGATAGAAGTACTTTCTGATTAGCATTCTAGCCAGCCCCCCCCCCTCCCAATTCCTCTCCTGGAGTACTCTTCCTTTCCCATTAAGACACTTTCCAGATGCTTTTTCAGTTGCCACTGTGTACTCTGGCATAACCTGCTCAGTAATTCCTGGGCTAGATTTTATTTTTTAAGAAATGGTGCATTGCTTTGTAAACATCAGAGCTTACTAAAACATCCTAATATCTTCTCAATATAATGCACTTCTGTTTTTAGTTGTGATCATCTGAGTCTGCTACTAGATCCTGGGTACCGTATCGGTATGCCCACTTACACCTCTGTTGGAGTGCATCAACAGGTATTTATTTTAGGTTTTTATTTTTTAAAAAAGTAAAACAAATAACCCTAAACGTAAGAATGCTTCCAGGTCCTACAGAACAGGAGTCACCAACTATTCGGACCTCAGGGACCACTAAATTCATAATTTTAAATCCTGCAGACCACTAATATGATCTGCCTAATGCAGGGATGTCCAAACTTGGGAACTTTAAGACTTGTGGACTTCAACTCCCAGAATTCCCCAGCCAGCTATGCTGGCTGGGGAATTCTGGGAGTTGAAGTCCACAAGTCTTAAAGTTCCCAAGTTTGGACATCCCTGGCCTAATGACTGGTTAGGTGGGCATGGCTAGGTGGCCATGTGACTGGGTGGGCGTGGTCAACTCAATGTCACTCACATCGAGGGGTGCCTCGCCAGCCTCTACTGGCCCCTCCCCTCCCAGCCACTCCTCGCCTCCCCATCCACGCTTCTTAGGGCCCCAACAGGAAGCAGTGGTTGGAGCTAAGCAGCTGCCACGAGAAAGAATTGGCAAAACAGCTGGCTCAGTTGAAATTCTGACCGAGAAGGAGGCTCAGTAGAAGCATCTCACTGAGGGCTACGAGCATAGGCTTTCCAAGCAGAGGGAAGACCCACGAGAGTGCAAGGTCAGGTACCGGTGCCTGGAGGCTCAGCGGGCTGCGATGGTCAGCCAATTCCAGGCCATGTTGCAATCCCACTGGAACAAGGCCCTCCGGCTCTTTATCACCAGCGGCAATTCCCTCCAGTCTTCACCCAAAGCCCTGCACCAGGAGGCTGAAGCAGACCCTGAGTCAGAATGTCTGCCCCTTTCCGACCCACAGAAAAAGACCCTCTCTGCAGCAACACAAACGTTCATTGCACGCATCCATCCCAGGGGCCATTCGTTTGAGAACCCCTGATTTAGTGCAATAATAAAAAAGGCAAATAATTTTTCTGCTGACCACTAAAGGTTTCTCACGGACCACCAGTTGGGGATCGCTGCTACAGGCTACAGAAGCATTCGTTGAGTGTAAAAATTTAAGAATCGTTGAAGTCTAGCAGGAGGGACAGTGGAGGACATATGGGAAGGAAGTAGAGAAGGTATAGAAACTGACCTTAGTGTCATGTCAGCCTTTACCTGTCCGCTCCCACAGAGAGGGCCTCCTCAGGGTGCCCTCGGCCGGATAATGCTGGCTGGCGACCCCCAGGGGGAGAGCCTTCTCTGTGGCAGGCCCTGCCCTCTGGAACAACCTGCCCCCCCGACCTTCGCACCATCACGGACCTTCTCCTCTTCCGTCGAACTTTAAAAACACACCTATTCCATGTTGCTGGCCTAGCATAGCTTTTATGATAGTCCCAATTTATAAATAATTTTAATTGTTTTTAAATGTAAGTTTTAGCACAGACCCATTGTTTTTAATGTATTTTTAACTTTTATATTATCATTGTATTTATTACTTTTTATTCTTTCTGTGCACCGCCCTGAGTCCCTTTCGGGAGATAGGGCGGTATAAAAATCCGATTAAAGTTAAAAGTTAAAAGTTTCAAGGTTGACCTTTGAAGACCAAAGTCATGAATACTGAAAGTACTTTCATTACAGGGTTACAGTGACAGAACCTTGCAACCCTGAGTGTGTCTCTCCCCTCCCTGCCTTTATCCTAAAGAGATCCTGGGAAGGTCCAGCCTGAGAGGCTTTCTCCAATTCCATTCCTACTTTGGATTAAGATTTCTCTTATCCGACTGTTGCCTTGACTCTTGGCTCTTCCTCAGGGTTATTCTCACAGACCATTCCACTTCATAATTATCTGCGCATTTTGTGAGTGCTCCCCCCCCCCTTTCTACGATAACCATTTTATGAGAATGCTTACATTCACACACTTGCAGATGTATCTTTCAGGCCAAATGCATGGGTCTCCTTGTATTAGATTAAGTGATAAGAAGGACCTTCCATAAAATTATAATGGCAAATCTTATTTTCTAATCAGAACCAGATTAATTCGGGGTGTGCACGTGTGTTTTAGTCCATGGCAGAAGAACTACAATTTTTAAAACCCGTAATGCAAGTCATTGCAGAAAAGAGTTGATTATGTTGGTGCCCCTGTGCAACTCCGGGTGGCCTACAAAGCTATAACATCATGTTATATCCTTCTCATTTTAGCTGCCAACCCCAGGGCTGATTATATTTTCCACCTGTTTTTCTCTTACCCAGGAAAGGAAAGGATGTAGTGAATCCAGAGTTTCCACCCTCGGATGCTTCCTACCCTAATTGCCTCCAGAGCGCTGGTGGCAGAATATTTTGGAGTAGAAATTTTGGACACCATCCCAAAGGACAGCTGCAGGCCCAAAATTCAATTGACCAAAAATGTGTCCCCAATTACCCAAGCAGCTGATTTTTCTTAATTTAATTTAAGTAAGTAAATACAGTACTTGTAACTGGCAAGTAAAAAGAGCATTTTCCCCCTCTGCTGCTCCGATGCTTATGCCCGCGATAATATGCATATGCTTGTGTCACCTAATAAGAAACGTGTTTTGCTTCAGAAATTTATGACTAACGTGCACGTTCGTTAATACTGCCTATCAACAATTAACATTCGATGAATTAAGAACGGCTTCATTAGGGATCACCCATCAATCACGTTTTACTAATCTTTTTAACAGATTTGAAATTCTTTGGTTTGTATCATACACCGAACTACAATTAGCCAGCCATAATCTTAGATAGCCTGCTGTACAGGCTCAGTCCATGTGTAATTAATGGATCACTGTATTATTCGGGCTACTTGAACAAACCATGGTTTGGGGCATTCAATACAATACAATACAATAGCAGAGTTGGAAGGGATCTTGGAGATCTTCTAGTCCAACCCCCTGCCTAGGCAGGAAACCCAATACCATTTCAGACAAATGCCTATCCAACATCTTCTTAAAGACTTCCAGGGTTGGGGCATTCACAACTTCTGGAGGCAAGTTGTTTCACTGGCTAATTGTCCTAACTGTCAGGAAATTTCTCCTCAGTTCTAAGTTGCTTCTCTCCTTGATTAGTTTCCACCCATTGCTTCTTGTCCTACATTTCCCCTTAATCCTCACGTCTAAAGGTAGCTTATGATCTCACCTTGGAAGGGTAAAACAGGCAGGTCCACAAGCCAATCAATGCTCTTTGTTCAGCCAACCAATAGGAGACTCCATAATAATTATATCAGTGGTGCAATTCGGCCGGTTCTATCCGGTTCGGGCAAACCGGTACCGGTGGTGGTAGGAGACTCCGCCCACCTGCCCGGACATCACCACTTCCCATTTTGGATACTCTGCACATATGCAAAAGGTCCTGTGCATGCACGCACACCAGTGGTGGGTTTCTGCAGGCTCGCACCTACTCGCAAGAACCGGATGGTGAAATTTAGAGAACCGGTGAGAGGGGGTTCCACCGGCAGACCCAGAAGTAAGTCTGGCCTGCCGCTGCCGGTAACCCAATGGGAAGAAAAGGAAAGGAAGGCAGAAATTAAGAAAGGAAGGAAGGAAGGAAGGAAGGAAGGAGAGAGAGAGAGAGAGAGAGAGAGAGAGAGAAAGAGAGAGAGAGAGAGAGAGAGAGAGAGAGAGAGAGAAAGAATTTACCATCACAATTGAGCCCAAAATTTTGGTTGTTAAGCAAGAGCGTTGTTAAATGAGTTTCACCACATTTTACAAGTTGGCCACTCTCACCCTGTCACATGACTGCCAAGCCACGCCCACAAAATAGGCCACACCTACAGAGTAGGTTCTAAAAAAAATTGAAACCCATCACTGACGCACACTCACATTTGTGAACCGGTAGTGAAGGTTTCACCCCTGAATTACATTCACTGTTTGCCACTTTAAGTACTGGAAGCAATAAAAACCACCCCCACCCTGACTGTGAAGGCAGGAAACAAATGGCAACCCACCACTCTGCCATGTTTCCAATGCATTTTGGTGAATGTTTGACTATTTGGGGAGGGAAAGAAAAGATATGTAAGTAATTGTTATAAAGGGGCAATCAAAAAAGTCAAAAAGAGGGCCGTGAAAGTATTTACAGACCCCTCACATCCTGGACATAAATTGTTTCAACTCCTACCCTCAAAACGACGCTATAGAGCACCGCACACCAGAACAACTAGACACAAGGACAGTTTCCCCCCAAATACCACCACTCTGCTAAACAAACAATTCTTCCAACAATGTCAAACTATTTACGAAGTCTGCATTACTATTAGTCTTCTCATTGTTCCTATCACCCATCTCCTCCCACTTACAACTGCAGGACTGTAGCTTTGTTGCTTGTATCCTTATTGCTCAAGACTGTTCTCTGAGGTAAAAAACACGGAGGCAGGGAGCTGCTTTAAACTGTTTAATACGAACTGAACCAAACTGTAACAAAGAACCACCCATCCAACAGCTCTTATATAGAGTCAGCTGTCAGACAATTAACCAATAGAGAGCCTGTAATTCTCCCGCCCAAACTGAGTGCGACCTTTAGCCAATGGGAGTGCTTGATAGTAAGTCTGAGGACTTAGCACTTATGATTTATATTGATTGTTTCCTAGCATGATTTGATTGCTTACCTGTACCCTATGACTATCATTAAGTGTTGTACCTTATGATTCGTTTTCTTTTATGTACACTGAGAGCATATGCACCAAAGACAAATGCCTTGTATGTCCGATCACACTTGGCCAATAAACAATTCATTTATTCTGTCTGTCTGTCTGCCCGTCCATCCTCCATCCATCCATAAATAAACAAACAAACAAACAAACAAACAAACAAACATTCAGAAGCACCATCATTTCCTGAATAGGATGTTTGGGGAAATAAAATGGTAGGAGACTCGAAACCCTCTCCCTCATATGCCACACTTTTATTTCTTGGAGAAATTGGGGGTGGGGGGAGGACGAGAAGATAGAAACGCAATAACACACTGAAGAACTCAAAGCTTCTTGCCAGCACTTTTGGTGAAAAGGACAGCGGGCCAGCAATCTTGCTGCCAGGTGCTTTTTCCACCCAGCTGTCACCATGGTTGCCTGTTGCTGGGGTGGCAGAGGAAGGGAACTGCATTCTAACCAATGCTTGCAGGCAGTCATCAGGAACATAGTGGTGAAGGTTGTGGGAGGGGGAGGAGAAGGCCCCTTAGCCTCTGCACATACAGGTAGCCCTCAGCTTACAACCACAATTGAGCCCAGAATTATAGCAATAATGTGTTGCAGTTGTTAATCAGGGAACACGTGCAATCTCAGTTCTCCTCACTGCAGTCATTATGTAGAGCAGGGGTAGTCAACCTTTTTATACCCACGGCCCACTTTGGTATCTCTGTTAGTAGTAAAATTTTCTAACCGCCCGCCCGGTTCCACAGTAATGGTGATTGATAAAGTAGGGAAGTCAATTAAATGGAATCCTAGTGGACAACCATTTAAATATGAGCCAGCTGTGTGCAGCAGCTGCCAAAAAAGCCAACACAGTTCTAGGCTGCATAAACAGAGGGATAGAATCAAGATCACGGCCCGACCCTCTGGAACGACCTTCCCCCCGAAATTAGAACAACCACGGACCTTCGCTCCTTCCGGCAGAAATTAAAAACACACTTCTTCTCTTTGGCCGGCCTAGGGTAATGAAATTAAATTGTTTTTAAACTGTTTTTAGGGGTTTTTAGGGTTAGTTTTAGTTTTATATGGGTTTTAGCGCAGGGTCAGTTTAATTCGTTTTTAACTTTGTACTTTGTGGTTCTAATTGTATTTTTAATTCCCTGTGCCCCGCCTCGAGTCCCTTCGGGGAGAGAGAGCGGGCTATAAATTAAAATTCTTCTTCTTCTTCTTCTTCTTCTTCTTCTTCTTCTTCTTCTTCTTCTTCTTCTTCTTCTTCTTCTTCTTCTTCTTCTTCTTCTTCTTCTTATTATTATTATTATTATTATTATTATTATTATTATTATTATCTACTACTACTACTACTACTACTACTACTACTACTACTACTACCACTTTATAATGCCTTGGTAAAGCTACATTTGGAATACTGAATTCAGTTTTGGTCGCCAAGATGTAGAAAAGACGTGGAGACTCTAGAAAGAGTGCAGAGAAGAGCAACAAAGATGATTAGGGGACTGGAGGCTAAAACATATGAAGAACGGTTGCAGGAACTGGATATGTCTAGTTTAATAAAAAGAAGGATTAAGGGAGACATGATAGCAGTCTTCCAATATCTCAGGGGTTGCCACAAAGAAGAGGGAGTCAAGCGATTCTCCAAGGCACCTGAGGGCAGAACAAGAAGCAATGGGTGGAAACTAATCAAGGAAAGAAGCAACTTAGAACTGAGGAGAAATTTTCTGACAGTTAGAACAATCAATCAGTGGAACAGCTTGCCTCCAGAAGTTGTGAATGCCCCAACACTGGAAGTCTTTAAGAAGATGTTGGATAGCCATTTGTCTGAAATGGTATAGGGTTTCCTGCCTACGCAGGGGGTTGGACTAGAAGACCTACAAGGTCCCTTCCAACTCTGCTATTGTATTGTATTGTATTGTAAATTAAAAAAAGGAAAGTGCTTCAGTTTCGTAGAAAACCCCTACCACCCACCATGAAAGCTGGAATGCCCACTAGTGGGCGGTAGGGACCAGGTTGACTACCACTCATGTACAGCTTGGTGAACGAATGATCATAAGTCAATGATTATTTGTTCTGACCTAGGCTTCCCCAAAAAGCATGAAGCAGATTCCTGGTCCCAACAAAACCCCTTTTATTAAACGAATGTGAATTCCTCTCATTCAGATTCAGCAAAGACCTGGTAAACAGTCTTTCAAAGGAATATTTATGACTACAGACCTTATCTATCTTGGAAAGCTGCCATGTAAATATTTTCCAAATGAGGTGCTGTGCAAGGAAAGACTTGGCACAGAGTCTCTGAGATTCACGGACAGATCTTCACACTCCTAAAACGAATGAATGAACAAACGAATTGTTTCCTGCAAAAGCTCCTCTTTTATTTCCTATGGGAGGGGCCAATCACCTTCCACCTGTGACTTTACTCCCAAGTTCGACAGTGATTTCTGAGTTGTTCTTTTCTTCTGGCAGCTCTGCGCATGCGCACACCGGGAACAGGCTCTAGCTGTTCCTCTGCCCCACTGCTGTCTAGCTCCGAAGGCAGCTGATCACTGCCAGATGCCCTTGGCCCCGTCTATGCCTCTGATGCAGAGACCTCATAGAGCCTTCCTCAGACTCCCGGACTGGCCCATGCTCCTCCCCAACCTCTTCACTCTCTGACTGTGCTGCCAGCTCAGCTGGCCACTGGCAGGTCACAACATTATTTTCTTCAAAGGCAAGAAAATAAATTGCCGACCTTCTACCATGAAGCAGCACCTGATGCAATAAAAACAGCCTGAAGCTTTGTTAAGGGGAGTTTTATTTATTTCATTATTTATTTCATTATTCTCTACATGGGGCTTCCCTTGAGGTGCACTCGAAAGCTACAGCTAGTTCAGAATGCAGCCGCGCGGGTGATTACGGGAGCTCCTAGACACTCCCATATAACACCGATCCTGCGCAAGCTGCACTGGTTTCCTGTGGTCTTTCGGGTGCGCTTCCAGGTTTTGACGACCATCTTCAAAGCGCTCCATGGCTCAGGACCTAGTTATTTGCGAGACCGTCTCCTGCCCCATACATCCCTTCACCCGATCCGCTCCCACAGGGAGGGCCTTCTCAGGATGCCGTCGGCCGGACAATGCCGACTGCCGACACCCAGGGGAAGGGCCTTCTCTGTGGCGGGCCCCGCCCTTTGGAACGACCTACCCCCAGAACTTCGCACCATCTCAGATCTCCGCCTCTTCCGCCACTGTCTAAAGACACATTTCTTTCATCAAGCCGGCCTAGTGTAACCTCCGCTGTGACTATTTTAGATAGCTTCTATTTTAGGGGGATTTTAATTTGGTTTTAGCGCAGGATGGGTATTTAATAAGTTTTTTAATTTTGTATTTGTTTTTGTATGTATTTTAAATTCCTGGGTCCTCTTTGGAGAAGGGCGGGATATAAATCTAATAACAATAAATTTAATAATAATAATTTATTTGCTGTCCATCTTGTGTCAAATGACTCTGGGCATTGGTCCTGTGTGAAGAGAAAGGGGAAATGGGCAAAACGTGCCTATGTATCCTTCCTTTGTCTAGTCTAAATGTGTGGACCGACCACTGTAAGCATCTGTAGAGACTGCTCTAAAGCAGCATGCTATGCATTTTTCTGGTCATGTGTCCCACCCTGCCCCCCAAACCCCCAAGCAAAACCAAAACTTGAACTCTCGCCACGAAAGAAGATTGATCACATTTTTCAAGCCTTTTTTTTTTTTTTTGGCCTTACCCTCAAACTTTCCTTCCACTCCAAAGCCTGCATATGTCACACGGCAGAGAAGCTGGTGGACGTTGGCAGCAGAATAGTCCCTCCGCTGAGCCAATAGGAAAACAGATCACAGATCACCGGGATCTCCCGAGAGTTTGGCATGGAACCATATGGGATGGATGCTCCTGCTATTGGATGGATTAGTCCCACGAGTCATTTTTCTCTCAGCCCGCTCTACCTCAGGAGTGGGGAAAACAGGAGGAAGAAGGTCTAGTAGACATGTTCGCTCTCTTGCTTGTAAACCGTGGCAGGATAAAAATCAAATAAATAAATAATCCAGGAAAATTCCATTCCGTGGTGTGAGAAAACGGTGTAATGATGCAAAGCCCAATGCTGTGCTTTGAGGCTTGCTTACTTTCTTTCTATTAGAGAGGTCAATGCATGTCTAAATCTAAGAGACTGTGCCTGCTTCCTTGGGCAGAAGATCCAGAATCCCTTCCAGAGTTTTGACAGCCAGCATGCATCAGGAGGATTGTTCAATGCAAGGAGCAGTTCGGTGGTACTGTGAGACTTCTCAGCCCCCCGAGATCGATCATCCAACCAGCCAACCAACCAGCCAACCAACCAGCCAACCAACCAACCAGCCAGCCAACCAACCAACCAACCAACCAACCAACCAACCAACCAACCAACCAACCAACCAACCAACCAACCAACCAACCAACCAACCAACCAACCAACCAACCAGCCAGAATGGAGCTGGAAGGGAACTTGGAGGTCTTCTAGTACAACCCTCTACTCAAGCAGGAGACCCTACGCAGTGATGGTGAACCTATGGCACGTGTAAAATGAAAGCCTCCAGAGCCTGGGGAGGGTGTTTCTGAACTTCCAGTTGGCCCGTTGGGTTCGTTTTTCTGCCTCCACAGACTCCAGAGGCTTTCCTGAACCCTGGAGAGGGCAAAAACAGCCTCCCCCAGCCCTCTGGAAGGCCAAAAATTAGGTAGCTGGGTCACATGTGCACACTGGAGCTGACAGATTGTGTGCCAGGAGATATGGCTCTGTGTGCCACCTGTGTGGCATGCATGCCATAGGTTCACCATCATGGGTATAAGGACTCCTGCCTTGGACAGGAGGTTGGATTAGAAGACCACGAAGGTCTTTTCCAGCCCAATGATGCTATGATTTTATGAACCACAGCCTCTGCAGAAAACTCACATTCTATTGTATTTGGATCCTCATTGCCAGTGACAGATTATCAGTCAATGTGAATGACACTGAATTAATCCCCACAATTAATGGTATTGTGTTCCATTGCAAGTGGACACCTTAAGTCATTTTCTGTTTCCAAGAAAGGCTGACTATATGTTCTTCAAAGTGTTAATTTTATTTATTATACTAAAGTGTTTGTGTTTAATAGTTTGTAACCACTGTGCTATAATAATAATAATAATAATAATAATAATAATAATAATAATAATAATAATAATAATAATAATAATAATAATAATAATAATAATAATAATTTTTATTTCTAACCCGCTCTCTCTCGCCGAAGGGACTCGAGGCGGGGCACAGGGAATTAAAAACAACTAAAATCAACAAAGTACAAAATTAAAAATACAAATATAAATAAATGACTAAACTAAATAAAAATAGATTAAACAAATAACCCTGCGCTAAAATCCCTTATAATATCCCCTAACCTTAAAAGAGACTACCTTAGGCCGGCCAAGCGAAAAAGATGTGTTTTTAGTTTTAGGCGGAAGGAGCGGAGGTCCGTGGTTGTTCTAATGTCGGGGGGAAGGTCATTCCAGAGGGCAGGGCCCGCCACAGAGAGAGCCCTTCCCCTGGGCGTCGCCCGCTGACAAAGTCTAGTGGACGGCACCCGGAGAAGTCCCTCTCTGTGGGAGCGAATCGGCCGTGAGGATGTATGATAAATCGTAGTACAGTTGTCCTGTTGTTCTTCTCATAATATTTGCCATGCCTAACATCCACTGTCCCACTTATTTTAATTAGTGTACCAATCCACATTTTACAAATAGGTGAGAATATCTGTAGCTCAGAGTTGAACTGTGAAAACCTTGCTCAGGTGCTTCCTGAGATTGGTTGTTTTCTCCTAGATGTTTTATCACCTTGCTAGGTAATGCCATCAATATAGTTATACTTTAAGCCTTTGAGTCAGTTTTGACCTCAGGTGGCTGCGTTTTCCATTGGCAACATTTTCAAAGTGGTTTTGCCTCTGCTTTCTTCCTAGGACTGAGAGAGATTGATCGTCTCCTATCCCCTTCTCTCCCTCAGGCTGGCCCCATTGATCCTCATCCCAGCCCACAGACCAGATGAGTCACATACTGGCCACGCCCACACCCAAGTGGCAGTTGGAACCGAGTTCTTTTCAGGTGGGGAGGGGGAGTAGAAGATCTAACTCCTTAGCATCAGAGTGTGTTAATAATAATATAAGAAATACTAATGCTCTGAAGCTCATTTTAAAAAACTCCTTTCTAAGCAAGCACCTAGAAGCTAAGAGTTTAGTTTAGTTTATTGGTTTTTTATACCACCCTACTCCCGAAGGACTCAGAGCGGTGTACAGCCAAAATAAAAACAAATATATGCAAGTTAAAAGAAAGCTTTCAAAAGACATAATTAACATATTGGCTGAAACATTGAAAAAACCCAAACTAATCATGATTAAAATAATAAAAAATGAAATTTAAAAATGTAAATTTTAAAATTTAAAAACATGCTTTATGCTTGTTGAAAGAGAAAGGTTTTGAGACCGCAGCAGAAGGTGCGTAAGTCAGGGATAGTTCTTAATTCCGGGGGCAATTCGTTCAAGAGGACAGGGGCTCCCACAGAGAAGGCTCTCCCCCTGGGTGTCTCCAGTTGACATTGTCTAGCCGACGGCACCATGAGGAGACCCTCTCTATGGGAACGTACTGGCCGGTGGGAGGCTCTCGGTGGCAGAAGGCGATCTCGTAAGGAGGAACATACGTGCCAAATTTCAAGTTTGTAGGCTCTATGGTTCTGGAGATTTCGTGATGATGCGTGAGTGGTATTTTGCTTTTATATATATAGATTGTGAGATGTTGCCTCTAAGTTATCCTTGCTGTGAAACCATATATTTACTTGAGACTGTAAGAGATACTGGAAATGGTACCAAGTCAAACTGCGTCATAAATGGAGATAAGATATATTCCTCTCTAAGATGAAGTAGATAGGTGAGAAAGCCATGGACCCAATATGCTAGGTTTTTGATAGGCTTTGGTCCAGATTCAACAGCTGCTGCTGAAAACGGCCAAGGTCTTTGTAAGGAGATTGCATTCGTTTAAATCTTAGCTACCCTTGAAGTGAAGGAGCCAAGTAAGGCTCCTGACCAAGGTTACTTAGCAATGTCATCCTCGCCGGATGATAAATTTAGCCTTGACTTGCTTATAAATTAAAACAAGCTGCGGCTATAGGAAGTCTTAGAGGCCTCCTTCTCCAGAGTATAAGACGCCTAGTGTGTATGCCGTGAAAATGGTTTCTCCCTGTTGGGTTTTTACCAGCACCCAAATGGCTGGAATTAAAAGCCCAAGGCTGGGAGACTGAAGCACGATCATTGATAGAAGGTTGATAAAATCCTCACCTACAGAATAGCTCAGATCAAAGAAAACAAGGGAGGATATTTATCCAACAGATGTGCAAATAGGCTGTCCCTATTGTCATTCTATAGGGATGCGGTGGCTCAGTGGCTAAGATACTGAGCTGGTTGATCAGAAAGGTCAGCAGTTCGGCGTTTTGAATCCCTAGTGCTGCATAATGGAGTGAGCTCCTGTTACTTGTCCCAGCTTCTGCCAACCTAGCAGTTCGAAATATAAAAATGCAAGTAGAAAAATTGGAACCACCTTTGGTGGGAAGGTAACAGCATTCCATGCACCTTCGGACATTTAGTCATGCCAGCCACATGGCCACGGAGACGTCTTCGGACAGCAGTGGCTCTTTGGCTTTGAAACAGAGCTGAGCACTGCCCACTAGAGTCAGGAACAACTAGCACATATTTACGAGAGGAACCTTTACCTTTATTGTCATTTTCTGTGAACAGAGAATGTTGTGGTTTTCTTCCCATTTTGCCTTGCTAAAAGGGGGCTGCTTTGGTTTGCCAGCAACATGATTTTTAAGCCTCACCCCACTTCTGCCTCCCAGATTTCTACTTAGTCCTACAATGTCTGGTTGTCTGTCTGTCTGAATGTTTTTCAGCCTTGAGAACTTTAGAATGTGTGGACTTCAACCCACAGCCAGCGAGCCAACGGAAGAAGCTGGAATTGCTGAATGATAGCACGTTCTGCTTAACAACTGCAGTGATTCGCTTAACAACTGTGGCACAAAAACTTGTAAAATTGAGTGTGATTTACTCCTTGCTTAGCAATGGAAATTCTGGTCCCAATTGGAACTGTGAATTGCAAATTGCTGGTATAATTGCAAACATTTAAATACCTGCCAAGCTTTGCCTTTGCCTGTTCTGTAGCTTCTCTAAGGTATGTTTTAAAGGTGTGGGAACATGTTTTACCAGTGTATTTTTAACCAAAAGAGTAACTATCTGTGAGGCTTGTCACTCAATAGACTCGGGGCTCCTGCAGTTTATAAGGAAGTGGCATATGGTCAGGCAGGGGTGAGTGTTGAACAATGGGTCAATATTATGGTGATGAATGGCTTTCCAATGGATACTAGATAGGAAAATTGAGGAGGCAGGCTTTAAAGACATTTATTTATTTAGAAACAAAGAAATATACACGCTGCATCTCATAACATCGAATTGTTATTGCTGCTAGTTGCAAAGTCATGTCCGACCCATTGCGATCCCATGGACAAAATTCTTCCAGGCCTTCCTGTCCTCTACCATCCTCTGGAGTCCATTTAAGCTCACGCCTGCTGCTTTGGTGACTCCATCCAGCCACCTCATTCTCTGTCATCCCATTCTTAATAAAAATATGAATTTAAAAAACCATGTTTTATGCCAGCTCGGCTTGTTGGAAGAAAAAGGTTTTGAGAGCACGGCGTAAGGTGCGTAAGGGATAATTCTTAATTCTGGGGGCCATTCGTTCCAGAGGACAGGTGCTCCCATGGAGAAGGCTCTGCCCCTGGGTGTCGCCAGTCGACATTGTCTAGCCGACGGCACCATGAGGAGACCCTCTCTATGGGAGTGTACTGGCCGGTGGGAGGCTCTCGGTGGCAGAAGGCGATCTCGTAAGTACCCAGTCCTAAGCCATGGAGCACTTTAAAGATAGTAACCAACACCTTGAATCGCACCCGGAAAACCACCGGAAGCCAGTGCAGCTCGCGCAGGAGGAATGTTACATGGGAGCGTCGCGTCGCTCCCATAATTACCCATGCGGCCGCATTCTGGACCAGTTGGAGCCTTCGGGTGCTCTTCAAGGGGAGCCCCATGTAGAGAGCATTGCAGTAGTCCAGACGGGAAGAGGCAAGGGCATGAGTGACTGTGAGTTGGGCATCCCGTTCTAGGAAGGAACGCAACTACGAAGGGACAAAGTAAGCAGGGGATGCAGAAGAAGTGCACTGTTTCAGTAACAAATATGAAAACTCCTCCATTTCTGTACAAGAGATTGATTGATAGATTGATAAGTGGAATAACCAGTGAATATGATAAAACACAACCCAAATTATAGCAGAGATAGAAGACAATGATTAAGTCCTTCTTCCACCCTCTCCTCCTTTCCCTTGTCCTTCTCCTCTTCTTCCTGTTCTATAGCACTGAACAACAGTAGTTTATAGAATAAGTCCACTATTAAAGTTAAAGTTGGATGTATTTCTGAATAGGTATCAACCCAGCGACCTTAATA
Source organism: Rhabdophis nuchalis (assembly GCA_039707465.1). Classification (NCBI taxonomy): domain Eukaryota; kingdom Metazoa; phylum Chordata; class Lepidosauria; order Squamata; family Natricidae; genus Rhabdophis; species Rhabdophis nuchalis. The sequence goes on from CM077646.1 coordinate 169,718,028, forward strand.
TTGCCTGTGTCAGTATCTGTAGAATCCAGGTTGTTCAGAACTTGGCAAACTTTACTGGTTTAGAAAGAAAAAAAGTCTTCACAAATTCAAGGAAACAATAGGTTTTCAGACATTATCTGTGTGGAAGCAACCCAATACATTTGATGTTCTTAGCACATTTTACTTAGCTGAAAAGGGATCCTTGCTTCTCTACATTTTAAGAATCTAGGACAAGGTAGCTCTTCGTGTCTAGCTCTTCTCTGATTCTTGCCATATTATTTCAATACCTACCGTATTTTTCAGAGTATAAGATGCACCTTTCATCCTCTAAAAAGAGGCTGAAAATCTGGGTGCGTCCTATACATCGAATACAGCATTTTTTGCCTCCTGAAACACCGCCCCAAAATGGCCATGCGCATACCCTTGTGGAGGCTTTCAGAGACCTCCTGGGGGCTGGGGAGGGCAGAAATGAGCAAAAAACAGTTTCCCACCCCCAGCCCCCAGCAGCACTCTATAAGCCTCCATAAGGATATGCATGCAATTTTTTTGACCAAAAATACGGCCTGTTTTTGCGATAAATGTTCTGGTTTTTGCTCATTTTTGACCCCCCACGCCCCCAGAGGCACTCTGCAAGCCCCCTCGAGGCTATTCATGCCTTTTATTTGAAAAAAACCGGGCCCATTTTCGTGAAAAATGGGCCGTTTGGGGGAGATTTGCAAAGTGCGAAAAGGTTTTTTTTTTTCCTTTTGGAAAGCTGTTTAGTTAGAGTGATTGATGAGAATTACGTTGGTCAAGTACTGTGCCTGCAGAAACAAAGATTTGTTCCAAAGGTGGTCAGTGATTTCCTTCTCCAGCACAGGGGTAAATACACCTGGAAACATCTACCTACCTACCTACCTACCTATCCTCTCTCTCTTTCCCTACCTACCTACTGTATTTCTCACTCTTTCTCTCTCTCTCTATCCCTCTATATACCTACCTACTTTTTAAAAAACTTTGCCTCTTTAAAACCTGGGTGCGTCTTATACTCCGGTGCGTCTTATACTCCAAAAAATACGGTAGGCACCACAATAGCTTGCTTGCTGGATCTTGGTCTCATGCCCTCCTCTCTATAAAAGAGATGAAATTGGCAAGGGGCAAATCAGAGCCAGGTGTATTCAGAAATGTGCAATACTGGGTGTGCTGCCAAGCTGTCATAAGTGCAGTTTGACACATTTTGGCACCAAGATTTCTAACTGAATTTTGCCAGCCCCAAAGTTTTATCTCGCTTACCGCTGGGAAAATTAAAGCAATATGGGAGCCACTTTGGCGCTAGGCAGATGCATCAGGCAGCCCCAACAACAACAGGCAGCCTCACAGCTCAAAGTGAAAAGGTTACTCAGTTGTGGGCATACAACGTCTTTGTTTGGGGGTCATGAACCGGGAGTAGCAAAAGCCAGGCAATGCAGATCATGGTCTAATTCCATATGGGCTTCTCGGAGTCAGCAAAACACACACAAGAGGAATAAAATGATCAAAATCAGGTCAGTCCTAGGCAAGATTTCAGAAGACAAAGGCACGAAAGGAAAAGTTGCGAGCTTGCCAATGAAGGGTATCATGGCAAGGTAGCTGAAGCACAAGGCACAAGTGAGCCTGACACAGAGGTGTCTGCCAACAGGAAATGCTGCTCCCAGCACGGAGGTTGCTTTTGAACAGAAAGCTTTGTCTATTGGAAGCTCTGCCTAGGCCAACTGCATTCAGGCGGTGATCTTCAGGTTTGATTTGACTGCCAAGCCCCCACATGTACTTGGAAAGCCATTCAGAGTACAGGTAGTCCTTGACCAGTGGTGGGTTTCAAATTTTTTTAGAACCTACTCTCTAGGTGTGGCCTATTTTGTGGGCGTGGCTTGGCAGTCATGTGACAGGGTGGGAGTGGCCAACTTGTAAAATGTGGTGAAACTCATTTAACAACGCTCTTGCTTAGCAACCAAAATTTTGGGCTCAATTGTGATGATAAATTCTTTCTTTCTTTCTTTCTTTCTTTCTTTCTTTCTTTCTTTCTTTCTTTCTTTCTTTCTTTCTTTCTTTCTTTCTTTCTTTCTTTCTTTCTTTCTGCCTTCCATTCCTTTCCTTCCCATTGGGTTACTGGCAGCGGCAGGCCAGACTTACTTCTGGGTCCACCGGTGGAACCCCCTCTCACCGGTTCTCTAAATTTCACCATCCGGCTCTTGCAAGTAGGTGCGAGCCTGCAGAAACCCACCACTGTCCTTGACTTACAATACTTCTGTTGGGGATATCTCCTTTAGGAGACAGAGAGTTGTGCAACGGAATTGCAGCAAGAGAAACGTTGCTAGAAGACACACTAATAGAGTCTCAGACACTGATAGTAAAAACAAGGAGCTTTACTTGTGATGGAAAAATTAAACTACTTCTTCACAAACAGTGATAGTAACTCTTGAATCAAATATACAGTCTTTAACGCAAAAAACAGTTAGCTTACAGTTGCAATCCACGATTCTTCCTTGTTCTGCTGACTTAATCCGACACCACAGTATCTCCAGTTCAAAGTCAGCAAACTAACAGTGCTCCTGGTTTCCTCTTATTGCTGAGTTAATTACAGCAGCCAATTACCTTCAACTGTATCACTTAAAGTAACAGAGACCATTTGTAATCATGGCTTATATATACATTGCCGACCCAACACTATGATTATAGTCCTAACAACTTCATTTAGTGTTAGGATTACAAAATGGCACTGGAAAAAAGTGAATTATGACCGTTCTTCACATTTTTTACTGTTGTGGCATCTCCATGGTCCTGTGATCAAAAATGAGACTGTTGGCAATTGAGTCATATTTTTGCAATGTTTGGGGTTAGGTGATTCCCCTTTTGCGACTTTCTGACAAGCGAAGTTAATGGGGAAGCCAGATTCACTTAACAACCATGCTACTAACTTAAGAATGATGGCAAGCAAGATTGTAAAATGAGGCAAAACTCCCTTAACCAATATTTCATTTAACAACAGAAATGTTGGGGTCAATTGTGGTCGCAGGTCGAGGACTACCTGTATATCTTTATTACCATGTGTGTGGGTTGCTACATAGACCAGGGGTGCGATTCAGCTGGTTTGGAGTGGTTCGGGAAAACTACTAGCGCCGACGATCAGCTGAGAGCGAAACACGTGATCACTGAACTGGTTGTTAAACCAGCAGGATCCCACCATTGGCATAGACCCAGTTAGGTCAGGTTCCTGGAAAAGGTTAATGGGGACAAAAGGGAGCCCAGACTCATCTGGTGGAGAGGGCTTTGGAGGGTCTTTTGACCCAGACTGCGTCCCGTCTATGTAACACCACCATCTTTTCTATTTGCAGAAACATGCTTAACCTTTCCTCTTCACCCAACGTGGTCAACAGCTGGATAATCAGTGATCCTTCTCCTGCTACTGTCTTTTCCACTTAGAAATCTCCCCTTGCTGGCTATTGGCAATTTATAATGGGTGGCTAGGCTTGGTTTGTGAGCCCTAAGTCATATGAACAGAGGTGGTATTCAGCAGGTTCTGACCCGTTCTGGAGAAGTGATAGCGGAAAGTTTGAGTAATTTGGAGAACCGGTAAATACCACCTCTATACTATACTATACACCTCTGACTGGCCCTGCCCCCATCTATTCTCTAACTCCCGAGTCCCAACTGATTGGAGGAAATGGGAATTTTGCAGTATCCTTCCCCTAGAGTGGGGTGGGAATGGAGATTTTACAGTATCTCTCATCCTCCATGCCCACCAAGCCACGCCCACCAAGCCACGCCCATAGAAACGGTAGTAATTTTTTTTTACCACTGACGTATAAGATCATACAAAGATCACAAACCAGGTATAAGTGATACAACACAGTTGGCCAGAGTTATTTCGACAGTGAGATGGTTGGCTTATACATGCCATCGATCAATCAATAAAAATACAATAAGCCCATGAAATGATCGCTCTATTATGACAATAAAAATGTAAAAATTACTGCTGATTGTGAGATTTTGCTTGATAAAAGCTTGAGATTCTAAAAGACGTCCCCATTTCTTTTATTTGCATTGTCAATTCTCTATATGGATATCATTCCATACTACTGGACTACTGCAATGCTCTCTACATGGGGCTCCCCTTGAGGTGCACCGGAAGGCTTCAGCTTGTCCAGAATGCAGCTGCGCGGGCAGTTATGGGAACTTCTAGGTTTTCCCATGTAATACCGCTCCTGCGCGAGCTGCATTGGCTGCCTGTCGTCTTTCGGGTGCGCTTCAAGGTGTTGGTTATCATCTTTAAAGCGCTCCATGGCACGGGACCTAGCTATCTGCGGGATCGCATCCTGCCCCATACATCCCTTCGGCCGATTCGCTCCCACAGAGAGGGACTTCTCCGGGTGCCGTCCACTAGGCCGTGCCAGCGGGCGACGCCCAGGGGAAGGGCATTCTCTGTGGCGGGCCCGACCCTCTGGAACGACTTTCCCCCCGAAATTAGAACAACTACGGACCTCCGCTCCTTCCGTCAAAAATTAAAAACACACTTTTTCTGCTTGGCCAGCCTAGGGTAATTAAACTGTTTTTAGGGTTTTTAACGATTAATTTTTAGTTTTAATATGGGATTTTAGCGCAGGGTTAGTTTAATTTTATTTTATATTGTACTATGTTTGTGATTTTATATGTATTTTAAATTCCCTGTGCCCCGCCTCGAGTCCCTTCGGGGAGAGAGAGCTGGTTATAAATTAAAATTTATTATTATTATTCAATAAAAGGAACATTTGGAGCAGCTGATTTCCTCCCATACTCTAGGCAGAGAGCCTTACTCCTAATTTCTTTCACTTTGTCTATGTTCTCTGATGCAACAAGAAAGACAAAGGCCCAGGTTTAATGGAAGCAGCCAATGTAATTAAGGATAGGACTCCTGCCATTTTCATGATTTAACACGCATCGTTTCAGCATTTTCTCTCTACAACGTGGCAACAGAAAGCTCAGGATGCCAGCATTCGCCCTTATATATGCAACAATAAAAGCTGCTCTTGAATTTCAGAAAGACTTAAAAAAAAAAGTCAGAGGACTCTGAACAAATGAAGATGCCTGACAATTTTCATTATAGGGTTAAGATTTGTCTTTTCTGTGGACAATGCCACGTGTCCCTGAAAATAAGACTGGGTCATATTAATTTTTCCCACAAAAAATGCATTAGGGCTTATTTTTTGGTTAGGCCTTGCTTTCGGGGAAATATGGTACTAAATGCATCCGTCTGGCTGACGATCTTAACTGAGGCTTATTTTGGGGGTAGGGCTTATATTATGAACACCCTGAAAAATCATGCTAGAGGTTATTTTCCAGTTGGGTCTTATTTGGGGGATGGACGGACAGGGTAGTAGTATCACCTTTGGCCTGCAAAAAACTGGATAACCATCGGAGAGTGCCCAAGAGTTATGGATGCCATTTTGAGATTTTCTGAATTTTTTTTTCCAGCCCAGCTCTGGTAGCCATAGCCATAGTCCAACCTTATTCCGTTCCTAACATGTGTCACATCGTCCCCTCAGAAAAGTGCCCTTGATGGTAGAGATCAATGGGAAGAGTTGGGTTGGGAAGAACAAATGCAATATCTTGGGTGAGAAGGGGTGGGGCGGAGCAGAGTGGAGTGGAATGGAATGGAATAGAACAGAATAGAATAAAAATATCAGAGCAGGGGGACCTAGCTCATTCACATCCTGTAACTCAGAAGATTTTACTTCTAAGGAACTTGCAGAATTATCCAAGTGGGAGGTCAGTTAATTCCTGAGGGTGTCTAAGGAGATTCTAAATCATCCAGGTCATAGTTGTCCAAAGATTTTTGCTCAAAAGGCAAAGAAAGTCCAGTTGTCTTTTGAACAGCACCTTTGGGTTAATTTCTGAGCTTTATATTGAAGTGAGCTTGCATAATAATGTCTTACCTAATTGTATTAATGAAAAGAAGGACTAGGGGAGACATGATAGCAGTGTTCCAATATCTCAGGGGCTGCCACAACAAAGAGGGAGGCAAGCTATTCTCCAAAGCACTTGAGGGCAAGGCAAGAATCAATGGGTGGAAACTAATCAAGAAGAGAAGCAATTTAGAACTGAGGAGAAATTTCCTGACAGTTACAACAATTAATCAATGGAACAACTTGCCTCCAGAAGTTGTGAATGCTCCAATACTGGAATTTTTAAAGAAAATGTTGGATAACCATTTGTCTGAAGTGGTGTAGAGTTTCCTGCCTAAGCAGGGGGTTGGACTAGGCCAGTGGTAGTCAACCTGGTCCCTACCGCCCACTAGTGGGCGTTCCAGCTTTCATGGTGGGCGTTAGGGGTTTTGTCCGATAATGAAGCACTTTCCTTTTTTTAATTTAATTGTCTTCCCTACTTTATAAATCACCATTACTGTGGAACCGGTGGGCGTTAGAAAATTTTACTACTAACAGAGATAGAAAAGTGGGTGGTAGGTATAAAAAGGTTGACTACCCCTGGACTAGAAGACCTCCAAGATCTCTTCCAACTCTGTTATTGTATTATTGTATGGATTGCAATTGAGTCACAAGTACGAGTATAGATCAAGAGAGCTCCTGTTCCTGCAAAGAGCCAGAGATAAGATGGGTCAGGTGATTTGCACAGCACAATAAGTCAGGCATTATGTTAATTGTGGTTAATTAGTCAGTAAATGATCCAGCATAGCAAACCACAAACAGGTACATTTTTGTACTACTTCCTTTTCACCCAGACATCAATATCTCCACCTAGTCAAACAGCACTTCCTGGGTTTTTAAACATTGAAACAAAACTGAAGATGTGGTGTGTAAGCTACAGTGCACAGAGTGGGGAATGTCTGAGCCACTCCTGGTCCAGTTTCATCACCTATACAAACCAGGACCAGCTAATGTTACAGCTGGCGTGACCTTATTTTGTAGCCCTGCTATCTCTGTCTCAGTATTGTGGCAGAAGGCCAAGTTAACTACTTTCAAAGCTTGGACTGTATGTAAAACCAGTTTAGCTGAAAAAAAGTACTACAACCATACGTGCGAATGATGGTTAATCTGCTTCTCCACAAACAGCTTATTGGCAAGGTCCGTTATATGGTGACCCTAGTATAGGACAGTGATGGCTAACCTTTTTCTAAAGGTGTGCAAAAATTGTGTGTGCACACGCTATTGCGCGCATGTGCCCACCCATCTGTGCATGTGTGCGCGACCCTCCCATGCATACATGCGTGACCCCCCTGCGTGGGAGGGGGATTTTCATCCTCCCCAGGCTCCGGAGGCTTTCCTGAAAAACAGCCCAATAGTCCAACAGGAAATTTGGGAATCTTCCATGCACAGGTGGGTGAAGCCTGCGGAGGGTGAAAATGGTGAAAATGGCCTTCCCTGGCCTTCCGAAAGGCTGAAAACCAGCTGGCCATCATGGACATGTGTGCTGGAGCTGAGGACTACCATGCCAGCGAATATGGCACCATGATCGCCATCATGGGTATAGGATCTGCCTTTTCCAAAGAGTCAACACCAAGTCATCTACTCTGGCCCTCAAAGACTTTTCCTTAATGATTTACAAACAGTCCTGACCTCATCAGTATATAATAATAATAATAATAATAATAATAATAATAATAATAATAATAATAATAATAATAATAATAATAATAATAATAATAATAATAATCTTGTACTAAATCTTGTCATTGTACTAAAATTACAAAGAAATTGGTTTTAACTTCACTGGTGCAAAATTATAACAGAAACAAAAAAAAGAGAGAAAAGAAAAAAGAAAAAACTAGGGTTAGGGTTAGGGTTAGTCACGTGCATGGAGTGATTGCAGTTGAATTTAAAAGTCTCACAGCCCAAGGGTAGAAGCTATCTTTAAACCTGTTTGTTCGGCTGGCTATACTTTGATATCTTCTGCCTGATGGTAGAAGTGCAAAGAGATACCAACCAGGGTGTGAATCATCTATGAGAATCTTCCTTACTCTGCTAAAGCAGCGAGATCTGGCGATGTTATCCAGTGATGTCAGAGGGCAACCGATGGTTTCTTGTGCCAAATTGATCACTCTCTGTAGTGCCTTCCTCTCCGCAACTGTTAAATCAGCATTACCACACTGTGATACAATATGTGAGGACATTTTCTATGGTGAACCAATAGAAAGAGGTTATCAGCCATTGTTCCACCTGATTTTTCCGCAGGACTCTAAGGAAATGAAGTCTCTGTTGGGCTTTTCCAATCATCAGAGATGTGTTGTTTTTCCAGGTGAGATCTTGGCTAATAAGCACTCCTAAGAATTTAAAAGAGGAAACCCTCTCCACACAGCCCCCCTCAATATACAGTGGGGCAGGTTCCTCTCTGTGCTTCTGGAAATCTAGCGCCATCTCCTTTGTCTTGATAGTATTTAGATGTAAGTTGTTTCTTGAGCACCATGCGGATACCTTCTGGACTTCTTCCCTGTATGCTGATTTGTCCCCTCCAGTTATGAGACCCACCACCATTGTGTCATCTGCAAACTTTATTATGATGTTGGATGGATCAGAGGATATGTAGCCATATGTATACAGTGAGTAGAGGTAGGGGCTGACCACACAGCCCTGAGGGGAGCCTGTGTTGAGCTTCAGCGTGGAAGATGTAAAGGACCCAACCCTTACTGTTTGTGGACGATCGGTCAGGAAGTCTTTGATCCATTCACAAATGAGGGGAGGGAAATTCAGGTCAGTCAAATTTCAATGAGAATGCCTGGTAAGATGGTTAAAGGCCTGGTAAGATGAATAAAAAGCATTCTGACGTAATTCCCAGATTTCTGAAGGTGGCTCAGTGCGATATGTAGAGCAGTGGTGATGGCATCTCCTGTTGACCTGTTGTTTCTATACACAAACTGGTGTTGATCAAAATTTGATGGAAGACAGGACCTGAGCACTTCATCACTATAGACATCGGTGCAATGGGTCTATAGTCATTCAAGCTTTTTATGGCTGCTGTCTTTGGAACTGGGATAATGGTGGCTGCTTTCAAGCATGATGGGACTCTAGCCTGTTGCAGGGAGAGGTTAAAAATCCTTGTCAGAACCCCTGCTAATTGGTCAGCACAGGTTTTTTACCACTTTCCCCAACACCCCGTCTGGACCTGCAGCTTTGTTGGGATTTACAGTCTTCAGCTCAGCTCTCACATGAGGTTCATCCAGGGTGAGTGGCTGGATGTTAGAGGGCCTTTGGGCTAAAGCCACAGAGACTGATCTTTTTACCTCAAAGCGAGGTAAATACGAAAAAGTAGAAAGTGACCAACTCAAAGTAACCTACAACTCTCCAATGCAGAATTAAAATTAAAAGCAGACAAAGATAGTCCTTGACTTATGATCACAACTGAACCCAACATTTCTAGTGCTAAACGAGACAGTTAAATGGGTTCCCCCCCATTTTATGACCTTTCCTGCCAGTTGTTACGTGAACCACTGCCGTTTTTAAGTTAGTAAATCTGGCTTCCCCATTGAATTTTTTTGTCAGAAGGTCCCGACCTAGCAGTTGCCAAGCATCTGAATTTTGATCACATGATCACAAGGATGCCACACTGGTCGTAAGTGTGAAAAATCATCCCGGATCACTTTTTTTCAGAGCTGTTGTAACTTTGAATGGTCCCTAAATGAATGGTTGTAAGTTGAAGATTACCATATTTTTTTGGAGTATAAGACGCACCTTTTTCCCCTCATAAAAGAGGGTGAAAATCTGGGTGCGTCTCATTTACTGAATATAGCATTTTTGGCAACCTCCTGAAACCCCGCAGCCCCCCTGGCAAAAGCAGCCATGCATAGCCTTTAGGAGGCTTCCAGAGAGCTCCTAGGGGTTGGAAAGGGCAGAAATGTTGAGTCCCCAAGCCTATGTCCCAGACAACTCGTCTGGTAACCTATGAGTCACCGCATTCCGGAGCTGAGCCAGCAGCTGCAGTGATTAACAGAGACAAGCTGTCTGGAATCTGTCTGGAAAGGAGTTACAATGTTGCAACTGCTTGCTAGGAGTTTCCTGCCTGGTAACTCTATATAAGAGGTTGCCAGAGAAGAAACCTTGCCAGTTGAATCTTGTGTGTGTTGTAAATAGTGTGAATAAACGTTCCTGTTGTTTTGACCATGCCTGAGTCGGAATCCTTTGTCTGATCTAACACTGGCGACGAAGGTGGGATTCAGGCCGTGGCCTTAGAACGCAACGGGTAACGAATACTTCAACAACAGAGCGCAGCGCGACGCACAGCCTCACCATGGCTACGGCGACAATGCCTCCGTTTGCACCATTCGACCCGATGAAGGAACAATGGGCTTCCTTCTTAGCCCGGTTCGAGTGCTTCTTGATAGCCAGCGACTACGGCGAACTCGCGCCTGCCAGGAAACTGAGCCTATTCCTCCAGTGCGGCGGCCCTGAATTGTTTGCTACCGCCCGAACCATAGCAGCACCCGCAGCGGTGCACGAAGTGCCGTGGGACGATCTCCTGGGCCGCCTGAGAGCACACTACGCGCCGGCGCCTTCCCGCATAGCGCATCGCTATGCATTCAGGCAATGTGTGCAACAGCCGCAACAGTCGGTAGCCGAGTTCCTGCAGAAATTGAGAGCGACCGCAATCCCCTGCGAGTTCCCTGCTGGCTTCCTGGAGGAATCCCTACTGGAGCAGTTTGTATGCGGCGTAAGAGACATCCGCCTAAAGCGCCGCTTGCTTTCAAAAACTGTCCTGACTCTCGAGCAAGCGGTGGAAGAAGCACGTGCGACAGAATTGTCGCAGATCTCCACATCCGACATGGGCCGCGCGCGCCCTCCTCTTTTCCCCACTCCGCGAGCGTGTCTGGTAGACGAAATAGCGCCGCTGGATGAGCTGGAGGAGGATGACCGTGGGGACTGCATGAGGGTGACCGGGCGCGTGCCGAATCGCGCATTCACACCGCAGCAGAAGTCCGGGAACTGCCTAGGCTGCGGAGGGGCCCACCAGAGACCAGAGTGCCCATTCAAGGCATCGGTGTGCCGCAGATGTGGCAGGAAAGGACACCTAGCAGCTGTGTGCCGTGCTGCCGCTCCAGCGACAACGCCAGCTGCCGCCTCCAGAACCGTTCCACCAGGACAACGAGGGTCGCAGAAGCGTTCAGGACACTACCAGCCACAGCCGACCGACTGCTTCGCGCTGGCGGAGATGCCCCCAGCTCTAAGCTACGACCAGGCAGAGAGTAGGAGACTGTCAACAGTGGTTTGCTTAGAGGGGGTGGGGGTAAAAATGGAAATAGATTCAGGGTCCTCTAGATCACTCATGTCCTGGGCGCATTTAGTTAAGCTTTGCCCCAAGCTCAGGAAGCGGGATCTCGGCCCCACGGCGACGATCCTGAAAGATTACCAGGGCTCACAAATTCCCATTCTAGGTCTGCACAGAGTGAGAGTAGACTACGGCCCCTTCCACGGATCCCTTCCCATCCTGGTAGTGGCCAAACCCCTAGCTGCCTTGATCGGATTGGACTGGTTTCCAGCCTTGGGACTGTCAGTCCAAGGAGTACACAGCGTGCCAGCCAGTTCTCCGGTAGACGAAGTAATCAGAGAGTTCAACGACGTCTTTGATGGCAGCTTAGGAACGTACAAAGGCACTCCAGTTTCCCTAAATTTGGACCCCCAGGTTGCTCCAGTCCGCTTGAAGGCCCGCAGGCTGCCGTTCGCGCTGAAGCCCAAGGTTGAAGCGGAATTGGATCGATTGGTGGCGCAGGGCGTGCTCGAACCCGTCGATCAGGCGAAATGGGAGACCCCAATTGTGGTCCCCATTAAGCCCGACGGGTCCGTGAGGATCTGCGCCGACTATAAGTCGACGATCAACCTCGGGCTTCAGGCGAACCCATACCCGGTTCCGGTGGTGCAAGACCTACTCCACTCATTGGGACGAGGTCGAGTGTTCGCGAAACTGGATATGGCGCAGGCCTACCAACAGCTCCCGGTGGATGACGAGGCTGCGGAAGCGCAGACCATCGTGACCCACCGTGGGGCTTTCCGCTGTCGCCGTCTCCAATTCGGCGTGTCCGTAGCCCCGGGGATCTTCCAGAGCCTCATGGAGCGACTGCTCCATGGGCTCCCTGGCGTTGTACCGTATTTTGACGACGTCCTGATTGCTGCTTCCAGCATATCAGAACTCGCCAAAACGTTACGGAAGGTCCTCAGAGTTTTCAGGGGCGCGGGTTTAAAGTTGAAATGCAGCAAATGTACGTTTGCTGCGCCTAGGGTGGAATTCCTGGGTTTCATGATTGACGCCCAAGGAATTCACCCAACCCCCTCCAAGGTCGAGGCCATCCAAAAGGCCCCCACTCCTGCCTCCAAAACGGAGCTGCAGGCATTCCTCGGCCTTTTGAATTTCTACGCGCCGTTTATTCCCCATAAGGCATCGCTAGCCGAGCCGCTGCATCGGTTGCTCGACCGATCCGCGGCCTGGCACTGGGGCAGCCGCGAAGCACACGCGTTCGCGGCTGTCAAAGCCATGCTCACGTCAGATGCGGTACTAGTCCAGTACCATGACAGGCTTCCTCTGACGCTTGCGTGCGATGCCTCCCCTTTTGGCCTGGGGGCTGTCCTTAGCCACGTCTTTCCAGACGGCTCGGAAGCCCCCATTGCTTTTTACTCCCGGACAATGTCTCAAACGGAGAGAAACTACAGCCAAATCGACAAGGAGGCTTTGGCTGTAGTGTCCGGGATTAAGAAGTTCCACAATTACCTCTATGGGCGGACCTTTTCTGTTGTCACGGACCATAAGCCGCTCCTTGGGCTATTGGCCGGTGACCGTCCGACACCCCCCATCCTGTCGCCCAGGATGACCCGCTGGACGGAATTCCTGGCAGCGTATGACTATACGCTGCTATACCGTCCTGGCAAGCAGATAGGGCATGCTGATGCCCTAAGCCGCTGCCCTCTCCCGGGGCCGGATCCGGCCCCTGTGCCTGCTCTCTCTGTCCTGATGGTCGCGGAGTCGGACTTGCCCCTGTCCTCTTCCGCCGTTGCCGCTCACACCCGCGCAGACCCCGTCCTCGCCCAGGTCTGCCGATGGGTGCTGAGGGGCTGGCCTTCGGGCAGTGTGGCTGAAAACTTTCGGCCTTACAAGTCACGCCAGCTGGAGCTCTCGCTCCATTGCGGGTGCTTGTGTTGGGGAGATCGGGTCATCGTCCCTTCCCCTCTCCGGCACATGGTTCTTCAGTCGCTCCATGCCAACCACCCAGGCATCGTCCGTATGAAGGCATTGGCCCGGAGCTATGTCTGGTGGCCCGGCATGGACGCTGAAGTGGCGGAATGGGTGGCCGCCTGCTCCTCCTGCCAATCGTCCCGGCCGGCCCCGCCGGTCTCCCCGCCGAGGGAGTGGGACGCCCCCAGGTGCCCATGGTCCAGGCTCCACTTGGATTTCGCGGGTCCCTTCCATGGCCAGAATTTCCTCGTGGTGGTGGATGCGTTCTCACGCTGGGTGGAGGTGATTCTCATGGCTTCCACCACAGCGGAGAGCACGGTGCGTGCCTTGCGCCGTCTGTTCGCGACCCACGGGTTGCCGGACGTCGTTGTGTCCGACAACGGACCCCAATTTCAATCCTCCACCTTCTTGGACTTTCTGGCCACCCAAGGGATCCGCCACGCGCCGGTCGCCCCTTATCACCCGGCGTCTAATGGACGCGCGGAACGAGCCGTGCGCTCAGCCAAGGAAGCCTTGGCCCGTTTGGATAAAGGGGACTGGCAGGCAAGGGTGGCCGCGTACCTTTTGGGACAGCATGTCACACCTTGCCCAGCCACAGGGAAAAGCCCCGCGGAGCTCTTGATGGGCCGACGCTTGCGGACCACTCTGGACAGACTGCACCCCGATTACGACGGGTTGCAGAGGGGCAACCTGCAGATTCCCACTCCTCGTTTATTTGAAATTGGGGACCTGGTTTGGGCAAGGAACTTTTCAGGGGAGCCGCGATGGATTGCCGCAACCATTTTGGACGTAACCGGACCCTGTTCTTACAGAGTCGGCCTTCAGGATGGATCCGAGTGGCGGCGCCACCTGGATCAACTGAGGCGCCGCCTGCCCGAAACAGCAGTCACCACGCCAGGCCGTTCCTGCCCATTGGCCCCCGTTGGGCCGTTGTTCTCTGCTCAAGCCGAGCAGTTGTTTGGAACCCCGGAGTCCCTAGCCGGTCCAGACCTCGTATCGGCGGGAACAGCACGGGGAGACCGCCAGGACCTCACAGCCCAATCTGACTCTCAGCTGGGGGCCTCGCCCATCGGGGAACCACCCTACCAGAATAATACTCGCCAGCAAATGCCAACTACCTCAAGCCCGGTCGCCACGCCCCCTCACCCGGACTTGCTAGGGTCGGCATTGCCGCCTACGGCGACTCCACCTCCGAGGGCAGGCCGCGATGATGTAGGCGAAGGCTCCGTGTCCCACAGGGAGGAGCCTCCTCAAGAACTAAGGCGGTCAGGGCGGACCCGACACCGCCCCGCCTATCTGAACGACTACGCGTGCGCATGTACTGTGTTGGACAGAGAACCTAGACACATGCGCACTGACTATGGGGGAAGGAGTGTTGAGTCCCCAAGCCTATGTCCCAGACAACTCGTCTGGTAACCTATGAGTCACCGCATTCCGGAGCTGAGCCAGCAGCTGCAGTGATTAACAGAGACAAGCTGTCTGGAATCTGTCTGGAAAGGAGTTACAATGTTGCAACTGCTTGCTAGGAGTTTCCTGCCTGGTAACTCTATATAAGAGGTTGCCAGAGAAGAAACCTTGCCAGTTGAATCTTGTGTGTGTTGTAAATAGTGTGAATAAACGTTCCTGTTGTTTTGACCATGCCTGAGTCGGAATCCTTTGTCTGATCTAACAAGAAACAAGCAAAAAATGGGCCATTTTTGTTTGTTTTTGCCCCCCCCCAGCCCCCAGGAGTACTCTACGTCTCCTAAAGGCTATGCATGCCATTGTTTTGACAAAAAAGGGGCCAACGAAAAATGGGTTATTTTTGGGAGGTCTGCAAAGTGCAAAAACTTTTTTTTTATTTGCCTCTTCAAAATTTTGCTGTGTCTTATACTCCGAAAAATACAGTACCTATACAGATCAAGTTGAAAAAACCTGTATAAATAGCAGTTAGCAATAGCACTTAGACCAGTGGTGGGTTTCTGCAGGCTCGCACCTACTCGCGAGAGCCGGTTGGTGAAATTTAGAGAACCGGTGAGAGGGGGTTCCACCGGCGTACCTGGAAGTAAATCTGGCCCGCTGCTGCCAGTGACCCAATGGGAAGGAAAGGAAAGGAAAGGAAAGAAGGAAGAAAGAAAGAAAGAAAGAAAGAAAGAAAGAAAGAAAGAAAGAAAGAAAGAAAGAAAGAAAGAATTTATCATCACAACTGAGTCCAAAATTTTGGTTGCTAAGCAAGAGTGTTGTTAAATGAGTTTCACCACATTTTAAAAGGTGGCCACTCCCACCCTGTCACATGACTCCCAAGCCACGCCCACAAAATAGGCCACACCTACAGAGTAGGTTGTAAAAAATTTGAAACCCACCACTGACTTAGACTTATATACCGCTTCACATTGCTTTACAGCCTATTGTAAAGCCTCTCTCTAAACAGTTTACAGAGTCAGCCTATTGGCCCCCAACAATCTGGGTCCTCATTTTACCCACCTCGGAAGGATGAAAGGCTGAGTCAACCTTGAGCTTGGAGGGATTTGAACTGCCAAATTGTAGGCAACCGGCAGTCAGCAGAAGTAGCCGCAGTACTGCACTCTAACCACTGCGCCACCATGGCTCAGCTTCGAAACAGCGTGAAAGCAATCAAATTTGAGCCGTTATTTAGAAAGAGAATTCTAATAAGTGCACTTCTTTGATTTGATGAAATAACCTTGTTTTCATCAGGAGGGCTGAGGCCAATCATATGGGGAGTGGAATGCCACTCCATATGAGAGTGGCAGCAATTGGAAAGTTTTGATTTTAGAAACGTGTTTCAAGAAAAGTTTAGCATTTTAAAAAGGTTTGGGGGAAAACGAGGATTTTTCCCTGGAAGGTCAAAGAATCTGAAAGAATATAGTGAACCTTGTTAATAAAAAAAAAGTGATAGTTCACAAAGATGATTAGGTGCAAATAGAAATATGTACATATTATTTCCATAGCAAGGAAGATAAAGCAGGAATGGTTAAATCGATCATTTTATTCAAAGGGGAGAATATATTTAAGTATGTTTTCTTCTTGGATATCACTTCTGAATTTTGTGTTTTGGACGAAAAAAATATGAAATGTTGAGTTTGCTTTTGTTGATTAGATAGTTTTGTCGTTATAGAAACGGCTAGATATATACTAATGCAGTGGTGAATTGCCAAGTTTTTTATTACCGGTTTGGGCCCGCTCCTGCGCACACGCGAGCCTCCAGCCGCTGCTACTATCGGTTCGGCCGATCTGGGCCGAACTGGGAGCAACCCACCTCTTTACTAATGTGTAAAAGCAAAAAGTTGAGGCTTGGTAGTGTTTTTGTCTTGTATAGTGCTAAAAAGAGTTGGAAGTCAACACCATTTTTTTCTTTCTTTCCTTGTACCTCATATTTCTGTTTGCCCCTCTCCTTTTCCTCCCCTAATTTCTTATTTCTATTTTTCTTTGCATTTTATATAATCAATAAACAAACAAACAAATAAACAAACAAATAAATAAAAGAATAGCAGCAAGTGAAAAGGCATAATTCTGCCCCTGATGATGACCATCTCTAATTAAAGAGGCTTGCAGAGTGCCCATTCTACTAGAACTTACTGGGTAGGCTGATGTTTACCTTAAAAAGAAATCTTTCTGCAACTCTTCGTCATTGCTCTCAGTTTTTAGCATCCAGATTAGCATAATGCTGTCCAGAGGTGGGTTTCAAATTTTTTAGAACCTACTCTCTAGGTGTGGCCTATTTTGTGGGCGTGGCTTGGCAGTCATGTGACAGGGTGGGAGTGGCCACCT
Source organism: Rhabdophis nuchalis (assembly GCA_039707465.1). Lineage (NCBI taxonomy): Eukaryota > Metazoa > Chordata > Lepidosauria > Squamata > Natricidae > Rhabdophis > Rhabdophis nuchalis. The sequence goes on from CM077646.1 coordinate 169,734,936, forward strand.
TTTAAAATGTGGTGAATCTCATTTAACAACGCACTTGCTTAGCAACCAAAATTTTGGACTCAATTGTGATGATAAATTCTTTCTTTCTTTCTTTCTTTCTTTCTTTCTTTCTTTCTTTCTTTCTTTCTTTCTTTCTTTCTTTCTTTCTTTCTTTCTTTCTTTCTTTCTTTCTGCCTTTCTTTCTGCCTTTCTTTCTTTCTGCCTTTCTGCCTTTCTGCCTGTCCTTTCCTTTCCTTCCCGTTGGGTCACTGGCAGCGGCGGGCCAGATTTACTTCCAGGTACGACGGTGGAACCCCTTCTCACCGGTTCTCTAAATTTCACCAACCGGCTCTCGCAAGTAGGTGCGAGCCTGCAGAAACCCACCACTGATGCTGTCTGAAAATTTGACCATCTTACTGCTTAGCCTTAACATCATTTATGAATACATTCAAAAGCATTGATCTGGCTTCCGGCGCCATGATATAGCCAGCTGGTTCCATCTTTGGCTATCGGGGACAAATCATTAGCCCCCACAGAGAGGGCCCGCAACTTGGGCATCCTCCTGGATCCCCGGCTGTCCTTGGATGACAATCTGACAGCCGTGGCCAGGGGGGCTTTTTATCAGGTTTACCTGATACGCCAGTTGCGCCCCTTTCTAGATCGTGATGCCCTACGCACGGTCACTCAAGCCCTCGTCATCTCCCGCCTGGACTACTGCAATGCTCTCTACACGGGGCTCCCCTTGAGGTGCACCCGGAGGCTCCAGCTAGTCCAGAATGCGGCCGCGCGGGGGATTTTGGGAGTTTCTAGATACTCTCATGTAACACCTCTCCTGCACGAGCTGCATTGGCTCCCTGTGGTCTTCCGGGTGCACTTCAAGGTGCTAGTAACCATCTTTATAGCGCTCCATGGCACGGTACCTGGTTACTTGCGGGACCACCTCCTACCACACACCTCCCTTCGACCTGTCCGCTCCCACAGGGCGGGCCTCCTCAGGGTGCCGTCAGCTGGGCAATGCCGGCTGGCAGTGCCCAGGGGAAGAGCCTTCTCTGTGGCAGGCCCTGCCCTCTGGAACGACCTGCCCCCCGACCTTCGTACCATCACGGACCTGCGCCTCTTCCGCTGGACACTAAAAACTCACTTCTTTCAGATGGCTGGCCTGGCATAATTTTATGAGGGTTTTTAGGGTTTTGAATTTATTTTAGCACAGGCTTGTATATTTAATTCATTTTAATTATTTTGTACTGTATTTATTGAATATTGTTTTATTATCTCCTGTGCACTGCCCTGAGTCCCTTCGGGGAGATAGGGCGGTTTATAAATCCAATTAAATAAATAAAAAATAAAAAAAAGATCTTAGCCCAGCCCATTGAACATCTTACTTTAATGTAGTTCTATTGAGAAAGTGCCATTTTTCTTACTCATTGCTATTTGATTTTTACCAGTTAGCCCTCCATCAAGGGGCATCCTCTTATCCCCATGATCACTAAGTTTACGCAAGAACTTTTGTCAATGGCACCACTATAACCAGTGGTGGGTTTCAACCAGTTTAACAGCTGGTTTGGTGAGCAGCATTCAAAAACTCCTCATTTTAAGCTCTAAAACTTACCTTCTGTTGCAGCACCGGTGAGTAAAATAGCTGAGGCATGGCAATCTGCTGTGCCACGCAAATCAGCTGAGCTGAAAAACACAGAAATATAGGACAGAATAGGGCAGGGGCAGATGGGCCGGGCCAACTGATCACCGGAACTACTGGTTTGCCCGAACTTATCCGAACCGGCTGAATCCCATCCCTGACTATAACATTGTGAATAAATAAAAATCCAACCACAAAATATATGGTATACATTCCATTTCTTTAAAAAAGATTCACCCAAGCTATGAGAGTATCTGTGAAGGGAACAGATTCTGAAAATGCTATTCATCTGGAGATCGGTGTTGTTAAAAGTTAAAAAGAACACAGCTGATTTTTAATGAACCATAAGAGGAATTTACCTGATTACTGTAGTGAAATTATAATTAAGCCCCCCTAATTTCGTGAAACTGCAGCTGACTTTTCTAATACTTAATAAAAAATAAGGCTTTGGAGAGTTTTGCATTAGTAACTACGCATTTTGTTTTAAAAGGCAAATAGCAGGTGTGGGGGTTGTTGATTTAGATCAGGGGTAGTCAACCTTTTTATACCTACCGCCCACTTTTGTATCTCTGTTAGTAGTAAAATTTTCTAACCGCCCACCGGTTCCACAGTAATGGTGATTTATAAAGTAGGGAAGTCAATTAAATTAAAAAAAGGAAAGTGCTTCAATTATCGGACGAAACCCCTACCGCCCACCATGAAAGCTGGAACGCCCACTAGTGGGCGGTAGGTGTTAGATCAGACAAAGGATTCCGACCCAGGCATGGTCAAAACAACAGGAACGTTTATTCACACTATTTACAACACACACAAGATTCAACTGGCAAGGTTTCTTCTCTGGCAACCTCTTATATAGAGTTACCAGGCAGGAAACTCCTAGCAATGCACTTGCAACATTGTAACTCCTTTCCAGACAGATTCCAGACAGCTTGTCTCTGTTAATCACTGCAGCTGCTGGCTCAGCTCCGGAATGCGGTGACTCATAGGTTACCAGACGAGCTGTCTGGGACATAGGCTTGGGGACTCAACAGTAGGGACCAGGTTGACTACCACTGATTTAGATGGAGACACCAGCTAAGGGATTTTTAATATTCTGCCCCAGACTTTGGTCCTGAAAAAGGGCATGATTACTGCAACATATCTTTTGTACTGAATCATGTATTGATACCATTCAAAGCAACTACTCTGCCATCATCAACTGCTGTGAACTAGAAAGCTCTCTCCTATGAGACACTCTAAGGCAGTGAGGGCGAACCTTTTCGGCACCGAGTACCCAAACTAGAATGCGTGTGCATGTGCGTGCGCTGGCCAGCTGGTCTTCGGGTTTCCAGCATGCACGCTGGCCAGCTGGTCTTTGCATGCACCAGAGCACCAGAAACCCAAAGACCAGTCCCAAAATGCCCCCCAAATGGCCTGAAAAACACCCCAGAAATGGCCAAAAACCAGGCATGTTGCGCCAGCCAGCTGGTCTTTGCATGCACCAGAGCACCAGAAACCCAAAGACCAGCTGGGTGGCGCAACATGCCTGGTTTTTGGCCATTTCTGGGGTGTTTTTCAGGCCATTTTGGGGGCACTTTTCAGGCAAAAAGCCAGCTTGAAAATGGCCTGGAAAGCAGTATCTGCAAAGACCAGAAACCAGAAGAGCAGCTGGTGACAGCGCACGTGCCCACAGAGAGGACTCTGCATGCCACCTTTGACATGCGTGCTGTAGGTTCGCCATCACGGCTGTAAGAATTAGAAGAATAAAGGAAAGCTGATTTTTGCCCTGGTTGTTCCTCTACCTGAGACATTCCACTATGAGAAGCCTTAGAACAGTGATGGCGAACCTATAGCACGCGTGCCACAGGTGGCACGCCGAGCCATTTGGCAGGGCACGCGAGGGGTTGCCCTGTCAGCTGGCCAGTGACTTCCGGTTTGCTTGTGGGGCCTTTTTTAGTCCTCCGGAGGCCTCAGGGACCTTCAGGAGGCTTCCCTGAAGGCTCCAGAGGACTAAAACAGCTCCAGAGGCTTGTATAAAGCCTCTGGAGCCTGGGGAGGGCGAAAAAAGCATTATGGGTGTGGCACGCCAGCGCACGACTCCCTTGCGCTCCCCCCCCTTATGGCACGCGAGCCTAAAAAGGTTAGCCATCACTGCCTTAGAACTACCCTGTCCAAATAAACCAGTCTTGAATTTATGGTAGTTTAGTAAAGGATACCTTGCTAGCTTTACTTTGTTGCTACATTGCCAAGTAAAAACAAAGATCTTAAAGGAAAACTAACAAAAAGCATATTTCACATGGGGCTTCATACGTATTATGTAACTTTCTCACATGTTTGGGCAAAAGCATATCCTTTATGTTTATTAATTACCAGGGCTGTATGCATTTTTGTAGTGCCTTTATTTTAAGTTCATTATTAATTCCTTTCAAACGTTCTTTGAAGAACATTCATTTCCCTCTTCTGAAAATCCAGATGAATCACTTAAAAACATAATTTGATTTTAGAAGAAGCTATCAATCCATTTGGGCGACAAGGGCCGCATAATAATTTTTCCCAGCTTAGTGTTTTGGGACAGGTCTGGGGCTTCTTCAGGAGAAGGCCCTGAAGTTTTGATAGCAGCACCATTGAAGCCTTGTCTCTTTTACCCAGGGGCAAACCTTTGATTGACAGCGATGATTGCCATCTTGCCTGGTTTGACCTCCTCCCCAGATGTTGCCACACAGTCCAACACCTCTGGGAGGCACTAAGTTGCTGAATAAGAATGCCACTAAATAACATTACCACATAATATTGATCTAAATTATGTTCCCCTAATGCAGGGATGTCCAAACTTGGGAACTTTAAGACTTGTGGACTTCAACTCCAGTTGAAGTCCACAAGTCTTAAAGTTCCCAAGTTTGGACATCCCTGCACTAATGACTTATGAAATGATTGACTGTCCCTTTTTTGTTTTGGCCTTTCTTGTTTTTGCAGTTTTCTGAGATAATAAGTTTCTTTTATTGTTAGGGTTTAGATTTCTGGGGTAATAGGGATTGTAATTTTCTCTTGCAACACATTCATGATAAAGTACCCCCATTCTCTAAAAATTGCAGAAACATTCGCTATTCCAAATGGGCTAAGGTACCCCACTTCTTTGAACATCTGGCGTTCACATGCCCATCTTGGAAAGATTTCAAGCTTCACATGTAATTCTATAAATATAATTGGATTTTCCATGGAACATCTTGACTTGGCAGATTGGGCTCATGGGGGCTGGGGGAGAGAGAGAGACAGGCATACTTATGCCTGAATTCAGTTTATAATCAGCTACAGATGCCATGCAGGGAGTACTTCTTTAAGGCAGTACTGCTTTCTGCCACTCATACACTGAATAATAGCACTTAAGGGCTGCAATGTGGAAGAGCCCAAACCTGAACAATTTTATGCATGTTGGATGTTGTTGGCCTAAGGTGAAAACTTTAATATCAATATAAACCAGAATGCTCTAAACCTGCTTTAATCCTGGACTGGAGTTGTCAGTAAGACAACGACAGGAAAAAATGTGCCCACAATATGTTTATCCAATTTTGTAACATCATTTTTGTGGGATCATAAAAAGGGTATAATATCCATTTCCTGCTAATTTTCAAATCATGTTTTTCAAAAAGCAACCGGGGCAGTATTTAAAATACGATTAAATTTAAAGAACCCGATTAAGACATGAAGCGTCCTATGGCACAAAACAGCATCAGGAAAATAATGCATTTTGAGCATCAGTAACCAAACCCAATTTCTTTAAAAAAAAAAATGCATGAGTGTTCAATAGACCTAGCATAATATTTTGGAAGAGTTTATTAGTAATGTTAAATATGTAAACATTTGATTGATAGTTGTGAACATTGCCTTTCTTGATGTTTTGCTACTGGCCTCTCCAATTTTTTATTCCATGCCTCATTATCTTCTTGAACATTTAATTTAATCTATACTAACAGCCATTTATGTTTCATTATTATAGGCTTATTTTTTGTGTGTAATAGACATATGACATTTTCTAGTGGTACCAGAATATGTTCTTAAGCACTTAAGATGGCACCCTACTGAGATTTTGAAGTGTTTTCACTGAAAATACAGCCTCTTGTACTTTTTAATGTGTCAAACAATGCTTATGTCACAACTCTGTAAATAACTGAAAAATCATAAATTAATCCTGTTATTCCACACTCTGTACAGATTCTGTAGCCAAAGAATGACCTTGTTGTTCTCTTCTAATCTATACTTCCCTGTAATGATCATAGTGAAGTTGGCAATGCATGCCATGGTTTTCTAGGTATAGAAGGAGAATTCCAAATTTTCTACATTCTGGGAAAGATCACCCTACGTATAAGGGAAGGATGCAGGGGTGGGCTGCTGGGGGTTTGCTGGGGTTTGTGAGAACCTCTAGCTAAGATTCTGTGCAGTTCAGAGAACCCCCAAATCCCACTCTAGGCTGGCCCCCGCCCCTCCCAGGAACCTCCTCGTGGCTTGTTTTGAATGCAGGTAAGTGTAGGGCAGCGATGGCTAACCTTTTTTGGCTTGTGTGCCAAAAGCGGGGGGGGGGGGGAGCGCAGGGGGGTCATACATGGGTGTGCCCCACCCATAATGCTATGTGTGCAACCTCTTGCTTTTGGCACACTTTTTTCACCCTCCCCAGGCTCCAGAGGCTTTCTAGGAACCTGGGGAGGGTGAAAACAGCCTCCACAACCCCCCAGATGCTTCAGGAGCTTCCCTGAAGACTCCAGAGGGTGAAAAATGGCCTCAAAAGAAGGCCTAAGTCATCTGGCCAGCGCACACATGCGCACTGGAGCTGACAGGGCAACGCCTCTCGTGCCCTAAGAAATGGCTCCGTGTGCCGCCTGGGGCACCCGTGCCATAGGTTCGCCATCACTAAGGTGACCATCCGTCCCGCTTCTGGCAGGACAGTCCCGGTTCAGCAGCAGATGTCCCGCGCCCCGCCCCCTCTTCAGAATGTCCCGCTTTTTGCGGGCAGGCGGCGGGCGCTCTGTACGTGCTTGGGCCAGCTTGGGCGGCTTGGGCGGCTTGGGCGGCTCGGGCGTTGGGGCGGAGGGGGGGGCACGCGCGCTCCGGCGCGTGACACGCCTGCGCAGAGGGCCCGAGGCGGCCACTTTCAGCTCGGGCCATCAGTGATCATGCCGGCATGATGGGCTGACAGCGGCCGGCTCGGGCCACCTTTCCCCTTCCCGCCCGAGCCGGCGGCTCTCAGCGCCGCCGCCTTTAAAAAGGGCCCTGCAGGGGCGGGTGAGGCTTGCCCTGTCAGCTGGCCAGGATGCATGCGTGCACTGGCCAGCTGATTTCGGCCTTCTTTTGAGGCCATTTTTCACCCTTCGGAGGCTTTAGGAGCTACCCTTAAGCTTCTGGAGAGTTAAAAACCGTCTCTATGGGCAAGCCGGAAGTTCAGGAACGGACTTCCGGTTTGCTGGTAGGGCTGGTTTTAGTCCTCTGGAGCATTCAGGAGCCCTCAGGAGGTTTCCCTGAAGGCTCCGGAGGAAAAAAAACGACACTATGAGCAAAAGGACTTCCGGTGAAAGTCTCTGGAGCCTGGGGAGGGCGAAAAACCTGCACCAAAAGTGGGGGGGGGGGAGGCTGATTGCACGTTCATGTACATGGGGGTACATGCGCATAGTATTATGGGTATGGCACACCTGCGCACAACCCCCCTGTGCTCCACCCACTTTTGGCATGCGAGCCACAAAGGGTTTACCATCACTGATCTAGGCAGTCTTCTAACTTACGTAAGTGTTGTCACAATGCCCATATTAAAATAGGTATTAACGGCAAGCTTCCAGGGGGCATAATTAAACATTAATTAAACAGCGAAAGACTATTTGTTTATGATCTATATTTAAATCTGAACATTTTATATCTCCTTTTCCAATAGTTGAAACTCTGTGATTGAAGCTTCCCTTCTTGAGAATTTTCTTGCATCTCTTTCCAAAGCAGAGCTTTATATTTATGGAACTGTTTTATAGGAATATGCAGAAAATTGCTATGATTGATGTAAGAAATCATTTTTAAAGTGTTTATTTGACCTAAAACATTATGTATAAGTAAAGCCCATCTATCCAAATCTCTTGCTGTTTCCAGGGCAATCTATCCAAATACAATTTCCTCATCTGAGCTATTTCGCTCCAGGTATTCTTACACCACCTACAAGAGATGTGGCCCAACTTTAGAAAAGAATAGAATTGACATTCCTGCAATCTAAGATAAGGTGACCAGACGTCCCGCTTTTGGCGGGACAGTCCCAGTTCACCTTCAGATGTCCCGCGCCCCGCTGCCTCTTCAAAATGTCCCGCTTTTTGCGGGCAGGCGGCGGGCATTCTTTACTCATTCAGAGGCGCGCGCCTCTGAGCGCTGGCTCGGGCGGGGAGGGCGTCGAGGCCGAGGAGGGGGGCCGCGCATGCTCCGGCGTGTCATGCGCCTGCGCAGAGGGCGTCGGGACGGGGGGTGCGTTCCCACCCGCCCCCACAGCACCCTCTTTAAAGACCGTGGCGGCGGCCTGAGCCTGCGGCTCTCAGCACCGCTGAGCCGGGCCGACGCCGCTGCCTTTAAAGAGGGCCTCGCGGGGGCGGGTGGGAGCGTGCCCCGACCCCGATGCCCTCTGCGCAGGCGCGTGACACACCGGAGTGCACGCAGCCCCCCCTCCTCGGCCCTGACGCCCTTTGCACAGGCGCGTGACGCGCCGGAGCGCCCCCCCGCCTGTCGACGGTGTCCCGCTTTGGGACTTTGAATATCTGGCCACCTTAATCTAAGAGCAAATGTCACAGTTGAGTTAAAGCTCCCAAATCACATTAAGGGCAGCCCATAGCCAACAAATGATTCCTCAACTCTGTAGAAACTGCAGAATTAAATCAGGAATACCACCTTTCGCTTGGATTTGAATGCATTCTTTCAAAAAGCCTCATCTTCAGTCATGTAAAGCTTGCTGTACGACACATAAAATTTGTGCTGGGAAAGAGATACATCTTCAGCAAAGATGTAATGACAAGAACTACATCTGGTTCCTGTTACTGATCCCCAGTAAATAGCCGGGGCGGCAGCGTAGTGTTTCCTTTTCAGAGACAACCCTACCCAGGTCTGCTTAGAGTGGTTAACCCGAGAAGGACTGAAGGCTTGTCATCCTAGCAAGGTATGGGATGCCATCAGTTTATTTGATGAGCCTGCCTTTAGCTGGACAAGCATATCTTTAGCAACGTACTGTAGGTATTACCTAAATGTAGGTATTACGGTTTAATACTGAGTTCAGAGGCTGCTGGGGGTTCGCAGGGGTTTGGAAGAACCTCTAGCTAAGATTGTGTGTAGTTCGGAGAATTCCCAAATCCCACTCCTGGCTGGCCCTGCCCACGCCACCCTGCCCCTCCCAGGAGTCCCCACGTGACCCGTTCTGGATGCAGATAAGTGCAAGGCATGCACAGAAGCTCAGAGAGAGCAAAAACTGGGCCTAGCGGAAGTCTCCCGGAGCCTCGAAGAAAGCCTCCAGAGCACTACCCTGTTGTGGTGCAGGAGGCCAACTAGGCCACGCCTACCATAGCCATGCCCACCCAGCACCCATGCAGATAACTCTTCCTTGCTAAAATTTTTGGAGCCCACCCCTGACTGAGTCTACAGAGTCTCCAAAACTGTGATAACAACCCAAGCTTTCAAGAAGGTTTCCATCCAATAAAAGATCTTGCTTCTGGCTGTGGTTTCTCAAAACAGCACTTTTGGTCTCCTCTGGAGGAGGCCTCTATTTACTTGACTTCATTCAGTATGCTATCAACAACTTCCCACAGAGATTTTGTATTTGAATTATGTCCATGTACTGGACAAAATTCAAATATGGGACACAGTGGCTCAGGGGCTAAGACGCTGAATTTGTTGGTTAGAAAGGTCAGCAGTTTGGTGGTTCGAATTCCTAGCACCGTGTAACAGAGTGAGCTCCCATTACTTGTCCCAGCTTCTGCCAACCTAGCAGTTCGAAAGCAAGTAAAAAATGCAAGTAAAAAAATAGGAACCACCTTTGGTGGGAAGGTAACAGCATTCCATGCGCCTTCGGCATTTAGTTATGCCGGCCACATGACCACGGAGACGTCTTCAGATAGCGCTGGCTCTTCAGCTTTGAAATGGAGATGAGCACCACCCTCTAGAGTCAGGAACGACTAGCACATATGTACCTTTTACTGTATGTCTGGCCCTTTACCTGCACATATATTAAGTCGATAAAGGGCCTTTGTTTTGGATAAATCCTCTATCAACTCCCTCATCTTTGCTTATCTTTGAAGAACAATTCAGGGATTATGTGAGCTACATTTCTACTACTGCTCTTACAGCATTTGAATATGTGTATTTCAGCTCCATTATTTTGAATGTGGTTTCATTTTCTGTGCCCCGCTGAGTCAAAGTGCAGAAAAGCAATTCAAGTCTCTTCTGAAAAGACCGAACGTAAAGCTGAAATTATTTCACTCGAGGGCCTTGGAAACATCGTGCTAAATCCTATTGCAGAGGGGCCTGAATGTCTGAGGACCGCATGCGGTTTTCTTGATCAGAGAGGGGGATTTTCTTCCACAGCCTTGGTGCTGCATCTCTTCATCACACACGCACACACACAAACACGGCTTCCCAACAAAGGAACCCCATGTTCTGTCCCAGCCAGCCGGGGGTGGGTTGTATAAGAAGGCAAAGCACAAAAGGAGGCTGAGGCACTGGGACCTCTGGCAGGGCCTTGCAAGGAGGCCCTTGTCTTCGGAGTGATCAAGGATTTCCTAAACCCACACGGCCAAAAACGTGCGGCATCCAGGCCTGGAAAAAAGAGCTGCCTGGGATTCCATCCCTGCCTTTACGTCAGATTCCCTTTTACTATTGTACAGCTTTGGAAATTAGCGATCAATACCAAACAGAACGGCTGTTGTTCCAGAGAGGGCGTTGAGCCAGCTGTTTATCTCGGGCCATGTCAATGCCGTTCTTGTTAGCGTCATTTTTGCTGTCCCTTCCCTGCCCCCCCCCAACCTCACCCTAAAGAACCACGCTCTGCTCTTCGCAAGGCAAAAGATGAAGGATTAAGATACTGCAGCCAGCAGAGAACGTTTCTCCTGGAGGATAAGGAACTCAGGAAGCAAGAGAGAATAGCCAAGGCGGGCTCAGTCGATTGTGAGGATTGCCCGCTTGATCAGCAACTGAGAGAGAGAGGGGGGGGGATTTGGTGGGTTTGACACTAGGGTGACAGACAGATTCAGACCGTGATTTAGTTAGCGGCCCTTTCCACCAGTGAAGACTTCATTAACCCCTTCGTTGTGAGCAGGAAGTGTTGGCTCCTTTTCTTGCAAGGATAGCGAAGGTAATTCCTCTCTCCTTTAGAACAGGGGTCTCCAACCTTTGCAACTTTAAGTCTGAAGGACTTCAGCTCCCAGAATTCTCCAGCCAGCAAAGCTGGCTGGAGAATTCTGGGAGCTGAAGTCCTTCAGACTTAAAGTTGCAAAGGTTGGGGACCCCTGCTTTAGAAGGATAACTACTCATTTGATTTGATTTGATTTGATTCCATTTCTATACCGCTCCTATCTCCCCAATGGGACTCAGGGCGGTGCACAGGAAAGTTTAAAAGGGTACAAACATACAAACTGAATAAATACAGACACAACGCTAAAATATGAATTAAATTAAATATAACCTGTGCTAAAAAATAATTAAAACCAATAAAAATTAAAATCACTAACTAAGTCTGTAGGAAATTACCCCGGGATCATCTGTCTTGTAAGGCTGGGTATTCATTCAGCTTCCATAACATGAGTCAGACACTAATACAAGGAGTCCTCGACTTACAACATTTGGTTTAGTGACCGTCCAAAGTTACAACGGCACTGAAAAATATGACACATGACCGTTTTTCACAGTGGCAACCTTTGCCAGCATCCCCGTGGCCAGATGATCAAAATTCTGATGCTTGGCAACTGGTTGTATGCAACGAAATTTCATTTTAATGTATGCCAATTAGTGTATATTCAAAGCAGTGGTAGGATTGAATTTTTTTTACTACTGGTTCTGTGAGCGTGGTTTGGTGGGCGTGGCATGGCTTGGTGGGTGTGGCAGGGGAAGGATACTGTAATATGATCACCTTTTGTGACCTGACAAGCAAAGTCAATGGGGAAGTCAAATTCAATTAACAATTGTGTTACTAACGGCAGTAATTCACTTAACAACTGTGGCAAGAAAGGTCATAAAATGGGACAAATCTAACTTAAGAAGGGTCTTGCTTAGCAATGGAAATGTTGGGCTCAATTGTGGTCGTAAGCCAAGGGCTACGTGTACATGGGTGGGTTCTGGCAGTTGCTACTGCTGGTTCACTTATGGCCATGCCACTCTTGGGCTTGATGCTCACTGTGCGTGCATGCGTAGTGCACTAAAAATTGCTCTGCGTCTGCGCGGAAGCAAAAACCAAGATGGCCTATGGGAGAACCGATTCCAGCGACCCAGGCTGCCAAAACACTACCGGTTCGTCCGAACCGGTCCGAACCGGTAGGAACCCACCACTGTACCTCTACGTGTGTCTTCAATATTCAGACATTAAAAGCAATCTTTAGGCCAAAAAGCCTTGAAACCTTTTCAGACACGAGAAAAATTTAACTGGTTGAGAACTGGTTGAGGGTTGTAGCAGGAGATGGACACTTCATATGAGCAGACATAGAGGTGATTTTTATCAATGCAGGAACTTATTTACATCAATGTGTTAATGTGTGCGTGCTCAGATTTGATAAACTGTTAAAACAATTCAGGAGAGCTTCACTAGAGGACTCCCTGAAGCACTGATGGAAGAGGAAATAAGGTTTTTGCCAACTCTTGCTAAGGAGGCTCTAATATGACCTTTGATCTATGATCTCTTGGATTCTATCACTCCTGTTTCCCTCCCCCCTCTCCTGGCATGCTGCCTGTCATCTCCTTGCTATTTCGCTGCTTGAATCCCCTCCTCATATCTTGAAGTCAATGTGCCAATTTCCTGAGTCAAATCCTTGTTCAAGTGGCTGATCTGGACTTAGCAAGGCTGTTCGCAGTCCAACTGGAAAGAGAGTCATCTGGAAGTCACCTGGATTGATCAGCCAAGGAGGGAAGAATGTACAAATACAGTAGATCTCCTATTCTCATTTTTAAAAATATTAAATATGAATATACTTCCTATCACCAATAGACGCCAGGTCAATAAATAGCAAATATGTCATCATGCACTGAAACAGACTATAAAACCATATAAATGGCAGGATATGGTAGCAATGAAATATATTAAAATGGCAGTACTGGGATACTATACAGAAGAAGAAGAAGAAGAAGAAGAAGAAGAAGAAGAAGAAGAAGAAGAAGGAGGAGGAGGAGGAGGAGGAGGAGGAGGAGGAGGAGGAGGAGGAGGAGGAGGAGGAGGAGGAGAAGGAGAAGAAGAAGAAGAAGAAGAAGAAGAAGAAGAAGAAGAAGAAGAAGAAGAAGAAGAAGAAGAAGAAGAAGAAGAAGAAGAAGAAGATTGATTTGTCAACATAGTTGGTTCCTTCCATTCCATGCTAGTCTACAAGTTCACTGTGCTTTCTTCTGGGCAAAAAAGAAACTGTGGACTCCTTGGTGGTCTCTGAGCTTGGTTGTTTGCTTGTAGTTTGCTTGTTAACTATTTCACTCTCACATTCAATTTCAGTTCTTAGTGCTTGTTGAGTCTTAATGTCTTGGCAATTAGGCAGTTGAAAGACTGAGGGGTTCCATTGTTGGGCTACACTTAGGCCCGCGATGGCAAACCTATGGCACGCTTGTCACAGGTGGCACGTGGAGCCATTTGCCAGGGCATGAGAAGCGATGCCCTGTCAGATGGCCAGCGCGTATGCGTGTGCTGGCCAGCTGAATTCACCCTTTTTTGCATGCTCTTTTCACCTTCCCTGGGCTCCAGAGGCTTTATAGGAGCCTGGGGAGGGCAAAAAGAGCCTCCCCCGCACCCCCCCCCAGAGGTCCTTGGGAAGCTTCATGAACTTCCCTGAAGCCTCCGAGCACACAAAATGCTGACGAAACCGGAAGTGATGTCCGATTTGCTTGGAGTGTCATTTTAAGCGGTCTGGAGGCTTCAGGGAAGCCTCCTGAAGATCTCTGAAGCCTCCGGACCACTCAAAATGACGCTCCATGCAAATCAGACATCACTTCTGATTTCGTCGGCGCGTCATTTTGAGTGCTCTGGAGGCTTCAGGGAAGCCTCCTGAAGGTTGCTGAAGCCTCCAGAGGGCCTCCGGGGAGGGGCGGGGGAGGCTGTTTTCGCCCTGCCCAGGCTCCTATAAAGCCTCTGGAGCCTGGGGAGAGTGAAAAGAGCATGCAGAAAATGGGCGGTCGCGCATTGCATTATGGGTGTCGCTCGCCCGCGCACGACCTCCCTGCGCTACCCCCACTTATGGCATGCAAGCCAAAAATGGTTTGCCATCGCTGGCTTAGGCCATCAGTTGGCCTTCATCTGGCCCTAGCTAAAAGGACACTGTTCTCACGGTTTCATATCATTTCAATTAAATGCTCTCCTAGCTCCATTTTTCCAAGCAGCCAGACAAATAGGTGAAATAAGTAGGTTTATTACAGAGAATGAGATAGCCATATATACAAAGACATTCTCTGTTTTAAGAGCCGGCTGCTGTGTCTATATATTGGTCCCCAGGTTTTTTAATCCAGAGTAGCTCTCGTTCTGCCCTTTGCGGTCAGTGGCTGCCTACCGCTTGGTTCCCAGCTGGAAAGATTTCCGCCATCTGTCTCTTGCTTCTCACCTCTCTGGGGGTGAGAACTTGATGTCTGGCTCGGCTGTATTTGAAACCACTGTGAAACTCATATTTCAAAGAGAAATGGCTTCCGGCTCCTTCAGAAGGCAAAGGATGTCTGGAGGCCTGGCCATCTCCTCCTCAATGGCTGCGGGGATCTTGTGCCTACAACCAGGAATTTAAAAAATGGGAGATAAAGAAATCAATTCGAAGGTTGGGTGGAAAACAAGCAACTTATTTTGCTTTTCTACAAGGAGATTTCTCTTACTCCAGGAGCTGCAGCCGGTTGGCAGAAGTCTTGGTTCCTGGTCCTCCAGGTTTTTAGCCAGCAAAAGTATTTGAAGGTGGTCACATAACCACGTAAGCTCTCCCAAAGGCTTTGGAGGTACTGTGGCGTGGAAGTTGTTAAATCAAATACAGTACAATACAATAGCTGAGTTGGAAGGGACCTTGGAGGTCATCTAGTCCAACTCCCTGCCTAGGTAGGAAGCCCTGTACCATTTCAGACAAATGGCTATCCAACATCTTCTTGAAGACTTCCAGCGTTGGAATATTCGCAACTTCTGGAGGCAAGCTGTTCCACTGATTAATTGTTCTAACTGTCAGGACATTTCTCCTCAGTTCTAAGTTGCTTCTCTCCTTGATTAGTTTCCACCCATTGCTTCTTGTTCTGCCCTCAGGTGCCTTGGATAATAGTTTGACTCCCTCTTCTTTGTG
The DNA here is from genome assembly GCA_039707465.1 of Rhabdophis nuchalis. Taxonomy (NCBI): domain Eukaryota; kingdom Metazoa; phylum Chordata; class Lepidosauria; order Squamata; family Natricidae; genus Rhabdophis; species Rhabdophis nuchalis. The sequence continues at coordinate 169,750,014 of CM077646.1, forward strand.
GCACCCTCTGAGATATTGGAACACTGCTATCATGTCTCCCCTAGTCCTTCTTTTTATTAAATTAGACATACCCAGTTCCTGCAACCGTTCTTCATATGTTTTAGTCTCCAGTCCCCTAATCATCTTTGTTGCTCTTCTCTGCACTCTTTCTAGATAAGGTGCACCTAAATAAGGTGCTCTAAGCATGAAGAAGGAACCTCCCTTTCTCTGGGGTCTGAAATTGGAATCATGATTTGTTTTAACCTTTCTTCATTATTCCAGGAGAAATGTCTAATTAAGGAGAAATTTCCTGACACTAATTGTTGAGTCCTTGACTTGCGACCGGTCCTCGACTTACGACCGGCCGCAGGTCTTCCACTCTTCTCCCTAGAGCCATGGTAACTGGCTGTAACAAGTCCGTAACTGCCAGTCGCGCCTGATTGGCTCAGACGCGACTGGCGGGAATTAGGTCCTAGAGCTTACTGATTGGTTCCCCGCTTGACAGCTCGCATATAAATAGTTGTCAAGCGGGGAAGCCCCTGTCTACCGCACCTTTACTTCCTTGCTGTTCTGTGTTATTCGCTTGCCTAATAAACGGCTGTTTCTTGACTAGCCTGAGTCTGGACTCCCTCCATCCTAGGATCTAACACTAATAAAGGAGAATATTTGGAGGGTTGCCACGAGGAGTCCTGAGTGCTCTCTGAGCTTGATTGTTTTCTTGCAGACGTTCCATTATCCAAACTAGGTAACATTATCAGTATTGTGCAGTGGGCTTCAGTAGGCAAGAACAGACCAGCATAGATACAACAGCATTTATTGACTCAAAATTGGAGCTGAGGAACAGCAGGCAAATCCCTGTAATTTATACTCTGGGCCCTCATGGTGTTAACCAATCATAGTATTTCAAAAAGCCCGTCCAAATATGAATATATACGAGACTGCCTTCTGCCCCATACATCCCTTCATCCGCTCCGCTCCCACAGAGAGGGTCTTCTCCGGGTACCGCCGGCCAGGCAATGCCGGTTGGCGACGCCCAGGGGAAGGGCCTTCTCTGTGGCGGGCCCAGCCCTCTGGAACGACCTATCCCCCGACCTACGCACCACCTCGGACCTCCGTCTCTTCCGCCAGTGTCTTAAGACGTATTTATTCCAACAAGCCGGCCTAGCATAGCCCCCCGTTTCTGACTTTTATCTATAAATTTTAATTCTCAGGGTTTTAAATGGGGTTTTTAGCACGGGACTTAATTTAATTGGTTTTTAATAATGTATTTTGTCATTTTGTTATGGTTTTTTAATAATGCCTGTGCGCCGCCCTGGGGCCTAACAAGGAGAAGGGCGGGGTATAAATTTGAAAAATAAAATAAAATAAAAATAAAATGAATGTTCTATGTTTCCCTCCAAAACAGTTGAAGTGAACACTCAGGGTCATCCAAAGGTTGGTTTCACTTTAGCAGGGCTTAGCACAATTTATATATTCAATACACAACGATCAGCACTGATGGTGTTACCCAGTTTAGGTAATGAAACATTTGCAAGAAAGCAAGCAAGCTCAGAGAGAACCAAGGAATCCACAATTTTCTGACAGCTACAGCAAATAATCAGTGGAACAACTTGAATTTATGGATGCTGCAACACTGGAGGTTTTAAAGAAGAGATTGGACAGCCATTTGTCTGAAATGGGGTAGGATTTCCGGCTTGAGTAATGGGGTGGACTGGAGGACCTCCAAGGTTCTTTCCAACTTTGTTATTCTGTTATTTCAGCGATTCCCTGCTTTTAAAAACCTCTTTCTTTTGCATTACTGCTGGGGCCTTTCCCAGCAGTAATGCCAGACATGGAGATACAATAATTTATTTAATTTTATTTTAGTAATGTCTGTATTATCATATATTGTTTTAATTATGCCTGTGCACCGCCCCGGGTCCCTGTGGGGAGAGGGTGCGGTTAATAAATTCCAATTTATTATTATTATTATTATTATTATTATAATAATACAATAGCAGAGTTGGAAGGGACCTTGTAGGTCTTCTAGTCCAACCCCCTGCGTGGGCAGGAACTTTATACCATTTCAGACAAATGGTTATCTAACATCTTCGTAAAGACTTCCAGGGTTGGGGCATTCACAACTTCTGGAGGCAAGCTGTTCCAGAGATTAATTGTTCTAACTGTCAGGAAATTTCTCCTCAGTTCTAAGTTGCTTCTCTCCTTGATTAGTTTCCACCCATTGCTTCTTGTCCTGCCCCCAGGTGCCTTGGAGAATAGTTTGACTCCCTCTTCTTTGTGGCACCCTCTGAGATATCGGAACACTGCTATCATGTCTCCCCTGGTCCTTCTCTTCATCAGACTAGACATACCCAGCTCCTGCAACCGTTCTCCATATGTTTTAGTCTCCAGTCCCCTAATCATCTTGGTTGCTCTTCTCTGCACTCTTTCCAGAGTCTCCACGTCTTTTCTACATCGTAGCGACCAAAACTGTATGCAGTATTCCAGGTGTGGCCTTACCAAGGCACCATACAGTGGCATTAACACTTCACGTGATCTAGATTCTATCCCTCTGTTTATGCAGCCTAGAACTGTGTTGGCTTTTTTGGCAGCTGCCAGATAATCTGTTCCAGTTCAGGGCAATCACTTCTTGGGTGGGGAACAAATGAATGATCTGATGCTCTGAATGGGTATAGAATTATTCCACCATGCATGATCCTGCTAGGATCAGGTTTCTTCTGAGTACAGTATGTACAGTAGCTGGCAGACACGCCCTTTACAGAAGAGCATTTAAGCACAAGCAAAGCTATTTTTTCATTATCGCCCTGGCTTGGGGAAAAAATGCACTGCCAGACCTCATATTGATGGACATACGCAGACATTTCATGCTCCCTGTGAGTGTGTGAACCTGTGGCTGACTGCATGATCGAAAATCTGGGTACCCCACTTCCTGCTAAGTGGAAGGAAGACAATAAGGGTCTCTTGTCCAAGTTCGCCGAACGTGAATCCACAGAGTTGATCTGTTGAGAAGCGCAGCAAAAAATAAAATGCTATTTTGAGATGTGTTAACAGGAGAATTATGTGCAAGTCATGGGGTGCAGCATCAGCAGTTCCACTTGGCTCAGCATTGCCCAGAGCTTGGCTAAAGGGCCGCATTCAGTGGAACCCTCCTTTCTTAGGATGGAAACAAAGAGCAGCGGTCCTGGTCTGTAGATTGTTCCACCTCCCTGCCCCTCCTGCTTCAGAAAGAACTGGGTCTCAAAGGCGGTAGCTCTTTCCTTACCAGGCTCTGGGTTGTGCTTCTGCTTTATCTCTCTGGAGTCTTCTGTCAAAACAGAAGAAAAATGCATTTGGGCAAGAATCTGCCAAATCTTTTCTAGCCTAGAAGCACCAAAGAGCTCTGTATCTGCCTCTCAATTTATGTCCCTTCCCACCCACGCATTGTTCCATTCAGGCTTCAATGCCGCTCTTGTCCAGAAGGCAGAGACCCATGGCCGGCCAACGGGACATGCCTTCCCCCTTCCTGGCTTGCCTGTTGCAAAACGAGAAGGAAGGGAACATTCCACACCCACAAAGCTGAACACCCCAGGATGATTCAGGATCCAGCTGCAGCGACAAGCTAAAGACCCAAGGGACGAATGGTAAGATAGCTTTGCCAGATGAAGTTTTCCTTCTGATTCTCCAAAGGTACAAATCAAAGGATGGTCTCCAGCCATCAGTGTCACCCTCGGATCAATCTCCATCACAGCTGCCCAGGAGTCAATATGCTTTTCTTTCAATTCTCAATGAGAGCGGGATGGCGCATCTGTTGCAGTGGCCTACGTGTCAGAGTTTGTTGCAAAATTTAAATCCAGAAAGCACACACAGATAACTGATTCAGCTGGATTCATTCACTTCTTTATATACACAAGAACAGATGAATAAATGTACAATACCAACAGGTGGTTCTTCCAAGGAAACACAAGGCAAGAGAGTGACAAGCAAACACAAGCAGTTAGATTCATTTCAGCAGACAAGCCCAGACAGACTGCTTGCTTACTTCTCAGAGCAGCAGACTGCTTAGGTTTCTGGTTCAATTCTCCGCACAGACTCACATCTGTTTAAGCTCCCATTGGCTGACTTAGCTGCTATGCCTATTCATTGGCTGACCTTGTTCCCAGGTCTCTCCCAATCATGAATATTTTAACGCTACTTCCTTATTCCGTAATGGGACCATGAAGTGTAGAGGTGGGATGTTTCAATGACCTCCACTGTGGCCTATTTCCCTGATCTTCTCTGTCGTTGTATTTTGGAGGAGGAAGGGCATAGAAAGAAAAGAGGGGAGGGAGAAGCAACCATCAACGAGACCTGAGTGGAGATGAGGAAATCTCACCCAAGCCGTTTTGATTAGGCTTAGAAATTACTCTCTGCCAGGTCTGTTGCACTTTTAACCTGGTTCTTTCTGCTCAGCATTGCAACCTTGGCTTGGCTTGGTAGATTGCGAAGAGAAAGCTTTTGCTTTCTGTTGTTCCACATCTCTAATTGCTAAGCGGCAATCTCGACTTCACTAACCCCATTATCGTTACCATGACTTCAAAGCAAACATCCATCCTAATTTTCTCCGACGGAAATGGCTCTAACTCAGCAACTCCCATCCAAGGCTATTTGAAAGCAGCTGCACCTTAAACGGATGAAGAAAACACTGTGTCGGTCTCATCATTTGTTACTAGCATACCTACCACTACTTTGGAAAGCAGCCAAGCCACGGAGTGGTCGGTGCTGTAACACACAACCCAATTTAGGCGACAATAAATCCGGGTAGCTTTACTTCTCATGGTATCCAGCATCTTCAATGTCTGAACGTACATGAAGATTTTATTTATTCTGGAATGTTCATCGGGTACAGATAGAGTGTTTAAATTGCAAGAAAAGTCTTTGTGACAAATTATGTAGAAGGCATGCTGTTAAGAAGAGCCAAGCATAAAAAAAGAATTTTCAAAGCAGGCAGCATCTCAAGCCCACAAAAACACCACACATGATTTTATTAAAGCAGCGAAGATCATAACCAGCAGAGAAACTATTTTGTTTTTAAAAGTTGGGTTCTATAAAATAGCAACAGATTGCTATTGCTGAAATAATTACATTTCTAATTGTTATATTCAACTGTTTTTCAGGGATGACCGAGCACGTAAATAATCAGTAAATTAAAAAAGGGGGGGCGTGTGGGCTTATTTTTAAGATTCTGTGAGAAAATATTCTGAAAAATACAAGGGATTCGCAGCAGGTATCTCTGCCAATAGAAAAGTGGCCCAATTCTAAAATCCAAAATGAAACCATGCATAGTTTGGTGAATCATGGGGAGTGCACTAATGAAAGTACTTAATACAATAATACAATAATACAATAGCAGAGTTGGAAGGGACCTTGTAGGTCTTCTAGTCCAACCCCCTGCGTGGGCAGGAACCTTATACCATTTCAGACAAATGGCTGTCTAACATCTTTTTAAAGACTTCCAGGGTAGGGGCATTTACAACTTCTGGAGGCAAGCTGTTCCAGAGGTTAATTGTTCTAACTGTCAGGAAATTTCTCCTTAGTTCTAAGTTGCTTCTCTCCTTGATTAGTTTCCACCCATTGCTTCTTGTCCTGCCCCCAGGTGCCTTGGAGAATAGTTTGACTCCCTCTTCTCTTCTCTTCTCTGAGATATCGGAACAGTGCTATCATGTCTCCCCTCCCCTGGTCCTTCTCTTCATCAAACTAGACATACCCAGCTACTTGGGGTTGATTTGCTGACCGAAGGAAGACCGAAGGAAGAAGGTGAATGTGATGTCTCCATGGAGTTAACATTGGATGCTGGGTGTTTGCATCGAAGTATCCAGGATAGTGTTATAAAAGTGGCTTATTGTTGCTGTCGTCTTTTTTTTTTTTTTTTTTAAATACTCCGTCTAGCCTACAGCAGTACAGCTATAATCTTTCCAGGTAGTTTCCCATCTAACTATTAACCATGTCTGATCCAGGGCTCGGTTGCTGTGGGTTTGATTGGGTTCGGGACAGTGGTGGGTTCCAAATTTTTTAGAACCTACTCTGTAGGTGTGGCCTATTTTGTGGGCGTGGCTTGGCAGTCATGTGACAGGGTGGGAGTGGCCACCTTTTAAAATGTGGTGAAACTCATTTAACAACACTCTTGCTTAGCAACCAAAGTTTTGGACTCAATTGTGATGATAAATTCTTTCTTTCTTTCTTTCTTTCTTTCTTTCTTTCTTTCTTTCTTTCTTTCTTTCTTTCTTTCTTTCTTTCTTTCTTTCTTTCTTTCCTTCCTTCCTTCCTTCCTTCCTTTCCTTTCCTTTCCTTCCCGTTGGGTCACTGGCAGCGGCGGGCAAGATTTACTTCCAGGTACGCCGGTGGAACCCCCTCTCACCGGTTCTCTAAAATTCACCAACCGGCTCTCGCGAGTAGGTGCGAGCCTGCAGAAACCCACCACTGGTTCAGGAGAACCTCTAGCTAAGAATCTGCCCAGTTTGGAGAACCATCAAATCCCATCCCTGGCTGGACCCGCCCACCCTGCCCCTCCTCCTCCAGTAGTCCCTATGCGGCCCATTTGGGATGCCAGGTAAGCACAGGGCCCCTCACGGAGGCTCAGGGAGGGTGTAAAATGAGACTCCCAGAACTTCTGGCCTCTGGAGCGCCTCCCAGAGCTCTGGGGAGACTCTTTTTGCCCTCCCAGGCTCGAGGAAAGCCTCCAGAGCCCGGGAGGGCGCAAATACCCCCACGGTGGTTTAGGAGGCCGACTAGGCTACATCCACCATGGCCATGCCCCACACAACAACCAGGCAGAGAACCAGTTGCTAACGTTTTTGAAGCCCACCCCTGTTCTGATCCCACGTAGCATGGCCTAGACCAGGGGTGGGCAAACTTTGCAACTTTAAGTCTGAAGGAGTTCAGCTCCCAGACTTCTCCAGCCAGCTTTGCTGGCTGGAGAATTCTGGGAGCTGAACTCCTTCAGACTTAAAGTTGCAAAGTTTGCCCACCCCAGGCCTAGACCCATGACGGCGAACTTGTGGCACGGGTGCCACAGGTGGCACGCGAAGCCATTTCTGAGGGCACGCGAGGCCTTGCCCTGTCAGCTCTAGCGCACTTGAGCGTGCTGGCCAGCTGATTTTCAGCCATTTTTTGCCCTCCTGAAGCCTCCAGAGGGAGAAAAATGGTGCAACGGGCAACCTGGGAATTCATTCCTGAACTTCCGGTTTGTGTGTGGGGCCTTTTTTCGCCCTCCCCAGGCTCCTAGAAAGCTTCTGGAGCCTTCAAGGGAGGGCCCACCGGAAGTCAGAAAACGGTCCGTTTCCGGCCTCGGGGGAGGCCCCATTTTTGCCCTTCCCAGGCTCCCAAAAAGCCGTGTGTACATGCGCTGGACAGCAGGGGGTGCCACACATGTATTCTCAGGGGGCACGGCATGGGAGGCATTAAATTATGGGGGTGGGCACATGAGCGTGCACAATTATGGGGGTGGGCACATGAGCATGCACAATTATGGGGGTGGGCACATGAGCGGGCCTAGCTATTTGCGTGACCGCCTCCTACCTCATACATCCCTTCGACCGATTCGCTCCCATAGAGAGGGTCTTCTACGGGTACCGTCAGCCGGGCAATGCCAGCTGGCGACGCCAAGGGGAAGGGCCTTCTCTGTGGCGGGCCCGGCCCTCTGGAACAAGCTGCCCCCCGCTCTCAGGAACATCACGGACCTCCGCCTCTTCCGCCAACATCTAAAGACACACTTCTTTCGCTTAGCTGGCCTGACCTAATTCCCCGAGATTATTTCACCGACTAATTTTAAATTAAATTAATTTTTTAACAAATGGGTTTTTACACTGTTTTTAGCACAGGGCATAGTTTAATTTAATAAGATTTTATCGATTATTTATGATGTATTTATCCCTTTTGGTATATGTTTGTATTCATGTTTTTAGTTTCCTGTGCACCGCCCCGAGTCCCTTTTTGGGAGAGTGGCGCGGTATAGAAGTCCAATAAAATGAAAATGAAATGAAATGAATAGCACGAGCGTGTGTGCTTCAGGCACCTGAGGCGAAAAAGGTTCACCATCCCTTGCCTAGACAAAGTCAGCTGAGTGTTGCCACGTGCACAGGCCAAGGCCCTGCAAGTTAACAGTTGGTTTTTGATGCCTGGCAAACATGAAGCATGAAATATCTGTGGGTAGGCTAGAGGATTCACCAACTGTTCTGACATCTGAATGTTTCTTAATGCTGATGAGCTTCCGCTCACATTTTTACAAGCTAATTGCTCAGCCATATGATGGGGTGTCTGTTATGAACGGCACGTCCTGGGGTAATCAAGCTTCTCTCTCTCTCTCTCTCAGAAATCTTGATCCAAAACATGTTGTTTCTTCGTTGCTTTAATCTCCGCTGGATTTGTGGGCTGAGGCATAAAGGAATGTTTAGATGTGTTGCAGTTGTTATGGCTTTTATCAAAAGAAAAGGGGGACATGTTGCTTGGATTTACAGAAGCTCTTCTTTCAAACGATTGCTGGTTCAGCGATTGACTGAATACTTGGATTCAGACAGAGTTAAGCACTCAAGACAAAGGAAGCATTCTTTGCCTCTCGCGTTAATTGGAGTGTCTTCCCCTTGAGAAAATGTGATCATCTGAAAGCTGAAGCAATTGGATTGCTCAGTCAAATCTGGGGGGCTTTCTTCCTTTTTCTTCCTTTTGCAAGCGATGTTGAAAATAACGTCGCCGTGGAGAAGAGAAACATGTATTTTTGAGGCCGCATTGAAAGATGTTGATTGGGTGGAGAAGAACTTGAGAGCTGTTGAGGCTGTATTCAGGCAACACATTGAAGAATTCAAGAAGCTCATTCATTTGCTAAATATAATAGATTGATTATATGCCGTCAGATTGTTTTGGATGTCTAGTGATTACACAGATTCCTCTCCGTGATCACGTATTACATCCCTAACCTGGTGTTGTGGGTTTTCCAACAACTAGAAGAGGTTCCACAAATCTACAGGGCCGTTTAGAACCGGTTCCAGCTCCCTTCCCCCCCGTGAGAGGAGGAATTCTGGGAATTGACGTCCACAAGTCTTAAAGCTGTCAAGTTTGAACACCCCTGGGGTTTTTTTCCCTACAGGGTTAGGGGTGCAAGGGTCTTGTAACTCGACAGCTTTAGGACTTGTGGGCTTCAAATGCCAGAGTTCCTGAGCCAACATTTTGTTTGCTAAGCAAGAGCGTTGTTAAGTGAGTTTTACCACATTTAACAAGTTGACCATGCCCACCCAGTCACATGACTGCCAAGCCACCCCCACTCAGTCACATGGCTGGCAAGCACTCCCACCCGGTCACATGGCAAGCAAACCACTCCCACAAAGCAGGCCACACCTACAGAAGAGGTTCTAAAAAATTTTGAAACCCACCACTGGTCTTTGCATATTGTGTCCAAATGTCTAATATAAATGACCATCAAAATTTCTTCATGAACTGACATCACTGTGTTACCATGTTATTTAGAATTGTGGTTTCATTTCATTTCATTGAATTAACCCACATTGATAGCATATATGAAACAGCAACATTTTAGAATAGAATAGAATAGAATAGAATAGAATAGAATAGAATAGAATAACAGAGTTGGAAGGGACCTTGAGGTCTTCTAGTCCAACCCCCTGCTTAGGGAGGAAACACTACTTTTTAACCTTAAAAAAGGATAGCAATTAAATAAAAAAAAGAAAGGGGAGGTCTAAGAATTATATTAGAAGTAGAACAATCCCAACAGTTAGACTTTATAGGCCATCCTCGACTTAAGACCACAATTGGCACCAGAATTTCCGCTGCTAAGCAAAAATGTTGTTAAGTGAGTCATGCCCAAATTTTTGTCATACTTGTTAAGTGAATTATGTGATCGTTAAACAAACAGAGCATCTCTCATTGACTCTGCTTATCAAAAGCTGACTGTGAAGGCCACAAATGGTGGTCATATGACTGTGGGATGCTGCAACCATTGTAAATAAGTGCAGGTTGCCAAGTGCCCACATTTTAATCATGTGACCATGAGGATGCAATCAGAGTTGCAAGTGCAAAAACTAGTTGTAAGTCACTTTTTTCAGGGCTGTGGTAACTTTTTTTTATAAAAAGTTTTTTATTTTTTCATTTTCATAAGAAAAAACCATGTGTATACTGTTACATAACCAACATTATTTTATAGTATTAAATATTTACATTGATTCGTCTTGCCATCAACTCCCAAGAACAATTATTAGCTCTCCCTAAGCATATTTGTACCTTATCTATCATTTTCTTATCCCTCTCTTCTCCTCTTCCTCCCTCCTTTCTTCTCTCCTCTACTTCCCCTTCCTCTCTCCTTCTCCTCTCTCCCCTTTCCACTCCTCCTTTCTCTCCTCTTCTTCGCTCCTCTCTCCTATCCCTCTCTTCTTCCCTTCCCTCTCTCCTCTACTTCCCCTTCCTCTCTCCTTCTCCTCTCTCCCCTTTCCACTCCTCCTTTCTCTCCTCCTCTTCGCCCCACTCTCCTATCCCTCTCTTTTTCCCTTCCCACTCTCCACTTCCCCTTCCTCTCTCCTTCGCCTCTCTCCCCTTTCCACTCCTCCTTTCTCTCCTCCTCTTCGCCCCACTCTCCTATCCCTCTCTTCTTCCCTTCCCTCTCTCCACTTCCCCTTCCTCTCTCCTTCTCCTCTCTCCCCTTTTTTTAATATCCTTTTATATAAGGCATAATTATTTAATGGCATTCTGTTTATAAAACCAAGCAAAAGAGAAACAGAAACAATATCCACAAATAAATAGATTTAGATAAATGTAAAAATGTGAAAATCTAATCGGGTATCCATAAATTCTGTGCCCCCCAGAAGTAGTTAATATTCATAAGTAATCTCATTTTATTAATTTTAAATCTAACAATTTAATATCAATATCCACAGGTCTTGTCAAGTATTGTAGCCTTAATCTATTTTTTCTTTAATAATATCTTTAAATCCTGGTTAGCTATTAATATCCCTTATTTAATCCCATCATATCTCTATAGATTCTCTATAATTATCTAGAATTTTATAAGTAGCTGTTAATTGATCATTTACCAAGAGTATTCTATAACCATCTAAATAGTATAGTTTCCCATCTATAGATAAGCAAATATATATCATTAACAAAAACATAATCTTATTATAAGCATCTATACTTATTATTATTAACAATCAATTGGGTTATTGTAACTTTGAATGATTCTAAACGAATGGTTGTAAGTTGAGGAATACCTGTATATCTGTATTACATAAAATATTCCTTTCCCTTTATCAAAAAAGGATTAATTCGGATGTTGTTGATCCAAAGAACAATCCTATTAATGTCAACTTGCCCTAAGATGTAATAACAGGATGGTGGTGTTATTTGGAAGGTGATAGCGAAAATGAATTAGAATTCTGGAAACTTTTTAATAGCATTTAATAGCAATTCACTGAGTTGATAAATAGGAAAACAGTGATAATGGAAAAAAGATAATTAGTAGTAGATTTTATATATATTTGCTTCAGAGTGGAATGAAGAAACATTGTGAAATATTGAACCACAACTAACAAATAAATGCACCAACTCCCGAATATTTAAATTCAGTGCTTCATTTATTAGAAGTCTTTATTGACAAAAGTTTACTGTAGGTGAGATTTGCAAGCATTCACAAAATATAAGCGCATTTTTCCCAAAATGTATCCTCTGATTGAAGATGCAACAAAGATGATTAGGGATTGGAGACTAAAACATATGAAGAATGGTTGCAGGAACTGGGTATGTCTAGTTCAGTGGTGGGTTTCTGCAGGCTCGCACCTACTCGCGAGAGCCGGTTGGTGAAATTTAGAGAACCAGTGAGGGGGGGTTCCACCGGCGTACCTGGAAGTAAATCTGGCCCGCTGCTGCCAGTGACCCAACGGGAAGGAAAGGAAAGGAAAGGAAGGAAGAAAGGAAAGAAAGAAAGAAAGAAAGAAAGAAAGAAAGAAAGAAAGAAAGAAAGAAAGAAAGAATTTATCATCACAATTGAGTCCAAAATTTTGGTTGCTAAGCAAGAGCGTTGTTAAATGAGTTTCACCACATTTTAAAAGGTGGCCACTCCCACCCGGTCACATGACTGCCAAGCCACGCCCACAAAATAGGCCACACCTACAGAGTAGGTTCTAAAAAATTTGAAACCCACCACTGGTCTAGTTTAATAAAAAGAAGGACCAGGGGAGACATGATAGCAGTCTTCCAATATCTCAGGGGTTGCCACGAAGAAGAGGGAGTCAAGCTATTCTCCAAAGCACCTGAGGGCAGAACAAGAAGCAATGGGTGGAAACTAATCAAGGAGAGAAGCAACTTAGAACTGAGGAGAACTTTCCTGACAGTTAGGACAATTAATCAGCGGAACAGCTTGCCTCCAGAAGTTGTGAATGCCCCAACACTGGAAGTCTTTAAGAAGATGCTGGATAGCCATTTGTCTGAAACTGTATAGGGCCTAGGCAGGGGGTTGAACTAGAAGACCTCCAAGGTCCCTTCCAACTCTGCTATTGTATTATTGTATAGATGCACTGACAATTTCACACAAGCAATTGAAAAGTGCTTTTTCGTATGGTATCACTTTAAAAATTACAAAGTTTTTCCGGCATTTATTATGCAAACTTCAATCAAACGTTGCTTTATAAGTTATAATAAAGATATAACTGGATATTACATTTGGCAACACTGAAGATAACAACGTGTTTATACTAACCTATAAGAACATTCCCGTTGTAGTTTATTTTGGATTCTTTATTAATCCATTCTTGACTTTTTTCCATTTGCCTTTGATGCCCCTCCCCCATTTTAAAATTTCTTTACTGGAAAAAATTGTATGTACAATGCTCTGCTGTCAAAATGACAACACTTGTGTCAGGGTGTCATTCTGCAAATGCAGCAATTACGCCATGATGTCTCATGTTAGTACATACATAATTCACATCGTAAATCATGTTGAGTGCTGTCAGGACCTTATACATGTCTTCATTTGCCTCCTCTGCTTCCCAGCGAACATCTGTGAATGTTACAAAATCTTCCCCTAAGTTGGTGCCCTCCAGATGCCAGATTCCCAGCTAGCATTCTGGGAGAAGCAGCTGCCAAGAGAGGGGAAGCATGTCTTCGATCCATGATGGCGAACCAGAGTAAGATTCTACAGTTAGGCAACAAAAACGAAATGCACAGGTACAGTATAGGTGGTACTTTGCTCAATAGCAGTAACTGTTGAAAGGGATCTTAGAGTCCTAGTGGACAAACATTTAGATATGAGCCAGCAGTGTGCAGCAGTTCTAGGCTGCATAAACAGAGGGAAAGAATCAAGATCACGTGAAGTGTTAATGCCATTTTATAATGCCTTGGTAAGGCCACACTTGGAATACTGCAAGTTTTGGTCCCCACGATTTAGAAAAGACGTGGAGACTCTAGAAAGAGTGCAGAGAAGAGCAACCAAGATGATTAGGGGACTGGAGGCTAAAACATATGAAGAACTGTTGCAGGAACTGGGTATGTCTAATTTAATGAAAAGAAGGACCAGGGGAGACATGATAGCAGTCTTCTGATATCTCAGAGGCTGCCACAAAGAAGAGGGCGTCAAACTATTCTCCAAGGCACCTGAGGGCAGAACAAGAAGCAATGGGTGGAAACTAATCAAGGAGAGAAGCAACTTAGAACTGAGGATAAATTTCCTGACAGTTAGAACAATAAATCAGTGGAACAGTTTGCCTCCAGAAGTTGTGAATGCCCCAACACTGCAAGTCTTTAAGAAGATGTTGGATAGCCATTTGTCTGAAACGGTATAGGGCTTCCTGCCTAGGCAGGGGGTTGGACTAGATGACCTCCAAGGTCCCTTCCAACTCTGCTATTGTATTATAACCTATGATACACATGTCAAGAGATATGCCATGAGTAAAGAGATTTACTGATTAGACTCATAAATCTCTATAGAAATGGCTTTTATATTATTAAGAAAAAACAAAAAAATGTGATTTGATGTTAATGTCTTATTTTCCTGCAGAGAGTAAAATAAGCAGAGGGAATTGGAAGTCAATGTTTCTTTTTCTTTCTTTCTTTCTTTCTTTTCTTTCTTTCTTTCCTTTCTTTCTTTCTTTCTTTCTTTCTTTCTTTCTTTCTTTCTTTCTTTCTTTCTTTCTTTCTTTCTTATCCTTCTTCGCTTCTCTTCCCCCTCTTCTTCTCCACCATTCTCCTACTTTAGTATATGATATCTTAGTTATATCTTATTTACTTTAGTATTTGATATCTTATTTTATTTTATAACTCAATAAAAAGGGTTAAATAGTGGGGAGGGAGAGAGAGAAGCTGTGATGTTTTGGGTGATCCCCTTGTGTTCGCCAACACACAGAGTTAACAGTAACAGAGTTGGAAGGGACCTTGGCGGTCATCTAGTCCAACCCCCTGCTCACGCAGGAGACCTATACTCGGGATTTGAACCGCAGAACTGCCGGCCTTTCTCATTGACAAGCTCAGCAGCTTAGCCATTGAGCCACTAGCCAGGCATTCACCCCAGAGGGGGTATTGTGCTGTTTCGTCCCGGTTTGGGCGAACTGGTAGTGGCAGCACCGGGAGGCTCCACCCACCCACCCAAACATCCTCATGAACGCTCTGCGCATGTTCAGAAGCGCCAAAGGTAAGAGAAAACCATTCCTGGTTCACCTGACAACAACTGTTCTCAAAAGCTGGGGTCCCCAACCTTTGCAACTTTAAGTCTGAAGGACTTCAGCTCCCAGAGCTGGCTGGAGAAATCTGGGAGCTGAAGTCCTTCAGACTTAAAGTTGCAAAGGTTGGAGACCCCTGCTCAAAAGCACCTTCTTGTGGGACTTTTGGGAAGCCCACGAAATTTTTTTTTTTAATTTATTTTATTAAATTTATATACCGCCCTATTCTCCGAGGTAGGACTCAGGGCGGTGCACAGAAAAGATAAAACCACAACAAATCTGTACAATATAAAACCGAATTAAATAATTAAATCTGTGCTAAAATAGTTAAAACAATTAAATATTCAATTTAAAATTAACCAATTAATCTATGCCAGGCAGGCCAGGTGGAAGAAATCCGTTTTGAGCGTCCGACGGAAAAGGCGTAGGTCAGCGATGGCGCGAAGAATGGGATATGCTCTTGCATGGCTTCCCTAACTTCCATTTCACAGCAAATAAAGATAACATATTTAAATACGTTATTTAAAGAAGTAGAAGTAACGTAGAAGAATTTGTCATCAACTAAGCCTTCCCCCCCCCCCCCCCCACTTTATGGGACTTTTAATTGGAGAAGTATAGGCGGGGCCAATCTTCCTTGCGATTTAAATTCTTGTGGGACTTCTTTGGCGGTGCCAGTGCCATGCAAGAATGGACGGTGCTCTTCGTAGCCTCTTTAGAGGGGCTGTGCTCTCACGTGATCGCACGGGGCATCCAAAAAATAAATAAATCGCACAAGAATGGATCATGCTTTCCTGTGGTTTTCAGAGGCCCCAGGGGCCGCAGAGGAGCATTCTCTAAAGCCACTTCAAGAATGAAGGCCCCATGCGACCACATTGGGTAGGCCGCAGGAGCCTTTCAACAGAAGGAGAACACCGCCTGAAGAAATATGGTGCATGGCAGATTCTGGAGATTAGGCACATGATTGGTAAGTAAGTAAGTACCGTATTTTGGGGAATATAAGACGCACCTCCCCCCCCAAAAAGAGGGTGAAAATCTGGGTGCGCCTTATACACTGAATACAGCATTTTTGGCCTCCCGATACCTTTGCAAAAGGTTTCGAAAACCCCTTTGCAAAAATGGACGTGAGAGGGTTTGGGAGGCCTGCAAAGTACTCCTGAGGGCTGAGGAGGGCAAAAACGAGCGAAAACCAGGCCGTTATGGGGTTGTTTTTGCCCCCCCAACCCCCAAGAGCACATTGCAGGCTGTCAAGGTCCTCGACTTGTGACCAGTTCTTGACTTACGACCGGCCGCAAGTCTTCGACCTCATCCCTGTAGGCTTGATAACAGTCAGTCACGTCTGATTGGCTCAGACGCGACTGGCTGGAATTGGGTTGCTGGGTGCTCTGATTGGTTCCCCGCTTGACAGCTCTTGCTTAAATAGCTGTCAAGTGGGGAAGCCCCTGTCTACCGCACCTTCTGTTTTCTGTACATAGTTCGTTTATAGTGTGTGCGATTTTTGCCTAATAAAAGACTGTTGAGTTGACTAACCTGTGTCGGAATCCCTCAATTACAGAATCTAACACTGGCAACGAGGGCTGGGGACCAGGTCTAGTCTTTCTGCTTCTTCCTACAAGAAAGCGTATTTTTTTCTTACTTTTGTATTTTTTTTTCGCGGTACGACCATCATGACTACCTCCCAAAGCCTATGCATGCCCCGTTCTTTTTGCAAAAAACGGGCCTGTTTTTGTGGAAAACGGGCTGTTTTTTGCTCATTTTTGCCCCCTCCCCCAGCCCCCAGGAGCACTTTGGAGGCCTCTCAAACTCACTGCACACCCCATTTTTCACAAAAACATGAGGTCTGCAGAGGGTTTTGGGAGGCCTGCAGAGTTCAAAAACTTTTTTTTTTTAAAAATTACCTCTTCAAAATCTTGGTGCGTCTTATAGGCTGAAAAATATGGTGAGTAAGTAAAGAATTGTTTGTCTCTAGTTCGGGTGTGTTTCTGTGTCATGCCAGCAGAATCAAGTGAGGCAGTTAAGACAGCAAGCCCCAAATGTTCCTCCTCGCACTATTCTTGAACATCAATCGTTGTGCAGGGTGTGCACAATTAAGACAGATGATAAAAAATGAAATGGAAGAGTAAATAAGAGTAAATAAACAGGAGTCTGTTACCAACCAATCCTCCCCACTTTATGGGATATTTAATCCCAGAGCGACCGGAAACTCCCAACTATTCTTGCAGTTTAAATTGGGGTTGTTCTGGCAGGCTTTTGGCCACTGGTCCACTTTGGGCAGCCATCATAATTAACGATGATTGCTGTTCCACTATTTTAATTCGTTGTATATTGTATAGAATCAATTGTGTATTGTATAGAATCAAGATCACATGAAGGGTTAATACCACTTTATAATGCCTTGGTAAGGCCACACTTGGAATACTGCATTCAGTTTGGGTCGCCATGATGTAGAAAAGATGTGGAGACTCTGGAAAGAGTGCAGAGAAGAACAACAAAGAGGATTAGGGGACTGGAGACTAAAATATATGAAGAACGGTTGCAGGAACTGGGTATGTCTAGTTTAATGAAAAGAAGGACCAGGGGAGATATGATAGCAGAGTTCCAATAGCTCAGGGGTTGCCACAAAGAAGAGGGCGTCAAACTATTCTCCAAAGCACCTGAGGGCAGAACAAGAAGCAATGGGGGGAAACTAATCAAGGAGAGAAGCAACTTAGAACTGAGAAGAAATTTCCTGACAGTTAGAACAATTAACCAGTGGAACAGCTTGCCTCCAGAAGTTGCAAATGCTCCAACACTGAAAGTCTTTAAGAAGATGTTGGATAGCCATTTGTCTGAAATGGTGTAGGGTTTCCTGGCTAGGCAGGGGGTTGGACTAGAAGACCTCCAAGGTCCCTTCCAACTCTGCTATTGTATTATATACTGTATTGTATTGTAATTGTTGTTTGTCATCCAGAGTCCATATGGACTGGGGCAGCCTATTGTCAGTTAATGCAGGGGTCTCCAACCTTTGCAACTTTAAGTCTGAAGGACTTCAGCTCCCAGAATTCTCCAGCCAGCAAAGCTGGCTGGAGAATTCTGGAAGCTGAAGTCCTTCAGACTTAAAGTTGCAAAGGTTGGGAACCCCTGAGTTAATGAATTGACAAACAAACATACCTGACTGGCTGGTATTCCAACAGTAATGCAATGTTGCTGAGTTTTGATTAAGAAAGGACAGTGGAGCTACCGTATTTGCTGAGTCCGTTGGCTGTTTTCTTCCATAATCTGCTTGTTTCCCTCTAACCCCAGCCCTCTGAGGACTTTTGAACTGGACATCATTGCTGAAGGTCAGCTGGTTCTCAACACAATGTTTTTGCACGCTTGTCTTCTAGTCACCTTGCCTGGCCCTCTTGACTAAGGATGGGCGCTTGCCTTGCCTTGCCTACCACCTTACCAGCCTGCTCACAAATTTAGAATTATTCTGGTGCTCCTTGCTCCCATTAGTTTATTCTGGTGCTTATTTATTCTGGTGCTCCTTGCTCCCATTAGTTCTAATCCTTGTACACCCATTGCCAGAGGATACGGTTGTCCTTTCCCTTCCAAGGACCGAGCGGATGTGTCTTGATGACAAGAACATGACAGTGAGACAGACTCCATTGTTAGTGCCAGCAATGATTTCAGAGAGAGGGAAAGGAGGGAGAAAAAGAGGGACGGAGGGAGGGAAGGAAGGAAGCAAGCTTGGTTCCCAGACTCCGATTTCCTTGTTCAGGAGCCAAATTATACCTTACGGTTTTAGTATGGGACAACCTAAGCAGCAGCATTTTAAAAAATACTGTTTTTTGCGGAGTATAAGACACACCTCCCCCCCCAAAGAGGGTGAAAATCGGGGTGCATCTTATACACTGAATACAGCATTTTTGGCCTCCCGAAACCCCACCCCCTTTACAAAAATGGCCGTGCATAGCCTTTAGGAGGCTTCCAGACAGTGGTGGGTTTCAAATTTTTTAGAACCTACTCTGTAGGTGTGGCCTATTTTGTGGGCGTGGCTTGGCAGTCATGTGACAGGGTGGAAGTGGCCACCTTTTAAAATGTGGTGAAACTCATTTAACAACGCTCTTGCTTAGCAACCAAAATTTTGGACTCAATTGTGATGATAAATTCTTTCTTTCTTTCTTTCTTTCTTTCTTTCTTTCTTTCTTTCTTTCTTTCTTTCTTTCTTTCTTTCTTTCTTTCTTTCTTTCTTTCTTTCTTTCTTTCTTTCTTCCTTTCCTTTCCTTTCCTTTCCTTCCTGTTGGGTCACTGGCAGCGGCGGGCCAGATTTACTTCCAGGTACGCCAGTGGAACCCCCTCTCACCGGTTCTCTAAATTTCACGAACCGGCTCTCGCGAGTAGGTGCGAGCCTCCAGAAACCCACCACTGCTTCCAGAGTGCTCCTGGGGCTGGGGAGGGCAGAAATGAGGGGAAAACAGGCTGTTTATTGCTCATTTTTGCCCCCCCCCCCCCAGTCTCCAAAAGCATTCTGGAAGCCTCCTAAAGGCTCGACGTGCCCCCTTTTATTTTTGATAAAAAATGGGCCTGTTTTCACACAAAAAATGTTGGGAGGTCTACAGAATGCAAAACCTTAAAAAAAAAAATTGCCTCTTCAGAATCTTGTTGTATCTTATACTCCGGCGCGTCTTATACTCTGAAAAATACGGGTAGGTCCAATGCTCTTTCAAAAAAAAAAAAAAGGCTGAAACCTGTATCTGTAAGGAGCCAAATAAGATCTGATAGACCTTTTGAAAACCCCCATTTGGCTTTAGAGTGACAGATGCCACTGTGGAAGCCAAGGGTCCAGTTTCTCCTGCGGCCTGAGCCAATCTGGCCATAGAGGGCAATGGCCAGCGACCAGAGGCGGAGACGTATCTGCAGCAGCCTCTGCTAGCCGGTGGAAGATCAGCAGATCCCAGCCCTTTAAATTCATCAGCAACCACAACTGCTGGGGAAGCCTGCCAGGTCATGCATCTCTGGCCAAAATTATGTCAAGGCAAGACGGAGAAACACTACTTTAGAAGCTAACAAGGCCTTTTAGCTGCCTCAGCTGTGCGTTGGGAGGGATGAAACGAAGGCAACACCCAGAGACATGGCATTAAAGAACAGTTACCAGGGCGCATATGTGCTGTAGTTAGGGAGACGTGAGGACAAGCCCATCTGACATGACTGTGTTTTTAAAAAAAAAATCAATACAAGAACCCGGCAGTCGCTTTTCCTTCTTTATTATTTCATCTGTCTTTAGGGTGCATTGGAAGAGAAGAACTGGGGAAAGCTTCCTTTTGTGAATTTTGTCTCTAGCCACCCTCCCTGAAGAATAACAACATCTGTGTTACTAAAAATAACCTTGGCATTGTTTTTTTCTTTCTTTCTTTCTTTCTTTCCGGTATGTGTGCCTTTTTCATTCTGCACACTCACATCGTCTCCGCTTGGATATCACGTCCAGAAGTAAATCACATCCTGCCGTGGGTGTCGTGTGTGCTCTGGTGATGGAAAAAATTGAGACAGATCACCAGCCGAAAGAATTGACCCTGCCCTGAAGAGCACATCCCTGCTCTTGGGAAGGACCCGTGTGCCTAGCAGATTCAGGCAGACTTAAAAAGAAAGGACCTGGCAGGGGTGGGTTTCTAATAATAATAATAATAATAATTTAATTTATAAACCGCTCTCTCTCCCTGGGGGGACTCGAGATGGTGCACAGGGAATTAAAAATACATATACAAACAACAAACATTATAATACAATTTAAAAACCAATTAAACCTAGACCCTGCGCTAAAATCCCAAACTGGCTAAAACTAATACCCCTAAAAACCCTAATAAAACATTTTGAAATATCCAGCTAGAGGTAATGGGTTGATTAACCCAAGCCGGCCAGGCAGAAGAAGTGAGTTTTTAGTTTTTGACGGAAGAAGCGGAAGTCCGTAGTTGTTCTAATTTTGGGGGGAAGGTCGTTCCAGAGGGTTGGGCCCGCCACAGAGAAGGCCCTTCCCCTGGGCGTCGCCCGCTGGCATAGCCTAGTGGACAGCACCTGGAGAAGTCCCTCTCTGTGGGAGCGAATCGGCCCAAGGAAGCTTGGAGCAATGACAGCTGGCTACTTAAGGGCGTCCATGAGAGTGGAGGTCAAAAAAAGTTAAGATGAAGGTCAAGATTTTTACAACAGAAAGCCCACCCACCCCTTTTTTTGCACATATTGCATGGATAATGAACCACAGTTGGGGTCATCATCTTGACTTTTTTTTTTTACTCCCAGAGGACGCCCTGGTCCATAAAGGCTGAGGAATAAGGACACCTATGGCTCTCTAAAGCATTGATCCAAAGCGTCTTAGGTTTGAAAGTAGAGCAACCTTTTGGGGAGACTGTGGGCAGCTTTGGTCCTTTGGCTTTTTCCTACCAGGCAGTTATAGCTTAATACGGCATCACCCAGCTGTTGTGGAGCAGAGATGCAAAGCTTGTCTTTGGTTGGCGCATGGAAAATTCCAGAAATGGGCCAGTGGAGAAATGAAATGCCCCAGGTGATATGCTGGAGGCAGAAAAATGGACGAATGCTGATTTACATTATATCGTTTGTTATTGTCTTTAATCTCACACTGAACATTAAAAGGAGTGCCATGTTTTCAGTGGTGGGAGTCAAATAATTTAACAACCGGTTCTCTGGCCTAATAACCAGCTGGGTAGGTGTGGCTTGGTAGTCATGTGACTGGGTGGGCGTGGCCAACTCAATGTCACTCAGGTCGATGGGCGCTTGCTTCGCCTTAGCTGTTACAATGGAATAAGGGTTAACCGGAGAGGCAGTTTCTGTAAGCAGCGCAATAAAGATTAGGCTAGAAACAACACCAGAACGTTTCCTTCCTGCCTTCCTTACAGGATTAGCCCTGTAAAGTGGAAAAAAACACAAAGGGAGATTTCTTCTAACAACTGGTTCTCCAAACTGCTTAGAAAGTTAACAACTGGTTCTCCCGAACAGGTGCGAACTGGCTGAATCCCACCACTGCATGTTTTGGAAGGACCCTGGAGGCTGAAGCCCACTTCCTGGATTAAAATGGCAGCCAGGAACCAGTGTGAACTGGGTTTAATTTTCCCAGGCATACATGAAGGCCATTGGGTGGCCCTCAATCCATTTCTTTCAGTTACAGGGTTATTGTTTTTTTTTTTTTTAAGTGGGACTGATGACCATTATTTTAAGTTACTGGGAAGAAAACAGAAAGCGTATGTAACTTCTCTTATAAGACTTGTAAGGTTTAACTCCTTTCCTTACTAGCTTGTCATGGCCTTTTTAGTTAATCTAGGTCAAGTTTCTTGTGCAAATGTTGACCTCTCACTCAGACACCAAGAGAGATGGGCTTTTGAGTCAGCCACTGTCTGAGAAATAATGGACACCCAAACATTGCAGCTGACTGATCTCTGGCTGCCAGCAGCTCTCCAATACTCATGAAGAGATCTTTCTCATTACCAGAGAGTGACCTTAGCTGTTTCATGAGAGCTTCCACAAACTCTACCTGGCTCTGCAAATGAAGGGATGGGATTCACGATTAAGGAAAGGCGCTCAGCATATGATGCTGGACTAAAGGTCAACATGGGCTAGGTAAGAGCCTTTAGTGTTAAATGCTTACACTTGAATTTAATGTAAGGCTGCACAGTGAAGTTGTCTTGGGATTGCAAAAACATGTCATTTTTCTTTTCTTTTGGGGTTTATGAGGGGAGGGTGTTAAAGAAACCAGGCTTCGCATCAGTGGTGGGATTCAAAATTTTTTAACTACCAGTTCTGTGGGCATGACCTGGTGGGCGTGGCAGGGGAAGGATACTGCAAAATCCCCATTCCCTCCCCACTCCAGAGGAAGGATACTGCAAAATCCCCATTCCCTCCCCACTCCAGAGGAAGGATACTGCAAAATCCCCATTCCCTCCCCACTCCAGGGGAAGGTTACTGCAAAATCCCCATTTCCTTCCAATCAACTGGGACTCAGGAGGCAGAGAATAGATGGGGATGGGGCCAGTCACAGGTGGTATTTACCAGTTCTCCAAACTACTCACAATTTCCGCTACCGGTTCTCCAGAATTGGTCAGAACCTACTGAATACCACCGCTGCTCCAGATCCTATCTAATTGCAAAACTATCTTGACTTAAGACTAGAAAAAACAAGTCGACCGATCCGTTCCCATAGAGAGGGTCTTCTCTGGGTGCCGTCGGCCGGGCAATGCCGGTTGGCGACGCCCAGGGGAAGCGCCTTCTCTGTGGCGGGCCCTACCCTCTGGAACGACCTACCTCCCGATCTCCGTACCACCTCGGACCTCCGCCTTTTCCGCCAATGTTTAAAAACGCACCTGTTTCAGCAAGCCGGCTTAGGGTAATGCACTCGATAAATGACTGAGGGTTAATTGCACAAATTTTTAATTAGAGGGGTTTTTAACAACATTTTTAGCGCAGGAATATTAAGTTTAATAGGGTTTTAGGATGTTTTATATTTTGTATTGTATATTGTGTTTTTAAATTCCTGTGCGCCGCCATGGGTCCCATAGGAGATAGGTGCTGGATATAAATTTAATAAAATCTAAAATCTAAAAATCTAAATCTAAGTGTTGGTACAGATTGGCAATGGGCTGAGCTTTCTGAGGGGTGAGGGGTGGGTGGGAGGGTGAGGATGGGGCTCTAACTTTAAGTTCTAACTCCCCTCAACCTCCAGAGACCAGAGGCCTTCCAGTTGCTGGACTACACTTCCCAGAATTCTAAACCCCGTAAAGTGCTGGATGTTGTAGTCCAATGCCACTGACAGATTCCAAATCAGGTAAGCCTCTGCAGTTTCCAAAACTTCCTGACAAGAAGAGATCACTACTAAAGCCAAGTTAGGCCTGGGTATGGTGACTTGTAAATGTGAGCTATATCTTAAATCTGTAAAGGCGGCTCTTACTTTCCGGATTCACATGATGTACCACCAGCAATGCAACCCGTTTTATTATTTTTAATGCCACATTGTATGTGTGTAGATTACGATTAGTGTTGTACCAAACCCAAGAAAATGGATTCACTGAGGAATGTATTGTTTAATGGTGACTATACATACTACACAACCACATACGACCACATTTCTCATGCTGGGAACTGGGGGAGGGTGCAGGATGAAGGCCGAGCACAAGGAGCTTCTTAACAAAGGAGCCATTTGAAGTTTCGCTTCGCTGTTCTTAACTCAGCTGCTTAGCCAGTGAACTCTTAATCAATTCCCTGTAGTAGCTTTTGGGAGCTGCTCCAAAAAACTGGAACAAAATGTGTGGTCTCCCACCGGAGGCTGGGCAATAGCCACCAAGCAGTCCGTTGTGTTGAAGCCCTTGGGGGCTTAGCCTTGGGTGGAAGGATCCTCAAATGGCTGGTTTTTGGCTTCAGGGTTATCTGCATGCAAAGCCAGCCTTTCCTACTAAGGCAGAACTCATCTCTACACACACATACACACACACACACACCCCGCGTTGGTCAGCAGAGTGTAAGCTGGTGAGTCACATAGTCCTTGGGCCTCTCGCTGTTTCCTCCCTGCACTTAAACATCATTCTTCAGCGACCTGATGAAACCCTTTCCCCGTGAGGGGGCCACACCAGGCAGGGACACTGGAGAACCTTTGATTCCCTGCCAGGTAGGGAATCATTCCCATTGGTGTTGGAGGGGCGGGGGGGGGGGAAGTGAAGAGATCATGATGGCTGGCCTATTTTGGGGAGAACAAATCAACAGCACGACAGGTGGTGGAGACTTACAGCTGCTGCCTGGGAGATATTACTTACTGCTCAAGGGCATCAGAGTTTCCACCGGGGCTCACCATCCTGTGATCTTCCCCGCCTCCTGGCCGTGAATTGCTGCCCCAGCATTTAAAAAAAAAGAGGCTTTATTCTTTAGGGGGAGATGGGCTCAGTCCCACTTTGTACCGAAGCAAACCCCCAAAACACACCGTTCAATGAGGGAGCGTCTCCAATTTCTGCAAAGGGCCTCCAGGTCTCAGGAGGAGCAGTGTGGGAACATCTACTCCAGGATCTGTTCAATGAGCAACGGTCACTTTATGGTTCGCTTTTTATTTATTCAGCTTTTATTTCCCCAACTGTGGGCACCACCCATCTCTCTATCTAAGCCAGTGTTTCTCAAGGTTGGGAACTTGAAGACGTCTGGACTTCAACTCCTAGAATTCCCCAGCCAGCATTCGCTGGCTGGGGAATTCTAGGAGTTGAAGTCCAGACGTCTTCAAGTTCCCAAGCTTGAGAAACACGGATCTAAGCGATTGGGCAGTTTACAGATTTTTCTTCTTCTTAAAGTCATAATATCCTCCTCATAAAGATACAGTTAAAACAGAATTCAAACCAAACGACGGAATAGATAGAAGTAAGGGCGAAAAATAAGTTCAAGGACAAGAGAGGGCTCTCAGGTTTCCAACCACCCTCAAGGTTGTATGCCGCCTTGGATTTCTCCCACAAGAGTTGGTAGAGCCCAGTCTCCACACTCTCCCAGAAGGCTGGGGTAGTGGGAACCAGCATCACCGGAGGTAAAATGTTCATAGGATAGAGGGCAGTGATGGCAAACCTTTTTCTTATGGCGTGTCACAATTGTGTGCGTGCGCACTATCGCGCTTGCACACGTGCCCACACCAATTCAATTATCGCTGTGTACCTGCGCGTGAGTGCGAAACTCCCTCCCCCTGCGCATGCACGCACGACCCCTCACCAGCCTCTGGAGGCTCTCCTGAAGCCTGGGGAGGGTGCAAAATGATCCCAACTAGCCAACCGGAAGTTTGGGAACAAACTTCCGGTTTGCCCGTTGGGCCTGTTTCTCACCCTCCCCAACCTCCGGAGGCTTTCCTGAAGCCTGGGGAGGGTGCAAAATTGTCCTAACGAGCCAACCGAAAGTTTGGAACAAACTTCCGGTTTGCCCATTGGGCCTGTTTCTCTCTCTCTCCCCAGCTTCCAGAGGCTTTCCTGAAGCCTGGGGAGGGTGTCAAATGGCCCCAATGAGCCAACCATAAGGCTGAAAATCAGCTGGCCGGCATGAGCATGCGTGCCGGAGCTGATGGCTGGCGTGCTAGAAAATATGGCTCCGCATGCCACCTGTGGCACGCGTGCCATAGGTTCGCCATCACGGGGATAGGGGCTATGGTGGTGAATTTAGGCTCTCTTACACAGAGTCTGCCTAGATAAGCTCCCATAGCGTATCTTTTCTGCCCACTTGGATGAGAGGAGATATAATTGGGACAAGAACAGTTCCTCAGGTAACCGGCTTCCATGCCACGAAGGACTTTAAAGGTGATCACCAACACCTTGAATAGGGCCCAGAAGCAAACGGGCCCTACAGGAGCTCGTATGGGTGTGACAATGGGCAGTCCTTGAGGCGCTGAGGACTGCTTGTCATGGTCCGCATTCTGCACCGGCTCAGTCAAATAGATTGACACTAATTAGTAAAATGTGAAGCTAAGCAGGGTCTTGGATGGATGAACGAGATAAATCCCAGGCTTGTAGGCCAGGCTGGGAAAGTGAAAACGATATCCCAGAAAGTGGCACTGGCAAACCAGGGGAATGTCATCGCCATGAAAAATGTACAAACAGGTTCATGAAGCCATCAGGAATTGAGATGGGCTCCAAGGAACTTCAGCTGCGGGGGTAGAAAAGAAAGGGAAGAAATGGTGTTGACACAAGAAGCAAAGTGAAGAAAGGAGTGACTCTCCTGCTCTGGATGCCGGGGAGTCTTTTAAAAGTCCTGCCCGGATGACAAAAGTTCACCGTTGCTTAGCATTTCGGTGGTTCTATCGCGCAGGGACCATCTTTTAGAATAGGAAAAGGAGTCGATGCAAAAAAACAACAATAACACACACACAGAGTGGGAGCAGTTCAAAAAGCAGCCAATGGGGTCCCGAAACTAGAAAGAACCGTAACCACCAAGAGGGACATAAGGGTTATGGGCACCAGACTGCCTTTTTTTGTTTTTTTGTTTTGCTCCTGGCCGACTGTTCAGATCCCAAGAGAGTGGGATCTGTCTGGCTGCCTACTTGAAATCTGGTGGGGGCATGGCTGGAATCTCTGTAGCAAACAGATGCTTTGCCAAGCCCATTGTGTGTATGCGGGTTTTGTTTGGCATAGTGACCTGCTTAGACTTTGCTGAAAGTCTCTTTTCAGGACCCAGGTGGGTCTCATGGCTTTTCCCCCACACAGCTCCCTGGTCCTAAAAAAAAAAATAATCTACCTGGGTAAGCCCTATCCACAGGGTAGATTTTGGTTAGCCTGTGTGTCTGACGTATACCCAGCAGCTCAAATTCTCTTATTATGATGTAGGCCCATGATGGTGAACCTATGGCACGTGAAGCCATTTCTGAGGGCACACGAGGCGTTGCCCTGTCAGCTCCAGCGCACATGAGCGTGCTGGCCAGCTAATTTTCAGCCATTTTTTGCCCTCCTGAAGCCTCCAGAGGGAGAAAAATGGCCCAAAGGTAAGGTGACCAGACATCCTGCTTTTGACTGGACAGTCCCAATTTTGCACAATTTGTCCCGCGTCCCGTGGCATTTTAAAAAAGTCCTGATTTTTGGCCGAACCCTCAAAATGGCACCCTAAGCAGGCCCTGAAGTGATCTCTGCCGCTGGCCACTTAACAGCCCGATCGCTGCCTCAGGGAAAACTGCCTTTGAGGGAAGGCGCGCCCCGATGCCTCTGAGGCTCCGACGAGCCAGATGGGACGGGCACTCAAAGATCTTCGCGTGGCGTTCGATGCCTTCCCACCGCGCACGCGCCCTTCTTGGCAGGCCCCGGGCGCCTGAGACAAGCGGCAGGAGCTGCACGGCGCTTCAAAGAGCCTCAGAGAGGCGTGCAGCGCTTTAAATAGCCGTAGAATCAGCCGCGCCACTCAGAATGCTCCAGCGGACTTCCGCGGCGCGGCAAGATGGTTGGAGACACTCCGGGATGAAGACAGCTCCTAACGAAGTTATTTATTTATTTATTTATTTCATAGACTAAATTTTTAATCAAGAAAGGGCAACCTGGGAGTCTATTTAAGTTTGTGTGTTGGGCCTTTTTTCGCCCTCCCCAGGCTCCTAGAAAGCTTCTGGAGCTTGGGAGGGCAAAAAATGGACCTACCGGCCCACCGGAAGTCAGAAAACGGGCTGTTTCCAGCCTCTGGGGGAGGCCATTTTTGCCCTCCCCAGGCTCCAAAAAAGCCGTGTGTACATGCGCTGGACAGCAGGGGGTGTCACACATGTATTCTCAGGGGGCACGGCATGGGAGGCATTAAATTATGGGGGTGGGCACATGAGCGTGTACAATAACGTGTGTGTGTGTGCTTTAGGCACCTGAGGTGAGAAAGGTTTGCCATCACTGATGTAGGCCAAAGGTGGTGAGGCCTGTGATGTTCTAGCATTATTTTTAGTGTGGTAAAGCTAAGCTGTTTCCTACGAACCGGCTTGGCTGGTGATGTCAAAACGGGCTACATGTTGGCAACCACACGGAAGCAGTTTGCTGAACTTCATTCAGGATTTCTTAATTTCATTTCCCAGTGTAGCCTATTAGGCTTCGGTTGTCCTGAAAGTGCTCCCTTCCAAGCACAAATCAGATCTGACCCACCTTAGGTTTTCAAGATCAGTCATGGTCACGAGAGGACATCAATAATGTGCATGGAATAAACTGGAATTTACTCTAATTTAATTTTAATTAACCTTACATTAAAGCTGGAATACGCATACTTAAATTTTAGTCCTAATTCATTTTTTTATGCCATTTAAAAAGTGTAGCCCCTGGAACTCTACTCAAAAGCCATAATGGGTCTCACTCTCCAGAGAGTTGAGCATAGAAATGGGCTTCTCAGGGACAATCATGTGCAGTGGTGGGATTGACATTTTTTTACTATCAGTTCTGTGGGTGTGGCTTGGTGGGTGTGGCAGGAGAAGGATACTGTAAAATCCCCATTTCCTCCCCACTCCAGGGGAAGGTTACTGCAAAATCCCCATTTCCTCCTGATCAGCTGGTACTCAGGAGGCAGAGAATAGAAGGGGGTGAGGCCAGCCAGAGGTGGTATTTACCAGCCAGAGGTTGTATTCTCCGAACTACTCGAAATTTACGCTACCATTTCTCCAGAACTGGTCAGACCCTGCTGAATACCACCTCTGCTTACGTGCCATGACCATAACTCTTTCCAGATGGTGTGGCTCCTTTTAGTGAAGTTCATGCTGAGATCCTCTCCAAAGAATTGAACACTCCAACAAGGAAATCATAGCAACAATGGGGAACTATTCTAATGAATTATATAGGGCTCCTTTCCCCAGTCTGCTCTCCAACAGGTTACTGAACTTCTAATCAACATGACTAGAGAATAACAGACTGGGGGGTTTCCTAGCAAAGATGACAAGAGATACTTCATTCTCCTCAGCCAAGTCTATGGCTTGATGCTATTTAGTTCAACTTTCAGAAAAACTGGAATAATCTCATTTGAAAGACAGTGTGGATTAATCTCATTGTAAGGATAATGAATTATATATTGAAGTGATGAAGATCAGCTACTGAACAAGCCAAAATAGGGCAGAATTCCCCATATGTATATACCAAATAAATAAACAAGATAAACTACAGTGGATATATTCAAGGAAATCATGTCCAGGCATGAAACTGGTAATATGTAAGCATTTGATACGCAACCCATCATTTGAAGTACCCTTGATATTACTGGAATATGGCAATTAGGCTTGTACCTGTCTTTTGAATGACATAAATAGGTAGGTAAGAAGACTTTTCTCACTATAATCTCCCAAAGCAGTTTGAATTATGACAACAATTGTGTCATAATGATGGTGTGGCTTACAACATAAGAAAACAAGGAACAGAGAACAGACGGAAGAGGTAGAAAAGAGGAATCAGTTTGACAATATTGGAGAAAAACTGGGCCATAAACAAAGATTTTAGACCAATCTGAGTATTACCTGATCTTTCATTACTGAAAGACATGTCTCATCAGAGCAGTGCTTCTCAACCTCTGCATCAGTGGCGGGATTCAAATTTTTTACTACCGGTTCTGTGGGCATGGCTTTGAGGGCATGGTGTGGCTTTGTGGGCGTGGCAGGGCAAGGACACTGCAAAATCCCCATTCCCTTCCCTTCCCATCCCACTAACCTGCTTTCCTGCTCCGTTCTCCTGATCAGGGCAACAAAAGATGATCAGCTGGGAAGCAGTAGGGGTAGGGCTAGCCAATTTGCCGGTTCTTCGAACTACTCAAAATTTCCACAACCGGTTCTCCAGAACCTGTCAGAACTGGCTGAATACCACCTCTGCTCTGCATCTCTGAGATGTATGGACTTCAGCTTCCAGAATTCTGGGAATTGAAGTCCACACATCATAGAGATGTTGAAGGTGAGAAACACTGTAATAGAGATATGGCAAATTACCCAGTAGACTATATGCTCTTGGCCAGGGATGTCCAAACCTGGGAACTTTAAGACTTGTGGACTTCAACTCCCAGAATTCCCCAGCCAGCATAGCTGGCTGGGGAATTCTGGGAGTTGAAGTCCACAAGTCTTAAAGTTCCCAAGTTTGGACATCCCTGCTCTTGACCAAAGGGTGAAATGCTGGACTGTGCTTCCATTCAGGTTTGTACTTCTAAGTGCTATCTTTTTTTCCTGCAGGAAGAACCCTATAGTTGCTTCTTCGGTGGCAGATGAAGGGGGAAAGAATGTGCACCCAATATTAGTCTTGGATTGACCCACGCAGGGACTTGCATTTAAACAGAGCAGACCCTACATATGTTTTCATCTGGATATCTTGGAAGGCTTTCAGCCCCTAAGCGGTTTTCTATATTATAGAAGAAACTGGGAGAATTTTGCTTTGTACCATTTCTGGTTCCAGAAGAGGTTTAATAATACTCTTGCAGGCATTATCATGCATCAACAAGGAGAAAGATTTTCATTGCCCCCTCTCCCACGCGTGACAATGTACTAACTACCTGCAGAGAAGGTGTTTTAAAAAATATAATAACAACAGGTCGGTAAGCAAGACCAAATGAAGAATAGAAAAAGAAACGTGGCAAAGCAAGATATTACACGGCCAGCACGTCAAAACAAAAAACTAAATAAAAAACAGCAGGCAGAGCAGATAACCTGGCAATGCTAAGAGCAGGAAAGCTGAAGAAAGAGACAGAGGGGCTAATTTTGACTGCACAAGACCACACCTTAAGAACAAATACATCCAAAACCAGAACTGGGAAGACAGCAACAGACAGCAAATGCCGCTTCTGCAAAGAAGCTGAAGAAATAATGGACCACTTTAAGCAACGTTAGCTACTGCAAGAAGTTTGCACAGACTGACAACAAAGAACAGCATGACAAAATAGCAACAATACCTGCAAGAAATACTACTTAGCCGCAAGCAAGAACTGGCAGGACCATAAAATAGAGAAAGTAATAGAACACGAAGAAGCTAAATGTTCTGGGACTTTAGAGTTGAAACAGACAAGCACCTGCCACATCACACCCAGGACTTAATAACTGTCAATAAGAAAGACAAAAAAGTTGGACACTGCAATACCTGAAGGCAGCAGAAGAGAAGAGAAAGAACTGAAAAAATATCAGACCAGCAAATTGAAGCAGAATGACTGTGGCAAAAGAAAGCAAAGATAGTGCCAATAGTGATAACCTTTTGGGGTACAATCAAAAAGCAACTGGAGCACCATTGAAACACGATCAGCACTGACAAAAATCACCATCGGTCAATTGCAAAAGGCAGCTTTACTTGGAACAGCTTACATCCTGCGACAACACCTTTAACACCATCAAACAACAACATTTGCCTATCTCAGGTCCTTGGGGGGATCTTGACAGGTGAATGAAAATGCCAAGTCCAGTCTAAACATCTGGCGGACTGTATAGCCAACCGCAATAATTTATTAAATTTGTATGAAACACGGGGAAAATACAATTAAATAATATTCACGCAGAATGTTCCCTGCCTCCCAGAAAGGAAAAGACAAAACTCATACACAGATCACCAAGGTAACAAACAGTTACTCTAGTTACATTTGTAATAGGCTGATAGGTCTCTTTTTCTTTCTTTTTCCTCTTTTTAAAAATTTTAAAAAAAATCTACAATGGCTTGGTTTAGGGTTGGAGACTCAGTGGACAGGTAGTAGTAGTCTTGGTCTCTAAAAAATATTTTGTGAGCATTGAGCCACCCTATTTTTGTGGTGCTGCTCCTTTTTCATGCCAAAATTCAGAAGAGAGAAATAACCTCAGCTAAATCCATATCAAGTCCTAAAAAGGTAAGCCGATCAACTCAACTTGGTATGGGTTGATGGCGTTTGACTTCCCTCCCAAACCAAGTGCTTGGATTTCCAGATTTCAACTTGGATCTGCTTAATGATGCTTTGCAGAGGTAGCTTATGCTACCCAGAGTTTCCAGTGGTGAAAAATCTATTATTTGGTTCATTCCAAGTAATGTTTGCCCATTCTCCAGCTTTTCTTATCTTCAAAGAGATTAAGGCAGCACGAGGATTCCTCTTTAACTTGAAATAGTTGTTTGAAATCAGCTAAAAGTGGCTGTCCATGACTTCAAAAAAGACATGAAAACCTTAAAATAGCAAAATGTTACAATATTCTTAGAAATATTTCTAGAAGTTGTCCTACAGAAGCAAATCATGAAAAGGTCCAGTATCTTAAGACAAGCTGTATACTTGCTAATACATGCAAAGAGTGAATGCGCATTAAATGGATGTGGAGAAGAGCTGGGTTGATATGCTATGCAATGCCAGAATGAGAATATGCAAAGCTAGAATAAGCCAAACTCAGCCATTGTATATTAAAATCTTGAAATTTATTGTTTGTAGCTATATCAGTTTGGCTTATTCAAAAACATGATTACAAACTGTGGCTTACAGCAAATCTATGAAACCTACAGCACCTGAAAGCACTGAAGAAAGCAGAACATTAGTGTGAAAGTCACATCACAAATGGTTTGGGGTTGCAGAGATAGCCCTCTGAAGTCCTTGGTACTCTCTGAACTTAGTTATTTGCTTGCAAATGATGAAGCGTCTTGGTAACATAATCAATGCTAGTACGTATGGGGTTTGCTCCCTATTTATATGCAGTAGTTTGCCCTGTCAGTATTGATGGGAGTATGGTTTTTCTCCTTGGTCGTTCTTTGATTAGGGTATTGTTTTCTGTTTGTTTGTCTGGTGTTAATCCCTGCTTATCTGGGTATAAAATTCTGGAGAGACTGCGTTGTTCTTTTTTGCTTCCATCTGAGCTTTATGTTGTCTCTTTTGAATGGCGTGTAAATAAGGTTTATTTCTATTGAATGGCATGTAAATAAGATGTATTTCTATGTGTTTGCTGATAGCAAATTTGTCTGAATGCCAAGCTTCCAGGAATTCCCTAGAGGTTTTGGATTTGGCTCAGATAGCCTTCTGTGCAAAAGGCCCCAAATTGATCACCCAGGCACCAAACAGGGTTGAGAAAAAAAAACCCTATCACTGCTTTCTATAAAAGTATAAAATACTATAGGAAACAGTGTTAGTTTCTGCCCTTAGGGTTGGTTTTTTTCCCTTTCCTTTCTATTCTGTCCCTTCACTTCTATGCTGGAATTGAAGCATAGGGAATGAGAACCATGCTTTCCCCTGCATATAATTCTCTAGTTCCACAGAACCTGGGCTACTCTGGCATATAAATGATCAGGCACATAAACAAGTGGGATTAAGAGTTACATCTACCTGGATAATCTTTTTTATTCAATATATTAAATATATATATATTTATATATATTAATAATTGGAAAAGTCACATACTGGAAATTGGAAAGCAGGGATAGACAAATATAAATGTCAAAAATGGAGGACTTTACAATACAAAGTTATTTACACAGAAAGACAGAAGGTGTCCTGCAGGTGTAGCGCGATACACAACTGTTGGTGGCTCAAGACAAAGAGCCTTCCTTTCCTCCGTATTTACAAGCCAACCCATCGTTCTTCTTATATACATCTTTTACAAAGAAATTACTCAACAGAGCCAAAACAGCCACTGTCTAAGCAGAAGGCGGGAGGGACATACGCTTATTTACGGCAAAATTCTCCCTGAACTCTACTCCCACCCACACCCCCAAGTTGCACCAAGGACAGGATGCAAGCGGTTTCTAGGCCGAAGGGTGGGAAAACTTTACTTGCCAAACCTGGGAGTGTAATCCAGGACTGATGACAAGGTCAAATAAGAGAAGGCAACCTTTTTTTTTTTTTTTAAGAAAAATTCTAACTGGCCTTCAACTGTCAAATCAATGTAAATGTTCCATTCGTGACACAGACAGTGGCTCCATGCAACACTATGGAAGAGGGGTGCTGGATTGCACACAGAGCTGTTGGCAGGTCCTGGAACAAGGCAGCATTGTTTAGGGATTGTGCACGTAACCCGAGAAGGCACACAGGGCTTCCCCCAAAAGTAAAAATAAAATAAAAATACAAACTCCAAGTTGTCCCAAGTTCAGAGAGAATTACATGGCAATTCTTAATGTCCCGGTAACCTCTAAACGTCAAGGGGGAATGAGGGGGAAAAGGCGAGTACAGTGCTTATGGTTTTCAGTCTCCAACCACGGGACTAATATTTGAAAACACTCTTCTGGAAACGTCTCTGGAAATGTTCCTGCCAACGTCCCTCTGGATGGAAGGGGGCAGAACATTCTTTCTGCCAGTTTTTTCCCCCTCTCCCTCCGAGGGAGATCAATGGTGACGGCGTTGGTGGTCGTAGGAGGCAGGATGAGGAGAAACCCAAACAAAGCCACTCTCCCCCTCAAAGAAAGCACCGTTTGGTTCATGGTGGGCGGTGGCTTCCTTCCACTTTGTCCTCAGAACGGCAGTGTGTCCATGAATATTTTATCCACAATTGGAGGAGGGGGCACCAGGTCTTCTAGCTTCAAGTAGAAGATGCGCTGCAGGCCTTGAGTGCAAAGGGTGCGGAGCTCAGGAAGTTTGCCCAATAACTTTGAGAGGCAGTTGGGCTGCACCTGCTCACTGGTGATGGAAGTCACGTGGTCCTTAAGGCAACTGACAATGCGGTTCTGGAGGTCTTCAACCTTCTTTGGCTCCTTTAGCCCATGGCGATCTAGTTGAGAAATCAACAAAAGTCTCATTTAAAGCGCTTCGATTAACAAAGCTCTCTATCCCTGATATTGTGGTGTGGAAACGAATGGGGAAACTGAGGCTTTTACAGAAACACTCTCCTTTGTCTCCATGGAGATTCTCAGTCATCCAGGTCAAGGTTGCCCCCAACGTGGTTTTTTCAGGAGACAACTGGACTTTTGGTTTTTTCTTTGAAGACGTTTGGCTTTCTCATCCAAGAAGCTTCTTGGAGCACTGAGCTGAAGAAGCTTCTTGGATGAGAAAGCCAAACGTCTTCAAAGAAAAACCAGAAAGTCCAGTTGCCTCCTGAAAAAACACCTTTGGGATTCTATAAATAGATGCCTCCGCAGCTACACCAGAACAATCCTGCCTTGTGTTTCACAAGAAATAAACACAGAAACAAGCAACCTGAGGCCTTCCTTTGAGCATAACAGTTTCATCACATAAAGAGAAGTGTACAGAAATCGGGATTCTATGAATCTTTTTTTCCCCAGGGATCTCCAGCAAATGCTGCCTGAACCACATGGTTTATGATGACTAAGTTGATTATTTTCAACCTCCCTAACACTAGATCCTATTCCAGGGACGGAACGTTTGGTCCTCCTAATGTTACTAAATTGCAACTCCAGACATTTATGATTAATGATGAGGGATGCTGAGGGTTGCTATTTAACACCTGAAACAACTGGGTGGAGACAGGTTTCCCACACTTGACTTACACTTTTTTCTGAAGACATCTATGTTACAGGCATCAGTTAAAAACTTTTTTTCACATCTCTGGAGCCCCCTTCAATGAGACCTTACAATTCTGGCTCATTGTAGAGCAGGGGTAGTCAATCTTTTTATACCTACCGCCCACTTTTGTATCTCTGTTAGTAGTAAAATTTTCTAACCGCCCACCGGTTCCACAGTAATGGTGATTTATAAAGTAGGGAAGTCAATGAAATTAAAAAAAGGAAAGTGCTTTAGTATCAGACAAAACGCCTACCGCCCACCATGAAAGCTGGAACACCCACTAGTGGGTGGTAGGGACCAGGTTGACTACCACTGTTGTACAGCTTAGAATTTCTCAATTTCCATATTCCTAACAAGCAGAGTCTTCTTGGGATTCCCCTCAACCTCCATTCTCTACTGTATTTTCTGCTTGCATGTCTCTCTGTCTGCTTGCCCATATGATCCTCCCAAGAGCCCTCCTGTCCACCTACCTGTAATGATGACAAGTGCTGCAAGACAGGAGAAGGAGGGCACATCAATGTTCATGCGGTGGAGGTTCTGGGAAAACTCTATGATGGAATCTATCCATTCTCCAAAACCCCGGACACACTGCATACGATGCAGCACAACGCCGTTGCAGAAGATAAGTTTGCCTTCTTCGGGCTTGGATCTGCAAGAGACAAAACATTGGGTAGTCAGAGAAGAGGCTCAGAGTGCTATGTGGATTTCGTTGCATGCGTAAACTTTGTATATACATACAATGACAATACAGTAAAGTAAGTAACAGAATGGACACCTGTAATGAAATATGGTAGTAATGGCAGAACTATGCAGAAGATCCCAAATTCAACCTCTGGCTTCTCCAGGCAGAGCTAAAATCAACTCATCACCACTGACCCCATGAATTAAGGTGACAGTTAAGTGTCCAGCATTTCCTTCCTTACCAATTGTGGCTGGGAAGGGGCGGCCCACTGAATCTAAGCAAGTGTGGGTGGCTTGTGTTAGTTCTAATTATCACATTTAGAGTTGCTTGTGTTAATTACATTTTTATTTGCTGCTTCTCAGAATGAATTCAGGGCAGCAAATATAGCTCTTGCATGCATCAACAGATATTCTATTTTCTTCTCTCAGCTCCACCGTAAGGTGGCTAACCCAAGCAGGTGTTATGCAGCCAAGATAAACTTCACACCAAGCCGTTTTAAGCCTTCAGTCCCCTGGTCAAAGTCTGGCATGCTATCCAATTTATTATCTCAACAGACTTCCTTTCTCATCTTGCAGGATTACCTTGCTACTTTGAATATTGCTCTTTGATACCTGCAGCCTCTAATGCAGTGAAGGCGAACCTATGGCACGGGTGCCACAGGCGGCACGCGGAACCATTTCTTAGGGCACGCGAGGCGTTGCCCTGTCAGCTCCAGTGGACATATGTGTGCTGGCCAGCTGATTTAGGCCTTATTTTGAGGCCATTTTTCGCCCTCTGGAGGCTTCAGGGAAGCTCCTGAAGCCTCTGGAGGTGGGGAGGGGAGGCTGTTTTCACCCTCCCTAGACTCCTAGAAAGCCTCTGGAGCCTGGTGAGGGCAAAAATAGCGTGCCACACCCATAATGCACATAGCATTATGGGTGTGGCACGCCCATGCATGACCCCCCTGTGCTCCCCCTGCTTTTGGCACGCGAGCCAAAAAAGGTTAGCCATCACTGCCCTAATGTCTCTGTATGTCCTATTGATTTATTTAGCTACACACACACACACACACATTTTTATTTTAAAAATCCTGAAATGTTAGTTCTAGAAGCATAGGATAAAAGCAACATACACTCAACTTTTAAAAATTCCTTTAAAAACCCCTGCCCAGAAGTTCTCTACTTTACTGAACCAGGAGAGGGAGTTCATTTTTACTGGCATCATTGCCCATGGCAAATACTCACTAGCTATGTGGAGTATAAATCAAATTAATGAAATAATTGGGGTGGGCAGCCATCATATCTTTTAATGTTAGTAGTGGTAAATGTCTATGGAGATTGGCAGCCATCCAGATCATAGTTGTCCCAAAGGTGATTTTTCAAGACGCAACTGGACTTTCTGGTTTTTCTTTGAAGACGTTTCTCTTCTCATCTGAGAATTTCAAGTCGCTTCTTGGATGAGAAGTGAAACGTCTTCGAAAAAAACCCAGAATGTCCCGTTGCCCCTTGAAAAAGCATTTTTGGGTTAGTAATAGTAGTAGTAGTGATGATGATGGTGATGATGATCAATACTGAGGATGCAAAAGCCATAAGGCTATGATAACTACAATTTCCCTCTTCTGATGTTCAGAGCATCTTCAAGCCACCTGTCCATCATTGCAGAGGTCAATGTCCATTTTCCTTGCCTACTGGACTAGGCGTTTGGAAAAAGGTCACTGAAATGCACCTGACGTCCTTCAGGTGGAACTTATCCACAAAAGGCATCCCAACCTCTTTTATCTGTGCTCCTGTGATGTTAAGGAGCCCAGGTAGCATTTAAAAATGATGCTGCACAAAGTTATAACTCAAAGCCACTGAATGGCTTCACACGAACTGTTTCTCGATTGCAGAGGCTAGGAGCCAGATGGGGGGTAACAGACATGGTGGTTTGCTATTTAAACTGAAAGGTGTAGCTATGACTTGTTACCTGTACGCTAGCCGTAGAATGAAGAGCTCCAAAAAAGCAGATTCCAAAAGCAGGTCCTGGTCTTCTTTTGGAAGCTCTAAAAAGCCCTGAATCTTCTCTGCCCATTTCCGGATCACGTCCATTGAGCCCGTTAATAGGTCATAGAACAGCTGCACGTCCATGCAGTCCTCCTTCTCAAACTGGTAAGAGACAGATTCCTGGAACTGACAACACAAGCAAGCAAGCCTTTAGAAAAGAGTGCATTTCTTGGGAGGTGGGCAAGCAGTTATTTTCTTGAGGTCAGCAGGACACAATCTAGAAGGTGCACTCAAAAAGTTCCTTTATTCTCTAAGTACCCTTATAAAATCCCTTCTGGCAGTCATTCTGGTTCTGGCAGGGCTATCTAGCATGAAGAGCTTCGGCATCGTAGACTATGTGCTCTAGAGCAGGGGTCCCCAACCCCCGGGCCGCGGACCGGTGCCGGTTCGCGCTTGATAGGAACCGGGTCGCAGTGAGCAGCGCAACTCTTAGAAAGGGCTGGAGAGGAGGAGGAGAGAGGAGGGGGCAGCCCCCTGGGCAGAGCATGTACTGAGGGTGGGAGAGTGCAGGCGTGGCCACTCGTGCCGTTGGGGGCCCGAGAGGGGCGAGTGAGCTGACTCACCCACCATGCGCGCATATGCGCTGCCTGTTCCCCCTTCACCCCGCTCCCCCTATATGCTGGCCGAGCAATAGCCACCGGTCCGTGGAATTTTTTTAACATGAAACCGGTCACTGGTGCCAAAAAGGTTGGGGACCCCTGCTCTAGAGCACAGAGGTCAAAGTCGTGACGTCACATTGTCATGTGACATATTGTGATTTCCCCCCCTCGCTAAACCGGGCTGGGCGTGGCCAGTGCATGACACATCTGGCCCGCAGGCCACGAGTTTGACATCCCTGCTTTAGAGGGTGGGCAGGACAGGTGACATAAAATTAAAAATGACAGCTTATTTAATAAATTGGAAAGTGAAGAGTTTGCGCCTAGATTAGCTATCAGGTTATTACAGGATAGCTGTCAATAATGAAAGGTAATAAAATCTCTGCTTCATCGTTAGTCATTCCTAGCTGGGAATTCTGGGATTAACAATCCAAGCATTTCATGAATACTATACATAGGTTTCTTCTCTTTGCCTCAAGTTGATGCATCATCAGCAGGGTCAGATAAGAAAAATCAAACCTGTAAATGTTCACATATGGTAATCTAGATTCCCATGTTCTTTTAAATGTTTACTTTTAACAATGTCAATTAAAACTTGACATTGCAAAATTGCATGCCCCTCATATGAGGATGACAATGGTAAAATTTCTGTCTGTAGTTTTAGCCCAAAGGAATTGGCTGGTTCCTCCCTCACAGCTTTGTTTTAATGTAATATATTCATATTTCTATATAAAAACCTATTCTTAATTGCTGTATATGTCTTAATGTTTATCGGGTTGGCATTGAACTATAAATTAATAAATACTAATAATCTCAACTCTTAATGTCACCAAATTGGGGCTGGCTAATGTATACAAATAGTCCATACAACGTAGCCACTGAACAATAACAATCTGTTCAAACTATAGTCCCCCCAAATGAACCAAAGAAGTCATGGCTGTGAATTGAAGTGACAGCTGCCACCTTAGATGGTTTAAGTAAGCATTATGTGCATGGCATTTCAAACAAAAAGATATGAATTCTGAATTGTCCTGAAAACTTCGAGCTAAATGGTGACCGAGAATTTTTTAAAAGTACATAGATATAAATTACACAAATCCATACAGGACTGCCCACCACTGGCTAAAAGGACATACGAACATTCCTGGATAAGAGATCTTGGCATCATCCACCAACATTCTTCTGATGCCACTTACCAATTTAATTTGGCAGAGACATTTCAGGCATAAATATTTCATGTGATATGTGCCTTTCTCTGAGCCACACATGGCCAGGGCAATAAACCAAGCGTGCATATTATTAAAAAAAGGGGGAAGAAATATCTACTGCCTTCTGTGTAAGAAGCACGAAGAAGCTTCCAGATTCGTTATGATCAATTGATGGTTAAGAGGACTGGAATCCAAAGCTATCAACGTATCTTTTCACTTTTCAGTTTCAGAAATTCAACCCCCTAAAATGCTAGTGTAGGGGTAGGGAACTATGGCTCTTTTATGACTCATGGACTTCACTACCCAGAATTCCTGAGCCAGCATAGCTGGCTCAGGAATTCTGGGTAGTGA
This sequence comes from Rhabdophis nuchalis, assembly GCA_039707465.1. Taxonomy (NCBI): domain Eukaryota; kingdom Metazoa; phylum Chordata; class Lepidosauria; order Squamata; family Natricidae; genus Rhabdophis; species Rhabdophis nuchalis. The sequence goes on from CM077646.1 coordinate 169,790,340, forward strand.
AGTCCATGAGTCATAAAAGAGCCATAGTTCCCGCACAGAACCTCACATTTCCAAAGATGTAGCGAAATACCTTAGAATAGTCAAGTTTGGTAGCGCTGGGTACAGAATCTATGTGTGCTCTCACGAGAGATGAGATGAGGCTGACCGGTGAAATATCTTGAGCTTGTTTGGGCTTGGAGGGCAGCCGACCGCGTCGGCCTTTCAGGCTGTCTGTCCGCACCACTGAAACAAGAGGAAAAGGGAAGGGGGAACAGAAAGGTGAGGAGGAGATTACAGGCAAGTAAGAGAAGCCCACAATCTAGGAACAGCTGCTTCTTTTTTAAAAAAAAAATCAAGGACCACAAACTGAATCTCAGCCAGAGGCACATGATGTTATGGTTCCGTGCAGCTTAGCCACCATCCAATGGAGTTTAGAGCTGTGCCACATTTTATACATTATGGGGGCTTTTTATAAGGGCAGAATGCAGCATTCTCTTAAAATTGGGGTTGTTTGTGGTTTCGCTTAGCATGTATCGGAATGCCGATATTCCGGCTTATCTTGTTTTATGGTTTCATTTGCTGCATGATTTATTCAACAAATCTCCCCACGGTTGAAGCAGTGCATGATCCTGGTCAAAGAATATCTAACATCCTAGGACAGTGATGGCTAACCTTTTTGCCATCGTGTGCCAAAAGCGGGGGGAAACGCAGGGGGGGTCATGCGCAGGCGTGCCCACACCCATAATTCTATCCATTGCAGAAGTCCATTCCCAAACTTGCACATTTGGTTGTTTTTCGCGTTCCAGAGAAGCCTCCGGAAGGTGAAAACCAGCCAAAAATGAAGGCCGAAGTCAGCTGGCTGGAGCTGACAGGGCAATGCCCTAATAAATGGCTCCGTGTGCCACCTGAGACAATCTTTGGGATAGAAAAATCCAATTTTAGAAAAATCCATAGAGCAACGTGATGTTCACTTCCATCGATTGCCCCCAGTCACAAGGCTCTGAATAGCTCAGTGAAGATATTAACATTCAAAACAAGGTGCCAATCTTCCTGGCCTGAAACCCCAACCCTGATATTGTATATAATACAATTCACGTTGTTTGGCTTAGCACAAAAAGCCAGGCAGCTGCCCATACTGATATGTCATTCTTGAAGAGTGGATGTTTTCTACCATTTCAGCCCTTCCCAAAGAATACAAAGAGGTTTTAAGCCCTCCTTTGCAATGATAGGTGTTGGATCAGGCAAATGAATTGCTTAACCAATGCAGGTAGCATCCTGTTCTCCTTCCCCTCCTCCTTCTCTTCATCCAGTTGCCATTCCTCTTGCAAATATTTAATTTGCTCTGGAAGCCAAATATCTTAATTCCAGTCTCTTGCAGCCTTCTTTAACCTGGAACCTTACAGGCACGTGGAAGCTCAGCTATGAAAATGCCTCACCAGCCTGGATTTCAAAGGACCTTAGGATAAAGAAGACTAGTGAACAGGAAGGAACATGCCTCACCTTCTTTGACCATTCCCACAGCAAGGCACTTCTGGAACCGACAAAACTGGCACCGATTTCTCCGCCGCTTGTCCACAGGGCAATCTTTGTTGGCTAAGCAGATATATTTGGCATTCTTCTGTACTGTGCGCTATGAGAGAGAATGTAAGATTCAACCATTATGAATAAAGGGCATTTCAACCTTGGTGACAGGGACACTAAGAAGTAATAACCAGAGATATATTTCTTGCGACATTTTTACAACCTGGGTGGTTTCTCATGTCATCAGGGAGTTATCCTGTACATATGACTAAAATCCCATCTAAGTGCCATCTTCAATGTCCAGCTAGACCTGCATATCTTCATTTACAGGTAATAATATTCTAATGTCACAGAAATTGAAGCTGCAAGAATTTCAACTCATCATCTCTGCTAAGAAAGAATGCAAAATGCTTCTGTTTTAAGAGAACTCCCAGCAGCTCCAGCCTGCATTGGTAATTGTGAAGGATGTTGGAAACAATGGTTCAACATCTGGAGTGTCCAACATTATCCACTTCTTTGCATTATTGGATTGTGGTATCACCGTAAGTCACACATCCGCACATGCACCCCAGAGTCAAGAGAGGAAAGCATTTTATCTGAGGTGACATTCCTTCATGATGTTACATGTATGACAGCCCTAAAGTTAAAGGTTCCCCTTGCACATTTGTGCTAGTCGTTCCTGACTCTAGGGGGCGGTGCTCATCTCCATTTCAAAGCCGAAGAGCCAGCGCTATCCGAAGACGTCTCTGTGGTCATGTGGCCGGCATGACTAAATGCCAAAGGCGCACAGAACACTGTTACCTTCTCACCAAAGGTGGTTCCTATTTTTCTACTTGCATTTTTTTACGTGCTTTTGAACTGCTAGGCTGGCAGAAGCTGGGACAAGTAACGGGAGCTCACTCCGTTATGCAGTGCCAGGGATTCGAACCGCCAAACTGCTGACCTTTCTGATTAACAAGCTCAGCGTCTTAGCCACTGAGCCACCACGTCCCTTATGACAGCCCTAGTGCACCTAAAATCACTGTACAGATGATTCAGAAATCCGAATAATACACTTTTAAAGTATTTTGGAAAAGCAGTGATGCATCTGTAAAGTCCTCTTTCCATTCAATTGGCCGAGATGCAAAGGAAGCCAAAGTCTTCAGAAGACAGCTCTTTACTCATCCATAGGCATTAAACCTCTATCGTTATCCCAGTTTCTAATTTGTCCAAATTTGTCCATTCCACCTTGTTTTGGCATTTTATTTATTTTTAAATCTACTTGGAAATGTACACACATTTTTCTAAGCATTCCTGCATTCAAGTTCCTTTACTTTTGGGGTTATTTATAAGTCTTGGCAGTAGGACATTCAGAGACGGGTATAACATAGTCATCGTGGGACTGTGAACATTTTATTTATTTATTTATCCATGGCTCGGGACCTAGCTACCTGCGGGATCGCATCCTGCCCCATACATCCTTTCGACCGATTCGCTCCCACAGAGAGGGTGCCGTCCACTAGGCTATGCCAGCGGGTGACGCCCAGGGGAAGGGCCTTTTCTGTGGCGGGCCCGACCCTCTGGAACGACCTTCCCCCCGAACTTAGAACAACTACGGACCTCCGCTCCTTCCGTCAAAAACTAAAAACTCATTTCTTCTGCCTGGCCGGCTTGGCTTAATCGACCCATTTACCTCAAGCTGAATACTCAAATTGTTTTATTAGGGATTTTTAGGGGTATTAGTTTTTAGATAGTTGGGGATTTTAGCGCAGGGTATAGGTTTAATTCATGTTAAATTTGTATGATAATGTTTGTTGGTTTTAATATATGTGTATTTTTAATTCCCCGTGCACCGCCTCGAGTCCCTTTACAAATTAAATTATTATTATTATTATTATTATTATTATTATTATTATTATTATTATTATCATCATCATCATCATCATCATCATCATCATCATCATCATCATCATCATCATTATTATTATTATTACTTTATTACATTTGTATACTGCCCTTTCTCCCTTGCAGGACTCAGGGCGGTGAACAGGCAATAATAAAAACCACAATAAAACATCCAATAATTCAATAAATATACTAAATATACTTAAAATTCTAAAACTAAATTAAACAATGGGCCTGCTCTAAAATAACCTAGAAACCCCCTAATACAGGAGTGTCCAAACTTGGGAACTTTAAGACTTGTGGACTTCAACTCCCAGAATACCCCAGCCAGCATGGCTGGCTGGGGAATTCTGGGAGTTGAAGTCCACAAGTCTTAAAGTTCCCAAGTTTGGACACCCCTGCCCTAATAAAACAAATTAAAAAGCTAGGTTGCTTCTTGTTCCACATATATCGATAATGCAGGAAAATGTCATTTCCTTAGTCAGCAACGTTTAACCAAAGGCAGGGCAATCAAGGTAAGCGTCGGGAGTGCAGAAATGCCTAAAAAATTGGAGAGCTTGCATTTCTTCTTCCATTTTTTTGTCTGTTTTTGAGGCTGAGTGGGGGGCTGTGTTTTCCTTGGAGAACTAATGTCTTTATGCGCATAGCATTCTCTCCTCCTATTTTTCCCCCAACAACCACAATCTTGTGAGGTTGGTTGGGCTGAGAAAGAGGGACCGACTTCAAATTACCCATTGAATGGCTGAGGGTAGGTTAGGGCCCGTGTCGCCCTGGTGCCAGCCCAACTATGCCCAAGACGCCTCAGAGGCTAGACCTGGCTCCCACCGTTGCCTAGCAACGAAGAATAAAGAGACCTGTCTGGGCCTAGCGTTGGCTGGGAAACCCAGCCTCGAAACAAGGCAAGGCAAGCAGAGATGGTTAAGATCAAGGTATCAGAGAGAGTTTTCACTGACAAGAAAAGACAAGGAACTCTAAACCTTCCTAAATGGAATGTGGAAGAACATTTAAAATGGGCGCAAAGATTGCAATTACTGTATAGCTGCAAGTTACAGATGAAGAGCAAGAGCCGGGAGACTGTACACATTGTGTAGATCAGGGGTCTCCAACCTTTGCAACTTTAAGTCTGAAGGACTTCAGCTCCCAGAATTCTCCAGCCAGCAAAGCTGGCTGGAGAAGTCTGGGAGCTGAAGTCCTTCAGACTTAAAGTTGCAAAGGTTGGAGACCCCTGGTGTAGATGGTGCACTGTACAGGAGAGAAAGCTTTTAAAAATCCTTCTATCTACGCAGACCAAGCAAATAAAACATTAGCAATGGCTACCGTATTTTTCGGAGTATAAGATGCACCTTTTTCCCCTCAAAAAAGAGGCTGAAAATCTGGCTGCATCTTATACATTGAATTCGGCTTTTTTTGCCTCCCAAAACCCTGCGCCCTTCACCAAAATGGCCATGCAGAGCCTTTATGAGGCTTTCAGAGTGCTCCTGGGGGCTGGGGAGGGCAGAAATGAGTGAAAAACAGGCCTTTTTTTTTTGCTCAATTTTGACACACACACCCAGCCCCTAAGAGCACTCTATAGGCCTCCTAACGGCTATTCATGCCCTTTTGTGACAAAAAATGGGCCCATTTTGGCAAAAAACAGGTTGGTTTTTTGCCCATTCCCCACCTCCCGGAGCATTCTACAAGCCTCTTAAAGGCTATTCATGGCCTTTTTTTGAAAAAAAACAAACAAACATTTTCGTGAAAAATGAGGCATTTTTGGGAGGTCTGCAGAGTGCAAAAACTTTTTTTTTTAAAATTTGCCTCTTCAAAACCTTGGTGCGTCTTACACTCCGGTGCGTCTTATATTCCGAAAAATATGGTATGTTGTTGGTTTGAGCTCAACCAACAATATAACGACCAACTACTAATATTCAAAGACATTTCAATTAGCGATAGCTCTCACTGTATTTCAAATGCATTTGGGAGCCTAGCTGAAGTCCTGTTTTTCAATAGGTCCAGTTTTGGCAATTTCCTAACAGCCACTAGATGGCAACACAGAGTGACAGAACCTGTCTCTCTGCCACCATCTCTTGGTCACCAGAATGTGTGCAGCAGTGGTGGGTTGCAGGTGGTACATGCCCTGGTCCAGGGGTATCGGAGCCTGACCGGAGCACCGGGTACCGTTCCGGTAAGGTGCTCCGGAGGACCCACCTGCCCACCCGAGCTCCTTATCAGTGTTTTAAAGCTTTCGGTGCTTCCGTGCACAGCACTTACAGTGCCTGCACGACGCTGCGCCGAACAGCTGGAATGTCACAGAGGCTTGGGGAAGCGTTGCTGGCAGCTACAATGCATGTGGGCGACACTGGGCCCATTCCAACCATACCGGTTGGAACGGGATCCGGAGCCCACCACTGGTTTGCAGCCTGTGTATGGAAGAATTATTCTTAAGGAAGCATGGAGAATAAGTTGGTGTCATCATACTCCAGAAAAAAATCTCAACATTGGAAATTTGGAACCACCACAGTGGTAATGCAACATTATATTGGAAAATACCATAAAATAAACAAGGCCTCGTTCTTAATTACTGGGATATATAAAATGTTTAAGTGTATCTGTGTTTTGTATACAAGATGAGGCAGTTATCTTACATTAAACATTGCAAAGCAAGCAAGAGATAGTTTACTTTTCACGTAAGTTAATATTTGTAAGTTAAACAGATGCAACGTTGGTTGACTTTATAATATTACATACTAGTAATACTAGTATTAAACTTAATAATGAAGTTTACTTTTGGCAGAGATTCTCATTTGTTCCTTTGCCCTAGGGAGCCACTAACCCTTCATCTGCTTCTAAGCAAAGCAATTTTCTCTAATGTAATGTACTTGTGCAATTTCCTTATTATACAGAGTTGTATACATTTTGGTCCAAACTGAAATTAGAAAAGTCAGAATAAACTTTGTTTTGGCTTGATCTGGGATTGCATTGACTTGGGAATTACAAATTAAGTTCATATTCAAATGTGAAGCAAAGAAATTTGTCCCTTATGTATTTATCTGTTCTAGAGAAGTCATTCAATAAAAAAGCGCATATTCTGATTGCAAAGTCAATCACCTAGGTTAAGATTTGCATGCTGCAAAACAGATGTGCAACTGATTTGTTAGATTCCCCAAAACAAGGCCATGAATTCCCCCTTTCACCCTCTTCTAACCATCTTTCTAGAATATACCCAAGTGGCAAGGAATCACCTGATGGTTACACCACCATAACCAATCAAAATCAATCCCATGTCAATGTTATTTACTTTATGAAGTAAAGCAAACCGTGTGTGATTTTCTTCATGGAGTTTGCAACTTTTTTGTTCAAATTTCTGTTTCTCCACCTCTTATTTCAATGGGATTTAGCTCTTTAGCTAAATTTGTAGTCCTAGCAACTTTCTTTCACTTCAAACCTAATCTGTTTCATTGAGAAACATCTACCTGCCATTTCTCCCTGGAACATAATCCAGACTGGAACAAGTGGATGTCCCTCCATTTGTCTCACCATGGATTGAATTCCTGCCTCACTTAGGAATTTGTGGGGGGAAACATGTGCAGTTAAGGAAAAACCTAGAAGTTAGTATTCCCATTCCTCTATGATTTCAGGAAGATCCCATTCTATATATTTGGGAATTATTCATACTGCTGTTTACACTCAAAATTGATTTCAGACCCATTCCCTCTGCCAAGATCTTGGGTGGGATCGCTACCAGTTATTTGCAGCACGGAACTTAATATCTCAGAGACATTAACTTAATATCTCAGAGACATTAAGAAAGGAGACTTGTGGCCAATTTAGCATCGTCTACACCAGGGGTTCCCAAACTTGGCAACTTGAAGACTTCTGTAGAGCTGGCTGGAGAATTCTGGGAGTTGAAATCCACAAGTCTTCAAGTTGCCAAGTTTGGGAACCCCTGATCTACACTAAAATGGCTCCCTTTAGGATACCGCTCCCAGCCAAGCATCTGATGGTTATAAGATGAGCAAAGAAAAAGAAGGCCAGTTTTACACAAGAAATCACATTTAATATTAAAACACACGTAAAACCAAGCTGAAGTAGAGGTACTCCTCCACTTATGACTGCAACAGAGGCCAAGATGTATGTTTTTAAGTGAATTTTGCCTCATTTTACAACCTTTCTTGCCACAGTGGTTCAGTGAATCATGGCAGTTGTTACGTTAATAACAACTGGCTTCCCCATTGACTTTGCTTGTCGGAAGGTTGCAAAAGGTGATCTCATGAACACCCCCCCCCCCCGGACACTGCAACCGTCACAAATATGAGTCCGTTGCCACGAATCTGAATAAATCCGTGTTTATTGGGATGCTGCAAGGGCCTTAGGCGTGGAAAATGGTCACAGGTCACTTTTTTCAGTGCTGTTGTAACTTTGAATGGTCACTAAATAAAACTGTTGGAAGTTGAGGACTGCCTGTATTTTGATAAAGCACTTTTGGTGATAACGCAGCCCCCGTTCATTGAGTTCTACTGATTTCTAACCCAATGATGGTTAATGTTCAATGAATCACAAGGGCATGAAATGCACAGTATCAAGGCACCCTTAGAATCACTGGCTGCTTGACAAAAAATCTTAGCTTTTATGGCTGCAAACGGGCCAGACGTCCTGATTGAGTCACCTAGCTGAGCTCTTGAAGCTCTGCGCCCCTCAGCCGGCACACAAAGAGCCCTTCCCAGAGAAAAAAGAGAAAGGCCTTTCTCTTACAAGTACCGCTATTCTCCACAAAGGCAGGGAACGCCCTCCATTTCCTACCGCTGCCAAACCACAATGCAAGGGAGAATTCAAGAGACGGAAATGTGTGCTGTCAAGAGGCCTCCTTGCCAGAAGTGCCTGCCCAGGAGAGCACATTAGCGGTGGCTCAAAGTAACCCAACGTGAGGAATGCACATTGCAATGTTGCACTGGTGTATATTCCCAAGGGACATCCCAAGGGAGAAAGGTCTTCTCTTAAAAGTCCAGCCTTCGTCAGGCTGAGATTAGACAGGAGAACTACCCTGTGGGGCTTTGAGTATGAAAAGGACTGGGAGTGAAAACCGTAGTTTAAGCTTTTTCCTTACATGTTGTTGTTAAAAAGAAAGGGGTGTGTGTCTGTGTGTGTGTGTGTGTGGAGACTTGGCTGTAGTTAACTTGCAACCTTCTGGAAGTTGCCAACTTCCAGTTTAGAGGGTCCTGCTGGCTGCAGCTGCTGAAGTTTGTCTTTCAGCAACAACTGGAAAGCTGTAAACTTAACCTTGTTTACTGGCTACCTTATAACATCCCGAAAGTAAGCTCATCCCCCTGAATGGTAGTTTTTGCATTATTAGCCAAAAGAGCTATCAGGATGCAGATATCTGCAGGTGTGGAGAACCCCAAAGTTTGTAGAAGGCCTATGATTTATAATGAACACCGTATTTCTCGGACTATAAGATGCACCAGTGTATAAAACGCACCAGTGTATAAGAAGATTTCGAAGAGGTACTGTATTTTTCGGAGTGTAAGACACACCGGAATATAAGATGCAGCAAGGTTTTGAAGAGGAAAATTTTTTTTTTAAAGGTTTTTGCACTCTGCAAATCTCCCAAAAATGGCCCTTCCCCCCACCCCAAAAGGGCATGGATAGCCTTTACAATACAATACAATAGCAGAGTTGGAAGGGACCTTGGAGGTCATCTAGTCCAACCCCATGCCCAGGCAAGAAGCCCCATGCCATTTCAGACAAATGGCTATCCAACATCTTCTTAAAGACTTCCAGGGTTGGGCCATTCACAACTTCTGGAGGCAAGCTGTTCCACTGGTTAATTGTTCTAACTGTCAGGAAATTTCTCCTCAGTTCTAAGTTGCTTCTCTCCTTGATTAGTTTCCACCCATTGCTTCTTGTTCTGCCCTCAGGTGCTTTGGAGAATAGGAAGCTTATAGAGTGCTGCTGGGGGCATAAAATGGGCCGTTATTCGCTCATTTCTGCCCTCCCCAGCCCCCAGGAGCTCTCTGAAAGCCTTCCAAAAGCTATGCATGGCCATTTTGTTGACGGGGTGGAGTTTTGGGAGGCTAAAAATTCTGTATTCATGGTGTAAGATGCACCCAGATTTTCAGCCCCTTTTTTGAGGGAAAAAAGGTGCGTCTTATACTCTGAAAAATACGGTAAGTACGGAAAAAACGTTTCTGTCCTCCCCAGCCCCCAGGAGCACTCTGCAAGCCTCAGCAGGGCTAGGGGAAGGCAACAATTCCTGTTTTTGCAAAAAAAAAAAAAAAAAACCGGGCAGAAAATGGGCCGTTTTCCCCAAAAATGGGGCCATTTTCCCCTTCCCCCAGCCCTGCTGAAGCCTGCAGAGTGCTCCTGGGGGCTGGAGGAAGGGGGAAATGTCTCGTTTTGTGAAAAATGGCCTGCTTTTCGCCCATTTTTTTGCAAAAATGGGATGCCGGGACAGGGCTTCGAAAGGCCAAAAATGTTTGTATTCGGTGTATAAGATGCACCAACCTTTCCACACTCTTTTAGGGGGGGAGGGAAAGGTGTGTGTTACACTCCGAAAAATATGGTACTTTGAGAGAAGAGAGTCCCCAAATGCACCGTGAGCACTGACTGAAAGCATGCTGAGAGAGAACACCCGAAAAAGCCTTTTCAAGACAGCCTTCCTCAACTTGCTGTCCTTCACTTTATGTTGGATGTGCAGATTTCCCAGACTTCCCTGGTCTAAGTGCCCTCTCAGTAAATAGTAGTATATTCAGAGAAGCTGAATACATGCTAGGCTAATTTCAGGTAGGTCTGGGCTGCAGCTCCTTTTATAATTTTGTTCTCAGCCTCCTACCATGTTTTAATAGGTGATAGGCATTGTAGATTGTAGCAATCTACAAGGCCTGCTGGGAAGGAATCCTGTGCGACTGATTCTTGGCCGCTTTGGGCCTCGACAGTTTCCAGATGAAATAAGGGTAGCCTCTAAAAGACACAGAAGGATTGATACGGGCTTAGGGCTTGCCAGAGGCTCTTCTACAGCCTCCCACTGGAAGAATTTTTTCCCCCTGCCACCTACCCTTATGAGGGGAAGAGAGAGTGCTTACAATGACCTCCTTTATTTAGAAAGCAGTCAGAGAAAGGTCTGATGAGTCATCCCTGTGGCAGTCAACACATAGCCAAGGCTTTTCCTTTCCCTCCCTGGAAAAAGAGGTCTTCGAATCCCGGCATCTCTTGACGGAGCTGAGGGACATGCAGAATGCTGGGATTGTCTTCAGCCAGTCAATCCCAACCTCATGCCCTCCAAATTCTCTAGAAAGAGTGCAGAGAAGACTCTAGAAACTCTAGAGACTCTAGAAAGAGTGCAGAGAAGAGCAACAAAGATGATTAGGGGACTGGAGGCTAAAACATATGAAGAACGGTTGCAGGAACTGGGTATGTCTAGTTTAATGAAAAGAAGGACTAGGGGAGACATGTTAGCAATGTTCCAGTATCTCAGGGGCTGCCACAAAGAAGAGGGAGTCAAGCTATTCTCCAAAGCACCTGAGGGCAGAACAAGAAGCAATGGGTGGAAACTAATGAAGGAGAGAAGCAACTTAGAACTGAGGAGAAATGTCCTGACAGTTAGAATAATTAATCAGTGGAAAAAACCTGCCTCCAGAAGTTGTGAATGCCCCAACACTGCAAGTCTTTAAGAAGATGTTGGATAGCCATTTTTCCAAAATGGTATAGGGCTTCCTGCCTAGGCAGTGAGTTGGACTAGGTGACCTCCAAGGTCCCTTCCAACTCTGCTATTGTATATATGTGTATATTTGTATAACAAATTGGTGGGTGAATGCAGGCTCCACAGCTATCATCGGAATGAGCCATGCTGATTAGGAAACTGGGTGAATTGCCTCGTTTTTGGACTGACTGGAAGATCACTGGCTGGAGAAAGCTGTTTTAATAGAACTAGAAGTTTCAGAATCACTACTTTGAAATAACCCATTCCTCTTACCTTGAAAAAGCCCTTGCAGCCCTCACAGGTCCGGACACCGTAGTGTTGGCATGACGCGTTGTCCCCACACACGGCACAGCGCCCTTCGTTGGATCCAGGGCTGCGTGTCTTTGTTGGCGAGAGTGGATTGTCCATCAGGCCAGAGCCATCGAGGCCTGGCGAGGCCTGGCTGAGTGGCAAAGGAGAAAAATGGACCGAGGAGGAGGTTTGCGGGAGTGAAAAGACTTCTCCATCCACCAAGTGCTGATGGGCCGTCGGCTGCATCTTCAGGGGACTCTGGGGTGGGATTCCAGGGCTGTGAGCCGAAAGGCCAAAGGAAAAATAAGATGGCTGAGTAGAACTACTTTTTGGAGGCTCCGCTGCTGCCGCCGCCACCCAAGGCCTCATGCCCTCATAGGTATGAGTGGGGGAATAGCTTCCAAAGGAGTTCTCCCAAGTTGGACCTTGGGAAGTCTGGAAACCCGGCGTGGAAGGAGAAGGGACTGAGCATGGACTGCCATAATAGTCTGAGCCGCTCGAGGACATGGTCTCATCCAACTGGCTGCTGAAAGGACCAGGATAACAACCGTACACTTGGAAATCTTCCAGCTTGAAGGATGCGGTGTTGGGGTTCGCGGCTGGAATCTGATAGAGGAAAGCGTCAAATTCGCCTGTGTAATTGTCCATGAAGGTGCTGAAGCTGGGCAGAGTAGTAGTGGCAGCAGAGATCTCGGTATTGACCAGGTCCATGGTGGGTTTGCCAAACTCAGGGGTCAAGAGGTCTGCTGGGTAGCGCTCGCAGGACCCTCCATTCTGAAGCGAGGTCCCATATTGCGTTTGGATACAGGGCATCTCTAAAGGAAGACAAGGGTAGGGAGGAGGAGAAAAATCTACGGTTAGATATTGGAGAGATACAAAAGGTCCGTCTGTGCGCTAATTTAGAAACTCTCATGAGTTGATTTGGCAGAAAAGTGATCTTAAAGGTGCCATAGACAGGGAGGATCTGGCAAGCTTTCCCTGATCTCCTGACTATGAGATGGGCTAAAATGATATTCTAGGATTGTGATGCCGAACCTATGGCACGTGTGCCAGAGGTGGCATGCAGAGCCCTCTCTGTGGGCACGCATGCCATCGCCAGCTGCTCTTCTGTTTTCCAGCATGCCAACCAGCTGGTCTTCGCGGGTCCTGGCATGCCAGAAAATGGCCTAAAAACAGCCAAAAACCAGGTAGTTTTTCAGGCCATTTTTCCAGGCTGTTTTTTCAGGCCATTTTTTGGGCGAAAACGGCCTGAAAAACAGCCTGAAAAACAGGCATGCGTGCGCCGACCAGCTGGTCTTTGGGTTTCCGGTGATCAGGTATGTGCATATACACATACATGCACATGTGTTCTGGTTTGGGCTCTCGGCACCAAAATCACTGTTCTACGAGCTCTTGTCCCAAAAACGTGGTTGGCCAGAGAAGGCTGGTCTCCATTAGGTATCTTGACAACTATGGTGGGCTTTTATTAACGTCAGGGCAATTGGTTACTTTAGATTTAATACAAACCAAGTCCTTGGCCTTGAACCTCCCTCTTGATCGTGGTTCTAAACTTTTGATTTACCGAAGCAGGGAAGCCCAAATGGGGGAAGGAAAGAGTTTGGGGCTCCTTGTTAAAAGGAAGACTAATATTTCTGACGCACTATTTCTTCATGGGGCTATTAGAGGGAGATACAAAATGTTCTCCTTCTATTCTATCCCGAAAAGAGAACAGCTATTAAATAGTCACGATGTTGAAAGTTGGAGTGAATCGCCTTTCTTGACTCTTGGGAGTGAGTGGTGGTAGTTTTCTCATCCTCACATACTTGACAGGACCTTCCTTCTAAGTTTATTTCTGCATCTTTGGCTTTGCTTTTCTTCCTTGGTGAAATTGGGGTCCTGTTCAATTTTTTAAAATGTTCTGGACTCGCGAAGCAACAGTCATACACGTAAGATACTACTTCCCAGGAGATACAAGGTACGCCATGACATACCTCACAGAAAAGATTCCTATGTTTTTGTCTGAAATTAAAAATACGTCTGCCAACACAAGAGACGAGGGCAAAGGTAAAACCACTTCTCTGCGCATGCAGAAAAGCCATTCTGCTAAATCAATAATGAGGCATTATGATGCAAACCCAGCTGTAGATTTGCAGATTTGCTCAATATACCTAGGTCGTCTCCTTGATTAATGTCATTTCAGAGAATAATAAGGGCCAATAAATAAGGCACACGATCAAGTGTTTTGATGAGGAAAGAAAAGAAAATGAACAAGGCAAACGAATAAGAAATGCAACAAACACAGAAGGACCAGGAGCAATGATGGGTTCCTACCGGTTCGGCTGAACCGGTGGTTTGGCGCCTTGGGTCGCTGGAACCGGCAGTGACACAGGCCTGCCACACCCCCGAACTGGTTCCCCGGGTGGCGCCAAAGGTGGCGCCATCTTGTTTCTCGATTCTGTGCATGCACAGAACAATTTTAATTGCACTGCGCATGCGGCAAAGTGTACGCCCGTGCACAAGGGCGCACTAGTGCCTGCCGGAAACCACCCCTGGCCAGGAGCCCTAAATTTTATACTGGGTTCTCTCTCAATGTGGGAGATAAGAACAAAAGCATTAAGGCAATACAGGTAGTCCTTGACTTACAACAATTCATTTAATGACCGTTCAAAGTTAAAACGGCACTGAAAAAAGGGACTTACGACTATTTTTCACACTTGCGATTGTTGCAGCGGCCCCATGGGCATGTGATCAAAATTCAGATGCTTGGGATCTGATTTCATGACCTTTGCAGTGGCATAGGGTTACCTGCCTAAGCAGGGAGTTGGACTAGAAGACCTTCAAGGTTCCTTCCAACTCTGTTATTCTATTCCCAAAGTCATGTGATCCCCTTCTGCAACCTCTTGACAGGCAAAGTCAATGGGGAAGCCAGATTTCCTTAACAGCCCTGCTACTCACCAACTGCAGTGATTCACTTAACAAGTGTGGCAAGACAGGTCATAAAATGGGGCAAAACCCACTTAACGAATTAAATATTTATTATTTAGTTTAGTTTAGTTTTTTAGTTTTAATTCGATTTATATCCCGCCCTTCTCCACGAAGGACCCAGGGCGGCCTTACACTTATATAACGCCCTATCTGCCTCAGCAACAGAAAATTTGGGCTCAAATGTGGTCATAAGTCGAGGACTAGTGTAATATCCTGAAAGAAATAGGCAAACCTTCTATCAATGTGTTAGGAGGGGAGGAAAAACCCTAGCATATTTCTAGAATTTCCTTATGAATGCTAAAGGACTGAGGTAACCATCTGTTTACCTAAACAACTTCAAACTTCAAATGACAAGGCTGCCAAGATATTAGCACCTCATCAAAGTGCTTAATTGTTCTTGTTTTCCTGCAGTGCCTGGGATTCCCATAGCTTGTTAAAGGTTGATTTTGAGATTTCTACTGCCACTATTTATTCCCTCTTAATTTTACAAGTTTGGAACCATCAGCATCCCAAAGTTCTTGAAACAACGTGACCTATGAAAACCAGGTAGAATTTCGTTTGGACTCAAGTCACAGATCAGGCCTTTTTCCCTCACGGTTTTGAACACCTGAAGTTCAGGTTGGTGAACTAAGGAGCAAAGAAAATGTATCCAGCCCCCAAAATTAAGTTTTTCTCTTATCTTCCCAATCTCAATCTCCTGTACAAAATGTCCAATCCTACAAACAACAATTCTGCTCTCACCTGCATCTCAATAATAATAATAATAATAATAATAATAATAATAATAATAATAATAATAATAATAATAATAATAATAATAATCATCATCATCATCATCATCATCATCATCATCATCATCATCATCTTTATTGTCATTGTACTAAAATTACAATGAAATTGGTTTTAACTTCACTGGTGCAAAATTAGAAACAAAAAAAAGAGAGAAAAATCAGTGCAGTTATCAACAATAACAACAAAAGGAAATGCTATATGTTGCTGCTTGCCAGCACCTCAGAGGAAAACTACAGCCAAAAAAACAGAGAGGTTTTGATGATGTTGTTATCCTACTTGATCATCCCACCTCTATCTTATTGTACTCCTTTCTTTGAAGGCGATCCATCTAAATGTCAGCAGCCTCCGACAAGGAACATGAAAACTGAAACCGCTGGGAAGACAGAATCTCAGAGCTTTATAGTGTCTTTCAGAAGGGCACTTTCCAAAAGAGGAATTATAACTGGAAGCATTAGCCGAGATGGAAGTCAAGTCTGTACCAGCAATTCTTGGGGCAAGGTGAAAATTGGTCAGATTCTGTTACCAAAAGCTGCTGCTTTAACAGAGGAAAGAATTACGGGAGGGCGAGACCACGTTCAGCTGGTTCTATCCGGTTCTGATGAATCAGTAGTGGTGGTGGTAGGAGGCTCCGCCCACCCAGACGTCATAACGCCCCGTTTTTTACACTCTGTGCATGCACGGAAGGTCCTGCACATGCGTGGAAGTGGTGCGTGCGCTCATATTTGCACACCGGTAGGGAAGGGAAGTTGATTTCACCCCTGGTCAAGGCACAGAGAATTCCAAGAGATTTTTAACACTGCACCTTTGAAATAAGGCTATCACCTGTTTCTCAGAGGGACAGAAGCTCCTTTATACTAGCTCGGCATGCAAATCTTTACGTGGAAATAATCCTAACTCTGCTAATTACAATTGATCAAAAGTGACAGACCAACCTGGAACTCGGATGGGCAAGAACTGCATTACCCAAGAAGTGGCTTTAGGTAGTTTTTGATTTATGATCACAATTGGGATTGGAATTTTGGCCACTAAGCAATGCCGTTATTAAGCAAATCATCATGTGCCCGGACCTGATTTTACAAACATTTTTACTGTAGTTGTTAAGCAAATCTGACTTCCCCATTGATTTTGCTTGATGGGAGCCGGCTTGGAAGATTGTAAAGGGTAATAATTACCTGATCACAAGATGCTACAGCCATCATAAATGGAAGCCAATTTCCAAGCACCCAAATTGTGATCACACAATCCCGAGGGTGGTATAGGAACATCGAGGATAGGAACATGTGTCACTTTTTCCAAACCCATTTTAATTTTGAGTCGGGGCGAAATCTACTTACTTACTTTCGTTACTGGTTCGCAAATGTGAGCGCGTGTGCACAGGACCTTCCGCGCATACGCAGACCATCAAAAACAGACGCTGCCGAGCACGCCTGCAAAGCTAAGTAGAACAGCGAGAGGGGAAATCCGCTCTGCCACGCTATTTAGGAAGCCCTGCTTTCTAGGTAATATAAATCATATGTCACAGCTGATCGTCGGAAATACCAGTTTGCCTGAACCTGTAGCATTTTTTTATTACCGGTTTGGGTGAACCGGTCCGAACCGGTAGCATTTCACCCCTGCTTTGAGCCCTTGTTAAACAAACTATCATAAGTCAAGGACGATCTGTTTTGAACTTCAATTGAAAAAAAACAGAAAAACAAAACTGAAGCTTGCAGCTTCTTCTCAATTTGTTAAGAGGATCTGTTGGGGGTTTGCAAAAGTGTGTTGCTTCCCTTTTTAAATGAACGTGATTCCTATCAAGGCTTTTCCCTGTTAGTTTGTTTATGTGAATCAACATCCTACCCTAAGCTCCCAAAGAGAAAGTGGCAGAGGGACTACGATTCCCAACAGCTAAGGCAGGGGTCCCTAACCTTTGCAACTTTAAGTCTGAAGGACTTCAGCTCCCAGAATTAATCAAGGAGAGAAGCAACCTGGAATTAAGGAGAAACTTCCTAACGATGAGAAAAAATTAACCCGTGGGACAAGCAGAAGTCGTTGGTGCTTCATCACTGGAGGTCTTTAAGAAGAGACTGGATAGCCACTTGTCTGAAATGGTATATAGCAAAGCTGGCTGGAGAATTCTGGGAGCTGAAGTCCTTCAGATTTAAAGTTGCAATGTTTGGGAACCCCTGAGCTAGGGGATTTGTGTCCCTTGCTGAGTTTTCCTCCGGGACAAGGTTTGCATTTACAGCCCACGCTGGCCAATTCTGCTCAACGTCTCTTTAAAAGAAAAGATCTTGTCCACCCGTCTTTGGAAGCTCATATCTCCCCTGCATACCCCACTGACGCGATCTGATCTTGTTATTCTGCATTCCTAAAATAGAACTTGGATAGCCGATTGTTAAGGCTTGTTGTGATTTGTTCCAACGTAGCAACAAGGTGATACCCAGGGCTCCTCGTAACACAGGATTTATTAGCGTACTCTTCCCCAGAGGAAGTTCTGACGCCTGCAAATGCGCGAGAGAGCAGCACCATCTCCCTAGGTAATGCCGGGCTAGCCAAGGGGGCTCCATTACAGGGGCTGGAATCCTAATCTTAGGTATTGCTGCTGAACACAAGGGCTGATTGGACAAGCAGATATTTAGCAAGGAGGAAGGATCAACAGTGGGCCGTTTAGCACCAAGCTCGGTGCCGATACTTCTCATGTTATTAGTCCTTAGTGTGCAAGCTTTTTAAAAAGTCTTCTTTCTTTTTTTAAAGCAGCAACCGTGAAGTCTTTTATTCCAGTCTGGACATTTAGTTCTTTGTGATGCTGTTCTAATTTGAACCCTTCCCCTCCCCGCCCCCAATGCCTTTTTAAAGCCTCCGTGCTAAATCTAACTATACAACAATGACACATATTTAGTCTACGATCTCCTGTGGAGAGGGAGAAAAAAAAAGGACAGCACTTGTAAATCAGAATTAAAAGAAAATGGCTTGACTGATAATACTTACTTTACCTCTGGGCTTGAAGGCATAAATATCATAATAAAAGTTAAGAGCAGAGACAAAAGGGCTGAAACGCAGCCTTGGCCCACCCATGGACTGAGAAATCAATGGTGGAAATACATTATGCTCACAATGAAACTGAACTAATTGAGGTGGAATCTGAGAAAGTTCCATCCTTTTTTTTTCTTTTTGCCAAGAGTCTCCATATGAAAGGTCTCATTTCCCCACATTTTGCTATTGTCCTAAAAATGTGCATCACCACCGAACGCCATCCAACTCTCCACAACGCTCCGTGAATCACAACAATCAAACGGGGCAATTAAAGTAAGAATATGGCATTATTTTTTTTTTTTAAAATGAAATTCTTTGGACAATGGAATAGAGCTTCTAATCATCCACCTGTTTGATATGCAAATATCTGCAAGAAAGGATACTCCACTGAACCCTGATTTCTGTACTGATTGGACATTCGAAGCAAAAAAGAAGGGCAGGCAACACACTTCTGGCGAACAGTCCTATAATAAAAGGCTGAATCCACCCAATAATTACCTGGGGAGATAATAGCCAGACTACTAGATATTTCTACCCTCTTCTTGAAAACAGGTGAGTGACCTATTCTCTTATGGGACAGGTAGTTTTTTTCCCCACTGTGGCCATAAAGTCTTTTTTAAAATGGGATTCAGCAGAAAAGGCATTTGAAGATGCTTCAGCTTCTCTCTTCCTCAGTGCCTGCCTAGCTGCCTAAAAACACTTCCACTCACGCATCTACGGCTGTTGCTCCAAAGAGCCTCACCAGGGAATCATGAGAGAAGAACTGGAATTAACCTCCTTTGTAGCAAAGGACATTGTTGGAAGCAGAAGTGTCTCCTTCCTGCAGGCACTGTTGCCATCGCCTTCTCCTCTGTGTATTTCTCTCACAGTCCTCCACTATCTTCCAATGGAAACGGCACGGCGTTGCTATAACGACACACTCACCTCTTTACCCTGCGAGCCGCCCCTTTGGGATCCTTGTTGTTTTAGCACACAAATGGCTCCTGTAATCACTGTCAAACAGATGCAGCAACAGATGTGCTACTATCCCCCTGTCTGATAGGCAGAGCAGCATTGTTTGCAGAACTTTGCCGCCCCTGCACATCCCCCCCCACCCCACTCCAACCATCATTTGACAGCTTCCGTTTACCTTCAAAGGCTGAGACCAAAACAAAGGCACTCAAGGTGGTAAGGATGAAGGCTGGCTGGATCCCCACTGCAATCAGCAGGATGGGGACCAGTGGCCGAGCACTGCTTGCCTTTGGAGAGCCCCAGAGGGCTTGCCCTGGAAGAGAAAGGCTGAAATCTCAACCTAATAAATCAATTCCTCCCAACACTTAAGAGCCAACAGCTAAGTTCTCTAGAACAATGGCAGCTGTAAACCAATCAGGGGAGAGATATGACTGCTTTTGGAATGGGAAATCTATGTCTTCAAGAGATGGCTGAACTACAATTCCCATCAGCCGAAGACAGCCTGGCCAATAGCAAGGGATCCTGAGAGATAGCCGAAGGGGAAGGTTAGCAAGTCATCCGTGGCTGCTTTAGGGGAACAGCACAGATGCCCATCATTATAGTGCTCCACACCGCCCTACAATTTCCTCCCACTTTATTGGATTGCATTTAGACTTTAGAGACTGCTCTGGAGCCCCCTCTGCTGTAGAGTCTCAGAACAGCAGGGACGGATCAACTTCCCAGCAACTGGATTCAGTGCTAATGTAAAAACCACAGAAAGATTCCGAACTCTGTAAGCAAAACTGGCACCATTCAGCATAAATGACCAGGCTGTTTCCAAGAAGAAATACTCAACAGCTTAAGGAAACTAGCAACAGGAACAGACTGTTATTGTCAGTTCGACAATGGGTGGAATTATCTTAAAAGAAGCTTTTCTTGTTAAAAGCTATTTCTTCCAGGCTCAAATGTTCCAAGACTGAATCCACTGTTTGTGCCGTGCCGCATTTGAACAAGGGCAAAAGGATTCTGGTGTTAGATGTCCAACTCTTCCCTGGTCTATGCAGAACCCTTTTCCTGCTTTGCAAGTTTCCTATGCTCTTTAACAGTTGCACATCAAGATATTCGACTGATACAGCGCTCCATACTCTTATCAATGGCAGCAGTGAGAAAAACTGCACCTGTCAAGATGTTCGATCTGCAGAAAAGATAACCGACACTACTCAAAAGCTATCAATGGAAGAGGTAGGCGTGGGCTTCATTCCAAGAGACCAACCCCAATGCTGTTTTTGTGCAAACATAAGCTTTTTAAAAGCTGGAACAACTCAGCTGGCATTTTCCCACTGTCTGTGATCAAACCATGGAAAATAAAATAATTCAAGTTTCCCTGCTTTCTGCCTTGACACTAGCAATCTTCCTTAGTAGAAGGTGTCTTAACGATGACATAATAAAGGTTCTCTTCTTACCAAAGTTTCTGTCCTAGACAGATTCGCTGGAGAGGAAATCCCTTAAAACAGAGCTGTCCTTATGGCTGGATAAATATGCACAGGATGGTGGTATGTAAAACAAATCAAGCTTTTGGGACTGCTGTGTGTAGTGGCTGAGATTATTCTAGGACTCAGCCCATTTTATCGTGAGCACTTCCTGATTTCAGGTTTTCAAACCCCTCATAGTCTAATGTAATGATTCTGGGGTGAGCGAGACCACTAAAGGAGGTGCTCACAACGGACAAAGACAAGACTGTGGCAAAGTGGACTTCTTCAGCCTTTGAAGTCCGGCGCACAGACTTAGACATAGGGGGAGCCCGCCATAGCAAAGGCTGCCAGGTGCTCAAACCCGATGCAGCACCTGTCGCTCTGAACATGCCAGGAACTGCAAGCCCTCCACCCCCTTGCAAAGCCACATGAAAGCACCAGGCTAGGAGCTTTGCTGATTTATGTCCTTCAACACCTGTGATGGTACCAAGCTGCTCAGCAGATCCGACTCACAAACATGCATTTGCAGACTCACACACACAAAAAGAGCATCCCTTTGGAAAGGGGAAGAGGGGGGGGGCGGGAGAGAGAGAACATTAGAAAACATTTTTTCAAAGGTGTCCACTTTTTGAAAATATGCAGGGGAAACTCTGCATCTAGGGGGAAAAAAGCGTAAATGTGCATCTATGTACACAGACACACAATGCACATTACCCTCAGATTAACAAAAAAAGTAGTGATCTTCCAAACAGAGAAAAGACACTTAAAAGTTCTTTTCCCAATTTGGTATGGGCAGAATCGATAAATTCAGCCTGATGAAGTAGTAGTAAAATATCTTCAGCTATCTGAGAAGTTAAGAGTCTGACCTGTTTGTCTCCAAAACATGGCACAATCACCAGGCCTTATGACGAGGCCTCGCACCTGGACCCAAGCACTCACTAGCTGTACAATATTACTTTCCTTAACAAGCAACAGATCGTTTCATTTCTTTAACATCACTTTTTTCCCCTCCAAAAGACACAACTTCACTTTTGACCAAGTGACGTGCCCCATCCTACACCGACATCACAATCACAGGACATTAAAATGGCAAGACGCATCCAGTCACTGGTACACATCTGCCAGGGCTCCCCACAAGCTCAGGGTTACAGCAATGTTGTCCTTTAAAATGCAAATGCAGACTTTGAAAACTGCTTTTGGAAACAAGTGCACCATTCTAGTTGCCATCAGCCAAGCCCCTCAAGCCAGATCCTCTTGCAACTCAAGCTTCACAGTACAAATACCTCTCTTGTTTTTTTAGGAGAAAAAAAATCCTGCCCTTGTAGGATTAGTCCAGCGGTTCGTGGTTTTGCATTCTGTACCCCTTCTTAACCGATGCTTTCAAGTTGTCCCATGCTACATAGGGAGAGCCAGGCAGATGACATATGGCAGTTCTAGCAACTTTCTAAGGTCTGCAAATCAAAACACGCCTATCTGAAAAATCACGCTGCAGTTCATACAGCGTAAAGTGCGAACAAGCGACGGAAGCCGCGGCCGGTTTCTAAAATTCACTCTTCGCGGATCAACTCTACTCTGCAGTTGCAAATGGAACTTGCACACCCACTACTTCTTCACTTAGCAAGCCTTTGCTGCTGTTATGTAGAACGGCCCTCCTCACTCTTTTACACGTTTTTCCCACCCATTTTGCAGCGCATCAGAGGATACAACGCAACCTCACCCAATTTCTCCCCCCCCCCCTCCCTCGCCTGCAATCCCCGCAAACTCCCCAACTTTTCAACAGGCAGGACCCCGAAACTTCTTTCCCCACTCGCACGCTCGGATCCCTCGCCGAGGTCTCCTGCGGGGGTGGACTAGACGACCTCCGAGGGTCCCTTCCCACTCTGTGACTGTTCACTTACTACTGTCAACCCACCCGATGAATTTTTTTTTTTAAAAAAAAAGCCTCCCTCTTGCAATTAAAAATAAATAAAAAAGTCACCTAAGCGCGCCTGCAACTTTAGGAAAAAAAGCAAAGAAGAAGAAACCGATCCACCACCTACCCAACGGGGCTGTTAACCTCGAGCCGCGGTCTCTTCCACTTTTACATAGGAAGGTGCCGGGGAATGTGTTAAGAAAGCCCAAAGCCCGTCGGGGAAAGCGCCGATCCTCGCTGTCGTCCGCCGCCGCCGCCGCCGCCGCCGCGCAGATGAAAGCCCGAGATGGGAGCGAAGGGAGCCCGCGCGGGACCGGAGCTGCCTACAGTCTAGACGCCGACTAAGCCACTGGGGCTCACCAGCCCGTGGCCAGGAGATTCTCTTAAGCTCTCTGTGACGCAGAGGCGATGGGGTGGGCAGAGCGGGAGGAAGGGGGGGATCCTCTGACGCACGGCCGCCCAGCTGCAGCCTTCGCCATACAAGGCGAAAAGGGGCGGAATGTTCCGGCGCCCTCGGAGCGAAGGGGCGGGATCGGAATGTCTGCGCGGGTGACGCACACGGGGTTCCATTGACGCACGCCTTGGAATTGTTTGATCTAAAAATAGCGCGAGCTACCCCCCTTTCCCCAACACACCCCACCCCCTTCCCGGCTAAAAATAGAGCCTTTTCCTAAGCAAGGATCGAGAGGGAGGGGGGGGGGAAGGGGAGGGAGGGTTAAAAAAGAGGAGGAAGAGGAGAAAAGAAAAGAGTGTCATAGGAAGAACCAAAAAAGACAAAAAAGGGAAAGGGAGGAGAAGGAGAGAAAGCGCAGAAAGGGCCCAGGGACGGAAATGGGAAGCGAAGGATCGCCAGTGCGGGGAAAGAGCCCGTTTGCTCAACTTTTCGTGCAAGCTGAGAAAACGGCTCGTTTAGTCCGACGGGGGGGGGGGGGGAGGGGGAAGGGAGGAGAGGGGGGGGGGGTTGGACTAGATGACCTGTAAGATCCCTTCCAACTCTTGTTAGTCTGTAATCTGCAAAGATCGTGGGGATGTTGAGCAACCGGGGCTCCAGTGCTAAAGAAAGAAGAAAGTCGAAAAGGGGGGGAAAGTGGTGGGCACGATCGCCCCAAGGGGAGGCTGCAAAACCCATTGTGGCTTTATGGCCTCGAGCAGTCCCTGCACCCTTGCGAACCTCGAGGGAGAGAGAGTTCACAGCCTGGCTCGCTTCTGTACTTGGTCGCCACGACGTAGAAAAGATGTGGAGACTCTAGAAAGAGTGCAGAGAAGAGCAACAAAGATGATTAGGGGACTGGAGACTAAAACATATAAAGAACAGTTGCAGGAACTGGGTATGTCTAGTTTAATGAAAAGAAGGACTAGGGGAGGAATGATAGCATTGTTCCAATATCTCAGGGGCTGCCACAAAGAAGAGGGAGTCAAACTTTTCTTCAAGGCACCTGGGGGCAGGACAAGAAGCAATGGGTGGAAACTAATCAAGGAGAGAAGCAACGTAGAACTGAGGAGAAATTTCCTGACAGTTAGAACAATTCATCAGTGGAACAGCTTGCCTCCAGAAGTTGTGAATGCCCCACACTGCAAGTCTTTAAGAAGATGTTGGATAGCCATTTGTCTGAAATGGTATAGGGTTTCCTGACTAGAAGACCTCCAAGGTCCCTTCCAAGTCTGCTATTGTATTGTATTGTATTGTATTGTATTGTATTGTATTGTATTGTATTGATTGTATTGTATTGTATTATTGTACTTCTGGAGCCTTGTCCCAAAGGTGCTTTTTTTTCTCCCCCAGAAGGCAACTGGACTTTCTTCAGAGTTGGAGAAGCTTCTCGGATGCGAAGCGAAATGTCTTCAAAAGAAAAAGCCCAAAAAAGTCCAGTTGCCTCCTGGGGAAAAAAAAGAGCACCTTTCGGACAGCCGTGACCTGAACGATTGAGAATCTCTCTAGATTTCTTGAGCCTTGCCTTTTCATTTTCCCGGCCACTCCTCTCGGGTATCCTTGCAACCCTTGAGACTCCAGAAAAAGTGCGGAGAAGAACAACCAGGATGATTGGGGGACTAGAGACTAAAGCATCTGAAGAACAGTTACAGGAACTGGGCATGGCTAGTCTAGTGAAGAGAAGGACCAGGGGAGACATGATAGCAGGGTTCCAATATTTGAGGGGCTGCCACAGAGAGGAAGGGGTCAAGCTATTTTCCAAAGCACCTGAAGGCCAGACAAGGAATAATGGATGGAAACTCACCAAGGAGACATTCAACCTAGAAACAAGGAGGAACTTTCTGACAGTGAAAACAATCAACCAATGGAACAAAAGTTGCCTTCGGAAGTCGTGGGAGCTTCATCAAGAAGAGGTTGGACTGCCATCTGTCAGAAATGGTGTAGGATATCCTGCTTGAGCAGGGGGTTGGACTAGATGACCTATAAGGTCCCTTCCAACTCTGTCAACCTACAATCTGCAAAGAGGTGGGGATTTTGAGCAACCGCTGCACCAGTGCTAAAGAAGAAAGCTAAAAGTCGAAAAGGGGGAAAGTGCTGAGCCTCAAGTGACGCTGCAAATCCTTGCGAGGAGCTCCAGAAGGATATTCCACCTTCCCTCCCTTGTCTTTAACTGGGGTAAACTGCAATGGGGCCTTTCCTGGCCATTGTCTCTGCCTCATTCCCAGAATGGGATCTAAACATTAATCGACCGCTATCAGAATGATGGATGGAGGAAAGGATACCTCCTAGTTTGTCATCCTCCAAAAATGTAAGCAGTACAGTAAAATCCGTTCGCTGCTAAGGGGACAGAAGATACTTTTAGTTCTGTTGCTAGAAAATACAGTATTCCTCTGTAAACTGGGGAGCCAAAGATAGTTGTGGAAAGGAAACCCATTTGCGTTTTCCTGTCCTGAACTTTAAGAAAAAAGTCATGGGAAAAGAGAGCACTGTAAATATTGTTAGGGATGGAGGAACACGCTACCAATAAGGCCACACAGTGTCAACCAGCCTCTTCTAAAACCACCTTGCAGTACCAGAAGCCTCCTGTGTTTTATTTTTGCCCCCACCCCCACCCGCACTGCTGCCAGGGATCTTCAAAGAAGCAGCAAAATAAAACAATTGCAAAATGTCTTTGGGTGATAGAACAAGGAGCTCTCTGTCTCAAAGCACCTTTTAATAGTAAGAAAAACAGGCTGAATTGGAAGTGAGAAAATACAGGCAGGAGGTTGTTAATGCAAGTATCCTGACACCTTGACACTGTGCAATAATGTCTGAAGCAGGACTACAGCACCAGTGATTTGAAAGGAGAGGATACTGTATATAAACTTGGAAAATTGGTTTGCAATTTCAATGTTTTACCTTAGTTATTACGTTTTATTCTGCAGCAATAAGCACATAATATAGATCTTTTTTTAAAAAAAAGTTCTCTGCCCTGGAAATAAAATAGCGCTAATAGCATCTTTTCTTAAAGACACAGGTAAAAATGCCTAAAAAACAAAAATAAACGGATGAGGTCCATTAAAAAAGAACCTGCAATCTTGGAATCTGTTTTAGCCAGCCATGCATTGTACATTTTAAATGCAATTTAATAATATTAGGACATTTTCTGATTATTCTTCATAAACTGTCATTAAGCATTCCCTAGACCTAAATTAATAAATTAAGGTATTTGATAGAGGAAGCTGGCTGAAGCCAAGCTGATCTGCACCTGGACAGTCTGTACACTTGGGAAATTGCAGAGAACTCACCTGTCACAGGCTACAAAAGGTAGTTTAAATCTACTGTTTTGGCCAAGCTGCAGAAGGAATATTTAAAAACGTACGTTTTGCAGTATAGAATAATGTTGGAGAAGTGCATGTATATCTTCAGATCAGTGTTTTTCAACCTCCACAACTTTAAGGTGTATAGATTTCAACTCCCACAATTCCCCAGCCGGCATACTTTAGATAGAATTGTAATCTAATTAAATACATTTAGGTGGTTTAGCTTGATGGAATAATTCACATAAAACTTGTTTTTATAATGCAAAAACATTTTGGATGCTTCTCTCTTGCAGGAAGCTTCCCCCCCTCCCAGAAATGATCTTTGCTACTGCAAATTTTTATCTGTTTTTTAAAAGCTCCACAGATGGATACAACTAGTTGCATCATATTAAATATGCCACTGTAAAGTTAAAAAATCAGTTCCAAGATGGATTATTGGAAAACACGGTAGATGTTAAAATGATGGCAGGACCAGCCAAGCTACATAAGATATTTCTTTTATTACTTGCTCTCCCCTTCTCAGGTTTAAACCCGGTGGAACCCCTCAGTCAAGGAGAGGAAATCAGAGACAGGAATGACTAGGGAATAAAAAATTGAAGCCAGTTTCTCTATGTGCTTTTCTGCACCTGTTGCAGGCTTAATAGGATTCTTCCCAGGTCTCAATCGTAAATATATTTTAAGATGCATTTCGCTGTCCCTCTCAGGTCTTCTCAAGAGATTTTCCTCTTCATGTATCTCAGTATTTTCCCACCTCTGGTTTCTTTTCCCTTCCCTGAGCTAATTTTCCAAGTAGTTTAAGATTTCTCCCAGTTTCAGGCTTTGAAACATTCTAAAGACTTCCATCAACCATTGAGTCTTCTGTTCTCAGGACAGCAAACAGAAAGGACGTCACCCATGAAATGTGTGGAAAAATCAAAAGCTAACTTAAAGAGTCATAAAGTGAATGCCACAGACACAGCATAATCTTCAAAAGGCGAAGATCCTAGAAGGAGAAACTGGTGTGTAAATGGAGATCATTGCAACTTTCAGGCCGCCACATGGAACTGGAGAGGAGTGTAGAGCAGGGGTCTCCAACCTTTGCAACTTTAAGTCTGAAGGACTTCAGCTCCCAGATTTCTCCAGCCAGCTTTGCTGGCTGGAGAAATCTGGGAGCTGAAGTCCTTCAGACTTAAAGTTGCAAAGGTTGGAGACCCCTGGTTAGAGCACTGCAAGAGTGTTATCATTCCCTATTATGGCAGATCTCATTCTCCCCCTGTAGCAGACCCCACACTCCATCCTCCCCGACATCATGCTCCCTCCTCACCCATCTTTTAATTCATATTACTGCATTATTGTATTTTATTTTTATTGTTTTGAGTATTTTACTATGGTTATTACATTTTTTTAAATTTTATGTTCTACTATGGTAAGCTGCTAATGGTAGCGTCATGGCAGGATGGACGCCAAATACATTTAAATAAATAGATAAATAACACCAACACTGCAAGATTATTAATGTGGTAGACCCAATGTTGCACGTCAAAGAAACCTGTGCTCCTCCTAGCTATATCCTCAAATATTTAGAATCTCTCAAAATATCAAGACTTGTCTTTTTTTCCCTCCACACAAACTGTAACCAAAATAATAAGCAATGGGTGGAAACTAATCAAGGAGAGAAGCAACTTGGAACTGAGGAGAAATTTCCTCATAGTTAGAACGATTCATCAGTGGAACAGAAGTTGCCTCCAGAAGTTGTGAATACCCCAACACTGCAAGTCTTTAAGAAGATGATGGATAGCCATTTGTCTGAAACGGTATAGGGCTTCCTGCCTAGGCAGGGGGTTAGACTAGAAGTCCTCCAAGGTCCCTTCCAACTCTGCCATTGTATTGTATTGGAATAATTATTATGCAACACTGGAAGAATAAATCTTTAGTTGTCTTGCAACAATGGATATATACATTATTTAACTCTGTTTCTATTAGTTTTCTTTTTCAACCATAAGAGGTTTTTTAAGGAATCTGGCCAATTTTGGAGATTCGTTTTGTTTACAACATACTTTACTTCACTGCTTTCCCTTCCTTTACTTTTAATTTCTACTATACCGTTAACAAAAGTTGATTATTATTATTATTATTATTTTTCTCTTACTAGATAGCTTTCCTTTTCTAAAAAGCAATTCTGAAGAAACTCCATGCCCAAATAATGCATGAAGCAATATTGTTTTTCTCTCTAGAGATGCTAACTGCTGGGTAATGACTACTTGGAAAAAATAGCTGCTGTTAAGCATAAGCACAACAAAAAAGCTTGTTATTAAAAAAACGGTCTTAAAAACCAGCGTGGCATAGTGGTTTAAGGCAATAGGCTAGAAACGAAGACATTGGGAGTTCTAGTTCTGCTTTAGGCACAAAACCAACTTCGTGATCTTAGGGTAGGCAGACTCTCAGCTCTAAAACTACTGATTATTTTTATTTATTACTAGCCGTTCCCAGCCACGCGTTGCTGTCTGGTTAAATGGCCAACCAATCTGTGTGAAGATCTACCCTGCACACACAAACACGTACACACAACCACCGTATAACCCCCAACCTACCTACCTCTCCCTCTCTCCCTCTTTATCCCTCTACCTACCTACCTACCTACCTACCTACCTACCTACCTACCTACCTACCGTAGTTCTCCCTCCCTCTCCCTCTCCCTACCTTTCTACCTACCTACCTACTTACTGTATTTCTTCCTCCCTCAATCTATCCCTCTCCCTCTACCTACCTATCTACCTACCTACTTACTGTATTTCTTCCTCCCTCAATCTATCCCTCTACCTACCTACCTACCTACCTACCTACCTACCTACCTACCTACCTACCTACTTACTGTATTTCTCCCTCCCTCAATCTATCCCTCTACCTACCTACCTACCTACCTACCTACCTACCTACCTACCTACCTACCTACCTACCTACTGTATTTCTCCCTCCCTCAATCTATCCCTCTACCTACCGACCTACCTACCTACATACCTACCCACTGACTGTATTTCACCTTCCCCCTCTCTCTCCCTCTACCTACCTACCTACCTACCTACCTACCTACCTACCTACTTACTGTATTTCTCCCTCCCTCAATCTATCCCTCTACCTACCTACCTACCTACCTACCTACCTACCTACCTACTGTATTTCTCCCTCCCTCTCTATCCCCCTACCTACCTACCTACCTACCTACCTACCTACCTACCTACCTACCTACCTACCTACTTACTGTATTTCTCCCTCCCTCTCTCTATCCCTCTACCTACCTACCTACTTACTGTATTTCTCCCTCCCTCTCTCTATCCCTATAACTGCCAATCTACCTACCTACTATATTTCTCCTTGAATCTTATGGACAGAGTATTATGACATTTTGTATTATCCTGTGGCTCACTGCTCTCTCTGTATCCATCTAGCTACATTTTTTAAATTTCTGTTGCGTGTACCTGGCACAGGTGTGACATCTACACAATCTATATATATCATTGGCGCCCTATTTGTAAGGAACGTTGTGTGAAAATGTGGAAGCGATCAATGCAGTACTTTCGGAGATTACCTGTTTTGAACAAACTCATAGTTACATTTTTATTTATATAGATTTAATTAAATTAATTAGCTATATACCCGCTCTATTATTTTTACAAATTACTCAAGGCGGCAAACACCCAGCACGCATTCGCTGCTCTTATTTTCCCCACAGCAACAAGAACCATTGTGAGTGACTAGAATTTACGGTCTCCCACTTCTGGCCTGGTGCTTCAACCAGTAGGCCAAACTGCCTCTCCCTTCATTTTACCTTCTGAAAATGTTGCTGAGAAAACTGCAGGCAAATTGCCTGGAGTCAAAAATGACTCGAAGGGACAATTTTCCTTTTCAGAGAGACAGTTTGGAGGAGAGGTTAAAAAACATTCATGACAGAAACCAAGGACACCATGAGTTCGACCTGAGGCACGAAGTCGCCTGGGGCAGAGGTCTCCAACCTTTGCAACTTTAAGTCTGAAGGACTTCACCTTCCAGAATTCTCCAACCAGCAAAGCTGGCTGGAGAATTCTGGGACCTGAAGTCCTTCAGACTTAAAGTTGCAAAGGTTGGAGACCCCTGGTCTGGGGGACTTTGAGACAGACCCCCTCTCTCAGCCCCACGTCGAGCAGGCAAGGGGTTCAAACCACTTCCAAATATGCTGCCAAGAAAACGGCAGCGAGATGTCCAAGCCGCCACCAGGAGTAAAGGCTGACCTGAAGAAACAAAACAACAGAAAACTCTTGCTGAATAGCATTGCCATTTTTTGAGCAAGCATGCTGAGGAACAGGTTGGAAAGAGGCCTGGCCGGAAGGAAACTTGAGCTTACTGGCTCAGCAGTTAAGACGCAAAAGCCTCTTTGCAAAGTTTAGTTCAATCCCTAAAAAAAGTTTGCTCACTTCTGTAGACAGGAGTCTAGCCTCGGTCTAGCCTCTTTCATTCCTTCCTCCACCCCTTTCCAAATTCTCCTGCACGGCGATACTGTTGTCTCGGAAGGGAATTATGTGGGCCAAGCATAAAAGACACCGATAACTCAGCAGCTGGAAAGATTGATGGCTTTTCCTATTGTTAAAAATATTTTTGGCCTAGACAACCTCTGAGTTTGCTTAAAGGCCTCCCATTTGTAAAAACGACTGCGTAACGAGGTGCGTTTTTAAGGCAATGTTTGAGTCAAAGCCTTGGCAAGAATCCCGGAGCAGCTGCTCTGAAGAGGAATGTAACCATCTTTCCAACACTTCTCAAAGGCTGGGTTGTGTTAAGGGCAAACCCGAACATTTCATGAATGTGGAACGGAGGATGTCCTGTGGAGGATTTAATTTTTTCTTTTTTTCTTTTTCAAGAGCCAGATGGGTAAATAGGTTAACAGAGGATTCTTGCTTGCACCACAGGAACGGTTCGGAAGAGCCCAGATATCCATCTGCCTGTTTCTTACATCAAATACCAGCCAATTTTTTAGTCAAACATAATTGCTTTCTGATATGGGCTTGTTTGTTCAGGATGTTTTTTGAACAGATTAACAGGGACCTTATAGGTCAGTGATGGCTAACCTTTTTTGGCTTGCGTGCCAAAAGTGGGGGGGAGTGCAGGGGGGTTGTGCATGGGCGTGCCACACCCATAATGCTATGTGCATGACCCCCTGCTTTTGGCACGCTTTTTTCGCCCTCCCCAGGCTCCAGAGGCTTTCTAGGAGCCTGGGAAGGTGAAAACAGCCTCCCCCCCACCCCCTCCAGAGGCTTCAGGAGCTTCCCTGAAGCCTCTAGAAGGCGAAAAACGACCTCAAAAGAAGGCCTAAATCAGCTGGCCAGCACACACAAGCGCACTGGAGAAATGGTTCCACGTGCCACCTGTGGCACCCGTGCCATAGGTTCGCCATCGCTGTTATAGGTCATCTAGTCCAACTCCCCTTCAAGCAGGAGACCCTACACCATTTCTGACCAGTGGCAGTCCAATCTCTTCTTGAAAAAATGCTTTGAATTTTATTTAGCTATCATTTGAAAAACAAACCACAGCTGGTTAGTTTAAGCCACAAATCATGGCCTGTAAATCACAATGGCTGGATTTGTTTATTTTGCTAAGAGAAAAACCAAAGAAATCATATTTTGCCTCAATGTGATATGCACATTCAGGGACATTATGCTACCTAATGTTCATGGAGCCAAAGCCCTCCTAATGATGAATTAATAGAATATCAACCGGAAAGATCAACCGGTCACGAATCCAACTCTTTCCACAAAGCAGAAAGAGTCAATATTCTTTCTCAGAATATCCTCCCTCGCGCCTCGCATAATCCTGAAATTGTTAATTTGTGCTGACTGGTGGACAGAGGTGGGCCCTTATGGTTCGGACTGGTTCGGCCGAGTAGATAGTAACTTGCCCCCCTACGCCCCCGAACTGGTTCTATTGGTGCTGTAGCCATCTTGGGTTTTTTTCTTCACTGCTGTGCATGTGCGAGTAGCGTCCCTGAGCGAACCGGCAGTAAAAGAATCTGGAACCCACCCCTGCTGGTGGACGCTAAGATTTAGATGTGGATTCACTATCTAGGTTTTTGATTTGGGTTATGGGTCAAAATGGAGTCCATATGTTCTAGAAAAAGAGCCCCTTGGAAGAAAGCCAAACCTGACGGAAAACAAGAAGCCACAAAAACATTCTGCATATTCACCTCGTCCCCAAAGGATTCCAGAAGAGAAAATAAAATAGCCTCATAAAAGGGAAAATCAAACTCGGGAGAACCCCCCCAAAGGGGTAAATGTCATGGCATACCTTCAGGTGGCTTCAGTAGGAAATTCCACTGAAGTAAATGAGCCTACTTGAAGGTGAACAGCCTTGTGGCTTCCAGCCTCAGCAATCTCTGCGGGGGAGGCGAGAACTTCTTTAAGTGCATGGAAATGTGGCTTGCCACTCAGAGGAGGCAGGGGAAACCCACTTAGATCTCCGGGCCCAGATATCTCCTTTCTTCCCTTCAGTTCAAAGCAATTGACAGAACTGTCAATATGTACCTAAGCCTTGGGGTTCCATTCCTGACCAACGTCCTGGAATGAAATGGAAAAAATCTTGGGTTAAAGCATCACCAGACAAGTAGGAGCAAAACGAAAGGCGCAACTTGACTGCAGATCTATAGCCAGCAAACCAATCAACCCAACTGCCAGTTAAATTATTTAAGACTTGCAGCCCTGGGCCCAACTTCATGGGGTCCTAGAGCTGACTTCAAAAGCCCTTGACAAGACATCCGCTCAAACCTCTGATGAAAGATAGGTTTCTTCTCCGATCTTGAAAGACAGACGGGGGGGGGGGGGGGAAAAGGCTTGCGAGAAAAGAATACAAAATGGAGCAGGTTGGGTGGACCTTGCTCATTGGGCTCCAGGTTTGCACAACGCATCGAACTGCAACCAGGGTTCATTGAGCAAAACAGGTTAAGCGTATTGTGTGAGCCCACCTAACAAGAGAAAGGAAAGAAGGACAGAAAAGGAAGGCTGTCAGAATGAAAGCCTGGGTCTTGCAATCTGTTTTTGGCTCTACCTGTATCGCCGAAACAAATTCTCTGGTGGGAATGAGTCCTCACTACAAAAACAGATGAATTAAGGAAATATGCTTAGCAAAGGCAAAACAACAGAACCTGCAGCAGATAATTGCAGCCCAGAATGCTAATTCAATTCTAATTCCCCATCTGACATTTCCCTCTCAAACACACAAATACTAAGTATTATATGGCCACTAAATTTGCTCCATTCTCAATGGAGCTTTATGTGAAGTGTTCATTCCCCCCTCCCCCCTCTCTCTTTCTCCCTTCCTCCCCCTCTTCCTCCCTCCCTCCCTCTCTCTTTCTCCCTCCCTCTCTTTCTCCCTCCCTCCCCTCTCTCTTTCTCCCTCCCTCCCTCCCTCTCTTTCTCCCTCCCTCCCTCTCTTTCTCCCTCCCTCCCTCTCTTCCCCCTCCCTCCCTCTCTCTCCCTCCCTCTCTTCCCCCTTTCTCCCTCCCTCTCTCTCTTCCCCCCTCCCTCCCTCTCTCTATTTCTCCCTTCCTCCCTCTCTTCCCTCCTCCCTCTCTCTTTCTCCCTCCTTCTTCCCTCCTCCCTCCCTCCCCCCTCTCTCTTTCTCCCTCCCTCCCTCTCTTCCCCCCCCCCTTTCTCCCTCCCTCCCTCCTGCTTGTATAGAATTTGGGGTGCTTTCCTTGCTTTCTGATACATTTTGTGCTGTTCTGTTTATATATATTGTTTGGTGGACAAACTATATACACGCTGCAACCATTTGCAACCATTTGAAAGAATGCTGGAAAGAAAGGGAGAATTTTTCGTAGCAATGGCAACAGTGCTGTAGAAAAACAGAAGGCTCTGAAAGCTATCTGACAATGTGTTTTAAAAGGAAAGCCAACTACAGTTCCACTCAAAGCAACAAGGCTATTGCTTTACCAGCCAGCAACCCTGATGGAGCAGGTGGCGAGTCCCGAGAGACTGTGCTTTAACATCCCTGGCAGCGTCCTGGGCTGCCAATCATATCAAAATCATGCACCCCTCCAACAAGAACCCAGATCTGCAAAGCATTCTGGCACAAGTTGGATCCAAAGGAAAGAGGGTGTGCGAGGACTTACAGTGCATTTGCAAGACAACTCTCAGTTTCACAGTGTTCTCAGCCACATCTTGGAACTGGCTAGCAAAGGTAATAAACATCATTGAATTGGCAAGTGCTTTTGGGACAGGCACCAGCAACCATTTCAAAGTCCCTGCCTTACCTCTTGAAAAGGACTTTTATTGAAAAGAGACCCTTTAGCAGCAGAGCTAAACATTGGCTTATCAACCACCTGAAAGGATCCAGAAGTGGCATTTGCAAAAATATTATCAACACAGTGCTTAAGAGGGTAAATTTAAATGTTGGGCAACCAGGTTCTTGGATGCATTGTTGATTAAGGACTATTTTTCCCCCTCTAGACCTCCAATTTTAGCAGGTTAAAGATTAGTCCTCTCTGCCTGCATCATTTCATTCCATCCTTCCAAGAGACCAGGGGAAACACCATTACAAATCAGTGGTGGGTTTCAAATTTTTTTAGAACCTCTTCTGTAGGTGTGGCCTGCTTTATGGGAGTGGCTTGCAGGCCATGTGACTGGGTGGATGTGGCTTTCCAGCCGTGTGACTGAGTGAGAGTGGCTTGGCAGTCATGTGACTGGGTGAGCGTGGCCAACTTGTAAAATGTGGTGAAACTCAATGCTCTTGCTTAGCAACCAAAATGTTGGCTCAGAAACTCTGGTATTTGAAGCACGCAAGTCTTAAAGCTGTCAAGTTACAAGACCCTTGCACCCCTAACCCTTTAGAAAAAAAAAACCCCAGGGGTGTTCAAACATGACAGCTTTAAGACTTGTGGACTTCAGCTCCCAGAATTCCTCCCCTCGCTCTTCCTCTTGATGATGTGCGGACGGGCGGGGGGAGGGAGCTGGAACGGGTTCTAAATGGCACTGTAGATTTGTGGAACCTCTTCTATAGAAGAGGTTAGACCTGCCAGGAACCCACCCCTGTTACAAATGATCCCAGGAATTGTTATAAGGGACAGTTATTATCAGAAATCACATCCAATGGAAGGGATGTGACTTTCAACCTGGCCCTGACCAGTGGTGGGATTCACATTTTTTTACTGCCAGTTCTGTGGGCATGGCTTGGTGGGCATGACAGAGGAAGGATACTGCAAAAACCCCATTCCCTCTCGATCAGCTGGGACTCGGGAGGCAGAGAATAGACAGGGGCGGGGCTAGCCAGAGGTGATATTTGCCAATTCTCCGAACTACTCAAAATTTCTACTTCCGGTTCTCCAGAACTGGTCAGAACCTGGTGAATATCACCTCTGGCCCTGACTACAACTGGAGGACCTGTGAGAGAAGAGCGGTTCCCGCTGTCAAGATTGCAGACTGCATTGTTCACATGACCTGCTCCTTTTTACCATGTCCTGGCATTCACACTGGACTGGATAGATGCACTCAGTTCACCCAGGCTTTATTTACTTCTGAGTCACTGAGAAAGTTAGTGAGTTTAATTCCTCAGCATTAACCACTCAAAAGCAGTTTCTTCGCTAGAAAGAAGGCTGATCCCGACAGCCTTCTTCAAAAGGCAGCTGTTCTGCTTTACTAGCCCCATTGCCGATCGTATCTGGCTTGACTTAGACACAAGCCTGATATGGGTTGAGTTTGGAGTTTCAGAGAATTGACCCCCCACCCCGACCCCCCCCTCAC
This sequence comes from Rhabdophis nuchalis, assembly GCA_039707465.1. Lineage (NCBI taxonomy): Eukaryota > Metazoa > Chordata > Lepidosauria > Squamata > Natricidae > Rhabdophis > Rhabdophis nuchalis. The sequence goes on from CM077646.1 coordinate 169,826,244, forward strand.
TCACTCCTGCCAACAGTCCAGGTGCAGACCAGATTAGCTAGAAGACAAAGTCCTTCTCACTTTCATTCTGGAGTGGAATGTGCCAAGGTGCTTGGAGTTCCTAGCTGGGATTATGGAGACTGATATTCTAGACAGTGACAAATATTTCCAGGGAAGAAAGTCCTTTTCAGGAAACACAGAGGGTCACTTGGGGACCCTCAATTGCTGCAAAGAGAATAGCTGTTTAAAAAGTAACAAAGCAAAGAAATTTCTTTTTGCGAGGCAGGATTTTCTTTTGTCTTTGGAGAAAAAAGGTTCTATGGGGATCTAGGATTCATTTCTTCCAGGATAAAAATGCGAGGGATAGGATGCTAAATATATATATACATTTTGATTTTCACGGACTCATATATGAGCATCCTATGCCTGGCATAGGTATATATATGTGTGTGTGTGTGTGTGTGTAGATTTTCACAGATGTAGGTACGCTGGTCTTGTTGTATTCGGGTCTTTTCCTGTGTAAGATTGAGATTGTCTTGGCAACGTTTTGGCGAGGTCTCACTTGCCATCTTCAGGCTGGTGTTTTCGGCTTCGGATCTGTCGTCTTTCTTTGTCTCCGAAGTCAAAAACACCAGACCCGAATACAACAAGACCAGCATATACATACATACATACATACATACATACATACATACATACATACATACCAGTGGTGGGTTTCAAATTTTTTAGAACCTACTCTGTAGGTGTGGCCTATTTTGTGGGCGTGGCTTGGCAGTCATGTGACAGGGTGGGAGTGGCCACCTTTTAAAATGTGGTGAAACTCATTTAACAATGCTCTTGCTTAGCCATCAAAATTTTGGACTCAATTGTGATGATAAATTCTTTCTTTCTTTCTTTCTTTCTTTCTTTCTTTCTTTCTTTCTCTCTCTCTCTCTCTCTTTCTTTCTTTCCTTTCTTCCTTCCTTTCCTTTCCTTTCCTTCCCGTTGGGTCACTGGCAGTGGCGGGCCAGATTTACTTCCAGGTACACTGGTGGAACCCCCTCTCACCGGTTCTCTAAATTTCACCAACCGGCTCTCGCGAGTAGGTGCGAGCCTCCAGAAACCCACCACTGATACATACATACAGTATATATAGATGTGTGTGTGTGTGTACGTATACTTCTATACACACACACACACACACACACACACACACACACACACAAATTTTAGTTTTGCAAGAAGTTTGTGAGATAGGTCAAGATGGAAGATAGCAAACAATTAGCCTGACTGGGCGAGTTTCTACTTCAGTAGGAATTTGAACCCGGATTTTTCTTATCCTAGTCCAGCCCGAAGAAAAAACAACTCCCAATGTCATCTCTTTACTGGGGGGAGAAAGGAGTGTGGAATCATAGACTGCAACTTTATTCACCTACTGTGCTACTCTATGGCTTGCTTTAATCAGAGTTTGCTAAATAAGATGAATTGGCGGGGTTGGTGCTAAACAAATACCAAATATGCTAGGGTGTTACAATAGAACAGGGATGTGAAACTTGCAGCCCGCGGGTCAGATGCGTTTAGCGAAGGGGGGAAAAGTCCCGATACTTCATGTGACGATGCCGTGACAACACGCATTTGACACCCCTGCACTAGAACCTTGAACCAGGAGATCGAAGCGCTTGCCTTCATCTGGATCCTGCCTTTCTACATCTGGGAGGGTTTAATGGAGAAGTTTAGGCCTTATAAAGGGACATGGTGGCTCATTGCCGATCAGAATGGTCGGCGGTTCAGTGGTCCAAATCTCTAGTGCCGCATAACAGAGTGAGCTCCCGTTACTTATTCCAGCTTCTGTTAGCCTAATTGTTCGAAAGCACATAAGCAATGCAAGTAGAAAAATAGGGACCACCTTTGGTGGGAAAGTAACAGTGTTCCGTGAGCCTTTGGTGTTTAATCATGCCAACCACATGACCATGGAGACGTCTTCGGACAGCGCTGGCTCTTTGGCTTTGAAATGGAGATGAGCACTGCCCCCTAGAGTCAAGGACTAGCACATATGTGCGAGGGGAACCTTTACCTTTACCTTGGGCCTTATGCCTGAAGGCACTGATTTCATTATTTAAACACATGGAATATAGTCCCTTTGGGAAGCCACCCTCAACTATCACACAAAGCTTGATGGACCTTAGATTGATAAAAATTGCTCAGTTAAATCTAACGCTTCCACTATAGACTTTCATACAGGATGGTCATGCTACTCTTTCCCAAGTTCTTTGGAAGAAGGGAGAATACTTATTTAATAAAATTAATAAGTGCTTGGGGAGCTGCATAAAATAGTTGGATCTCATATTTTAGGGCGTTGTTTTTTTTTCTATCTCCAGGAAGGGCTATGTCAATTCCATGTGGGTCCCAATAATAATGTTAGGATGAAACTTAGACTTGTTCTTTAGCTCCAACCTCTCCATAGGAACAGCTTCTGGGCAGTGGCTAATGTCCTAAAGCAAAGGGAGTCTTAAACTTTCCATGGTCAAATTCTGACCATATTTCTCCAGAAAGCAGGCATCTTCTCACATTATGCTTCTGATGAAATATTATAGTAGGAAGCCTGTTGGTTCTGACCCAATCCCAGCATGTAATGTTCACTTTAAAGAGAAGAAGGCCCTTAAAACTTTTGAGTCTTGCCCAGAAAAAGGGGAAATATGTTTCTTTCTAATTCTACCAAGAGACAAACAGAGGGGCCTTTCCCTATTCTTGACACCTGACCCCAGATGACTCCTGATTGTTTCAACAGTTCCGTCACCCTGGACAATGTTCAGGTGAAGCCCATGCATCCTGAACTCCTGCCACGACAATTTTTATTGGCAAAAAACCAATACAATAGGAGAGCATCTTTCTTGGCCCAAGCCACTAGCCATAGGACAAGGTGTCCTGGCAAATCAGGGGAGAGCTGAGTTGGAAGAATCCTTCCAAGAAAAGCAACAGGGGTAAGAGAAAGAAACCAGCTCTGCAAGAAAGGCATTTCTGTTTTGAGAACTCATTTAACATAACTTATCTTTTGTTGCCGAATCGGTTCATTTAAATGTCAAGTTTGAACAATCCCATTGTTCCTTTTTACATGGTGCCTTTTCGCAAGCCTTGGACTGCAATTCCCATCGTTTTCATTAGGAGTCCCAACACCTCTGGAGGGCATCAGAATTGTGTATTGATTTGTGGAATATTCTTTGTTTCAACTCTGGGTTAAAATTGGTTCTTCTACTCAGAATGAATGGAACCATCGTCTCTCCCAATAATACTGTGCAGCTTATATAAATGTACAATACAATACAATAGCAGAGTTGGAAGGGACCTTGTAGGTCTTCTAGTCCAACCCCCTGCGTGGGCAGGAACTTTATACCATTTCAGACAAATGGCTATCTAACATCTTTTTAAAGACTTCCAGGGTTGGGGCATTCACAACTTCTGGAGGCAAGTCCTTTCACTGATTGATTGTTCTAACTGTCAGGAAATTTCTCCTTAGTTCTAAGTTGCTTCTCTCCTTGATTAGTTTCCACCCATTACTTCTTGTCCTGCCCCCAGGTGCCTTGGAGAATAGTTTGACTCCCTCTTCTTTGTGGCAGCCTCTGAGATATCGGAACACTGCTATCATGTAAACCTCCTATTGTTTTCTATATATCGTCCATTGGTTGTAGAGGTTTCAAGCAGGGGTGACACTAACCTACCTTTGCTACCAGTTCAGTAGCAATGTGAGTGTGCGCATGGGCAGGACCTTCCGCACAAAGCGCAGAGCATCAAAAACAGATGTAATGACATCTACGTGGCTGGGTGGAGCCTGCTACTGAGCATACCTGCAAAGGTAATTAACAGCGAGGAGGGGGGGGGAATCTGCTGTGACACGCGATTTAGATTAGTATATATCAGGAGTCACAGCTGATTGTCGGAAATACCGGTTCGTTTAAACCGGTAGCATTTTTTTTACCATCGGTTCCAGTGGTGAGTTTCTGCAGGCTCGCACCTACTCGCGAGAGCCGTTGGTGAAATTTAGAGAACCGGTGAGAGGGGGTTCCACCAGCGTACCTGGAAGTAAATCTGGCCCACCGCTGCCAGTGACCCAACGGAAAGGAAAGGAAAGGAAAGGAAGGAAGGAAGGAAGGAAGGAAGGAAGGAAGGAAGGAAAGAAAGAAAGAAAGAAAGAAAGAAAGAAAGAAAGAAAGAAAGAAAGAAAGAAAGAAAGAAAGAAAGAATTTATCATCACAATTGAGTCCAAAATTTTGGTTGCTAAGCAAAAGCGTTGTTAAATGAGTTTCACCACATTTTAAAAGGTGGCCACTCCCACCCTGCCACTGACTGCCAAGCCACGCCCACAAAATAGGCCACACCCACAGAGTAGGTTCTAAAAAAATTTGAAACCCACCACTGATCGGTTCGGATGAAATGGTCCGAACCAGTAGCATTTCACCCCTGATTTCAACTCTTTTCTAAACCGTCAATGTTAAATGTTATTTCTCCCCCAAATGAGGGTTTTATTGTGGCATCCCACAGACAGAAGTTCACATTTTAGTGTTCCCCCCGTCCTATATTTCCCCAAAATCCTGCCTTGGGCCTTTTTTTCTCATATCCAGGAAAAGGAGAAAGAACAGCTGTGTGCCATGCCCTCTGATTGGTAGTGACAAAAGCTCTCCATCTGGAAGCACAACTGACTTAGAATCAAGTCAACCCCCCCCCCCCCCCCCGCCCCAAGCAACAAAATCCAAATAAAAACCTTGTGGTTCTTTCCTTAAAATGCGACATGCCATTTAAAATAAAAAACCTAAGCCCGATGGCTAAGAAAAATATTTGAGTTTGGCCAGAATGTTGTAGCTGCAGTTATTTCCAAGGGTTTTCCCTTCTGGAAAGAATGTCTAGTATGTCCTCTTTTCCCAAAACAGAAGAGTCCGTGGATCAAACATGTTCCTCTTGGAAGAAGAGCTTCCCTTGAGCAATGTAGAGCTTGTTTCTTGTCCCTCACTCTGTCCCTCTTTTATCAGGTGCAGGTGCAGTGAACACCTTGGGCACCAGCCATCTGGCTTCCTGCCAGCCACGGTGGAGGATTAAGGCCTGCAGCTGGTTCCAATCTACAGAGGCTGGGCTGGGAACTGCTAGTGGAGATTTGGCAGCCAACATGCTACGCGCACGCATGTTTGTGTTTCAGAGGAAGCCAAGCCCACAGGGGCGTCAGACAAAGTGCTAGGAGTGCCCCACCCACTACTGAACGTCAGCAGCTGGACAAGCAAGCCCTCCGCGTCAGCAGCTCTTGAAAGCAGATGCCAGGGGCTGCTGTGTGTAGGCCAGGTAGGGAATCCATCTGACATTAAGGAACTTCCCTCGTCAGCCTCTAAAACCACAAATTTCCAGATAACACTAAGAAGAGAATCCCCGAGCCCCAGTAGGGCCAATTCTAAAATAAAATAAGGTAAAAATACATTTCAGCACATCAAAAGAAATGCTGGCTATGTTTTCACTATTTTAATTCCCTAATAAAAACAAGGTTCCTTGGCCAGGGACAGCTCCATCAAACTAAGTGACTTGCGTGTGGTTTTGGATTAGAGAAGTATCACTTGTCTATCACTTATGTTAAGGTAAAGGTTCCCCTCGCACATATATGTTAGTCATTCCCGACTCTAGGGGGCAGTGCTCATCTCCGTTTCAAAGCTGAAGAGCCAGCACTGCCCGAAGACGTCTCTGTGGTCATGTGGCCAGCATGACTAAATGCCGAAGGTGCACGGAACGCCGTTACCTTCTACTAATGGTTCCTATTTTTCTACTTGCATTTTTTATTACTATTACGCAGCACTAAGGATTCGAACCCTTGAACTGCTGATGTTTTTGATCAGCAAGCTCAGTGTCTTAGCCACTGAGCCACCACGTCTCCTAATCACTTATGTTAGTCTGTTTTTAAAGCCTGGAGTGTAAATACAATCCTTATAAGGATCAGAAATCAGCTTATGGGAATTGGCACTGAGGAGACCCTATCAGTTATGACATCCAAATCTCTACACACCATTTAACAAGCAGGTTCCTCTTCATACAATAATAGAGTTGGAAGGGACCTTGGAGGTCATCTAGTCCAACTCCCTGCCTAGGCAGGAAGCCCTATACCATTTCAGACAAATGGCTATCCAACATCTTCTTGAAGACTTGCAGTGTTGGGGAATTCACAACTTCTGGAGACAAGCTGTTCCACTGATTAATTGTTCTGTCAGGAAATTTCTCCTCAGTTCTAAGTTGCTTCTCTCCTTGATTAGTTTCCACCCATTGCTTCTTGTTCTGCCCTCAGGTGCTTTGGAGAATAGATTGACTCCCTCTTCTTTATGGCATCCCCTGAGACATTGGAATACTGCTATCAAGTCTCCCCTAGTCCTTCTTTTTATTAAACTAGACATACCAAGTTCCTGCAACCGTTCTTCATATGTTTTAGTCTCCAGTCCCCTAATCATCTTGGTTGCTCTTCTCTGCACTCTTCTCTGCAAATCATTTCTTAATGAAATGACTTTTGTTGTTAAGTAGAGCAAAGTGGCATGGGTGCATTTCCGCTGTTGAAAATAAATGGGTTGGAGAGACCTTCAAGAAAAGCACCATCCCTACCCTTCCATCTTTGCCTTCCGTGAAATAGTTATGGTATATCTTTACAAAAAGATATTTTATGGTGGACATAGCCAAACATTTAATCTCAAATGACAAGGGTGGAAGCAACAGCTGTAATCTATGCTGTTCTTTATCCTTTGTGCTAAGTTATAATGTAGACAAACCCATATGCTGTAAACTCCAAATCTGTAAACAATGGTTTATAGCTAGCTCTATGTATGAGTCAGTCCTATGACAATCAACAAACAATTAAAACAAACTATGACTAGAGCCAGCTGCATGACTTGAGTCAGTCACTTTCTCTCAGCCCTAGGAAGGAGGCAATTCTAAATCACTTCCGAAAAACCTTGCTAAGAAAACTGTAGGGACTTGTCGAGGCCATCTCTGAGAATTGGACATGCTTGAACAGGAGGAAAAAAATGACCAGAGAAACCTGTGAATTTAGTTTAAGGAGCCATCTACAACCCATAATTTCTTAGCATTCTGAAGTCCATATTCTGAGTGCATAATTCTCTCTTAACAATTTCCAGCAAGATTAATAAAGCAGAGCAACAGAATTTTGATTATTTGTTACTTTAGTCAATGCATTCATAACAGCTATAATGCTTATTAATAAATCTATCTATCGATATATATATATATGTAAGCGAAATACCACTCACGCATCATCATGAAATCTCCAGAACCGTAAAGACTACAAACTTGGAATTTGGCACGTATGTTCCTCTTGGCTTCTAGGTGCTCGCTAAGAAAGGATTTTTTGAAATGACCATCAGATCATTAGTATTTCTTATACAGTAGTTAACACAGTAATTAAAGAGCTCTGTTCCAACTGCCAGTTGTCTTATTTTAACATACTCTGAATGCTAAGAAGTTCTACTCCCCCTCCCCGCCTGAAAAGAACTCTGTTCCAACTGCCAGTTGCCTCACATTCCGTTACCTCAGTTCAAACTGGCAGACATTCCACTCCTTCCCTCAGGAGTGGTCTGGGGCTCCTTACAGTACTAAACGTTGGTACCACACCAAAATGTCTACGCCTTCCACCTATGGAACTGCTTCCGGACTCAAGGTGGAGGGAATGACATTCCCTTATGTGGTTCAATCTCCAACCACCACTGAGCCAATAGATTGTGAACTGAATTTCTCCTACATAGCCCGATTACATAGTTTTTTTCACGAAACATCGGTATCCAGCTAGTTAACTAATATTGTCAAAAGGAATTTCTCGGGACATAGCCATGTTAAAAGACACTTAAAGCTTACTGCTCAGTTCTAATTTCAGCCTGAACTATTTCACTGGACAAGCTTGATATCTTATCAAGTCACAAGGATTATGGATTCCATGTTTTAACCATTAAAGCAAAGCATATAGTAATCACAGCAAAAGAGGAAGCTCACATTAAGCTTACCTAGGATGACTGCTGGAGCAGTTAACACACCCAGCCTGACTGACATCTCAAGCAGACTGTTCTCTAGATGGATGGCAGGGTAAGAAGAGTGGAGTGCTCAGAACTATTACATAAAAAGGGATTATGTCCCTTTGAAGCACTGCCAAGATCATCAACCGGAGCCACGTGGCAATTAGAATTGCAATTCCAGCAAGAGAAACAAGTTGCACTCTAAAAAGATGTCTAGCTTGTCAATCAACTACACACTCTCCTCTCCAGCACCACGCATGCACATACACCCACATACCCACCAGTGACATTTAAAGACTACAAGCCTAAGCCCACACATGTGGACTCAGTCCAAGTGAATTCAGCAGGACTTCCTTCCAAGTAAATAGTCTTAATTTAATTGCCAATTAATTGGCTTAATTTAGGAGTGAATGCCACGGAACAAAACTAGCTTTACTTCCAAACAGAGGGCAAAGAGGAAAGCTGTTTTAAGAAAGTGTTATACTGTCCTTGCCCAGGACCTCACTCTCTGAAGTATTTAGAATGTATCACAATTTAATTCTTGATGGTCTAACACAAAGTGGGCTTATGCAATAACTTCATGACATATAAACAAAGAATTTGATTCAGGGACGCTTAGTTTTAGCCCAAGGACTACATAAACCTATGTATTGTGTATGCTAATTGTTAGGATAATCATCCTGATGTTGGGTTGACAATATATATAAGCCAGGATTCTTAAAGAGTATATGTAACTTTAAGGACTATGTGGAATCTGATTGGCTGTGCTTCCCAGCTCAATCATAAAAAGGCAGCTGGGAACACAGTTCATCCCCTTTTACTTTCCTTTGCTTCCTGATTGCCACTGAGGGGAAGGGGAAGCTGAACCTGAAGACGAAAGAAGTATCATTGTTTTGACTGTAAGATAACTGTGTTTTGGTGAAGGACTGTTTATTGTTGGAGGAAGAAGTATTTTAGTTACTACAAAAGTAAAGACTTTATTTTTTCTACTATCAGTGTTTGATGGTTATTGTGTGCTAAAAGCAACGTATCTCTTGCACTATTCTGCCTTTATTTTCCAATGGGGGTGTTTTTTACCCCTAACACTAATTACCATAACGCCATTCATACAAGTAGCCAGGGGTGGGATTCAAAATTTTTAGCAACCGGTTCTCTGCCTGGTTGCTGGGTGGGCGTGGCCATGGGGGCGTGGCCTACCTGGCACCACCACAGGTGGAGTGTTTTCGCTCTCCCCAGGCTTTGGAGGTTTTCCTTGAGCCTCCGGGAGAGCAAAAACAGCCTCTCCTGGGTCCAGAGGTCCTCCAGAGGCTGGAAACAGGTTCTGGACTTTTGGAACTTCCAGGAGGCACATTATTCACTCTCCTCAGGCTCCGGAGGCTTTCCTTGAGCCTATGGGAGGGCAAAAATGACCTTCCTCAGGCTCCGGAGGCCAGAAACAGCCCTGTTTCCGGAGTTCCGGCACTTCTGTGAGGTCCATTTTTTCGCCCTCCCAGAACCTCTACGCAGGCCTTGCACTTACCTGGCATGATGAACGCATGGAGACTCCTGAGAGGGGAGGGGAGAGGTGGGCGGGGCCAGCCACTCCTTCCAACTACTGGTTCGATGAACCAGATGCAAAATTAGGATCCAGTTTGCCTGAACCAGTCCGAATCAGCTGAATCCCATCCCTGCAAGTAGCCCCCAACAGGGACTTGCAAGTCTCTTTGTCTAAACCAGGGGTGTCAAACTCACGTCGTCACAGCGGTGTCACATGATGTATCGGGACTTCTTTCCCTTCGCTAAACCAGGCGTGGCCAGCGCGTGACACATCCGGCCTTTGGGCCGGGAGTTTGACAGCCCTGGTCTAAACTCTACTCAAGGGGTGCTGGGTGACTAGCAGACTGCCCAACCATATTTAATTCCACTAAAGTCAATTGTAGGAAAGGGAGAAATGAAAACACCTCCCTCCTCTGCAGAATAATTTTTGAGCAATCTTCTTCCAAGTTTGGATGAGATCTGGGCTCTGCAGGCTTCAAAGGAAAAGAAAATGGGCGCTGAAGTCTGTTAGCAGAGCATTTTTTTTAGAAATTAGACCCCAACCCATGGGCTTCCATCAGCATAATTCAGCCAGGACCCATTATCTTATCAAGTCCCGAAGATGCAATGCCATCAAAGCTTCCAAATAATTCTAATGCCGAAATCCAATAGGTAGGCATTGCATTGGTGAAGGCTGTTCTAACCCCTATTAACCCCAAAGAACAAAACGGATCTATAAAGATCCAGCCAGATGGCCTTCTAAGGATTAAGATGTCTTCTCGCGATACCCTAAATCAGGGGTCTCCAACCTTTGCAACTTTAAGTCTGAAGGATTTCAGCAAAGCTGGCTGGAGAATTCTGGGAACTGAAGTCCTTCAGACTTAAAGTTGCAAAGGTTGGAGACCCCTGCCCTAAATAACAAAAGCACCCATAAAATGTCTGTAGAGATTCTCAGTCATCCAGGTCGACTTATAACCATTCATTTAACAACCGTTCAAACTTACAGCAGCACTGAAAAAAGTAAATTTATGACCGTTGTTCACAGTTATGACCTTTGAAGTATCCCCATTGTCACGTGATCAAAATTCAGACGCTTGGCAACTGGTTCGTACTTGTGACCGTTGCTGTTTCCCAAACTCACATGATCCCCTTTTGCGACCTTCTGACAAGCAAAGTCAGTGGAGAAGCCAGATTCACTTAACAACCAGGTTACCAACTGATCAACCTCAGCGATTCACTTAACAACGGGGGCAAGGAAGGTCTCGTAAAAAGGGGCAAAATTTGCTTAACAAACGTCTCACTTAACAACAGAAATGTTGAGCTCAGTTGCCGTCATAAGTCGAGGAGTAGCTGTAGCTGTCTCAAAAGTGCTTTTTCAAAAGGCAACTGGGCCCCGTTTGGATAGAGAGGATCCTTGGTTTGAAAGAGGTGTAAAAGAGGGCATTTATGTTAACATTGGGCAGCTCCCTCTCGACACCACCTATGTCCAGCCTACAACAGATCGTGTCAAGAAAAACCCACAACCAATTACACCCTGAGGGCAAAGACAAACCCCCACAGAGAGTGCTAAGGGACCCGTTGAGTGCAAGAAATACAATCCTTCCATTATCTCCTCAGAACCTCTCCTTCCATCTCCCACCACTCAGCCTCCATTGTCAGTGCCTGTCCTCTCCCTGTCCCTGGTCCCATCCCAACTGATGAAGTTTCTCGGAGAAGAAACGAAACCTTTGGTTCTTCTTCCTCGAAGTCTGTAGAGATTCTCAGTCATCCAGGTCATGGTTGTGCCCAAGGTGCTTTTTTCAGGAGGCAACTGGGCTTCCTTGGTTTTTTTTGTGGTTTTTTGTTTTGAAGACGTTTTGTTTCTCATATCTAAATCCTTCCATTCCCCACTATTCTGTCAGAGCTGAAGATGCTTCTTGGAAAGACAAAAAAAAACCCAAGAAAGTCCACTTGCCTCCTGAAAAAAAAGCACCTTTGGGTTCTTCCTCAAAGGGCAAAAACAACCACTACCACCACCACCATTCAGTCCAATAGTCTTTTGAAAGAGCACTTTTGCACACCCACAGAAGCCGCCCAGCTATCCTAAGCAAGCATTCCTCAGCTCGAGGGTATCACTGGTCATCCTAGGTGGCTCAGTGGCTGAGACCCTGAGCTTGTCGGTCAGATGGAACCCCTAGGACAGGTTTCCTGCCTGAGCAGGGGGTTGGACTAGATGACCTCCAAGGTCCCTTCTAACTCTGTTACTGTTTACATCCACGCCAGCCCACCCAGGAGGGTCTCGGGGTTGTAAGAATAAGGAGAGACCAGGCGGTTCCCTGCTTGGCTCCCTCTGCATTTTCAAAAACCTTCCCTCGGAGAGGTTACCAACTTTCCACGCGCGGAAGTTTGGCGCCGCCCCGAAGGCTTTAAAAGGACGGAGGAAATCCGGATGGTTTGGGAGCACAAAGAGGGGGCTTGGATTTGCGACAGGCTGGTGGATTTAAAGGGGGTGTGTGGTGACCCCGCCGGGTGGGAAGGGTCGCGAGTGACGCGCATCGCCCGGCCGCGCATCCCTTCTTTCTCACCTGCTGCACGTCCTTCTCCATCGCCGTCCCCGGAGCGCCGGTTCTCGCCGGGGAAAACGGTCCGGATGCGGCCTCGGGGGCCGTGACCTCCCCGGGCATCGTGAGCCGGGTCAGCCAGCCGGTCGTCCCGTTCGCCCACTTCCACGCCGAACCAACGACAACCAACCCCCCCGCCGCCGCCGCCGCCACCGCCACCGCCAGGCGCTCTCACCCGGGCTGCTCTCCCCATCCGCCCGCGGCTTTATTTTCTTCCAAACTCCGCCCTTTCAGCCCAGGCCAGGAAGGAGTCTCCGTGACGTCCAAGGCCAGACCCGATTGACGTCGTCGGAATCCCAGCCCTCAATGGGGGGGCTAAAAATAGACGCCGCCGAGCCCAAAATAAGCGCCCTGATGCGTGCAGCGGCTCCCCCTCCTCGGCCGCCCTCCGCTTCTTCCTCTTTTTTTCCCCCCTCCCGACAAGAATCTGCGGCGAGTGGAAAACAACACACACACACACACGCACGCACACACACACACACACACACACACACACACACACACACACACACACACACACACACACAAGGTTTTCCCATTTCCGAGCTGGCCCCGAGGCCAAAGAGGTGGGCTGCCCGGGTTGACGAGGCCGCCGTGGGAGGATGGCGCTGTCGTGAGCGTTGACGTTCCCGTCGCCTTGGTTAGATCCAAGGGGTCAGATTTCGTTTCTTCGGGGGCTTCCCCTCCCAGATGAGCAGGGAGGGGAGGGGAGGGGGTGACAGGCCTTCCGTTATGCAATTGTCTGAGGAAGAGCTGAGGCGATCTCGAAACTATTTTTATTTCATTTATTTTTTTACTAGCCCTTCCCGGCCATGCGTTGCTGTGGCCCAGTCTGTTTAAATGGCCAACCAATCTGTGTGTAGATCTACACCTGCACACACAAATACGTACACACAACCACCGTATAACCCCCAACCTACTTCCTTTCCCCCTCTCTCCACCTACCTACCTACCTACCTACTGTATTTCTCCCTCTCTCTATCCCTCTACTTACCTACTGTATTTCTTCCTCTCTCTATCCCACCTACCTACCTACCTACTTACCTATCTACTGTATTTCTCCCTCTCTCTCTATTCCTCTACCTACCTACCTACCTACCTACCTACCTACCTACCTACCTACCTACCGTATTTCTCCCTCTCTATCCCTCGACCTATACTGTATTTCTCCCTCTTCCTCTCTATCCACCTACCTACCTACCTACCTACTGCATTTCCCCCTCCCCCTCTCTATCCCTCTACCTACCTACCTACCTACCTACCTACCTACCTACCTACCTACCTAATTACCTACCGTATTTCTCCCTCTCTATCCCTCGACCTATACTGTATTTCTCCCTCTTCCTCTCTATCCACCTACCTACCTACCTACCTACCTACTGCATTTCCCCCTCCCCCTCTCTATCCCTCTACCTACCTACCTACCTACCTACATAACTACCTACCGTATTTCTCTCTCTCTATCCCTCGACCTATACTGTATTTCTCCCTCTTCCTCTCTATCCACCTACCTACCTACCTACCTACCTACTGCATTTCCCCCTCCCCCTCTCTATCCCTCTACCTACCTACCTACCTACCTACATAACTACCTACCGTATTTCTCTCTCTCTATCCCTCGACCTATACTGTATTTCTCCCTCTTCCTCTCTATCCACCTACCTACCTACCTACCTACCTACCTACCTACCTACCTACCTATTGCATTTCCCCCTCCCCCTCTCTATCCCTCTACCTACCTACCTACCTACCTACCTACCTACCTACCTACTGTATTTCTCCCTCAGAGTATTTTATGTCATAAAGGATGACATAATACCTGTAAAATCATCTTATATAAATTAAATGTAACAAGAGTTTGTTCAAAACCGCTAATCTCCAAAAGTACTGTACCAATCGCTTCCAAATTTCCACATAACGTTCCTTTGAAAAACAGCACCAATGATATATATAGATTGTGTAGATGTCATACTTGTGCCAGGTACACACAACGGAAATGTAAAAAATTGTATAAAAGGTAGGTATATGGATACAGAGAGAGCAGTGGGCCACAGGTATTATGTCATCCTTTATGACATAAAATACTCTGAGAGAGAGGGAGAAATACAGTAGGTAGGTAGGTAGGTAGAGGCATCTCTGCCAATCACAGCAGCTTATTTACTGTTTAGTTTCAGTTGTGTCACACACATTCATATTAAAGAATCACCCTATTGGCTAAGCCCCAGAATCCAGCTGTCCGTCAAAGCCACCTGCCAATCACAGCAGCTTATTTACTGTTTAGTTTCAGTTGTGTCACACACATTCATATTAAAGGGTCACTGTATTGCATAATTGGAGACACTCTGGCATGGATATTACAATGGTATCTTGGGGAATCCAGATGATGAGCATCAATTCAAATTTGTTTCAATTCAAATTTATCTATTCTTGACCATTTCCTCACTGAAGATTTTTATCAGAGGTTGTATTCAGCGAGTTCTGACCAGTTCTGGAGAACCAGTAGAGGAAATTTTGAGTAGTTCGGAGAACTGGTAGCCGAATTTTTGAGTAGTTCGGAGAACCGGTAAATACCACCTCTGACTGGCCCTGTCCCCATCTATTATCTGCCTCCCAAGGCCCAGCTGATCGAGAGGGAATGGGAACTTTACAGTATCCTTCTCCTGCCATGGCCCAAGCCACGCCCATCAAGCTATGCCACACCCATCAAGTCACGCCCACAGTTCCGGTAGTAAAAAACTTTGAATCCCACCACTGATTTCTACCACCGAATAGTGCTGTCCAGGCATGGTTTTGGAAAAAAATAATGGAACGTTATTTTTGCAGATGTTTGCATTTAGAGACTTTATTTTTATCTGTTTTTTAAATACTAAAATTCTGGAATTTCAAAATGCCAGACTCTTATATGGGAATTCAGACTTGGTTCCTATGAATCATTCTACACTTTGTTTTCAGAACAGAAGATCCTCTTATAGATATACAGCATCGAGCACTCATCCTGCAATTACACACCCCTTTACCCAGTACCTCTCACTGATACTGAAGATTTATGTTTTTCCCCATCCCTCGTGTGCTGGGCCTAAAATGCTCACTAAAAGCAATAAATACAATCTCAGTCCTAAGTTCTATGATGGTACTATTTTGCTATATGAAAATGAACCACGGTAATAAGAGCAATGGAGGAAAAACCATAATTAGCCAGGCAGGAATTGGCAATGAGGGAAAATTAAAGAGATGCCATTCAAAAGCATTTAAAAGGCAATTAATCACTAAGTTCCAGGCCAGGATCGGCAGGAAGTCATAAACAGTCTAACTGCAAACTTTGAAAGAGGCTTTTATGGATTGGAATGGACTTCTCAGTAAACATGGCAGGGGCGTCTGGGTGAATGGAAAATACATTGTTGAATAATACAATACTGTAATAAATGTGCTGAGGATTGCTATTCAATTTCACTTTCAGCTAATTGTAGGGGGATTTCAATCATACCAAAACGTTCCCATATAGAAAGAACTTTATTGCACAGAGCACCACAGAGAATCACAGCCTCATGGCCCTTATTTGGATAGTAAGACCTGTGATCAAGGCCAGCCCAGGATATTTAGCAGCATAAAGTGAAGGAGCTGATGCTTCTATTCTTCTCTTACACATAGAAGTTGGATAAATGGCCAGTTGAGTCTTGTTTCCAATGACAGGCAATGTGTCTTCCATCAACAATTAGGATAAAACATATTTCCTCAAGAATCTGTCTGTCTGCCTGCCTGCCTGCCTCTCTCTCCCTGCCTCTCTCTCTCTCTCTCTCTCTCCCTCCCTCTCTCCTTCCCTCTCCCTGCCTGCCCACTCCCCCATCCATCCATCCATCCATCCACCTACCTACCTGGCGGTCCATCCATCCATCCATCCATCCATCCATCCATCCATCCATCTATCTATCTATCTACCTGTCCGTCCGATCGTCCATCCATCCACCCATCCATCTACCTGTCCATCCATCCATCCATCCATCCATCCATCCATCCATCCATCCATTCATCCATCTACCTACCTGTCTGTCCATCCAACCAACCATCTGTCCGTCCGTCCATCTGTCTACCTGTCTGTCCATCCATCCATCCACCTGTCCATCCATCCATCCATCCATCCATATATCTACCTGCCTGTCCATCCATCTATCCATCCATCCACCCATCCATCCATATCTATCATCACCCACAGTGCACAATCTAAGCAAAAAATAAAAAGGAAAAAACGTGTTCCTCTTTTTCCTAGGATGCGCCTCAGATACTTCTCTTTATTTTTGACTTCTATTAATCAATTATCCCACCTGGCCTTGAATTTGCAGCTTTAAACTGCTCAAGTGAACTTCATTTGATTCAAAAGGGAATTCATTTTGGAGTAGACACTGCATAATTGGAATCCTTTAGTTACCCTACTACACAAAGGATCTTTGAGGCATGAATGTCACCCCAGCATTCCTTCTTTATCAACCTGCTCACATATATGGCATGCTTGTGGATCATCTCAAATAAGTTCTTTTGATTTTTCCCTGGTTTTTTGTAAATAGAATTGTAAGTGCAAGAACAGGGGGGGGGGAAGGGAAATCATGTGCATTTACCCATAGCCAGTGTGAAAGAGCAGCTGACTCTAATGCTTTATAGTTGCAATACACATTACAGAAGATAGAATCTGGCTTTTCTATTTTTGCATTAACAATATTTGCTGTAGGCCACCAAGGTAGCCCCAAGAGGCTTTTTCTACGTTTGACTCAGGTTGCAGCCTCTAAAGCAGTGGCGTCCAAACTTGGGAACTTTAAGACTTATGGACTCCAATTCCCAGAATTCCCCAGTCAGCAGGGCTGGCTGGGGAATTCTGGGAGTTGAAGTCCACAAGTTTTACAATTGCCAAGTTTGGACTCCCCTGCTCTAAAGCAACCCCTTCTTTACTACCAGTGGGTATTTTTTTGCACGTATCACAGAAAATCTTGGCCTGCATTAAGATCAGAGGTGGTATTCAGCAGGTTTTGACCATTTCTGGAGAACAGGTTGCAGAAATTTTGAGTAGTTCAGAGAACCAGCAAATGCCACCTCTGATTGGCCCCGCCCCCATCTATTCTCTGCCTCCCGAGTCCCAGCTGATCGGAAGGGAATGGAGATTTTGCAGTAACCTTCCCCTGGAGTGGGGAAGGAATTTGAAGTTTTACAATATCCTTCCCCTGCCATGCCCACCCAGCCATGCCCCCCAAGCACGCCATGCCCACAAAACTGGTAGTAAACATTTTTGAATCCCATCACTGATTAAGAGCTGTGTGCAATAAATGTGAGACAGAAAATCCCAGCAAGCCATTTAAAAACCCAACGTTTCACTCGGCCCCTGTAGTTTTACAATTTTATGACAGATTGCTCTAAGGAAAACTAAGCATAAGCATCGATCAGGTGGGGGGGAAAAATCCAGCTGTAATCTCAGAAGGAGAGGAGCAAGATGGAGTATGTGGCTTGAGTGGAATGACGTCTCAGGTGCTGACTGAAAGGTGACCCAGCCATGCGGCCTCATTCCAGGTGGCAGATTATCAAAATGGTATGGAAATAATTCTAGAACAAGCTCTCTTCCATCCAGGCCCTCTTCAAATGCTCTGGCCCAAACTTCACAGATCATATGATCCATGCATGTGCGTGCGTGTATGAAATCTAAACTTGACACGTTTATATCAAGCTGTCAGAAATGATATAGGGTCTCCTGCTTGAGCAGGGAGTTGGACTGGATGACCTAAAAAGTCCCTTCCAACTCTGTTATTCTATGTTCAGTCAGTCTGTTCGCAAATTTACCCTCAGACTGTCTCCTGCTCTTTGACTCTTTCATAAAGTTTCAGATTGTTCATTGACTCTCGTATTACTTTAATAAATCTCAATCTATATAAATAAAAATGTAAAATAGTTTGTGCAAAGCCGCTAATCTCAAAAACTACTGGACCGATTTACACCAAATTTTGACACAAAGTTCCCAAGGACTTCCGATACTATAATATGTACCATTTTTGTGGCTAGCACACGTGTGTCATGTGGAAGGTACACAAAAGTAAAATGTACCCACTTATCAGGTTTTCACCTCCATGTAGCTCCGCCCACCCGGCATTTCCAACAGTCGTTTCCTCAGCAACACTGTATGGAGGCCTAAAAGGGCCAAAACAAGGCACAAGAGGATAGCAAACTCCCAGGTGGCCCATAGAGAGAGAGAGGGAGAAATACAGTAGGTAGGTAGGTACGTAGGTAGAGGAAGAAAGGAAGAAATACAGTAGGTAAGTAGGTAGATATGATAGAGAGAGAAAGGGAGAAATACAGTAGGTAGGTAAAGGAATAGAGAGAGAAAGGAAGAAATACAGTGGGTAGGTAGATAGAGGGGTAGATAGAGAGGGAGAAATACAGTAGGTAGGTAGGTAGGTAGGTAAGTAGAGGGAGAGAGGAAGAAATACAGTAGGTAGGTAGGTTGGGGGTTTATACGGTGGTTGTGTGTATGTGTGCAGGTGGAGATCTACACACAGATTGGTTGGCTATTTAACCAGACTGGGCCATAGCAATGCATGGCCAGGTACAGCTAGTTTATAATAACTGTTTAATGTTACAACCTGGTCCCAAAATTCCAAAAGCCACTTCCCCCCACTCCACCCCATGGCCATGTGACAACACATCATGCGGCCACACATTTACGGCCATCTGTAGCATCCCATGCACACAGTAAACAAACTACAATGGTTTTTCTGAAAGGTGATGTTTTCTTCCAGTTTCCAGCAAATATGCTCCCTAGCAATCAATGGATTCTCTTAATGACCACTGCAAAAAAGTGATAAAATTGGGTCAGTCATGTAATGACCCACTATATGACTGCCACAACTCACAGCCATAATGGGCAGGCTCCATTATGGTCATTAGTCAAGGACTACCTGTAGTGCTATAAGAAAAACTAGAAGCCCTATGTAGAAAGATCAGAAAAATAATGACAATGGTGCCCTTCATCCATGCAGCAATTTTGGAAGACCCTACTTATCAGGAAAGTAATTGGGCATGGAATGTTGCAAATATCTATATAAATAAAAATGTTCAAAACCAGTAATCTCCAAAAGTCCTGCACCGATCGCTTCCAAATTTTCACACAATGTTCCTTTCGAATACGGCACCAATGATATATATATATAGATTGTGTAGATGTCACACCTGTGCCAGGAACATGCAACAGAAATGTAAAAAATTGTTTAAAAGGTAGGTAGATGGATGCAGAGAGAGCAGTGGGCCACAGGTATTATGTCATCCTTTATGACATAGGTAGGTAGGTAGGCAGCTATAGGGATGGAGGGAGGGAGGGAGAAATACAGTAGGAAGGTAGGTAGGTAGGTAGGTAGGTAGGTAGGTAGGTAGGTAGGTAGATAGGTAGGTCAGTAGGTCGGTAGAGAGATAGAGAGGTAGAAATACAGTAGGTAGGTAGGTAGAGGGAGAGAGGGAAAAAGATAGTAGGTAGGTTATATGGTGGTTGTGTGTATGTGTTTGTGTGTGCAGGTGTAGATCTACACACAGATTGGTTGGCCATTTAACCAGACTGGGCCACAGCAACCGCGTGGCCGGGAACGGCTAGTAGAAGATAAAAATATAGAAGAAGAAGCAAAGGCATTGGAAGAATATCTGAAGGACAATGAAGAAATATGCCACAAAGGCTTATTGAATACTGAATAGGCCGTACTGCTCTACAAGAAAGATCAAATGGAGATTAGAAAAGAGACATGGCAAGGCAAAGCATTACATGGCCAGGACACAAAACAACAACAACAACAACAGACAAAGCAGATAACCACAAGGCCTGGCAATGGCTAGGAACAAGAAAATTGAAGAAAGAGACAGGAGTCTCTCATTCTGGCTGCACAAGACTGGACCTTAAGAACAAATGCATACAAAGCCAGCATTGAGAAGACAGCCAGAGACAGTAAATGTCGGCTCTGCAAAGAAGTTGACGAAAGAGTGGACCACCTAGTTAGCTACTGCAAGAAGATCACACAGACTGATTATAAACAATGGCATGACTAAGTAGCAACAATGGTGCATTGGAATCTTTGCAAGAAATGCTGCTTGTCTGCAGTAGTCTAACATTCTAGGAACCAGCAGTGTGCAGCAGCTGCCAAAAAAGCCAACACAATTCTAGGCTGCATAAACAGAGGGATAGAATCAAGATCACATTAAGTGTTAATACCATTTTATAATGCCTTGGTAAGGCCACACTTGGAATACGGCATCCAGTTTTGGTCGCCACGATGTAGAAAAGATGTTGAGACTCTAGAAAAGTGCAGAGAAGAGCAACAAAGATGATTAGGGGACTGGAGGCTAAAACATATGAAGAACAGTTGCAGGAATTGGGTATGTCTAGTTTAATAAAAAGAAGGACTAGGGGAGACATGATAGCAGTCTTCCAATATCTCAGAGTGTGCCATAAAGAAGAGGGAGTCAAACTATTCTCCAAGGCACCTGAGGGTAGAACAAGAAGCAATGGCTATCCAACATCTTCTTAAAAACTTCGGGTGTTGGAGCATTCACAACTTCTGGAGGCAAGCTGTTCCACTGATTAATTGTTCTAACTGTCAGGAAATTTCTCCTCAGTTCTAAGTTGCTTCTCTCCTTGATTAGTTTCCACCCATTGCTTCTTGTTCTTCCCTCAGGTGCCTTGGAGAATAGTTTGACTCCCTCTTCTTTGTGGCACCCTCTGAGATATCAGAAGACTGCTATCATGTCTCCCCTAGTTCTTCTTTTTATTAAAGTAGACATACCCAGTTCCTGCAACCGTTCTTCATATGTTTTAGCCTCCAGTCCCCTAATCATGTTTGTTTGATGTTTGATTGTTTGATGTTTCAAACAATCACATCCCTTGTACCTCAGAGGCCTCCCTCCCTCTGAATGGGAGATGTCAGAAATGGAGGCTGAAAAGACCAACATTCTGTCACCCGGTTCAAACACCACAAGACAAGACCTTCAATACAGATACTTGTAGTCTTCAACTTACAACCATTTGTTTAGTGTCTATTCGCAGTTACAACAGCACTGAAAAAAGCGACTTACAATTGGTCCTCACTCTTAAGATAGTTGTGGCATCCCCACGGTCATGTGATCAAAATTTGGGTGCTTGGCAACCGGCATGTATTTGCAGCAATTGCGGCAACCCCAGGATCGTGTGATTGCCATTTGCGACCTTCCCAGCTGGTTTCAGACAAACAAAAATCAACGGAGGAAGCGGGATTCATTTAACAACTGCATGATTCATTTAACAAATCCAGTGATTGGCTTAACAACCGTGGCAAAAGGGTCGTAAAATGGGCTACAACTCGCTTAACAACTGCCTTGTTGGTCCCTATTATGGTCATCAATCAAGGATTGCCTGTAATTGTTACTGAATGTGGCTTGTTTAAACTAACCACCACTGTGCTTAAGTGAATTTCCAGGTCCACTGTATGAAAGATGGAGCCAGGTTCTTCTGTACTCCTTCTTGTAGCTACCCTTGTAGAGTATAGGGAAGCTGGGAACGGATAAACCCAAGGTCTATTTTAATTTATCAAGCAGGGTACATACATACATACATACATACAAACATGTGTGTGTATAGAATAGAGTAGAGTAGAGTAGAGTAGGAGTAGGAGTAGGAGTAGGAGTAAGAATAGAATAGAATAGAATAGAATAGAATAGAATAGAATAGAATAGAATAGAATTCTTTATTGGCCAAGTGTGATTGGACACACAAGGAATTTGGTGCATAGACTCTCAGTGTACATAAGGAGACTAACACACATTCATCAAGAATAATAAAAAGATACAACACTTAGTGATAGTCAAGGTTACTAATAAGCTATCAAATTGTAGTAGGAAACAAATAAAACAATATAAATTGAAAGACACAAGCAACATGGTTATAATCATAAGTGGGAAGAGATAGATACTTGGAAGAAAGAGAAGAACAATAGTAATACAGTCTTAATAGATAATTTGACAGTATTGTGGGAATTAGTTGTTGAGCAGAGTGATGGCGTTCATGGGAAAAACTGTCCTTATGTCTAGTTGTTCTGGTGTGCAGAGCCCTAGAGCGCCATTTTGAGGGCAGAAGTTGAAACAATTTATGTCCAGGATGTGAGGCATAATGTATGTATGTAGTCCAGGGTGATATAGAAAAAATAAAGCAGTGGATCTTTTTTTTTTTTTTAAAGGAAATTTTGCATGGCTCCCTGTACAGACAGAGAGAATATACATGAGTTACCAGCACGATCTGTAAACTTATTTCCATTTGGGAATAGATGGTTTGAAATATGGAAAGTCTTTTAACTGGGTGGCATCCAGACTCTGGCACATGTCGAGGTGGCGGGGGAAGGTGAGGAAGATCTGTGCCCAGAATATTTTTCCTCTTTTATCTGGCAGAGAGAATTAAAGGGGTGCCTTCTTAAAATGCTATTGCTTGCAGCCTTTTCCCGCTATATGTGGGACCTCTAAGTGGCGGGTGGGGACCCTTCTCGATTTTAACTTGGCAGATTTGTGGATTCCCACACGGCATTTCCAACCTCGAGAGTGAAACAAACCTCATCCACACAGTTCTATTTTGCTATGGTGTAGCCCCCCCCCCCCATGGCATTCAGGGGAGTGTGGGTGAAAATCCAGCAGCACCCTTTCCATTCCCTGACCCAAGAGGTTTGAACTGCTTGATTTGGTTAAGAGAGAACAAGCCAGGAGGTAGAAGCAGGAAAAGACATGTCTGCAATGTGAGGGAAGGCAGAAAGAGGAGGCAGAACAAAAGGGTGGTGGGTGAGCATGGAGCATTCACAGCTTTCCTTTGTAAGGCGCATATGCCCTGTTAAACCAAGATGAGGTTCAACCTGCTTTTGTTTCGGGACATCTGGGCTCTGCTGCCCTCATGTGGCTACAGTCTAATTTAAAGAAATGCAGGCTAAACGACATTAGTAAAGATATCCAAAGGAGATAGGTGTCTTTTCTTTTTTCTTTTGCTAATGCAAGAAGATATAATCTGTCTGTCTGTCTATCTATCATCTATCCCTCCCTCCATCTATCTATCCATCCATCATCCATCTGCCTTCTATATCTGTCTGTCTGTCTCTGTGTGTGTGTGTGTGTCTATCTATCTATCTATTTATCTATCTATCTATCTATCTATCTATCTATCTATCTATCTATCTATCTGCCTGTCTGCCTGTCTGCCTGTCTGTCTGTCTGTCTATCTGTCTATCGTCTGTCTGTCTGTCTGTCTGTCTGTCTGTCTATCTATCTATCTATTTATCTATCTATCATCTCTCTCTCTTTATCTATCTATCTATCTATCTATCTATCTATCTATCTATCTACCTATCTACCTACCTACCTACCTACCTACCTACCTATCATCTCTCTCTCTTTCTATCTATATCTATCTATCTATCTATCTATCTATCTATCTATCTATCTATCTATCTATCTATCTATCTATCTATCATCTCTCTTTATCTCTATCTATCTATCTATCTATCTATCTATCTATCTATCTATCTATCTATTGGTATCTATCTATCATCTGCCTATCATCTATCATCTGTCTGTCTGTCTGTCTGTCTGTCTGTCTGTCTGTCTGTCTGTCTGTCTGTCTGTCTATCTATCTATCTATCTATCTATCTATCTATCTATCTATCTATCTATCTATCGGTATCTATCTGTCTATCATCTATCATCCATCTGTAATCTATATCTGCCTGTCTGTCTACCAACCTACCATCTAAGTGAGCCAAATGGTGCATCATAGGACAACCATTTTTGAACCAAGGTGCCTCAAATGGACTAACTTACAGAACGCATCCCAACTCTGAGAGCCATGAAATTGCATTTGAAAATTTTACAAATGTTTTATGACATAAACCTCATGGCAAAACACTTTATGACCTAAAGCAAAATGTCATAGAATGTTTCCTGTGCTGATGTTTGACTCTGCTGTACTGTTCAGGGTGGGCTATTTTCAAGGCAGATGCATCTCTGAATGTATCTCAACTTTTCCAGTGAGGGAAGTAAAAGTTCTCTTTGAAGGCATTGGAGAACCTGGTAAGCAAATTTGCCTGAAACAATGACCCAGGGGGCTCAACCTCTTTCTGGATAATTGCGTGATCTCCAAGCCACATATCAATGCGGTTGGGAGCTTCTTTTCTGACTTAGCTTTCAGCCAGAGGAGCTCTGATGTGATGAACACATCGCAGAAGCCAAAACGGAGCTGCCCACATGAGAGGGGAACCTTCCTGCTCCTAATATAGAAATTTTTCATGAAATTTCTATATGTCTATTCATTTATTTGGATCGAGCGAGTTTCGTTTTAACTCTTCCAGTTATAGAACCACTTGGAATGGGATCCCCTGCCATTCATTGCGGATGATTTATTGAGGCTTTACCCCCCAGAGGGCTTCCTTTGAATCTTGACAATGGGATGTGACCAAAGTTTTATTTTTCTTGGAATACAAAACATTAACCAGATACATTTTACTGGCTTGGACATTTTCCAGATTAATCAGTTATTACTGGTAATTGACAGATTCGTTTGCAGGGTCCTTAGCACTTGGTGGTTTCCTTGCAGACGTTTCATTACCAATCTAGGTAACGGCATCAGTTGGTAGTTTGGTACTGAAATGTCTGCAAGAAAGCCACCAAGCTCAGAGAGCATCAAGGAACCCACAGTTTATCCTGGAGTCTATCGGATTCATTTGCCTTTTAATATATTGACATTCTTGTTGGGTGCCATTTTTTTTTTTGAAAGGTAGTTTGCATGATTTAATCAGCCAATCACTTTATTTGATAAAAGCTGCTCCCCTCAGGGAAAAACTTTGTTTATACCAGGGATGTCCAAACTTGGGAACTTTAAGACTTGTGGACTTCAACTCCCAGAATTCCCCAGCTAGCTATGCCGGCTGGGGAATTCTGGGAATTGAAGTCCACAAGTCTTAAAGTTCCCAAGTTTGGACATCCCTGGTTTTTACGATGATCAGAACTAACCATTAAAGAAAGCATTTTTAGTCAATTATATATATCCTATTTTTTTTATAAAGTCAAGGCAGTTGAGAGATACATGGTGTTATGGCCCACCAGTGGCCAAAGGAGCTGGCAGCAGATTCAGACAGTGAGGAGGTTGAGGAGGAACCTGGGCCAGTCCTGGAGTCTGGGGAAGGCTCGGATGAGGGCTCTGTGTCGGAGGCAGAGAGGGGGCCAGAGGTGTATGGCAGTTATCAGCTGCCTTCAGAGTCAGACGTCGGTGAGGCAGACGAACAGCTGGAGCCCGTTCCCAGTGTGCGCATACTTAGAGTTGCCAGACGAAGGGAACAGCTAAGGAGCAAAAGCCAACTTTGGAGTAAGGCCACAGGTGGATGGTGAATGGCCCCTCCCATCTATATCAATAAAAATGTAACAAGAGTTTGTTCAAAACCGCTAATCTCCGAAAGTACTGCACCGATCTCTTCCAAATTTTCACACAACATTCCTTTAAAGTTCGGCACCAATGATATATATATAGATTGTGCAGATGTCACACCAGTGCCAGGTACATGCAACGGAAATGTAAAAAATTGTAAAAAAGGTAGGTAGATGGATACAGGGAGAGCAGTGGGCCACAGGCATTATGTCATCCTTTATGACATAAAATACTCTGTCCATAAGATCCAAGGAGAAATACAGTAGGTAGGTAGGTAGGCAGCTATAGGGATAGAGAGAGGGAGGGAGAAATGCAGTAGGTAGGTAGATAAGTAGGGAGAGGGATAGAGAGGGAGAGGGAGAAATCAGTAGGTAGGTAGGTAGGTAGGTAGGTAGGTAGGTAGGTAGGTAGGTAGAGGGAGAGAGGGAGAAATATAGTAGGCAGGTAGGTTGGGGGTTATACAGTGGTTGTGTGTACGTGCTTGTGTGTGCCAGTGTAGATCTACACACAAATTGGTGGCCATTTAAACAGACTGAGCCACAGCAACGTGTGGCCGGGAATGGCTAGTAGGGAATAAAAGAGGAGCAAAAGGGGAGTGGAGTTTGCAGGAGACAATTAGTTCATCCTTGCATTCTTGGCAAGTATTGCGCCGTCTGAAAGATATTGGCCTGGCCACTCTCCAAGGCTGATAAAGGTCAGTAATTGTGAACTATCTTGAAAGACTGTGGGTCGGGAGTTTGCTGGCGAGGAAGTCACTGTAAATTAAATAAAAGGAGTTTATTGGGAGGAGGACTCGGCTTTGTGCTGCCTGGGAAGCCTAGGTCATGTCACACCGTAGTACAATCTAATAGAAAGATTGTAACATGGGACATGGTACCTGGATTGCCATCAATCTATTATGCCTGCATTGAAGGTCTGATGGGCTGTACTAAAGCACTGAGTGCCCTTAAAAGAGATACTTTTTTTTTGTTTCCTTGGAATGAGAAGGACCTTTAAAGAACTTCTTTTCTCTGTATACAATTTGCCCATATTTGGAGAGATGATGGGATACTTTATACAAAGTGGGATTCACATCTTAATTTAATTTTAATTTAATTTCGTATTTGTATCCCGCGCCCATCTCCCACCAAGGGACTCGGGGCGGCGCACAGGAGATTTAAAAACATAGAAATACAAATATACAAAATACAAAACCTATTAAAACTATATTAAACCCCATCCTGTGCTAAAACCTCATTAAACCCCCCAAAATGAAAACATTTATCACTAAAAGCCAGATCAGAGTCGGGTAGTTCATGCCAGGCCGGCTAGATGAAAAAAGTGCGTTTTTAGGCGCTGGCGGAAAAGGCGGAGGTCAGAGATCACTCGGAGTTCAGGGGGTAGGTCGTTCCAGAGGGCTGGGCCCGCCACAGAGAAGGCCCTTCCCCTGGGGGTTGCCAACCGGCATTGCCCGGCCGACGGCACCCGGAGAAGCCCCTCTCTGTGGGAGCGAATCGGACGTAGGGACGTATGGGGCCCTGTGATATTACTCGACATCTTGGGCTGGCACTATTTTGTCAGGATGTTGACGGTATGTAAAACCACTATTTGTGGCTTAACATGATGGGTGCACATGGACAGATCTGGCTTTATGACTAAAACATGGTTATAATGTAGTTTATTATTATTATTAATGTATAAGTATGGGTACATTCAGGAAGATAGCAGCCTATAGTCAGAATATAACATATTGCAGCTAATGCGAAGGTCCTTTTTTTTGAGTGAAACCCCCCCCCCCCTGTGATATTACTCCACATTTTTCAATATCCAAAAAATGTTAATACTCTTCCAAAAAGCATGGGTGTATTTAGCATTGTGGACAGTAGATGGCGCATGCCTTCTTCCCTTCTGGTACTGTAGTGCAGCTAGGGCAAACTCCTGAAGCTTTCATTGCAATAGAATAGAATAGAATAGAATAGAATAGAATAGAATAGAATAGAATAGAATAGAATTCTTTACTGGCTAAGTGTGATTAGACATGCAGAGAAAGATACATTCGTCAAATGTTATTCCTTAAATTTGTGGAAAGGGAGACAGGAGCAAAATACAAGCATTTAGAACAAAAAAAATTCTTGAACCCAGGAATTTGTTCTGAGTCCCTAAACTCAAGCAGCTCACAGAACGTTTGTGCAAAAATATACTCCTAATATCCTTGTAGCCCTTAGTGCAGGGGTCTCCAACCTTTGCAACTTTAAGTCTGAAGGACTTTAGCTCCCAGGCTTCTCCAGCCAGAATTGCAAAGATGTTCCCTGGAATGCCTGAAGAATGCTGGAAATGCGAGTCAGCCAGGGGCACATTCTACCATCAATGGTGGACCTGTCCACAAGCCCAAAGATATTGGAGTAGGATAAAAGATTGGCTTACGGAGGTTATAGGAACCACGCTTCCCTGAAAGATGTTAATTTGTCTTAAAAGATCTTAGACCGGACATTAATTGACATTACGAACTTTCACGAACTCAGAACCTCACAGATGCACTTTTGCACATTATTTCACTTGGTGCACTTTATTATTGCACTTTATTTTTACCATCTTAACATCTAGGAAATAACATCTGAAATGAATTGCTTTAAAATCTTGGCTAACGACTTTTTAAAATTTCTGTATTTTAAACCCACATCCCATCATGAATTCCATCTTGTATGTATTCCAGAGCTAGCCTCTTATTGCTGCGAGAGTCCCCGCTCTCGCAGGTTTGGCCCTCTGAATTATCGAGGGCCCGTCTTGAGGAAGGATTTATTAATCCGGAGAGACGGGCGGGCGAAGCGCGGCCTCAGGGGATTTTTAGTTAGGAAATTTTTATCTATTTTAGGGGGCACCAGGGAGGGGGGTGGGTATAGACAGATTGAGACAAAACAACTATATGAAAGAAAGGGCCGGACCAGTAGCCGACGGGAGGGGACGGAAGGTACCGATTTGAGGGGGGAACTACTAGTCGTTCCATTGGAGGGCATGCCAATCCAGACGGTTGTGGGGAGGGGCAGGGCCGAGGGGAGACCATCCTCCCGGTTGTTGGCACGTAGCCGTTGTTTACGAACGGTCAGGTGCCACAACCCCCGCAGGCTAGGTGGTCAGGGAATACAGAGCCTGGGCCTGCGGCTGATGTTCTGCAATGCCAGGTCCGTTGTCAACAAAGCCCCCCTCGTCCATGACCTTGTGTCAGAGGGGGAGCCGGACCTGGTAGGAATTGCGGAAACCTGGTTGGGCCACGAGGGAGGACTTCCCCTCGTTGAAATGTGCCCACCAGGCTACCACGCTTTTCATCAGCCCCGGGCCCAAGGTAGGGGTGGAGGGGTGGCGGTCATTATCAAGGAAGGTCTTGAGCCAAGAGAGACCATTGTGCCACAGACCACCGGTTGTGAGTCCCTCTGCATGAAGTGGGGCCTGGGGAGGCAGTTGGGCTTGCTGGTTATATACCTGGCTCCTCGCTATGTAGCAGCAGCCCTGCCCGAGCTCCTGGAGGTGATCGCTACGGTGGCAGTGGAGACCCCCAGACTTATAGTTGTGGGGGACTTTAATCTGCCATCATTGGGCGAATCATCCGAGGTAGCTCGGGAGTTCATGGCTTCCATGACGGCCATGGACCTGACCCAACTAATTCAAGGCCCCACCCACGAGGGTGGTCACACACCGGACCTCATCTTTGTCTCAGGCCAATGGAAGAGTGATCTGGGCTTAGGGGATATAGTCATCACACCCTTGTCATGGTCAGATCACTCACTTCTCCGGCTCGACTTTCCGACCGCTACCCCCCGCCGCGAGGAGGCGGCACCAGAACCACCTATCTGGTTCCGCCCCAGGCGCCTGATGGACCCAGATGGGTTCCAGATGGCGCTTGGGCCACTTCCTGTACCCCTGACCCGCGCCCCGATGGAGGATCTCGTGGCCGCATGGAATACTGCGACCACGGGAGCCTTGGATCGGGTCGCGCCCTTGCGGCCTCTCTTGCGACGCCGAACCGCCCCGGCCCCTTGGTTTACCGAGGAGCTGAGGGCGATGAAACGCCACAAGAGATGCCTAGAGAGAAGATGGAGGGCTACTCGATCTGGATCTGACCGGACACAGGTAAGAGCCCATTTACGGACTTACATTGTGGCGTTGAGAGTGGCCAAACGCCATCATTGTGCCACTCTCATAGCATCCGCAGAAAACCGCCCTGCCGCCCTGTTTAGGGTGACCCATTCCCTCCTTCAGCAGAGGGTGCGGGAAGCCCCGTTACAGGGTAGAGCAGAGGAATTTGTGACTTTTCTGCAGGACAAAATCGCTCAGATACAGAACGAGTTAGCCCCCATTCATGGCCCAGTGGGATGCCACGAGGCTGATCTTGTTTGGGAGGAGTTTGACTCCCTTGCTTCCGAGGATATGGACAGGTTACATTGGCGACTGCGAGCCACCACATGTTTATTGGACCCGTGTCCCTCCTGGCTTGTACTGGCATCCTGGGAGGTGACACGAGGCTGGCTCCAAGAGGTTATCAACGCATCCTTGAGTGAGGGTTCCTTGCCTGCTTCCCTAAAAGAGGCTATGGTGAGGCCCCTCCTTAAGAAGCCCTCTTTGGACCCAGCTCTTTTAACAAACTATCGTCCCGTCTCCAACCTTCCCTTCTTGGCGAAGGTTGTCGAGAGTGTGGTGGCACAACAGTTTCCCCGTCACCTGGAGGAAGTTGATTATCTAGACCCGCGCCAGTCCGGCTTTCGGCCCGGGCATAGCACTGAGACGGCATTGGTCGCGTTGGTTGATGATCTCTGGAGGGCCAGAGATGGGGGTTGTTCCTCCATCCTGGTCCTATTAGATCTCTCGGCGGCTTTCGATACCATCGACCATGGTATCCTATTGCATCGGCTGGGGAGGTTGGGGGTGGGAGGCACCGTCCTACGGTGGTTCTCCTCCTACCTCTCTGGCCGATCGCAATTTGTGTTGGCAGGGGAGCAGAGGTCGACCCCGAGACCCCTCACATGTGGGGTGCCTCAGGGGTCGGTCCTTTCGCCTCTCCTGTTTAATGCATACATGAAGCCGCTGGGTGAGATCATCCGTGGTTTTGGGGTAGAGTATCATCTCTACGCTGATGATACTCAGCTGTATATATCTACCCCAAACCACCCCAACGATGCCGTAGCGGTGATGTGCCAGTGCCTGGAAGCCGTGCGGATCTGGATGGGAAGTAACGGACTTAGGCTCAACCCGACCAAGACCGAGTGGCTGTGGTTTCCGGCTGCCCGATTCAACCACCTTTCTCCAACGCTGGCCATAGGGGGCGAACATCTTGCCCCTGTGGATGGGGCGCGCAATTTGGGTGTCCTCCTGGATACCCGGCTGTCTATGGAAGAGCAAGTGACAGCCGTGGCCAGGAGGGCGTTTTACCAGGTTCGCCTGGTTCGCCAATTGCGCCCCCTATTGGATCGGGACGCCCTTCGCACAGTCACTCATGCCCTCGTGACATCTCGACTGGACTATTGTAACTCTCTCTACATGGGGCTCCCCTTGAGGTGCACCCGGAGGCTTCAGTTAGTTCAGAATGCAGCCGCGCGAGCAATTATGGGAACCACCAGGTTCACCCACGTTACACCGCTCTTGCGCGAGCTGCACTGGCTACCTGTCGTCTTCCGGGTGCGCTTCAAGGTATTAATCATCATCTTTAAAGCGCTCCATGGCTCGGGACCTAGCTACCTGCGGGATCGGATCCTGCCTCATACATCCTCACGGCCGATTCGCTCCCACAGAGAGGGACTGCTCCGGGTGCCATCCACTAGACTCTGTCAGCGGGCGACGCCCAGGGGAAGGGCTCTCTCTGTGGCGGGCCCGGCCCTCTGGAACGACCTTCCCCCCGATATTAGAACGACCACGGACCTCCGCTCCTTCCGCCTGAAATTGAAGACTCATCTTTTCCGCCTGGCCGGCCTAGGGTAGTCTCTCTGTCTATGGGTTTTTAAATGTATACTATATTTATTGGATGTTTTTAGTTAAGGGGATTTTAGCACAGGATTGATTGAGTTTAATTCGTTTTAATTTGTATGTATTTTGTATATTTTTCGTTTTTAATTTCCCTGTGCACCGCCCCGAGTCCCTGTGGGGAGAGGGTGCGGTCAATAAATGCAACTTTATTATTATTATTATTATTATTATTTCAATTAAAACCAGAGGCTTATTTATTGGGGATAAACCCCGGAGGCCTAAGGAAGATAGACTGGTATCTTTTCACGCACATTACTACTGCAGCCAGAATAGTATACGCACAGTTTTGGAAAGGGAAAGAACTACCATCAGGCCAACTAATTATTAACAAAATCTTCTGACGTGCTGAATGCGACAGACTAACATATATTATCAAAGACAGACAGGAAGCAATATTTTATCAAAGTTGGGAAAAATGGTATGAATGGATGGAGGTAAAGAGATTACGGGATGAGCGATAGGGAAGGATATACAATGTAGATATGTAGATAGTAAATAAAATGAATGTATGGAGCAGCGGCAGCTATGGGGAATTGATAAATGTAAGATATAGACAAATAGAAATAGCTGGAATATCTGGAAATGTAGTAAGATGGTATATGATGTTACTTGGTAACTGTGTACATATAGGGGGTGAGTTACTCCCAGTTATATGGAGGACTGGGCCATTGGTAGCTGCTTCACCGGCTCCTCATTAAAATCGATGAAATCCATGTACCAGCTGCTCAGGAATAAGTGTGGAAGGAGACCATTGCTCTCCTGGTCACACTAGTGAGCTGGCTGAATACATCTAGGGCACAGAATGAGCAATGGGGCTCTCTCCTTTGCCAGGTATGCTCAGCAAATGAGGAATATCCCATGTTTGTAAACCCAGGAAACAGTTGCGAATGGCTTTTTAAAAATAAAATGAAAGTCCATTCTCACATCTATTTTTTTCAACTGAATTAATAAAAGTAAAAGTTCCCCTCACATATATGTGCTAAGCTTTTTTGGCTCGTGTGCCAAAAACAGAGGTAGTGCAGGGGGGTCGTGCATGGGCGTGCCACACCCATAATGCTATGTGCGCGACCCCCTGCTTTTGGCACGCTTTTTTCGCCCTCCCCAGGCTCCAGAGGCTTTCTAGGAGCCTGGGGAGGGTGAAAACAGCCTCCCCTCCCCACCTCCAGAGGCCTCAGGAGAATCCCTGAAGCCTCCAGAGGGCGAAAAACAGCCCCAAAAGAAGGCCTAAATCAGCTGGCCAGAGCATACATGCGCGGTGGAGCTGACAGGGCAACGCCTCGCGTGCGCTAAGAAATGGTTCCGTGTGCCACCTGTGGCACCCGTGCCATAGGTTCGCCATCACGGTGCTAGTCGTTCCTGACTCTGGGGGGCGGTGCTCATCTCCATTTCAAAGCTGAAGAGCCAGCGCTGTCTGAAGACGTTCTCCGTGGTCATGTGGCCGACGTGACTAAACCCTAAAGGTGCACAGAACACTGTTACCTTCCCACCAAAGGTGGTCCCTATTTTGCTACTTGCATTTTTACGTGCTTTCGAACTGCTAGGTTGGCAGAAGCTGAGGCAAGTAATGGGAGCTCGCTTCCTTACATGACGCTAGGGATTCGAACTGTCGAACTGCCGACCTTTCTGATTGACAAGCTCGGCATCTTAGCCACTGAGCCACTGCGTCCCTGAATTAATAAAATATTCCATTTGCCACCCCCACCCCCCACATGTCCTCAGATTTACTGTAAACTGCCTTAGCCCTTCCTTCCTTCCTTCCTTCCTTCCTTCCTTCCTTCCTTCCTTCCTTCCTTCCTTCCTTCCTTCCTTCCTTCCTTCCTTCCTTCCTTCCTTCCTTCTCCTGTCCTGGCAGGAAAAAAAGATTTGCCAGGTTGTGTTTGCACCATAGCTTGCAACTGGATAAACATTCCCTGGTTAATACAGTGGTACCTTGGTACTCAACTGCTTTGAAACTCGTTGAATTTAATACTCAATGCATTTTGATGCGAACATTTTGTCACAGTACTGGTCATTTCTTTGGTATCCAATGAACAAAGTAGAATTTAACAGATTAACAGAGTTGGAAGGGACCTTGCAGGTCATCTAGCCCAACCCCCTGCCCAAGCAGGAGACCCTACATCTGCCTCTACCTAGGATTGAACTCACATCCTCCTGATTGGGAGGCGAGAGCTCCACCTCTAGGCCACAGCAGCAGATATACCTCGTTGGTGTTTGGCTGCCTTATGGCTAAGTTATGATGCTCATCATTTTTGGTACTCGTTGTGCCTCTTGCAACTGATTAATGACGAATACTGAGGTACCACCGCACATTGTCCCACAAATCACTTCTCAGGTGCAAAGAAAGAACATCACATAGAAACACACCCACACCCTCTGCAAAGATGGGAAAGAGCAGGGTTAGAACACAGGAAAGGTGAAAGAAAAGGCACGAGGCTTACTGACTTACCTTCATGCTCATGAACAAAGCAATAGTTTGATGCAATTTGATTTATGAAATCACTGTAATAGTTTTTCCCTTCAAAGCAACAGTGACCAAGAAATCTTTAAAATGAGGCATTGGGCTGCCTCATCTTTCTTCTATATAAATAAAAATGTAACAAGAGTTTGTTGAAAACCGCTAATCTCCAAAAGTACTGTACCAATCGCTTCCAAATTTTCACACAACATTCCTTTAAAATACGGCACCAATGATATATATATATAGATTGTGTAGATGTCACACCTGTGTCAGGTACATGCAACGGAAATGTAAAAAATTGTAAAAAAGGTTGGTAGATGGATACAGAGAGAGCAGTGGGCCACAGGCATTATGTCATCCTTTATGTCCATAAGATTCAAGGAGAAATACAGAAGGTAGGTAGGTAGGCAGCTATAGGGATAGAGAGAGGGAGGGAGAAATGAAGTAGGTAGGTAGATAAGTAGGTAGAGGGATAGAGAGGGAGAGGGAGAAATACAGTAGGTAGGTAGGTAGGTAGGTAGAGGGAGAGAGGGAGAAATACAGTAGGTAGGTAGGCAGCTATAGGGATAGAGAGAGGGGGGGAGAAATGAAGTAGGTAGGTAGATAAGTAGGTAGAGGGATAGAGAGGGAGAGGGACAAATACAGTAGGTAGGTAGGTAGGTAGGTAGAGGGAGAGAGGGAGAAATACAGTAGGTAGGTAGGCAGCTATAGGGATAGAGAGAGGGAGGGAGAAATGCAGTAGGTAGGTAGATAAGTAGGTAGAGGGATAGAGAGGGAGAAATGCAGTAGGTAGGTAGGTAGGTAGAGGGAGAGAGGGAGAGGTAGGTAGGTTGGGGGTTATACGGTGGTTGTGTGTACGTGTTTGTGTGTGCAGGTATAGATCTACACACAGATTGGTTGGCCATGTAAACAGACTGGGCCACAGCAACGCATGGCCGGGAACAGCTAGTCTTGCAAATAAAAAGCAAGAGAGAGAAAGAGAGAGAGAGGGATTCATCTTCTCTAAACCTAGAGGGAGTTGATATTCTAGGTCTGCATTCCTTAACCTCAGCAAATGTAAGCCTCACAAGCAGGAGGTTGTGAGTTCGATCCTAGGTAGAGGTACATGTAGGGTCTCCTGCTTGGGCAGGGGGTTGGACTAGATGACCTGCAAGGTCCCTTCCAACTCTGTTAATCTGTTAAAGATCTCCGGACTTAAATTCTGGCTGAGGAATTCTGGGAGTTGAAGTCCTCTTGAACTTGCCGAAGCTGAGAAACGCTGGTCTAGGAGGAGATGGGAGATGATGGGAGAAAGCTCAATAGGTTTCCATTCGGCTTTACTCAGGCCCAAGGGCATTCCCCTGGCTGCCACAGGAAAAGCTGGGGGGGGGGGGGAGTTTCCAAGCAGAAATTTCACCGGATCCCACAGGAAACCAGGCAGGAAAAGATGCTTGGAGGAGCCTCAGATTGCACCAAGTGAGTCTCAGGGCACATGGCCGTTTACATCCTTCAGGATCAGACTCAGCGGCATCAGGCTCCCCTCTCTTCCAAGGGCAAGTTGGCCAATTGCAAACTCTCTGTAGTGAATTTCAGGACAAAAGCATGAGGTGGCTGGCCGGCTGCAGCATAAGCTCTACAAGGAAGGAGAAGTTAGGCTTTGGGCTGGGTGATAACATCCAAGCTGATAGGCAGTTATAAAGTAAAGCAAAATCTTCAATGATGGTGACTAAATCATTGAAGATTCTAGGCTTCAACTGGTCCAGAATGCGGCCACACGGGTAATTATGGGGGTGACGCAATGCTCCCATGTAACACCCCTCCTGCGTGAGCTACACTGGCTTCCAGTGGTTTTCCGGGTGCAATTCAAGGTGTTGGTTACCATCTTTAAGGTGCTCCATGGCTTAGGACCTGGGTACTTACGACATCGCCTTCTGCCACCGAGAGCCTCCCACCGGCCCGTACGCTCCCCATAGAGAGGGTCTCCTCATGGTGCCGTCGGCTAAACAGTGTCGACTGGTGACACCCAGGGGGAGAGATTTCTCTGTGGGAGCACCTGTCCTCTGGAACGAATTGCCCGCGGAATTAAGAACTATCCCTGACTTCTGCACCTTCCGCCACGGTCTCAAAACCTTTCTCTTTCAACAAGCCGGGCTGGCATAAAGCATGTTTTTAAATTTTTAAATTTACATTTTTAAATTTACATTTTTATTATTTTAATTAGGGTTAGTTTGGGTTTTTTCCACGTTTCGGCCAATATTCTACTACTGCTTCTGTGGGTGTAGCGTGGCTTGGTGGGGTGTGGCTTGGTGAGCGTGGCAAGGGAAGGCTACTGCAAAATCTCCATTCCCTCCCCACCAGCTGGGACTCAGGAGGCAGAGTACAGATGGGGACGGGGCCAGTCAGAGGTGGTATTTACCTGTTGTCTGAACCAGGGGTCCCCAACTTTTGCAATTTTAAGTTTGAAGGACTTCAGCTCCCAGAAGCTTTGCTGGCTGGAGAATTCTGGGAGCTGAAGTCCTTCAGACTTAAAGTTGCAAAGGTTGGGGACCCCTGGTCTGAACTATTCAAAAGTTCTGCTACCGGTTCTCCAGAACTGGTCAGAACCTGCTGAAGCCCACCTCTGTACATAAACACACCGACATTGTCTTTGCCTTCTACCAGAATGAATTCTCCCCCCCACCCATACCCATATTTTTCAGAGCTGAGCTTCTCCAAAGTCCAACTCTGCTTAGCTTTGAAACTCTAGCTGTGACCATCCAGGTGTTACCATCCAGCAGGGCTATTTATAAACTTTGTCTCTGCTATTGGCTGGGAGGCTGTGAACCTCATGGAAAGTTAACATCCCATCCAACTCCCTGCTATTAATCTTTTCACGTAAGTGCAGACACAAATCCGCAGAGGCAGATATGAACAGACCCTGGTGTTTGTCTTGGTGTCCAAAGATGCCTTGCCTGCTGATTTCGGGAAGACAGCTTTGCTCTCATGCGCACCTGGGAAGAGGACCGGACAGAGCTTTGAATCAGGAGCACAAAGGGGCTTATTTGTGCGACCTAACGCTGCCCAAATAATAGGCACCTGATGATGGAATCATGCAAATGCCACCATGACAGACGGAGGCAAACACGCGAGTGGCGGCATTTACAAGATTAGGTCATCCGACCTATCTTGTCATCTTTGCCTCCCCTCCCCTCCCCACGGGGAGAGCAGCAACTCCTGAAACCAAGTCCGACTTCTCTTTACCAGGGATCGTGCTGCAGCTCCGGAGGGCCACCCTGAATGGAATAGAGCTGGAAGGGACCTGGGAGGTCATCTAGTCCAACCCTCTGCTCAAGCGGGAGACCCTAACCAGGCTTGCCAAACTGGCAGCCCAGAGGCCAAAGCTATGCCCAGCCCGGCTCTGCAAGGCAAAAAAGTCGCAATACATTTATTTATTTATTTATTTTATTTTATTAAATTTGTACAACCGCGCCTCTCTCCCCAAAGGGACTCAGGAAATTAAAATAGAAATATAAAACGAGACAATAATAAATACTAAAAAAACCAATTAAATACTATACCCTGTGCTAAAATTCCCTAAAACTCTTACCCATTAAAATCCAATTAAAAACAATTTAGAGTTCAGTCTATAAAATTGATTGTGGGGATTAGGCCAAGCTGGCAAGATGGAAGAAGTATGTCTTCAGATGTTGGCGGAAGGAGCAGAGGTCCATGATAGTTCTAAGTTCGGGGGGTAGGTTGTTCCAGAGAGTTGGGCCAGCCACAGAGAAGGCCCTTCCCCTGGGCGTCACCAGCCGGCACTGTCTGGTGGACGGCACCCGGAGAAGTCCCTCTCTGTGGCAGCGAATCGGACGAAGGGATGTATGGGGCAGGATACGGTCCCGCAAATAACTAGGCCCTGTGCTATTGCGATACGTCACATGGCGCGATCAAGTTTGACACCTGTGCCCTATACCAGGGGTCTCCAACCTTTGCAACTTTAAGTCTGAAGGACTTCAGCTCTCAGAATTCTCCAGCCAGCTTTGCTGGCTGGAGAATTCTGGGAGCTGAAGTCCTTCAGACTTAAAGTTGCAAAGGTTGGAGACCCCTGCCCTATACCATTTCAGACAAGTGGCTATCCAGTCACTTCTTAAAGACCTCCAGTGATGAAGCACCAACGACTTCTGCTTGTCTCACGGGTTAATTTTTTCTCACCGTTAGGAAGTTTCTCCTTAATTCCAGGTTGCTTCTCTCCTTGATTCATTTCCATCCATTGATTCTTGCCCTTCCTTGTGGCGCTTTGGAAGATGAGTTGTCCCCTTCTTCTTTGTGGCAGCCCTTCAAATATTGGAACACTGCTATCAGGTCACCCCTAATCCTTCCTTTCTCTAGGCTAGCCATACCCAAACCTTGCAACCGTTCTTCATACGTTTTTCGTCTCCAGCCTGGAACTTCCTGAGGAAAAAAATATACTGAAGACTTCCTTCCCCATTTTTTCCCTGGGAGACAGGAAAAAAGACATGAGAAACTGTGAGACTATGGAGTGGGATGATGTAACAGGATATTCACTTTCCCAAGGACAGGGGTCTGTAAAGTTGGCTGGGGCATTTTGGGAGTTGAAGTCCACCATTCTTCTTCTTCTTCTTCTTCTTCTTCTTCTTCTTCTTCTTCTTCTTCTTCTTCTTCTTCTTCTTCTTCTTCTTCTTCTTCTTCTTCTTCTTCTTCTTCTTCTTCTTCTTCTTCTTCTTCTTCTTCTCCTTCTCCTTCTCCTTCTCCTTCTCCTTCTCCTTCTCCTCCTCCTCCTCCTCCTCCTCCTCCTCCTCCTCCTCCTCCATCATCATCATCATCATCATCATCATCATTATTATTATTATTAATTACATTTATAAACCGCCCCCTCTCCCCGAGGGGACTCGGGGCGGTGTACAGGAAAATTAAAAAAGCATCTAAAAACATACAATACATACAAAATTAAAAACGAATTAAATTACCCTGTACTAAAATTTATAAACATTAAAATTACAACCCATTAAAACCGAATAAGCAATTTGAAATTTCAGACTGGGGCGAGAGCGTGAATTAGGCCAAGCCGGCCTGATGGAACAAATAAGTTTTTACTTTTAGGCGGAACGCGCGGAGGTCCGTAGTCGTTCTAATATCCGGGGGTAGGTCGTTCCAGAGGGTCGGGCCCACCACAGAGAAGGCCCTTCCCCTGGGCGTCGCCCGCTGGCACTGCCTGGTGGATGGCACCCGGAGAAGTCCCCCTCTATGTGAGCGAATCGGACGAAGGGATGTATGGGGCAGGATACGATCCCGCAAATAACTAGGTCCTGTGCCATGGAGCGCTTTAAAGATGATAATCAACACCTTGAAACGCACCCGAAAGGCCACAGGCAGCCAGAGCCAACTTTGCAGACCCCTGCCCCAGGACATCTCCTGAAAGTTGGACTACATCAGGAATGACTAACCTTTTTGCTATCATGTGCCAAAAGCAGGGGGAGCACAAGGGGGGAGGGTTGTGCGCAGGTGTGCCTACAACCATAATTCTATGCACACGACCAACACCCACCCACAACACCCACCCACCAACACCAGCCCTCCCCCCGCTTTTTGCACGTGATGGACCTGTTTTTCGCCCTCCCCAGGTTCCAGAGGCTTTCTAGGAGCCTGGGCAGGGCAAAAACGTCCTCCCACCACTGAGGCCCTCTGAAGGCTTCAGGAGGCTTCCTTGAAGCCTCCAGAAGGCAAAAAACGACCCTGTGGGCAACCCAGAAGTCTGCCCCAGAACTTCCGGGTTGCCCGTAGGCAATGAAGCCCAAGGTCAGCTGGCTAGTGCATGCATCAGTGGTGGGTTTCTGCAGGCTCGCACCTACTCGCGAGAGCCGGTTGTTGAAATTTAGAGAACCGGTGAGAGGGGGTTCCAGAAAGAAAGAAAGAAAGAAAGAAAGAAAGAAAGAAAGAAAGAAAGAAAGAAAGAAAGGAAGGAAGGAAGGAAGGAAGGAAGGAAGGAAGGAAGGAAGGAAGGAAGGAAGGAAGGAAGGAAGGGGAAGGGAAGGGAAGGAAGGAAGGAAGGAAGGAAAGAAAGAAAGAAAGAAAGAAAGAAAGAAAGAAAGAAAGAAAGAAAGAAAGAAAGAAAGAAAGAAAGAAAGAAAGAAAGAAAGAAAGAAAGAAAGAAAGAAAGAATTTATCATCACAATTGAGTCCAAAATTTTGGTTGCTAAGCAAGAGCGTTGTTAGATGAGTTTCACCACATTTTAAAAGGTGGCCACTCCCACCCTGTCACATGACTGCCAAGCCACGCCCACACAATAGGCCACACCTACAGAGTAGGTTCTAAAAAATTTGAAACCCACCACTGGCATGCATGTACGCTGGAGCTGACAGGGCAATGCCTCGCATGCCCCAACAAATGGCTCCGCGTGCCACCTATGCCATAGGTGCCATTGGTTCGCCATCACGGGACTAGATGATCTTCAAGGTACCAACTCCACATTTCTGGCTTCTGTCTGAAAGGGAAAAAAAGACAGCTGCCGACTGGAGACATGTGAATACAGGTAGTCCTCAACTTACAATCACCATTAGAACCATTAGAAAAATGAAATTCAATGGCGAAAAGAGTAAGGTTCTACATTTAGGCAACAAAAACGAAATGCACAGGTACAGTATAGGTGGTACCTTGCTCAATAGCAGTAACTGTGAAAGGGATCTTGGAGTCCTAGTGGACAACCATTTAAATATGAGCCAGCAGTGTGCA
Organism: Rhabdophis nuchalis; assembly: GCA_039707465.1. Classification (NCBI taxonomy): domain Eukaryota; kingdom Metazoa; phylum Chordata; class Lepidosauria; order Squamata; family Natricidae; genus Rhabdophis; species Rhabdophis nuchalis. The sequence continues at coordinate 169,866,952 of CM077646.1, forward strand.
GCAGCTGCCAAAATAGCCAACACAGTTCTAGGCTGCATAAACAGAATCAAGATCACGTGAAGTGTTAATACCATTTTATAATGCCTTGGTAAGGCCACACTTGGAATACGGCATTCAGTTTTAGTCACCACGATGTGGAGACTCTAGAAAAAGTGCAGAGAAGAGCAACAAAGATGATTCCACTCCTGGGGGAAGGATACTGCAAAATCCCCATTCCCTCCACACTCCTGGGGGAAGGATACTGCAAAATCCCCATTCCCTCCACACTCCTGGGGCCAGCCAGAGGTGGTATTATAACATTTCCACTACTGGTTCTCCAGAACCTGTCAGAACCTGCTGAATTTCACCCTTGATTCAGGGGGCTTTTTTGGGGGTGGGGGTGGGTGGCTAATGGAAGACGCTATTTGAATTGCTTAAAGAGACTGCATTAAGAAAAGATAACACAGATAAAGAGTTTCCATGTCAAACCACCCGGTCTGCTCCCAGTGGAATTCTTTATCCTTAATACCACCTGCAGGGCTGGTACAATTCAACCGGTGAAGCTTTTTCCCCAAGGGTGTGTTTATATACTGCATCCAGTGAAGCTTACATGCTGCATTCCTGCATGTTGAACTTGGTTAACGTAAGACCGTCCGGACAACATCAAAAGAAAGGCATCAGTGGCTCCATCTCCATGCTTTGACCTCTGATTTGGAACAGGAGACCCAGAAGGCTGTGCCTTGGCAACTCTTATTCTGAGAAGAGCCCTAGCGCCATCCTTTGTTGCATTTCTAGGTGCCCCCTCTCCTCCACTCCCACATCCCCAGGCTGCTGGCCGCAGAATACCCTCGGCCATTCTCTCCAGTGGCTTCCATGCCTGGCACGCCATTGCAAATCAAGCGAAAGGGTCTCAGACCCCTGAGCCTTCTGGCCTGTCACAATGGGTTTGCATCTCCGGATGGCTTTCTCGGTGTCAGCAAAAGCTCAAGCTCCGGGAATGCAGTTGTTGGTTTTTGCTCTAGCCAGCTGTGCGAATGCCAGGTGGGAAAATGCACAGCAGCAGCAGCACACGGATTTCTGCAAGCACCATCCGGAGGCACAGATACAGGGGCAAACAAAAGCCCCGTCAATCAAAGGTGCTGGGGGAAGCATTCGGGATAGCCGAGGGAGGGGGTTGTGGTACGGGCAGAACCGCTAGGCAATATTTTCTCTGGTGTCAGCCCTGCTGGGATTCTTTTCTATAATAATGCAATTCGGAGCTCCTTGTCAGTTTGAGAGCTAATACAGAAGACCTCTCTTGCAGTGAGGTTCGTATCCCATCGTGCACTATAATTGCTAATACCTGAGCACAAATGAAGCATATTGCGTTTGGGGTTAGCATATTATATGTATGAGCTTCCCAGTAAGGAATAGAAGGTTCTTGGGAAGAGGTCAAAATGGTGGGAATGACCACATAGCTTATATGCTCTGGGCCAGGTTAATTTCCTCCTACAAACCAGTTTTAGCAGTACTCTTAAACACTTTGAACCAAATCAGCTGTTAGGAATGTAATCCTAGTGTTGGATTGGCAATATATATAAGCCATGATTGGAATATTGTATCTGTAACTTTAACTGCTACAGTGAGATGTGATTGGCTACTGTTTCCTCAACCAGCCGTAAGAGGGAGCCAGAATCACTGCTAGAGGCTGATCCTTGGATGATGGCTGCTCTGTATGTCAGTTATTGAGCAGCGTGGAGAATCATGAGTTGAGCAACTGTAAGCCAACGTTTGAGTAATAGACTGTGTATATGATTCAGGACTACTTATCACTTGTTTGTGAAGAAGTTTCTCTTAACTTTATTTTTCCAACGCAAGTAAAAGTCTACTTGTTTTACTTTCAGTGTCTGTGACTGATAGTGTGACTACTTAGCAACATATTCCTCGCTACATTCCTCGCTGCACATTTTTCGGTATCCTTAACATCAGCCATCACATTGGATCATAGTATGTTATACAAAACCAGCTCATGGGATCAGTTTATGGTTCAATGTGTCATGTGCACCCAGAAACTTAGATTCATCAATTAAACATCTGAAAGGCTACGAGTTCCCCACTGACTATAAAGATCAAGGTTCCTTTCCATTAAAGGTAAATGGAACACTGTTACCTTCCTACCAAAAGTGGTTCCTATTTTTCCACTTGTATTTTTTACATGCTTTCGAACTGCTAGGTTGGCAGAAGCTGGGACAAGTAACGGGCGCTCACTCCATTACGCAGCGCTAGGGATTCGAACTGCTGAACTGCTTTCGGACCTTTCGGATTGACAAGCTCCGCATCTTATCCACTGAGTCACCGTGTCCCACTGACTACAGGTGAAACTCGAAAAATTAGACTAATAAAACTAATATATGAGGTAAGACTCATTACATGCAAAGCAAGATTGTTCAAGCTGTGATTTGTCATAACTGTGATGTTTATGGCGTACAGTTCATGAAAACCCCAAATCCACAATTTCACCTGTATAAGAACCTGCTAAAGTATGATGACTTAGAGAAGTTTTTGAATTGTCCAGAGCTTTTTAGGTTATAAGTAGGAGGCAAAGACAGAAAACTAAGTGTGTTATTGAAGCTCCCAACTCTTCATGGAGACCTAATCGATAGATTTGTCCACCAAGGCGATATTCTCATGTATTTTACCAGGAAACACAGATAAGGCTGGCTTAAAAAGGGGAAATCCACTTGGGGGGCAAATCCATATAGGCCTTAGGATTGGATCTCCATGAATTTGGGGAGCAAAAAGGACAATGCCAATGGTTTCGGGATGCTTGTTTATGCTTAGGAGGGCACCAATTTTTCAAGTCAGCCTTATCTACGTTTCCTGGTAAAGTACATGGCAAAATCCCATTGGGTGGCAAATACACCTAGGGTTAGAGTTAGGTCTCCATGAATTTGGAGAGAAAAATATTGGTATTTGGTATTGTATTGGTGTATTTGCCCCCCGGAATGGGATTTTCTGATGTATTTTACCAGGAAATATGGATAAGGCTGACTCGAAAAGTCAGCACCCTCCTAAGCATGATCAAGCACTCTGAAACTATTGGTGATGTCCATTTTGTTCTCCAAATTCATGGAGACCTAACCCTAAACCAAGGTTTATTTTCCCCCCAATGAGATTTTCCCATGTATTTTACCTGGAAACGTAGATAAGGCAGACTCAAAAAGACTGCATTCTCCTAAGCATAATTAAGCACTCCGAAACCATTGGCAATATCCATTTTCCTGTTTGAATTCATGGAGACCTAACCCTAACCCTCGGTGTACTTTCCTGGATTTTCCTGGTAAAATACAGTGGAAAATTCTATTGTGGGGCAAGTCCACCTAGGGATACAGTTAAGTCTGCATGAATTTGGAGAGCAAAATGGACATTGCGAAGGAATTCGTTTATTAAAATTACAAAGCCTTAGTTTGTTATCTGCACTAGTGTTTTTTGAGAATGAAACATCCTTTATTTTTGGTGTGCAGGAGGTTTTCGATCTCTATCTCAAGAGTTTTCTCAGCAGTATAGATGGTGAAAGTTGATTAGACTTCCTAGACAGCCACTCAATGCCCATAGTTACGTTTCTCCATATCTTACTTCTGTAATTTACTGGCTGATGGGTCGTCTAGTTACCGTAAGTCAGAATTTAACTATCGTTTTAATTTCCCAGAATTAAAATGAGTGGAGATAATGTGTAGAAATGATCTTTTAGGTATCAACCTTAGTTGAGTGTTTGTATGGGTAGGTAATTTGACCAATGTTAAAGAGGCCATCTCCCATAGTTAAGTCTGAAATGGTATAGGGCTTCCTGCCTAGTTTAGTTTAGTTTAGTTTTATTTGATTTATATCCCGCACCTATCTCCTACAAAAAGGACCCAGGGCGGCGCACAGGAAATTAAAACACAATATAAATATACAAATACATAATATCCTAAAACCACAATTAAACTTAAGAACCCTGTGCTAAAACAACATTTTAACTCCCAACTCCTAGGCAGGGAGTTGGACTAGATGACCTCCAAGGTCCCTTCCAGCTCTGCTATTGTATTGTAAGTCAGAGTGAACCTTGTGGGCCATAAAGCAAGTCAATAATACACATCCCTGTGCCCTGATATTTTATATAGTTGCTACCCCAGCTCCTTATTCAGATGGGTTTTGTGCATCAGAGGAAATCAGGCGCAATCAGAGGTGGCATTCTGCTGGATTGGACTGGTTCAGCCGAACCGGTAGCAGAAAGCACAGGTGGCCCACCCAACTGCCCCGGCTCTATGACATCCCATTTAGGCACTTTTTTTTAGCCCAAGTGCATGCGCAGAAGGCTGAGCTTACATTTGCCAACCGAGAGGGAAGGTGTTCTGATCCCTCCTTTCTCCGACTAACACAAGACTGGCTGCCTGCCACTAACTCTCTTGGCTGCTTGCCTGAATGACTCTGAGCAGATATGAAGCTTCCTAACTCGACTAAACACGAAACTGAAAATCAACACGGATAAACACGAACCTAGAAATCCAACGTTGTTCTCTGCAAGGACTTTCTTAGCAAAGACTTCCTTTTAAACCCTCTTGGGAGGGGCCAGTATTAGGCAGCTAGGACTAATTCAAATCCTTCGAGTTCGCTTCTGATGCAATTGAAGCCTCCTTTTTTCAGCCCTTCTCAATCTAGCATCAGGAACAAACTGGCCTTGATCCTCCTTACTACTTCAAGACCCAGGTGCCTCCTGATGACCAGCCGGGCTCTCTGCTCTCTCAAGGTCGCCCTCCTCCTCCAGAGCAGACTCATAGGACTCCTCACTAGAGGAGTCCATCAGCAGCTCATCCGGAGCCGGCTGGGCCACAACAGGAAGGTAAATGAATATCACCCCTGGCTACAATCCATGAAAGCTGATCACATTATAATGAATGTCTTGTTAATTTTTCAGGCCTCTTAATATGGCTATCTCTTTGGAAAATATGTAGGGTGGGGAATTTACCGATTGCCAGATTGTGCTGAACCGCAGTTCAGAATGTGCCTCCCTATTGGCTGCACTATCTAGAACCGATGGGAGCTACAGTTTGGAAACATGGGGGGAACCTCATAGTGCCAATGGAATGATCACCTGGAAGCAAAGACTGGAAATGCCATCAGTACAAGGTTCCCTCAAGGAAAAATATTCAGCTTGAACAAATTTCCTCAAGGCTTCAGCGGTGAATTGCTGCCTTCAAAGGGGTCCTCCTCACTGTTATAACAGGATCTGTAGTCCTCCGGTAATCTTCTTTGTGGATTGGGACCTGGTGAGGAAACATATAGTAAGAAAGGCACAGAAATTGGTCAACTGCTGGATTTATATTGCATCTTGCACATTAAATCCCTCCCAATCAGGACACTCTGATCTGGTTCCGTGCTGATTTTTTTAGTGTGCACCTAATATAAGCCCTACCCAAAAAATAAGCCCTAGATAAGGTCGTCATCAGCTAGGGGGCGTGGCCAGCACCAGAGTCAGTGAGGGCATGGAGGCCAATGGGGTCCGGCAGCAGCCACAACATGTGCAGTGCAGGTGAGTACCTAACCAAGCAGCAGGTGGAGATAGAGGTGGAAGAGGTGGAAGAAAATCCAGACGCGCCACGCGGGCCTTCGGAAAGTCGATATGTTGGAGCGGCCGGTTGGCCGTGGAAGGCTTGTCTTTGCATGGCGGCACCAGCAGCAGATGGAGGGAGAGGCACGGGGTAGAAGGCAGGTGATCCAGATGCGTTGGGTGGGGGGGTTGTATATGGGACGTCCAGCTGATCTGATCACCCTGATATTGTGTTTCCCTGAAAATAAGCCCTAATGTCTATTTTGGAGCTCAAAAACATCTAAGATTGGGTCTTATTTGCAGGGAAACATGAGTAATGCACTTGGTTTGGCTTTAGCTTAGTATACTAGAGAAAGTCTCAATTAATGAATATTTTTCCTTGAGGGAACCTTGTAGGGATGGCATTTCCAGTCTTTGCTTCCAGGTGATCATTCCAGGTGATCATTCCATTGAGGTTCCCCCAAGTCTCAATTAATGAAAGGAATTAGAATCATAATTTCTGATCTCAGCTTGTTTTACAGCCAACAACGGTCTCTGACTTGCCTAAGGAAGGCGTGTTCTTCGGCATTACATTACTTACCCATATGCACACTCAACTAAAGCTGATACCCGGAAGATCGTAAATGTGATGTTTCGTGACCCTGTTGTTTGGTGATGGAAATGCCAGCATTTCCAGTTGCTGTCTTTAAGTGAATCACCACTGTCTGTTAAGTGAGTACAGTGCATCATGTGGTTGCCATTTGCAACCTCCTGCCATCTTCCTGGTGGACTTTGCTTCTAGGAAGCCAACAAAGATAACAAATGATGATCACATGACCGTGGAAGGATGCAACATCACAATTCCAAGCCAGGAGTCAAATGCCCAGATCATGTAGGGATATAAATGCAAGGACCAGTGGTAAGTACCATTTGTTCAACACCATCATAAGTTTGAACAGCTGCTAGATGAGTGTTAAATAAAGATCACCTGTATGCAAATTCAGCCATTGTGGGCTGTAATTCTCCCACAAGCCAAACTTGCTTCCTAACGACAAAGGATATCTATTCTTAAGCCAAACTATGGATCATCTTTTGCTTATTTGGAGACTTTTATTTTTCAACTTCCCAGTCTAGCCTACAGCCTTGGGATCTCCTAGTAGTCTCCCATCCAATTTCTAATTATTTCTGACCCTGCTTTGTTTCACACAAAGTCTGCTTCCTGCTGCATTATACCACATTTCTTTTGACCTTCAAAATAAGAGCTTGGCCTTATTTTCGGGGAGGTCTTATTATTTTTGAGGTGCAGGAGGTGGCGAGCGTGGTCACCTCATGGCTGCTGCATTGCTGCAATATTTTCAGAGAGGGCTTATTTTCAGGGGAGGGGCTTATTTTCGTGCATGTGCTCCAAAGCCTGATTGGGCTTATTATCTGGGGAGGTCTTATTTTCAGGCAAACAGGGCATACCATATAATCAATAGTCATATGTGAACAAGGCTATTGCAACGAGTTTCACAATCTGTTCTTTAGCACAGGGGTCTCCAAGCTTTGCAACTTTAAGTCTGAAGGACTTAAGCTCCCAGAATTCTCCAGCCAGCTTTGCTTTAGCAGACTACATGACTACGCTATTGGGAAGTAGCACTTCTCTTTAACATCCTCTCCTCTCTCCACATCCCCATTATCTCGGTCGAGGAATCGCTGCGTGTCACACTCAGTTACACTTGTACTTTTGAACTTGGGCGAGCTATTTTTTCCATTTCTCTTTAGCTGATTAAGGATGGGGCCCCACCCACCCACCCCCATGCCAAGCTGCCCCTGGCGTCACTGCAGTTCCTGCTTTGGTTCCTACTTCCTCCTGCATCCATACACGATTGAGTGTCTCATCTCATCTGACCCCCGACGTTTCTTCTTTTGAGAAGTCTTATTCTCAGACCTACCGGAGAGCATCCATCAAAATCTGGCCTTAAACACTCGTCCATTCTCTCATGCACCACTCTGTCGTTGCCATTTTGTGGGTCAAGTTAAGTCAAGTCAAGTTTAATTTGTAGACCGCTCCCTCTCCCCAAAGGGACTCGGGGCGGTGCACAGGAAATTAAAAAACATACAAACATAGAAACATTATAAATATATAAAATCGAATTAAACCAACTATAACCCTGCGCTAAAAATGCAGGGTTAGGTCGTTCCAGAGAGTTGAGCCCATCACAGAGAAGGCCCTTCCCCTGGGCGTTGCCTGCTGGCATTGCCTAGTGGACGGCACCCAGAGAAGTCCCTCTCTGTGGGAGCGAACCGGTCGAAGGGATGTGTGGGGCAGGATGCGATCTCGCAGATAGCTCGGTCCCGTGCCATGGAGCGCTTTAAAGATGGTAATCAACACCTTGAAGCGCACCCAAAAGACCACAGGCAGCCAGTGCAGCTCGCGCAGGAGTGGTGTCATGCGGGAATGCCTTGCGGCTCCCAAAATTGCCCGCGCAGCCGCATTCTGGACTAGCTGCAGTCTTCGGGTGTACCTCAAGGGAAGCCTCATGTAGAGAGCATCAAAGTAATACCATCAGAGAAGTGTGTGTGTGTGTGTGTGTGTGTGTGGAGAACCACAACCCCTCAACCACTTGATAGCCCCCAGTGTTTGCTCTTACTACACCCCCAAATTATAGTTCCCTGCTATTTTGAAGCGGTGGCTTAAAATAAACTGGGGGCTTAACATAGGTAAAATTATACATAGTAAAGACACACACCCAAGCCAGCTGGATGACTTTGGGCCAGTCACTCAGACCAACCCACCTCACAGGACTGTTGTTGTGGGGAAGATAGGAGGAGGAAGGAATATTATGCATGTTCACTACACTGAGTTATTTATTACCTAATGAAGTCAGATTAAAAACCTAACAAACAAACGTGTACTACTCATGGGGCAGAACCACCTTCCCTGAAAGAAAAAAGAAACGTTGGCCATTAAGAGATTGCCAATCTCTGAAAAGAAAAGCTGCAGTTAGCACACTTTTCACATTAGAGAGATGTTTGCTAATTAGAGGGATACTCAAGATACAGTACTATATTTAGTTAACGGTAGTTAAAGGGCTGACAAGAGGAAAATTGAACGTCCACATTGCACACCAATATATTTTTATCTTTTCTCTTGTCAGGGCTGTGCTTTCTACATATAGAATTATGTCTGTTTGTATAAATAACTCCGAAAGCACACACCTTTCTAACTACAGTATATTGCAATCATATAATGAGTCACTGTGGGCCACTCAGACTTAGCAACACAGTTTTCAATGAGCCAAAAGACAGAGGTTTGGCTTATCATTATGCTGGATCTACGACAAATAAACTAAATCACGATACATTTGTTCAGATACCTAATTCAATGTATTTCGATGTTAGTGTCTAGCTCTTGTGCACAGGGCAGTCTTTCATCTGGTATCTGGGGATAATGGGAATTGTGACACATTTAGAGGTCAACAGGTTGAGAAGAATAAGGAGCAAGTCAATTAAATTAATTCCTCCCGTCTGTTCCTTGTTTCTGTGCCAAGTCAATGGCAGAAGCTTATGTCTAAAATAATAAGCATTAATTACATTCTAATTTAAAGTCCGCATTCAGGCGAGATGCCCCATTTACATTTTTCAAATATATCTCATCACAACGTGGAATAAATATATAATTGAGAAATAACTAGCATATTGAAATATTCTTAGTTGCTTTGCTGTAAGTTTGAGAAGGTCAAATCAGCTAATAGACCTTTTAGGATGTATGATATATTGCTAGTAGGGACAAAATGGAGACAGAAAAGGAAAAATGTCACAATGTCAAATTTAAGCAAATCATCTATATCAATAAAAATGTAACAAGAGTTTGTTCAAAACCGCTAATCCGAAAGTACTGCACCAATCGCTTCCAAATTTTCACACAATGTTCTTTTCAAGTACGACACCAATGATATATATAGACTGTGTAGATGTCACACCTGTGCCAGGTACATGCAATGGAAATGCAAAAAATTGTAAAAAAGATAGGTAGATGAATACCAAGAGAGCAGTGGGCCACAGGTATTATGTCATAAAAGGATGACATAAAATAGTCTGTCCATAAGATTCAAGGAGAAATCCAGTAGGTAGGCAGCTATAGGGGTAGAGAGAGGGAGGGAGAAATGCAGTAGGCAGGCAGGCAGGCAGGCAGGAAGGTAGGTATGTAGGTAGATAGAGGGATAGAGAGGGAGAGGGAGAAATACAGTAGGTAGGTAGGTTGGAGTTTATACGGTGGTTGTGTGTACGTGTTTGTGTGTGGAGGTGTAGATCTACACACAGATTGGTTGGCCATTTAACCAGAGTGGGCCATAGCAACGCGTGGCCGGGAACGGCTAGTTTTAAATAAAAAGGCAAGAAAATCTCTCTCGGCTCAACTCTGAGAATTTTCTGAAACTGAAAATTATCGCATAGGTACCGAAAGATGTTTTTTCCCCAAAAAAAGGCAACTGGACTTTCTTTGTTTTTCCTTAAAGACGTTTAATTTTTATCCAAGAAACTTCTTCAAAATGGACTAAGGAATGAACTGAAGAAGCTTCTTGGATGAGAAGCGAAATGTCTTCAAGGAAAAACAAAGGAAGCCCAGTTGCCTTTATTTGGGGGGAGGGGGGAAACACCTTTGGGACATGATTTGGATGACTTAAGTCAGGGGTGTCCAAACTTGGGAACTTTAAGACTTGTGGACTTCAACTCCCAGAATTCCCCAGCCAGCTATGCTATGCTGTGGAATTCTGGGAGTTGAAGTCCACAAGTCTTAAAGTTCCCAAGTTTGGACACCCCTGACATAAGTATTTCCATAGACATCCCATTAGGTACGCTGTCCTCTCAGGTTTGAGGACTTTTTCCAACAGGCCGGCCTGGCCTAACCTACCGTACCTAGCCTTAGTTTTTTAGCAGAGAAATTCTTACATTGGGTTGTATGGATTAATTTTAATGGGGTAGATTTTAGCACAGGGTGTTAATTTAATATAGTTTTAAGTATTTATGTATTTATTTTGTGATGTATTGTGTTTTTATATTTCCTGTGCACCGCCCCGAGTCCCTTCGTTGAGAGGGGGCGGTTAATAAGTCGAATAAATTGAATTGAATTGAATTGAAATTCTCTTGTGCATCTATTTGATATGATACAGAGAGCAACTGATCCGTTAAAAGGAAGTCTAAGAACAAGCTGTCCATTTTGTTTTCTGTGTGGAAAAAAACCTTTTCTAAGAACAAGATGCTTTTCTGTTTCCTATGTGAAAAGGTCAGGATGTTTCCTTAAATTCCATCAGCAGTTCTGTATAAATCTCACTGCAAAACCAGAAAAGAGAAACAAGAACCGAACACATCTGATGTCATGTCCTGGGGAAGCAAAATTTGGAAAGGTACCAACTTTCATAAGGCAGTGAATAGCAGACTAAGAGTTTTAGCCCATGATTCTTTCCCTCTTAGTAAGCTGGAATGTACATGTGTGATAAAAGGTCACTTTTTCTTCTTAAAGCAGATGTGATTGTTCAACATGGGTGTACAAGGATGGGTTATAGAAGATACTAGTAGTAGCAGCTGAGGTGGAAGCTATGTGGCAAATGTTAATATCAATCTAATATCCCCATTGTTTTTCTTTTCTAATCTATCACCAGTTGAATCTTGGTCTCATCTCAATATTTGGTAAACGAATAGCTTTATTTTTAAACAGATGTATATATTTCTCAATTTCTCTGCAGGACTCAACATACAGTCTACAATGCGGCTTCTCGAGGCCAAAAGGGCAAACATTTGAGGGAATTCAGTATATAAAGCAAATTCACTGCATTTTTGTGTATGCAATACATTCTGGGCTGAGACTTTCTGTACATTCGGTAAGAATAGTTTGAAGGATCTTTAAGTATAGTTTCCAGAATTTCAAACAGAAGGAATTTATAAATGTAGGGGGAACTATAATAATAAATCAAGTAAGATATTTCACCACTAATATAGAATGTACTGTATTTTTAGGAGTATAAAATGCACCTTTTTTCCTCTAAAAAGATGCTGAAAATCTGGGTGCGTCTTATACACCAAATACAACAATTTGTTTGCCTCCTGAAGTCCCGCCCTTTCACCAAAATGGCTGTGCCTAGCCTTATGGAGGCTTTCAGACAGCTCCTGGGGCTGAGGAGGGCAGAAATGAGCAAAAAACAGGGTGTTTTTTGCCCCCCCCCTACCCCAGCCACCAGCAACACTCTATAAGCCTCCATAAGGCTATGCATGCATTTTTTTTTGACAGAAAAAGGGCCCGTTGTTGCAAAAAATGGGGCAATTTTTGCTCATTTTGCCCCCCCCCCCGGAGCACTCTGCAAGCCCCCCCCAAGGCTATTCATGCCTTTTATTTGGGGGGGGGAAAACCGGGCCCGTTTTCACAAAAAAGGGCCGTTTTGGGGAGATTTGCAGAGTGCAAAAGCTTTTTTTTCCCTTTCGGAAAGCTGTTTAATTAGAGGGATTGATGAGAATTAGATTGGTTAAGTGATGTGCCTGCAGAAACAAAGATTTAGGTGCTGCAGGATGTCAGCTATTTCCTTCTCCAGCACATGGAGAACATCTACCTACCTACCTACCTACTCTCTCTCTCCCTACCTACCTACTGTATTTCTCTCTCTCTCACTCTCTCTCTTTCTCTCTCTCCCCCTCTATCTACCAACCTACCTACTCTTGCCCTCCCTCTCTCCCTACCTATCTACTGTATTTCTCTCTCTCTATTTCTCTCTCTATCCTTCCACCTACCTACTCTCTCTCTGCCTATCTACTGTATTTCTCTCTCTGTTGTAACTTCAAGGAAAGACAGGGTCCGGAATCAGGTTTGCTCAAAACATAGCTTTTATTAGCTAGGCAAGGCTTACAGAGAAGTTAGTGTAGTAAAAGAAAAGGTGCGGTAGACAGGAGCTCCCGCGCTTTGACAGCTCTTTATATTTGGAGCTGTCAAAGGGGGAGCCAATCAGGCTGCAGCAAGGGCCAGGCGCGCCTCAGCCAATCAGGCGCGTCTGTCGGTTGGCCGCCTTGCTACAGCCTGTTGCCAAGGCTCCAAGAGGCAGCCTGGAAGACCTGCGGCCGGTCGTAAGTCGAGACCGGTCGCAGGTCGAGGATACAACACCCCTTTCCCCCCTCGGTCTGCGCATGCGCGAAAAAGCTGTCCATCAGGAGAGCGGAGCATGCGCAGTCCGCTTAGTCAGCCTCAGAGTCTCTCGGACGCCGGACAAGGAGGACGTGTCTGAGGAAGCTCCTCCCTGCCGGGGTGTGGATCCGGCGGCGTCATCGGAGGGGCCTACCCGAAGAGGCGGGGACGTCTGAAGCGGTGAGTCGGGCGAGGGGGCGCGGTCTTCAATGGGAGGGCCTGGTCGGCTTGAGCCAGGCCTTGGTGGTTGTCAGGCGAAGAGGAGAAGGCGTGGTCTTCGATGGGAGGGCCTGGTCGGCTTCAGCCAGGCCAGGCCGAAGATGGTTGCCGGAAGTCGGGGAAACCCAGGCCGGCCGGGCGGGGTTGTTGGGCCCCGGCGAGGCAGCCGGATGGTTGCCGCTGCTGGTGCTGGTCGGCTGCCGCTGCTCTGCTGCTGGTGCTGCTGGCGCGGCGGTGGTCTGGCGTCTCGGGGTTCTTCGTTTCGTTGGTGGCGGCGGCTGGGACTGCCGGTTGTCCGGAATCCGCCGCGGAGTCCATGGGGTGGCCGGCGCTGGTGCCGGTGGCCCATGGGGTGGCCGGCGCTGGTGCCGGTGGCCCCTATGGCCGCAGCGGCGACCGATGGGGCCCTGAACGGGTAATCGCCCCGGGGAAAGGCTTTCCCCACGGTAGGGGGTCAAGGTCTCGGCCGTCTCGCAGGCCCTGATCGAGCTTCCTGGCCTGGTCGTCGTGGGCCGGCAGGAAGGTGCTTGAGGTGGCCCGTGGTGCCGGTGGCCCATGGGGTGGCCGGCGCTGGTGCCGGTGGCCCCTATGGCCGCAGCGGCGACCGATGGGGCCCTGAACGGGTAATCGCCCCGGGGAAAGGCTTTCCCCACGGTAGGGGGTCGAGGTCTCGGCCGTCTCGCAGGCCCTGATCGAGCTTCCTGGCCTGGTCGTCGTGGGCCGGCAGGAAGGTGCTTGAGGTGGCCCGTGGTGAGGCCCAGCGGCAGGTAGCTGAGCGTCCTGGCCCGTGGGGAGGCCCAGGTTGCGGTGTCCCGCGGCAGGTCGTCGACCGCTGCCGGGGTAGCTACAGCGTGCGCAGTTTCGAGCTCGAGGTGGCCCGTGGGGAGGCCCAGGCTCGAGAGGTCGTCGAGCGTCCTGGCCCGGTCGTCGTTGGCCGGCAGGAAGAGCTCGAGGTGGCCCGTGGGGAGGCCCAGGCTCGAGAGGTCGTCGAGCGTCCTGGCCCGGTCGTCGTTGGCCGGCAGGAAGAACTCGAGGTGGCCCGTGGGGAGGCCCTGGTTTCCGTGGCCGCGTCAATGGGCCGAGCGGAGGAAACGATCCGGTTGATCGTACCGCAACAAAACAGGGAGGGTAAAAAATCTTTTCGCTGTTTCTCGATGAGCGCTGCCTGATCCCACCTTCGTCGCCAGTGTTGTAACTTCAAGGAAAGACAGGGTCCGGAATCAGGTTTGCTCAAAACATAGCTTTTATTAGCTAGGCAAGGCTTACAGAGAAGTTAGTGTAGTAAAAGAAAAGGTGCGGTAGACAGGGGCTCCCGCGCTTTGACAGCTCTTTATATTTGGAGCTGTCAAAGGGGGAGCCAATCAGGCTGCAGCAAGGGCCAGGCGCGCCTCAGCCAATCAGGCGCGTCTGTCGGTTGGCCGCCTTGCTACAGCCTGTTGCCAAGGCTCCAAGAGGCAGCCTGGAAGACCTGCGGCCCGTCGTAAGTCGAGACCGGTCGCAGGTCGAGGATACAACACTCTCTCTATCCCTCTACCTACAAATTTACCTACTCTCTCTCTCTCCTTACCTATCTACTATATTTCTCTCTCTATTTCTCTCTCTATCCCTCTACCTATCTTCCTATCTACACTCTCTCCCTCCCTCCCTACTGTATTTCTCTCTCTTTCTCTCCTTCTCTATCCCTCTATCTACCTACCTACTTAAAAAAAAAGTTGCCTCTTCAAAGCCTGGGTGCGTCTTATACTCTGGTGTGTCTGTAAATGTCAGTTAGTAATATCCTGAATTCATGACTAATATCCTGAATACATTAGATTTTTTCTAATATTTGAAAAATATTTAATAGTTTAATGTAAACTATTAAACTACAGAACAAGCTCTGTGATAAAGTGTTGCTTTGAATAACAAAAAAAAAAATGCAGTAATATCTTTATGTCAGGCATTAGGAACAGGGATGAAATGCTACCGGTTCGGGCTAGCTTGCCCGAACCGGTAGCAAAAAATGCTACCATTTCTCCTGAACTGGTAGTAAAAAATGCTTTTAAAAAGTTTTTTAAAGGTTCCGACAATTGTGTGGCACAGCTGATCGTCACAGCTGATCATCGGATTAAGAGCGAACCAGTAGCAGACTTCAGAGCATTTCACCCCTGATTAGGAACCTCTAATCTTCCTCATTCTTTCAGGCCCAGCCAGCACTACCAACAGCTCTGGCTCAGGGCTGGGTTCTGGCAAGCATTACTGCTGGTTTGCTCGGGTGCGCGTTGTTCTCGCATGGCAATGCAATTAAAATTGTTCTGAGCATGCGCAGAACTGAAAAACAAGATGGCAGCACCTATGGCGGCGCCCGGAGAACCGGTTCGGGGGCGTGGCAGGCCTAGGTCGCTGCCGGTTCCAGTGATCCAGGCCGCCAAACCACTTCTGGTTCAGCTGAACCGGTCCGAACCTGTAGGAACCCACCATTGCTCTGGATGATGGGATCTAAAACACAGCAACTAATGGGACCCATGATTTTTCCATTCCTTTACCCTGAGAAGTTCCTGAAGTGCCATTACATAGAAAGGCATTTGAGTTTCTCAGAGTAACTTTTTAGGCTAGCACCCGGAAGCAAATATAAAGAACTGCACAGAATGGAGAAGTTTCCAACTCTGTGGTTGTGGTTACACAAGGAGTGACAAGCTGCTATTAGCTCAGAAAGACAAATGGATCCCAGTGGCACCAGACAGTAGGTTCACTCCTGGGTCTAATAGTTTTATGAGATAATTTTGGTTAGAATTGAAGCACAGTTGGAAAACTATAAACCTTTTTTTCTTTCTTTTTTGCACATTATGCAGTATAAGAGCATATTATTAATGTAGGCAGGCTTAATATTGCCACGGCAACATTGGATGATATTACAAAACTTTAGAATTTCACTCAGGTTGTCACTAACAATAGTAACTGTGTACAGTAGTGCAATGTTTGTCAATCGTGACAACTTGAAGATGGGTAGAGTTCAATTTCCATATTCTGGGACTTGAAGTCTATACGTTTTAGCGTTGCTGACCCCTGTTCAAATTAAAAGGGGGGCAGTTTTTACACTGGGGCAGATTGGAAAGGTGATGAGTCAGGAAACAAAACGGCAGAGGAAACTATAAAATAGCCTTAATTCAAGGTTTTTTTTTTCAAAATCCATCAAATAAAATTTGACACATTTGACATTGATGTGTATCATATCAAGAATTTAAATAATACAAACTACAATGCTGTTTTTAAGAATCTGATGCACTGTAATCATAATGCTTTCTCTACTATACTGTACTCGACGAATGTTTAGATTCATATATGTCGCTGAAATTGTTTTCTATGGAATGAAAAATTTAATTTGGAAAAACTAGTAAATTTTTCAGAACGGTTTATAGAACATATCAAGAAACAGCTAATTTGCCGGCATATAAAACAGATTATTCCACCTCCTCCCCCACCTCTTACCGAAGCTCCATCTTAAAACTTGAAACTTTCATTGGTATAATGATGGAAAATAATTTAATGCCAAGAATATTTTAATAAAAGGAGCCATTTTTCTTAAGCGTTCACAGTGGGTTTTTGTAGGGCTCCTAGCCTGTGGAAATCTGGATGACTCAGGATCTGAAGCTTTGCAGCACAGATTTGGTAGCCCTTGTAAAGTGACACTACAGTATTGTAAATAGAACTGCCAGGTGTCCGAATACTATGGCAATGGAGCCAGGTGAGTGTTTTGATATCAGCAACACCTGCTTAATACAAGTGGTTTCTTTGTGCTATTTATAGACTTAACCTTCTCCCTTACTTCATCTCCTGCTCATGACTGCGTAGGAACCACCAATGCCCACCTCCTAATAGCCTTGTCTTACCTAGGTCATCACCTGCGGATTCCCCAAAGGCGCTATTTTCTTCAGCCACTTTTGTTGCTAAAACTAGAAAGCAAGTACAAAAGTGATACAAGAGGTGGAGTCTTCTCTCTTGCGCCACCAGCCATCTATACAATGCAAAACGCCCCCAGCAGGGCTCCAAGCCAACCTGCTGATGGAAGCCGTTGGGAGAGGGTTTTGAGAAATGTTTTCAGTAATTAGGAGTGCCTTTGATTAATATTTCCAGTTCTTTGAAGTAACAAGCAAGAATGTGAAATTCTGATAAGGACCAGCCCGAACCCGCTGAAGGCAAAGTCTGTACAAAAAGTTGAATTTTACTAACTCCGAAACTAATTACAATGTGCAAAACTCACTCCCTGAACATGCAATTGGGCATTAACAAGGCCATGCGAAGAATATTATGGGGTGTTGCATAGTACATATCAAACTACTGAGCGTGCTTATTAGATCACAGAAGGGTCAAATGATACTAATCAATGAAAGAACACAATCCAGACTCAATATGTTTGAACCAGTGGTGAAAGCCAATTTTTTTTACTACCGGTTCTGTAGGCGTGGCTTGGTAGGCATGGCAGGGGAAGGATACTGAAAAATCCCCAATCCCTCCCCACTCTGGGGCCAGAAAGAGGTGGTATTTACCAATTCTCCAAACTACTCAAAATTTCTGCTACTGGTTCTCCAGAACCTGTCAGAGCCTGCTGAATTTCACCTCTGGTTTGAACTGTATATAAAGTGACCAAGCAACCCAACCCTTCTAAGGAGCCCTTCACCTTGTATTCACTGGGGGTCCCTTTTATGCACAAAGAGGTATTAATCTACCTTTCCAGTTTGGCTCTATTTGGGCAAAGACAAGACCAGGTGAAGAATCTTAGTGACATTTACAGTTAGCATGGCAGAGCCAGGTTTTGAGTCACTTCAGGAAGGACAAGAGGATGAGGATGGATCTTCTTACTTCTGGGGGCACAATATCCCAAAGGGCAGGGGCAGGGGCAAAAAGGTTCTTCTCCTGGACCCTGCTACCAGTCAAAATCCCTTGGTTGCAGGCTGTGCAGCATGTCCCTTCTGCCAGTATTGAAATAAGGTTCCCAATGGAAGAACCTTGTGGTGGGATGGGTGGCAAACAAATGTAATAAATAAATAAAATCTCAATGACGTCACTTTTGTCAGGTGCATATAGGGGTTTGCCCTAAGCGCAGGGGCATATATTCTCCAATAAAGCAGCCAAAGTTTGAAACATTGAAGAGAGGAAATTGTCAGTGTATATTCATGAACGGGAATAGGGCTTGGTAACAAGGTCAGCCAATGAATAGACATGGCAACTGGGTTAGCCAATGAGGACTGTTTGGAAAATGAATCAGTATTTGCTGTGTGAGCAACAAGGAGACAGCAAGGAGCCTGGGCATGGCTTTGTTCTGTAGCTCTGGGTCTGTGCTGAGTTGAGCTAAAAACTAGTCTGCTGCTCTGAACTGAAACTGAAACTGTTGTCTTCTCTGCCTGGGTTTCGCTTGTATTAACTACCATGATGGAAAACCTGCTTTTGGTATTGTATATTTACTTCATTTGTTATGTTATATATATAAAGAAGTTATTGAATCCTGCTGAATCAGTTACCTGTGTGTGCTTTTTGGATGTGATTGCTGCAACAAACTCTGACAGCAGTTTGGTCTAGCCACCCTTGATGGGTTGGTTTGTACACTCAAGCCCAGATATAACTGTCTCTGCTCAGAGAAGGCTGTTTGCATTCATATTCAGCCATCAGCCAACAATGGCGTACTAGCAGCCTTCAGACAGTGAACTTCAATTCCCAGCAGACTTGGGCTACACAATTGTCCATTCTAGGCCTGAAGAGGGAGTCAAACTATTCTCCAAAGCACCTGAGGGCAGAACAAGAAGCAATGGGTGGAAACTAATCAAGAGGAGAAGCAACTTAGAACTGAGGAAACATTTCCTGACAGTTAGGACAATTAATCAGTGGAAAAAACCTGCCTCCAGAAGTTGTGAATGCCCCAACACTGCAAGTCTTTAAGAAGATGTTGGATAGCCATTTGTCTGAAACGGTATAAGGTTCCTGCCTAGGCAGGGGGTTGGACTAGATGACCTCCAAGGTCCCTTCCAACTCTGCTATCGTATTGTATTGTATTGTATTGTATTGTATTATAGTACTGAATCATCTCCCTGGAGGAATCAGGCTTCAGGTCTTGGATTTTGCAGATTGGAGCTTCAACAGTCCCGGCTTCAACATGGGGAGGCTTCATCTGGTTTTTCTGCATCACCTGCCTGGCATTTCAGTCAAAGGTCTCTGAAGTTGCCTTTTGGAATTTTCCCAAAATGGCGGCACCAAAGCTGGGGTGAAATGCTACCAGTTCGCTCAAACCAGTAGTAAAAAATGCTTTAAAAAGTTTTTTTTTTTAAGTTCTCATGTCGCACAGCTGATCTTCGGAACCTTTAAAAAAAAAAAAATTAAGCATTTTTTTAAAAAATACAGGTTCTCCAGAAACACGGGTGGGTGGGTGGGAGCGGGGGTTGTTTTTGCTCCCAGAAGTCTTCCCTGAAGCCTGCTAGGCCAAAAAATGTGTGTGTGTGTGTGTGTGTGTATACCTTTTTGCTCCCAACAGGCTTCCTGGAGCCTGCTAGGCCAAAAACAGGGGGTGGGAGGGTGCTGAGAGAAAGGAAGGAAGGAAGGAAGGAAGGAAGGAAGGAAGGAAGGAAGGAAGGAAGGAAGGAAGAAAAAGCAAGCAAGCAAGCAAGCAAGCAAGCAAGCAAGCAAGCAAGCAAGAAAGAAAGAAAGAAAGAAAGAAAGAAAGAAAGAAAGAAAGAAAGAAAGAAAGAAAGAAAAGGAACGAGAGAGGGAAAAAGGCGAGGAGGTAAGGACTGCAAACCTGGCACTAGACGCAGCTTCAGAGGATAATCCAGGGCTGGAAGGAACCTGAAGGTCATCTAGTCCAACCCTGCTCCAGCAGGACATTGTTCAAGGAAGTTTCTGTCTTCTGATCCCCCAGTTACATGGTTACATAACCACGCCCACCCAGTCACATGACCCTTCACCAAGCCGCGCCCACAGAACCGGCAATAATTATTATTTTTTTAGATTTCACCACTGCACCAAAGGTATTTTATAGAGAAGGCGCTTTACAATGGCATCGTCCATCCTCAGCTCTGCAAGGGGGAACTGCAGCAGCCATTTGCTCTCAGGAAAAGGGGCACCACCAGAGAGCATGCTGTGCAGCATGTCCCTTTTTCTCAAAACAACTCAGCTCTGCTGTTACAGATCTCTCTTAATAAAAGCAGGTGGCCGCCACTTTATCTTAAAGCTAGAGGCTGATGGGGATTAGGGTTCCCTCTCAGGAGAAAAACAAACGGCCTTCCAATACTAAGATGACCAGATTTTTTAAATTGGTTAACCATTGAGCGGGGGGGGGGTGGGGGGTGGAAGGCTACACGCAGTTCTGCTCGCTCCGCCTCCCACTCGGCTCTCTCGGCCTCGAAGCGGCCCCACTTGTGCTGCAGGAAATGCAGGATGCTGGGGATGCTGTAGAGTCCGCACTGCAGAGGCCAGAGCCGGTCCTGACGAAGCGCTGCCAGCGGCCGCCACCACTGCCGCCGCTTCCCCCATTCGCCACCCCTGCCGATGGCTACCGGGCCTCGCTGGAGTCAATTCCAAAACTGCGTTCAGCGCTGGGAGGACCTGAGGCATCTCAGGAAATGCAGTTTCCTATCGGAAAGAATGGAGTAGCTGCGAATGTCTAACAACAAGACATTGCGAGACCGCCTTCTGCCCCATACATCCCTTCGGCCGATCTGCTCCCACAGAGAGGGTCTTCTCAGGGTGCCGTCGGCCGGACAATGCCGACTGGCGACACCCAGGGGAAGGGCCTTCTCTGTGGCGGGCCCTGCCCTTTGGAAAGACCTACCCCCTGAATTACGCACCATCACTGACCTCCGCCTCTTCCGCCAATGTCTAAAGACACATCTTTTCCAACAAGCCGGCCTAGTCTAATCTCCCATGGGGACTATTTTTAGAGAGTTTTAAATTGGGTATTTTAAAATTTGGTTTTAGCATAGGATTAGAATAGTTTGATATATTTTAAATTATGTATTTATTTTTGTATGTTTTTAAATTCCTGTGCGCCTCCCTGGGTCCTCTGTGGAGAAGGGCGGGATATAAATATAATAAAATAAATAAAATAAACAACAACAACAACAACAACAACAAATAATCAGGTCTTTTTAAAAACGCCGCGGGACGCAGGACAAATTGCTACAAATCGGGACTATCCCGCCAAAAGCTGGACGTCTGGTCACCTTATCTAATACAGCACGATGTGTGGAACCTGCCATAATGTTTTCCTCCCTCCCCTCCTGCTCCCTCACACAGTTTAGCTAGGACAATACCCGTCAAAATCTTGAAAGCTCTACCTGCTGATACCTGGTCTTCAGGCAGTACAATAATACAATACAATACAATAGCAGAGTTGGAAGTTACCTTGTAGGTCTTCTAGTCCAACCCCCTGCGTGGGCAGGAACCTTATACCATTTCAGACAAATGGCTATCTAACATCTTTTTAAAGACTTCCAGGGTTGGGGCATTCACAACTTCTGGAGGCAAGCTGTTCCAGAGGTTAAATGTTCTAACTGTCAGGAAATTTCTCCTTAGTTCTAAGTTGCTTCTCTCCTTGATTAGTTTCCACCCATTGCTTCTTGTCCTGCCTCCAGGTGCCTTGGAGAATAGTTTGGCTCCCTCTTCTTTGTGGCACCCTCTGAGATATCGGAACACTGCTATCATGTCTCCCCTGGTCCTTCTCTTCATCAAACTAGACATACCGAGCTCCTGCAACCGTTCTTCATATGTTTTAGTCTCCAGTCCCCTAATCATCTTGGTTGCTCTTCTCTGCACTTTTTCTAGAGTCTCCACGTCTTTTCTACATCGTGGCGACCAAAACTGTATGCAGTATTCCAAGTGTGGCCTTACCAAGGCATTATAAAGTGGCATTAACACGTCACGTGATCTAGATTCTATCCCTCTGTTTATGCAGCCTAGAACTGTGTTGGCTTTTTTGGCAGCTGCTGCACGCTGCACACAGTGGTTAAGTGCACAGCCACAAAGACCTGAGGAAAAACGGGCTAACTTCCTTGGGCTTAGGGTGAAAGATGCATTTGGAAAGAGAGTGGATTTGTAAACCTGGCTTATTCCCAGATGTACTGATTTGAGATTAGTGGGGGAGGCTTTTCCAAGAGTTCTGAAACCCCCAGCTAAGCATATATTCCTCTGAACAAGCGAAGCAGTTGGTCTCCGCTTGGCAGGTAACAGATGGGGTGGGGGGTGGGGGTCCTTTAAGTTAATTAGCACTAGGATACCGCATAAGCCGCCTCCAACCCCTGGTCTGCCAAGCAGCCAATTTAGTTTGCTGTTTATTAGGTGTCCTTGGACGAAAACAAGGACAAAAATCTTGGTGAGCTTAGCAGAAGAGTGCGAACGTTCCCGGCTTCGGAAGGTAGCTTTTAAAAAAATATACGGCAAAAGAGGTGGTCTTATGGGTAATGACATGCCAACCAAACTACTGTAACCTGGTCTTTCTACAGCAGGGGTCTCCAACCTTTGCAACTTTTAAGTCTGAAGGGCTTCAGCTCCCAGAATTCTCCAGCCAATGGGAATTGTAATCCAGCGTATCTGGAAGGTGCCAGGTTGAGGAAAGCTAGGCGAACCTTAGACAAAACAAAAAGGGGCATTGGTCTAACACCTTAGAGCAGGGGTCCCCAACCTTTGCAACTTTAAGTCTGAAGGACTTCAGCTCCCAGAATTCTCCAGCCAGCAAAGCTGGCTGGAGAATTCTGGGAGCTGAAGTCCTTCAGACTTAAAGTTGCAAAGGTTGGAGACCCCTGTTCTAGAGAACAGACCTATGCTAGGATTTCTCTTTCAAAGAGTTCCAGGTGCCCACTTTTTAAGGTGCTATCCTCACCACCACCGCTGCTGCTCACTTCCCCAAGGTAAAGTTTTAATTTACCTTTAAAAAGTGCTGTGGTGGCGCAGTGGCTAGAATGCAGTATTGTAGGCTAATTCTGCCGACTGACAAGAGTTTGATCCTGATGGAGCGCAAGGTTGACTCAGCCGTCCATCCTTCCGAGGTCGGTAAAATGAGGACTCAGACCATTTTAGGGGGCAATAAGGCTAACTCTGTAAACTGCTTAGAGAGGGCTGTAAAAGCACTGTGAAGCGGTATGTAAGTCTGGTTGCTATTGCTAACTGGAGAAAAGAATCCCAATAGGCCACGTGAATCTAGGAGGTTTTGCAAGAATGCAAGTGGTTGAAGCTTCTTCTAAGTCAGGGGTGTCAAACGCAAGGTGCAGCTGGCTTGGAAATAGCAAAGAAGTAGCCAGCAGGGCCTCTGACAACCAAAATGGGGCGTGGGGAGGCCGTACATGCTCCCCCGTGCCTTGTTTTTGTCCTGAGTGACCTCCTGCAGCACCTTGCGGTCAAAAGAGGTCTTGGGGGGACCTCAGGGCATGCCTCCTGTCTCCCACCATCCTCCAGGCCGGCCTGCGGAGAAGAACTACAATGCTGAACCGACTCTCGAAGAAATCCAGTTTGAGGCCCCTGCTCAAAGTGCTGACTAAAATCAGCAGGCAAAATCAGCAGCATAGACTTGTAACTAAGAATTCTTTTCAGTTTTGTAAGTGATCCTCAACTTGCAACCCTTCATTTAACCACCAGTTGCATTGAGAGAAAAAAAGACTTACCACTGGTTCTCACACCTACAACCATCACATCATCCATATGGTCTTGTGATTTACATACTGGTGCTTGGCAACTAGCACGTATTTCACCACTGAAGGGTCCCCGGCTCATATGAACTCTATTTTTCAACTTCCCAGCTGGCTTCCAACAAAGCAAAAGTCAACAGGGGAAGCCAGACTCATTTAATAAATAATAATAATACATTTAATTTGTGGACCGCTCCCTCTCCCCGAAGGGACTCGGAACAATTGTGGCCCAAAAAAGCTGTAAAATTGTGCACAACTCAACTTAACAGTGGCCTTGCTTAGCAAAGGAAGTTCTTGTCCAAATTGTGGTCATAAGTTGAAGACGAACTGTATTAATTTATATCAAGCTCTAGGAAGGCCACTCATAGGAAATGGTCAGAATTCTCTGCCTTTGGCATAACAGCAGTGTGGGAACAATTGTGATTTCTTCGAAAAAAATATCATGGTTGAACAAACCATATCTTAATATAATTTAAGAAATCATTGATTGAAAAGAGCTTCAAGTCAATAGAACTATAATTTTGGCTTCTTATACTGGGAATTAAAATGCACTGGGGCTGAAGTCTGTAACATGTATTATTACATGTTACACTGCGTAGTTGCTCAGTATCATGGTGGGGAATGTGTGCTTGTGTATCTCTGTATGCATTCCTTTCTCACATACGAGACCGCCTCCTGCCCCTTTCTCACATGCGAGACTGCCTCCTGCCCCATACATCCCTTAGACCGATACGCTCCCACAGAGAGGGCCTTCTCAGGGTGCCGTCGGCCGGACAATGCCGACTGGCGACACCCAGGGGAAGAGCCTTCTCTGTGGCGGGTCCAGCCCTCTGGAATGACCTGCCCCCTGAACTACGTACCATCACCGACCTCCGCCTCTTCCGCCAATGTCTTAAGACATATTTGTTTCAACAAGCCGGCCTAGCCTAACCTCCCATGGGGACTTTTAGGTAGTTTTAAATTGGGTTTTAAAATTTGGTTTTAGCGCAGGATAGGATTATTTAATAGTTTTTTAAATTATATTTATTGTATTTTGTATGCTTTTTAAATTTCCTGTGCGCCGCCCTGGGTCCTCTGTGGAGAAGGGCGGGATATAAATTTAAATAAGTAAATAAATTAAATAAATAAATACAGAGTTGTGCGTGAGGCATTTGCTGAATTCAACGCCGTGGTTGCAAATACAGAGTTCTTGTAAATATAAAGTGCAGTGGAACTAGTACTTATGGGTATGTATAGAGTAGCCAGTGGTTGCAAATGCATAAAGAACTTCTGTTTAGAGGGTTTCCCTTTCCACCTCCGACTTTAGATTTTATCACGATGAGCTTCCTGGAATCAGTCAAGAATGATCTCTATCGGGCATCCGGCTGCTGGAAGGTGAATAGTGCTACTGAGAGTGCTGCATTTCAAGAAACCCACGAGTTCAGCAAAATTCAGGATTTTCCATGCATCGTGTCCAAGCCTGGATGGAAACCTACATCTTCGGTTACAGGAGCAAGGCCATACCACAATCATGTCAACACAGAGGCAAGGTGACCCCTGCTCTGTCCAAAGTTACATTTAACTACTCCACTTTGGATCTAGATTGAAGTCATAGGTTCCAAAGGCAGAAGTCGAGCCACCCAGTTGGGAACGGTTTGGCTGCAAAAGAAGCCGGAGGCTGCCGGGAAGCAAATGTGTGGACTCAGCAGCATGAAGGAATGCTGAAGAACCACTGGGTCACTTGGGGCTCAGCAACAGCTGGATAACCTCAAAGCTTTGGCAGCAAAACACCCAGAGAAGCTCCTACCCTCTAAATCAGGGGTGGGGAACTGATGGCCCTTTTATGACGTGGACTTCAACAGAAATGAGGAGGTGATAAGCCGCCTGGGAAAGCCAAAGGAAATCATGAAAACCATAAAAAACCGAAAGAATATTTTGGACAAGTGATGCAACACCCAGAAAAATACGGCATATTTTTTTACTTAATCCTCCAGGGAAAGATTGAAGACAAGCAAGGTCCAGGCAGAAGAAGAAGATCATGGCTTCAAAATCTAAGGCAGGGGTCTCCAACCTTTGCAACTTTAAGTCTGAAGGACTTCAGCTCCCAGAATTCTCCAGCCAGCAAAGCTATTCGTGCAGCCTTTGATAAAAATTAGGATCGCCAACATGATCGCCAATGTCCAATGACAGTTATGACACAAGAAGGACTTCAACTCCCTGAATTCTTGAGCCAGCATGGTTGGCTCAGGAATTCTGGGAGTTGAAGTCCAACAAGTCATAAAGGGGCCATCGTTCCCCACCTCAGCTCTAAATATTGTTCTTCCACCCAATAAGACCATTTTGGCTTTTGGCCTGGACTGGGCAGCATTAACACCCTGCACTTTGGTGTCCCATGTCTTCTCTGTAGCTTGAAGAGCTTTCAAAGTCGAGAGGTCACCTTCCTCGGTTTCTTGAGAAAATCCAGCAGCAGATGGTTGAAGAGCTCCAAGGCCTTCATTCGGGGATGGGTTCCTGCCAGTTCTAAGCTCTTCTATAGAAGAGGTTCCACAAATCTACAGGGCCGTTTAGAACCGGTTCCAGCTCCCTCCCCCCGCCCGTCCGCACATCATCAAGATGAAGAGCGAGAGGAGGAATTCTGGGAGTTGAAGTCCACAAGTCTTAAAGCTGTCAAGTTTGAACACCCCTGGTTTTTTTTTTAAAGGGTTAGGGGTGCAAGGATCTTGTAACTTGACAGCTTTAAGACTTGCGTGCTTCAAATGCCAGAGTTTCTGAGCCAACATTTTGGTTGCTAAGCAAGAGCGTTGTTAAGTGAGTTTCACCACATTTTACAAGTTGGCCACACTCACTCAGTTACATGACTGCCAAGCCACTCTATCTGGTCACATGGCCAGCAAGCCACTCCCACAAAGCAGGCCACACCTACAGAAGAGGTTCTAAAAAAATTTGAAACCCACCACTGCCTTCATTGCTGTTTTCTTAAGGCCAACAGAAAAAGGAGAACACGACTTGTCTGAATGCAAAACATCTCACAAGTTTTATCCAAAAGTTTACAGTGGAAACATCGCTGCACATGTCTGTACAAAAATCCAACTCTGGATCAGTTTTTTTTTTTAAATGCATACAGTGATTGGCACATAGTGCCTCCCAAAATTGCTGGCCTTGCTTTGTTTGTTTGTTGCTTCTCCTCCCCCCCCCCCCCCCATCTTAACATCTCTTTTAAGAAATATCTGTCAGGGTGCACAAAACGGCCACTCTTTTCCCGTCTGCGCTGTGTCACCCCCTCCTCCCCTCTTCCTGCAGCTACTTCCTGAGATAAAGTTAAAAACAAAAAAAATACAAGAAAGCTGCCTTTTGGTTTCCCTCACACAAGGCATTTGCTGGTGAGAGGTTGGAACAGTCAAGATGCAAAGCTGTTTTTTTCGAGGCACAGTTCTGTTCTGAGGGATTTCACTTAGGCCAGGAATATGGCTCGCCCAATGTCGCTAAACTACAATTCCCAAGAGCCTTTACTTCGCATGGCGGATAATAAAGGGGGCTGGGCGTTGTAGTGCAGTGGCCTATGGAAGCTCAAAAGTCACCTTTTCTCTAAGGTAGGGGTCCCCAACCTTTGCAACTTTAAGTCTGAAGGACTTCAGCTCCCAGAATTCTGGGAGAATTCTGGGAGCTGAAGTCCTTCAGACTTAAAAAGTTACAAAGGTTGGGGACCCCTGCTCTAAGGTGTTAGACCAGGGGTCTGCAAAGTCGGCTCTTTTAAGACTGGTGGACTTCAACTCCCAGAATTCCCCAGCCAGCTGGCTGGGGAACTCTGGGAGTTGAAGTCCACCAGTCTTAAAAGAGCCGACTTTGCAGACCCCTGTGTTAGACCAACGCCCCTTTTTGTTTTGTCTAAGGTTCGCCCAGCTTTCCTCAACCTGGCACCTTCCAGATGCGCTGGATTACAATTCCCATTTTTCCAGCCAACATAATACTTTATGTCGATGTTTGTCCATATCCCTCTCTCCCTTCCTCTTATCGTTTTAAGCCAGGGTTTCTCAACCTTGGCGACTTTTAAGTCCTGTGGACCACAACTCCCAGAAAGTTGAGGTCCACAGGACTTAAAGTCGCCAAGGTTGAGAAACACTGTTTTAAGCAATCCTGAGAAAGATGCTGTGCTGGGATTTGGGCAGGGTTGCCACAAATTTCCTCGTGCCTAGGGCCCGTCCTTCATAATATCCAGCTACCCTGCAGAATCCAGATCCAGATCTTTAAGGTTTGGCTCTTATTTGACTTCCACTGTTCCTCTTCCTAAGCAGTCCTGAGAATTGCTGTATAATTCAGCAGGAGCAAAGCGGAGAACTCCTGACAGAGCCAATCTTTTTACAGAACTGGAGAAAAGTTGGTAACACTAGAATAAACTGAATTTAAACGTCGTTCTTCCTATTGGCCCTTCAAGTAGAATTGGGTACACTGAAAGAGAAAAATGTTAACACCAAGGCCTCTTTTCTGATAACTTCTAATATCCTTGTAGCCCTTAGTGCAGGGGTCTCCAACCTTTGCAACTTTAAGTCTGAAGGACTTCAGCTTCCAGAATTCTCCAGCCAGCTTTGCTTTGCTGGAGAAGTCTGGGAGCTGAAGTCCTTCAGACTTAAAGTTGCAAAGGTTGGAGACCCTTGCTCTACAGAATAAGGAGGGGAGAAATGTGCAATAACATCTGGATTTTTTTTAAAGGCTGGAGGGAAGTTGTGGGGAGTTTCTGCAGCCTCTGGAGGTAATGAGACAGACAGGATGTGGCTCCCCCAGAGCAGATATAGATACGGAGCAGCTCAGAAACCACATTTGTACAAACTCTCTGTGTGTGTGGGTGGGTGGGAGGGAGTTGGGAGGGAGTTCCCCAAACATTTACAGCTCAATTTCCCTCAATTTCCAGCGGGAGGGAAAGTATCTGCTGCTACAGACATGTGGGCTGACTGCAAGACACTGGACTCACCAAATGAATTAAGTGTTCTAAGCGTTGCTTAGAACTGACCTGGCCCCAAGTGCGAGGGAAAGATTGAACTCGATGTGCATAAAACTCCTGGCAGTCTTGTCTTTCCACGCTGGCAAAATGCAAAACCAAAACACAGAAACATCTTGGGAGTCCTTGCTACTCCGTGGCCACCTACGCAGTTGACTCCGCCGTAGAACCGAACCTTCTAAATGTAATGCAAATTTCCAGCCACCGTGGCCAAATTCAAGGCTAAACGGGAATTCTGGGACTTGGAAGTCCCAATGCCTCTGGAGGGTGTCCACTAAAAGATGGCGGTCGCTTTCTGCTTTTTGCCTTGGATCTGAGCTTTCTCAATCTATCTGACTAAACCTCAAGTGCTACTTCATGCTCTAGGCTAAGTTACCATGCTGGCTCTTCTAATGCCCCCGATCCCCTCATTAAGTTCTAACAAAAGCCACCCAATGTACAAACCCAAACCAAACATTTCAGGTGTTGTTGTTGTTGTTTTTAAAAAAAACTATCCCTGCTAGTTAAACCAATAATAATGTCCTGCTTCCCATCCATTTCTAGAAGTCACCCTATGGCCCACTACGACACCGGATAACTTGAAGAGGCTGCTTTTTATGCCAATTCCTGAAAAAACATCCCAAAGCAAAACCACCCTCACATGAATGAAGTATACAAAATGACCTGTACTTCTTTGGCCTCACAATGTGCTACATTTTTTTTTCCTTTTGAGGTCTTCTTTCTCCCCCACCACCCGTTTCTTCCTAGGACTTTGAAGACCCACTGTTATCCCACTCCCACCCAGGCGGATGGATTATTTTTCCCAAAGTCCAAAGCGGACTGCAAGCTGCATTTCCATAGAGCTGGTCTGTTGGCGTTCGGAAGCCCAGTCCTCTGTGAATCAAATAAATAAATAAATAGAGACCACAGCAAGCCTCACGGCTGAACTGTGCTTTGCTTTTCCCCCGTAACAGTGTCCTTTTACAACTGGCTCTCCTCTTCCTCCAAAGAGCGGTTCAACCCAGGAATAAACTTGAGGAGTCTCTTGCGGAAGCTTCCGTGTTTGCTTTTGGGGGGCCTTGACGTGACCACAGAGTTCTTTGCTTCTCTGGATTTGTCCCAGAAACAGGCATCCCCATTGGTGGTGGTGGTGGTGGTGGTACATTTGACGCTGATGCTGCGGGTTAATGTCGTCTTGGGGCGTGAAGACTGGGCTGCCGCGGGGACAATGTCCAGGGAGTCAGCAGAGTCAAAAAAGCAAGTCTGGTAAAGAGATTCCTCGGTCTCATCGGTGGCAGTGCTGACACAGCCCACACTGCTGTAAGTACTCCCAGCTCCTCTCAACAACATCCCGTAGGGTGTCGAGCCGTACAGGCAGGAGCGCACAGACTCCAACGTATCATAGATGCTGGGATCTTTAACCACAACCCCTGCCGGAAGAGAGCAAACAATTACTGAAGCGAATGCAAGGACCTGCTTGTTCTCCCAAAGAGAAGAACTGATCCACCCTTGGATCCACACTTTGTAATCTTGGTTTGGCTTAGGGCGGTGTTTCCAGAAGACGTATGGACTTCAATTCCCAGAAATACTCCCCTCGTGGCGGGGGTGAGATTGAAAAATGTTAGCAACCGGTTCTCTGCCGGGTTGCTGGGTGGGTGTGGCCATGGAGGTGTGGCCTAGTCGGCTTCCTGCACCACAGCAGGCGGGCCATTTTCACCCTCCCCAAGCTCCGGGGGCTTTCCTCGAGCCTCCAGGAGGGCAAAAATGGCCTCTTTGGGGTTCAGGAGGCCCTCCGGAGGCTGGAAACGGACCCATTTCTGGACTTCCGGTAGGCCTGTTTTTTCCGCTCCCAGAGCTTCCGTGTGGGCCTTGCACTTACCTGGCATCCAAAATGGGCCGCATAGAGACTCCTGGGAGGGGAGGGGCGGCTGAGATCAGCCAGTCCTTGCAACTATCGGTTTGGCGAACCAGATTAAAATTAACATCTGGTTCGCCCGAACTGGTCCGAACCAGCTGAATCCCACCCCTGCCTAGTGGGTTACACCAACACAGCCAAGAGTGGTCTGTAAATATGTCTTTCTGCTGCCAGCCCCTTCAGCCAGGTTTGGTTGCCCCTCTGTGACATCGAAGACAATCACCAAAAAATGCTGACACGCTTCTGACACTCACCATGGACCAAGCGCTGCTCCTGAACCATCAAGGATCGATATTCTCCCCATTTTTCATACAGCGTTTGCTGCAATGGAAAGAAAGTGATGTTACAAACAACAACAAGGATCATTCACGTCTATATATCTAATTAAAATCTCCTTTACGTGGTGCTTGACTGCTGGTGAGCCATCCTCCTTAAATCTCATCCTTTTTTATTTGCTCTGCAGGTAAAGCAGATAACTTCACCATCTTGGGTTCGGGGGTTCAATTAAATAGGCAAGAGCTGGGAATTTATGGGCTGCAAAAAGACTGAACATAGGAGAAGAGTTGCAGCCTATTGTTCAACTACCTGCTGGCTTCTAAATGACACTAATGGCCCACCTACTTCTCAAGGACAGGGAGTCTTCCTGCTAAACACATAAACAAAATTCTCAGAACTATAGATTCTCAGACAGTAAATAAACAAGGCTGTGGCTCCATTTATCAGCAAACTCTGCAGGTCGCACTTCCCGATTTAGTATATGAAATATCTAATAAGAAAAATATGAGGTAGGAAATGATGAAAAGCATCTTTCTGAACAATGGGAGAAGTAAGAGAGCAGCTCAGGAATCAAAGCTGCGCAGTTTTATTATTACTTTAAATTTCTTTCTTTAAAAAAAAACTTATTCAAGCCTTCAAAATTAGATAGAGATAGATGATGGATGATAAATGATAGATGATAGCTAGCTAGCTAGCTATAAAGATAGATAGAGATAGATGATAGATAGATAGATAGATAGATAGATAGATAGATAGATAGATAGATAGATAGATAGATAGATAGATAGATAGATAGGAAGGATAAATACTGATAGATAGATAGACAGATTGATACCTATAGATAGAAAGATAGATGACAGATAGATACCTTATTTTTCTGAAAATAAGACAGGGTCTTATTTTCTTTTGACCCTTGAAATAAGAATTTAGCCTTATTTTTGGGGAGGTCATTATATTTGAGGTGCAGGAAGCTACAGGCATGGTCACCTCATGGCTGCTGCTGTGTTGCAATATTTTCGGGGAGGACTTATTTTCAGGGGAGGGGTTATTTTAGCACATGCGCGCAAAAGCACAATTGGGCTTATTATCAGAGTGAGTGTGAGAGAGAGAGAGACAGAGAGAGAGACAGAGAGAGATGAATAGACAGATGCCTTTGAATCAACATTCCCAGGGATGAGGGGAAGGGACTGGCCGAAGGTCACCCAACTGGCTTCATGCCTAAGACTACAGAACTCACAGTCTGTTGGTTTCTGGCCTGATACCTTAACTACCACAACACACTATCTCTTTTATAATATTTATAAAGAACAAACAAAATCCAAAAAGTCAGGCAATGTAAAAAGATGTACTCAATTTAGTTATGCCAACTGTATTCTTTTATATCAGTGTAAGTATTCCTTTTGCCATGTCTAGAATCACCTTAAATTACAGCTGAATCATGGGGAATAAGAGTATTTTTAAAGGATCCCTCAACTCATAAATACACACATTGGGATGGGCCCACTACTTTTTTCTTTCTTGCTTGCTTTTGGGAGGGCTTGGAATGGTAAGTAAAATTAGACCTCTTAAGAGGCTTCATACATCTATTTTTCTTATTTATTATTCAAATTTATTTATTATTCAAATTTATAAGCCGCACCCATCTCACCACATAGGGACTCGGGGCGGCGCACAGGGAATATAAAATATAAATACACAGATATACAAAAATAAAACGTACATTAAAACTCGATTAAATTAACCCACCCTGCGCTAAAAACCCATATTAAAACCCCTGAATTAAAACTTTGGTAACTAAAGGCAGTGCAGTGTCGAGTAAAATCATGCCAGGCCGGCTTGTTGGAAGAAGTGCGTTTTTAACCGCTGGCGGAACAGGCGGAGGTCCGAGATGACACGGAGTTCAGGGGGGAGAGCGTTCCAGAGGGTTGGGCCCATCACAGAGAAGGCTCTACCCCTCTCTTACCCCTCTCTACCCCTGATCTTAAATAGATCACACAACAACAGCGGAATATAAATGGGAAAGTAGCCCAAAATTTCAGCCCTGAAACATATCCAGCATTCTCTAGGTGGTGTGGCTATCATCATCATCCATTCTTGTTGTTGGTAGGATATAATGCATGTGAAGAACTAGACTAGATCAAGAATTTCCTGCTGGGAAAAACGGATACATCAAAACCAACATTTACTGTGATACAACAAAGTGAATACTGCCGAAAAACATTTGATGGAAAGTGGAAAAGTTATTGATCAGTGTAAAATCAATGATAGCTTGGTCTGCACAACTATTCTTTTTTCTTCTTGATGCCTATTGAAAATTCTAGTTTGCAAAGCACTGCCCTAGAGCAGGGGTCTCCAACCTTTGCAACTTTAAGTCTGAAGAAGTCAGACTTTGCTGGCTGGAGAAGTCTGGGAGCTGAAGTCCTTCAGACTTAAAGTTGCAAAGGTTGGAGACCCCTGGTTAGAGCACTGCAAGAGTGTTATCATTCCCTATTATGGCAGCTTTGCTGGCTGGAGAAGTCTGGAAGCTGAAGTCCTTCAGACTTAAAGTTGCAAAGGTTGGAGACCCCTGGTTAGAGCACTGCAAGAGTGTTATCATTCCCTATTATGGCAGCTTTGCTGGCTGGAGAATTCTGGGAGCTGAAGTCCTTCAGACTTGAAGTTGCAAAGGTTGGAGACCCCTGCCCTAGAGGTTGTGTTTTTCCCTGATTTTCTCCATTCTAAGACAATGTTATACGGGGGAGAATTTCTTTGACTGGAGAGTTGCACAGAAGAACCCCGAAATAGGAGAGCTCAATGGGTGAAGCCGAAGGCAAATGGGAAGGGACAGGTTTGTGGGTGAGAGCAAGTGGGGTGGGGGAATAGGGGAAGGCATTTTAAATTTGCTCCTTTCCCCCTAGTGATTCCTATGCTGTGAAAACTGCTTTTTATTTTTTACAGTGAATACTGAGCCAGATGGACTAGCAATTTTCACTTGGCATAGGACAGCTTTCTGTGGTTTTTAGGAGTAAGGAGCATTCTGATCAAAGCCAAAAAACCCTGCAATTCTGTCTATATAAATATTTGCAGGGCAGTTACCCAGGTTGAGTTCTGGGATATCTTTTCATGTCCATGTACAGGCCCTAATTCAAAACGGTTGCCTCTTCTTGGCAGCCACCTGAGCCAAACTTGAAAACACTTTATAATGTCTTGGTAAGGCCATACTTGGAATACTGCATTCAGTTTGGGTCACCACAATGTAGAAAAGATGTGGAGACTCTAGAAAGAGTGCAGAGAAGAGCAACAAAGATGATTAGGGCACTGGAGGCTAAAACATATGAGGAACGGTTGCAGGAACTGGGTATGTCTAGTTTAATGAAAAGAAGGACTAGGGGAGACATGATAGCAGTCTTACGATATCTCAGGGGTTGCCACAAAGAAGAGGGAGTCAAACTATTCTCCAAGGCACCTGGGGGCAGGACAAGAAGCAATGGGTGGAAACTAATCAAGGAGAGAAGCAACTTAGAACTGAGGAGAAATTTCCTGACAGAACAATTCATCAGTGGAACAGCTTGCCTCCACAAGTTGTGAATGCCCCAACCCTGCAAGTCTTTAAGAGGATGTTGGATAGCCATTTGTCTTAAATGGTATAGGGTTTCCTGCCTAGGCAGGGAGTTGGACTAGATGACCTCCAAGGTACGTTCCAACTCTGCTATTGTATTGTATTGTATTACATTTCATTGCACGTTCCTGCTTGAGTGCCACTCACCTTGAGATACTGCAAGCGAGCCTCCAATTCGGCCCTCCGGATTGATGCTCCATACAAAGTATCTAACCTGCACAAGGGGACAAAGAGGAATGAGTGATGCCTCCATGGCTTGGAAACCACAGCAGTCGGATGGGGGATGGGGGAGGCGGCTAGTTCTGGCTAAAAGCATTAGGTTTTAGGGTTTTAGGTTTTAGGTTTTATTAGTTTTTTATACCGTCCCACTCCCGAAGGACTCAGGAAGTCCTTACAGCCAAAGTAAAACAGATATATAAAAGTTTTAAAAAGTTTTTAAAAAACATATTAAACAATTTGGCCTCAAAATTAAAAAAAACCAAACCAACCCCGATTAAAATTAATAAAAATTCGTAATTTAAAATTCATTTTTATGCCAGCTCGGCTTGTTGGAAAAAAAAGGTTTTGAGAGCACGGTGGAAGGTGCGGAAGTCAGGGATAGTTCTTAACTCCAGGGGCAATTCGTTCCAGAGGACAGGTGCTGCCACGGAGAAGGCTCTCCCCCTGGGTGTCGCCAGTCGACATTGTCTAGCTGACAGCACCATGAGGAGACCCTCTCTATGGGAGCGTACTGGCCAGTGGGAGGCTCTCGGTGGCAGAAGGTGATCTCGTAGGTACCCAGCTTGGCCTTTTACCTGAGCACGTTTCCAGATGCTTTGATGATCTCCACAATCTCACGGTGCCTGATGCCTTCTACGTTAAGCCCATTCACCCCTGTGATGGTGTCTCCTACAAAGCAGAAGGGCAACAATAAGAGGTCAGGAGGAACAAAAGATCTGTACTGGGCCCGCATACTTAAAGGCTGAACTTAAGGTATCGCTTCTGCAAATCTGCAGAAACATTCTTTATTTTGGTCTCTCAAGCTTGGAAGGATGGTGGTGGAAAGAGGGACAGATGGACCCTTCTCTCCCTTCCCCCTACTTTTTTGGGGAGGGGTCTTGCCTTGTATGCCTGTATCCCCCACAAACACAAAAAGGGCTTTCAATGCACAATGGTCATGTCAGAGTCGACTGTGATCTGCTCTGCTTCATGGCTAAAAGAGGTGAAGTAATTCTTCCCCTTGGTTTTTGCAACATTTTCCTTAAAGAGATGAGCAAAAAAGCTTGCACACACTTGTATTGCATTAATTTGATCTTCATAAAGTTATTTCACAAGTATGAGTTCGGCTTTTTTCCCCTCCATAGACCAGCAGGGCAATGCCTATTTTGCTTTCAAATTATGCAAAACAGCATAATTGCACTTTGATTTGGTTTTATTCTGAGCACTCTAATTATGTGCCAAGAGTTCAGACAAGGCGAGGACCCTTGGAGAAGTGTGGGGAAATATTTAATCAGGAAATACTCATGGCTTTTTAGATTTCTTCTTCCCTGCTTTATTAAACGAAATTACAAAAAAGGAAAAGAAAAAAAGCATTGGAGTTAGGGGAAAAGAACAGAAACATGGGGAATCCAAGTGTCTGTATGTACTGTATGTATGTATACAAGCACTTATATACTGTATATGTATGTCTGTATATGTTCTGACCTAGGCTTCCCCCAAAAACACGAAGCAGAGTCCTGGTCCCAACAAAACCCCTTTGATTAAACGAATGTGAATTCCTCTCATTCATATTCAGCAAGGCCTGGCAAACAGTCTTTCAAAGGAGTAATTATGACTACAGACCTTATTTAGCTTGGAAAGCTGCCATGTAAATATTTTCCAAATGAGGTGCTGTGCAAGGAAAGACTGGGCCCAGAGTCTCTGAGATTCATGGACAGATCTTCACATTCCTGAAACAAATCTAATGAACTAATAAATGAATGGTTTCCTGCAAAAGCCCACTCCCCTTTCGCTCCTCTTTTATTTCCTATGGGAGGGGCCAATCACCTTCCACCTGTGACTTTACTCCCAAGTCGACACTGATTTCTGAGTTGTTCTTTTCTTCTGGCAGCTCTGCGCATGCGCACACTGGGACCAGGCTCTAGCTGTTCCTCTGCTGTCTAGCTCCGTAGGCACCTGATCACTGCCAGACAGCCTTGGCCCCGTCTATGCCTCCGATGCAGAGTCCTGTCCAAGCCTTCCTCAGACTCCAGAATTGGCCCATGCTCCTCCCCAACCTCCTCACTGTCCGAATCTGCTGCCACCTCCTCTGACCACTAGTGGGCCACAACAGTGTACACCAGTGGTGGGTTTCAAAAATTTTTAGAACCTCTTCTGTAGGTGTGGCCTGCTTTGTGGGAGTGGCTTGCCGGCCATGTGACTGGGTGGGAGTGGCTTG
Organism: Rhabdophis nuchalis; assembly: GCA_039707465.1. Lineage (NCBI taxonomy): Eukaryota > Metazoa > Chordata > Lepidosauria > Squamata > Natricidae > Rhabdophis > Rhabdophis nuchalis. Next base: position 169,903,647 of record CM077646.1, read on the forward strand.
GCAGTCGTGCGACTGAGTGGGAGTGGCTTGGCAGTCATGTGAGTGGGTGGGTGTGGCCAACTTCTAAAATGTGGTGAAACTCACTTAACAACGCTTTTGCTTCACAACCAAAATGTTGGCTCAGGAACTCTGGCTTTTGAAGCACGCAAGTGTTAAAGCTGTCAAGCTACAAGACCCTTGCACCCTTAACCCTTTAGAAAAAAAAAACCCAGGGGTGTTCAAACTTGGCAGGTTTAAGACTTGTGGACTTCAACTCCCAGAATTCCTCCTCTCGCTCTTCATCTTGATGATGTGCGGACGGGCGGGGGGGGGGGGAGGGAGTTGGAACCGGTTCTAAACGGCCCTGCAGATTTGTGGAACCTCTTCTATAGAATTTATTTATTTATTTATTTATTTATTTATTTATTTATTTATTTATTTATTTATTTAATTAGATTTCTAGACCGCCCCCTCTCCCCGAAGGGACTCGGGGCGGTGAAGAGGTTGGAACTGGCAGGAACCCAACCCTGGTGCACACATAATCTTAAAGAATGTTTACAATTGCCATAAGACTTAGATTTCATAAGTGACTTTTTTTTAATTGTAATAGTATAAAATTTATTTGGATGTTCATAAATGATTGATTGCATAGATCTTAAAATTGAAATATTTGTATATCTTTCCACTTTGTAGAAAAATGAAAAATTACTGTATTTGCTATTTCTTTTTATGAAATCTCGGAGAGGGTCAACATGTCCGACATAGAGGTTCTCAATATGTCTTTCTAACTCCTTACTATCCCTTATCCTATTTTTATAAAAATCTGTAAAACCCAATAAAACTTTTTCAAAAATAATCTTAAAGAATGTCTATACATATAGTATTAGGGAGAAATAGAGCATTTTAAACCTCCCAATGCAATATTCCCATTCAGAACCCCCTCCCGCTCCCAATTTAGATGATGGCAATCTATTACTAGAGAGTAATACTACAGAGTATTCTTTCAAATTTCACCTGATGTTGTTCTGCAGCTTTTAAGCACAATTGATAATTTTGAAGACTAGGGTTGCTTACATAAGAGGAAAAAAAGAAACTGCTTGGTAGCCAGGAAATGTTCTGCCTTTGGGACAGTTGATCCAGGCTTGGAGAGGTGTACTTTAAAAAAAAAAAAAAGTCTTCTGTGCAAAAAGCATGAAAGGCAGACTTTAATCAGAAGAAAGGAGGGTCTCACACTGCACAGCCAAACCCTCTAATTCAGCTGGATGCCCCCCTCACCCCTTCACTTCCGTTTGAGCCTGCTGTCAATCCGATCCTTTAAAGCAGGGGTCTCCAACCTTTGCAACTTTAAGTCTGAAGGACTTCAGCTCCCAGACTTCTGGGAGTCTGGGAGCTGAAGTCCTTCAGACTTAAAGTTGCAAAGGTTGGAGACCCCTGCTTTAAAGCAGCGTTTCCCAACCCTGTCCGTTTTTAAATGTGTGGATTTCAACTGGCTGGAGAATTCTGGGAGTTGAAATCCAGACATCTTAAAGGAGACAAGTTTTGAAAAACAAAACAAAACCAACCACATGCTTTGAATGAAGATAACGATGCTTGTTTCTCCCAGAGCAGAGCAGCTGGGAGGAGAGGAGAAGAAGGCACCGTCATCAGGGGTGGGTTTCTGCTGGCGTTACTGCCAGTTCGCTGCACACACCAGAAGTGAGTGCACGTGCTCACTTCTCCCATACTGGTGCGAACTGGTAACATCCTACCTCTGACCGTTATAGAAGCTGCGCTCCAGCCTTCTTCATGGTTACCTGTGATGTGAAGCCAGAGCTGGTTGAGGCCTCCTTACAAGGAGCCAATGAAACACAGGCAATAAGGAGAAGGTGCCCGCATTCCTGGCCTGTCTCAGAAAGGCCCTGCTCTTTGACTGTTGTACAGTATAATATTTCTTCACCAAGTCCTGTTGGCCAGGAAACAATGGGTTTTAAGAGGAAAACACAGAGTGTTTTGATTGTTCAGAAAAATGCCTAACATTCCAGTGAGCAGGAATGCCTTGTGAACTAGTGTATTTTAAATCTGGAAATCCCAGCTGGACAAACTGATGATGTTAGGAAAAAGAGCCAGGTTTTCCTGCTGCTTGTCTGTCTGTTTTTTTTTTCTTCTGGAGAAGGTTTCTTGATTCCCCCATCCTGTTTTAGACATATAAAACTGGTCTAGTATCATTTCCCCCCTTTTATTTCCCATGGGAAACTGGAAGGCAGTTGTCACTCCCCATGTTGGTGTTTTGGAGTCAAAGACCCCTCGCATCCTGGATATAAATTGTTTCAATCCCTACCCTCATAACGACGCTATAGGGCACTGCACACCAGAACAACTAGACACAAGGACAATTTCCTCTCCGAACGCCATCACTCTGCTAAACAAACAATTCCCTCGCCACTGTCAAACTATTTACGAAGGCTGCGTTACTATATTATTAATCTTCTCATCGTTCCTATCACCCATCTCCTCCCACATGACTGCAGGACTGTAACTTTGTTGTATCCTTATGATTGATATTGATTGCTTCCTGGTTGCTTATTTGTGCTCTATGACTATCATTAAGTGTTCTACCTTACGATTCTTGATGAATGTATCTTGTCTTTTTATGTACACTGAGAGCATATGCACAAATTCCTTGTGTGTCCAACCACACTTGGCCAATAAAGAATTCTATTCTATTCTATTCTATTCTATTCTATTCTATTCTATTCTATTCTATTCTATTCTATTCTACCCTACCCTACCGTACCCTACCCTATTCTATTCATCTGGACAGGAAGAGTCCTATTTCTCTGTGAGAACAGTGAAATCTGCAAGGATTTCACATGACCTTACCAACTGTGGTCTTTTTGATTCTTCTTCATAATGAGTGACCACAAATGGAAATGGCAAATATCATATGATTGCAACAGGCTTACAACCTCATTTGAACTGCACTGGCTAAACAATTCACAGTAAGTCATTAAGCGAAACATCACGCGACTGTGAATTAGGATCTGAAACGATGATCACGTGAACGGGAGATGCTGTGTCTGCTTTTTGGTTGCGAAGAGCTTGAATATTGATCGTGTGACTGTGGGGACGCTACGGCAGTCGTAACTATGAAACCTGGTTGTAAAGCTACTCTTTCGGCACCTTCGTCACTTTGAACAACTGCTAAATAGGGGCAGTCATTAAGCGCGTTCTATCGGCACACTTCCCAATTTCTAGCCTTCGCCTTGGGATCTCAGCACCTCTCCTCGGAGTCTTCTTACACAGAAGCTCACACCCCGAGTCTTCGTAAAACTAGCAGACTCAGTTGGAAGGTGTCCAGCAGTAAATGACATTGTAAATGACTGCGGCCCTGCAGGCTCTGTTCTGTGGAGTGACAAGGGTAATCCGTGATGCCATGGAGTCCTCCAATGCCTTTCCACAACAGAGACCTACTCAGCCTTCACTACAGTTGTAAAAAGTTGGGAGGAAGCGTGGAGACCATGTGAGAATAGGCTAAAACAGGGGTCTCCAACCTTTGCAACTTTAAGTCTGAAGGACTTCAGCCCCCAGAATTCTCCAGCCAGCTTTGCTGAAGTCCTTCAGACTTAAAGTTGCAAAGGTTGGGAACCCCTGGGCTAAAGCTACCATTCTTAAAAGTGATGGAGGCATGTAAGCAGCGTGGACAAAAGCCAGGAAAAGTTCCCTCAGGGAAAGGAACCAAGTCTCTAAGGGCACAAAAAGAAAAAAAGTAGGGCCTGAACACATGGCAAGCAAGCCCCTCCTCAAGTCTCACCCTCAGAGGAGTTGGACCTGCATAGGAAGCCCCTTCCCACCAACTCTAGGGGGTAAAAAGAGTTCCTGAAGCCAGCCCAGCCTTTGAGTTGTTTTTAGATCCCAGACTTGGCAGCTTCTGTCCCTCTGGCTAGTGCCTGGCAGCCTAGCAATGGATGCTGGGTAAATCTGGACGTGTGTGTGTGTGTGTGTGTGTGTGTGTGTGAGAGAGAGAGAGAGAGGGGGGGGGGAGACAGAGAGACAGAGAGAGAGAGAGCGCAAAAATATATCAGTAAATGTTTGCTGTTATTTTAAATTCACTGGGTCTCTCTATATTTTAGAGAAACATTTGTGAGATTTGGGATTGAGTGTGGCCATTTTCCAGGACTGTGAATGTGTGAGTTAGTGACCATAAAGTGAACCTGAGAGTACACCTGCATAACAACAATAAAACAGAGGAACTGTGCACTGAAATTCGCAGTTCAAGAAGACAGAGTCACAACCTCGCTGGCCACTGAAGACCAGGAAGGTCTGAAATCTGAATCATACCTGCTGATTTTACCGGTCAGCTGTTGAGCTCCGGTGAAACAGTACAAAGCAGTCAATGAAGTTTCTTACCAGGTTTAAGGCCTGCTGCTTGGGCTGGGCTGTTTTCGTGAACCCGGCAAACAAAAGTGAACATCTCCACACGTTTTGTGTCCTGATGGTGTAGCCCATAGGTCTGAAAATTACCCGGATGGAAAAAAGAATGATTATTTATTATGGCATGAGAAGGGTGGGTTAGGGGTTGATGCTATAATCTATAATGAATGAGGTAAAGCAGCATGAAGAGCTAGACGGCCATAGCAAGCTGTGAGATGAAATGAATTCTGCCTGATTTGGATCATTTCTCATTCTCTGAAATGTCGAAGATCAAACTCAGCCAAAAAGTGAGACAGGCCAGATTCAAGATGCTGTCATATTTTCCTCAGATTTTATAGTCAACGCTTTGAAAATCCAAGTCCCCAATTTTCAACTTTGGTGATGTCTGGAATTTGCATTGCAACTTGTTTTTCACTTTCAAACAGCCGGAGGCATGTGATTCAAAACCCTGTCCTCAATTCCTGCTGAGGGCAGCCCGCAAAACTTCCTCTTAGCAGTTTGTGAGGTAAGCTTAGGAAGGAAGAGAAGCAGTGGTGGGATTCAGCCGGTTCGCACCTATTCAGGAGAACCGGTTGTTAACTTTCTTAAGCGGTTCGGAAAACTGATTGTCGGAAGAAATCTCATTTTGGTTTTTTCCACTTTACAGGGCTAATCCTGTAAGGAAGGCAGGAAGGAAACATTCTGGTGTTGCTTCTAGCCCTGTGATGGCAAACCTATGGCACGGGTGCCAGAGGTGGCATGCAAAGCCCTCTCTGTGGGCACGCATGCCGTTGCCAGCTGTTCTTATGGTTTCTGGCTAGCTAGTCTTCGTGAGTGCCTGAGCACCAGAAAATGGCCTGAAAAACGCCCAAAAAACAAACAGTTTTTTGGGCTGTTTTTCCAGCAGTTTTCCAGCCAGCTGGTCTTCATGGGCACCTTAAAAATGGGCCATTTTGGGGGTCATAAAAATGCCTTAAAATGGGCCATTTTGGGGTCATTTCCAGGCCATTTTCAGCTCCTGTTCAGGCCATTTTTTGGACCAGAAAATGGCTTGAAAACAGCTCAAAAATGACCTTAAAACAGCCCAAACAGCCAAAAAACAGGAATACGCACACCGGCCAGCTGATCTTTGGGATTCCGGTGCTCTGGCATGCACACATGCACCCGCATGCACGTATGTTCTAGTTTGGGCACTTGGTGTCGAAAAGGTTCGCCATCACTGTTCTAGCCTAACCTTATAGAAACTGCCTCTCCGGTTAACCCTTATTGCATTGTAAGAGCTAAGGCGAAGTGCCCATCAACATGAGCGACGTTGAATTAGCCACGCCCACCTGGTCACATGACCCCCGAGCCCCACCTACCCAGCTGGTCATTAGGGCAGAGAACCACTGAATAGAAGTCTTTCTCCCAACATTTACCTGAATCTCAAAACCATACGTCTGACTCTCTTCTTTCTCCAGTGTGATCGCCTTCCTGAAACAATGCGAGAGGAAAGAAATTCAGCTGAAATTCCTCAGGACCTTGCACGAGGCAGATTCAAGCCACATTCACCGAGTTGCGAAAGGATCGCTCTTCACTTTCTGATTCCTCCATCTTCCCACTGTTGAAGCGCTGCCCTACAATATGATCTCAGTTACAGGAACTTCCCTGAGTCATAGTTCAGCAACTTCTGCCTCGTGTGTGTTCAAAGGGAAGAGAGGAAAGCAGCATTCTGCCTCTTAGCCAGGCAGCTGGATCAAACATTTGCCCTGCCCAAGAATCATCTCTGCAGCTCACAATCCCTCTTTCCCTTACGGCTCGTTCCACCACCACTTTAAGCCAATGGAACAAACAGGAAGTGAGCAGCCTTTCGTGTAGTCTTTATGAATCCCTGACCGGAGCTAACAAAATAACAAAAGGAGATCCAAATTCAAAAACACAGCCAAAGCAAACACAAATGTAATCAGGGATGAGGTTGCTGAAGCAAACATAGATTCAGAGGCAAACAACCACTACATCATTCCAGAGTATGCTTTTACATACTGTAGGCATCTCCTCCTTGCAGACTCATTTACTGCAAAAAGGAAGATACGGAAGATAAATACCAAAGAATGGCAGACAATCTAACTTACCCGTAATAATCTTTTAGGGTAAATTACACGACTGGCTGCTCCTCTGACAGCAGAGCCGCAATCTTTCACAATCAAATATACATTTTAAAATCCCAGTCAAATTCTCCTAAAACTTTTTTTGAGTAACTTCAATACTAAAACGAACTAACGTTTACTGAATGTTCTGAAAATTCCCATGACAAATATTTGCGTTGTCTTCCTATCGAAATAAACCCAGATTATCAATGTTCACTTTTTAAAAAAAATCGAAGTCCATATATTACCACCAGATGTTGCAAGTTGAGTGTATGTTCTGTCCTTTTAAGTGGAACTGGTCATTCCGTGAACATTATCCATTTTATGATATGAATCAATCTAGTATAAGGATAGTAAGTGGACAAAATTTCTTCTTGTTTGATAAAAACAAAATATGCCTCTCTATTTAATGAAAATTTGGAAACCGCAAGGCGGAGGCAAAGATTCCTCCTTTTATTTCATGGAAAAGTTGCACCTCTTCATAAAACAGTAGAACATCTGGCCACAAATAATGTATGGGCGCATGCACACACCCAATTTGACCTCCACGTGTGCCTTTGCTCTGCTTATTATTTCTGGAAAAGAAGTATGGTTGAAATGAATTACGGTGTTTTTATAAGTGACTCCCAAAAGTTTATCCAATTTCTATAAGTTGTCAATTGGAATTTTAAAAATGTCCCCAAGATAATTCCCAAAAGTTGGGAAGCCTATTTTAGGAGGAGCTCTTATAGAGAAGCATTTCCTAATAGCCTGGATTACTGCTAGCTTTTGTTTTCCGTAGGACAGTAGCTTTATCAAGGGGGGGGGGGGTTCATTATTTCTTCAGCGTTGCACCCTTAAAGAGGTACTGGCCACAAACCCCATCACCCAGCATGCTGCCAAGGTAGCAGGCTAGCAGAACCTGGAGGATGCTACGTTGGCAAAAACTTGAGATGGGGATGAAGTAAGATAGCCATAGCAATGGCACTTAGACTTATATACAGCTCCACAGTCTTTTACAGCCCTCTCTAAGCAGTTTACAAAGTCAGCCTATTGCCCCCAACAATCTGGGTCCTCCTTTGTCTGACCTCGGAAGGATGGAAGGCTGAGTCAACCTTGAGCCTGGTGGAATTTGAACTGCCAAATTTCAGTCAGCCGGCAGTCAGCAGAAGTAGCCTGCAGTACTGCATTCTAACCACTGCCCCACCGTGGCTCATATTAAGATAATGGGATTCAATCGTCCTATATTTAATTGCCATGTTTCGAAACTGGAAATTTTTTTTAGTCCCCATTTAACAATGAAATCACAAGCCTATAGAAGGTTTTTTTAAAAAATAACTTTCATGTGCCCTGTTAAAACCCAACTTTCCTGTTCTCTAAGAAAGCTTCAGGAGAATTTCACCTCAAATCATTTGGAGAACTGCAATCACGGGGTTGGTGGCTGAGGCCAAAGCAGAGGTCCTTTCTCCAATGCACACTTTCATGGAGCTTTGTCCTTTTTTTTTTCTGCACAACAAAGCTTCTTCCTAAAGTGCTGAAGTGGCAATTTGCTCTTGCAACTTTCACGAATGCAGCTTTAAGGGCACGTTCCTAAAACCTGAAGGTGATTCGGTATCAAATGTAACAGATGGATATTTTGGGTAAACCCTCTTATTGTGAGGCAACACTCAATGATGTCACATCTCAGCCTTCTTGCATCAGACCAACTCCTATTAGGGATGGCAATCGAATGCCCATCAGATATGCTAAGACAACAATTCCCATCAGCCCTGCTCAACCGAGAGGTATCCGTGGGAATTTATCCTCCAACCTGTATACTCCAATCCTATTTCCCCCCAAAATAAGACCTCCCTGGATTATAAACCCAAATGGGCTTTTGAGTGCATGCGCTAAAATTAGCCCTCCCTCGAAAATAAGCGCTCCCTGAAAATATTGCAATGCAGCAGTAGCCATGAGGTGACCATGCTCGCTGCCTCCTGCTCCTCAAAAATAATAAGACCTCCCTGAAAATAAGGCCAAGCACTTATTTCGGGAGTCAAAAGAAAATAAGGCCCTGTCTTATTTTCGGTGAAACAGAGTATTACCATGTGATCCCAGAAGAGGATTTTGGTTTGAGGAATTGCAAAAGGGTATGTGATTGATTGATTGATTGATTGATTGATTGATTGATTGATTGATTGATTGATTTAGACTTTTATACCGCCCTCTCCGTATAGGACTCGGGGCAGTGCACAGCAGATAAAAATACACATAATACGTACATCTGAATAAATACACTCATACCACTAAAACCAAATTAAATTAAGAACTGTGCTAAAAATTTTAAAACACTAAACCCTGTAAAATTACTTACTAAAATCGAAGTCTAAAATCTAATTTCATTTGAATCTTTTGAATCAGAGCACTGTATTGTGCGCATCCCACTTCTGTTGGGTACCAGGCTGAAGAATGTGGTGCCAGAGAGATAAAGGAGGAATTGCAATCCCCACCAATTGAAAAGTGTACCGATTAAAGAGACAAAAGTGAAGAGTGAATCTCCCTGCCTATTCCATGGGAAGTTAACCATCGCTCTGAAGCTTTAGCAGGACTGGAGTTAACACAGCCGGAGCACAGGTGTCAAACTCATGAGAACATATGATGTATTCCAACTTTCTCCCCCTTCGCTAAAATGGAGGTGGACGTGCCCAGTGTGTGACACATCTGGCCTGCAGGCCATGAGTTTGACACCCCTGGTCTAATGGTTCTATTCCAGAAGGCAAACTACCTTGATGATGCTTGTAAATTACCTCCAGGTATATAATGTCTATTACATCTCCTCCACCACCACCCAGCCACTATAGGACCATCTCACTCATTCCCAGCCACAGAGGAAGACCAGAACTGCTTGGAGGCAGCTGTGCACAGTGTCCTAAGTGAGCACAAGCAAGAAACAGACAGCCTTTGGTTAGACTACACCGAAGACAAGGCTTTCGCTGTAGGCTGACCTAGGGGAGAGCAAGCCTGTCTTCAGCAGAGCAGGACAAAATTCACCCCTGAAACTCTCCCAGCAGAAAGGAAGAACTTAGCACCTACCTGTGCTGCTCGGGCGACTGGCTCAGAGAGTGCCACTTGAATGCAGAGCCCTGAGGGGAGAGGTGCAAAAAAAGAGAATTAGCCAAGGGTAGGGCAGGATGCGGGCCTCAAACCTCACTCCGACATAGCGCTGGTGGCACTGAGCCAAGGACCGGCACAGCGGAGCCACAGAACAACCCCAGAGTCAGAGGCCTTAGAGGCTGCATGAGAAGCACATTTCCCTGCCACCTAATGACTCTTCTTTCAGTCCTCAAAGCGGCATCGAGATCTGAGAGAGCCTTTACCTCTGTGGTTTAACCAAGCTCTGTTTGTAAGACCTAACCTGGCTTCGTTTTCATCCCGTGTGCTTTCAACGATGCTAAAAGCTCAGCTTTGTCCCCTTGCTCTGGACGCCTGTCCACTGCCAACCTGGCAATGTCAACAGGCTGCCAAAACGAAACAAGGTCTCTGCCTTAACTCCAAAGCACAGAGGTTGTTTTGGGGAAGCCAGTTGCTAGACAAGAGGCCATTCATGCAGTTGGTTAACAGCACGCAAGGGAAGGGAATTCGGATGGGGAGCCTGCTGGAGGCAAGGAGTGGAGGCATTCCCTGTTCTTCATCCTGTAAACACACACACACATACACACACACACACCCTATAATCCTGATCTGGATTATACTTCCTGCATCTCTGGGTGATGTTAGAAACAGCAGTTCCTTTGCTCCAGGGGATGTCTGTCCTCTTAGGCCACCATCAGCCCAATTTGGATTGCTATCCGACAACCGGCTATATTCCCTTTTACGAAGCCCCTTGCACAATGCATGAATGGGAAGTCCTCTTAGGTTGAAAGCACATTAAGTCCTCATTCATGGGACATTCAGAATGAGGTTTCTGTTTCCTTGCTTGAAGAGAAAAAAAAAACTGTCAAGGAAGCCAGCCGAGATTGGCATCATCTGACTAAAAAAAATATATAAATGGATCAAAACAAATGGCACATCACCATCTAGGGTGCTGAATCTCCTAGGGCAGGGGTGGGCAAACTTTGCATCTTTAAGTCTGAAGGACTTCAGCTCCCAGACTTCTCCAGCCAGCAAAGCATTGCACTCATCAGGGACACAAGTCTGCAGTCTCACAATCAGGGCGTAGAAACATGTACAGTAGAAAAAAAACTCTAGATCCGTGATGGCGAACTTATGGCACGCGTGCCCAAAGTGTGGCACGGAACCATTTTGCCTGGCACACGTGCCATCAGCCGTTCCACTGCTGGGTTCCTGGTGCACATGGGCACTGCCCATCAGCTGGCCTTTGTGTGTGCACAGTGTCAGAAACCAGAAAAGCTGGTCTTCCATTTTCCAGTGTGTGCATGCGCCAGCTGATTGATACACATGCCGGAAACAGGAAGTTAATGTTGGTGGGGGAGGCGCATGCCCCATGGGTAACTCCTCTTCTTGATCGCGGCCAATTGTGTTCCCTTTTCGGCACTTGGTGCCGAAAAGGTTCGCCATCATTGCTCTAGAGCAGGGGTCTCCAACCTTTGCAACTTTAAGTCTGAAGGACTTCAGCTCCCAGACTTCTCCAGCCAGCTTTGCTGGCTGGAGAAATCTGGGAGCTGAAGTCCTTCAGACTTAAAGTTGCAAAGTTTGTCCATCTCTGTCCTAGGGGCATCCTGGTGCTTTATATCCAATTTTCGCATGAGCCTGACGATTCCTTGAAATTGCATCTCAAACTTGATTACGTTTCACCACCACCCCCCCCACTAAAAAAAAAATCACAAAGGCCAACTAAGAGGGCCTTACACCCACCGCCGGGGTTGATGAAAAGCATTCAGAAAGTCACATCTGAACACTGTAGGTCTTTCAAAGCTGCAATGGCTTGGTGCCACGGAAAAAGGAAAACCTTTGGAAGGGAAAAAAAAAGCCCATTTTATTCCGAAGCCCTAATTTTAAAATGAAATTAATTGCCGGGCCCGTTCCGAACAAACCCTTTCATTGTTGATGCTTCCACATGATGGGTACATGATGGGAACTGAAATGCGGAGGACCAATTAGGAAAAATTATTAATACAAATGGATTCGACCACCCTTGGAAGGTGGGTGGTACCCCACACATTCAGGCCGTGTCGCGCCCCCCTGAGGAATGCCAGCCATCTCGGCATAATGGCAAACAACATGGCAATCGACAATGCTCTGGCTTTCATTAAACTTTCCGAGTTGTACAAGTGTGCAAACGTGCATGTCTTTGGTTTATGGCTGAACTCAACGTCTCCTGCGAGGCGCAGCCAAGAAATGGAGCATCAGTTTTCTATTAGGCAGCTACACATGCAATTGGAATTAGGCTTGAAAATAAACAGCTGTTCGTGTAAGACTTCATCCTGCCCGCCTCTGACAAGCAAGCACTCCACCCTCTTGCCCCAGCCTAGAATGACCTCTGTTTTAACCTGCAGGCACCAAGTCTCTCTTTATACGCATGGCTGCCACCGTTTTCAAAAGGTTCAGGATTTGCAATGACTTTTCAGAAGACCGTGGGAGGGAACGAAATGGCAGAAGCGGGGGGGACGGGACACAAGGGTTTCCAGCTCCATCTTGGGATGAAATGGCCCTACTTGTCGAGCTGGACAATGGCATTTCAGTGACCTCAACGAACTCCCTGTCAGCTGGCTAGCGAGCATGTGCGTGCTGGCCAGCTGATTTCTGCCTTTTGAGGCCATTTTTCGCCCTCCAGAGGCTTTCTTGAAGCCTCCGGCGTGCAAAAAACTGGCCCTAGGGGCAAGCCGGAAGTTTGGGAACGTACTTCTGGTTTGCTCATAGGGCCGGTTTTAGCCCTCCAGAGCATTCAGGGGGCTTCAGGAGGCTTCCGGCCTTCAGCCCGGAGGGCAAAAAACAACCCTATGGCCCCAGGGCCCCTTGGGTTGTGCGCAAAGCATTATGGGTGTGGCATGCCCTGGCTGCCTGTGGCTTTCCGGGTGCACTTCAAGGTGCTAGTAAGCATCTTCAAAGCGCTCCATGGCACGGGGCCTGGTTATTTGCAAGACCGCCTCCTGCTACCAAATACCCCCCACCGACTACTTCGCTCCCACAGACTAGGCCTCCTCAGGGTGCCGTCGGCCAAATAATGCCGCCTGGCAACTCCCCGGGGGAGAGCCTTCTCTGTGGCAGCCCCTGCCCTCTGGAACGACCTACCCCCCGACCTACGTATGACCACTGACCTGTGCCTCTTCTGTTGGGCCTTGAAAACGCATTTATTCCGTGTGGCCGGCCTGGCGTAGTAGCTTTTAATTGGTTTTATTGGTTTTATTTAAGAGTTTTTATTCTGGATTTTAGAACGGGCCCCAATTTAATATTTTATAGTAGTTTATGTATCAATGTCTTTCGTATGTTTTTATTGATGCCTGTTCACCGCCCTGAAGAGAGAAGGGCGGTATACAAATTTAATAATAAACATAAACATGCCCGTGCACAATCCCCCTGCACTCCCCCCGCTTTTGGCACGCAAGCCAAAAAAAAAGGTTCGCCATCCCTGGTCTAACACAATGATGGTGAATGTACAGCACCATCGTTTTCGGCAACACAGCGGCATTCACAAACACACCCAAACTCTTTTTGAAATAGTTTTTGCACCGTTTTCAAAGGCTGGCTGAAAACGGCGCGTGTTCTTGCATAGCCTCCATCCAGGCCTCCGGAAGTCGCGTGAGAATAGAGTGTGCTTTTGCACAGTTTTGGGAGGCGAAAATGAAGAGGCCACGGAAAAAGCATTCTGTGAAGCTGATTCACGAACGAAGGCTTCGTGTGATCTGGAGCAAAGCTCGGGTAGGCCACAGGGGCCTGTCAACAGAAAGAGAACTACCGCCTGATGGTAAGGAGGGCATGGCAGATCCTGGGAGGGCCGGACTGCATGACAATCCCACCTTGGGGTACGGCGGAGGCAGCCTTTTTGAGTGACAGCAGGAACAACACTAGGGGTGACATTGAAACCTGGGCGTACACACGTCAGGCCCAGCCTCAGCCCTGGCACTGGGTGCTGCTATTCAAGACGGCCTAGATTGGCAGGTGTGTGTGTGTGCGTGTATGTGCGTGTGTGTGTGTGTGTGTGTGTGTATGTGCTGTTTCTCTTTTGTTCAAGGTGGGGTGTCTGTGTGTTTGTGACCCACCAGCAGAGTCAAGTTAGGCATTTTCCAAATGTTTGACAAGCCAACCCTCAAACGTTTTGCCATCCTGGGTCTTAAGACGCTGCTGGGATCTTTGAAAGATGCACGTTGTTAAGGCAGGGAAGGAAAAAAAAATAACCCAATTGTCCCAAGAACACAAGCATTCAAAACTTCTTTCCGCCCACCCCCAGCTCAGCTCCAGGCTGACCCAAAGTACAATAGGGAGAATGTTCCAATCCTCCCCTCCTCCCTCCTTTTGGCTTTCAACCGCTGCATCCAGCCAAGGAAACCAAATGCTGAGTTCACAGGCTCAACCTCAGAGCCTCGAAGATGCCAGCTGGGTTTCGGTGGAGGGTGGGCGGGGGCGCCTGTCTGCGTGTGTTGCCGCCACGTGTAGAAGGAACCCGAAGAGCCAAGCGGGTTGCTGCTTGCAGCCAGGGTGGGGAGCCCACTGACCCTGCTGGGGGCAATGAGGGGGCTTGCATTGCAAGCCCACCGGAGGGAGAGAACCTCCGGAGCTAAAGGAAGAGGGTCCTGCCAAAAGCAGCGGTGATAGAAGCTTTTCCAAATGGCAACCGGCGGAGAGCGAGCGGACGCTTGCGCTTCAGGAGGAGTCCCTTTCTCCGATTATTCACCCCCTTCCGTCCCTCTTGCATTGCTCCCTGGGCCCAAGATGCAAGGGCGCAGCCTCAGACCTGCAAAGAAGCCTGTCTCCACCAATAATGAAACCCAGACGCTGAAGTGGGGGGGGGGAGAAACATGTGCTTCCAATATCAGGCGGGGGCGGCGGTAGGAACAGGGAGAAATGCTCAACGCCCTTTTGGGCTGAAGACTGTGTGCCAGGCAGCCAGGACTGCGAGGGGTGGGGAAGGCCGCTAGGAAAAGGGACAAACACACACACACACAAAAAGGATAACAAGACCCTCGAGTGTTCTTTCGTTCCACCTCCTTCCCCGCTCCCACCTCTGCCCCCATGCCAACCCGAGAAATTCCAGGATGCAAAACCAGGCAAATCATTGCATGCTTCAATTTTGAAAGTGAAATGAGTCTCCTGCGGTATCAACTCTCCTCCCTTTCCCCCCCGCCCCCCCCCCCCCCAAACTGGGCAAAAGGCTGATGGTTCCATAAACAAGCAAGACTTTTCATCTGCGGGCTGAGAAAGAAGTGGCTGCTTCCTGACATGGGTGGGGGCAGCTTCTCCGGGGTAGCAGTTTTTACAGGCCTCTGAGGTTATAGACCAGAGGTTCCCAAACTTGGCAACTTGAAGAATTCTGAGAGTTGAAGTCCACAAGTCTTCAAGTTGCCAAGTTTGGGAACCTCTGTTCTAGACCAGTCATGGCTAAATCTTTTTGTTGTTGCGTGTTGAAAGCACAAAAGTACCCACGCCCATCATGCAATTTGTGGATGACACCACCCCCAGGGGCCCCCTGAGCAGTGGTGGGTTTCTGCAGGCTCGCACCTACTCGCAAGAGCCAGATGGTGAAATTTAAAGAGCCAGTGAGAGGGGGTTCCACCGGCGGACCCAGAAGTAAGTCTGGCCTGCCGCTGCCGGTAACCCAATGGGAAGGAAAGGAAAGGAAGGCAGAGGGTAAGAAAGGAAAGGAAGGAAGGAAGGAAGGAAAGAAAGAAAGAAAGAAAGAAAGAAAGAAAGAAAGAAAGAAAGAAAGAAAGAAAGAAAGAAAGAAAGAAAGAAAGAAAGAAAGAAAGAAAGAAAGAAAGAAAGAAAGAAAGAAAGAAATTTATCATCACAATTGAGCCCAAAATTTTGGTTGCTGAGCAAGAACGTTGTTAAATGAGTTTCACCACATTTTACAAGTTGGCCACTCCCACCCTGTCACATGACTGCCAAGCCACGCCCACAAAATAGGCCACACCTAGAGAGTAGGTTCTAAAAAAATTTGAAACCCACCACTGCCCCTGAGCATGTGCGCATGACCCCCTTGCTTTTTCCACCCCTGTGCATGCGCACGTGGACACCCCACCCCACAGCCCATTTGGCCTTAGCGGGACTCCCTGCAGCTTCCCGGGACCGAAAACGCCCACACCCATCTCCCGCCTGCGCCCTACACATTGCAGCAGAGACTTGAGAATCAACTGGCTGACAGGAGGCAGGCATGCATGTGCGATGGAGCTGAGCTGGGATGATGGCTCGCATGCCCACAGAGCAGTGCCACCTCTGGCACAGGTGCCGTAGGTTCGCCATCCTGGTTATAGACCAAAGCCCATTCACGACCTTGGCGAATGGAGCAAGCCAGAATGGTTGTCCAAAGGCATTCACCACCTGGAAAAAAAATATAGGTCGTTCTTGACTTCCCACCATATGTTTAGTGATTGCTCAAAGTTACGGCAACATTGGGGAAAAAAGGTGACTTACGACTGCTTTTCGCATGTACAACTGTTGCAGTATCCCCACGGTCACGTGATCAAAATTCAAACTGTTGTCAACTGTTCATATTTATAACGGTTGCAGGCAGTGGGGGTTTCCGGATGCACACAGTGCGCGCATACGTCTTAGCGCCTCCGCAAGCCTCCGTGATGCTCCAGCTGCTCAGCGGATCATCGCACAGGCACTGTGCTTGCGCGTAAGTGCCGAAGACTTAAAAGACCGGTAAGGAGCTAGGGTGGGCAGGTGGGCCTTCTGGAGCACCGTATTGGAACGGAATCTGGTGCTCCGGGCAGACTCCGGTCATACCGCCTGCAACCTACCACTGGTTGTAGGGCAACCTTCTTTTGCAATCTTCTGACCAGCAAAGTCAACGGAGAAGCCCGACTCACTTAACAACTGCATTACTAACTTTACAACCGCAGCGATTCACTTAACAAAGGTGGCAAGAAAGGTTGTAAAATGGGGGAAACTCACTTAACAACTGTCTCGCTTAGCAACAGGGCTCAATTATGGTTGTAAGTCCTCTAAACTAAAGTGTGCTTTGAGCCGACCTTGAATGTGGTTTTCCTGTTGTTCCTTTGGCAAGTATACAGAACTGCTTTACCATTGCTTCGTTTTGGATAACTTCCTTTATTTTCCAGGTGTACCTAAAGCCCTGGTATTTCCTAGTAGTCTCCCCTCTCAGCACTAATCTGACCTAACCCGATTAGCTTCTTTCTTACATTAAGGTGCCTGAAATGGAGCCCCAAGAGGTTCTACCCTCTTTATGACATCTCCTTGTGGGGTTCATCCCAGGCAAATACGTTACTCCTTTGAAAGGCCAGGATAGCTCTATAGATACTCTAGCGGCCCATCTGTATTAAATCAAAGTTCAACTTCCTCCAGGAGGTCAATTTACTGTATTTGGAGAAACAAATGAACAATTTGTCATCTAATGGGACAAACAAGGCAGGTCAATAAGATGGGCAGGAGAAAAAAAAAGCCCATTTGGATAAAATAATCTGACACCATGCAATTGACCAGGCTACATGTTTGTAGCCATCAGAAATGTACAGTGTAATATTACCAGAAAGGATCTTGGAGCTAAAAAGAGAGTAAATACACCCACTATAAAGTGTTGGAGGATTTTCTTTGCACTCCATGTGCACACAATTAGTCTCAGGGTGGAGCTAGGCTTGCATTCAGTTCTCCATACTTCAGAATTGCGTCTTTCTTAACATTGTCTCCAGCACAGAAATTAGAAAAGAAATATGGGATTAATATTGTATATGGTAAGTGCAGCAAAATTATTATTGTATGTGAAATAGTGTTGGAAAAGCAATGAAATGCCTACACTGGAAGATTCATTGAACTTGCAGAAATGGCGAAGCTAACTAGTTTAGCAGAGATAAAACAACAGATGCTTTTTTAAAAAAAGACTGGACTTTGGATGGAAGAAAAGGAGGAGGAATGGATGATTTGGGGATTTTAAATGATTTAGAAGATGCAGGAAAAAAGTTTACGATGATAATTACTGTTGGAAGAAAGGGCAGAAGGAGCCATTGTACTTCTGTTTCTCATTTTCTATATTTGTTCTTGTTTGTTTTGTATATTTTACTGCACTGAAAAAATTCTAATTAAAAAAGTGGTCTCCAGCCTGGAAGCACATGCGCGCACACGCCAAGCATGCATAACATATAAACTATGAAAGCAACCAACTCTTCCCAACCCAAGTTTCCCTTTTTGAAGAGGAAAAGGGCACCCAGTTATTATTTGCTCACTACTCATCTGTTTAAATCAATCAATTGTTTAGCACGAGTTTCTCAAACTTGGCAGCATGAGGAGCATGGTTAGCTGGGAAATCCTGGGGACAGAAATCCACATACCGTGTTTCCCCGAAAATAAGACCCGGTCTTGTATTATTTTTTGCTCCAAAAGAGGCATCACTGTATTTTTTGGAGTATAAGATGCACCAAAGTATAAGATGCACCAAGGTTTTGAAGAGGCAAATTTTTAAAAAAGTAGGTAGGTAGATAGAGGGAGAGAGAGGGAGGGAGAGAGAAATACAGTAGGTAGGTAGGGAGAGAGATAGAGAGAGAGATACAATAGGTAGGCAGGGAGAGAGAATAGGTAGGTAGGAACATAGAGGGAGAGAGAGAGAGAGAGAGAAATACAGTAGGTAGGCAGGGAGAGAGAGTTAGTAGGTAGGTAGGGAGAGAGAGAGAAATACAGTAGGTAGGCAGGGAGAGAGAAAGTAGGTAGGTAGGTAGAGAGAGAGAAATACAGTAGATAGGTAGGGAGAGAGAGAGTAGGTAGGTAGAGGGAAAGAGAGAGAGAGAGAGAGAGAAATACAGTAGGCAGGCAGGGAGAGAGAGAGAGTAGGTAGGTAGGTAGGTAGGTAGATAGATAGAGATAGAGAGAGGCCAAAAATGCCGTATTCAGTGTATAAGACGCAACCAAATTTTCACCCTCTTTTTTGAGGGAAAAAGGTACGTCTTATACTCCGAAAAATACAGTATCTGATAAAGCAAGCTCGGCTCAAAAAAGCGTAAACTTTTCAATGAAATGTGTCAGTCGGGAAAGTGCTACTAGACTCCTGATCACCAGTGCACTGGATTGAGTTTGGCACCTCAGGAAGAATGCATGAAAATAATATAAAATACAGCTATGTAATTATTTGGAGCATAAGAATCTTGTTTTTTTCTAGGGAAGCCTTTCTGACCTGCAAAATCTGGACCACAAACGGGGATTATTAGGGTTGTTTGCCGCCATCTTGTACCTATCTGGATTTCTGCAGTGGAGATCTGGGCGGCATTGCCTCAATAGGGAAAAGGTTCTACGGCAAGGAGGCGAACCTTTTCGGCACTGAGTGCTGAAACAGAAACACTTCACATCTCTGGGCCATGAACAGGATACAGGAGCTGCCTAGGGACATGTGCGCTCCAAAAATCAACTTCCGGTTTGCAGCATGCGCGTGGGCCAGCAAGCCTTCCAGTTACTGCTGCGCATGCACACGTGCCGATCAGCTGGCTGGCATATAGGCTCACGCCAGAAAATGGAAGACCAGCTCTTCCGGTTTCCCATGCACAAAGGCCAGCTGATCGTCGCATCCATGCCGGAAACCCGGAAGAGGAACAGGCACCGCCGCGTGTGCCAGGCGACATGGCTCAGTGTGCCACTTTGAGCACGCGTGCCATAGGTTCGCCATGATAGGTTCTAGAGCAATAGAGTGTGTCATATCATTCGCAAAGATCCACTTGCTTCTTGATGTAAAAATATTTCATGAGGCTGGCCTTAAGGGACAACACACCGCTACGGAGGTTAGAGTATTGGGAATAAGAACAGGAAAAACTCCAACTCAAGTCACGAAGTTAACTGACACCAGATACTTCACTACTCTCTGCTCAACAATGAGGAGGAGGAGGAAGAGGAGGAGGAGGAGGAGGAAGAGGATGGGATAGGGAGAAGTAGAATCTCTGTGGAAGAAATCATGAGCACTGACTAGGAGCAGCTGCCTGGTCCTTGAAAGGCTAGACAATTTTTATTCTTTTTAAAAGTTTGGAGAGAAAGATCAGCCGTGCCATGAATCTGACAGAAGCGCGGCTCAGCGATCCGAGGTCGGTCTGGCAAAGATGTCGCAGAATGAGTACCAGATACACACTGGGATTGTCAGTGGAAGCCAGGGGATTCAAACATATCAATAGCAACAGTGCTTCGACTTATATACCGCTTCACAGTGATTTACAGCCCTGCCTAAGCATTTTACACAGTCGGCCTCTTGCCCCTAGCAATCTCGTTCCTCATTTTACCGACCTTGGAAGGATGGATGGCTGAGTCAACCTTGAGCCAGTCAGGATCGAACTACTGGCAGTCGGCAGAGTTCACCTGCAATACTGCATTCTAACCACTGCGCCACCACGGCTAGAATATAGCATAGCTGGAGGTAAAAGCCATCCCCGAAAGCAATGCGATTACCGTCAGTGTTTCTTGTTTGGGAACTCCCTTGCTTGGCAATGAGCACAGGAAACAGAAATAAAAATATTGCTGCTAACCTCAAACCAGCAGGGAGGTTGAGGGGAGGGGGGGAAACAAAACACTGACAATTAGGCTACACGCCACTCCATGTGGACTCACACACAGTCCCTGCCTCCTCCCTCTTTCCCGTAATTGTTTCTTCCCAGTTACGTCACTTCTGTTCTGGACAAGAGTGATGTCATGGTCGCCAAGGTGTTTTAGCACAGGCGTCACCCCCGCGCGGCAGCCTGCCGCCTCTCTCTTTCCATTCGGAGGGCGATTCATAAAGTCTAGAACCCGCTAAGCGGACTGCCTGCCGGGAAGGGGGGGAGGGAAACCACTGGCCCCGGGTCACAGCAGACCGAGTTTCCTTTAACAGCTGTTGCATCTGCACACAGTAGCAAGCAGCCATAACCACAGGACGCTATCATAGGACACGAAGGGCCTTACAGGAAATGAGTCCCTGTTTCCTTCGAACAGTGGTTTCAAACGCAGCTCAGGGGTTTTGATACTCCAAAGCCGGTTTCTGGAATGAAGTTCTTAAATGACAAATACTATCTCTTTTTTTTTAATGCGCGGGGGATTCTGGGAGGTTCACGACACTCCCACGTAACACCTCTCCTGCGCAAGCTGCACTGGCTGCCGGTGACCTTCAGGGTGCGCTTCAAGGTGTTAATAACCATCTTCAAAGTGCTCCATGGCACGGGACCTGGTTACCTGCGTGACCGCCTCCTACCACATACTTCCCTTCGACCCATCCGCTCCCACAGAGTGGGCCTCCTCAGGGTGCCGTCCGCCGGTCAATGCCGGTTGGTGACCCCCAGGGGGAGAGCCTTCTCTGTGGTGGGTCCGGCCCTCTGGAACGACCTGCCCCCCGATCTTCGCACCATCACAGACATACGCCTCTTCCGCCGGGGGCTTAAAACGCATTTCTTTCATCTAGCCGGCTTGGCATAGATTTTATGATTCAATTTTAAGATAATGTTTTAAATAGTTTTTAATAGCTTTTAATAATTTTAGCACAGATTTATTAATTTAATCTTATTTTATCCTGTATTTATATGTTGTTGCTGTTTTTCTCTCTTCTGTGCACCGCCCTGAGTCCCCACAGGGGAGATAGGGCGGTATAGAAATTTGAATAAAGTAAAATGAAGTAATGCCACCCCCCTCCCAGCATACAGGTAGTCCTTGACTTACGACCACAATTGAGCCCAAAATTTCTGTTGTTAATTGAGACATTTGTTAAGTGAATGTTGCCCCATTTTACAACTTTTCTTGCGCACAGCTGCTAAGCGAGTCACTGCGGTTGGTAGGCGAGTCACCCGGTTGTTGAGTGAATCTGGCTTCCCCGTTGACTTGGCTTGCCAGAAGGTCGCAAAAGGGAATGACGTGACCCTGCGACACAGCAACGGTCATAAAGATGAACCAGTTGCCAAGCATCTAAATTTTGATCACGTGATCCTAAGTCCCTTTTTTTTAGCGCTGTTGCAACTTTGAACAGTCACTAAATGAAGTGTTGTAAATCAAGGACTACCTGTATTGCCTATGACTTTGCTTTAGACAGGATAGAGAGGGGGTAGGGCAGTGGGACTTTTGCTCAAACATATAGATTGGGTTGGTTTGTTTTTCAAAATTGGCCACTTTAAGACCTGTGGACTTCAACTCCCAGAATTCCTCACTCAGCCAGGCTGGCTGGGAAAATCTGGGAGTTGTAGTCCACAAGTCTTAAAGCTGCCAAGTTTGGAGACCCCTGATATAGATGAAAGCATCTGTGAGTGCCCAAAAAAAAAGGTTTCGGTGTGTTTTTAGGATACTTTCATGATATATAAATGGCACGTATATCCCTGTTAGGGTTGATTCATTTTGAATAGGCCCAGCAAAAGTTCTTGGCTTTTCTGAATAGCTTCCTGTAAGCTTCCTGATCTTGCCCTTTGTTGAGACAAAGAAGGGCTGTTGTGCCATTATCCCCTCTTTCACAATAAAAAATAGAGAATACGCATAAATTAATCCCCCATTTAAACCACAGTCACAAAACGATGAACTGGAGGCAGCAGTATCTGCAGCAGGAACTGTGACACCTACAGATTTGTTGAAATGAGCGCTAAGAACGTAAAACGTGGTCGCTTAATACGGAGTCCAGAAGTATTCCAACACCCTTCCCCTCAAAACACGGTGAGAATTGCCGATCTAACATCTCAGGAACAAATTCAGACTGAGAACTTGTTTCATGAATCCCTACCGAAGAAAACAGCACCGTATTTCTTTCCATTTCAATTTCCCAGAAGCAGCGCATCCCGACACATACATTTTCACCTTGCTAGCTGTGAATTATGGAAGCTACAGATAGTCCTAACTCACCAAGCGAGCACTAAGATGATTTGGAGAAAGGGATGATTTTAAGGATGTTCTCCCCCCACCCCTTTTCTTCCTATGCACTTAGAAGTTTCAAAAAAAATTCAGCTATAACCTAACCTAGCAATAGATAAAGATTAGTCTGCATGAGTGAATAGCTCACTGGCGGATCTGTACTGTAATTACAAAGTGAACTACAGTACTTTTCCCCCTAAATGAGTCTGAAAAGTCAGGAGTTCTCAGGAATCAAGTTTGGGATGGAAGGTTTGGGAGCTCAGTCCAGTTCCTGCACCGAGCATTCTTGAATTCCGAGACTTTTTGCTTTGTGCCAAATTAATCGGGGCTCAATGAAAAAAAAAAAAGGATTCTGTAACAAGGAGGGGGACAGTAACCACAGAATTTGAGATGTTGAACAGATGGACATTTTTCTTTCTTCTTCACCATATTGCCTTCCTAACGATTCTCTCCAGAGAGCAAGAAACCCATACAAACAATTAAACATCTGAACACCACAACTTCTTTGAATGTAGACAGTCATGTTTTACATTTGTATCTTTAAAAAAAAAAAGAGCATCATGTATGCTTATTCAAATATATTCAAACCAAGCAGTAGGATATGCAGTCAGGTAAATTTTCTCATTGAACGTGCTTTGTGAGACATAAGCCCACATGATTTTGCGATGTAAAAAACAAATTCAGTGAGTGCATAGATGTGATGCTTTTCCATCTAGAAAGTCAGCTGCAAATGGAACTAGCTGGGCCAAAGAGCAGGTCCCCCCCAAAAGTATCTCACAGAAGCTCCTCTTCCCCCTCCCTTGGTAGATTCAAGTCCCCAAAATGGTTTGCCAACCATTAATTTTTATTCACAGTGCTACTTTCATGGACTTGAAGCCACCAGTCAATTACAAGTTTAAATTGCCTCCAGATACTAAGTGGTAACAATCAAATAGAGGTGCTAGCCCACCCAGGAGACTTGCCCACTAGCTTCTTCAAGCATATCCAGGACAGTTGGTCAATCCCAAAACTAACAGGTCCGCTACAACAGAGGCCACCAATCTTGGCAACTTTTAAGACTTGTCGACTTCAACTCCCAGAATTCCCCAACCAGCAAATTCTGGGAATTGAAATCCGCAAGTCTTAAAGTTGGCAAGGTTGGAGATCTCGACACTACAAGGAATGTCTGATGGCTCCCTCAGAAACTTGTGCTCTGGCTTCTTCCACCCACCATCCTCACCCAAGGCGTTAAGTTTCGTCATCTGGTCTGGATGACAGCAGGAGTCGAAGATCAGTAAACTGTAACAGAGTTGGAAGGGACCGTGGAGGTTATCTAGTCCAACCCACTACCAGCTTCGAATCCCTAGTACAAGGAGACCTGTACTAGGGATTCGAACTGCTGACCTTTCTGATCGACAAGCTCAGTGTCTCAGCCACTGAGCCACCTAGTCAGATCAGCCTCGCAAACGGACCCCAAAGCGCCTGTGAATCTTCCTCCTCTCGGCTCCCTCTTTCTCCCACGCGGACCTTCAAGGAAAGAAGAAGCGCACCTAGAAGGGCCACAGGGGATTGTCTATGGAGGTTGTCAATCCATCCAAAGTCAGGGTTGTCCCAAAGGTCGGTCTTTCTTTCTTTCTTTCTTTCTTTCTTTCTTTCTTTCTTTCTTTCTTTCTTTCTTTCTTTCTTTCTTTCTTTCTTTCTTTCTTTCTTTCTTTCTCGCCTGCCTGCCTGCCTGCCTGCCTGCCTGCCTTCCTTCCTCACGAGGCAACTGGACCTCTCTAGGGTTTTCTTCGAGGGCGCTGAAGAAGCTGCTCGGTTGGGAAGCGAAACGACTTCAAAGAAAAACCAGAAAGTCCAGTTGCTTTTTGGGGAAGGAAAAAAAAGGGGGGCCACCTTTGGGACTCCGGCAGGTGAGGGAAGGAGGACGGCTTTGCACTGCGTTGACCCCAGGCAGGTCCCGGAGCGGGGGGGGGGGGGGCAGGGAAGAGGCGATGCCTTGGCGGAGAATGAACGGGAGGGCGAGGGGGGGGGGGAAGGCAGCCCTTCCTCGCAGGCAGTCAAAGCCCCGGAGAGGGGAACGGGACGACTGGGTCTCCTCCCTAATCCCCAGTCCTTTGGGCTCTTCGCCTCTCGGGAGACGACGGGTAGGAAAGGCAACGGCAAACGGGCGTTCATCGGGTCCGCAACGAGACACACCCAGGATTGGAAGGGGTGTGAGTGTGTGTGTGTGTGTGTGTGTGTGTGTAGGGAGGGGGGGCGAGAGTGGCCGAGGAGAACCGGCGCCGGGTGAAGGAGGATCGCGCGTGTGTGCAACGCTCCGGGTTTTTGCCGCCGCGTCCCCGTTCCCCCCCCCCCCTTCCCTCCCCTCCGGCAAAGGGGCGGCGTCCCCCTCTTCCACTTACCCTTCTGGCTCGGGGCAAGGTGCCCCCCGAGGCCGCCAGCGCCTTTTCCAGCTCCGACCCTCGGCCCCCGGGAGCTTCCGAGCCGGCCACGCTGGCCGCCGTTTCTTGGGCCGGTTGTCCGGGCCGGAGGCGCCGGAGTCTTCGCAGGGTCATGGCTGGGAGAGCGGCGGAAAGGAGAGGCGGACGGGCGATGCTGTGTCTGGGCTCCGGGATTCGATGGGGAGGGGGGGAGAGGCACGCCCCTCCGCCTTCTCTCGGCGAGTCAAGCCTCCGGTGGCAAAGACAGCGGCGCTCGGGCCACGCCCCGTCTCCGGGAGGCCACGCCCCCCCTCGGCTCGCAGCTCCACGCCCGCCGCCCAGAAAACTCACCTTTCTGCCTGGGAAAGCGCTGCCGATAGTGGGGATTCCAGCTCTGACCTCTGCCTGGACGCTTCCCCGATTCAGATAGAGGCATTACCGGGGCTCTTTTTCTATCAGCTCAAGGTTGCTTTTCCCCCTCCGCTCGGCCCATTGCTCCCAGGAAGGCTTTTCCCCTCGGGAAGAAGGAAAACTCCGAGGGGTTGGACTAGAAGATCTCCAAGGTCCCTTCCAACTCTGTCCTTCTGTTAAACCAGTGTTTCTCAACCTTGTCAACTTGAAGATGTCTGGACTTCAACTCTGGGGAATTCTGGGAGTTGAAGTCCAAACATCTTCAAGTGGACAAGGTTGAGAAACACTGCGTTAAAACTCTGAAGTTAGGAGAGTTCTACAATTTCATTTTCCAAGCCGCTAGTCCTCAGTGTGCTTACTTAGTGACAAAGCTCTGGACGCTTCCCCAATTCAGGTATAGGAGACATTATCGGGGCTCTTTTCGAACAGCTCAAGCTTGCTTTTCCCCCTCCGCTCGGCCCATTCCTCCCAGGAAGGCTTTTCCCCTTGGGAAGAAGGAAACCTCGGAGGGGTTGGACTAGAAGACCTCTAAGGTCCCTTTTCAACCCTGCCGTTCTGTTAAACTCTGTCTAATGTTAGGAGAGGTCTACAATTCCATTTTCCAAGCTGCTAGTCCTCGGGGTTCCTATCCCGTGACAAAAGCTGGCGGGTGACGGATGCAGTGCCCTTTTCTATCAGCTCAAGCCTGCTTTTCCCCCTCCGCTCGGCCCATTTCTCCAAGGAAGGCTTTTCTCCTCAGGAAGAAAGAAAACTAGAAGTCCTCCAAAGTCCCTTCCAACGCTGCCATTCTGTTAAACTCTGAAGTTAGGAGAGTTCTATAATTCCATTTTCCAAGCCGATAGTCCTCAGTGTTCTTATCTAGTGTCAAAAGCTCTGACCTCTCTCTGGACGCTTCCCCAATTCAGGTATAGGAGACGTTACCAGGCTCTTTTCTATCACCTCAATCTTGCTTTCCCCCTTCCACTTGCCCCATTCCTCCCAGGAATTCTTTTCCCCTCAGGAAGAAGGAAAACTCCGAGGGGTTGGACTAGAAGACCTCCAAGGTCCCTTCCAACTCTGTCCCTTCTGTTAAACTCTGTCTAAAGTTAGGAGAGTTCTACAATTTCATTTTCCAAGCCGCTAGTCCTCAGTGTTGTTATCTAGTGACAAAGCTCTGGACGCTTCCCCAATTCAGGTATAGGAGACGTTACCAGGGCTCTTTTCTATCACCTCAAGCTTGCTTTCCCCCTTCCACTTGCCCCATTCCTCCCAGGAAGGCTTTTCCCTTCAGGAAGAAAGAAAACTCCAAGGGGTTGGACTAGAAGACCTCTAAGGTCCCTTTCCAACTCTTGTCATTCTGTTAAACCAGTGTTTCTCAACCTTATCCACTTGAAGATGTCTGGACTTCAACTCTCAGAATTCCCCAGCCAGCATTCGCTGGCTGTGGAATTCTGGGAGTTGAAGTCCAGGCATCTTCAAGTGGACAAGGTTGAGAAACACTGCGTTAAACTCTGAAGTTAGGAGAGTTCTACAATTTCATTTTCCAAGCCGCTAGTCCTCGGTGTTCTTATCTAGTGACAAAGCTGTGGACGCTTCCCCAATTCAGGTATAGGAGACATTATCGGGGCTCTTTTTGATCAGACAAGCTTGCTTTTCCCCCTCCACTTGGCCCATTCCTCCCAGGAAGGCTTCTCCCTTCAGGAAGAAAGAAAACTCCGAGGGGTTGGACTAGAAGACCTCCAAGGTCCCTTTCCAACTCTTGGCATTCTGTTAACCCAGTGTTTCTCAACTTTGTCCCTTCCGTTAAACTCTGAAGTTAGGAGAGTTCTATAATTTCATTTTCCAAGCCGCTAGTCCTCAGTGTGGTTATCTAGTGACAAAGCTCTGGACGCTTCCCCAATTCAGGTATAGGAGACGTTACCAGGGCTCTTTTCTATCACCTGAAGCTTGTTTTCCCCCCTCCACTCGGCCCATTCCTCCCAGGAATCCTTTTCCCCTCAGGAAGAAAGAAAACTCCGAGGGGTTGGACTAGAAGACCTCCAAGGTCCCATTCCAACTTTGTCTAAAGTTAGGAGAGCTCTACAATTCCATTCTCCAAGCCGCTAGTCCTCAGGGTTCCTATGCCGTGACAAAAGCTGGCGGGTGGCGGCGGAGGAGGCAGCTTCCTTTGAAACCTTTGCAGGACAGTTCACAAGCAGAGCAGCAGTTCCCCCGAGCCCCCATCCCCCCGTCGCTGCAGCCGCCTGCGTCGGCCGCACTGCGAAACAAAGCTGCTTTTTAAAAACAAAAACAACAAACGGCCCAGGTAGAGGAGCTTCCGCTGGGGTGACCCTCAGGCTGAGAAACCGGATCTTGTTGGCCGGCGTCCTTAAGCCAGGAGTCTGCAAAGTTGGCTCTTTTAAGACTGGTGGACTTCAACTCCCAGAATTCCCCAGCCAGCCTAGCTGGCGCCTAGCTGGCTGGGGAATTCTGGGAGTTGAAGTCCACCAGTCTTAAAAGAGCCAACTTTGCAGACCTCTGTCTAAGCTAAAAAAAAAAAGGCGATCTTGGTAAAGGCCGAGGAAGCGTTTAAGTGCAAATCCGAAACGGTCTCAGACGAGTTCTGTTTCCTCGCTTCTCCCGCGCCGTTCACGTGTGTGTGGGAAGACACGGGGCGAGCGTGTCCCACGCAAAGACGATCCCTTGCCCGAGGCGAGTCTTTTTCCCTTTTAAGCATCTCCCTGACGTTTGCTTCCCCAATCCGGCGCCCTTCCATTGTGGCCGGAATGCAACTTCTCCTAATGGAAGAATTTGGGAATCGTCCGGCAGATCAACCTGGGCGGCTTTTAAGACACGGGGACTTTTAAATTCCCAAAGTCGAAAAAACGCGATCCTAGGTTGGCTCCAGATTGGGGAAACGCTGGCGCGCATCATTGGGCTTCGCTGTGCCTGAATGGAAGCGGAGAGGCGTCTTCCTAGTTAGCGTCTCCTGTTTTTGGTCCACAGGCGGGGATGCTTTCAGAAGGTGGCCCACGACTGTCAAGCCGCAAAGTAATAAACGTTAATATTTCACAGTCTGCGGGGAAAACGTGGGAAGGATGCGTGGTAATGTAGCTCCTTCTAGCGTCGGCAGGGCTACATTTCAGAGGAAACCTTCATTGTCAAGATAAGACTTGTTAAGGCAGGGGTCTCCAACCTTTGCAACTTTAAGTCTGAAGGACTTCAGCTCCCAGAATTCTCCAGCCAGCAAAGCTGGCTATAGAATTCTGGGAGCTGAAGTCCTTCAGACTTAAGCGTGCCCTCTTCTAGGCTTATTCAGTGATGTGCCTCATACGTTTACAAGTAGCACATCGTTCGAAATACAAATTATTTGTCTGAAATGGTATAGGGCAGGGGTCTACAAAGTCGGCTCTTTTAAGACTGGTGGACTTCAACTCCCAGAATTCCCCAGCCAGCATAGCTGGCTGGGGAATTCTGGGAGTTACAATACAATACAATACAATACAATAGCAGAGTTGGAAGGGACCTTGTAGGTCTTCTAGTCCAACCCCCTGCATGGGCAGGAACCTTATACCATTTCAGACAAATGGCTGTCTAACATCTTTTTAAAGACTTCCAGGGTTGGGGCATTCACAACTGCTGGAGGCAAGCTGTTCCAGAGGTTAATTGTTCTTACTGTTAGGAAATTTCTCCTTAGTTCTAAGTTGCTTCTCTCCTTGGTTAGTTTCCACCCATTGCTCCTTGTCCTGCCCCCAGGTGCCTTGGAGAAAAGTTTGACTCCCTCTTCTTTGTGGCACCCTCTGAGATATCGGAACACTGCTATCATGTCTCCCCTCGTCCTTCTCTTCATCAAACTAGACATACCCAGCTCCTGCAGCCGTTCTTCATATGTCTTAGTCTCCAGTCCTCTAATCATCTTGGTTGCTCTTCTTTGCACTCTTTCCAGAGTCTCCACGTCTTTTCTACATCGTGGCGACCAAAACTGTATGCAGTATTCCAAGTGTGGCCTTACCAAGGCACTATACAGTGGCATTAACACTTCACGCGATCTAGATTCTATCCCTCTGTTGATGCAGCCTAGAACTGTGTTGGCTTTTTTGGCAGCTGCTGCACACTGCTGGCTCATATTTAAATGGTTGTCCACTAAGATTCCGAGATCCCTCTCACAGTTGCTACTATTGAGCAAGGTACCACCTATACTGTACTTGTGCATTTGGTTTTTCTTGCCTATATGTAGGACCTTACTTTTTTCACAATTGAATTTCATTTTATTAGACAGTGCCCAATGTTCAAGTTTGTCTAGATCCTTCTGTATCTTAAGCCTATCTTCTGGAGTGTTGGCTATTCCTGCCAGCTTGGTGTCGTCTGCGAATTTGATGAGTTCCCCATTTATCCCCTCATCCAAATCGTTGATGAAGATGTTAAAGAGTACTGGGCCTAAAACAGAGCCTTGGGGGACTCCACTGCATACTTCCTTCCATGTAGATGCAGTTCCATTGAGGACTACACGTTGAGTGCGGTTGGTCAGCCAGTTGCGAATCCATTTGGTGGTGCTGCTGTCTAACCCACAATTTTCTACTTTATCTAATAGTAGGTTATGGTCTACTTTATCAAATGCCTTACTGAAGTCCAGGTAAATTATATCAACAGCATTCCTCTGGTCCACTGATTTTGTTACTTTGTCAAAGAATGCAATTAGATTCGTCTGGCATGATCTGTTTTTGACAAACCCATGTTGGCTTTTGGCTATTACTGTTGAAGTTGAAGTCCACCAGTCTTAAAAGAGCCGACTTTGCAGACCCCTGGTATAGGGTTTCCTGCCTAGGCAGGGAATTGGACTAGATGACCTCCAAGGTCCCTTCCAACTCTGCTATTGTATTATTACAAGCGGGCCTGGCCTGAATAAAATAAATGATTAATTTAATTGTTTTTTTTTAAGTTTTTAAATTTTTTATACAACAACAAACAAAACATACATTTATAACATCCTCATCAGTTATGGGACTAATGCAGATAGTTTTAATTGGGGATTTCAATTGGTTTTAGCGCCGGACTGATATTTAATAGGTTTTTTAAATTTTTTGTATTATTTTGTATGTATTTTAAATTCCTGTGCGCCGCCTGGGTCCTTTTGGAGAAGGGCGGGATATAAATCAAATAAATAAAATAAATAAAATAAATGTCCTGCATGTTGTTTGGTTACAAGATTTTTGTGTTTCAATATTTCAATTACATATACAGTCACTAAATATCGATCCAATATAAATAAATACATCACTATCGTTATGCATCATATATTCAGTTACAGTTAATATTCCTTCATTTTAGACATTTTAAAGATGTTATTCCCTTACATCTTTAAAATGATTTGATTAATTGTTACTTTTAATTTAATTTTTAAAATGTTATTGTTAATGTTAATTGGGTTGTTTGGATATTTAACTTTTAACTTTTTTAATGTGTTTTTTATGTTGTACGCCACCCTGAGTCCTTTGGGAGGAGGGCAGCATATAAATCCAATAAAACCTAAACCTAAACTATCTCAGCTCACAACTATCCATTTTATATCGAGCTGTCCTGTCGCTCTCACTAGAAGAGACATCATATTATGCGTGCCAGCGTTCCCCAATCTGGAGTCACCTAGACCAGGGGTCCCCAACCTTTCGGACCTCAGGGATCACTAAATAATTTTAAATCTCACGGTCTGCTAATAGGATCTACCTAACGACCGCTGGGTGGGTGTGGCCAGGCGGTCATGTGACTGGGTGGGTGTGGCCAACTCGATGTCACTCACGTCAAGGGGCACCTCGCCAGCTCTACTTGCCCCTCCCCTCCCAGCCACTCCTCGCCAGGGCTCCTTAGGGCCCCAACAGGAAGGAGTTGGAGCTAAGCAGCCACCAAACAGCTCAGCTTAAATTGGATCTGACCGAGAAGGAGGCTCAGTAGAAGCACCTCACTGAGGACTGCGAGCATAGGCTTTCCAAGCAGAGGGAAGACCTGTGGGAGTGCAAGGCCAGGTACTGGCAGCTGGAGGCTCAGTGGACTGAGATGGGACAGTTCTAGGCGATGATGCGACTGGAACAAGGCCCTCCGGCTCTTTGCCACCAGCAGTGCTTCGCTCCAGCCTTTGCCCATAGCCCCACACCAGGAGGCTGAAGCAGACCCCAAGTCGGAATTTCTGCCCCCCTTTGACACATACAAAAAGACCCCTAAGGGAGAGACTGTCTGCAGCAACACAAACGTTCATTGCACGTATCGATTCCAGGGGGCATAGTTTGAGGACCCCTGATTTAGTGCAATATAAAAAATACAAACAATTTTTCTGTGGACCACCAAAATTTTCTCACGGACCACCAGTGGTCCGTGGACCATCAGTTGGTGACCGCTCAATCTAGATCAGTGTTTCTCAACTTTGGGAGTTGAAGTCCATGTGTCTTAAAAATAGCCAAGGTTGAGAAAGCCTGATCTGTGGATGATACCCAGATTCTCTGATTAGGGGAGTTGCACAGAAACCTTTACTTCCTCCCTCAGGCTGCAATCCCAGAAAAAAATGTGCTATTCAACCCAGGTTTTTAAGAGATGGATAATTAGATGACATCATGGATCTCACTTTCTTAAATCACACAGTGGAGGAGTGGAGACAGAATAAGTGCAAACAATTCTTGCAAGTATTCTGATTGTTGCAACTTTACTTGAGTGTCTGTGTCGTTGTTTGCATACATGGCTGAATTGTATAACATGTAAATTGTATAACAACCTTTCAACCTTTGGTTGAAAAACGAAAGGAAAAATTAAATAAAAGGTGCTGTTTGAACTGACAGATTGCAGCATTTCTCAGAATTTAAAAGGCAGCTTTTTCAGTCCTTTATGTATAGATAGCACTGGTTAAAAGTCAATTATTATATTATACAATTATTACATTGTACTCTATTTACAAAAAGGGACACGGTAGCTCAGTGGCTAAGATGCTGATCTTGTTGATCAAAAAGGTGGCAGTTTGAATCCCTAGCACTGCTTAACGAGTGAGCTCCCGCTACCTGTCACAGCTTCTGCCAACCTAGCAGTTCGAAAGCACGTAAAACTAAAGAAATAGCAACCACCTTTGGTGGGAAGATAACAGTGTTCCCTGCGCCTTCAGTAATTAGTCATGCTGGCCACAGTCTTTGGACAGCTGGCTCTTCAGCTTTGAAATGGAGATGAGCACCGCCCTCTAGAGGTGAGAATTACCAGCACATAGGAGCAAGGAGAATCTTTACTTTTACCTTCACTCGATTTACAACTGGTCATTTAATTACTTTTCAAAAATATGAAGTTTCAGAAAGTAAAGCACTTCTGGCCATTCTAAAACATCATGCTGCTCCTTGCCCCCTCCGCCCTTGCAGTAATGTGCTTGTGATCTGGACAATTGGCAACCTGTGCACACTTAACAACTGGTTGGAAAGTGTTGTGATCATGCGATTGTCATTTGCAATTTTTTCTGCTGGCTTCCCCAGAAAGTCAATGGGGAAACCAGCAGAAAAGGTTGCAAGCTGCTGAAGAATCCACCCCCTTCTCTGTGCTTAGGGAATCCTTAACAGGCTGCAGAAATCTTTGGGGTTCAAACTTTGTCTATGGCCCAATTCCGTGGATAGAATGGAATTGCTTGCTCTCCCTTGGCAGGCAGGTCTTTTACTGGCTGCTTAACTGCGGCAGCTGGGAGTGCTGGGATTGAAATTGTTGAGCAGTCACATGGGTGTCTTGCTGAACAACTGCTTCACTAAATGATCAAGATTCTGGGCCCAATTGTGGACTATCTGTATAAGCATTTAGACTGACCATATAGCAATCAGTCTTTCCCAGTGTAGTGTCACCAAGGATTGCAGTTCCTATCATCCCCCAGTTAGAAGATTAGAATATTGAAAATCATATACAAGTGTACAGGTGAAACTCAAAAAATTAGAATATCGTGCAAAAGTTCATTTATTACAGTAATGCAACTTAAAAGGTGAAATTAATATATGAGATAAGACTCGTTACATGCAAAGCAAGATAGTCCAAGCCGTGATTTGTCGTAATTGTGATGATTATGGCGTACAGCTCATGAAAACCCCAAATCCACAATCTCAGAAAATTAGAATATTACATGCAATCAATAAAACAAGGATTGCACATAGGACAATATCACAAGACCAAACAATGCAGAAGAGCTAAAAGATTTAACCTTTTAAGTTGCATTACTGAAATAAATGAACTTTTGCACGATATTCTAATTTTTCGAGTTTCACCCGTATGTTATAAAGAAGATGAGATGCAGGGTGCTGGTTTCTTGCGCTCCTCCACCCTAAATCAGTGTGTATGTGTGTGTGTGTACATGTGTGACTGTCCACCCGTCCATCCATCCATCCACCCATTTGTAATCTCACAAGGAAGTTGGAAATGATGAAATGGCAAATGTGCCTAGGCTGAATCTTACTAATGTTTTGGGATTTCCACTAGTGAGTTTACACATCGTTCAAGTGCTCCATTGTCGTCGTTCCGATTGCTTTTTGCTACAAGTTATCATACCAGTGTGCGAAACAAAATATTTAAAAGATGAGTGAGATAGAAATTATGATTGAGAAGTTCAATATTAAAATAAAAGTGTGTTGCCTCCAGGGCTGAAAATGGCAAGATTGACACAAACCAGCTCCTCCCACCCCAAAACTGGATCACTTTGGTGCTGTTTTTACTTATGACAGTTTATTTCAAAGCATCTTGTTAAGCCCATCAAGTCACTGCAGCTTGTTACAGGTGCGAGTCTGGATGGGGAGGAACAGACTGCGACTCAACCCGCCCAAGACCGAGTGGCTGTAGTTTCTGGCGTCACGACATAGCCAGTTGGTTCCATCTCTGGCTATTAAAATTAGGGTTTTAATTTGGTTTTAGCATAGGATTGTCTAATTTAATATGCTTTTAAATTTTGTATATTTTGTTTTATATGTTTTTAAATTTCTGTGCGCCGCCCTGGGTCCCTCGTGGAGAAGGGCGGGATATAAATCGAATTAAAATAAAAAATATATAAAAAAAATATCGGGGGCATAGTTTTTATTATTGACTTTTAGTCTGGTTTTAATTATGAATTTTTAGCATGGGTCCCAAAATTTAATTTATTTAATCTATTTTTTAACTATGCTTGATTGTATTTATTGTCTCTGTTTTAATATTCCTGTGCACTGCCCTGAGTCCCTTGGGGAGAGAGGGCGGTATAGAAATATAATAAAATAAATAAATAAATAAATAAATAAATAAGATCCAGCCTTAATAAATCTAAAGCAGCAGAAAAAGCTTTCTTTTCCACACCCAAGGCTTCCTCGTTGGGCCTAAGGCTGATAGTGTTGGAATTCTCATTAGATCCACCCCCCCCCCAAGAGTCTGATCTATTGCTGACCCCTTGAGATTTATGACAACCCTTCTTCTGATTGGTTCTTGATTTAGTCATTCATTCCAAACACTAAAACATGAACAAATGCCTTAAAGCAGGGCATTTACAAACTCACGGCCCACAGGTCAATGTGTCCCGCACTGGCCACACCCAGTTTAACAAAGGTGAAAAAAGTTGTGATTAGACACGTGATGCCACAGTGATGACGCGGGTTTGATAGCCCTGCCTTAAAGCATGTACAATCTTCTTAGTATTGCGGTAGGGTAGATGAGGTCGGTGTCCCTTTTAAAATTGGTAACTTGTTTTGATGCTAATGAATATACTTTATAGAACTTGGCAATAGAGTTTTATTTTTTTAATTTAATGAAACCTGCACATTTCATCTTAATAATAAAAAATTATTATAGGATCCAATTTAGTCAGTCCCTGGGACCAGAGCTTTTGTCTTCCGAGCTTTCAGACTCACGATGGAGCCCATCTTCAGGGAATTTCTCTCTAGGACACATACACTATCTTGCCAAAAGTATTCGCTCACCTGCCTTTACTCGCATATGAATTTACAGTAAGTGACATCCCATTCCTAATCCATGGGGTTCAATATGACATCGGTCCACTGCGCACTGTTCTTGAGCTAATCTGAAGGCCACATGAAGTTTGGAGGTCTGTAGCGATTGACTCTGCAGAACATTGGCGACCTCTTCGCACTAGGCGCCTCAGCATCCGCTGACCCCGCTCCGTCAGTTTACGTGACCTACCACTCCGTGGCTGAGTTGCTGTCGTTCCCAAACACTTCCACGTTCTTATAATACAGTTGACAGTTGACGGTGGAATATTTAGGAGCAAGGAAATTTCACGACTGGATTTGTTGCACAGGTGGCATCCAATCACAGATGTACGCAGAGCTCCTTAGAGTGACCCATTCTTTCACAAATGTTTGTAACAACAGTCTGCATGCCTAGATACTTGATTTTATACACCTGTGGCCATGGAAGTGATTGGAACACCTGATTATTTGGATGGGTGAGCAAATACTTTTGGCAATATAGTGTATATTGCCTTCATTAAAATTATTCTTTACAATTTTTGGGAATTCACCCTTTGTCTAGCGAGGAAACTCAGTGAATGGCGCTGCTGTGCTTGCCATTGAATGCATTCAGACCTGAGGTTTGAGAATCATGCCTCATCACATCTGACTGCTCTAGCTGACCAGGAAGATGCCTGATTGATCAGCCTCCTCAGATGAATCATGGTTTGAAGATTCCTGAGGCTAACAATACACAGAGTTGGAGCATTGTCAGAATTGGAGTCAATCTGAATCTGCATTCGTGGAAAATATTAGAAAGAAAAATCATTGTATTAACATAAAAGGAATAACTGGTTTGTTTTCCATAGTTTACCAACAAAAAGAAAATGCTAAAATAAAAAATACCAAACTATCATACTGTCTTTAATATTACATATGCCCAGCAGAAAGGGTAAAATTATAAGCAAGTTAGTTTTTCATAACCTATTATTACATTGTGGATAGCTGAGCTTTGTTGCATTATGAAGCATGGCCAACAATAATTTCCATGGAACAAGTTCTGGGCTAGGTCTCCACAGCTGATCTTAATTTTCAGAAAGGAATAAAGAAGTCAACAGCAACCAAATGGGAAGTAAGACAAACATAAGAGTGTAGCAGCTGCAGAAAGATCACTCGAGAGACATATTTTGTATTTTGGAACTCCCCTTAGGATGACGTGCGCAATACATGGATTTTTCATTTGGGGTTATTGTTCATTTGGGGTTATTGGGTTAACATCTGTCCTTTCAAGAATAGTCGGAGGGATCTCCTTGCTTTGGGATCTCTTACGCAGAAGTGAGGCAACAGATTCCTAGTGCAAGGTCATGTGTGTTAATACGATGCAAAAGTTTGATGGCTCCCTTTTCTGGGAGCCCAAGATGGACTTAAAATTAATTAATTTAATTCAAAAGCTTTTTGAATAACAGTTCTCACCCTAGTAATTCAAACCTTGTACATAGATTGAGTACAAGGGATCCAAATCATTATCTGTGCCAAGATTTACAACAGCTGGAGGAACCGATCAGCACAATGGGAAAGCATCCATCCTCAGAGAAATTATCTGAAAAAAGAAAAGCCACATTGTTTGTTGGTTATACATCTACCGGCAGCCCTTGCTTAACAATGGAAATCGGAAGAAGAATGGGATATCGCATTACTGCATTACTTAGCAACAGTAATTCTGTCACTCTTTGTTGTTGGTCTGAAATGAGGGCTGAAGACCATTATGTGAGGACCACCTTGTAACTTCCCGCCAGTTTCCAATAAACAAAGTCAACAGGGAAGTCAGCAAGACCCAGGTGGCTTACAAGTAGGCTGGCAGACAGGTAGAAAAGGCTGCTGCTGGGAAGCTGAGGGTACGCGGGTCACTGGCAATCTCAGAATCCATTTGCAGAGTCTTTAGAAATAGGTTTCAGTTCTCCATTTGGTTCCTGATACTGTGACAGAATATTTCTGTAACGAAACTAAACTGAAGTAAAAATGGAGATTTGATGGGTGAGAAAGTCTATGGCAGGGATGGTGAACCTTTTCGGCACCGAGTGCCCAAACCGGAAGATGCGTGCATGGGGTGCATGTGTGCATGCTGGAGCACTGGAAACCCAAAGACCAGCTGGCCAGTGCACACATTCCTGGTTTTTGGCTGTTTGGGCCGTTTTAAGGCTGTTTTGGAGCTGTTTTCAGGCCATTTTCTGATCCAAAAGGTGGCCTAAACAGGGCCCAAAAAATGGCATGAAAATGACGCTAAAACGGCCCATTTTTTGGCCACTTTTAAGACTGCTTTGTGGAGCTCCAGTGACCATGAAGACCAGCTAAAATAGCCCAAAATCTGCTTGAAAAACAGCCCAAAAACTGTCTTGTTTTTTGGGTGTTTTCCAGGCCATTTCCTGGCGCTCAGGCACTCACAAAGACTAGCTGGCCAGAAACCAGAAGAACAGCTGGCAA
Organism: Rhabdophis nuchalis; assembly: GCA_039707465.1. Taxonomy (NCBI): domain Eukaryota; kingdom Metazoa; phylum Chordata; class Lepidosauria; order Squamata; family Natricidae; genus Rhabdophis; species Rhabdophis nuchalis. The sequence goes on from CM077646.1 coordinate 169,941,234, forward strand.
CGGCACGCGTGCACACAGAGAGGGCTTTGCGTGCCACCTCTGGCACCTGTGCCATAGGTTCGTCATCATGGCTTTATGGAATCTTATGTTTCACTTCTATCAACTGCTGATGACTGTTTTACAAATATTATATAGGGAAGAGAAATAAAGGGCAGAACCATCTTATAAACATCATCTTCATGACTGTGCACAGCCATAATAAAATAGTTCTTCAGAATTCATTTTGGAAGCCCAAATAACCTCAGTTTTTATAATGCTTTGTTGTTGCTGCTGCTGTTGCAGGGAAAAAAAGGTACCAGAAAGAGGGAGGGGGGATTCCATATTTCAGTATCTTGTTATTAGCAATTCTGAGAGTCTGCATCGCAAGGCACTAGTAGTGAAAGTATAGACCTGTTTATAGAGAAAGCTTGTGATAAATGTTAGGGACTGAAGCAGACTTGATTATTCCTTTTTTTTCATACATCTTAATTATTCATTGTAATTAACCAATTTCATTGTAATTTTATTACAATCTTATTACAATGACAATAAAGATTATTATTATTACAGTGGTACCTCGGTTCACGAACTTAATTCGTGAACTGACTCTGGTCGCGAACTGAATTGGTCGTGAACCGAGGCACAGTTTCCCATAGGGTTTAATGTAAATCCGGTTAATCTGTTCTGATCTTTTTTTTGGTTTTTGTATGTGCTAAAAGCATAACAAAAATCAAAAAAAGTCACTGAAAGTACTCACAGTGTACTTTTTTCTGTGTCTCCTTCTCTCCACGATCTTCCTACAGGAAGTCACAACCATGTGACAGCCAGGAAACAGCATTAAAATGGCCGCGGCTCCTGTTCGTGAACCGAAGCGGAGTTCGTGAACCGGAGCATATTTTGATGAACTTTCTGTTTGTGAACCGAGTTGTTCGTGAAAAGAAGCGTTCGTGAACCGAAGTACCACTGTATTATCTCTGAACAGAGTAAGAAGGCACAAAGCCCCTCAGCCACGTGGTTCAAAATTAGATGCCCAATTTGCCTATCTCCCTACAGCAGTGTTTCTCAACCCTTGGTAGTTGGAAGATAGGAGGACTTCTAGGTCTCAGAATTCCTCAGCTACACATCTTCCAGTTGCCATGGTTGAGAAACACTGCCCTAGAGTAAGCTCTAATTTCTCCTATCCCTATTAGTCTGCCTGGGTAAAAATGGAATTACACGGAATTAACCCTGAAGCTGAGAAACTGATCCAATTCCACATTTAAACCATTTAATAGTTCAAAGATTTATTACAGAGGAGTTGATAAAAACATATCAGAGGAAGAGTACACGCAACAATAAAAACCAATTCGCAAATATTCCCTAACCTATGTGTAATTGTTGCACCCCTTTTTAAGGTGACAGTATTACAACACTGGTAAAACATAAAGGTCCATTTCAGTCATGAGGTTTTTTTGTATGCTACTCATATCATCCTCTTCCTGATGGGTGCAGAATATTTTTGAGAATATAAAACTGTTCAGTCCTGCTATGTAGTGTGTGTTTGTCCTTGCTTGGTTGTTGATTCAGATGTGATAATTTTCTCATTCTAAGGTTATTATTCCCTTTATGAGCTTTAAATATATTCTAGAATGTTCTTGCTGGGAATTATTTTCCAGATTGTTGGACCTGACATAGATTCAAAACCTGTAGATCAATAACAAACCATCTTTCTCCATTTTTTTTTTTTGTCTCTTAAATCAGGGGTCCCCAACCTTTGCAACTTTAAGTCTGAAGGACTTCAGCTCCCAGAATTCTCCAGCCAGCAAAGCTGGCTGGAGAAGTCTGGGAGCTGAAGTCCTTCAGACTTAAAGTTGCAAAGGTTGGAGACCCCTGTCTTAAATGAATGAAAAGTAAATAAAAAATTCTCAAAAGAATGTTTTGAAAAATAATGCAGAGTAGATTAACCCATGACGATTGTTCAGCATCCTTCTGGCACTCCAGCGAGAAAGTAGAGAGCATTAGTAGTTGGCTAATCCCACAGCTACACAGGGCAAAACCGTCATGTCCTGGAAACAAGTTTTTTTAGGGCAAGATTAATTCAGAAAACCAAACCTCAAACTTGTGAGGTAATCCATTAAGTAGAACTTCATTAACCCTGACATTCTACTCATGCTTTACATGTAAGTAAATTCTACTGAGATGAATGGCACTTGTTACCAAGCAAATTATACAGGATGAATGTGTTGCACCAAACCCAAAAGAACAGGAAGGCCAGGTACTTTTCACTCTTTCGCATTTCTGGTTCTCTGGGCAACAGCAGAACTTCCCTAGAAGTTGTTTCACAGATGAATAATCCTGAAGCGCAAGAACTCCATTAAAGTGTACAGGCAGCCATGAACTTACAACTATTCATTGAGTTACTGTTCAAAGTTACAATGGCACTGAAAAAAAGTGACTCGCAACCAGTCCTCATACTTACAACTGTCACATCCCCATAGTCATATGATTTAAAATTTGGGTGCTTGGCAACTGGCATGTACTTATGACAATTCCAACATCCCAGTCATAGGATCACCATTTGCAACCTTCCCAGCCAGATTCCAACAAGTAAAGTCAATAGTGGGAGCCAATTTGTTTAATGATCACGATTGACTCAACAACTGCAGTGATCTGTTTAACAATTGTGGCAAAAAAGTCATAGAATCTGGCTTGACTCACATACAATTGCTTTGCTTAGCAAGGAAATTTTTTGCCTCAGTTGTGGTTATAAAATAAGGACTACCTGTATTCTGAAAATGATCTAATTCAAGCCCTAACATTTGCTTTATTCTCATAGCACAGTTCCAATAATATCGACAACACATTTTTTTCCTATAGTATTCTTTTATACAATTATTAGAAACATAGCTTCATATAGTTCAGTTATATCTTTGAGTTATCTCTATGTATTTATCTTTCCATTCTCTTAGCTAATATTAAAATTCAAGTATGTAAAGTACAGTATAGATAAGTCAGAACTGAAACATAAAAAGTCATAACAGTTTATGTGAATAAAAACAAACTTTTAATGTACAACCAAAAATTTGACAGCCTCATTCTTATATTAAAACAAAAGATTTCTTTCCTATATTACATCTATTTACATTTGCATACTGAGGAGATAAAGTGTCTAAGTGGCTATTTTACAGTCTTTCTCTAGTCAAACATATAAAACCTGAAACAAATATAAAGGTCAAGAAGGAATAAATTTTGGGGACAAGAAAGACAGAAGAGACAATACAATAGTACCAAGAATGATCTATTCTGAAGCCGGTGTGACCCCCAACTGTAAGTCATACCATATAGATTTTGGAAAAGATTAAGGGCATTGCAAATGCCGTTTTCTACTGGGAAATTTCCTATCAAGACTTTTTAATGTCTGTTCTGATAAAGTTGGCTGATGTTCCCCAAATGGAATTTAACACGGGGACTCTATCCTGCTATTTGTAACCCTATAGCTGGGTTATTTGGCCATTGGACTAAAATTTCATGAAAAAAACCTCAATGTACCATGACAGTTACTGGTTTAATTTGCAATGGAACCTCCTACTAGTTTTGCTTTTAAGTAACTATGAAGGAATGGTTAGAAACATTAATGCTATTGTTATCACAGTAAACAGAATATTTGCTCCTCTTAGTCAAAGATGCCAACTGCAGTAGCTAACTACCACATCAGTGGAATGATATAGACACATCAAAGAAATGTCTTAAAGCACCACCCAACTCTGCTTTATTAAAATGGTGCAATTCGAGGGCCCTTTTTTGAATATGCCTGTAATCTGAAATCATGCAAATATTCAGTTTTCCATTTACAAAAAACAATTCTTTGGTCACTTTTACTTTGTCATGATTAATGCCAAAAAAAGATCTCAAGAGTCCAGTTTTGCTGGATTAATTTGAGGGTTCTTTATAAATAAAATGGTTCCTGTCCTCTCTGGATTGGTTGCCAGGAGGGCAAAGCCTATTGTGGGACTTGAGGTGCCACCAGATATGATCTGGATTAGGGGTCTCCAACCTTTGCAACTTTAAGTCTGAAGGACTTCAGCTCCCAGCCTTCTCCAGCCAGCAAAGGTGGCTGGAGAAGTCTGGGAGCTGAAGTCCTTCAGACTTAAAGTTGCAAAGGTTGGAGACTCCTGATCTGGATTGTTTTGAGCTTGTGGAATCCAAGGAAAAAGACAGAATCCTCTGCAGTCTGATCACCCACCATTATATTGTATTTGTGACTCCATTGGGTGGGTGGCTCGGGTGTGATCAGCTGGATCTGAGAGGTTATTTATGCTTCTTTGAGAGAGAAGCAAATGCTGTCTGCTTTGAAGGGGCCAACTGAAAAAGAAAAACCTAGGTACAGCTGTGCTTGATAAAGTTTGCCCTATACGTAATCTACCGTTCTTAGCAAAGGGTGTTGCGAAGTAGTAGGTAATTAGCTAGTGAAGATCCTAGAGGGAGCAGATTATCTGGACCTTGTTCAGTCAGGATCCAGACTGGTTGTGCGACAAAAATGGCACTGTCTTTCCTGATAGATAAACTTCCTTCAGATGCAGATGGGGTGAGGGGACGAAGCCTCTCTTGGTTTTATCAGAACGAAGCAAATGCCATCAAGAATACCATGGTGTCCTTCTTACAAGGAGTTTGAGGCACCATTTTACAGTAGTTCTGCTCCTACCTGAGAGTGTGGTCAGTCAATGACTTGTGGGAGATGCACCTGAATCCATGAAGCTTTTGGTGTGGGCTCCCACAGGGCTCCATGTTGTTTAACATCTATATGAAACTGGTGGAACAGGCGATTTAGTGGCTCAAGCTAAGCTGATAAGTAGCTTCAAATACTTTGGAAGCATCATCTTGAGTGATGGCTTTTTGGAGAAAGAAATTTGACTGCAGGATCAGCATGGATAGTCAAGTACTGGGATGACTGTGTACTAGAGTGCTCAATCACCACAGTATCCATATCTCCATGAAGCAAAAAGTCTACAGAGCTGTAGTTAGCCCATCCCTCTTATAAAAATGTGAGTACTGGACTCTGCACCAAAGATACATCAAACTGGAGAAATTTCACATGTGCGTTCTCCAATCAACCCTTGGCATTCATTGGCAAGACAGTCTCCAATCTGGAGGTCCTGGATTATGCAGCGTCCACCAGCACCAAGTCCCTAATTATGAGAGGTCGTAGGAGATGGGTGAGATATGTCCTCAGCATGGATGACCGCTGTATGCCTTGCCAGTTGCTCTACTGGAGCCTGAGAAGAGACTTTGAAGTCAACCATGCATCTACAAAGACACTGCGAATGAAATCCTATGCTACTGTGACACCCAACCATGGGAACTAGAAGCCACAACTAATGACAGAACTTGCTGGCAAGCCCTGTGCTATGAAGTCTTCACCAGCTTTGAAAATAAGGCGCCATCAAAAACCGGGGGGGAAAAACTGGGCAGCATCAAGAGAAGAACACCCACACTTACTACAACAATGGACTTCCATTGTCCCCACTGCATGCTAGATTCTGTACTTCCAGACTGGCTGCAGAACCACCTCTGTGTCCACAGGTGAGCTCTAAAACATAGTGTCTTCTTTGAACCCTAAGGACTGCCAATGTTGAATTATAGTTCACAATCCTACAGACGTTTTGAGCCAGCATCTCTGAGGTTTGGATGGAGCAAGCTTACATCAAATTCTGCAAGGCAAGGTTGATAATGGTCAGTGGACCACTCTGGCCAGCATTATCTCCCCCTGAAGGATGTGGTTGTCAATTTGGGGTCTGCATGGATTCACAATTCCTACTTAAATGACTGGTGGAAACTGTGGTTGGGTGGCATTGAACTATTTACAATCCTACATAGAACAGGATGCCTTCTCTTCAATAACTCAGACTTTGATTACTACTTGACTACTGCAATGTGTATTACAATGAGCTGCCTTTGAAGACAATCTGGAAGCTGTATCTGATACAAAATGTGGCAGTAAGATTATTGGCAAGATAGCCCCATCTAGCCAGAATTACACCTATATTAAAGATCCTGCATAGGTAGGTGGTAAGCTTCTGGGCCAATTCAAAGTGCTGGCCATTAGCCAAAGAGCCCTAAATGGCACATGGTGGGACACATGCAGGCAATATTATACCAGTGTTCACTGGTTTAGTCATCAAGAAAGGGTCTGTGAAGTTTACAGTATCCTCCAACTCAAGGAATATTCTCCCCGCAAAAGTATATGCAGCCCCCACCTAATGTAAACAGGTTTAAAGCTATTTTATTTCAGTGCACTTTTGATCCTGGATGGCTGTCTTATCTTTTTATTTCTGCTCTCTGTAGGTTTTTTTTTATTATTGATAAGTATTTGAATTTGGCTATTGTTATAGGTTGGGATTTTTTTGTTTTGATGTTGTACAACCCCCCAATTTCTTATGAGATATGAGCAGATTATAAGCACTATTAAATAAATAGCCTTTCATGCAGAACTAGAACCTATTTATTCTGAGAAGGAAGCAACTGATGTAATATTTGAAGCAATTTATCATAAGGCATAATAGGGGGAATTCTACTCCAATTTAAATTGACTATACAAAGCAGGTTAATCTGCCTCCAAGCCATAGATCTAGGAGTAAAATGTCAAGAAGTATGCAATACGAATAGGACACACATTTTGGCAAAATTATTTACCACTTGGGAATACAAAATAGGTTTAAGGGAAGTACACACTATCTAGCCTCAAGTTAATTTCATGTCTATCACTTAAAATCTTCAACTTATCTATGAAAATCAAATGGCTCTTTTTAATTGGACGTGGATTTGAAAGTAAATTATACACATGAACATTTCCTTTACCTGAGCTCCAAGTGTAAATCTTCGTGATACATTGTTCTCAATTCCAACTCCAGCAATCATAGATGCCATTTCTTATTTATGAAAATATACGATTAACATAAATTTCAAGGTGCCTTTTACTTTAGATCAGAAATGCAAGGAAGATTTTAGTAAATGGTGTCCCTTTGCTAGAGATTTGTGGTGGTCTCTGGCTCAGAAATGATCAGACCAAAATAATAGAAAAAGGCAAGTTTTACAATCAGAAGCACAAATCCCACATATGCCTACAAACAAAAGCGCCTGAGATTTTCAAAACACAGCATTAAAGGAAGCTACAACTTGTTACAGACCCAAAGGAACATGTCAAATTGACTCCAATACACAATGCAACTCTGCAATGTATATAATACAATCAAGACACAAGAAAGGTTAAGGGCAGGGAAGGAAAGACAAACACATGCCTATTTGGACAAACAACAAACACAGAATGTTTTATATTCTTATAAAATCCCCTGTCCAAGAAGGGATAACTCCTCCTCTTAGTAGTCAAGGGCTCATGGTTTATATAGAAACAGTTCCAGTGTAAAATTGAGCTGTGTGCATTTCTCAGTTTTTTTTCTTTTTTTGCAGTGATTTCTTTATAAACAAATGAGAGGTAATTATCTATTTTATAAACAATAGTAAAAAAAGTTAAAATCCAGCCCCTCCATTAAAATAAGAATTAAAAAAATTAATCAAACCACTCCAGTTAAAAGTTATGGCTTCAGGAGTTATCTATCAAACACCCAACCTACACATAATGGAGTTTCTAATGCATTATTTGCATCACAATACAATCTCAGGCTGTCTCCCTCCCCCGCCCCCCAAAAAAGATGTGACAGCCTAATCAGTCCTACTATGCCCTGATTATTTAATTCAAACAAAATGCATGCAGTTAATCCATTCCCAATCCTTCCCTCTCCCACCCCACCCCACCCCACGTGACACAAAGTAGCTTCCAGAATAAGGGAGATCATATATTTATCTATCTATCTATATACACATAAACGTACGTACGTGTACACACACACACACACATACACACACACACACACACACACACCAGCTTTATTTTGCAGTCATTGTTCCTTGAAAGGACAAATGTTGCCAGGAAGTCTCTGAGTGCATATTTCTCCATAGCCATTTCATTTGATAAAGAAATGTAGTTCTGCCAAAGGCACCTTGAGAAATGGAAGGGCAATGATCCTATATGGTCAATTTTGTTTGTCTTTCTTTAACTAGGAAAGCACCAATTTCAGCAGATACCTAATTCTTCCACAATTCTTTCTGCTTGCTAGGTAATCATTGCTAACCATTATGGGAGAATTGTAAATGAAAAAAACAAACACGCACAAAGTATTTTTCCCTGCTTTAAAAAAAAGAGAGGGGAAGAATGGCAGTGAAACCATTTGTACGGTGCCCCCCAAAAGTCTACTATTTAGCAGGGCAGAAACCTACTCCTTCCTAGTGAGAAGACAGCTAATTATCAGCTAGTGAGAAATAGGGAATTAGCACCTGCACTTCACAAAAGGACACTCTACATTTTCAACATGCACAGGAGCACAAGCAGACACAATACACACCTACGGGGCAAAAGGATGCATACCTTTGCACATGCACACGCTCTGGCTTAGGATCTATTGAGCTAGAAAAGGGCCACTATCTGGCCAAACAAAGTGCACACATGGTGCCTGTGTGTACATGTCAGTCCTCGAAACCTTCCCCTTGCCACACTTTTTAATCCACAAGAAAGTATCTTCGTCTCCCAAGCCATAAAGGCTTTCCCTAATCAGCACATTAACTCAAATTTACAGGGATTTCCATAAGAGAAACAAGGTTATATTGTGACTGACGTTCTCCTATACAAGCCCCTCAGAACACTCTCGAGAGGAAATTCAAAAAAGGTGCATTTCACTCTTGAATGAGGAAATGAGCGAAGTCTCTTAATGTCGATCCTCCTCACCTGGCCACCTGCAGGCCAAGCTGTCCAGTTGATAGCAGCAGGCTGAATACAAAGACGAGGTAGGCCTTCTTTCACCACATCAATTCTCGCCATTTGTGCACTTTCCTCAAGATGGTGCTTGCAGTCTAAATTTTCACATCTTCCTGGATACTGAGTTGAGAAAGAGTTTTCTTGATGCGTAAAGCTGTTAGCCGTGCTGCTCCATTGGCGTACCAGCACTCCCGCATCATTTTCCCCATAATTCGCAAAGCCTGGGAACACGGGGAGAATGGGATTAGGAGAAATCTCTTTTCAGTAGATCAAATCCATGAAGAATAGGCTGCTTTTATGTTTATGATGCTGCTTTGTGCTTTTTTTTTAATTAGTATGCATTTAAAACTGAAGTGGCATCTTATTTTCTTATTAGGACTTCTTAAAAAATCTAGTCAAAATAAAATTCAGTGTTTACCAATTGCCTCTTAAAAGAAGCAAAGATTTGACTTTCTCAATCATGAAAAAGACAATTCTTGTCATTGGCTGCATTTCCACATAACTCAAAGCTGTTTTTAAAAATGATGTTTTGTTAAATATTCCATACTAGCATAAACACTATGCTGTAATTTGGGAGGTTTTTTTTTTTTTTTTTTGCTTTGTATTATATGGAAACCAAGCCAGAGCCAATCCAACTTCTTTTTAACATTTGGAAGCTGAAATCTGCACTTGAGTTTTGTCTTTTGTATGTAAACTATTCATTTCTACCTTTCTACAAACAAATGAAGAAAATCTGAAAAAATGGTTGTGTTTAAATACCACGTCTGGTTATAATGTGGTCCTGTTTGGCTTGGCTTGAGATGTGTAAATCAAATGTGTGTTATTCAAAATGCCATAATTATGCAAATCATAGCTTAGTGCAATGTACTGTACAACCTAGTCCATTTTTAACTGATTGCCTAGAACTACAATCAAATCCAGAATTCTAATATATTTCATAGAAAATTATTTTTTCTTTGTGTGGATTAACCTATAGATTGCACAGACCTTATTCAATAAGCCAGAATAAAATGCTTCAGTACAAAACATTAAAAAGAGAGGATGAGTTGGTAACTGGGGTTCTTTATCCAATTGGTACCAAGATTTCACGCCAACAATTTGCTGAAGCTTTCCTTTCCCCTCTAGCTAATACTATATATTAAGAACTATGTCTTATGGCATGCTTTTCAGTTTTCAAGATCAACTATACCTCATAACTCTGCCACCAGTTGGGAATGTTCGGTCGTAGTTTCTGTTCACATACCACTTTTCGCATTTCTTCAATGGACGGGTCAGAGGGCACAAGATCATAGTATGGGAGCTGATATTCTTCATGAATACCTAAAAGGAAAAAAAAAGAGAATCAACCTATTATTTCTTATGAAAGTATCTTTTACACAGACACAGGAGCATTAATGATATAGGATGAACAGCCTGTAAAAGGAGCAGGAAGTATCATACAACATGCCAGTGCCTGGAAGCCGTGCGGGCCTGGATAGGAAGGAACAGACTCAGACTCAACCCGTCCAAGACCGAGTGGCTGTGGTTCCCGGCATACCGGTACAACCAGTTGACTCCATCACTGGCCATAGGGGGTGAACATCTAACCCCTGTGGATGGGGCACGTAACTTGGGTGTCCTCCTTGATGCACGGCTGTCCATGGAAGATCAAGTGACAGCCGTGGCCAGGAGGGCGTTTTACCAGGTTCGCCTGGTACGCCAGTTGCGTCCCCTATTGGATCGGGATGCCCTTTGCACAGTCACTCATGCCCTCGTGACATCCCGACTGGACTACTGCAATGCTCTCTACATGGGGCTCCCCTTGAGGTGCACCTGAAGGCTTCAGCTTGTCCAGAATGCAGCCGCGCGGGCAGTTATGGGAACCTCTAGGTTTTCCCATGTAACACCGCTCCTGCGCGAGTTGCATTGGCTGCCTGTCGTCTTTCGGGTGCGCTTCAAGGTGTTGGTTATCATCTTTAAAGCGCTCCATGGCACGGGACCTAGCTATCTGCGGGATCGCATCCTGCCCCATACATCCCTGCGGCCGATTCGCTCCCACAGAGAGGGACTTCTCCGGGTGCTGTCCACTAGGCTATGCCAGCGGGCGGCGCCCAGGGGAAGGGTCTTCTCTGTGGCGGGCCTGACCCTCTGGAACGATCTGCCCCCCGAAATTAGAACAACTACGGACCTCCGTCAAAAATTAAAAACGCATTTTTTCTGCTTGGCCGGCCTAGGTTAGTCATCTGTTTATTGTTTTAATTGGGTTCTTAAGGGTTTTAGTTTTTAGTATTTTGGGTTTTTAGCGCAGGGATAAATTGTTTAATCTGATTTTATATATATTTATTATGTATTTATGTTTGTATGTTTTTAATTCCCCTGTGCACCGCTCAGAGTCCCTTCGGGGAGAGGGAGCGGTTCTACAAATTAAATTTATTATTATTATTATTATTATTAGCAGTGAAGCTAATATCTGATGTGTGCAAGTTGGTTTTCAATAATAATAAATTATGATCTTTATATAATAACAACAATACGTGCACAGGAAAAGAGGTGTAGCCTGCTTCTTTAACAATATTTTTATTACCAAAATAGAAAACTATAGAAAATATGAAAAAAGTATATACAGTGGTACCTCACTTCACGAACTTAATTGGTGAAACGACTCTGGTCGCGATCCGAAATGGTCGTGAAGCGAGGCACAATTTCCCATAGGGTTCAATGTAAATCCGGTTAATCCGTTCTGACCTTGTTTTTGGGTCGTGATTTTTGAAAGGACTCGTTGCGAATTGGTCCTGAAGAGAGGCACAGTTTCCTGCAGCTTTCTCTCGTCCCGAGAAGCAGGAGCGCCGAGTCAGGAAAGGGACGGGCGGAAGCTGCAAAGTCCGGCTGGGAAGGCAGCTCTTTCCCCCACCCCACCTTCCCTTCCCAGCTGGGCTCTGCAGCTTTCTCCCGTCCCGAGAAGCAGGAGCGCCGAGTCAGGAAAGGGACGGGTGGAAGCTGCAAAGTCCGGCTGGGAAGGCAGCTCTTTCCCCCACCCCACTTTCCCTTCCCAGTTGGGCTCTGCAGCTTTCTTTCGTCCCGAGAAGCAGGAGCGCCGAGTCAGGAAAGGGACGGGCGGAAGCTGCAAAGTCCGGCTGGGAAGGCAGCTCTTTCCCCCACCCCACCTTCCCTTCCCAGCTGGGCTCTGCAGCTTTCTCCCGTCCCGAGAAGCAGGAGCGCCGAGTCAGGAAAGGGGCGGGCGGAAGCTGCAAAGTCCGGCTGGGAAGGCAGCTCTTTCCCCCACCCCACTTTCCCTTCCCAGCTGGGCTCTGCAGCTTTCTCTCGTCCCGAGAAGCAGGAGCGCCGAGTCAGGAAAGGGACGGGCGGAAGCTGCAAAGTCCGGCTGGGAAGGCAGCTCTCCCTCCCCCCCCCACCTTCGCTTACACACACACACCCGTCCCCGTCACTCACAACAACCGCGGCAGGGTGCAGCCCGGAAAAGGCGCAGTGCGAACTCACAATTCGCCTGCGCCCTCAATGGACCGGCCGCCACGCGGAGTTCGTGCAGCGAGGCGGAGTTCGTGCAGCAGAGCACATTTTTTGGAAAATTTCTGGTCGTGCTCCGAATTGGTCGTGAAGAGAGGCGTTCGTGAAGCGAGGTACCACTGTATATAAATATATTAGTTGATGACAAAAATGAATTATAATCCTCCTAACTGGTCAATTTCAATTCAATTTATTCAATTTATATACCACCAATTTATATACCACCCTTCTCCCTTCCGGAACTCAGGGCGGTGCACAGCCATAGTAAAAATGGGTAGTACAAAAGCTAAAATGATTAAAATCATGGACTATTGTAACTCTCTCTACATGGGGCTGCCCCTGAGGTGCACCCGGAGGCTTCAGCTAGTCCAGAATGCAGCCGCGCGAGCAATTATGGGGACCGCAAGGTCTACCCATGTAACACCGCTCTTGCGCGAGCTGCACTGGCTGCCTGTCGTCTTCCGGGTGCGCTTCAAGGTGCTAATCATCATCTTTAAAGCGCTCCATGGCTCGGGACCTAGCTATCTGCAGGATCGGATCCTGCCTCATACGTCCTCACGGCCGATTCGCTCCCACAGAGAGGGGCTTCTCCGGGTGCCGTCCACTAGACTGTGTCAGCGGGCGACACCCAGGGGAAGGGCGCTCTCTGTGGCGGGCCCGGCCCTCTGGAACGACCTTCCCCCCGACATTAGGACAACTACGGACCTCCGCTCCTTCCGTCTTAAATTAAAAACTTACTTTTTCCGTCTGGCCGGCCTGGGATAGCCTCCTTGCCTTGGGATTTTATAGAATAGGTTTTAGTTTAATTGGGATTTTAGCACAGGGTTTATTTAATTGGTTTTTAAATTTTGTTGTTATATTTATTGTTGTTGTTTATATATTGCTTTTATGCTACCTGTGCACCGCCCCGAGTCCCCATGGGGAGAGGGGGCGGTCTAGAAATAATAAATTATTATTATTATTATTATTATTATTATTATTATTATTATTATTATTATTATTATTATTATTATTATTATTAAAATAGAGGTAAATATTAAAATAGAAGAATGGTATTGTGAAATGTGGAAATTAGCCTTAAATGATAAAATGACTTGTGATATTAAATTCAGAGAGGGGGTCTATAAAAAAGACATTTTCTGGAAGACTTGGAACCCATTTGTGGACTATGCACTTGGAACTTTGGATGCCTCGACACCTGTACCCAGGGAACGCGGATTTTGGAGATCTTAAAGACAATTGAAGATATCCAAAGAACCAACTCTTCCTTTCGTTTTGTATAGCACCGGGTGGATTATTGATTATTGTTAAAAAAAAAAGTAAATTTTATGTGTAGATGTATAATTTGTGGAAAATTATAATAAAAATAATAAAAAAAAAAACCCCAAAAAGCTAAAATGATATATTAAAATGTATTAATGTATTGGCCTGCAGTTAAATCCCCGTACTAAAATCAATTAAAAACTATGAGAGGCCGGCAGCACGAAATAAATATGTCTTCAGGGCCCGACGGAAGAGACGTAGGTCTGTGATGGTACGTAGTTCAGGGGGGAGGTCATTCCAAAGGGCAGGGGCTGCCACAGAGAAGGCTCTCCCCCTGGGGGTTGCCAGCCGACATTGTCTGGCCGACGGCACCCTGAGGAGGCCCTCTCTGTGGGAGCAAACTGGTCGGTGGGAGGTATTTGGCAGCAGGAGGCGGTCTTGCAAGTAACCAGGTCCCTTGCAATGGAGCGCTTTAAAGGTGGTCATTAATATCTTGAAGTGCACCCGGAAAGCCACAGGCAGCCAGTGCAGCTCACGCAGGAGAGGTGTCACATGGGAGCAACTAGATGCTCCCAAAATCCCCCGCGCGGCCGCATTCTGGACCAACTGGACCCTCCGGGAAGCCCCATGTAGAGAGTGTTACAATAGTCCAGGTGGGAGGTGACAAAGGCTTGAGTGACAGTGCGTAAGGAGTCACGATCCAGAAAGGGGCGCAACTGGCGTATCAGGCGAACCTGGTAGAAAGCCCCCCTGGCCACGGCCGTCATGTGATCTTCTAGAGACAGCCGAGAGTCCAGGAGGGCGCCCAAGTTGCGAGCCCTCTCTGTGGGGGCCAATGCTTCGCCCCCAATAGCCAGAGATGGCATCAGCTGGCTATACCGTGACGCCGGAAGCCACAGCCACTCGGTTTTGGATGGGTTGAGTCGGAGCCTGTTCCCATCCAGGCCCGCACGGCCTCCAAACACCGGGACATCACTTCCACGGCATCGTTGGGGTGGTCTGGGGTAGAGATGTACAGCTGAGTATCATCAGCGTACTGATGGAACTCTACCCCAAAACCACTGATGATCTCACCCAGCGGCTTCATGTAGATGTTGAACAGAAGGGGCGAGAGGACCGACCCCTGTGGGACCCCACAAGTGAGGTGCCTCGATAAATAAAAATATAGTAAAAAATACCTTACTTTGGAATACATTCTGCAATCATGCAGATTAAAGAGGAATGTTTTTGAAATACTTTATGACATACCACCTCTGTTAATTAATGTACCAAAGAGAACAGGAAAATAGCATTTAATGAAATGTAATGTTTAATTTAATGTAACCCTGAACTGTAGCTTTGTGGTCTGAACCAATGACTATCATTCGAACGTATTAAAGGAAAGTCCTACTACAATGCTAAATCAATGGAAAGAAAGTTAGATTCGAGTCAGCAACTTTATTTGCTTTGCTTAAAATTTATTGAATTATAAGATCTGAAGCCAACAGAAAACTCTTTTAACTTTTATGGGAAGGAGGGAGAGAGGGGGGGGGGGGAGGAGAGAGAGATTACCTCCTGAGTTGCACCTGCGCGCAATTTCCCAGTAAACCAGGCCAAGGGCATAGATATCCGCACACTTAAATGAATCAAAATGTTTCATGTTTATTGTTTCATCAAGAACCTCAGGGGCCATGTAACTGTAGCAAAAGAACAATCAGATTAATGGCATCTATTTGAGACACGTATGCTTCACACATACCACTTACACAGAAAATCATGATCTATTGTCAACTATTATGAATAAGCACAAAAACTCATTCAACAACTTTGAGGAAAGCCTACAATGTTTTAGAATGTTTTATATTATTGGACTTTCTGTTAACAGCATTTTAAAAATGTTTACCAACAAAATTATTAAGCTAAAAAGAATGATAATTTTGTCTTGCTAGTTAGCAGCACTTCTTGGCAGGAAATGTGAAGCAGGAATAGAAATCATTCTACAAATTTCCTCTCATTTGTGTCAAGTGATTTAGTTGTCTGCTCTGTAATACAGTATTTTTGTGAATGATTGGATTTAGTATGATTCCACAAGATTTTACACTAAAGATATTAAGGGTTATCCCAAATAATTTATTTGGAAATTATTTTGAAAGAAGAACATATTAAAACACAATGCAAATTTTAAGTATATAGTTCATGTAGATAAAAGACAATGGCCTAACTAATAAGTGTTCAGCTATCATTAAAGATTATTATTCTCCTTCTACAATTCACCATTTAATGAACTGCTCAGGTTTATAGAAATGTTAATTAAGTTTCTAATGCACATGATTTTGTTAAAGAATATTTTATGCTATAAAGTACCTTATTGGGAAACTCTTTAAATTTCAGAAGTAGTTTAACGCTGTAATTGATTCACAAATACCCAATCCTAATGATGCATGTGGAAAAAACTAATTAGAGTTAACAGCTAATGGCTAAGAAAATACAATGAAGCAACCAACCGGCTACAGAGAAAGGAAGCATTCAAAATTACCAGCTGTATCTTTATCCACCCAACCCAGTCAACTCAGGTATAATTACTCACCGTTTTGTTCCAACTCTCTGATTAGGGGCAATATCAATTGTATCAGTAACAGAATCATGGCGGACAGCTAGACCGAGGTCTGCAATGGCACAAGTTCCATTCTTCTTCACTAATATATTTTTGGATTTCAAGTCACGATGTGCAATCCCAGGTTTTCCTAACAAAGGATGAGAGAGTGAGTTCTGTTTATACACTCTAGCCAAGAAAAAAACAAAAAAGAGTGCCATGTAAAAATCTAGAAATTGTCATTTATCCTGAAGGGAAAAAAGCAAGATCTTTTATCCAACTTCAACAATATAAGTTGAATGGGTCTTCTGCTGCCAACTCCTGCTAGATTAAGACAATAGGACAGTTCACATATACCAGTGATGGCAAACCTTTTTTGGCTTGCGTGCCAAAAGTGGGGGGAGCGCAGGGGGGTTGTGGGCGGGGGTGCCACACCCATAATGCTATGTACATGACACTAGCGTGCATGTGCGCACGACCAGCGCTCTCCCCTTTTTTAGCGTGTTTTTTTTCTCCCTCCCCAGGCTCCAGAGGCTTTATAAATTTGGGAACGGACTTCCAGTTTGCTTGTAGGGCTGGTTTTTCGTGCTCCGGAGGCTTCAGGGAAGCTCCTGAAGCCTCCGGAGGGCGAAAAACAGCCTCAAAAGGCGGCCAAAGTCAGCACATGCGCACCGGGCAGCTCACAGGGCAACACCTCACGTGCCCTAACAAATGGCTCCATGTGCCACCTGTGGTACGCGTGCCACAGGTTCATCATCACAGACATATACTATTTCTATCTTGTTAAATCACCATTTAAAATGTAGGATGAAGATAGGGAATGGTCTATCCTAATTTATATCCTTCGTTAGCAAATCAATCCTGATTATCTTACAGTACAATTCCTCATTACTTTGCATGAGAGATACTATGCTTCAGTTCATTAAACAGAATCACTAGCCCACATATTTCAAAAAGCTCTTCCTCTTAAATAAACAATAACAGATTTCTAAAATTTCTCAATATTAACATATAGACTAATTCAAACCAGCAAAGTTGGCATAGTGCCAGTTCCTTTCATTAAACAATATGACCAATTGGGACCCTGGAAGTGTATCTTCTTTGTAGCAAACTGTAGTCTTTGGAATGCTTTTCCCCTGAGAGCCAGCTGGCCTCCACTCTGCTGTTGTTTTGAGGAGCTATGAAGACCTGGCTCTTCACCCAGACCTTTAGCAAGAGAGAATAAGATGCCTTGCTTTACTCCTTCTAGTCCAGGGGTGTCACACTGGCAGCCTGTGGGCCGGATGTGTCATATGAAGGCCACGCCCCCCCCCCCCGCTCCAAGAAAAGGAAAAAATGTCACAATACGTCATGTGATGGCAACTTGACACCACAAGTTTGACACTCATGTTCTAGTCCCGTGATGGTGAACCTATGGCACATGTGCCACAGGTGGCACACGGAGCCATTTGTCAGGGCACGCGAGGCACTGCCCTGTCAGCTGGACAGTTGAATTCGGCCTTCTTTTGAGGCTATTTTTTGCCCTCTGGAGGCTTCCTTGAAGCCTCTGGAACATGAAAAGCCAGCCCTATGGGCAAACCAGAACTTCGGGAACATACTTCTGGTTTGCTCGTAGGGTCGGTTTTAGTCCTCCGGAGCATTCAGGGAAGCCTCCTGAAGCCTCCAGAGGACGAAAAACGGCCCTATGGACAAACTGGAAGTCACTTTTGGTTTGCTTGCAGGGTCATTTTTTGCCCTCCGGAACTTCAGGTAAGCATCTTGAAGGCTCCGGAGGGCTAAAACTGGCCTATGAGCAAACCGGAAGTCCATGAAGCAAACCGGAAGCTCCTGAAGCCTCTGGAGGGCCTCGGCGGGGGGGGGGGGGGGGGAGGTGATTTTTGCCCTCCCCATGCTCCTATAAAGCCTCTGGAACCTGGGAAGGGCAAAAAAGCACGCCAAAAATGGGGGGAGTGCTGGTCGTGCGTGCATTTATGCTGGAGTTGTGTGCATAGCATTATGGGTGTGGCACGCCTGTGCACGACTTCCCTGCGCTCCCCCCGCTTTTGGCACGCGAGCCAAAAAAGGTTTGCCATCACTGTTATAGTCTGTTTTACTTGGTATCTTTTATTGATGATTCAAAAAATTGAATCATCCAGAGTCATTGTGAGTTGGGCAAAACAAAACACAAGCTTAATAAATTATTATTGTTGCTTTTGTTAGTCAATGAATCTCTTTATATCAAAAGAATGTATTCTCTTTTTCAGCTCATGTCTATCAATATCAGAAGTTTGTTTTTCTAATTTCCAGCTGTTCATTATTAAATGTACATTAGTACCCCTTACCTTGAGTCCCCACAATTTCCATGTGCAGATGTGCCAAACCACTGGCAGCAGACAGAGCCAATTTAATCATCCCTTCAATAGTTACAGTATATCGGTTGAGGTAATCAAACAGAGAGCCATGCTCATGGTAATCAGAGACCAACCATAATTGTGTCCAAGTGCCATTATCTGTTGGCAATACAAAGAGAGAGAAATATACTGAAACAAGAAAATAACAATGGTCTTTTTTTAGATGTCATTGAACAACAGCAGATTGTTCATTACTGCTTGCTGCTATTTAGCATAGTTCAGAAATATGTTATATTTTAACTGTATCTGTGTAGCTGTTTGTTGTGGGATTTATACAAACGCAGTTTAAATTTTCACAACAATCAAAATGTTATGATAGAGATTGGATTTGGCAATAATTTCCTCTTTTCACTCTTGCCCTCTGATATGAGACCAATGGGAAATGAGGTGAGAAACAGGAACATCTCTGGAGAAGCAATTGGAGATCAATTGGAGAGCAGAGCTGACATCTACAGTAGAATGAGGAGCTGGAGAATGGATCAGTAAAGATAGAATCTGGGATGGTCCTTAAATTCTCTATACATCGGTCTCAAATGATTCCAGCTCTGAGGACTGCTGGCAGAAGGTGGCAGGGGATGGTTTTGTGTGTGTGCGGTGATTGCACAAATGCATCTTCTCAAGTTGCCTGCCACTTCTGAGGCCTGGGCCCTAACTGCTGGCTCTGGGACATGTACCAGTGGTTAGGGGCCCCTACTCTATATAGTGGTTCCTTACAAGAAGATTGTAATACACTTGCTCTGGTGGGTTTTAGAGTCCTGGGAGCTGTAGGAAAGGCATGGGATTTGAATAATTACTTACCTTGGATTTACAAAAGAGATGTGTTAAACTTCCAGATTTTGGTAAACTATTTAAATATCAGGATTTTTTTTAAAGGAAAGGAATATAAAGTTGCCTTATTTGATTAAGATTAATGTATGTATGTATGTATGTATGTATATTTCACTCAACGACAAATAGATTTTTAAATATGTATTTATAGATAAGAGATAAAATATGGGAACAACAAGAAAAAGTGATAAGGTAAAAGGAAAGAAATGTGAAACTGGTTAATTTTATTAATGTGTATGTCTATATTTATACACATATATATATCGTAGATTTTCACGGGTGTAGGTATGCTGGTATTGCCATCCTCGGGTGTTTTCCCATGTATATAGCATGGAATTTTTATTGCAATGTTTCGGCAAGATCTCACTAGCCATCCTCAGGCTTCGGTCTGTCACAGTCACAGACCGAAGCCTGAGGATGGCAAGTGAGATCTTGCCGAAATGTTGCAAAAAAAATTCCATGCTATATACATGGGAAAACACCCCGAGGATGGCAATACCAGCATATATATATATATATGTAATTGTTTCCACAACACCCTGTTAAGGCCCCAATTAAGGGAGGAAGCACACTGCTTTTCCTTTTCTGCCTTTCGGCTCATCACCAGAGACCATCTAGACAGAAAGCCAAGAATTCCGTTGTGTAATTTTTTTTATGTGTGTGTTACGTTTTTGAGCTGATCAATAAATATGTATATATTTATTGATCAGTATATATATATATATATGCGTTATTATTTTCTCATAACAATGGCTTTTGCTGATTAGGACTAAATGAAAAGGCTTTAAATTTTGTTTATAGATAAGCAATGAGACATAAGAATATTTTTTTTGTAGTAAGGTGATGTTACTGAAATTGTACTTGTTTTGATGAAGGGAATATCTCTTTATATTTTTTTTCTTTACACTTTCCCCCTTTTCCTTAGTTTGTATTCATTTTGTGTATATTTATGTAAATTTTAAAAACATTATAAACATATCTCAGATGGTCTGTATCCAGTTTTTGTGTTCAGGTTTGCAACTGCACAATGCATCTAACTAATCCAGGCCTATATACTTCTCTCCACAGAAAAATGATTGCAGACTGCTTTTGTGTCTATAAAAGGCAGAAAAGATAGCTTATTTTATCGTAAAAGCAGAGAATAATGCTTAGGGGATAGAAATATAAAAGCTGATTCTTGGGTTTGTCAGTCTTTGCTCCATTAGAAGGCAGTTAAAAACTAATGTGCAGGAATGTTGTCATTTCATACAGCATTAGATTATTGAAGCTTGAAGAGCTTCAAAATAATGTGCTTTTCTGGATACTTTTATAGATGTTAACTGTGCCTCACAGCATACACTTGGATGTAATTAGATTGCCAAGTTATTTTAATATTGTTCAGTCTTGAATTCATCACACAGTGAACATTGTAAATAACTGATAACCAAGCAGATATTCAGAAGTGTTTCAAGATAAACAGAACAAATTTGCATGAACTGCACAAGATTCAGATCAATTTCTCAATTTTGGTTTCTGTTTTTTTGACAGGATATGTTTCTAGGTAAACATATCTAGCCCTAACCCTCAGCCATTTCTTCCTGGTGTCAATATGCATTCCATCTTGCTCTTAAATCTGACATTGTTCCTTTTTTCTTCCACATTTACACCCCCACTTCTTAAAGGTAAAGGTTCCAGTCACATACGTATGCTAGTTGTTCCCAACTCTAGGGGGTGGTGCTCAACTCCATTTCAAAAC
The DNA here is from genome assembly GCA_039707465.1 of Rhabdophis nuchalis. NCBI lineage: Eukaryota > Metazoa > Chordata > Lepidosauria > Squamata > Natricidae > Rhabdophis > Rhabdophis nuchalis. Next base: position 169,962,350 of record CM077646.1, read on the forward strand.
GGAAGAGCCAGCACTGCCTGAAGATGCCTCCATGGTCATGTGGCTGGCATGACTAAATGCCAATGACGCATGGAACGCTGTTACCTTCCCACCAAAGGTGGTTCCTATTTTTCTACCTGCATTTTTACGTGCTTTCGAACTGCTAGGTTGGTAGAAGCTGGAACAAGTAATGGGAGTTCACTCCATTATGCGGCACTAGGGATTCGAACCGCCAAACTGCCAACCTTTCTGATCGACAAACTCAGCGCCTTAGCCACTGAGCCACCGTGTCCCAACTTAAGTAAATGTAAATTTTTATTTCTATCCAAGCTCCTCCCATAAAATTACCTGTCAAAATTCTGTTGCTATTTTTACATTCCTAGCATATAAAATGTTCTGTAATATTTTATGATATTGCATCAATACAGCCAACAGATATACAAACTTTATCACTATTGCTAAATAATCATGCAGCCTATTAATTGGGTTTTATTTCAAAGCAGCATATAATAGTTATTGCTATATCATTAGTACACAATAACTGAATTTAAAATCACATTTAGTTGTGGTTTTGAACACTGCTGTTAACAGTTCAGAGTCAAGCCCACAACCAAGCAAAGGTAACAATTGCATTCTCCGCCTTTTTTTTCATTTTTCAGAGTATGTTTGCCATACTCTGCAGATTGGTAAGAAGTATGGGTAAGGAAAACGTGGAATAAACCAAGAAGCCACAAACCTCAAAGCATATTCACAGATCATGCTAAGAGACAAGTCTTAATTTCAAGGTGACCTATTTTGTGGTACATGCTAAATCACACTTTAAAAAAGGAAAATTAGATTTAAGTGTCACCCTATCACAGGGGTCTGCAAAGTCGGCTCTTTTAAGACTGGTGGACTTCAATTCCCAGAGTTCCCCAGCCAGCATAGCTGGCTGGGGAACTCCTGGGAGTTGAAGTCCACCAGTCTTAAAAGAGCCGACTTTGCAGACCCCTGCCCTATCATACATTAACATCAGGCTTCAAAGGCAATTGAAGCATTTGTTTGCTTACTGGAGCATCAAAGCAAAAATATACCTTTGTTGTCTGCAGCAATAAATCCCAGAATGTTCTCATGGCGCAACATGACTGTTTGATAGATTTCAGCTTCTCTAAACCATGATCGCTCTTCCCGTGATGAGAAAATTTTCACAGCTACATCACCGCCACGCCATCGGCCACGCCACACTTCCCCAAAGCGACCTTTGCCAATGATTTCCTGGAGGACAATTGTTCGAGCCACAGTACGCTGGACAAACAGTGGTAAGCCTGAAGGCAGAGAATGAAGGATGAAAATAGAGACAAAGCAGAAGACAATGACAAGAATAGTAAGCTCCCCACATACATACATATCACATACATCTGATATAATTATACCAGATATCAATGTGACAATGTAACCCTAACACCTCCCCCAAAATGGGAACATTCACACTACTCAGGTGACCCTGAAGACACAGATAAATCTCCTAGTGGCCTCAACGATTCTCTAAAAGGATGCAAATGGCCTGCAAGGAGTATAAATCCTTCCATTCCCTACCATCCAGTCAGAGCTGAAGAAGCTTCTTGGATGAGAAATGAAATGTCTTCAAAGAAAAACAAGAAAGTCAAGTTGACCCTTGACAAAGCACCTTTGGGAGTTAATTTTTTTTAGAAATGACTTGGTATGTATGTATGTCAGTTCAACTGGATTTATAAGTAGTACTAGCATTAAGACTTTTATACCGCTTCACAATGCTTTACAGTCATCTCAAAGTGACTTACAGAGTCAGCCTATTGCTCCCAACAACCTGGGTCCTCATTTTACCCACTTCAGAAGGATGGAAGGCTGAGTCAATCTTGAGCCTGCAATACTGCATTCTAACCACTGCACCACCACAGCTCTTAAAAAATCAGTTTATCACTGTCTGGCTCAAAAAAATCACAGCATTTGGATCTGAAGAGTTGGAATTCTTTAGGACTATGTTTGAAGAATTTACAACAAAAGTGACACAATCTATAGGAGCTACATTTGAGATGCTGGAAAAACATTTGGACAATAAGTTGAATAAAATTACTGGAGAAGTTAAACAAGTGAATGACAAAATGGACTTTCTGGAAAATAGAATGGGGCCTAGAGATGCTTAGCTGGATAGAAGACTAGATAATATTACGTTAATGAAACATAAAGAGAAGACTTAGAGCTATTCCAGAAAGCCCCGATAAAAGTATAAGAAAGGCAGTAGTTAAATAAAAAATGAAGATGTTGGTTAAAAAAAAATGAGTGTACAAGATCAAGAGAAAAACACTGGTTTTAAAATTAAGACGAATGTCAAACATCTGGGAATTACATTGACTAATATGAATCGCATGCTGTTTCGGAATAACTATGGGAAAGTGTGGAATGACATTAAAAAAGATGGGACAAATACAACTATTCTTGTTGGGTATAATTTCTGTAATTAAGATGAATTTTTACCCAAGATGCTATTTTTAGATTTTCCCTGCCAGTCGGGCCTCATTCTAGGAGGCAGTGCTCATCTCCAATTCACAGCCTAAAAGCCAGCATTATCTGAAGATGCTTCTGTGGTCATGTGGCTGCCATGACTATACGCAGAGGCACAAGAACAGCTTACTTCCCACCAAATTGGTACCTTTTAACTACGTGTCTATATGCTTTTGAATGGCAAAGTGGGCAGGAGCTGGGGCGAATAACTCCATCATGAGTACTTAGGTCTCAAATTGTCAGCTTTCTGTTTGGCAAGCCCAGTGTCTTAACTGCTTGGTCACTGCACACCCCCCCCCCCCCAATCACTTTATCAGGCATGCCAAATTAAGGGTTTGGGATAGATATAACCAAATAATGACTCCCCTAAAATTCCTCTATTGTTGTCCCACATTTCAAAACAGAAATGATAGTTACATGAAACTGGTTGACTTATCTAAATTAAATTCAAGAGAAGAATTGATAGAGGAAGTTCAGATCTGTCAGTGCTTATGCTCAGTGATAAAAAAAGTTTAAATTGGATAAAGATTATGATTTTACAAATGAGAAACCTGACTTTGAACTAGATTAATGATGTGCTGTTGCTAAAATGTATAAACTTAATAAAGGTTTATATGGGAATTGACTAGATTAAAGATTGTACGATTACATGGACAAAACAGTTTGGATACAATATAATGTTTGATCAGTGGGGGAAATATGTGGAGTCAAGGATTGAAATTACATTGATTGGATGCTGAAAAGAAAAATAAAATCCTGGATGTTTTTTTCATGTTTAATGTTGTATGTTTGAGTCTTTTTTCTTTTCTTTTTTGTCCACATATTGTTGTTACTGTTAGATATTTGTTTTTTCCTGTTTTGTATTTTATTCTCTTTGATAAAACATACCGGTAATAAATATATACATGAAATTACATTGAAGTATAATTTGAAAGAGAATTTCTAGAAGATAACCTATCAATGGTATTTAAGAGTGGATAAATTATCAAAGGTATATAAATATATATATTGGAAATGCAATCAGTGTGAAGGTACTTTTTATTATTTTTGATAGACATAAGAAATCTAAGAAATATTGGGATCAGATTATGTATTAAAGTCAGATAATTCTTAAAATAAATATACAATTGAAATATGACATTTTCCTTTTAGGTTTGTATTTATATTTATATTTATTCAATTTATACCCCGCCCTTCTCCAAACGGACCCAGGGCGGCGCACAGGAAAATTAAAATACATACAAAACATCATATAAAATTTAAAAAACTAATTCAATAGAACCTGTGCTAAAACCAGATTAAAATCCCCAAATTTAAAAACTATCTAAAAGTCAGTATAGGGGGCTACGCTAGGCCGGCTAGATGGAACAAATGTGTCTTAAGACACTTGCGGAAGAGGCGGAGGTCAGAGATGGTGCGAAGTTCAGGGGGTAAGTCGTTCCAAAGGGCTGGACCTGCCACAGAGAAGGCTCTCCCCCTGGGTGTCGCCAGTCGGCATTGTCCGGCCGACGGCACCCTGAGGAGGCCCTCTCTGTGGGAGCGTATTGGTCTGAGGGATGTATGGGGCAGGAGGCGGTCTCGCATATAACTAGGCCCCGAGCCATGGAGCGCTTTAAAGATGGTCGTCAGAACCTTGAAGCGCACCCGAAAGACCACAGGAAGCCAGTGCAGCTCGCGCAGGATAGGTGTTATGTGGGAGTGTCTAGGCGCTCCCGTAATCACCCGCGCGGCTGCATTCTGGACTAACTGCAGCTTTCGAGTGCACCTCAAGGGAAGCCCCATGTAGAGAGCATTACAGTAGTCGAGTCGAGAGGTCACGAGGGCCTGAGTGACTGTGCGAAGGGCAGCCCGGTCCAGTAAGGGCCGCAATTGGCGCATCAGGCGTACCTGATGGAAAGCCCCCCTGGCCACGGCCGCCACATGGTCCTCCATGGACAGCCGGGAATCCAGGAGGACACCCAAATTGCGCGCCCTCTCCACGGGGGCCGGTGTTTCGCCCCCAATGGCCAGAGTTGGAATAATCTGGCTGAACCGGGGTGCCGGAAGCCACAGCCACTCAGTCTTGGACGGGTTGAGCCTGAGTTTGTTACTACCCATCCAGATCCGTACGGCCTCCAAACACCGGGACATGACCTCGACGGCATCGTTGGGGTGGTCTGGGGTGGATATGTACAACTGAGTATCATCAGCGTACAGATGATATCCCACCCCAAAACCACGGATGATCTCGCCCAGCGGCTTCATGTATGTGTTGAACAGTAGGGGCGAGAGGACCGACCCTTGAGTTACCCCACATACGAGGGGCCTCGAGGCCGACCTCTGCCCCCCTGCCAACACATATTGCGACCGACCAGAGAGGTAGGACGAGAACCACTGTAGAACGGTGCCTCCCAGCCCCAACCCCCCCAGTCGGCGTAATAGGATACCATGGTCGATGGTATCAAAAGCAGCTGAGAGGTCTAATAGGACTAGGATAGAGGAATATCCTCTATCCCGCACCCTCCAGAGATCATCAACCAACGCGACCAATGCAGTCTCGGTGCTATGCCCGGGTCGGAAGCCGGACTGGCGCGGGTCTAGATAATCAACTTCCTCCAAGTGTCGCGGAAACTGTTGGGCCACCACACTCTCAACAACCTTCACTAAAAAGTGAAGGTTGGAGACGGGACGATAGTTCTCTAGTAATGCTGGATCCAGGGACGGCTTCTTGAGGAGGGGCCTTACTACCGCCTCTTTCAAGGCGGCAGGCAAGGACCCCTCACTCAAAGACAATGCCCTGGAGCCAGCCTTGTGTCGTCTCCCAGGATGCCAGTACAAGCCAGGAGGGACACGGGTCCAATAAACATGTGGTAGCCCTAAGTCTCTTTGACAACTTGTCCATATCCTCGGTAGTAACAAAATCAAACTCCTCCCAAGATGGTGTCTCAAGAGCAACCTCGGACCGCTCAGCTGGACCACTGTCGATGGAGGGCAGCTCGCTCCGAATCCGAGTGATTTTCCTCTGCTCGACCCTGTAGAGGGGCTTCCCGCGGCCTCTGTTGAAGGAGGGAGCGGGTCACCCCAAACAGGGCGGCAGGGCGGTTATCTGCGGATGCAATAAGAGTGGCACAATACTCACGTTTGGCCACTCTTATCGCCACCAGGTAAGTCCTAATGTAGGTTCTCACTAGTGTTCGGTCGGCTTCGGAGCGAGAGGATCTCCATCTGCTCTCTAGGCGTCTCTTGTGGCGCTTCATCTCCCTAAGCTCCTCGGTGAACCAAGGAGCCCGGGTGGATCGTCGCCGCAAGAGAGGCCGCACGGGCGCGACTCGGTCCAAGGCCCCCGTGGCCGCACTTAACCATGCGGCCACTAGGTCCTCAGTCGAGTCGCAGGGCAAGTCCACAGGAATTGGCCCAAGCTCCCTTTGGAACCTTACCGGGTCCATCAGAAGCCTGGGGCGGAACCATATAGGAATATCCGGTTCCGCCTCCCCGCGATGGAGTGCAGCGATCGGAAAGTCGAGCCGAAGGAGAGCGTGATCTGTCCATGACAGGGGTGTGATGACTAAATCCCCTATTCCCAGATCACGACTCCACTGTCCCGAGACGAAGATGAGATCCAGGGTGTGTCCACCCTCGTGGGTAGGGCCCAAAACTACCTGGGTCAGGTCCATGGCTGCCATGGAAGCCATGAACTCCCGAGCTGCACCAGAGGTTTCGCCTACCGACGGCAGGTTAAAGTCCCCCATGACCAAAAGTCTGGGGGTCTCAACCGCCGCCTCGGCTATCACCTCTAGGAGCTCGGGCAGGGCTGTTGTTGCATAGCGAGTTTGATGGACAAACTGAAAGAAAACAGAACCTTGGTTTTTATATAAGATAACAGCTAACCTGTTGCTTGCACAGAGGTGGAAAGGTTTACAAATTCTTAGAACAGAAGAACAGACAGTGAAATTAATGGAATTGAAGGAAATGGCAAAATTGACTGCTTTGATCAAAGAGAGGAGTTTCTAGCTTTGTTTCTCTTTGGAAACCACTAGGATTTTTTTACTTGAAACTGAAAGAAATAAAATTATTATTTTGGGATTTTGATGATTATAACTGTTTATAATTATGGAAGTACAGTGATCCCTCGTTTTTCGCGGCTTCATGTTTCGCGGCTTCAGTGCTTCGCGGGTTTTTCAAAAATACAGGGGGGGGAAATGCATCGGTAGGAGGCAAGCGCCCCCTAGTGCTTGCTTTAAACGATGTCCACCAACTCAAGTTTCCGGTGCGAATCCTACTTTGCGGTTTTTCAGTTTTCGCGGAAGGTTCCGGTCCCCATTAACCGCGAAAAACGAGGGATCACTGTACACTGTATTATGGTGAAATTTAGAGTAAAAGGTTACCATATTTTATATTTGTAGCTATCTCAAAGAAATCCAGAGCTATTCTCTTCTGTGTTTTTTTATATTTTGTCCTCCTCTATTCTTAATTTTTCTTGACTCTACCATTTTTTATATTAATGTTTTGTTCTTTTGTATTTTCTCATGTATTGAAACGTAATAGTTTGTAAAAGAATAACATTGCTATTAATTACTAATATTTCATCTTGTTTGTTTTCTTATCACTAACTTCAGTAGAATTAGTAGTAATAGAACACAATATATCTCCTTGATTTCAAATACCGTATTTTTTGGAATATAAGATGCACAAAGATTTTGAAGAGGCAAATTTTAAATAAAAGGTTTTGCACTCTGCAGACCTCCCCAAAACGGCCCGTTTTTGCAAAAACGGGCCCCGCTTTTTGTTTTAAAAGGGCATGAATAGCCTTTAGGAGGCTTGTAGAGTGCTCTGGGGGGAGGGGGGATGGAATGAGCAAAACAAACAAACAGCCCCTTTTTTTGTGAAAACGCCACCCTCTTTTTCAAAAAAAGGGCATGCATAGCCTTTAGGAAGCTTATAGAGTGCTCCGGGGGGGGGGGGGGAGTAAAATTGTCCCGTTTTTCACTCATTTCTGCCCTCCCCAGCCCCCAGGAGCACTCTGAAAGCCTCCTAAAGGCTATGCATGGCCATTTTGGTGAAGGGGGCAGGTTTTTGGGGGAGCAAAAAATGCTGTATTCAGTGTATAAGACGCACCCAGATTTTCAGCCTCTTTTTTGAGGGAAAAAGGTGCGTCTTATACTCCGAAAAATATGGTAGTTACCTGTAGCTCTGTATGACTTATTTAAAGGAAACATGAACTGCATGCTTTGGGACAAATGAATTAATTTATTCTGAAGTGTATTTTTAGTTTTTAACACAGCTACAGTTTGCGACAAACAGTACAAATAAAACATCAGATAGCCATTTAGGTGGAAGCTGTGCAAAAAACTCTAGGAGGCATGGGTATTCTTAGGTTAACAGTACAAATTATTTATATATTGAAGTTTATAATAAAATAAAGCTAAACATCTTTACATAAAAGACACATTATACCTGAGCCAGAGCCAGAAGTAGACAAATCATAGACTAGATCTTGCAGAGTCTTGTCCTTGGACAGACACATCTCACAAGATGGATCCTCCATGTCCAATCGCTGACGATTGTGGTACCCACGTGGATGATGATGGAAGACAAAAACCAGTATAATCATAATGATGAACAAAAGAAAGACTGGTCCTGCAATGACAGCCACCAGCTCCACAGGTCCCCAGATTGAAGAAGTTTCATTATCCTTCCAATGTCCTAGAGAGGGAAGACAGGAAGAAAAACTTCAAATTCAAACCCAATATATAGCTAAGGATTTAAAAAAAACCCAATAGGTCTACATTTAATAGATTTGAAGGCATACAATTGAAAAGTAAGGGTAAATACTTAAAGGCATTGACACTGGCTTGGAGTCTCAGGGATGCATATACTTCAGCTACAGTGAAATCAGAAACATTTATTTTTACTGATTAAAAATGGAAGCTTGTAATTACACCAAAATCATAAAAAGTGGAAGTAGGTATTTCTGTTATTACCCCGTTGCTGTTGCATCAAAAACAAGAAATCAGGATTCATGTTCATACCATGAAATTTCTGCTTAGCGTTACATATAAACAAGTAACTGCAAACAGCAAAGACCAAATAAGCTGAAATAATGTTTTTAGTAGTTTCTCCCTATCATTTCCCCACATTGCTAATAAACAGAACATTGTCTCAAAATAAGAAAATGGATCTTTCTTCTTTCGTGGTCCTATATTCTTGTTGAAAGTTAACACTATTGTTTGATCACTGAAACTCTTAATTCTTCTCACTGCTTTTATTTAATGTATATGAAGAAATACCCTCATATAATAAAAGCAATACCTCCCAAAGATTGAGTACCTTTAGTGGGAACATATTTGTCAGTGGAGACTTGGTAATATAGCTTATGGAAACAGAATTAAGCATCAGCTTGAGTGTTCAATACGGAAGACAAAAGACTCCACTACACTTCCAAAAATTATTTCAATAATATTCATTGCTTTCAATTTTCCATTTCAACTTCCCTAACTGATTAAGGAATAATCTTATGAAATGTTTTATTAAGCATACAGTATATTAGTAATTTTTGTTAAAGATTTCCATATATTCTAAATGCAGATTATTTTTCTGAAATCACTCATGCAGTCTAACCTCAAGCTAAAATTAAGCATACTGCAATGTAATGTATTGCCAGAAGGGGGAGTCAAACCCTTCTCCAACAATATTTCTTATGGTACTTTTCATACATAAAGCAAGACTGATAGTATTGCCATAGAATTTAATATTGCAAACTAGTAATGAGTAGGGCTTTTAAAAATTTGCCTGTGAATTTATAATATGTTGGAAAGTGACATTTAATTAGAAATTCAATTGATTATTTCATATGGCTGTACTTTACCAATTTTTATTAGTTTTGGTACAAAATGATACCACAAACAGATGCAATAATACACTTTTCCAAATAACCCCTTAAACAATAAATACAAGTCCAGCTTTTAAAATTCAATCTTAATTAACATAAATCCAGTTCTAATATCTCAGGTTAATTAGATATTTCCAGAAAATCCAAGGATTAAAATTGTGTGTGTGTGTGTTACGTTTTTGAGCTGATCAATAAAACTTAACACACATATAAAAAAAATAATTACACAACGGAACTCATGGCTTTCTGTCTAGATGGTCTCTGGTGATGAGCCGAAAGGCAGAAAAGGAAACAGTATGTCTCCTCCCTTAATTGGGGCCCTAACAGGGTGTTGTGGAACAATTATATATATATATATAATTATATATATAATTATATGTATGTATGTATGTATGTATGTATGTATGTATGTATGTATGTATGTATGTATGTATGTATGTATAAAATTAAAATAAGTTTATGTTGTTGATACTTTAAAAGTACTGATACTTTCAGCTGCTTTACTATGCTTTTTATCCAAGCTGCTGTAAACCATCCAAGTCACTTGGGTAAAATGAGTGGTGTAGAAATTTTGAATTATATAAAATAATGAATGCCATTTGGGAGTATCCAGGAAGGGAGCTTTTTCTTTTTCATTGACCTATTGTTGGAATATAGTTCCCAGAGATTAAATTGGCTGTGGACCCTATCAGCAAGGGTGGGATTCTACCATTCAGACCGGTTCGGGTGAACTGGTAGCTTCGACCATCAGCTGGGAGTGAACCGGTTCGCTCCAACAATGAAGTAGGCCCGCCTGCACCTACGCTTAACTCATCTATATCTTCTTAGCTGAGTCGCACTGCAGAATGGATTACCGCGCCTCAGCTGTTTTTCCTTCCCAGCAGTAATGGGGAAGATACTTTTTCTCAAAAGTGTGCATGCACATGCAGCGCGCAATCACTGAACCAGTTGTTAAACCAGCAGGATCCCACTACTGCCTATCAGCTGTTTTGTAAGCCCTTGAAGACTTCATTTTATCACCAAGTCTAGTGGTCAGAAATTGGAGTTGAGACCATACACTGCTTATGTTGACTTGTGATTGATGGCTTGTTTTTACAATGGCTTCTATTTTCATTTTCTTCTTAATTAATTAAATGTATATGCATTCTTTTAACTCTCTTAGTGGTCCAGAGCCATGAATTTAAGATGGGGAGCTATTTAAATTGAATAAATAAATAGATAGATAATAACCAAATAACTGCCAAGATATATTGAGGCTGATATAGCTACAGCATAAAAATAATCAGGCTTGCTTTAATTGCCTATAAAGACTCACAGAACAGTCTCGTAATCACTGTACTTACCGCTGGGTACCATAAGATCAATTTTATTACAGTAGTCAAAGTAGCAACAATGGGTGTTGCGTACAGCTTCTGAACTAAGGCAGAAAAATGGTTTTCCAGCAGGAATCAACTTTACTTCAGGAATACATGTCCGGGTGTGATGCTTCATTCCATTCACATTTGTTATGGAGACCATGCAGGCGCCATCTGTTTCGCATGTGGCATTGGCTTGGTTGCAGTCAGAGCACAAACATAATAAAGCTGGAGTAAGGAGAAAAATAATTCTGTGTGACAAACTACTTATGAGGAGGATTAATTGGAATTATATTACCTTTGAAATGAAACTATACATTATTTCAAGGTTTAATTGAGCCATTAGCTGTTTAAAGTAATACAAATGACATTTGCAAAATATTTTTGAACAAAATTAGGTCAATATTATATGAACAATGTTTTTATTCCGCAGGCTTCCTCTCTGTGGGAACCCTATAGAATAAAATAATTAATGTCTATTTGCTATAGTTCTGATGTTTAAATGACCCCATGGAATAAGATAAGCCCATTTCTCTTATGCACAGCTGCTTTCTACAGAATGCAGATTCATATTTCAAAGTTATTCTGTCAATTCAGTTTTGAAGGAAATCGGATATTAGAAGTAGGTACTTAATTTCTTTACACTTGAGTTTTTTTTAATAATTCAAAATATTCCATCTATTGCAATGAAGGACCAACACTATTGAAAATCCTACGTTGGGCAAAGGCCAGTAATACATTTATTTTAGCACTGTTTCTGCTCCATCTGACTTTTTAAAGATTGAAAGCATCAAGTCTATAGATGCAGTTCTGTTTGTGGCAAGTGAGCTGAATTTTAATAGGAATAATGAAAATCTACTGAAATGAACATGCAAAATAACTTCCACTGAACTTGTCTTGAAAAGAGAAGGTTCAAACATTGGTGTGAATATTAATTACCAATCAGGATTCAAACTGAACATCTGAAATGAAAGATTCAGCAACTAGTCTCTCACCATCTCAAAAAATGTTATCCAAAGCAACCATCAATTCTCTAGAACAAAAATAAGTTCCCTTCTTTTAAAAATGATGAAGGCTATATGCAGACAAATTAATATATTTTAATAATTAATTTTCAAATAGATGAAATATTTAAGCAAAATAAACAAACACAGCGGTATTTTCTTCCCTCTCTCTATTTTGCAGGGGCCAAAGAACAAAGAAAAATGCTGGAGATTCAAGCTTGTTTTGTGAAGTGGCAGAAAGAAACAAAGAGCTATCCAATCCTGAAATAATGCAAATTCCAGCCAGTTTTGCCTCTAGCTTTGTCACAACAATCGGTAACTTATACGATGTTTCATGTGACTTTACTTATATGACAAAGGCTTCCTTTAGAAAGGTAAACAGAGTCAGGTCTATTTGGTATTTGGATGAAAGATCACCAGGAAATCTTAGTCCTGTAGGCCAGGGGTCCCCAACCTTTTTTGCACCAGGGACCGGTTTCATTTTAAAGAAAATTCTGTGGACCAACTGGCCTAGAGGAGGGGGGGGGAGGGGGAACAGGCGGCACATGCGCACGCGGGGGAGGGGGGGGAGTCAGCTCACTTGGCCCTCTAGGGCAGTGGTGAGCAAACTTATTAGTCAATAGAGCCAAATATCAACAGTACCACTACTGAAATTTCTTTTGAGAGCCAAAAGGTGTGGCCTGTTTTCTGGGAGTGGCTCAGTTGTCATGTTACCCAGTGGGCGTGGCCAACTTGGAAAATGTGGTGAAACTCACTTAACAGTCTTGCTTAGCAACCAAAATTTTGGGCTCAATTGTGGTCATAAGTTCTTTCTTTCTTTCTTTCTTTCTTTCTTTCTTTCTTTCTTTCTTTCTTTCTTTCTTTCTTTCTTTCTTTCTTTCTTTCTTTCTTCCATTTCTGGCTGGTCTTTGGTCTTCTGAAGATGGTAAAAATGGATTTATGGGCACTCGGTATATATAAAGGCAGCCCATGACTCTTTGGGATGCTGGTTTGAATCCAGGAAAGGACTCAGAGGATGTGATTCCTTTGAAATGACCACTGGGAGAAAAATAGATCTTTAACCTGGTTAACCAAACAGGTAGCTTGAGGTGGAAGGAAATAGGAAAATATATTTCTGCCTTTCCTTTCCTTCCTTCCATTGCCTCCCTCCCCTTCCTCCCTTCTTTCCTTCCCTCCCTCCTACCCTCCCTCCCTCTTTCTTTTCCTTTCTTTCCGTTCCTTCCTTCTTTCCTTCACTCCCTCCCTCCCTCCCTCCCTCCATTCATCTTTTTTCTATTTTTCTTTCTTTCTCTTTGTTTTTTTGTCTGTCTGTCTGTCTGTCTGTCTGTCTGTCTGTCTGTCTGTCTGTCTCTCTCTGTCTCTCTCTCCTCCCTCCACCCATCTCTGTCACTCTGTGTGTGTGTGTGTCTGTTTCCCCCTCTCTCTCTTTCTGTCTCTCTAAGTCTGCCTCTCTGTGTGTCTGCCATTCTCTCCCTCCCTCCCCCCGGGGAAGCAGCAGAGGGGTCGGCATGTCGGCTGCGGAGGTTATCCCGCAGCGAGCGAGCGGAGTACCCGAGCTGCGGCTAGTGCCACCAAAGCCGTCCGGCCGCTGCACGGGGCTGGAAGGGAGGTGGGCGTGCGGCGCCCGGATGGCTTTGGCGGCACGCAGCTTGGGTCCTTCGCCCGCCCGCTGCGGGATAACCTCCCCAGTCGACATGCCGGCCCTTCCAGGAAGCCCCGGAAAGTGCAGTGCGTCGCGGTGGCCGTCGGAAGGAGATGGTGGAGGCGCGCTTGGCCATCCTCTGCCCAGGGGGCTGCTCCCTCCTCCTCGCCGGCCCTGCGGCCCGGTTCCTATGAAGCCGTGGCCCGGCACCGGTCTGCGGACCAGGGGTTGGGGTTGGGGACCCCTGCTGTAGGCTATCATGAAAAGGTAAAAAAAAAAAAATCCTGGAAGAAGGCGCAAGGCATTTCCATACTATTGGGGAAAAAAGCCACATGAAATCACCAGCAGTCAAGATCAGTTCAAGACTGGATTTCTAATTTTTTTATCACCGGTTTGGTTTGCTTGTGCTCATGATGCTTCTGCGCATGGGCAGAGCCTCCCATCACCGCTACTACCAGTTCACCAAATCCAGGCCAAACCAGGAGCAACCCACCTCTGTCCTGTCCTAAATTTACTAGGTAGTCTAGAATAAACCCTATTCTATCAATGTACTGATATTGATGTTAGTTTATCTTACAGAGCATGACTAAAGATTTATTTGGCTGGGGACAAATCTGAATGGTTTACTAAAGCACTACTTCAAGTATTTAAAAATTCTTACTTTTCCTCTCTCTTCTCAAACCCCAGTATTTTCCTGCATTTTAGTTTCCTCCAACTGTAATATCTTAACTGACCAAATTAAGCTTAGTAACCATTTCAAATTGTAGACCACAAAACCACTTTAATCCACAGTTTGAGGTTAACAACAATCATAATTTGCTTGATTCAATGCCACAGCAAATGGTGGTTAGATAAAAACAGGTTATGAAATTGATGTACTAAAGAGAAAATAAAATGTATCCTATGCCACAGAGATGGCTAACCTTTTTGTCATTGTGTGCTGAAAGCGCACATACGTGCAACACCGTACAAGCGTGTGCCCACACCCATAATGCAATGTATGTGCAACACCACCCCACCTGTGCCTCCCTCATGCCCCATTTTGGGCCTAGCAGGCCTCCCTGCCGCCTCCTAGGACAAAAAATGGGGGTCGCCGTATTCCCCCTGCACATGTGCATGCATCTCCAGCATGCCCCCCTGCCTCCCGTATATGTGCATGCGGTGCGTGCATGCGGTGTAGGTCAGCTGGGGTGATGGCTCACGTGCCTGCAGAAGCTGCTCCGTGTGCCACCTGTGGCACGTGTGCTATATGTTCACCATCACGGCTATAGCATGTGGTTTAGAGACATGAATGCAATATCTGAACAGTATGAGAGAATCTTCAAATATTAAAATACAATCTCTAAAGTTATTTGTAAGCCCCATTATGTTTAGAAGGATTACTGTTTTCTTGATAAATATGCATGCAAATATAATTCAAAACTTGTATTATATTTACTTGATTGTATTTTAATATTTGAAGATTTTCTCATACTGTTCAGATATTGCATTCATGACTCTAAACCACATGCTATAATATGTATGGATATTATTATTTACATGTCTCAGAAAATGGTAGCAGTTGGCTAACCGTTTCTGGGTTTGGTAGCTAAGTAAGATCAGACTTGATTAATACTTGGATAGGAAACTATCAGGAAATATCAAGGTTGTAAACTAAAATGGAAAGTCTTTAGAAAATTTTTTAGCAGATGGCATTGACAAACAATTTCCAGACTAAGGATTAGAAGTCAAGCATGACTTAAGGACATTTTTATTATCTATCTGTACTCCAATTTAACTTCTGCATACATTAGTAAGTCATAACAGCTATTACAGAGAGCCAGTTTGGATAGTGGTCCAGGTACCAAGGTAGAAACCAGGGGACCATGAGCTCTAGTCCTGCCTTAGTCATGAAGCTGGATAATCTTGGGTCAGTGATTTTCTCTCAGCCCTGGGAAACAGGCAATGGCAAACCATTTCCAGAAAAACCTTGCCAAGAAAATTGCAGATATTTGTCCAGAAGGCAACGACTGGAGGGTACGGGGCGGGCGCGCACGCACACACACACACACAACCAACCCAAAGAAAAACTCTACAAGTAGTCCTCACCTTACAACAGTTCATTTAGTGATCATTCAAAGTTACAACACTGTAAAAAGTGACTTATGATCATTTTTCACACTTACAACCGTTGCAGCATCTCCATAGCCACAGTTCAGATGCTTGGCAACTGATAGATATTTATGAAGGTTGCAGTGTCCCAGGGTCATGTGATCCCCTTGTGTGACCTTCTGACGAGCAAAGTCAATGGAGAACCAACATTCACTTAATAAACATGATACTAATCAACTGCAGAGATTCACTTCACAACTGTGGCAAGAAAGGTCATAAAATGGGACAAAATTCACTTAACAAATGTTTCACTTACCAACAAAAATGATAGGCTCACTTGTGGTTGTAAGTCGAGTGCTAGCTGTACAAGCAATGCACCAGCAATTATAACTTAAACTGTGATATTCCTCTTGTTACAAAATCTCATGTAAAGAGAACTAAATTGCAAAACTTAGTACCATTCTCTCTCCCTCATAATACAAATCTATTTGTGAGGGAGGAAGAATTGTTAACAAGTTATAGAGAAGAGGAATTTTACAGGAGAATTATAAGAGGGCTGCTTGATCTTTCTATATCCAGTTATCCCACCTAAATGATATTGCTATTAGATATTGTGATAACTTCCAGTTTTCTTCAAAAACAGAAAATGAATCTGAATGAAATAACACTACTTAATGGCAGGAGAAGAAAAAAATTGCAGAAAATATTAATATGCACAGGAATAATTAATCCCCCCTCTGCCAATCGTTCCATGGCAGAAAAATCAGGCTTGGGAACTAATATTTGCCAACACTGAACATAATTTCAGTTCAAATGTTGTGAGATGTCACTTCTACAAGTCAATATCCACTTGCTATGTCACTGGAAAACAACTACATTCTGCTTTTTAATCAAACACAAAGCAGCTACCAAATTTCACCTTTTCAGCTTTTGAGCAAAAACCATTCCTCTGTCAAGTGACATGGAAAAAACAATCAAGCTAAATCTAAGCAGGGAGGATAAATGTAGTAATGTCAAGGAAAAAGGTGTGTGAACCTAAGAAACATAACATACTTTTTACAATAGTCAGCAGATTCTGTTTCCCAGAAGGAATAAAGAGCCTGCACGTACCTGTTGGACAGCTTAATGCAAAAAGTTAGATTTATCTAAATAAAGGAAAAAAATGGTTTCCCATTCCTAACAAGAGAATGCTATAAATCAAGATGATCATAGGATTACATCATATCTCTTCACAATTAATCCTCAATAGTGTTTATTATGGTCTTCTATATACTTTCATGAATTGTAAACACACTATGTGAACATCTGCAGCTATGAAGTACCAATTCATTGCTTCTTTATGGACACTGGTGTGCCTTTTACAATTTGCCTTTATATATACTGAAACAGACGCATTCTTTTTACATCAAAACAATAATAGAGAGTCATCACATGATTTGAAGCAATAAACTTGTTTGCCAAGTTAAGTGTTTTTTGGAAAGACAATTGAAAGGAAATATTCTAGATACTACAAGAAACAGTGACACGAAAAAACATACTTCTCAATATTACCACCATAGCAAAAGCTTTAGTGTAGCACCACAGAGCCTTGATAAATCATGGGATCTTTGCAGAAAATTAGTCATCAACATAAGTAATTATTGGCTACAATTAGAATAATCTCATCTTTACACCTCCAACTTTGTTTCTCCCTCATATAGCTTTAATATGCTGCAGGAAAGCGACTGCATTATCTGATAGCAAATATATCATTCATTAAATGTGGATTTTTGTCTCTGTAAGTCAATCTACAAACTAAAGGAAAAAGTTAAACGTGGTATCCTATAAGAAATATCTTACAAAAATAAACAAAGGTTAATTCATCAACCTTGCTGTCTGCTACAGGGAGATATCCTTCCTTTTTGAAAAATAAAAAATAAAATTTAGTGTTACAAGATGGAGAGATGGTATGCGTTCCAACCACAATAAAGGAAAAATGTTATTTTATTATGCAAAAGAATCAGACAGTCCATTTAAGGTTTGGGCTGTAATGGGTTGTTAAACTAATGTGTTTCTGACAATAAGTCTGTCAAAAGTTGATCGAAAATACAAAGAAACTGGATAAAACACAGTAGGCACTTCCCCCAAATGTTTGTTAAGATAAGGAGTATGTTTTTGAGCAGTTTTCCTCTCGTTTGGCCATAAAGTTATGTTGACTTTCTATTAACTAAGAAATTAATATTAGAGTAAGTTTAAATGGACCACGAAAATCCAAACTTTATTTCTTCAACCCTTGTTGGAGGAATTCCTTTGTGTGCATGGAAGAGAGGAACTTCTTATACTGGGCTGGAGAAAACAAAGTGGGGATCCCAATGACCCAAGTTCGGTTGCTGCACCTCACAAGTGTTCTTTTATGCACAAGGAGGGAAGAACAACTCCTGTGCTAGGCTGGAGAAATAAAATCCCTGCAAAGATCACAAAAAACTGAGCCTCCTTTCTCCAGCCCAGCACAGGAATTCCTTTTCCCTCTGCCCGTTGAAATTCTCTTCCATACTGCCCTTGTTTGGCAATCAGCTCTTTTCCTCCATCCACTTAATGATTTCAACTGGGAGAGACCATCATGTAGACATGTCACTGAATGACTGCTTTGCTCAACAACCAAGTTGCGAGTTCTAACTAGTAGTAAATTGACAACTATCCACATATCAATGCCAACTGCTTTCCAATAGTACTATTCTGATGGTTCAGCTGCGTTGAACTACTTCTGCTTAGTCAATTCTTTTGGGGGGAATGTTGTGAAGACGATGGTAGAGTGCCAGACTTAGAGGATTCTCAGATTATTTAATACCTTCCTGTCTGGTTGCAGATCTAAGCAAGGGAGGGAAACTGGCCACTGTTGTGAGGATCTAGAGCAGGGGTAGTCAATCTTTTTATTCCTACCGCCCACTTTTGTATCTCTGTTAGTACTAAAATTTTCTAACCGCCCACCGGTTCCACAGTAATGGTGATTTATAAAGTAGGGAAGTCAATTAAATTTAAGAAAGGAAAGTGGTTCAGTATCGGACAAAACCCCTACTGCCCACCATGAAAGCTGGAACGCCCACTAGTGGGCGGCAGGAACCAGGTTGACTACCACTGATCCAGAATACAATCTGACAAGAGCAAATGTGAGCCTTTAGTCCAGAGGTTCCCAAACTTGGCAACTTTAAGACTTGTGGACTTCAACTCCCAGAATTCTCCAGCCAGCTTTGCTTTTCTGGGAGTTGAAGTCCACAAGTCTTAAAGTTGCCAAGTTTGGGAACCTCTGCTTTAGTCCTACCAGGCTTTCTGTGGCATTTATATACCACTGATCATGCTATTCTTGAATGCTTATTCCAATCTATTGAGGATTGGATATTAGAGGCAATGTATTATATTATGATTTTGTTCTTTCCTAATCAGGAGGTTGTTGTAAGCCAAACCTGTGTGGAATACCTCAAAGCTTGGTCCTTCTTCTTATCCCATTGGACATCTGTAAGAAAGTGTTAGGAGTTATCATCTGTTAATTTGGAGGAAAGCATCATCAATATACTGATGATATCCTGTTAAATATCTCCAAAGATAAGATGTAGTGGAGGTTCCAAATTGGCATTTGGAGGAGTGAGGGACTGGATGGGATAAAAGGAGTTCAAGCTGAATTTCAGAAACATAAAACAGGCTGTTTATCCTCAAAATATATTATCAGATGATTTAATCTGGGTGATACCTATACAGTAGGCACCAGATGATAAGCATCAGCTATCACATGACTTATATGCTCTATTTGGCTTCCAGTTTGTCCTTCCTTTTTCAACACATATAATCCTGTTTGATTTGTTGACAATTTCCCCCCTCATATGAAGGTGAAGAGTTATAGTAAACTCAGAAACAAGTTTATGGAACATTTAGTCCCACAAATTTAATCTAATCTCCTCTATTTTTATCTTTGGGAAAGCGGTTAAGACAGTGGTTTTGTTGCATCTTTGGTACAAAAAGGATGATATATTGGAACTGATTGCTTTGTTGTTTGGGTTTAAGTGAGTTTTTATTAGTTATGTTGTATTCCTTTTATTATTATCTTGTATTTTACGAATTGTATTTGTGAGCTGCTAAGAATCCCTGATTATAGTGGCATACAGTATTTGGTAAAATAAATGAACAGTAATATAGTATTAAAATAGGATTTAGAAGTAATTTGCAGTGTAAAAGTGAGATGCAACAACTGTAAACTCATATTGCTTTGCACCAGAACAATTTTTAAAGTGTGTGAAATATGTTAAATATACAGGCGGCTAATTCAAGAATGTAAAGCACAGCTACAAAGGTTTTCTTTCCCCAGCATTTTGAATTCATTGTATTTTACTAAATTAAAGTAATGAAAATGGATCACTCTACATTATTAACTCAGATAGATCACAGTTCAAGGTTCATTTTTTTAATGGATGGGCTATGTAAACATTCTAGTTCAAAAACATAGAATTCTTTATCTTATATCTTCCCAATTGAATCATTTTTATAATAAAAGGTATTTAATTGTGTCCAATTCTTGGAGACTGCCTGGACAGTCCCTGCAGTTTCCTGCCAAGTTTTTTCGGAAGTGATTTGCCACTGCTTCCTTCATAGGCTGAGAAAGTGATTGGCCAAGGTCACCCAGTTGGATTTGTGCCTAACTTATGGTCTCCTGGTTTCTAGCCTGATGCCTTAACCACTATTCAAAACTGACTCTCTAGCCATATTTTGTAATTGACAAATGGCACAATCTAACTAAGCCATAGTAAATTTCAAAAGCCAAACAATATTGGCTATACTTGGTTCAGACATCTTGTAAAGTTGTTTGGTAATTTGAAAAACATATTGACTGGAAGAAAATAATGGCAAATCACTTACAAAACGCCTCCAAGAACTGCATTGATGCAATCATTAAGAATCAAACTAGACTTGAAAATATATTTTAGTAGATTATGGTTAATTCTGCAAATTTCATTACAAAAACCAGCTTCAATACTGTTTGGTTGGCTTAACATATTTTAGAAATATTTTAGAAAAGAGATTAAGAATTTCCTAATATTTCGTTTTACATTATATATAAAATATGAATGTGTGAAAAAAAATCACATTTGAAAATAAATCAAGAAATAAGATAGACTAATATGAAACAATAGAAAGCATAAGAGACACAAAAAAATGTGGTTTCTGGAAATCCATGAAGGATCAAAAGCAGTAGAAACTACGGATTGTAACAGTATTACAGATTCAGACTAAAGAAGAAGGGTTTCTTCCACAGAAGAGAAATAAAACCCAAGATATTCCTTTTAACTAAATTGGTAAAGTTAAATGTTTTCTGATGGCTCCATCTTTCATGACCAAGAAAACTATCCCAGTCTAGATTTCATACTGAAAATAAGATGGGGCACAAAAGCAACTCAAAGTACCACTAATAATTAACCAGAGCTTTGTCTAGTAGCCAATGACTGAGAAATAGTGTACACTTATCAGTTCTGAAAAAATTACTTTAGAATTTGGAGGAAAAAACACGTATCACCACAGTCCACATATTAGGTGTAGGTCATCTATAATGCATCCACAAGCACAAAAGGTCTTCTACATGGAAACAGTATCTTAGTAATAAAAGGAATGACAAGATATCTACACAGAAATATGGATAGCCTTCCTATTATAATTCTATAGATAGGATTGATTAAAATAGTACCCTTTTCTTCTTCTTCTTATTTTCTTCTTACTTTTTCTCAGAGTTAAAATTATATTATGCAGATGCCAATTAAAAACAATGCAGGTAGTCCTCCATTTAGTGACTGTTCAAAGTTACAACAGCACTGAAAAATGTGATTTATGACTGTCTTTCACACTTGCAACCATTGAAGCATCTCCATGGTCACGTGATCAAAATTTAGATGCTTGGCAACTGATTCATATTTATGACGGTTGCAGTGTCTCAGAGTCATGTGATCCCCTTTTGAGACCTTCTGATAAGCAAAGTCAATGGGGACACCAGATTCACTTAACAACCATGATACTAACTTAACAACTGCAGAGATTCACTTAACAATTATGGCAAGTAAAGTCATAAAATGGGTCAAAATTCACTTAACCCGAAGGCTACAGCTGGTCCAGAACACGGCCGCGCGGGCAGTTTTGGGAGCTACCAGGTACTCCCACGTAACACCGCTCCTGCGCGAGCTGCACTGGCTGCCTGTGGCCTTTCGGGTGCGTTTCAAGGTGTCACCATCTTTAAAGCGCTCCATGGCACAGGACCTAGTTATTTGCGGGATCGTATCCTGCCCCATACATCCCTTCGGCCGATTTGCTCCCACAGAGAGGGACTTCTCCGGGTGCCGTCCACTAGGCAATGCCAGCGGGCGACGCCCAGGGGAAGGGCCTTCTCTGTGATGGGCCCGACCCTCTGGAACGACCTACTCCCCGATATTAGAACTACGGACCTCCGCTCCTTCCGCCAAAAAGTTAAGACCCATTTGTTCCATCAGGCTGGCTTGGCCTAATTTATGCTTCTCGCCCCAGTCTGTAATTTAAATTGTTTTATTTGATTTTAATGGGATATAGTTTTAACGTTTTATAAATTTTGTACAGGGTTATTTAATTCGATTTTAATTATGTATGTATTGTTATGAGTTTTAGATGTTTTAATTTTTCCTGTACACCGCCCCGAGTCCCTTTGGGGAGAGGGGGCGGTCTAGAAATTTAATAAAATAAAAATAAATAAATAAATTAACCAGCATTTCACTTAGCAACAAAAATGTTGGGCTCAATAGTGATTGTTAGTCAAGACTACCTGTAGACTTTCTAGAGCAGTCTTCCCATAATCTGATGATCCCCAAGCACTCCAAGCACCATGAACGCTATCTCCAATTATTAACATGCATAGAATGGAAAGTTTGCTCTTTATTCCAAAACCATTTTTGAACTATATTTGCCTACCCCAATGTATCTGGATTTTTAACAGAAAGCAAGATGTTAAGCCTGCACAGAAGATAAGTGCATGAATTGGGCTTCTCCACTGGTAAGAAGCACTGGTAAGGATAATGAAAGCACCATCTGTCATCCAGGAAGAATGATCAGTGAAGAAGCGGTTGCTCAAAAAAAAATTTTTTCCATCTCCTTCCTTCTGCTCTATTTCTATTCAAATCTGAAGCTGAGAACAGATACCATCTTATCTTTTAATTTCTATACAACAATCTTAGGAATTTAAGAAATACTAAATAATAAATATTCCAAACTGGCAATGTATTGCAAGTCCTTCCTTTGTCTACAACATCTTGTATTGGCAGTACAAGAAGCAATCAACTAAATCAGTTTCAACCCTTCCAGTGAAGAAGTGATGACCAGCAAATGCCAGTTAAAAAAGCATTGGGACAATTCTGGCATTTCAAGTTCTAGGTAGTGACTGAAAATGAATCTTTTTGCATCATTAAAATCAAATTAGCAGACTCCCTATTATTTCCGCTTAGAGAATGTTCATAAAACTACAGGCATGTATGAGGCAAGTATATATATATTTTTAACATAATGATTCAGACTGCAGCTGAGGTTGTCTGAGCAAATCCAACATTTATAAAAAACAACCCTACACAAATGCAAAAATAAAATAAAAAAATACTTTTTTCTAGCAGTTAAATAGAGGGCAGAGGTAGAAGTCCTCAGTATATAATCCAATGTAATTAAATAAAATATTTTTTTCTGGTTGGATACCATAAGGAAAGCTAGCTGATTAAGATCTTTATCTACACCTCTGATAAGATGCACTGGAAAAAAGGTGCAAGACAAGCTTGTTGTGAATTGTATTTATATCTGTTTGGCATGCTTATGTCTGACATTCTGCTGCAAGTCAGACCCAACCCCTGAAGAAGCTGTTTAAACAAGCTTAACATTAAGCTTCAGAGCCTCAAAATGAAAGCTTTGTTCTTGAACAAGAGATCTACAAGGTATGCATTTTTGCTGAAATGAACTGACATTGTACTTTAATCACAGACAGAACACCAACTTGTTATGGCACAAATTTGAGTGGGAAAATAAAGGCCATTCTCGCCTTTTTCTCTTTATTTTTTTCAATAAACAAAACAAGTGCTTTTTATTGATACATTTAAAACGACCTGTCCAGTAAAAAAAAGTGAGTTGCATTAATTTTAAAATACCATATGTCATTTTAAATATGGTAAACTTCAGTATTTTTTATTTATTTATTTATTTTATTTTATTAAATTTATACCCCACCCTTCTCCAAATGGACCCAGGGCGGCGCACAGGGATGTTAAAATACATACAAAATATATAAAATATATAAAATTTAAAAAACTTATTCTAATAAATAAACCCTGCGCTAAAAACCGAATTAAAAATCCCAAGTTTAAAACTGTCTAATAGTCAGTAATGGAGGTTACGCTAGGCCGGCTAGATGGAATAGATGTGTCTTCAGACACTTGTGGAAGAGGCGGAGGTCGGAGATGGTGCGGAGTTCAGGGGGTAAGTCTTGCGTAACCCCAGCACCGCCAATTATAAACGAGGGTTTTAAAAACGGTTACAACACAGGCATCTAATATCTATGTATTGTATTTTGTATTTATTGATTTAATTCTATGTTCGCCGCCCCGAGTCCCTTGTTGTGAGATGGGAGCGGGTTATAAATATGAAAAATAAATAAATAAATAAATAAAATAAATAAGTCGTTCCAGAGGGCTGGGCCCGCCACAGAGTAAAAAATATTCAGCAAGAGTACTCAAAAGAAATCAAGTTTAAAATTAAATCATCACATGACAAAAATCAGCTACAAGGCATTGTGGAATACCTGGATAAGATATCCTTCACAATGCCAAACATATTGCTGCCTAATAAGCTATTTTCAGGAGTGGAATTTAGTTGGGACAGAATACATTCTTTTTCTGGTTGCCAAGTATTAAGCTTCAGATGGCAAGAGGACCTTAAAAACCTTCCTATTCTTCCATGTCCAAGATTTAGTAATGCTACTATGACTGGGAACTATAACAAATGTAAATAAATACTACAAGTTGGGGTCAACTAGAGTACATATCCTCTGCTTTCTAATTCTAGATAAACGCAAATACATCTGAGAATAAAGTACCAGTGTTTAAAAGGGTTTACCCACAGTTAATTGATATCAGATTACATCTTTAGGGGTCTTTAAAGTGGCTCCTGAAGGCTCAAATAAATAGATATAGGTTTCATTAAGGAGCAGGTACATCTATTCAGCTCCTCTTCACAGACCTCCACCCTCATTAGACTTGTGCAGTTGTGTGAAACAAGTGAACCACAGCTTGCTACGGCGTATCTATTCATTTGAATAACTCCAGGCATCTTCATTTTAGGTCTACATAATTTGTCTACTGAAATATTACTTTTGTATTTTAGCTGTTCTTTAAATATTTGCCTGTTAATATATAAGCAACATTCTAAGCTATTAACTACATCTGGCAGCAAATCTTCAATAAAAGCTCATGAGAGGAAGTCAAGTTAAATGCAGCCCACTCAGCATTTATATTACAGACTTAAAACATTTTGTGATTAAAGCTTATAAATATGAAGGATGAAATTAACTTAGCAGTACCCAATATCTATAAAGTCAGAACTGTGAAGAGTGGGACATGACAAGCAAAAGCATATCCTTTCAATCTGGATTCTGAATGTTATATGAATGCACCTGCTAGCTTTCAGAGCTAATAATGTGAATTATATTAATCCCTTGAAATAACTTTTAGACTTCCCACTTTTACACTTAAAGCCAAGTGTACACTTAAAGCCAAGTGTAGCTTTATATTGTGCAAAGTTTCACACAGTATCTTCATTTTATTTTTTAAACTAAAAACATCTATTGGAATCTAAGTAGAAACAGGATTCATTCTCTCTCTCTCTCTCTCTCTCTCTCTCTCTCTCTCTCTCTCTCTCTCTCTCAGAAGAATGTGCAACACAGAACAGTAATGTTAAAACATTACTTCCTTTTCTATACATATTCTGTCTACAGTAAAACCCCAATTGGTTTTTGCTTACACTTTTTAACACATATTCGTGGATAAGCAAGAATGTTAGGTTCCAAAATACAAACTGAATTTTGAGGGTGTTTTATCAGCGGACCATAGCTCAGATTTTTAAAGCCCATCACAGCCTTAAAAATGCAATTTTGTAAATTATGATGTAACAGTTTGAAGTTTCCTGCCCGTCATTGTGGTTAAAAATTCAATGATCAGCTTATATGTGAGTGAAACATATTTAATGGTGTTTCAGTTGAAATTCTGAGGATTAGCTTATCTGTAGATGGTCTGATTCACAATCATGTACATAATCTTTTGGATGATTAAATCATTTTCTTTACAATAAATTTTACCAAGCATTCCAAGCTTAATAACAGGTATTGCTGTTCTTGATTCTCGAGAATGGATTCTAATTTTATTGCTTCTTAAACCCAGCTCTCATACCTAGAATCACTATAGGGCTGCCATCTCAGTTTTCATTGCCTTTCAACAGGCTTCTTTTAGCTGGTCTCATAGAAGATAACCCTTTATTTATTATCTGCCCTTTTGAAAGGCAAGAATTCAGAATCAACACTGATAATAAATCCACGATTTATACAGAGGTTAATCAAATTCAACACTGTCAGTCCCTGAATATTATGTTTTAATTGCGGTCACTTCCAAAAGCAGTTTCCCACCAAAGTCTTCATTCACAAGTGCATAGACTGCCCAGTTGCCAGAAATGGGGAAATAGAATGTTACCTGTCAAGCTGAATTATTGTTGTTGTTAAAGTATCAATGCTTTTTGGGACAGTGCACTTAGCCTCCATTTAAATGATACCTTTCTTGGGAAGGTATGAAGCACAAATTATGTTGTATTCAAAACCAATCTGAGCTATGTACATCTATGGTCTAAGAATTACTAAGATTACCATATACGGTTTTAATTTTTTCTTTAAGAAATGAATATTCATCATAAAGCTTCCTAAATCATATGATGAAGAAACATGTGAAATCAAACTAAAACATCAACCCGAACTATACTTTGTACATTGAGATTGTTTAAATTTACATTTTTAAAAAACCTTACACATCCAGTACTAGAACAAGTTTAAAAACTGCCCTTCTCTGCAAGGAACAAAAAGCACATTGTGCCTGTAAACAGACAAGTGAAAGAATAAGCATTCACACTTCTTGCTGTTTGCTATACATCCTGTAAATAACTTTCACTTACTGATACCCTTCACCTGTAAATGGGCAGAATTAGTTCCTTCCTTGATCTCATTCACTGATAAATACATCAAACTCTGTTTGCATAGTTTACACGCCTGCATAGTCATTTCAGAAATACATGCACACTTTATCAAGAAACATTATAAAAATAAGCAGCAGCATTTCCTGGAAATAGTAATGATCTACCCAAACAAAGCCATCAAAGAATAATCAAGTCAATTTCCCCATTCCTGTTTATTTTTCTGAACAAGCATAAATTACAAGGAAATCAATATAAGCTTTTCAGAGGAGTCTGAAATATCAAAGACAAAAGCTTCTTCATCTGCATGCAGATTTTCATAGACAGCTATTTAACTATAAATGCACTCATAATTTTCTAAAATCCACTTTCATCCGTTGTTGGGCTCCTAAGTCTGTAATTAAAGTTAAAAATTATTAAAAATTATTTGATATCCTAACTAAAACAATTGAGTATCTTAGCTCTAGTTTCTCAAGAATATTCACTATAGTCTTCTTGCAGGCAGCAACTGAAGGAATTAAATGCTATAAAGTAAAAAAGAAGAAATCTTTACCTTCCATGTTAGATAGGTATGACTACTATCGGTATCCACAAAATCTTATTATGAGTATCTTGTAGTCTGAATTTATTACATCATATATTCTTATAATAGCTTTTTTCAAAAAAATATTTGCTAGAAATTCATCTTTAAGATACAAGAAAGAATATAATTTTTTTACCAAGCTCACAAGGACTGCTAACCATATTAAACAAGCATTTCAGGATGAAATCCAACGTATTCAAGACTGCAACTTTATTGTTTTTAAACAATTTTAGATAGATAAGATTCTTTAAAATGGCATTATTTTTTTCATAAGAGGTGGTCCTCGTGAAGCAATCACTAAGTGAAAAATCATGTGACTATGACTGATTTTACTTGTTTTTCTTTGCTTCTTGTTACTTCCTTGTGAACTGAAGTTCTTTTTTTTGTGTGCACACCTTGGTATTGGGTAAATAATCAAGTGAAAATAATGCTGTGAAGATGCACTCTTTGGTAGGGAACAGACCTTCCCCAATCCAAACCAGAAGCGGTTCAGCTTAAAAGTATATTTCTACAACATCTAATCAGATGCCCATATAAAACTTAAATGCAATACTTCCTATATATTTTCAGTACATGGTAAAGAAGCATCAGTTTTAAATCTTTTCTTAGCCACACTGACTTAATAGAAATTATTTACCTCCCCTCCCCCATGAATTAACCTATCTAAATTGCTTGTCTTCATTTTGTAGTGCAAGATAGCATCTTTTATTTTGCCAGGACTGAAATTTCCATCATCAGCTTCCTTAATCATCCCAACATGTCCATGTGAGTGTATTTTCTCCCCATTCATTTTCTGTACTCCACATATAAATCATGCTTACTTTTCTTAGTGGAAAATTGGTTAAATGCTTTGATTGATAAACTCTTTCCCCCAATATATATATATATATATATTGCAGCTTATATTAGGTAGATTTCAGATAATCTTCCATTCAGAGATTAACTGTACCCAAACTCAAATGATTGTATGTGCACTTAGATCATAATTTTGGCCATCCATGTTATCAGGGAGAAAGAAGAATTGAAGGCTTATATAGACTAACCTATTACAAATTGACCAAGTAATTTGAACATATTGAAGCATTTAGTCAGGCAGGTTACATATGGCAAAACTCACCGAGACTAAATTCAACACAGGTTTTTAACATATCAGAAACAGGACTGCCTTTTATAATAGAATTCTAGTCATTCACTTTTCTTACTTTTGCTTTCCAGCTGTTTAATGGAAGTATCTATAGATAACAAGATCTTTCATCAAAAGCTTTATTAATATATAGTATGTCCCTCTAAGGCAGCATCCTACACTTTTCTTTTGAAAGATATTATATTTTATATTATAAACAAAATATTATATACAAACACATATTAGCAAAGAAGTCTGCAAACACATTAAATTTTGCTTATGTGAGGATTTTTTTTTTGAGACAGCAAAGAGGAATCTTCAGTTATTAGGCTTGAAAAGGCTTTTGAGTGAACTCAAGCTTATATAGCCGATTTAAAAGGTTTAGAATTCAAATCTAAATCTTTCTGGTACCATATTTCTGTTTACTGAGTTTTGTGCATATATGTATATGTATATATTTCAACACTATGGTACCCATTTCAGGGTGTGCGTTTTTTAAACTATTTACAAAATGTGATCTGCAACAGTTCATGAAAACAATGAGTCTCATTGGCTTCGTGGCCATGTGATCTCCATCAACCCCATCAAAAAGCATCCCAGATACAGAACCGAAGACCACTAAAGGATCAAAGCAAAAAAAAAAAAAAAAACCCAACCCTTTCAGCTTCAAAATAAAACAAAAGCAAAGCACACACACACATTCTGATGGTTGTCCTGCCAAATCATTTTTTTTCTATGCCACCCGCAATTACCAGAATACTCCTCAACTCCAGCCTCTCCTCCCCCACAACTCCATCATCTTATCCGCCATACCTTCCCCATTCCCTGCATGCACCTCGCTACCCCAAGCCTGCCCGGGCCCTGCACCTCAGCATGGAACACCCCACCAAACCCAAACCCCAACCGACCCTGTGTGGGGGGAAAGCTTCTGGAAAGGGGCAGAATACCGACGGAGGGAAAAGAAAAAGGGAGACGACTTCCTCAATCTCTCCGATTCCCAGTCGATTCCCCTCACCCGCCCCCAACCCCGGGCAGCCATGGCGGTGGCACCTTTACCCTCCCCCAGACCGCCACCCCTCACACCTGGAGAAAGGTGGCCCCGAGGTTCCCGCTGGGGGCTTTGGGGCTCCCCCCACCCCCCCACGCCCAGCCCGGCGCCGAAGCGCTGGCCGCCATGTTGGCTTGAGGCTCCTTTCCCCACCTCGCCGACGCTCACCTTGGGCCCCCCGTTGGGCCCCGAGCACCAGCGCCAGCAGCGCCAGCCCAACGGGCGGGGGGAGGGCGCGGAGAGCGGCGCGAGCCAGCCCCCCCGCCATGGCAACGGCTCCCTGGCGGCGACGGCAGCGCCGGAGGCAGAGAGAACAGCCTCGCGGACGCCCGTTTGTAGAGCTCACGCGGGCTCCGAGGAGACGCGAATAACAACGGCAGCGGCAGCGGCAGCGCGAGACGAATTAGACATAAGGAGGGAGGGAGGGAGAGAGCGCGAGCGCGAGCGCGCGCGAACAAGCTCTCAACAGAGGACAAGCCAGCCGGGTTTTAAAGGGGATGTGGCTCTGGGGCTTTAAAGGAGAGGAAGGGAGGGAAAGCGAAGCGAACTGGTAAAATTATCCTCCGACAGCAAATCCGCGGCGGTACACACAAAGACGAGCGCGAGGCGTGTCCAGTGTTGGAGGAAGGGCGGGCACACGGGGTTGTTTTGAGTGCGTGCCTATGGAGGTCGTTGCTTTACCTCAGAGGGAGAGGCGGGCCTGCCGCGTGAAATTGGACGACATCAAGTCAAAGAGCCGGTGATTCGGGCTCCGTTTCGCTCCCGCACAGATCGGAAGCCATCCCGAGGGACAACGCAGAGCATAGTTTTATTGTTAATATAAAAAAAGACATTTAGGCTCGCGTCAGATACCTTTTGGCGAGATAGATAACGGCGCGATTGGTTGGCGGTGATACGATTGGGTTTACCTACGCGCTCTCTCTCTATGCCCACAGACCCCCAACGCTGCTGTTATCAGGCAGCCCAGTTAAAAAGGATGCTGGCTCTAATGATTGTGGGAAATAACGCCGTAATCTTTCCTATTCCTCCACCACATATGTAAAGGAGACGTTGGGCGGATGATTTCTTTGGGTTTCGCTGGGGGGGGGGGAGGGAATAAATTCTAGTGATTTTTCAAGGCCTGAATTTGGTCAGTCCTTCCCAGTGGCCAAACGCTGCTATGAACAATGCCCTCTTTCCAAGGATCTTCCTCATGATGTCCTCTCTTGGGATATAATGAAAATATGAGAAGTCAGGCGGTATCCCCCACCCCCATGACTGCATAAAGAAAGATAGCCACCCACAACTTAGCCACTTTGTAACTGTTAAGTGTAAGACCCACCACAGCCCAAGAAAATCTCTCACTTAAAATAATTTGTCAAGCCAGTTCATCAAACCAATGAGGGATGATTTTTTAAAAAGTGGGCTTATTTAGTTATCTGGTATTATATGATCCTTTTTTTGGGGGCTAGAGTTGTACCATAACATTAATTAAATAGTTGCAGATACAATTACAATTGCAGATACTTCTAAACTTACTTGGTGCAAGAGGATCAATCACCAACGCATTTCAATACAATACAATAGCAGAGTTGGAAGGGACCTTGGAGGTCTTCTAGTCCAACCCCCTGCCTAGGCAGGAAACCCTACACCCCTTCAGACAAATGGCTATCCAACATCTTCTTAAAGACTTGCAGTGTTGGGGCATTCACAACATCTGGAGGCAAGCTGTTCCACTGGTTAATTGTTCTAACTGTCAGGAAATTTCTTCTCAGTTCTGAGTTGCTTCTCTCCTTGATTAGTTTCCACCCATTGCTTCTTGTTCTGCCCTCAGGTGCTTTGGAGAATCGTTTGACTCCCTCTTCTTTGTGGCAGCCTCTGAGATATCGGAAGACTGCTATCATGTCTCCCCTAGTCCTTCTTTTCATTAAACAAGACATACCCAGTTCCTGCAACCGTTCTTCATATGTTTTAGCCTCCAGTCCCCTAATCTTGGTTGCTCTTCTCTGCACTCTTTCCAGAGTCTCCACATCTTTTCTACATTGTGGCGACCAAAACTATGCAGCATTCCAACTGTGGCCTTACCAAGGCATTCAAACAGATAGCTCTCCAATGTCTGCCTGAATGTCTCCAGTGGTAGACTGCTCTTACTGTCAGGAGATTCCTAACCTGTAATCTCAGCCTACTGGTTCCCATCCTGTCTTCTGGAGCAAAAGAGAACAATGGCACTCCCGTTCTTCTCTGTGACAACCATTTAGTTGTCTGCTGATTGGTAATGTTTGCACCCTCCCTCCCAGTTTTCTATTCCAGATATATCTGATTTCTCAATGGTTCTTCATAGGACTTGGTTTCCAACCATCTCACCATCTTGGTGCCCAAGAACTGGACATTCAAAATGGAACCTGACCAACGCAGAGTAGGATGGGACTGTAATGTCTTATGAATGAAAATGAATGTGTTCCATCACAATGTAGTATTTGCATTTTTAGCAGCTGCATTACATGGCTGGCTTCTGTTTAACTTGTGGTTTACTAAAACACCCAGATCCTTCTTCCATGGATTACTGTTTTCTTATCCTAAGCGTGTGCCTTTCACTTTTTCAATACCGGTATATATTTTACCTGCAAGATTTCATCTGTTCATTTTGACCTATTGTTAAAGTCTGCCTTTTAGAGTCTTCTGTTTTTCTAGCTGCTGCTCATAATTTTATGTCATCTGCATATTTAATGACTGTCTCCTCAACTTTTTCATTCAGGTCACTAATACTATAAACAGCCTAGGATAGAGCACTGTGAAACTCCACTGAATACCATTCCCATTATGCATCCTTGCCCAATGCTTATTCATATGTACAAATTGTTACTGTTTGGCATATGACTAAAAACTTTGTGTTTTGGATCAGGAAATAGTGAAATATTGCATGCCCTAGATAGGGGTCAAGAAATAGTAGGAAAATGTTAACCGAAAATTGTAACATCCAGCAAACATATTTATCATTATATTTGATAGATGATTTGGTCCTGCTTTATGGCTGCATGCTGAATGCAGCTACCGAGAAAAAAATGTGTTTGCTTATAGAAAAAGGCTCTGATCACCATGGAGCTAAGCCATAACATTCATTTGTTTTTGTGGTGTCCTTAGTGCTGCTTTGACCTTGGCTGTGTGCTTGTAGATGTTTCATTACCTGACTTGATAACACCATCAGTGTGACTGAGTGTGGAGTTTATTCCTTGTTTAATGCAATGTCTGTAAGCAAACAACCAAGGTCAGAGAACACTAAGGACTCCACAGTTAAACCCTGAGCTACATATGCACTCATCTGTCAGAATTATTTGTTCAGTCTAATGAATGAATTCAGCTACTGTAGTTTATTTAATAAGCAATTGTTAAAATAAACCACAATTTAGCATGGTATATAGACCCCAACCGCAGAATATTGGGCTCTTGTTACATGCAAAAAGAAAAACGAAAAACAATGCAATATATGTGTAATTTTTTGCAAAAAATAGGTAGTTTGTCATATGTTTAAGGTAGCATGAAATTATTGTTCCTATGTTAACTGATAGGTTAATGGATAAAGACTCTGTTGGTATAAATAAGTTCTTAACATTAAATTATGGAAAATGATTTCATTTCAAATAAAATTAATGGCCATAAAATTAGAATACTGTTGAGTGGGATTCAGAAGCCAGTGGTTTAGTGCTTCATGAACAGTTGATGGTGTGTAAAATGCAGACACAATGACATTGGATATCCCTAAGTCTGAAGAGCTATTTTCAGATACTCAACATCTGAACTGATCAGGGAGTTGTGCTAAAGTCAGGAGGTGAGAGCTTCTTGATCTTTAACTATTTTCAAGCCATACTGGTGGCTCTTCAGAAATGCATATATCCATGTGAGTTAGCACTGAAAATGCATTTGTTCTGTTTGAGATCTGGAGTTCCACATTTATTCCTGTATATTGTGCTACTGCTGGTCCCTTGGGAAGCAGATGTGCTGTTGGAGCAGTTGCCTTCTAGAAAATCCCTATCTTAAATTCTTTCTGAAAGCTCAGCTCATGATTCACTTGTGGAATTTGTAGTCTGTGTGCATTTAGACAGAGTTACACCAGAGCTCCGAAGCTTGTCAGAGAGCCTGTCTAGCTGTATGACTCCTGCCAGGAGAGGTTCTGAGGTTGCAGACCAGGGATGCCTGAAAAAGAAGCATGCTATGTGAAGAAAGACCAGAGAATTTGAGGAAAATATTTCCAAATAATTACATTAACCAGATCTCTTAACCCTCCCCCCATTTTTTTAAGGAAAACAGCTTGTTCTAAAATAGTGAGGAGTCAGTTAGACTGTTCATATGCTTTGCTATTTCAATGTTTGCTTATTGTATAAGCTGCATTTGGATTCATAAAGCAGATGGATCGAAAAGAAAACAAATCATATTGCTTTGTGCCTTAGCATGAAGTTTAAGTACAAGCACTATGAGAGGTTAGCCTTTGAAACAAGTATGTGCTCATGTCAGAGGATCCCAAGTTCTCCCCCCACCCCAAAACTTTTCAAATTGACTTATACTGGTTTAAGATTTCCAAATTAATATGTGGAGGAACTTCTTTTTCATCTGTTCAATCCAGACTTCCCTATTTAAGCAAATGCATCATTTCACCCTGAACCTAGTTCCTTCAGAAGAGCTAGCAGGTCCAGAAAGAATCCAACATCCTGCCTTGTTGGTTGTGATTTCTCACAACCTGGCTTGTTATTGGGATTTTTGATATAATTCTGGAGCAGAGTAGGAAATCATCATCATCATCATTATCATTTTAGCCACTGTCTATCCACTGCAGGATGAAGTCCTTTTTCACTTATTTCCAGCCCATACGCCCTGATCTTTCTTTTGCCAATTGGGCCTGCAATACTTGCTGTTGTCATTGATCCATCTTGTTTTAGGTCTCTTTCGTGGACGTTTTTTAATCAAGTGGGATCCATTCTATGACTGCCTTGGACTACTGTCTTCTTGCTATGTGACCAGCCCATTTTCATTTCAATTCTTTTACTCCCTTGATGATACCATATACTTTCATTTGTTCTCCAATCCATGTACAGAAGGGAAGATAAGACGGAAAATTGGGAACTATTGCTCCTTCAGCATATGCAAGAAGGAACATGAGAGCCATTAAGGATGCTGGGTTCTGGATCAGTAGGATTTGGAGAAGTTGGACATCATTGCAAATCCGAGTTGTGCAATATGTACATATTGCTTGCTCTGTTGCCTTGGAGAAAAAAAGTATTAGAAAAACATTTAACAGAATATGGAGTTAGTACTGATGTGCCTTCTGGTCCCACAAATGATATTGTAAGTTAGTATGTCAGTCTCCAGGATCATCTCTATTTGCAAGGATGCCTTTGGAGTTCAAGTGGGCACCACGTTAGCACTCTTAAATAATATAAATGTTGAGTGTCAGCCACAACATAAGTCGAGGTAACAATTTTGTGAGCAACCATCGTACAAAAGGTCATTTTGTAAATAGACCGATGATGTATCTCCAAAATTCTAAACATGGCAACAAGTTTCC
The DNA here is from genome assembly GCA_039707465.1 of Rhabdophis nuchalis. Lineage (NCBI taxonomy): Eukaryota > Metazoa > Chordata > Lepidosauria > Squamata > Natricidae > Rhabdophis > Rhabdophis nuchalis. Next base: position 169,997,343 of record CM077646.1, read on the forward strand.
ACAGGATCAAATGCTACTAGAAAGATACTCATGAATAATTCCTGAACACACTTTTCAACTGCACTTCTTATCCATCCTTAGTCCAGGAGAAATCTCAGCTCATGGGGACAGACTAGTAAATAGACGTGTAAAGGAGTATCCCAAACAGTAATGTTACTTCAGTGATCAGGTTTAATCATCTTCTGTCTCAGTTTCTTTTTCTGTTTGAGAAATGTAGTAGAGTTTCTATCTTGATAGAGAAAATATCTAACTTACCTTGTAGAAGAGCTTTCCCCAACAATGACCTCCAGATGTGATGGACTTCAGTTATTACAATTTCTAGTTGTCATGGTACATATGAAGTGCAGGCACAGTCTAATGTTTTTGGAGTGCCCCAAGTTTGGGGATGACACTTTAAGAAGATAGTTGTTGCTGGCAGCCTAGATGAGCTTTTGCATACAGTAATGCGACTTTGAGAACTGGGAGATGTCACTTTCCACTCTGGATGCTGGCATGTAATCTTCATCTTTTAATGTTTTCAACAATAGCCATGCTGCCTGGGAATTCTGGGAATTGAAGGCTGCCCAGGCCTAGAAAGCAACTTGGCAAATGCATTTGGCCTGGAGATTCTCTGAGCCATGTATTTATGTACTTCATTGCTCAGTTGACTTGAACTCCTAAGGCCACTTTTAATTGCCTAATGATAATGTCTGTTCTCTTGGAACAAGTGAGATGTGAGAGAGGGATTTTGACAGTTTTACCAGTGGGGTGGTCCTAAAACTGCCCCCTTGTTTTTATTTTCATTAAAAGTTTTTTATTTTTTCATTTTCATAACATAATCACATGTATACTATTACATAAAAAACATCATATTGTATTATTAAATGTTTATGTCAATACATCTTACCAACAACTCCCCAAAACCAACTATTGGCTCTTCTGCTCTCCATACACCATATTTGTACGTATTTTATCCATCACTTTCTTGTTAACAAGCCAAGGCATGCAGTGTATTTCCTTGGTAAAGGGCTTTTAAGTCTAATGATTGTCTAACGGGTCATTTTCAGTTCATGTACATTATAATATTTTGCAATATTACTGGAATCAGTGACAAAGAAGTGGGGGAAATAACATATTCCAGGAAATGTAATTGCACATTCAGATTCAGATCATAGATTTATACCAGAGTCATTTCAACAAAATATTTGGCCTATGTGCTTCTTTCATCTCTGTCTTGCTTGATTTCTTTAAATAAAATGGAGGGGTTGAATTTGTTGCTGCTATCAACAGGAAACTCCTGGAATTTTAGCTGTAATAGTTTGGCTGATAAAAGCTAGGGTCACGCAGGACATTTTGAGTCTGTACTATAGTCTTGTTTAAACAATGAGATTGATTTCCAGTGGCTTTAGACTTGATCTGCATAATCAAAATGGAATCTCCTGAACATGGCCTTCAAGCCCATGGTTTTTTTCTCAGACAAAATATACATGCAGTGAGCACATATTATTTATTCCCTTACCACAAAATCTGCAAATACACATGCTGTCTCAGCAAAGCTGTCCATGGAAGATCAAGCCCGGCTGTCCATGGAAGATCAAGTGACAGCCGTGGCCAGGAGGGCGTTTTACCAGGTCCGCCTGGTCCGCCAGTTGCATCCCCTATTGGATCGGGGTGCCCTTTGCACAGTCACTCATGCCCTCGTGACATCCCGGCTGGACTATTGCAACTCTCTCTACATGGGGCTCCCCTTGAGGTGCACCCGAAGGCTTCAGCTAGTCCAGAATGCAGCCGCACGGGCAGTTATGGGAGCCTCTAGGTTCTCCCATGTAACACCGCTCCTGCGCGAGCTGCACTGGCTGCCTGTCGTCTTTCGGGTGCGCTTCAAGGTGTTAGTTACTATCTTTAAAGCGCTCCATGGCACGGGACCTAGCTATCTGCGGGATCGCATTCTGCCTCATACATCCCTGCGACCGATTCGCTCCCACAGAGAGGGACCTCTCCGAGTGCCGTCCACTAGGTTGTGCCAGCGGGCGACGTCCAGGGGAAGGGCCTTCTCTGTGGCGGGCCCGACCCTCTGGAACGACCTTCCCCCCGAAATCAGAACGACCACTGACCTTCGCTCCTTCTGACAGCTTTTAAAAACTCATTTCTTCCGTTTGGCTGGCCTAGGGTAATTTTAATTAGTTATAGTGTTAAGGGGTTTTAGGGACAGTTTTTAGTTTTATAGATGTTTTTAGCGCAGGACATGTTTAATTGTGATTTTAAATTTTGTACTCTGTTTGTGTTTATTGTTTTTAATTCTCCTGTGCCCCGCCTCGAGTCCCTCTGGGGAGAGAGAGCGGGCTATAAATAAAATTTATTATTATTATTAAAGGCCTATTCTGCAAATTAAATAGCACATGGAGACTATGTTTATTAATAATAATAGAACAAAGCTGTGGCCATCCAGATGTTGCTGAATTGAAGCTGCCAGCATCCTCACCATTATTTGCTTGGATGGAAATCACTAGGATTTATGGTTTGCAACCATTAGAGTTCCACTACTTTCCTGCATCTGGAACAGAACAATATAGCCTGGGTCATGAAGGCCCATGTCATTCTAGAAGTTTCTAGTTTTAGAAGTGAAGATGGGGCAAGGTAGAGAAAGCTGGGGTTAGTTTAGAAAACAAGCATAATCATAGCTTTTTAGTAATGAAGCCTCCATATTGCTAGTGCTAATTACAAAAGAGTTCAGTATTGCCACAGTAACAGATTTCTTTTATTTCCCCCCCTGATGCCTCATCTTTATTGATTTTACAGTTTCTTCCAGATTTTGTTATAGTTTAAAAAAAAGGGGATGGGAAAGGGATATAAATCCCTGCAGCTTTTTGTATGGAACAACAAAGTATCCATAAATTAGAGGACAGTCTTAGCCCTGTCAACTCAGATGTATTGTAAGCACTGCTTATATAGTGGTGGGATTTGCTTCTTGATAAGTAGATCTCTTTGCCCCTTTAAACTCAAAGCTGAACAGAAAAGATTTTTAACAAAACACATAGCGTCATATCGTATCTCAGAGTGGCTTTACAGCCTGTTCACTTTCTCAGGGTTAGGGTTGCAGAGTTCAAGGAGATTTATTCCCAAACAAATGCAATTACAGTTTTACTGGATTAAGGCAAACCAGAAGTTTATTAGAAGGCTGAAAAGGCCCATAAAAGAACAGCCAACTATCACTGAAATCAAATGCTGGAAGATCAAAGTTTGCGCGAGAAGTATCAGAGGGCCACTGGCAAGGATCCCTGAAGGGAGACAATGAAACCACTGTGCATGGGCTTTCTCTGCTCAGGGGCTTCAGACAGATGGAGGTTCCCTTAACCAAGTAGGGAGCTGTACTCAGCCTAGGGGCACATTCATAATGGTGAGAGCACATGATGAGCGTTACTCCTCAAAGGGCCCCCAGTCAGACTTGCCTGTTTTGATAATGTTTGCTGCAATGAGCAAGGGTGGTCCCCAAATGCCCATTTAGCCAGAGAACAAACTCCCTCCCCACCCTCAGTGTACTTTCTACTCTCCCCGTGGGCCTTTATGGGGTCCAAAGGCATGCTCCAAATTAATATGGTATTAGAGCATTTTGCTTTGCATTGCAGCATGCCTGTTTCCTATTCTCTAAAAAAAAAGTTTAATTAAAAAAACCCCCATAAAAATCAGGTGAGACAGAGAGCTTGGGGAGTATCACTTTGACCCTGAACTAAAGTTTTATTTTGTGTTAATGTAGTTACACAAAACTAGAACAACTGTTGGCATATTATCAACTGTAGGATCTGCCTGTCTTTCTTTCAATATTACTCGGTGTTGGAACAGAGACCCAAGTGCGCACGTTACATGAATGCCAAAATTTCACATATTCACTGGAAAATTACGGACATTGTATAAGAGTTGTGCACAGGACTCATTCACAGTTGAGTTGTAAATCTAACTATGAATGCCTAATTATTTTCAGTGTTACCTAATGTTTACAGGGTGAGGAAAAGAACGTAAACTAAACAGTGAGAAGCTATATGAACAATATTGGCAGCACTTTGGCGATGTATATCCATTGGTCCTTCAACAATAAGATGTCAGGATGGACATGCAAAGAAAACAGGAATTTCTGAATTCGTGCTGAGGGAAAAAAAAGCCATCTATTCCAGGGGTGTCAAGCTCAATTTCATTGAAGGCCACATCAGGGTTGTGTTTGACCTCGGGGGTGGGGGGTGGGGGGGACAGGGAGCTCTTCCCTTGGGGTGTGGCCAGCTTGATGTCACTCATGTCAGGGGCGCCTTTGGTAGCTCGAGCACTCTGCCAAAGAAAATGGGCTTCCGAGTTCCATTTTCAGCTGCCATGGCCTCCTGCAACCCTCTGCCAGCGAAAACAGAGCTCAGGAGAGCAGCACTGGGCCCATGCGAGCTCCATTTTTGCAGGTCCATCTTTGCTGTTTCCAGGGCAGCCCTGCAGGCCAGATCTAAGCACCATGTGGGCCTGATCCGGCTCCCAGGTCTTGAGTTTGACACCACTGATCAATTCTCTAAGGATAAATTACAGCTCTTAAATTATGATCCCATAAGCATGAGAGAAACATGCTGTGCTAAATTGTACCTGTCTGCCTGGTTAACCTAATTTTTTCCTCCTGCAGACTTGCACATTTCTGCTATCCGTGTTGGTAACTATAGAGACCAAAGTTTTTTTTAAAAAATCAAATCCATATTTAGCTTAGACTGAGACTTGTCCCTGAGTTTAGAGTCTGCACATAAGGGCTTCTTTCCAGCACATGGAATGATTTATGCTTAATTACTTTTGATCAGAGTTGTTTGGCTATGTAGACTTATTACCACATATGTTACTGATTCACATGGGCAAGCTTCTGATTAAAATAAATATACGGTTAAGCTTCTGTGCCAATTGGAGGGCTATGTGGGGGCACCGTTTTGCTAGCACATGAGCTGAGATGATGGTTTGTAATAGCAGATGCATCTAACATAGTGTTTTCTTGGCTTATCAATGTGCTCGCTCTTTTGTAGTTTTGTCCAACATCCATTATCAAAGCTGGAAAATTGATTGGGTTCTTAATGGGCAAATAACGATAAAAATTCCAGCCTGTGCTATGTGGAATTCAGAACTTCCTATACTAATAAAAAGATGGAGCCAGCCGCAATATTTTGGACTCTCATCTATCCTAGATAAACAGCAGTTTGCAATCAGCAAGCAATTGGCTATGAAATCATGCAACTGTTGAGCTCTTAGGGAACATAAGAGGCTATCCCGCGCAGGGGATCTTGGGAGCCTCATGGCATTCCCATGTAACACCTCTCCTGTGCGAGTTGCACTGGCTACCTGTAGCTTTCTGGGTGCGCTTCAAGGTGCTGGTAACCATCTTTAAAACGCTCCATGGCACGGGGCCTAGTTATTTGCGGAACCGCCTCCTACCACATACATCCCTTCGGCCGATCCACTCCCACAGGGAGGGCCTTCTCCGGGTGCCGTCTGCCAGGCACTGCCGGTTGGCGGCCCCCAGGTGAAAGGCCTTCTCTGTGGCGGGCCCTGCCCTCTGGAATGACCTACCCCCCGAACTTCGGACTACCACGAACCTCCGCCTCTTCCGCCAACGTCTTAAGACTCATTTCTTTCACCTAGCCGGCCTAGCCTAGACCTTGAGATCATTTTTACAGACTGAGTTTTAAATGATTTTAATCTTTGGGAATTTTTACTATTTTATCTGCATTTTTAGCACAGGCTATTTTCAATTTAATTATATTTTAATATTTGTAGTTGTATTTATTCATATGTATGTATGTCCGCATTTTAACTTTCCTGTGCACCGCCCTGAGTCCCTTGTGGGAGATAGATGCGGTATAAAAATCAAATAAAATCTAAATCTAAAATCTATCTAGTTCAGTCACAAACTGACTGGCAGTGGCTCTTCCTCGGGTGCAGAGAGTTCCCACCTTCATCCCAAGTGATCAGGATTGAACCCAAGACAAACCGTGCATTTGACAAGCATCCTGCAGCTAATCCTGCCTCTGATTAGTATATAAGTATATCTGCAAAACTTTTTTTTATTACTGTATGTTTTATTCCTGACATTTTTAGGTTATATATAAAATACTATGTGCATCTAAAAAGCCAAAAATCATTATGCATGCAATTTCCTGAAAGTCAGTGAGATTAACTTCCCAGTATAGCAATAGCACTTAGACACCACTTTACAGTGCTTCACAGCCCTCTCTAAGCAGTTTACAGAGTCAGCATATTGCCCCCAACAATTTTGGGTCCTCATTTTACCCACCTTGGAAGGCTGTCAACCCTGAGCCTGGGGAAATTTGAACTGCCAAATTGCAGAAAGCAGTCAGTCAGCAGAAGTAGCCTGCAGTACTGCACTCTAACCACTGCGCCACCACGGCTCAATATCATGGATATATTTTCAATCAGTCTTATTAAAGTATACAATACGATGGCAAAGTTGGAAGGGACCTTGGAGGTCTTCTAGTACAATCCCCTGCCTAGGCAGGAAGTCCTATACCATTTCAGACAAATGGCTATCCAACATCTTCTTAAAGACTTCCAATTTTGGGGCATTCACAACTTCTGGAGGCAAGTCCTTTCACTGATTGATTGTTCTAACTGTCAGGAAATTTCTCCTCAGTTCTAAGTTGCTTCTCTCCTTGATTAGTTTCCACCCATTGCTTCTTGTTCTGCCCTCAGGTGGTTTGGAGAATAGTTTGACTCCCTCTTCTTTGTGGCAACCCCTGAGATATCGGAAGAGTGCTATCATGTCTCTCCTAGTCCTTCTTTTCATTAAACTAGACATATTCAGTTCCTGCAAATGTCTGGCAAATGTCAAAAAAGACTTCGACAAGCAGATGTTTGGCAGAGGAAATCCTGGATTCAGATTCCAATTCAGCTGATTGTTTGGACATATCAGTATCCCTCAACAAATGTTTTCCCCCCCTCCTTTTTTAAACTACTGTAATCCAGCAAGCTTACATGCACCACTCGTTTGCATGAGCTGAAGGAAAAGGCATAGTTTAATTATTACATGCTATCCTGGAGTGCATTTAGAACGCTTGACTCCTGTTAGTCCTAATGGGATTTAAGTGGTCTCTGAGTGGAGGTGTAGCTTTAAAAAAAAACATGTTGTTTCCCCCCTGAAACTCTTTGTCCTCTGGTTAATTTGTGCTGCTCATCCTTCTCCCCATTATAGAATCTCTGTCTGGAGCCAGTTATTTTGGAACTTTTTTTTTTTTTTTTTGCAAACAACAAGAAAAGGCTGTTGATTTCCCACCCCAGCATGTTTAATAAATACAAAAACAATTTCAGTGCAAATTAGTAATGATGTCAATTTTGAGGCTTTTGATTAAATGAGGTTATGCGTTTTTTCACTCAGGTCTACTTAGCTATCCTGTATATAATATGCTGATATACATTTCTATAGCATAGAAAGCTAATTCCTTGGAGATGTTAGTGCAACTATTTAATGAGCAGGCCTTCCCCGTTGCTTCCCTGTTAATGGTTTGTCTTCTCTTGTAATAGGCTATTCAGAAATTCAGTCTTAGGCCTGATTAAAATCTTGAAAACCTTTTCCACCTTCCATGCTTTTATTCAAAATAGCAATTTTACAAGGACAGGCCTTTGCCTTTGCAATTTGTTTACTTGTAGATGTATCCCACATGTCATGGAGGAATCTACTCGTCTCAGTTTTTAGTGAAATTATTGGACTCCGTTTGTGCACAGGGTTTGTGAAGCTTACAGCTGTTGCAACTCATCCATGCAATACAGTAACATCAGGTGGAAAGAGTAATAATGTTTGACCCAGCTTATATTTTAGATAGGGTGCATTCGTCTCACTCCCATCTTAAAACCAATAGGGTTCCAAAGTTCCAATCATTTTATTTGGTTAGACTTTTTGGTTAGACTTTTGCCTTTTATTGCATCTGCATACTGAAATTTCTCAAAATTCAATTGATGTAATCATATGCAAATCCAACTGTTGGACATTCACCTTGGTTCTGAATTGCCTAAAACAGGGATGTCCAAGCTTAAGAAAGTCTTAAAGTTCCCAAGTTTGGACATCCCTGGCCTAAAACCTTTGAAGGCTCCTAAGAAAAACTGCAGTGGCTGAATAACAGTGTTGGTGAGGCTTAATTCTTGCTGGGCTCCAATGCAGAAAAAAATTGCATTATGTGTGTGTGTGTGTGTGTGTGTGTGTGTATACACACACACTAAGGTATTTAAATTAAATCGAGCAGTGGGGTTGTGCAACGAGCCAGAAGACACAGTTGTGGTAGATTGGTTGGAGAAGCTGGCTCCCGTGTGAGGCCATCTGTGCTGTGATTGGATAGTGTGGATGTAAAAGGGGGAGTTTCTTTGTTTTCCCGCCTTTTGCTTCCATGTATCCTGTGCGCTCTGTGATTTACCTCATGATGCTCCTGTTAGTCTGACTATCTTGTTTGCTGCAAATACAGATGTAAAATATATTTATTTATATAAAACTATAAAACTATAAAGCGTCTCTGACTTCATTTGGACATCTGCTGTGCAATTCCTTGACTCACACTCTCTCTCCCTCCCTGTGTGTGTGTGTGTGTGTGTGTGTGTGTGTGTTCACTACCGGAAGTCGTCTTCCATCCTTAGGCAGTAAAGCCAGTTCTCTTCAGCATGGTTGCTACACCCTGTTTTTACTGACCAAGTCCAGAGATTATATGACAGAGCTAGTCAGGGCTGGTTCTAAGATGACTTAGCAGGGGTCTCCAACCTTTGCAACTTTAAGTCTGAAGGACTTCAACTCCCAGAATTCTCCAGCCAGCTTTGCTGGCTGGAGAATTCTGGGAGTTGAAGTCCTTCAGACTTAAAGTTGCAAAGGTTGGAGACCCCTGACTTACAGGATGGAAAGCCATTTTGGAGCCTTGTGCGACTAAATTCCGGCTTATATATATAAAAAAATCACGACTATAGACAAGCAAAGCAACACCGCACTGACCATCTAGACAGATTTCCACGTTCACATACAGATAGAAAAAAGAACCTGTCGTATCCCCATAACGGATAAATCAGATTTATCTGGTGCAAAGGCTTGCATAGTTGTGCCTATCCCTTTAAACCGTTGTAGGCGCTTTTGAAATGGCTCCTCTGTACACATGCATGCATGCACATACATGCACACACAGCTAGAGGCACGGACAGATTTTCTACGTACAATCTAAACACTACCTTTGCAAATGATCCTTAACTGGCGTTTCAAAGGCAGCTACCCCTTTGGGCATAGCAGCTGTGTTCTTTGCAAATGGGATCCCTCCCATTTTTCAGGATTTGGTGGCGAGACGGGCTGGCGTCAGGTTACAGATCCAGGGAGTATTTATATTAATGTACATTCTGCAAGAAGTGGGTAGGGCCCCTCCTCCCTTTTGTTGCCAGAGGAACAAATTAAGGAGCTGTCATCTGCTCTGTGAAACTTCCCTGCAGAGGGTCAGTTTGAGCTCTAGAGCTCTAGTCCAAATCCTCTTGGTCAAGCTTCAAAGGAGGTCTGTTCAAGCCACAGACAGAGGACAGGACCAGCAGGAAACCTTGAAGGGTGACCTTGAACTTCCTTTGAGCCAAGGAGCCAGAAATCCAATCTCTGCTCCTAGAAGTTGGGAGAGTGTTTGGGTTTGTGGAAGGAGTTGCTGAGTTTTTTCAGTGTCTTTTTAATCCTCAGGGCTGTGAGTCTTGCTGGGGGACTCTGGAACCAGCATTCTTTCATGGTCTTAGCTAGGGAAGATAAAGCCTGGAAGGTGGGGGGTGGGGGTGAAGGGGAAGAGAAGGGATCGTTAGAATCAAAATCTAGACTTAACACATCTTCCAAAATTCTACTTGCATGCATATCCACTGGACTCCCATTCTGAGCAAAAGCCTGACACAGTTTAAATATGGTCTGTTGAATAAAACTTAGATATTGGGACTGTACATCATGCTGAGACAACTAGTCATGCAAGAGGAGGGGGGAGACTTTTCTTACATGTTTTAAAGTAGAGGTTCCCAAACTTGGCAACTTTAAGACTTGTGGACTTCAATTCCCAGAATTCTCCAGCCAGCAGAGCTGGCTGGAGATTTCTAGGAGTTGAAGTCCACAAGTCTTAAAGTTGCCAAGTTTGGGAACCTCTCTTTTAAAGAATCAGGCCCAGAGGTGGTATTCAGCCACCGGTTTGCCTGAACCGGTGGCAGAAATTTTGCCCAGTTTGGCGAACGGTAGTCCTCTAGTCCAAGTGGACTTGCAAGACAATGGGATGCGCATGCGTGAAGAAGATGGTGGCAACGGCAGCTGCTTCTTCGTTGACTGGAGGACTTTTCAGTGGCTTGTGGCCAGCTGCTCGCCTCTTTAAGAGCTAGTATGCAACGAGGTGGTGGCCGGGAAGCTTCTTTGCCAGCCAGCCAGCCAGCCACTTCCCAGCAGTGGCGGCTGGCTGGAGGCCACCGAAAACTCCAGTCAGCTTGCCTTCCAGACTGCAACCAAAGAGGTGATGGTAGGGGAGGAAGCGGGGAAACGGCGACTAGCGAAGGGAGGGTGGGGGTAGATAGGGAAAAATCCTAAAAATGTTCCTACCTTGTGGGTGTGGCTAGGTGGGGGGCATGTGACTGAATGGGCATGGGTGTGAATGATGTCACATTGGCCACGTTTACTCAGTCACATGCCCTCCCACCAAGCCACACCTGCTGAACCGGTAGTGACATTTTTTGAATGCCACCATTGATCAGGCCTGCTTGTTAATATGAGGTGGAAGTCACTGTAATGCTCTCTACATGGGGCTTCCCTTGAGGTGCACTCGAAAGCTGCAGTTAGTCCAGAATGCAGCCGCGCGGGTGATTACGGGAGCGCCTAGACACTCCCACATAACACCTATCCTGCGCGAGCTGCACTGGCTTCCTGTGGTCTTTCGGGTGCGCTTCAAGGTTTTGACGACCATCTTTAAAGCGCTCCATGGCTCGGGGCCTAGTTATATGCGAGACCGCCTCCTGCCCCATACATCCCTCAGACCAATACGCTCCCACAGAGAGGGCCTCCTCAGGGTGCCGTCGGCCGGACAATGCCGACTGGCGACACCCAGGGGGAGAGCCTTCTCTGTGGCAGGTCCAGCCCTTTGGAACGACTTACCCCCTGAACTTCGCACCATCTCTGACCTCCGCCTCTTCCGCAAGTGTCTTAAGACACATTTGTTCCATCTAGCCGGCCTAGCGTAGCCCCCTAAACCGACTTTTAGATAGTTTTTAAATTTGGGGATTTTTAAATCTGGTTTTAGCACAGGATCCATTGAATTAGTTTTTTAAATTTTATATGATGTTTTGTATGTATTTTAATTTTCCTGTGCGCCGCCCTGGGTCCGTTTGGAGAAGGGCGGGGTATAAATTGAATAAATAAAATAAAATAAATAAATTTGTTGAATTTGGTGCCACAATTAGAGTTAGGGTCTATAAGGATAGATCAAGGATAAATGAAGGAATTAACACTTTCACATCATTTCCTATTGCCTGACAGAATTTTCGGTCAGAGCTAGCTTTGGAGTTGATGCTGAAGTTTTTTAGATTTATGACATCTAGGAGAGGCAGAGTCATTCTCAATATCTGACTTTTGGAGCAACTCAGAAGTCTATAGCACCGAGGACAGCTATAACGTCAACACACAATGAAAATTAAATGCTTAGTTTATACTGTTATTCAGATTACGGCAGGGGCCTCAAACTCGTGGCCCGCGGGCCAATTGCGGCCCGCAGGACAGTATCTTGTGGCCCCCACCGTGATATGAAAGTATAATATTTGTGCCCGCAGGGGGAGTGAATCCCTTATGCAGCCCAGCCTCACCCAGACTCTGCCTCCAGCGGCCCCCAGATAAATTGAGTTTGAGAACCCTGGATTAGGGAGATGTATCTTTGGTGGGAATACAGGTAGTCCTCAACTTATAACAGTTCATTTAGTGATTGTTCAAATTTACAGCAGCACTGGGGGAAAAAAAGACCATTTTTCACACGATCGTTGCAGCATTCTCATGGTCATGTGATCAAGATTTAGACGCTTGGCAACTGACTCATATTTATGATAGCTGCAAGTGTCCCCAGCGGGGTTGGGCTTCAAAAACTGCAGCAACAGGTTCGCTGCCCCATTCCTAGGTGGGCGTGGCCATGGTGGGCATGGTCTAGTCGGCGTCCTGCACTATGGCACTTTCTTCGAGCCTCTGGGAGGGAGAAAACTGCTTCCACCAGGCTGCAGAGGCCAGAAACAGGCCCGTTTCTGGACTTTGGGAACCTCTGGTAGGCCCGTTTCCCCTCCTCCCCAAGCCTCTGTGTTGGCCCTGCACTTACCTGGCATGATGAACAGGTTGCGTGGAGACTCCCGAGAGGGGCGGGGTGGGAGGGATCGGGTGAGTGTGGCCAGCCAGGAGCGGGATTTGGGGGTTTGCCGAACTGTGCAGAATCTTCGCTAGAGGATCGCCTGAACTTGTGCGAATCCCCAGCAGCCCACCCTTGGTGACCAGCAAAAGTCAATGCGGAAGCCAGATTGACTTAACAACCGTGTTACTAAAAATTGCAGTGATTCACTTAACAACTATAGTTTGGTGAATAAATCCTAGATGGCAAGAAAGGTTGTTGGGGCCAAAATCACTTAACAACTGTCTCACTTAGCAGCAGAAAAATTGAGCTCCATTGTGGTTGTAATCTGTACCTCAGATCTTTTGACTGTCATAAGTGAATCAGTCTCAGATTAAGATTACATTTATATCTGGATATCATGTCCAGTAGGGGCAGGGTCTACTAGGGTGAATTGCCCAAAAAAGTTACTCAGTTTGCGTTGATTTTGAAAAGAGCTTGGAAAGTCTGTTGTAGCACCAGTTATTTTGTTTATAGAATTTTAGCACATTATTCCTGGAATGTTAAAGAATTGGGGGGGGGGGGGGAGTGAAGTTTGGTAAGGTACAATATAAATGATTTTATTGTCATGGTGATCTCTGCAGCAACACAGCAATTGAACCAATCGGTGCCATCATCAACACAGAATCAAATATGAACGTCTCTCTCCTACTCTGATAGGGTCAAACTTGGTCAACTTCCATTGATGACACCCGATAATATAGAATAGATCTTAGTTCTATAAAATTCCCTTTTATTCTTTTCCTCAATATGACTGGCAACACATTTGAGAGTCAGTTTGATCGAGTGGTTAAAACACCAACCTAGAAACCAGGGGCCTGTGAATTCTAGTTTCGTCTTAGGCAGGAAAGATTTAGATTTTTTAGATTTTATTCAATTTGTATCCTGCCCTTCTCCAAAAGGACCCAGGGCGGCGTAAAGAGGTCAGTCACACCTCACAGCTTTGTCGTTGTGAGGAAAAGACGAGCATTATGTATGCTTGCTACCTTGAGTTGTTTGTAAAGATAATAAAGGTGGGATATAAATAAATAAATAAATAAATAAATAAATAAATAAATAAATAAATCTATCTATCTATCTATCTATCTATCTATCTATCTATCTATCTATCTATCTATCTATCTATCTATCTATCTATCTATCTATCTATCTATCTATCTATCTACCTACCTACCTACCTACCTACCTACCTACCTACCTACCTACCTACCTACCTACCTACCTATCTATCTATCTATCTATCTATCTATCTATCTATAAAAATGTAACAAGAGTTTGTTCAAAACCACTAATCTCTGAAAGTGCTGCACCGATCACTTCCAAATTGTCACACAACGTTCCTTTCAAGTACGGCACCAATGATATATATAGATTGTGTAGATGTCACACCCGTGCCAGATACACGCAACGGAAATGTAAAAAATTGTAAAAACGGTAGGTAGATGGATACAGAGAGAGCAGTGGGCCACAGGTATTATGTCATCCTTTATGACATAAAATACTATGTCCATAAGATTCAAAGAGAAATACAGTAGGTAGGTAGGCAGGCAGATAGGTAGAGGGATAGAAAGGGCGAGGGAGAAATACAGTAGGTAGGTAGGTAGGCAGATAGGTAGAGGGATAGAGAGGGCGAGGGAGAAATTAGGTAGGTAGGTAGGTAGGTAGGTAGGTAGGCAGATAGGTAGAGGGATAGAGAGGGCGAGGGAGAAATACAGTAGGTAGGTAGGTAGGCAGATAGGTAGAGGGATAGAGAGGGCGAGGAAGAAAATAGTAGGTAGGTAGGTAGGCAGATAGGTAGAGGGATAGAGAGGGCGAGGGAGAAATACAGTAGGTAGGCAGGCAGATAGGTAGAGGGATAGAGAGGGCGAGGGAGAAATAGGTAGGTAGGTAGGCAGATAGGTAGAGGGATAGAGAGGGCGAGGGAGAAATAGGTAGGTAGGTAGGCAGATAGGTAGAGGGATAGAGAGGGCGAGGGAGAAATAGGTAGGTAGGTAGGCAGATAGGTAGAGGGATAGAGAGGGCGAGGGAGAAATACAGTAGGTAGGTAGGTAGAGGGAGAAAGGGAGTAGGTAGGTAGGTTGTGGGTTATAGGGTGGTTGTGTGTACGTGTTCGTGTGTGCAGGTGTAGATCTACACACAGATTGGTTGGCCATTTAACCAGACTGGGCCACAGCAACGCGTGGCTAGGAACGGCTAGGAACGGCTAGGAACGGCTAGTAAATAAATAAACAAACAAACAAATAAATAAACAAACAAACAAACAAACAAACAAACAAACAAATAAGCAAGCAAGCAAGCAAGCAAGCAAGCAAGCAAGCAAGCAAGCTTCTAAGCAGGAGTTTATTAAATATGTTTTTGGAGAGGAGTGCCTTCAACTCGACGTTGGCTCCTGGTGACTGATTGGACAAGTCCCTGCAGTTCTTTTTTCCCTTGGCAAGATTTATCGAAAGTGGTTTGCCATTCCCTTCTGCCTAAAGTTGAGACAGAATGGCTTGTACAAGGTCACCTAGTTGGCTTTGTTCAACTATATCGCTGCTACCTCTGCAACTAGTGAGCAAATCTCCTTGAAAGGGGAAAAAAAAAATAAGCTGAGAAAATGAATGGTTCATTTTGGCTGACAGCTAAAGCTACCCTGAAGATTTATCATTTCCTTCTGAGGATTTAGCATGCATTTGAGAATTTAATGTCTCCAGACTATAAGATACCCTGGGAGACAGAATGTAGAGATAACCCTCAATTTATCTGATGGAACAGGGGTTTCTGGAGGTGCCTGTTGTAAACAGGAAGCGATGTACACTTTGAAATGAAAGTTGGAATAAAACCAACTAAGCATGGTGTTTTCCAGACTCTCCATAAGATACCATTTACAGATTGCGTTCCAGGGGTGGGTTTCCATTTTTTTAAACTACTGGTTTGCTCGTGCGTGCGACGCTTCTGCGCATGTGCAGAAGTGTCTGGGCGGGTGGGCGGAGCCTCCCACCGCCACCACTACTGGTTCACCCAATCTGGGCTGAACTGGCAGAAACCCACCTCTATTGTGTTCTGAGTTCAGATCACCTGAGATGGCAGGGGGGCAGTAACAGATGCAAACCCTCGTCCCTCATTGTTCAGGTACCAAGACGGTTTGAGAAGGATTAGAGAAAAGTGGAAGCAGGGCTTGTGTGTCAATCACACAGTTGTGGGAAGGGGAGGGCAGGAGGGAGGTGTCCTAGCAACAGTCATGGCCCCTGAGGACAGTGGCAATGGGGACATCAGAAAGGCATCAAAAGTGAAATATATCTATGAAATAAAAGGCAACCCTGAATTTTAAGAAGACTGCTTCTAAAAAAGCAGTCAGAGAGAGAGAAAAAAACCTCCTGTGCAAGGCCTTCCTTCCCCAATAAATATGCGGGTGGGAGATGCTTCTATCTAAGATGAAAAAGGACCAAACAAACAAACAAACAAACCCCACAACACAAGTAGAATGAATTAAAATGAAATGCTTATAAAAGAAGATATCCATTTATAAAATAAATTGAGGCCCATCTGCATATGGCCAATTACACCAAAATCAACTTCATGTTCACAAACACAAGTACATATACAGGTGGTCCTCAACTTATGACCACAATTGAGCCTAACATTTCGGTTACTGAGACAGTTGTTAAATGAGTTTTGCACCATTTTATGACCTTTCTTGCCCCTAGGCACGAGTCCTAGTTATCTGCGAGACCGCCTCCTACCCCATACATCCCTCCGACCGATCCGCTCCCACCGAGAGGGTCTGCTCCGGGTGCCAATGGCCGGGCAATGCCTGCTCGCGACACCCAGGGGAAGGGCCTTCTCTATGGCGGGCCCTGCCCTCTGGAATGATCTACCCCCCCGATCTTAGGAATATGACAGACCTCCGCCTCTTCCGTCAACAACTAAAAACGCACTTTTTTCGCTTAGCTGGCCTGGCTTAATCTTCCGAGTCCATCTATTGGTTTTAAATTGAATTAGATTTTATTGGGGTTTTAATTGGTTTTAGCACAGGTTGGGTTAATTTAATAAGTTTTTAATATTTATGACATATTTATTATCGGTTTTATGTATATGCGTGGTTTTAATTTTTCCTGTGCACCGCCCTGAGTCCCTTTTTGGGAGAGTGGCGTGGTATACAAATTTAATAAAATAAAATAAATAAATAAAGTTGTTAAGTGAATCCCTGCAGTTGTTAAGTTAGTAGCACGGTTGTTAAATGAATCTGGCTTCCCCATTGACTTTGCTTGTCAAAAGGTCGCAAAAGGTGATCACCGGACCCCAGGACACTGCAACCGTCATAAACACGTCAGTTGCCAAGTGTCCAAGTTTTGATCACGTGACCATGGGGATGCTGCAAATGGTCCTAAGTGTGAAACACTGCCATAAGTCACATTTTTCAGCGCTGTTGTAACTTTCAATGGTCACTAAATGGTCACTGTATATGGTTGTACATAGACACATCCTGTCTTCAACGCCCCCCCCCCCCAATAAAAAAACAACAACCAGAACGGGGAGAGGCAAGGAAAAAGAGTAGCTGAGCTGCCAAAGAAGCAAAAAGGAGAATAAGAGAGATGAAACAATTCAAAAATAAAACAGAGAGAACAATTAATATTATTACAAGTGTTAGTACTACTGTTATTATATTATTAGAGAAGGTAAAATCGATAGGAAGGCAATGTAGAATGGAGAACTACAAAGGCTAAACGAATGCCGATACAGAAGGCTGTATAATTACTTTATATTGTTATGTATGCCTTTTCCCCCCTTTTTTATTATTGTGTTTTTCTTTCTGTTTTTAAAGGTAAAAATGTTTAATACAAACTATTTTAGGAAAAAAACAACCCAGAGAGATGAGTAGGCACAGGAACAGATGGACAGAAGAAAGAAAGGAACTGTTCTACTTAAGCACTAAAAAGGGTTAAAATTTAGCAGACCAGTGCCTGCTTCTAAGGATGGGTAATCTGCAAAGGCATCCAGTCTGCAGCCCCCTGCACTGCCTGCATCTTATCAGTCAACCACTTGCACTGTCCCAGTTTGGACCAGTTGGAAGCTTCTGAATGGCCTTCCAAGGCAGCCTTGGCAAAGCGCCTTGCTGTACTTTAGGCAAGATAAATGCATTTGTGTATCTTGTGATGGGATACTCCATCACTAGGAATGTTCCATCTTTGGCAAAGGACAATGTGAATGACTTCATCCCGATTTGTTGTAACTTTAGAGTAACATCAGCGAAAATGGTTGGGACTATTTGCATTTGCTTTTCTTCCCGGGCTGTGCAGCGAAGTTATTCGGTTGCTTCATTAGGCACGCAAATGCCAGCTCTAAAAAAGTGTTGTCTCAGCATATAGCCTGTGTGATGACATTACAAAATTTCCCATGCTGTAAGAACAGGTTACATAATCAGGAGGGCCTGGTACAATGTTGGCTAATATATGCTAAAGCAGGGGTCTGCAAAGTTGGCTCTTTTAAGACTGGTGGACTTCAACTCCCAGAATTCTGGGAGTTGAAGTCCACCAGTCTTAAAAGAGCCAACTTTGCAGACCCCTGTGCTAAAGAATATGTTACCCTATGGCAGTGGTAGTCAGCCTGGTCCTTACCGCCCACTGGTGGGCGTTCCAGCTTTCGTGGTGGACGGTAGGGGTTTTGTCCAATACTGAAGCACTTTCCTTTTTAAAAATTTAATTAACTTTAAAAAAAAATTTCACAGCACTATTTAAAAACATTTTCATTAGGTTTTCATAAAATTCCCCATGACAATTTAATTTCTGAAAATATACTATTTGTATCACCCGTGCATGCTTTAACTTGCTGTAACTCTGCTTTATACATTTTATAAAGTAAAGTTACTTCCCTCCTTTATAAATCACCATTACTGTGGAACCGGTGGGCGGTTAGAAAACTTTAGTTAGCAATGAGGGTGTGGGAAGAGTTTCATAATTCGGAATGCTCCACTCCAGTCTCCTTTCCAGATAAAGTACAGGTGGTCCTCAACTTACAACAGCTCATTTAGTGACGGTTCGAAGCAGTGGTGGGTTGTAGGCGGTACGCCCCAGTACGGGCGTACCGGAGCCTGCCCGGAGCACCAGATACCGTTCCGGTATGGTGTTCTGGAGGGCCCACCTGCCCGCCTGCACATCTTACCTGTCTTTTAAGGCTTCCGTGCATGCACATGGCACATACAGCGGCTGTGCGATGCACCGGTGAGCAGCTGGAGCATCGCAGAGGCTTGCGGAAGCATTGCTGGCAGCTACAACACATGCGCGCGCCCATGTGGACGATGCCAGGCTCGTTCCAACCGGTACGGGATCCGAACCCACCACTGGTTCAAAGTTACGATAACACTGAGAAAGTGACTCATGATTGTTTTTCATGCTGATGACCTCTGTAGCATCTTCATGGTCACATGATCCGAATTTGGATGCCTGCCAACTGACTCATGTTTACGATGGTTGTCGTGTCCTCCTGGGGTCATATGAGTAGGTGACTTTCTGACAAGCAAAGTCAATGGGGAAGCCAGATTTACTTAACAACTGTGCTACTAACTTAATAGCTGCAGTAACAACTGTGGCAAAGAAAATCATCAAATGGGGCAAATTTCACTTAACAGCTAACTCCCTTAGCAATAGAACATTTGGGCTCAATTGGGGTCATAGGATGAGGACTACCTGTATTGAAAAAAACGCTATCAAAATGAGATCAGCCCCAGAGATGGTTGGCCCATGGAAATTCACCTCAGTGGGAAGCTCATCATGTGATCTTGAGCTATTTGCTACCTCACCACTAATTCAGTTTAGGGGAAATATTTACCATTTAGATCAGGGATGGCGACCCTTTTTGGTGCTGAGTGGCCAAAGTGCATGTGTGCATCCCAAAATGCAATACGAGCACCCCCCCCCCGTGCATGCACACTACCCTCCCTCGCCCATTTTCAGCTTCCAGGTTGGTGCAGGGGGCTTTCTAGGCCCAAAACAGAGCACGGGGGGTCGGGGGGGCTCGCATGGTCCCCGCAACCTTGTTTTGGCTTCCAGGGTTGGTGCAGGAGGCCTTCCAGACCCAAAACGGGACATGGGGGTGGGGGGGCTTGCACGGTGCCCCCACGCACCGTTTTGGCTTCCAGGTTGGTACAGGAGGCTTCCCAGGCCCAAAATGGGGAGCAGGAGGGCATGCGCACGTGAACCCCCAAAAGGCTATGTGACCACTTCCTGCCCATGCGTGGCAAAGACCCAAAGGCCAGCTGGTTGGCGGGAGGCGTGCGCGCATGCACACATGCACTGTGGAGCTGGGCTGGGGCAACGGCTTGCGTGCCCGCAGAGAGGGCTCCGCTTGCCACCTGTGGCACCCGTGCCATAGTTTCGCCATCACAGATTTAGATCTCCATGAAGGAAAAAAAATGTCATGGAATATGAGCATGAGAAACAGAAGCTGTCTTCATGGGATGAAGTGATGGACAGGGCTCTTCAAGGAATGAAATGGTGTTCAGGCTCAGTGATGCTGGCCCTTCATTCATTCCTTGCTTAATTAAGGTTATGGCCCTGTTCAGATTCAATTGCTAATTGGGGCACACCCTCGCTTGCATGGAGGAATCTTCAATTTGGTGGTCCGCAAAGCAACAAACAATCCCTTATCACCCCCTTGTTTGCATGCATGGTTTTACTCTAAGGAGGGCGAATCGCTCTGTGCTGGCATTTTATCTCCTGACCACCCAAGGCCCTGGTCATCCTCCCTCTAGCTTCTGGGATTCCAGCAGCCGCTGCCCACGGTTCTTCATGCTTGTCTTATCTTTGCATTCTTTTTTTTTTTCTTTCTTTCCCTGAACTAGTGCCAGGGATCCGAAGTCATAATTTACAACACAATCTGCGCTTCTCTGTCTTGTAAAAGTTGAGTAGGTCCTGCAGCGGATTTGCCAGGTATCAAGTCAGAGATTGGCCTGGCCCACTGGAAACAAAGAGTCAATCACGGATTTTCTTCCCTATTCCTGGCTTCATTCATTCAGCCCCATCTCAGACAGATGCTCTACAGTCATAGAATACTGGTTTTTGTAACAGAGAAAATTGGGAAAGATAGAAAATGTAGAAAAAGGATAGGGAATTGGAAAGGACAAGACACATATGGGCCAGGGGTGGGTTCCTGCCAGTTCTAAGCTCTTCTATAGAAGAGGTTCCACAAATCTACAGGGCCGTTTAGAACCGGTTCCAGCTCCCTCCCCCTGCCCGTCTGCACATCGTCAAGAGGAAGAGCGAGAGGAGGAATTCTGGGAGTTGAAGTCCACAAGTCTTAAAGCTGTCAAGTTTGAACACCCCTGGGGTTTCTTTTTCCAAAAGAGTTAGGGGTGCAAGGGTCTTGTAATTTGACCGCTTTAAGACTTGCGTGCTCCAAATGCCAGAGTTTCTGAGCCAACATTTTGGTTGCTAAGCAAGAGCGTTGTTAAGTGAGTTTCACCACATTTTACAAGTTGGCCACGCCCACATAGTCACATGACTGCCAAGCCACTCCTACCCAGTCCCATGGCTGGCAAGCCACTCCCACAAAGCAGGCCACACTTACAGAGGAGATTCTAAAATTTTTTGAAACCCACCACTGATATGGGCCCTGTGTCTTCTGACTAGCTAGAAGACACAAAGCTATATGATAAATCTTTTAAGTGGAAGACTGGCAATCTGAACTGTTACAAATATTATTTCTTCAGATGTTGCCATGCAGATAGCTTGCCTCTCAAATCCACCTAATAATTTTTGAAACAACCTTACACAGCAGTCCCTTTTTAATTTTTACAGTGTTTTTTTTTGTTTAGCTTTAATAATGATTTTTGATACTTTTATAATGATTGGTTTAAAAAAAAATATAATTCCTATTTTGTTGATCATTGTAGACCAGGGATGTCAAACTTGCTGCCCGCAGGCCAGTCGTGTCACATGCTGGCCATGCCCACCCCTGGTTTAGCGAAAGGAGGAAAAGTCGTGCTGTGTCATGTGACAACAATGTGACATTGCGAGTTTGACACCTATGTTGTAGACTGCCAAAAGTCACTTTTTGCGAGCTGGGCTGCCACACAAATATGATTAATAAATCAATTAAATAGTTAAGTATCCCAAACAGGCCCATAATGTGATGGGGCAGCTCAGAATTCTCCCAAGGGAATAACGGCAAGGCCGTTGTGTAGCGAGAGTGGGCATCCTCGTAGGGAAATGCAGCTGCAGAGCAGAGTTTCTCAACCTTGACAATTTTAAAATGGGTGGACTTCCAACTCCCAGAATCCCCCAGTCAGCATGTTGACTGAGGAATTCTGGGATTTGAAGTCTACGCACGTTAAAGAGGCTTTGGGCTAAGGACGCTGCTTTGGAGGAAGTACTAAACATGATCATCAGGGCAGCTCTTTCAGAGAAGAAGGGGAATGAATTAGCTGATGAGGTGAATCATCTCATATTTCCAAGACAGTTCGACAGGCTGCTGCGGTTTGTCTGGGTTCGGGAGAGGCTCTAGCTAAGAATCTGCCCAGTTCAGAGAACCCGCAAATTCCACCCCTAACTGGCCCTGCCCACCCTGCCCCTCCCCTCCCAGGAGTCCCCACACGGCACGTTTGGGATGCCAGGTAAGTACATGGCCCATATGGAGGTTCGGGGAGGGTGAAAAATGGGCCTCCCAGAAGTTCTGGAAGACCAGAAATGAGCATTTCCGGCTTCCACAGGGTCACCAGAGCCTGGGGGAGGCTGTTTTCGCCCTCCCAGAGGCTCAAAGAAAGCCTCTGGAGCCTGGGGAAGGCAAAAATGCCCCCCTCCCGCCGTGGTGCAGGAGGCCAACAAGGCCACACCCAGCATGACCACACACACCCAGCAGTAACTAGGCAGAGAACCCATTGTTAACATTTTTGAAGCCCACCTCCTGATACATGGCATCACTGGGATAGGGCATAGCTTTCCTCCTGCCTGGAAGGAGCCTCTGTCTCCCCATACTGTTCAATAGATTTAGCTGGGAAGCTTGATTCCTATGATGGTGTTAGGACTGTAGTCCTGGTATTGGGTTGGTATCTCTCATTCATCATCTTCAGGCTGGTGCTTCCGGCTTGGTGCTTCCAGGTGCTTGCTCCTGGAAGCACCAAGCCAGAAGCACCAGCCTGAAGATGATGAATGAGACTTCATCGAAACGTCATGAAGATACTTCCAATTCTACGCGGGAGAAAACCCGAACAACCAAAGACCTACATATATATATATATATATATATATATATATATATATATATATATATATATATATATATATATATATATATATATATATATATATATATATATATATATATATATATGCTGGCATAGCTGGCTTCGGGGATTTTCCCGTGTATAAGGCATAGAAATGTTATTGCAACGTTTCGACAAGATCTCACACAAGCCTGCCTGATGATGACAAGTGAGATCTTGTCGAAACATTGCAATAACATTTCTATGCCTTATACACGGGAAAATCCCCGAAGCCAGCTATGCCAGCATACCTACACCCGTGAAAATCTACGAAAACATATATATATATATATATATATATATATATATATATATATATATATATATATATATATATATATATATATATATATATATTTGTTTTCGTAGGTTTTCACGGGTATAGGTATGTAGATTTTGGTTTATTCGGGTCTTTTCCCGTGTAAAATTTTGCAAAAGGCAGAAGCCAAAGCCTGATGATGATGGGGGTGATCCCATCAAAACGTTGCAAAAACACCTTTAATTTTACACGGGAAAAGACCCGAATAAACCAAAATCTACATATATATATATATGCCATGATTGCAAATGGTATTTGTTACTTTAAAAACTATAGTGAAATGTAATTGGCGGCTGCTTCCTAACTCAGCCATAAGAGGGAGCCGGAGTCCCAATTAGACACTGATCTTTGAACGGAGACACTGTGATGTCCGTTTAGGTCAGCAGAGCAAGGAGGTTTGTGTAACTGTAACTGTAAGCTAACTGTTTGAGTTAAAGACTGTAATTTGATTCAAGACTAACTATCACTGTTTGTGAAGAAGTAGTTTATTTTTTCCATCACAAGTAAAGTCTACTTGATTTTACCATCAGTGTCTGTGACTATTACTGTGCCTTCTAGCAACGTATTTCTTAACTCTCTGTCTCCTAAAGCAGGGGTCTCCAACCTTTGCAACTTTAAGTCTGAAGGACTTCAGCTCCCAGAATTCTCCAGCCAGCAAAGCTGGCTAGAGAATTCTGGGAGCTGAAGTCCTTCAGACTTAAAGTTGCAAAGGTTGGAGACCCCTGTCCTAAAGGAGATATCCCCAACAGATGGCAGAGTATAAGTTGCTTTCTTTGCTTCTGCCTCTACTCTGGAAGTTGATGGCCACCCAGCAATCCTAGCTCAGCAAGCGCCCTCTTTGAAACAACAGGAGCCACCCCTTCCTGTTAAATAACAAAATAAAATGCTAAGAGTTATCTTTCCAACAGACTGCATCACTCACCGGGTCAGAGAACATCCGATTGGGAATGGTGGGTGTCTGCTGGTCAATGCAGACCACTTTTTTCATTTCTTCAAAGCTGGGGTCGACTGGAACCAAGTCGAAGAAAGGAGGTTTATAATCTTCAATAATCCCTGCAGGAGAAAAAAGATGGAGGGAACAGGAAGGAGAAGTCTTGAGACGGCAAGCATGCAGAGATTACTTGGTGTGAACATCGTCTTCCTGTACCATCTGTTATGTACAACATAGTCAAATAAGGACAAAAGAAAAGCTACACAGATTCAGGAGGACTGTGCTAATAAAGGATCAGGCTCATACAAATAGGGTGGTGGGAGAATTTTCAGTAGTTCCATTTCAGTTCTATGAGTACACACAGGTGTATGTATATATCAGGGGTGGGTTCCTGCCAGTTCTAAGCTCTTCTATAGAAGAGGTTCCACAAATCTACAGTGCTGTTTAGAACCGGTTCCAGCTCCCTCCCCCCCCCGCTCGTCTGCACATCATCAGGATGAAGAGCGAGAGGAGGAATTCTGGGAGTTGAAGTCCGCAAGTCTTAAAGCTGTTAAGTTTGAACACCCCTGGGGTTTATTTTTCTAAAGGGTTAGGGGTGCGAGGGTCTTGAATTACGCACGATCACAGACTTGTGTCTCTTCCGTCGGGCCCTGAAGACACATCTATTTTGTGCAGCCGGCCTCGCATAGTCTTTTAATTGGGTTTTAGCATTGGGTGTTATAATTAAGAGGCCAAACTATTTAATATTTATTAACCTGCTATTTTAATTTTTGTATCTCTTCTTTTTATTGTGGCTGTTCGCCGCCCTGAGTCCCGAGAGGGAGAAGGGCGGTATACAAATTAAAGAAATCTAAACCTTGTAACTTGACAGCTTTAAGACTTGCGTGCTTCAAATGCCAGAGTTTCTGAGCCAACATTTCGGTTGCTAAGCAAGAGCGTTGTTAAGTGAGTTTCACCACATTTTACAAGTTGGCCATGCCCACCCATTCACATGGCTGGCAAGCCACTCCCACCCAATCACATGGCCGGCAAACCACTCCCACAAAACAGGCCACACCTACACAAGAGGTTCTAAAAATTTTTGAAACCCACCACTGGTATGTATGTATGTATGTATATGGAAAAAAGCTAAATCTGCCCATTATCTCAGATTAGGGAGATCATCATGAACATGGAATTGGAATTTGTTTAGATCCTGTGCCAACTATCATGTTCTCCAACACCATATAAGCTAACGACTTTCCTTTTGTGAACTGAGTTTGAGGACGTTGCTGCAGAAAAGACCTGTTTTGATGTGCATTTCTGTCGTTTGGCAACCCAGCCAGTTCCAAGAGTGTGTTAAATAAAGGACTTTAAAACATTTCCTCTGGAAAAATCTCAGAAAAGATTCTACCCTGACAACGTCCAGGTGGGCGTAGGTGGGCCTCCTCAGTGGTGATGTAATCTATCCGGGCAAAGTGCTCTAGATCAGGGGTCTCCAACCTTGGCAACTTTAAGATTTGTGGACTTCAACTCCCAGAATTCTGGAAGTTGAAGTCCACAAATCTTAAAGTTGCCAAGGTTGGAGACCCCTGCTCTAGATGGTTTTATTCCAGGGCCCCTTTATTCTGTGAGAATCTAGAGTGTGTGAATGAGACAGATTTGGTTTGACTCTTACTAAGTACAATAGTAAGTACTCGTGGTCAGTAGTCAGATTTTCTGTTCTGATTTGTTAACTCTTTAGTTGAGAGCATTGAAATGTTTTGGAGGCAAGAAGGAAGCATGAGCAAATTAGCAACTCTCCCAAGAATCCATTTACAAATTGATTCTTAAAGTTTGACACATAAGAAAAAAAAATCGCATAAAGCAAATGTATTTTCTCTTACCACCTGAAGCAGATGCACAATATCAAATGTGTAGAGAGTTTAAGAAAGAACAAAGAATCCAAAGACAGCTTAGAATCTTACAGGTAATATGACAATGAAGCCAGTATGGTTTTGTTCTGACCGAGGCTGCCCAAGAACATGAAGCAAACTCCTTGTCCCAATAAATAACTCCTTTTATTAATTTACTGTGAATTCTGCTCATTCCCATCTAGCAAAGTCTTTCAAGGGAGGATTTACAGTCACAGACCTTATCTGGCTTGGAGAGCTCCCAGACCAATATCTGCAAAACCTGGCAAGGAGTCTCAGAGAGTCACAAACCAATTAAGCGAACTAATTATCACCTGCAAACTCCACTCTCTTGTCACTCCTCTTTTATTTCCTCTTTGTGGGGCCATTCATCGTCCACCTGTGGCCTTACTCCCAAATCGACCCCTGTTCTTTAGCTGTTCCCTTTGGCTGGCAACTCTGCGCATGTGCACACTGGGAACAGGCTCCAACTGTTCTTCTGCCTCACTGACGTCTGACTCTGAAGGCAGCTGATAACTGGCATCTGGCTCTGGCCCCCTCTCTGCCTCCGACACAGAGTCCTCATCAGAGCCTTCCCCAGACTCTAGGACTAGCCCATGTTCCTCCCCAACCTCCTCACTGTCCGAATCTGCTGTCAGCTCCACTGGTGGGCCACGACAGGTTTGTGTATTATAGGACAATCCAAAACCACAGTGAGCTCAATTTCCTATCATCTCAGTGCTGTCAGAAAATCGGCAAATCGACACTTAGCATCCCTTACAAAATGATAAAGAAGTTACAAAATTAGCAAGTATTACATTTCCGACATGATTGGTTTTCCTCTAGCTGCTAGCATAAGGTACTTTTTACGAAAACAACACGAGGAGAGCTCTGAGAAAGCTGAGTGGAAAATTACAGGAAAGACCAAGGTGAAAATGTTTTAAACAGCCTCCATTGAGAAATAGCAAGTGGAGAGACTGCTTTTGTTAGTGACAATGCACAGGCCCATGCACGCCTCATGAGCAAATGCTCTCACACCTTCCATTAAATGCAACAAAGCAGTTTCCACTAGCTTAGCAAGATAGGTAGGTGGGAGGGGCAGGAGCTAATGCTGAAGGAAGGTTTGACGTAGGCTGCTGTTTCCTTATAGGGAGCATGGAAAAATGAGGCTAAATTGGTGCAGATCAGTCTTTTTCCAATTTGGCAACTGAATTAGTGTATGTAATGGTATGGATCTTTCAGAGTGGAAGACACAAAAAACAATAGTTCTTCATGTGAATCCTGTTTCTTCTCTTCCATAGAATACAGGACTTACGACCGCAATGGAACCCAAAATTTCGCTTGCTGAGTGACACATTAGTTAAGTGAATTTTGCCCCATTTTATGACCTGTCTTGCCACCGCTGTTAAGTGAATCATTGCAGTTGTTAAACTATTAACATGGCCGGCTTTCCCATTGATTTTTGCTTGCCAGAAGATCACAAATGTGATCACATGACCCCAGGACACTGCAACGATCATAGCACTAACAATAGCACTTAGACTTACTGTATTTTTTGGAGTACAAGACGCACCCCTCCCCCCCAAAAAAGAGCGTGAAAATCTGGTGCATCTTATACACTGAATACAGCATTTTTGGCCTCCCAAAATCCTGTCCCATTCAGTTTTTCGCAAAAATGGACACGCAGAGGGTTTGGGAAGCCTGCAAAGTGGAGGCCAAAAATGAGCAAAAATGGGGCCTTTTTTTCACAAAAACGGGCCATTTTTTACAAAAATGGGGCTATTTTGTGCTCAGTTTTTGCCCTCTCCAGCCGCAGGAGCACTCACATCCTACCACACCCTCTGCGTGTCCATTTTTTCTGCAAAAAATGGGCCCATTTTTGCAAACAAATCGTCATTTTTTGCTCATGTTTTTGCCCTCTCCAGGCCCCATGAACACTTTGCAGGCCTCAAAAATGGGGCATGCATAAGGTGAACAGACGTCCCGCTTTTGGCGGGACAGTCTCGATTTTTAACAATTTGTCCCGCGTCCTGCGGCGTTTTAAAAAAGTCCCGATTTTTCCTGCCCGGAAAGAATGCATGACAAGCTAGGGAACGGCGGGAGAACGGGAAGGGTATATACAGTTTTCGGCGGCCATGTGGCTATTTCGCCAGGATACGAGTTTTATACCAATGTTAAAATCTGGTCACCTTATCTTCATGCTAGCACAGTTCCCATTCTTTCCGCTTCACAGACGCCCAGGAAGAGATGTGGCCCCAGACGGACCCTTCGCACTCATCAGCGAGTTCCAGCCAGGTGCTTATGGCCGGTGCGACAGCCGTGGTGACTCGACAGGTGTCTGACATCATCAGTGCCTGCCGTGGAGCGGTCTTCGTGTTCCCCACCTCTTACGCCTCCGCTTGAGAAACGAGTCCTACGGGCGGGTGCTGCAGTAGTGTGCGCAGGGGGAGTTGCCGGGGCTCCGAAAAGGGGTCATCCTGGGGGCTGGCGGCCAAACACTCTTAGCGAGTAACTGCCGCGTCCAGACGGAAATACACTAGCAAGTGCCGGCCGCAGAATTCCTTCGCCTGTGGTATCGGTGCTTTGGTTCCGCCGTCACCATTTTGGATGCTAGGCTCTTGCCGCTGTAGGGACCCTGCTCGGCGAGTGTGCGCTCGGGGAAAGGGTGGGGGACTGGGCCGGAGCGCTCCCCCCCCAGGCAGCCTGTGTGTCTCGAATTGCCCTCTGGTGGCTAGTCGAGCTTCTCCCGGCGGCTTAGCCTGCCCTTTTCCGCATGGGAGGCGCAGGCCCGGCCTCAGCTCAGCCCCAATATAGTCTTCAGCCTTCGTGCCCCGGAGAGCCGGCCCAGCCCCGAGGACGCAGCTCACGTCCACCTTCGCTGTCCTGTTCGGGGAAACCCGGAAGGATGGCGCTGCGGGGCGGCTCTCCTCCAGAATAGTCTGATAGCCATGAGGCCATCAGCGACTTCCAACTTTGGGACCAGCCCCGGGGATTGTTCTCCGAGGAGAAGCCGTTTGCATAAGCAGAAGCAGTCTTTTTGATCGTGTTCACATGAGTGGCTGTTTTGCAAGTTCCACTTCTGAGTGTTCTCCCCCCCCCCCCCCCCGCAATCAATGGTGTCCCGCTTTACCAATGTTAAAATCTGGTCACCTTAGGCATGCAGAAGTTTTGGGAGGCCTGCAGAGTGCTCCTGGGGGCCAGGTAGGACAAAAACATTTTTTTAAATTCACCTCTTCAAAATCTTGGTGCGATTTATAGTCCGAAAAATATGATATATATCGCTTCACAGTGCTGTACAGCCCTCTCTGAGCGGTTTACAGAGTCAGCCTATTGGCCCCCAACAGTCTGGGTCCTCATTTTACCCACCTCGGAAGGATGGAAGGCTGAGTCAACCTTGAGCCTGGTGAGATTTGAACTGCCAAATTGCAGTCAGCCGGTAGTCAGTAGAAGTATCCTGCAGTACTGCACGCCACCATGGCTCAATAAGTATATAAATATAAATATCATAAATAAGTATCAGTTGCCAAGCATCCAAATTTTGATCACATGATCATGGGGAGGCTGCAACAGTCATAAGTATAAAAAATAATGAGAAGTCATTTTTTTCAGTGCCGTTGTAACTTGAACGATCACTAAACAAACTGTTATGAGTCAAGGACTATCTGTATATATTTTGGGAGCTACTTGCTTGGCAAAGGTCTTACAGACCTCATGCTAGAATCAATATTTCTCACTGTGAAAGCTACTTTGAATTTGGCAAACATAAACATTGCAGTTACTAATGACTCATCTATCTTGTTCTTGTTTCTGTGCAAACACAGACAAGTACTGCTGCAATCTTAAAATTTGCAATTTTATTCATTTCTAAATTACATTCATAGGATGCTCTACTCATTACGACTTGAAGCACACAGGATTCATGTTCTTGAAACATGTTCATGATATTAAACCAAGGTAGTTCAACTTTTGACTTAGGATCAAAATTATATAGTTTCTGCTGTTGGGACGTATTTGAGCCAAGATTAATAACAAATGATTTAGTAAGCGTCCAGAAAGAATATCTTTCTAAATTATGGGGCATCTGTTGAACTAAAGTATACCATAACCCCTTAAAGATATTTGAGACTAATGGTTACAAAATTCTGGTTACAGATAGAAGGAACTACCAATGCATTAACTCAGTGATGGCGAACCTATGGCATGTGTGCCACAGGTGGCACGCGGAGCCATTCGGCAGGGCACGTGAGGCGTTGCCCTGTCAGCTGGCCAGTGTGCATTTACGTGCTGGCCAGCTGATTCAGCCATTTTTAAAGCCATTTTTCACCCTCCCCAGGCTTTATAGGAGCTTGGGGAGGGTGAAAACAGCCCTCCGGAGGCTTTAGGGAAGTTCCTGAAGCCTCCGGAGAGCCTCCAGAGGGGGGCTGTTTTTGCTCTCCCCAAACTCCTATAAAGCCTCTGGAGCCTGGGGAGGGTGAAAAAAGCATGTAAAAAATGGGGGGGGGGGTTTATCATGCATGCATGCACACTGGGGGGGACGCATTGCATTATGGTTGTGACACGCCGGCGCACAACCCCCTTGCACTCCCCCCTCTTACAGCACGCGAGCCTAAACAGGTTCGCCATCGCTGCATTAACTGGAAAAAAAACCCATTAGTTCTTGTTAACTTTCCATCAAAATATTGCACAGAGCCATGGTGGTGCAGTGGTTAGGACGCAATTCTGCAGGTGTCTGATTCTGAACAGCTCAAGGTTGACTCAGACTTCCACCCTTCTACCTTTCCGAGATGGGCAAAATGAGCACCCAGATTGTTGTGGACAATAGGTTGACTCTGGAAACCGCTTAGAAGGGGCTCTAAACAAGGAGAAGGGCGGGGTATAAATTCGAAATATAAAGCCCTGTGAAATGGTATATAAGTCTATGTGTTATTGTTATACTGTTATTACTATAGCTTCACTATCCACATTACCATGTCTTTCAAATCATAGGATGTAAAAATAGATGATATTAAAAATAAATCCAAGGGTGAAACAATGACAAGTGG
Source organism: Rhabdophis nuchalis (assembly GCA_039707465.1). Taxonomy (NCBI): domain Eukaryota; kingdom Metazoa; phylum Chordata; class Lepidosauria; order Squamata; family Natricidae; genus Rhabdophis; species Rhabdophis nuchalis. The sequence goes on from CM077646.1 coordinate 170,028,129, forward strand.
ATAAAAAAGCTACACTCAAAAGACCTTGCCCAGAAAAAAGAGTTTTGGCCGTTTCCTGCAAGACAAAAAGTGTGCGAAACAAGTGCAAATTTTGAGGGAAGGTTACATTCAAAGCCACCCCCTCTCCAAAGTCCTGAAACATACCACAGCAAGTGGCTGTACCTTTTAAGGGGCTTCCTCTGGCTAACCCAATCAGCGTTGCACTCATCAGGGACACAAGTCTGCAGTCTCACAATCAGGGCGTAGAAACATCTACAGTAGAAAAAAACTCTAGATCCGTGATGGCGAACCTATGGCACGTGTGCCCGCCATTTTGCCTGGAACACGCGCCATCAGCCGTTCCACTGCTGGGTTCCCGGTGCACATAGGCACTGCCCATCAGCTGGCCTTTATGTGTGCACAGTGTCAGAAACCAGAAAAGCTGGTCTTCCATTTTCCAGTGTGTGCATGCGCCAGCTGATTGATGCATGCGCAAGTGTGGCAGTAAGTCTTGCCGGCTGGCACGCATGCCGGAAACAGGAAGTTAATGTTGGTGGGGGAGGCGCATGCCCCATGGGTAACTCCTCTTCTTGATCGCGGCCAATTGTGTTCCCTTTTCGGCACTTGGTGCCGAAAAGGTTCGCCATCACTGCTCTAGAGCAGGGGTCTCCAACCTTTGCAACTTTAAGTCTGAAGGACTTCAGCTCCCAGACTTCTCCAGCCAGCAAAGCTGGGAACTGAAGTCCTTCAGACTTAAAGTTGCAAAGGTTGGAGACCCCTGCCTTATGCCACCAGGCTTGAAATTTTTGGGCTTGGACAATCTGGAACTGCGCCGCCTGTGGTCTATACAATACAATACAATAGCAGAGTTGGAAGGGACCTTGTAGGTCTTCTAGTCCAACCCCCTGCGTGGGCAGGAACTTTATACCATTTCAGACAAATGGCTATCTAACATCTTCTTAAAGACTTCCAGGGTTGGGGCATTCACAACTTCTGGAGGCAAGCTGTTCCAGAGGTTAATTGTTCTAACTGTCAGGAAATTTCTCCTTAGTTCTAAGTTGCTTCTCTCCTTGATTAGTTTCTGATCTAAGTATAGTCTGATCTAAGTATAGTACACAAAATTGTCTGCCACAAGGTCTTGCCTGTCAACGACTTCTTCAGCTTCAACCTCAATAATACACAATCAATAATACACAATAATACTCAATAATAAGAAAGGAGAACAAGGATATCATGATGGATGTCTAAGGACACCCTCCGGGTTGGAGAGATAGGCAGGATATCTCTCAATGCCATTTGCAGGGAATCCTAAGCAGGTGAAGACATCTGCTTGGGAAGACCCTGAAGCAAATGGGGAGCCACTGTGTGAGACAGAATGCTGGACCGGATGGGCTGTGGCCTGTTCCAGCAAGGCTGTTCTTATGTTCTTATATAATAAACAATCGATACAAACTCAAGGTAAAGCGCTCCAAACTTGATTGCGGAAAATAAGACTTCAGCAACAGAGTGGTCAATGCCTGGAATGCTCTACCTGACTCCATTGTTACATCCTCTAACCCTCACAGCTTCAATCTCAAACTGCCTACCGTGGATCTCACCCCATTCCTAAGAGGTCCATAAAGGGGGTGCACGTACATAAGTGCGCCAGTGTGCCTACCCCCCCTGTCTTACTGTCCCCATTTATCTTTTTTTTACTTCCTTTCTTCGTTTTTATGTTCATACCTATACTTTGGCTAAGACACTGAGCTTGTCAATCTGAAAAGTCGGCAGTTCGAATCCCTAGCACTGTGTAACGGAGTGAGCTCCCCTTACTTGTCCCAGCTTCTGCCAACCTAATAGTTCGAAAGCGGGCAAAAATACAAGTAGAAAAATAGCAACCACCTTTGGTGGGAAGCAGTGGTGGGTTTCAAATTTTTTAGAACCTACTCTGTAGGTGTGGCCTATTTTGTCGGTGTGGCTTGGCAGTCATGTGACAGGGTGGGAGTGGCCACCTTTTAAAATGTGGTGAAACTCATTTAACACGCTCTTGCTTAGCAACCAAAATTTTGGACTCAATTGTGATGATAAATTCTTTCTTTCTTTCTTTCTTTCTTTCTTTCTTTCTTTCTTTCTTTCTTTCTTTCTTTCTTTCTTTCTCTCTCTCTCTCTCTCTCTCTCTCTCTCTCTCTCTCTCTCTCTCTCTCTCTCTCTCTCTCTTTCTTTCTTTCCTTTCTTCCTTCCTTCCTTTCCTTTCCTTTCCTTCCCGTTGGGTCACTGGCAGCGGCAGGTCAGATTTACTTCCAGGTACGCCGGTGGAACCCCCTCTCACCGATTCTCTAAATTTCACCAACCGGCTCTCGCGAGTAGGTGCGAGCCTGCAGAAACCCACCACTGGTGGGAAGGTAACAGCGTTCTGTGCACCTTCAGCGTTTAGTGATGCCGGTCATGTGACCATGGAGATGTCTTCGGACAGCGTTGGCTCTTCAGCTTTGAAACGGAGATGAGCACCACCCCCTAGAGTCGGGAACAACTTGCACATACGTGCGAGGGGAACCTTTACCTTCACTTCTACATGTTATCTTGTACATGTTTGACAAATAAATAAATAAAATAAACTACCATCAGTTCATTGGACATATTTTCCTTAACAACGCTCAATGGTTCCTACCAGCTGTCAGCACTAATGCTTTTGGTGCCGCCTGCTGGCCAAGAACTCTAAACCTTTACTATACTAAACAGCTCAATGTAACTTAGTCCATCTGACAACCTGATTTTGAATGATTGATTCCCAGTAAAAGCACATCTCAGTGCTTTGCTCTAGCTAGAAGACAGGCATGATGACTTGCCAAGCAATACTGCCAAATTTTCATATGCAGGTGGTACAGGATCTTCCAAAGACAGAGAGTGACTATGTACCTTAGGGCAGGGGTCTCCAACCCTTGCAACATTAAGTCTGAAGGACTTCAGCTCCCAGACTTCTCCAGCCAGCAAAGCTGGCTGGAGAATTCTGGGAGCTGAAGTCCTTCAGACTTAAAGTTGCAAAGGTTGGAGACCCCTGCCTTAGGGCACATAAAAGGCAGCCTGCTAAAGATCCTTTATTGTGAATGTAATTGACTTATTAACTAGTACTACAGGTATTTATTCAGAAAGGGGGACAGGATTAGCTCAGTTAATACATGCTTCAATGGGATTTTATTTTGGCGGTTTTTAATGTAATCACTATTTTCTGTGAAGCCTCTTGTTTCTGTAGTCAAGGATCAGACAAGTAATGAGATTTAGAACAAAGAAATTAACACGCTCACAAACTTCAACAGTATAATCACTGGTTATTGAGGGGAGGGGGACCCCCAGATTGAAACAGGGCAGGCATCAACATGGTTAGCTTCAGGCCCCAAGCTGAGCTTTTCTTTGTTTAATCAGCTTACTGCATAAGCCATCATTGGTCTGGGTTCACACTAAGCTACAAATTATAAAGTACAGTGGCTGGGTTTAGGGAACATCCTAGGCTAAGCCAAAAATAAGAAACCCATGTGGGTTTAGCACAGTCTGTTAATCAGGCCAGTGACTTAGTGGTTTGGGAAGAAGTGAAAAGAAGCCAAACAGCAGGGACCATACAGTAGTAAGGGTTTGTAGGGTGGTAATCCAGAGTTGCACATTGAGAGCACCTTCATATTAGCTTGGACAGAGTGGGCTATTGGTATTGCTCTGTTAAAACATCTGCTCATTTTCCCTTCTGCCCTGGATGAGAAGTGCTTCTCTTGAGGGTGCCTCTCATAAAAAAAAGGAAAAAGAAATACTCTTTTGCAGAACAGGAGAGCCATTCTATGCATCTAATGCAGCTCATGAAAACAGGCCTTTTAATAAGTTGAAAAAGTCCCTATTAAACTCCCCCCTCTCTCTCTTTCTCCCTCTCTCCTTCCTTCCTTCCTTCCTTCCTTCCTTCCTTCCTTCCTTCCTTCCTTCCTTCCTTCCTTCCTTCCTTCCTTCCTTCCTTCTTTTGCAAAGAGAAAAATCCCACACTCAGTTTCCAGCATCTCCAAGCATGGGTTGGAAAAACCAGAGGAGGCACCACGAACTTTAGGTGTCAGCTGTTCAGTCATTTGGGAGATGGGTGACTTGTAAATTAAACCATTTACATTACAATTAAAATTCCGCCTCCCCTTCAGTCAAGAACTTTAGCCTTTGATCTGAAAACGAGTGCCTAGTTTGATCTAAAAGCACTAGACCAGAAATCAGAAAGTTGTGACTTCTAGTCCCTCCTTAGGTATGAAAGCTGGCTGGGTGACTTTGAGCCAGTTGTTCTCTCTGAGCCCAACTCACCTCCCAGGTGGTTGTGGGGAAAATAGGTGGAAGAAGGAATATTCAGTACGTTTGCAGCCTTGAATTATTTATAAAAGATAACAAAGGTGGGATAAAAGGCAATCATTCAAGCAAACATTCATTCATTCGATCAAATCAGTCCAATCTCAAACATGGACCAGCAGTCAGTATCAGTACATAGCAACTTCCTAATTTGAGCATTCCTGGTAGGAGATACCTTCTATGTTATAACTTCTGCCTCCCCGATAGGAGAACTGCACCCCCATGTGGCATATTTAGGAAGCATTTAAAGACATGGCTGTTTCAACATGCATTGGGGGACGGAGGAAAGAATGTGGGTATATATATATATATATTATATTTTATTTAAATTTATATCCCGCCCTTCTCCACAGAGGACCCAGGGCGGCGTACAGGAAATTTAAAAACATACCAATACAAAGATAAATATATAATTTAAAATAAATATTAAACAGTCCTATCCTGTACTAAAACCAAATTTAAAATACCCAATTTAAAAAACTTCCTAAAAGTCCCCACGGGAGGTTAGGCTAGGCCGGCTTGTTGGAACAAATATGTCTTTAGACATTGGCGGAAGAGGCGGAGGTCGGTGATGGTACGTAATTCAGGGGGTAGGTCATTCCAGAGGGCTGGGCCCGCCACAGAGAAGGCTCTTCCCCTGGGTGTCGCAAGTCGGCATTGTCCGGCCGACGGCACCCTGAGAAGGCCCTCTCTGTGGGAGCGTATCGGTCTAAGGGATGTATGGGGCAGGAGGCGGTCTCGCATATAACTAGGCCCCGAGCCATGGAGCGCTTTAAAGATGGTCGTCAAAACCTTGAAGCGCACCCGAAAGGCCACAGGAAGCCAGTGCAGCTCGCGCAGGATCGGTGTTATGTGGGAGCATCTAGTGGCTCCCATAATCACCCGCGCGGCTGCGTTTTGGACTAGCTGTAGCTTTCGGGTGCACCTCAAGGGAAGCCCCATGTAGAGAGCATTACAGTAGTCGAGTCGGGACGTCACGAGAGCTTGAGTGACTGTGCGAAGGGCAGCCCGGTCCAGTAAGGAGCGCAATTGGCGCATCAGGCGTACCTGATGAAACGCCCCCCTGGCCACGGCCGCCACATGGTCCTCCAAGGACAGCCGGGAATCCAGGAGGACACCCAAATTGCGCGCCCTCTCCTCTCTCCATATGTGAGCTTGAGATGAATCCGGGAATTTTTTTAGGGTACAAGGCATCATGCTCTCTTATGTTATAATAATAAGTTGTAAAGCACCCCTTCTGAGGCCATTGTAATTTTGAACAATTGTTAAACAACTGGTTGTTAAGCGAGGGCTACCTTAGTTTCCACTCTAGCATTCTTTAACAGATTAACAGAGAAGGAAGGTACCTTGCAGGTCATCTAGTCCAACCCCCTGCCACAAGCAGGAGACCCTACATCTGCCTCTACCTAGGATTGAACTCACAACCTCCCGCTTGTGAGGCAAGAGCTCCACCTCTAGGCCACAGATCTGGAGGTTTTTTTTATTCTAACCCCGATGCTGGGCTGGCTCTTGATTCACATGTATATCCTCATTTAAATTGCTCTTCCAATCAAGAGGGCCGGCCTGTGCTCAGAATTGCTTATTCCAGCCCATAGTTTCAGAAATTGCTTATTCCAGCCCATAGTTTCAGAAAGGTAAAAGATAAAGGGCCCCCTCGCACCGCCCTGTGTCCCTTTTAGGTGAAATAGGGCGGTATATAAATTGAAACAAATAAATAAATAAATATGTGGGGAAGAGCCTTCTCTGTGATGGGCCCAACCCTCTGGAACGACCTACCTCCCGAACTCCGGGTCATCTCGGACCTCCGCCTGTTCCGCCAGCGTTTAAAAACACATTTCTTTCATCAAGCCGGCCTAGCATGATTTTACTCGTCACTGCACTTCTTTTAGTTACCAAAGTTTTAATTATGGGTTTTAACTGGTTTTAGCGCAGGGTGGGTTTATTTAATTTAGTTTTAATTTTGTATATATTTTGTATTTATATTTTATTATCCCTGTGCGCCGCCCCTAGTCCCTTGTGGTGAGATGGGTGCGGGGTATAAATATAAACAATATGTGCTAGTCGTTCCCGACTCTAGGGGGCGGTGCTCATCTCTGTTTCAAAGCCGAAGAACCAGTGCTGTCCAAAGACGTCTCCAAGGTCATGTGGCCGGCATGATAAAATGTCTAAGGCGCACATAATGTAGTTACCTTCCCACCAAAGGTGGTTCCTATTTTTCTACTTGCATTTTTACATGCTTTCAAACTGCTAGGTGGCCAGAAGCTGGGACAAATAACAGGAGCTCACTCTGTTATGTGGTGCTAGGGATTCGAACTGCCAAACTGCCAACCTTTCTGACTGACAAGCTCGGCGTCTTAGCCACTGAGCCACCGCGTCCCTCAGAAAGTTTCAGAAAGGGACACCCCCCCCCCCGCCCAAATTTAGAGGGTTGAGCTGGGGCCCTTTTGAACCACCTAGAAGCTTTACTATTGAGCATCATAATTCTTCAAATCCATATTCTATGGGTAGAAGTCTATCAACTGAATACTTCTGAGCCTTGAAAAATGCACAGGTTTATAGATTAAGGTGACCAGATTTTAACATTGGTAAAGCGGGACACCATTGACCAGGGGGAGGGGGGAGGCAAATGAAGCAAGTGCTTTTTTTGTACAAGAGACAAATTTGCGCAGCATTTCCATTCTCTCAATTAGGCGGAATCAAATACTTTTCCTCATACAGAACAAAATAATTATTTACCGTATCGAAGCTCCGGTCTAATCCCAGCGAGTTCCTCAAAATATTATCTCCTGAAGCAAAACGCAGGAATATTTTATCCACTGACGAGCTTACATGGCCGCCGAAAACCATTTATTCCCTTCCCGTTATCCTGCCATTCCCTAGCTTGTCATGCATTCTTTCCAAAAATCGGGACTTTTTAAAAATGCTCCGGGACGTGGGACAAACTGTTAAAAATCAGGACTGTCCCGCCAAAAGCGGGACATCTGGTCACCTCATTATAGATACACTATCTTACTTTTTCATACTAGGGCAGTTTCTGCACAAGTGCTAATTGTCAGGGGCCAGAAAGCTGGAAATCCAAAAATTCCTTGGATCTTACTGCAGTGAGATAGAAGGATGGAAGAATGCTTGGTAAAGATGATAGACCCTGCTGATTTGGCTAAATTGACTTCTTCGAGCAGAGAAAACAAAAACTATGTTTATTACTGACTGGAAATGCTGTATGGATTTTTGCGCAAAACCAAAAAAATAAATAAATTGAATTTATGATTTACGATTTTCAATCATATGTTGTAACAGTAAGAGGTAAATTTTAACTGTTCTTCTACCTGCTGTAAAGAGGAGGTATCCTTTGTAACTTTTCCTCTGTTTTCTATTTTTCTTTCTTTTGCCTTTTCTTGCACTTTTAGCTTCTCCTTTTGAGTTCTTCTTTTCTTTGGTAATATTTTCAGACTGTAAGACCCACCGGTCTTTTTTGCTCTTTTTTGCCCTCCCCCGCCCCCAGGAGCACTTTGCAAGCCTCCCAAACCTTTTGCATGTCCATTTTGGCAAAGGGGGTAGGGTTTTGGTAGGCCAAAAATGCTCTATTCAGTGTATAAGATGCAGCCAGATTTTATCCCTCTTTTTTTGGGGGGGGGGGAAAGGTGCGTCTTATACTCCAAAAATATGGTAGTTTGTATTGGTTTAATCTTTAACACAACTACATCACACACACCGCCAAACACACCCAAAAATAAATTGGATCTTTGCTTGGTTTTCAGCGATCCTCACTGCAAACGTGGATAGTGTGGCCTGCGCACAAGAACCCTTTAGAGCAGGGGTCCCCAACCTTTGCAACTTTAAGTCTGAAGGACTTCAGCTCCCAGACTTCTCCAGCCAGCTTTGCTGGCTGGAGAATTCTGGGAGCTGAAGTCCTTCAGACTTAAAGTTGCAAAGGTTGGAGACCCCTGCTTTAGAGGTGGGATCCTTTTCCAGACTCTTCCCTGAAGAGTCAAAGGTGGGTGGGGGGGGGGGAAATCAAACTGAGAAACCATCACCGGAAGCCTCTGCCTATTTTGCCCAACCTAAGAGCAGAGAGGCGGCTTCGCTGCTGCGTTGGTCAGAGGATAGCCGAAGTTCCCCTGAAAGTGGCCCGTTGCCAAGCCGAGCTGCGATGCTGCTTGTTTCCTAATCAGAGTTGAACAAACAAAGTGCTGATTGAGTCTAATGGTCCCTTTAATCTGCAAGCTGGGCGCTGACACTAGATTACAGTGTTTATAATTTACAGCTAATCATTCGTGTGGAAAAAGAAAAATGAAAACACTTCCAACGAGGCCAGTCAAAAACATCCCCATTAACAGGCCTGATTAGGGATTGTTTCTACACAGGGAGTCAAAGGCGAGGGATGTGTGTGTGTGTGTGTGTGGGGGGGGGGAGAGTGGCAGCCAGGGCCGGCTCCTTCCATTCTCTAACAGCAGCTCAGATTCCAATTCCTTCAATAAAGCAATGAACTCAACTGCAGCGCCAGAAGTTACAGGGTTTTCCTTCAAACTGCAGACCTGCGGAGCCCCAAGGACTCTAGCTCCAGGCAATCCCTCTCTCTGTGGGCTTAGCGTGATGGAGGAATGGAGATGGCCCACTGCCATTTTGAAAGAACCAACGGTGAACCCTGCCAGTTTTAATCTATTCAGCAAGTCCCAGCTGAGCAAATTATGCTCAACCCTTTGTATGAACTGTCCTAAGCTTTTTCTAGACCGCACAATTAGGATCTGTTCCTAATTGTGATTATGATTATCTGTCCCCTAATCATCTTTGTTGCTCTTCTCTGCACTCTAGAAAGAGTGCAGAGAAGAGCAACAAAGATGATTAGGGGACTGGAGACTAAAACATATGAAGAACGGTTGCAGGAACTGGGTATGCCTAGTTTAATGAAAAGAAGGACTAGGGGAGATATAATAGCAGTGTTCCAATATCTCAGGGGTTGCCACAAAGAAGAGGGAGTCAAACTATTCTCCAAGGCACCTGGGGGCAGGACAAGAAGCAATGGGTGGAAACTAATCAAGGAGAGAAGCAACGTAGAACTGAGGAGAAATTTCCTGACAGTTAGAACAATTAATCAGTGGAACAGCTTGCCTCCAGAAGTTGTGAATGCCCCAATCCTGCAAGTCTTCAAGAAGATTGGATAGCCATTTGTCTGAAATGGTATAGGGCTTCCTGCCTAGGCAGGGAGTTGGACTAGATGACCTCCAAGGTCCCTTCCAACTCTGCTATTGTATTGTATTGTTCTTTGCAGGATCTCTGAGCAGATTAGAGTGGCTGGGGAGCTGTGAGAAGCTGGTTATTATTCCACTCGTACATGTACAAGTTCTCGATTGGGCCACAGCACCGCGAAGAAAACTCTACAAATGTTTGCAAGGCTGTGCGGGAAGCTGAATCCAGCATGAAGTAACAAACAGAGAGGTCCTCCATCTTGTGAGAGAATTCAGCCACTGCTGATAAGAAGGCCCGGCTGATACAGAGAACTGTGTAAAATGCTTCCTCCCTTTATGGCAGGGGTAGTCAACCTTTTTATACCTACCGCCCACTTTTGTATCTCTGTTAGTAATAAAATTTTCTAACCGCCCACCGGTTCCACAGTAATGGTGATTTATAAAGTAGGGAAGTCAATTAAATTAAAAAAAGGAAAGTGCTTCAGTATTGGACAAAACCCCTACCGCCCACCATGAAAGCTGGAACGCCCACTAGTGAGCGGTAGGGACCAGGTTGACTACCATTGCTTTATGGTAACACTTCGGCATAAAGGAGAGGAATAACTGTCTCCATGTTAAGAGGGAATAGATCTCTGAATAATACAATACAATACAATACAATAGCAGAGTTGGAAGGGACCTTGTAGGTCTTCTAGTCCAACCCCCTGCGTGGGCAGGAGCCTTATACCATTTCAGACAAATGGCTATCTAACATCTTTTTAAAGACTTCCAGGGTTGGGGCATTCACAACTTCTGGAGGCAAGCTGTTCCAGAGGTTAATTGTTCTAACTGTCAGGAAATTTCTCCTTAGTTCTAAGTTGCTTCTCTCCTTGATTAGTTTCCATAATCGCAGACGCTCTGTGTATGCGCTTGAGTGCGTGCTCCTGGTTCCAAACCAGTAGCGAAAATTAGAGCATTTCATGCCTAGCCTGCATTACAGATGGCTAAAATGGCTGGGCTCAATGAACATTTGGCCTGATCCAAGAAGGTAGCTAGCATAAGGCTCCCTGACAAAATGGCTGACCTGGTAGGTGTGGCTAGTCGCAAAGCCACTTCCTGCAACCAAGACAAATTGCTCTGACAGGTCTCTGTAACCTCCCAGTACACTTTCCATTTTATTAAGGTGACCAGATTTTAACACTGGTAAAGCGGAACACCATTGACGGGGTGGAGGGTGGGGGTGGGGGTGTTCTTAATTAAAAATTTGGTCTATGAAATAAATAAATAAATTACTTCGTTAGGAGCTGTCTTCGTCCCGGAGCACTTCCAACCATCTTGCCGTGCCGCGGAAGACCGCTGGAGCATTCTGAGCGGTGTGGCTGACTCTACCGCTCTTGGAAGTGCCGCGCGGCTTCTGACGCCTCTCTGAGGCTCTTTGAAGCACCGCGCAGCTCCTGCCACTTGTCTCAGGCACCCGGGGCCTGCCGAGAAGGGCGCATGCGTGGTGCAAAGGCATCGAACGCCACGCGAAGATCTTTGAGCGCCCGTCCCATCTGGCTTGTCGGAACCTCAGAGGCATCGGGGCGCACCTTCCCTCAAAGGCAGTTTTCCCTGAGGCAGCGATCGGGCCGTTTAGTGGCCAGTGGCGGAGATCACTTCAGGGCCTGCTTAGGGTGCCATTTTGAGGGTTCGGCCAAAAATCGGGACTTTTTAAAAACGCTGTGGGATGCGGGACAAATTGTTCAAAATCGGGACAGTCCCGCCGAAAGCGGGACGTCTGGTCACCTTAATTTTATCCTTTTCTGAACAGGTGGGCACAGTGCCAGAAGCCGTTAAATTTTGGCGAATGAAGATGCTATTTCAGATATTTAAAATAGTTCTGTGACTAGCAGAAAAGGAAAAAAAAACCATTGATTTCTGCAAAGCTTCCATCCATTTTTGTACAGCTCTCCTTTTGAACTTAGAATCTTATCTTACTTGCAACTTACCATGGTATATAAACATCCTGCGGCAAGAATAAGTGGATAGCACTTTGCCTGAGCCATGAGGCAAGGCCCTAGATTACCACATCTTAACTCATTTCCATTTGGCTTTCCTTACCGTTCACAATGGTTCTTTGGGTTAACTCCCACAGGACGAGACCATAAGCCCAGATGTCTGTCTGCTTGAAGGATTCAAAACAGTCCATACGAATCTGTTCATCCAAAACTTCAGGTGCCATATAGCGTTTGGTGCCCACCCGTGGGTTGTTCCCAATATCCAAGTAATCATTGCTCTGGGAATGCATGACTGCCAATCCTGAAAAAGAGGAACAATGCCACCGTTATAAGGATGGTCGTCCTATTTTTTTTTTTTCAACAAGTGGGCAATCCTACATCAGGAAGCTAAACATCAAAAAGGTCCGATTTAACTGGAAAAAAAGGGCATTACCCTGAGTTTAGGAGAATAGCTTAACTTTTGTGGCTTGTATAGCATTACAGAGAGCATGAGAATGCACTCTGGTTTAGTGGGCTGAAGATATATGCATGCGCCTTTGTCTATGGCATATGAGTCCACATCGTTGGTGGTTTCAAATTTTTTTAGAACCTATTCTGTAGGTGTGGCCTGTTTTGTGGCTCGATGGTCATGTGACTGGGTGGGCATGGCCAACGTGACATCACTCTTGCACACAGTCACATGACACCCCCCCCTCCCAACCAAGCCATGCCCACGGTGGCAAAAATTTTTGTGATTCTGATCGGAGAAGGGACAAGGAGGAATCCAGGAGAAAACTATCACACGCTGGGAAAAGCAATTGGGGTGATCAGAGAAGGCAGAAAAGAGAGGAATCCAGCAGTGGTTTGCATGCACCACAACTCCTGTCTATTATTTTACTACATTTGCACTTGGCTTTCTATGAAGTAAGAATCATGCTTCTTTTTTTGGAACTGAGAGGTGCCACAGTTGTTCACTCTGTAAACTCTGTTCTTATCGTGGCCCGGCAATGGAGCTGGGGCAGAGTCGGACAGTGAGGAGGTTGGGGAGGAGCATGGGACAGTCCTGGAGTCTGAGGAAGGCTTGGACAAGGGCTCAGTGTCGGAGGCATAGACGGGGCCGAGGCCGTCTGGCAGTGATCAGGTGCCTACGGAGCTAGACAGCAGTGGGGCAGAGGGACAGCTAGAGCCTGTTTTCAGTGTGCGCATGCGCAGAGCTGCCAGAAGAAAAGAACAACTCAGTAATCAGGGTAGACTTGGGAGTAAAGTCACAGGTGGAAGGTGATTGGCCCATAGGAATTAAAAGAGGAGCGAAAGGGGAGTGGGCTTTTGCAGGAAACCATTCATTTATTAGTTCATTAGATTTGTTTCAGGAATGTGAAGATCTGTCCATGAATCTCAGAGACTCTGGGCCCAGTCTTCCCTTGCACAGCACCTCATTTGGAAAATATTTACATGGCAGCTTTCCAAGATAGATAAGGTCTGTAGTCATAATTACTCCTTTGAAAGACTGTTTGCCAGGCCTTGCTGAATGTGAATGAGAGGAATTCACATTCGTTTAATCAAAGGGGTTTTGTTGGGACCAGGACTCTGCTTGGTGCCTTTTGGGGAAGCCTAGGTCAGAACAATTCTGCTGAGAAACTAATTAGAATAAGGCTGACTGGGCTAGTCAATAAAATCCCTTTGGAATGTCTAAATCGGGGATTCCCAAACTTTTTGCGATCACATCTCTATTTATTTATTTATTTATTTATTTATTTATTTATTTATTTATTTATTTATTTATTTATTTATTTATTTATTTATTTATTTATTTATTTATTTATTTATTTATTTATTTATTTATTTATTTATTCCGCCCTATCTCCCCGGGGGGACTCAGGGCGGTGCACAGAAATATAAAACAAATATAAAGCAATACAATAAATAACAGTTTAAAATAGAATTAAATTGGGGTTAGTGTAACATTAATGTACACATCTCCCCAAAAAATCCAAACTTCGAAAGGAATACAAATGAATATTGCAAACAATAGAATGAAATTTTGGGAAAGGTGAATTTATTTTAACAATGTATCTAAAACAGTGTTCCCCAACTTTCTGGCTCCACAAACCGACGGTGGCTGCGGTGGTGGGAGGAGGAGATGGTTTCACATGCGCGTACCCAAATAGAGTTTCTTCTGCTTACCCACCACTTGCATGGCCCGGTTGCTATCAGGCCATGGACCGATAGCGGTTCATGGACTGGGGGGTTGGCCCTCAGTTGTTCACCTCTCCCTGGACTCTGTGTGCACTTCCCCAAGAGAGGAACACCACACAGTTTGGGAAACCCTGGTCTAAACAGATACCTCTGTCCACTGGTGGGTTTCAAATTTTTTAGAACCTACTCTGTAGGTGTGGCCTATTTTGTGGGCGTGGCTTGGCAGTCATGTGACAGGGTGGGAGTGGCCACCTTTTAAAATGTGGTGAAACTCATTTAACAACGCTCTTGCTTAGCAACCAAAATTTTGGATTCAATTGTGATGATAAATTCTTTCTTTCTTTCTTTCTTTCTTTCTTTCTTTCTTTCTTTCTTTCTTTCTTTCTTTCTTTCTTTCTTTCTTTCCTTCCTTCCTTCCTTCCTTCCTTCCTTCCTTCCTTCCTTCCTTCCTTCCTTTCCTTTCCTTTCCTTTCCGTTGGGTCACTGGCAGCGGCGGGCCAGATTTACTTCCAGGTACGCCGGTGGAACCCCCTCTCACCGGTTCTCTAAATTTCACCAACCGGTTCTTCGCGAGTAGGTGCGAGCCTGCAGAAATCCACCACTGCCTCTGTCGCTCGAGTGCAGGGATGGCGAACCTAGGGCACGGGTGCCACAGGTGGCACGCAGAACCATTTCTTTCTTTTTTGGGAGATGGGGGGTAATTTTTTATTTATTTTGGACAAACACAGATAAAACAAACATATCTGAAAAAACATAAAAAGCCATCTTCCATTACAAATGATAAATTATAAAAAATGTGTCAGTTAATCACAAAGTTCTATGCATTTCTTCCATAGTCATTACTTGTTTTTCATATCAATTATTACAATTATTATATCTCAACCTTAATTTAATTGATTGTTTTTACATCCTTTTGTATGTAAAGTAAAAGTATATGATGGCATTCTATTCATAAGACAGACAAAGAAAAGGAAAAGTCATCACTCTACACTGTATCCTTTAGAAAGCATACCGACCGGCCTCACATAACTTCTGTGCATCTCTAAAATGATTATTATTCATATTCATCTAACTAATTATTAATCATCAAAATATAACAATTTTCATTATTCGGAACCATTTCTTAGGGCACGCGAGGTGTTGCCCTGTCAGCTCCAGCGCGCATGTGTGCGCTGGCCAGCTGATTTAGGCCTTCTTTGGAGGCCATTTTTCGCCCTCTGGAGGCTCCAGAGAAGTTCCTGAAGCCTCTTGAGGTGGGGAGGGGAGGCTGTTTTCACCTTCCCCAGGCTCCTAGAAAGCCTCTGGAGCCTGGGGAGGGCAAAAAAAGCACGCCAAAAGCAGGGGGTCACGCACATTATGGGTGTGGCAGACCCACGCACGACGCCCCCCTGCGCTCCCCCCGCTTTTGGCACGCGAGCTAAAAAAGGTTAGCCATCACTGCTCTAGTGTGAATGGCTGATAAGCATGAGTTATTTGTCCTTTCCATTATCTGTTTATATGAGTTATCTGAAGTTATTGCACTGTAAACAAATCTGGGAACAGATCTATTTGTTTACTCATACAAAGGTCAAACTAATGCAATCAGGAAATTATGTGCCTTTTTGGAAAAATATGTGGATGTCAGATATGAACTTGTGAAAAGGAGTGGTTATTTCAGAAATCATTCCATTTCATTCCAACGAGACCCGGACTCACAAAACATATTAAAATAAGATAGAAACCCTAAAATACAATAAAATAAGAACATGTATGAAAAGAGAAGGGTAAGAACAAGATAAGAGCAATGCAGCATCTAATTCTTTACACCGTACAACCAATATAATTAAACCAGATAAAGGGCTGCAGTAAACAGGTAGTTAAATTCTAAGCCCTCTGCTAGGAGCCTAATCAAGACTGTACCTTCCATCCCTACCTACCTGTGTTCCTATATTTGTACCAGAGGTGTATCATACAGCCAGGGTGGGAAGTAAATTGTTAGGCCAGTGTTAGGATATTCAGCCTTATATTGGGTTGACAATATATATGAGTCTATGTTCTTAAGGAGTTATGTAGCTTTAAGAACTGTGTTTGAATTCTGATTGGCTGTGCTTCTCAGCTCTACCATATAAGCAAGGTCAGAAACACAGTCCATTCCCTTTTCGATTCCATTCCTGTTCTTACTGTTTGCCGTCTGAGGAGCTGAAGCTGAATATTGAAGAAGGAGGAGGATTTGTTTTGCATCACTGTAAGATAATTCTGTTTGGTGAAGGACTGTTATTATTGTTTGAGAAGTTAGTCGGAAGAAGTATTTTAGTTGCTACAAAGTAAAGACTATTTATTTTTCTTACTATCACTGTTTTAGAGTTTGTTTGTGGTTTACAGCAACGTATCTCTTTACTGTCCGGTGAATTACACTATTCCGCATTTGTTTCCAAACACTGGTTACAGGACCAGAGTTGTAACACTGGTTCTGAACCCAGAGTTGCTAACAGCCAGGCTACCCCAACTACCAGGTATATAAATTTTAATTCCAGAATTCTCAGTAGGAATTCTGTCGACTGAAGCCCACATATCCGGAGGACAACCAGATTGTAGAAGGCTATTCGGTTAATGACTTAGAAGTCCTAAGGGGCAAATATAAGAACTCAGATTATTTCCCCAAGAAAGCTCTTCTGCCCTTAAGAAAAAGGTACACATCAGCACCTCTGCTTTGCCAAAAATATTTGCTCTAAAATCCACGCACCTAAATCAGCAATGCAGCACTGCTTATTGTTCTTGACCAAGATATTCCTGCTTTTCAGATCCCGATGAGCAATGGCTGGCTTGCCCTGGGTGCCAAAGATCTCCACATGCAGGTGAACCAGCCCACAGATGATCGAGGTGGCCAAACGCAAACAGGTCTCCACATCCAACACTGTGCACTGCAAGTAATCATAGAGGGAACCATGCTCATGATAGTGGGTGATTAGCCAGAGTTGAGTACTTGAATTCCTTGATGTCATGTCTGACGCAATGAATCCTGTGGGCAAAAGGAGAGGATAAAGCTCAGCGTACATTCCCAAAGTCCCAAAATTGCCAAAGAAGCTATCAAAGTATCTATAAATTGTGTGTATTACCCATACCAATGAGACAGAGACTTTTAAATCTCTGAGCTTCTTCAGCTCTTTAAATCCCTCGTGCACATTTAGGAAGTGGAATCTACTTACGAGATCGCCTTCTGCCACCGAGAGCCTCCCACCGGCCACTATGCTCCCATAGAGAGGGTCTCCTCATGGTGCCGTCAGCTAGACAATGTCGACTGGCGACACCCAGGGGGAGAGCCTTCTCCCTGGGAGCACCTGTCCTCTGGAACGAATTGCCCCCGGAATTAAGAACTATCCCTGACTTACGCACCTTCCGCCGTGCTCTCAAAACCTTTTTTCCCCCCAACAAGCTGGGCTGGAATAAGGCATGATTTTTAAATTACAAATTTTTATTAATTTTAATCAGGGTTGGTTGGATTTTTTCATTTTTAGGCCAAATTGTTTAATATCTCTTTTAAAAACTTTTTAAACTTTTATATATTTGTTTTACTCTGGCTGTACACCGCCCTGAGTCCTTCGGGAGTAGGGCGGTATAAAAAAACCAATAAAACCTAAACCAGGGGTCTGCAAAGTTGGCTCTTTTAAGACTGGTGGACTTCAACTCCCAGAATTCTGGGAGTTGAAGTCCACCAGTCTTAAAAGAGCCAACTTTGCAGACCCCTGACCTAAACCTAAACCCTAAAAACCTAAGTGTACTTAGCTTCCTGGGTCTTAAAATGTGCTGCCTCTGTTTGCTTGCCTAGGATGTCTTGGGACTGATACAGCTGCTGGATTTCTGCACTGTTTCCACTCACCTAAGATGTTGTCATGCCTTAGCAGCACCGTGTTGTAAATCTCAGTCTCACGGAACCATGACTGCTCATCGCGGGAGGAGAAAATCTTGACCGCCACATTCTCCCCATGCCAAGTGCCACGCCACACTTCCCCATAGCGTCCTTTGCCTATTGTGGGCGAGAAGAACATACTTTTCAAACCTTTTCCCTTGCCTTCATGAATGACTTCTTGTCTAAGCTGACTGATAGTTCACATTCCTATTAGTTGTAATCTTAGTACTGTGTTTCCCTGAAAATAAGACAGGGTCTTATTTTCTTTTGATCTCCAAAATTAGCGCTTGGCCTTACTTTCGGGGAGGTCTTATTATTTTTGAGGTGCAGGAGGTGCCGCGCTGTGCTGCAATATTGTTAGACAGAGCTTATTTTCAGGGGAGGACTTATTTTAGCGCATGCGCTCAAAAGCCCAGTTGGGCTTATTATCCGGGGAGGTCATATTTTTAGGGAAACAGGATTTTTTAAATGTCTAACATACCTGACTTTTTTTTTTTTTGGCAGAAATTGACAACAGTGAAAAATAATACAATAATAGAATAGCAGAGTTGGAAGGGATCTTGGAGGTCTTCTAGTCCAACCCCCTGCCTAGGCAGGGAACTCTATACTGTTTCAGACAAATGGCTATCCAACATCTTCTTAAAGACTTGCAGTGTTGGGGCATTCCCAACTTCTGGAGGCAACTTCTATTCCACTGATTAATTGTTCTGTCAGGAAATGTCTCCTCAGTTCTAAGTTGCTTCAATCAATTTAATCAGAGATAGTTATTGGTGAATAGTTGGCTTGTATAGCCTATTTTCCAAAACTGCTAGGGATAAACATGCAACCCATTCAGAATCCAAATTCTATTACTTCTAAATGCTTGAGAACCAAATGTTTGGAGGATGATTGCTAGCAGAATGCAAAGTTTCTTCCAGTGGCGTAGCGTGGGTTGTCAGCATCCGGGGCAAGGCAAGTAATTTGCGCCCCCTAACCCTCCCCCAGATAGTCCCTCGCTCCGCTTTCAAACCACAATAAAAGTGGGAAGAGACGGAAAAGTGCGCGCATCAGGGGTGGGGGGGAGCGGGAGGGACGCCCTGCGCGGGGAGGGGGCGCGGCGCTGGGGGGTCCCGGGGGAAAAGGGTGGGGGCAGAGGGGGATGAGGAGCGGAAGGGGGTGTCTGGCGGGGGGGGGGCGTTCCTCCTCCCCCCTCCTCCTGCTCGGCCGGGGTGTCAATTTGCAGCGGGAGCTCCTCCTCCGCCTCCTCCTCCTTCCCGGCCCCTCGCTCGCATTCTCGACCCTCCCCGGGTGGGCTGAGCAGGGGACCCCTCCGGCCGCCGGAGCTAGCGACTTCCACCCGGGCTCTCTCCACCGCCTCCGCCCAGGCTTCCCCGTTCGGCGCCGCCTGGCCTTTTCCCGCCTCTCCGCGCTCCCTCAACACCACAGGAGGGGAAGCTCCGTGGCGCCTCCGCCTCCCTTCCCGCGAGTGTCAAAACTTTGTCGGGGCGGCGTCGGCGTCGGGACGGGGCTGAAGCGGGAGGCCGGCCTGAGGCAGGCGGGGTGTGCGGTGCGAGCGCCCCCCCCCAGATGTTGCGCCCGGTGCGGCCGGCCCCCCCTGCACCCCGCACGCTACGCCTCTGGTTTCTTCGTCAAATATTCCAAAACGTTATGCTAGCGGCAAACTGGAAATAAGAGATATTTCCATGGAAAAATGAGCAGATGACAAACAGCTCTTTCCTTGCCTAATGTTTATCTGTTAAGTTAAGAATTTTCTTCTCTGTATCTCAGAGTTAAGGCAGATCAGCCCTAGTGCAAGCTGGATCTCCATTTTAGGTTGGTTTGCAGATAACAGAAAGAAGCATGTTTAATGAACGGAGTGATAAATCTTAGCATGTTTATGTGGAGCATCAGATAATGGACCAGAATACTTCAGGCAGCAGGAAGGCTATCCAGGGTTTGAATTTGTCCATGCGCAAATAATCCTTGCACATAAAAAAAAGACAGGCTATTTCTTTGCTCGACTACAGAATTTTTTTTTGCACCTTTGTGTTTTCATGATGTGTTCTATATTCAGCAAGTAAGCTAATAAATTTCTGCCTTATAGTGGGGATAATCCTGTCTGGAAGAAAAATGATATTTCTGTTTACAGGGGAACTTGGCCGGCTTCAAGGCTGTCTGTCTTCTCCCTCCAGCCAGCAACCTTCAGGGCAACCTGCAACCAAGATTAGAAGCTTTGGGGAAAGCAAATTAATTTCTGGTTATGAAATTAATATAGCGATGTCATGCCATCCTCAGAGCTCTAGGTGAGATTTCTGAGGAGGAATCCTGAGAGATAAGGAGGTAGCCGAGCAGATCCACCCCATTACGAATATATTATTACTATGGCTGATTACGCAGCTAGCTAGATGCTTAGACTGGATTTGGCATTTATATTTGCCTATGAAGTTCTCCCAGTGACCTGGGATAGCCAGATGCTGTTATTTAATAATATTAAAGATATTGTTGCGTGATGTTTTACGCTGTCCCAAGCAGCGGTGAAATCCTCCAAAGTCTGGTAATGGTTCAGTGAGTCTGCCATTGAGCGCACGCTTTGCGCACATGCGCACCTGAGGTGTGCCTGCGCAGCGCTAAAAAAAGGAACATTTTGAAGCCTCCCGAGTCTGCAAAGGCAAGTAGAACAGTGAGAGGGGTGGAATCTGCTGTGCCACATGATTTAGATTAGCTAGAAAGCAGGAAATCCGATGATTCTAGCTAATATAAATCGCGGGTCACAGCTAATCGTTGGAACACTGGTTTGCTGAGACTGGTAGCATTTTTTTTACAACCTGTTTGGGCGAACCAATAGCATTTTTGGTTTATGGTTTATGGTTTATGGTTTATTAAATTTATATACCGCACCCTTTCCCAAAAGGGACTCGGGGCGGTGCACAGGCAATTTAAAAACATATATAAACATAACAATATACAAAATATAAAACCAAATTAAATTAATATTCCTGTGCTAAAAAATTTAAATATGTTAAAACAATATGCCTAAAACCAATTTAAAACAATTTAACTGCAGACTGTGGGCTAGGTGATGTAAGTTAGGCCAGGCCGGCCTGTTGGAAAAAATAAGTTTTAAGATTCTGGCGGAAGGAGCAGAAGTCCGTGATCGTTCTCAGTTTGGGGGGTAAGTCGTTCCAGAGAGTTGGGCCCTCCACAGAGAAGGCCCTTCCCCTGGGCGTCGCCCGCTGGCATTGCCTAGTGGACGGCACCCGGAGAAGTCCCTCTCTGTGGGAGCGAATCGGCTGAAGGGATGTATGGGGCAGGATGCGATCCCGAAAATAACTAGGTCCTGTGCCATGGAGTGCTTTGAAGATGATAGTCAACACCTTGAAGCACACCCGAAAGACCACAGGCAGCCAGTACAGCTCGCGCAAGGGCAGTGTTACATGGGAGCGTCTAGGAGCTCCCATAATTGCCCGCGCGGCTGCGTTCTGGACTAACTGCAGTCTTCGGGTGCACCTCAAGGGAAGCCCCATGTAGAGAGCGTTGCAGTAGTCTATACGGGATGTCACGAGCGCATGAGTGACTGCGCATGAGTGACTGTGCGAAGGGCGTCCCGGTCCAATAAGGGCCGCAACTGATGAACCAGGCGAACCCGGTAGAACCCGGTAGAACTGTTTTACTACCGGTTCAGGCAAACCAATCTGAGCTGGTAGCATTTCACCCCTGGTTCCAGGTCAAGCTGCCTTTTACAATTAGCTATAGGTAATTTTGTCAATGCAAATGGTGGTGATATCATCATCATCATCATCATCATCATCATCATCATCATCATCATCATCATCATCATCATCCAGAATTATACAACATGCACTAAAATGTGGATGGGAGGGTACTAACAATATTGAATTTTTCTTTTTTGCAAATTGAGGATGGGGTCTCTCAGAGTTTAATTGAGAGACGGGTGCCGTCCACTAGGCTATGCCAGCGGGCGACGCCCAGGGGAAGGGCCTTCTCTGTGGCGGGCCCAGCCCTCTGGAACGACCTTCCCCCCGAAATTAGAACAACTACGGACCTCCACTCCTTCCGCCAAAAATTGAAAACACACTTTTTCTGCTTGGCCGGCCTAGGTTAGTCCTCCGTTTTTAACTGGGTTCTTAGGGGATTGTAGTTTAGTTTTAGTATAGTGGGTTTTAGCGCAGGGATAATTTGTTTAATTCTTATTTTAACTATTTATGTATTTTATATTTGCTTTTTAACTTCCCTGTGCACCGCTCCAAGTCCCTTTGGGGAGAGGAGGCGGTCTATAAATAAAATTATTATTATTATTATTATTATTATTATTATTATTATTATTATTATTATTATTATTATTATTATTATTATTATTATTATTATTATTTAATTGCTTCAAGAGCCATGGTGATGCAGTGGTTAGAATGCACTACTGCAGGCTAACTCACTGCTCATTCCAGGAGTTAAAATCTTACCAGGCTCAAGGTTGACTCAGCCTTCCCTCCATCCGATTGTGGAGAGCAAGAGGCTGTCTCTGTAAACCACTTAGAGAGGGCTGTAAAGCACTGTGAAGCAGTATATAAGTCTAAGTGCTAGTGCTATTGCTTCAGGATCTACCGTCTGTAGGCTCAAAGCACTTTATAGGGATTGTGTGTAGAAAGAGTGCTGCTGTGTGTGCAAGCCAGTGACACCAATATGCCTCATGAATAAAGAGATGGCTCAAATCTGTATGTTTTATCAGAGAACTGGAATGTATATTCTTATTTCCAACCGGTTCAGCAGTTCTCTGCCTGTGAGAATTCAGACGTTTCTTTCTCTCCTTAGCTTACCAACGCATTCAACCAAGGTGATCTGCCGAGCCACCGTTCTTTGGACTAGAAAGGGCAGCCCAGAGCCGCTTCCAGTAGTGCAGTCATCATTCAGCAAGACCTGGGA
Source organism: Rhabdophis nuchalis (assembly GCA_039707465.1). Lineage (NCBI taxonomy): Eukaryota > Metazoa > Chordata > Lepidosauria > Squamata > Natricidae > Rhabdophis > Rhabdophis nuchalis. The sequence goes on from CM077646.1 coordinate 170,050,589, forward strand.
AGAAGTTTAGAGGAATCAATGGAGAGGTATATTTTAGTGAGAGTAATAAGCACGCCAAGCCTGCTTCTGGGATTTCCAACTCCTTAGTAAGTTGCACTCTGCACCACATCCCCACGAAGGAAGGTTGGGGTGGGGTGGTGGGGAGGGTTGACAGCATTATGTGACAATTGCTTCCATCCCAGTGGGAACTTTTTTCTGCAACTGTTAATGACATACGTAGTTGTTAAGTGAATCTGACTTCCCCATTGACTTTGCTTGTCAAAAGGATGCAAAAGAAGGTCATGTGACTCCAGGGCACTGCAACTGTCATAAATACGAACCAGTTGCCAAGCAACTGAATTTTGATCATGTGACCTCGGGTAGGCATGCAATGGTCGTAAGTGTGAAAACGGCCATAAATCACTTTTTTCAATGCCCTTGTTACTTTGAACGGTCACTAAACGAACGTCTGTAGCTTTAATTCCTTTACAATGTTCAGCTGGGTTGGAAAGAATTTAAAAAAAAAAATTTAATCCAAAAAAATCTAACACTAGCCAGAAATTATTCTAACGCACCTTGGTCACTTTGGTTTAGCTTGATTTAGCTTGCCATCTCAGAAAACGTCTACCCCATAGTTTTATACCGATGTTACTTTGAAAGAAACTTTAGTGGATCTCTCTAGGATCCTTCCTGTGGGAGAAGGCAACAGGGCTAACAGTTGGCAGGGAACGTGCAATTACAGCCAAATGTATTCATCCCAATGGTGGGGCAATCAGCAAAGAAAACAAGGGTGAACAATTTAGCCTGCAAAACATGCAGCAGCAATGAAATCTACATTTTTTAAAAGTTCTGTGGGCGTGGCTTGGTGGGGCGTGGCTTGGTGGGGGTCATATGACTATGTAGTCATGTAACTGGGGGATCAAAAGACAGAAACTCACTTTAACAATGTCCAGCTGGAGCAGGGTTGGACTAGATGACCACCAGGTCCCTTCCAGCCCTGGATTATCCTCTGAAGCTGCGTCTAGTACGAGGTTTGTAGTCCTTCCTTCCTCTCTTTTTCCCCTCCCTTTCTCCTTTCTTTCTTTCTTTCTCTCTCTCTCTCTCGCCCTCCCTCCCTCCCTTTCTCCTTTCTCACTTTCTCTCTCTCTTTCTTTCTTTCTTTCTTTCTTCTTCCCTCCCTCCCTTTCTCCTTTCTCTCTTTCTCCCTTCCTTCCTTCCTTCATTTCTCTCTCTCCCTCCCTCCCTCCTTTTCTCCTTTCTCCCTTTCTCTCTTTCTCTCTCTCTCTCTCTCTCTTTCTCTCTCCTTCCCTCCCTCCCTCCCTTTCTCCTTTCTCTCTCTCTCTCTCTTCCTTCCTTCCTTCCTTCCTTTCTTTCTCCCTCCCTCCCTCCTTTTCTCCTTTCTCCCTTTCTCTCTCTCTCTCTCTCTCTTTCTTTCTCTCTCCCTCCCTTTCTCCTTTCTCTCTCTCTCTCTCTCTCTCTCTTTCTTTCTTTCTTTCTTTCTTTCTTTCTTTCTTTCTTTCTTTCTTTCTTTCTCTCTTTCTTTCTTTCTCTCTCCTTCCCTCCCTCCCTTTCTCCTTTCTCTCTTCCTTCCTTCCTTCCTTCCTCCCTCTCTCCCTCCCTCCCTCCCTCCCCCCCCTCTCTCTCCCCCTCCCTTCTTTTCTCCTTTCTCCCTTTCTCCCTTTCTCTCTCTCTCTCTCTCTCTCTCTCTCTCTCTCTCTCTCTCTCTCTCTCTCTCTCTCTCTCTCTCTCTCTTCTCCCTCCCTCCCTCCCACCCTCCCTGTTTCTCTCTCTGTGTCTCTGTTTCTCTCTCTCTCTCTTTCCTTCTTTCTTTCTCAGCACCTCCCCCCACCTGCTGTTTTTGGCCTAGCAGCCTCAGGGAAAACTGCTGGGAGCAAAAACAGACACACACACCTCTTCCATTTTTGGCTGTGTGATATGCAATTGTTGGAAGTTTTTTTTTTAAAAAAACACCTTTTTAAAGTATTTTTTACCTCCGGTTCAGGTGAACCGGCCCGAACTGGTAGCATTTCACCCCTGAACAGCACTAAGATAAAACAAGCCAAAGGCAGCCAATATAAGTGCAGGTCATGATATATGAACCTAACCTGTCACCATCTTCTATATAAATAATAATGTAACAAGAGTTTGTTCAAAACCTCTAATCTCCGAAAGTGCTGCACCGATCGCTTCCAAATTTTCACATAACATTCCTTTCGAATACGGCACCAATGATATATATATATATATATATATATATATATATATATATATATATATATATATATATATATATATATATATATATATATATATATATATATATATATATATATATATATACATTGTGTAGATGTCACACCTGTGCCAGGTACACGCAACAGAAATGTAAAAAAAGTAGGTAGATGGATGCAGAGAGAGGCGTGGGCCACAGGTATTATGTCATCCTTTATGACATAGGTAGGTAAGTAGCCAGCTATAGGGATAGAGAGAGGGAGGGAGAAATGCAGTAGGTAGGTAGGTAGGTAGAGGGATAGAGAGAGGGAGAAATACAGTAGGTAGGTAGGTAGGTAGGTAGGTAGAGGGATAGAGAGAGGGAGAAATACAGTAGGTAGGTAGGTAGGTAGGTAGAGGGATAGAGAGAGAGCAGTGGGCCACAGGTATTATGTCAATCTTTATGACATAGGTAGGTAGGTAGGCAGCAATAGGGATAGAGAGAGGGAGGGAGAAATGCAGTAGGTAGGTAGGTAGGTAGAGGGATAGAGAGAGGGAGAAATACAGTAGGTAAGTAGGTAGAGGGATAGAGAGAGGGAGAAATACAGTAGGTAGGTAGGTAGGTAGAGGGATAGAGAGAGGGAGAAATACAGTAGGTAGGTAGGTAGATGGATACAGAGAGAGCAGTGGGCCACAGGTATTATGTCAACCTTTATGACATAGGTAGGTAGGTAGGCAGCTATAGGGATAGAGAGAGGGAGGGAGAAATGCAGTAGGTAGGTAGGTAGGTAAGTAGAGGGATAGAGAGAGGGAGAAATACAGTAGGTAGGTACGGTGGTTGTGTGTACGTGTTTGTGTGTGCAGGTGTAGATCTACACACAGATTGGTTGGCCAGACTGGGCCACAGCAATGCCTGGCTGGGAACAGCTAGTTAAAAATAATTTTGGCTTAGAGTAAGGTGAGCAACTAACCACAGTGGCATTGAATGCTCTTTCTAACGCAGACTTACTTCTAAGGTGCTGTCCCCAGCCAGAGAGTTCTTCAGCATGAAATCCAGATCGCCCAGTTCATTAGACCCAAAGGGCATATGTCTCCGCCGGCTTTGGACCCACTTCCAGACAAAGAGACCAACTAATATCACGAGAATCAAAATAGCAAACAATGGAACCAGGACCATCAGAAGAAGGTTCTTCAAAGGTGGATCCTCTTCAAGTGGACCGTCATCTGATTGGAAGAAGAATCCATTTAGTTACTATGGCTTTTTATAAAAAATAAAACTTTATTAAATTTCAAAAAATATATATAAAATACTGTACCAAAAAAAAAAAAATAGAGGGAAAAGAAGGAAAGGGCAGGGAAAAAGCAAAATTGGGGGATGCTGACAAGAAAGAAAAAAAGCTGTCGAAAAAATTAATTCCTGACTTTTTCTGGTGCAGATGCAAATGTAAAATACTGTGAGTTAGGATCAACCATAACGCTTGGTACTTCTATAGCCATAAACAAGTCCAATAATCAAATCCCAGGGTTAAAGTTGGATACTACTGCTTTTCTGATGGCAATGGGTCCTATAGGTTAACCATGTATGGCTTCCCAGTTATTCTAAACAAATGGAAATATCTCTCTGGGAAGGAGGCATTAGAATTTCTTTACTCCATAACTCAGAAAACTATATAGCCTTTGGATTTTCATTTCCTCTGATGATATAATTAACAAGAAATACCATGAATATGGTGTCTTGTTGTTAGTTGAAAAGCTGTGTCCGACCCACCGTGACCTCATGGACAACATTCCTCCAGGCTTTCTTGTCCTCTACCATCCTCTGAAGTCCATTTAAGCTCACGCCTACTGCTTTGGTGACTCCATCCAGCCACCTCATTCTCTTTTGTCCCGTTCTTTTGCCTTCAATCTTCCCCAGCCTTACCCTCTTCTCCAGTGAGTCCTTCATTCTCATTAGGTGGCCAAAGTATTTGAGTTTCATCTTCAGGATCTGGCCTTCTAAAGAACAGGCAGGGTTGATCTCCTCTAGGACTGACCGGTTTGATCGCCTTGCAGTCCAAGGGACTGGCAGGAGTCTTCTCCAGCCCCAGAGTTCAAAGGCCTCAATTCTTTGATGCTTAGCTTTTCTTATGGTCCAACTTTCATAGCCATACATTGCAACTGGGAAAACCATAGCCTTGACTATATGCACTTTGTTGGTAGGGTGATGCCTCTGCTTTTTAGTATGCTAATATAGTATTTAGAGATAATTAAAATGATGTACAATTAAGGGAATTAGGTCTGTCTAGCTTAACAAAGAGAAGAAGACATGTTAGCTGTCTTCCAGTACTTGAAGGGCTGCCAGAGAGAAAAGGACAAGATCAAATTATTCTCCAAAGCAGTTGAGGGTAAGGATAAAAAAACATTATCCTCTTTACATTCCTTAACCCAGAGGTCCCCAACCTTTGCAACTTTAAGTCTGAAGGACTTCAGCTCCCAGAATTCTCCAGCCAGCAAAGCTGGAGAATTCTGGGAGCTGAAGTCCTTCAGACTTAAAGTTGCAAAGGTTGGAGATCCCTGCTTTAACCAGAAGCTGGTTAAAGAGAGATCCATCCTAGAACTAAGGATAAATTTCCTGACAGTGAGAACAAGTAAGCAATGGGAGAGCTTGCCTCCTGGAGTTGTGGGTGCTCTATCACTGGAGGTTTTCAAGAAGAGATTGGACAGCCATTTGTCTCGGGTGGTGTAAAATGTCCTACCTTGGGCAGGGACTAGAAGACCTCCAAGGTCCCTTCCAGTCCTATGATTCTAAAAAGTGGGAAAGCTTAGCACCTAAAGCAGCCTCTTAACCTTATTGGAAACCTAACTTCTGCGCAAAACCAAAACCATCAAGAGATAACTATGGTGAGTAACAATCCCATTTAAAAAGAAAGCAGAATCATAAGCAGAATCATAGCGATAATTGGACTACTGCAATGCTCTCTACATGGGGCTCCCCTTGAGGTGCACCCGGAGACTCCAGCTAGTCCAGAATGCGGCCGCGCGGGGGATTTTGGGAGTTACTCGATACTCCCATGTAACACCCCTCCTGCGCGAGCTGCACTGGCTGCCGGTGGCCTTCCGGGTGCGCTTCAAGGTGCTTGTGACCATCTTTAAAGCGCTTCATGGCACGGGACCTGGCTATTTGCAGGACCGCCTCCTACCGCATACCTCCCTTAGACCTGTCCGCTCCCACAGAGTGGGCCTCCTCAGGGTGCCATCCGCCGGACAATGCCGACGGGTGGCCCCCAGGGGGAGAGCCTTCTCTGTGGCGGGGCCTGCCCTCTGAAATGACCTACCCCCCTGATCTTCGTACCATCGCGGAACTACGCCTCTTCCGCCGGGCATTAAAGGCTCATCTATTTCAAGAAGTCAGCCTGGCTTAATTTTAATGGGTAAAGTTTTTAATTGGTTTTAACCTTATTAATTCAATTTTTTAGCACAGAATCCCTAATTTAATTCTATTTTAACTTGTGACATATTGTATTGTTTTGTATATGTTTTTATATTTCTGTGCACCGCCCTGAGTCCCCTCGGGGAGATAGGGCGGTATACAAATTTGATAAAATAAAATAAATAAGTAAATAATTGGGTTGATTAGCTAGTCCATTCATAAAATGTGCGGCATCTCATGTTGCCCTAGAATGGAAAGATTACAACTGCTGGCTGCGTGTCTGTGCACGTGTGTGTGTATAATACTACAACCTGTTGTGTATATTATTGTAGGGAGAAAAGTCAGAACGTATACAATCTTGTTCCCGTCTAGGGGAGAATAGTCTTTATAGAAGGAAAGTTTAAAAAAAATACCTATTAGCCGGATGGAAAGATTGAAATTACACATGTTGCCCTTGCAGCATTTGATGCCGTAGTTTTTTGTGATCGAGCCCCAGCAAAATTCATTTGCTTCCTTCAGGCAGCCTTTCTTATCCATCACTTCCCCATTCTCCAAGTGCTTGCTTACAAAACACCAATCTCCGGAGCATGTGAAATTTTCTGAACAATGCGAGTGCATGCAGACACAGTGCGGCTGACCTGTAATATAAAAGAAAATATAATTCACAAATATGCATGGATATCATATTATTGGTTCATATGCCTTCTAAATCAGCTAATACAACAGCTGTGTAGTGTTTAGTAGCTGGAGTCACACAATTAGGATTTGTTTGGTTTTAGATGAAAATATTGGGTGAACCCAGGGTTTTCCTCCCATTTTTAGATTTATATCTCACCTTTTGTAACTTTAGGTGATGGACACACCAATTACCTCCTTCTGTTTTTCCCACAATAAGAACCCTGTGTTCGACTGAGAGAGAATGACTGGCTCAAGGTCACCCAACCAGTTTTTTATACCTAGAACTCACAGTCTTCTTGTTTTTAGGCCAAAATCTTTAGCGCTACACCAAACTGACTTTCTTTATTAATAACTTAATTTTGCAATTTATTTTAATTAACCATAATTTGATAAATTATGATTAAACAGACATGGTTGGGCATGCAGGTTTGCATCCATATGCCTGCCAGCTTCTTTGAATTTCCAGTTGCCTATCCAGCCCTTGGATAACTTTATTGTTATGCCTTTATGTTTCAGTTAGACTAGTGCAGGGGTGTCCAAGCTTGGGAACTTTAAGATTTGTGGACTTCAACTCCCAGAATTCCCAAGTTTGGACACCCCTGGACTAGTGAATCAATCTGCCCTCCTTCACTACAATGAAGCAATAGGTAGCTATTCTTATTTGGCTGGTAGTTAGAGTGAAAACACAGCTATTTTAAAACTACGATTCCTTTCCTTCCTTAGATGAAGATTTTTCAGGTTGTGTATGTGCAGATATGTGTGTGAAGAATAATTGTGCTCTGGTAGGTGGCGTGGATGGGTGTACAGTATGTATGGTGATGGGGAGCTTTTGTGTGGTGTGCAGGTATATATCTATCAGTGGATTGAAGGAGAGGCTAAGTACATCCATGTTTTTGTTTGTGTCTAAAGCAATGGCTTGTGGGCAAGAAGACTGTCCATTTGTATAGGTTTATGGGTTTACATGCTCCCGCGTGAGTTCATGTCAGCATGGATTGGTGTAAGAAATTGTGTGTATATGTGGGTGTGGGTGGGTGTTCATGATTGAGTCGAAATGGATCTTATAATCTACCCTGCATCTTGCTAACTTTTTTAATTGATGCACCTTTTATAGAGGCTCCAAATGATGCAATCTTTATTCCATGAATAGCCCAAATTCTACCTTCTTCCTGACCATCTTTAGGAACTTGTGGAATGTTTGAAAGATATAGTGATGGTTAAAAATATAGTGAGGGCGGATGATGGAATAATATCTAATGTGACAACACAGGATGAGACTATGCAGAGACTGATTTGTGCCTTTCAAATTCCAAGAAATTGGCTATGTTCAAGCATATACACCTTCCACATAGCTCATGCACTAGCAGTAGCACTAGCAATAGCACTTATATACTGCTTCATAGTGCTTTACAGCACCCACTAAGCAGTTTACAGAGTCAGCATATTGGCCCCCAACAATCTGGCTCCTCATTTTACCAGTCTTGAAAAGCTGGAAGACTGAGTCAACCTTGAACTGGTCAGAATCGAACTGCTGGCAGTGAGCAGTGAGTTTGCCTGCAATACTGCATTCTAACCACTGCACCACCACTACCAAAACTGCACTAAAAAAAATATGCAAACTACTTACAAGTTAATTCCTTCCCCTTAGCTATTAAATAAACCAACTGGTATAGTGAGTAGGATCAACACCGGAAACATAAACATCCTATCATGATCTGTCCAAGATATGGACATAGATATAGCATACTTTGGAACAACGAAACGGGTGAACCTCGTGTTGTAGTTTTGAGACCAAAAAAGAATGAGAGAGAGTCAATGTTTAGTGAAAAATAGGTTGGAAACGGACTCAGTATATGTCTATGCACAGAATTAAATCTAAGAGGATGTGTGTCTGTATCCACATGTGCACTCATGCAAATACACTGGATGTCTCCTGAAGTTCTCCTTTGACATCTGTGGTGCCAGAAAGGATACCTACTTGGGCCAGCCAATATTTAAGGTTAAATGCTTTCAGAAGGAGTTAATGATAGAGGAGACAAGAAGCAAGCTTTGGATGGATCAATAATCCATGGATGAGAGCTCTCTGGGTACCTGACAATATTACCTTGAGCATCCCAGAAAAAAAGGTAAATACATCTTGACAAACTTGAACATTGGGCACTATCTAACAAAATGAAATTCAATAGTGAAAAGAGTAAGGTTGTACATTTAGGCAAGAAAAACCAAATGCACAGGTACAGTATAGGTGGTACCTTGCTCAATAGTAGCAACTGTGAGAGGGATCTTGGACTCCTAGTGGACAACCATTTAAATATGAGCCAGCAGTGTGCAGCAGCTGCCAAAAAAGCCAAAACAGTTCTAGGCTGCATAAACAGAGGGATAGAATCAAGATCACGTGAAGTGTTAATACCACTTTATAACGCCTTGGTAAGGCCACACTTGGAATACTGCATTCAGTTTTGGTTGCCACGATGTAGAAAAGACGTGGAGACTCTAGAAAAAGTGCAGAGAAGAGCAACAAAGATGATTAGGGGACTGGAGACTAAAACATATGAGGAACGGTTGCAGAAACTGGGTACGTCCAGTTTAATGAAAAGAAGGACCAGGGGAGACATGATAGCAATGTTCCAATATCTCAGGGGTTGCCACAAAGACGAGGGAGTCACACTATTCACCAAGGCACCTGAGGGTAGAACAAGAAGCAATGGGTGGAAACTAATCAAGGAGAGAAGCAACTTAGAACTGAGGAGAAATTTCCTGACAGTTAGAACAATTAGTCATTGGAACAGCTTGTCTCCAGAAGTTGTGAATGATTAAAGACTGGAAGTCTTTAAGAGGATGTTGGATAGCCATTTGTCTGAAACGGTATAGGGCTTCCTGCCTAGTTGGGGGGGGGGGGGTTGGACTCTAAGACCTCCAAGGTCCCTTCCAACTCTGCTATAGTATATTGTATATTGTATACAATAAAAGAATGGAGTCAAAATCCAATGGGGAATACTCACCCCTTGAATCACTACTTCAAGACATTCTGCACAACTTGTCACTGGAATTCCCACCTGGTCTCCATTCCTAAGAACCAGTCCCTGCACTTGGCTTGGAAAGGCCTTTCGCATCATGGCAATTTCAGATTCAGAAAAAAACCATGGTTCTTTTTTTTTTCCTTGCAAAGTCCAATTACGCCCAAGCTGTCTGGACCCAAATTGCAGGAGTGAATAACAAGCCGAGTAACAGTTCAAACTCACTCTCACTCTGTCCCCAGGTCCTCTGCTTGGCTTTTTGTTGCTCAAATTGTTATCAGAAAGAAGCTGCGGTGGAATTGTTCCCAGCTGACATGCTTTGCTGCTTTACCACTGGTGGGTTGCAGGCGGTATGCCCCGGTACGGGCGTACCGGAGCCTGCCTGGAGCACTGTGTACTGTTCCGGTACGCTGCTCCGGAGGGCTCACCTGCCCGCCTGAGCTCCTTACCATGTTTTAAAGCTGTTGGGGCTTCTGCGCACGTGCATGGCGCATACAGTGTCTGCGTGATGCTTCACCGAGCAGCTGGAGCGTCGCGGAGGCTTGTGGAAGCGTCACTTGCAGCTACAACGCATGAGCGTGCTGCTGCATGCGCGCGTGCCATGTGGGCGATGCCGGGCCCGTTCCAAGCATACCGGTTGAAACGGGATCTGGAACCCACCACTGCTTTACCACCAAAGCGTTGATACGGGAGAGGAGAAAACAGTGGTGGCTCTAATCTAATCCATCTGCCCTGCCCGTGATTCTTCGTAAGCATTTGACTGGCATCGAATGAAGTGTTCCGGTGTAACCATCAAAAGCATACAAAAATCAGTCACGGGTAAACTCCACAAAAGTGACTTCCAGCATGTTCCTATGATTACCCAGCTATTGCTGAAGTACTGTAAAGCTAGCCCATGTTATTGTTATTTTCTACAATGATGGTTGGACAACTCTGGAAAATACTATCAATCACTAGCATTAAAAGAGGGATATGCAGTAGTGGGAAAATAAAGCAACAGGGCCATTGTTTTTTTCATTCTGGTAGATGCTAGCTTGGCCCAGATGATAAAACTGTAAGATCTATGTCCGTTCCCCTCCCCAATTCTTCTGACACAAAATACATTTTAACATTGGTAACTTCAAAGACCCTTCTGGAAGTTTTATTTCCCTTAAAGCACATAAGGCATTAAGAAAGAGCCACATTTAGCTTCTGGGTGTCAATGTTTAAGCTTTTCATAGTGATCCTCTAGTTTTCTCAGTTACAGATTAACAAGAGTTGGAAGGGACCTTGCAGGTCATCTAGTCCAACCCCCTACCCAAGCAGAAGATCTTACATCTGCCTCTACCTAGGATTGAACTCACAACTTCCTGATTGTGAGGCGAGAGATCCACCTCTAGGCCACAGCAGCAGGTGAAGTTGTATGCCAGGGCAATATGATACTGTGAATTGAATTCTTTCCTCCTTTGATTTTAACTCCCTCTTTTTTTAATCTTCTCCTGAAACTGGGCACAATTGTCCACAAATTAACCAGTGCTCTCTAATGCTAGAGTTAGACAACCACATCTACGTGTATGGCATTTCACAAACTACAAGGCAGTATGTTCTAAACTTCAACCCTGCGGGAAACAGCAGAGGAAATGGGACACGATGTCAAGGAAGAAGTAAACAAGGAAACCCTGCGCAGAGAGATTCTTTTGTGGAAAGAAAAATCACAGAAGTGGTGACAGTGAAGATTATAATGTTAGGAATGCTCATAAAAGTGTGTGAATATGGTTAACTAGTTCACTGGAAGTCGCCCATTAAAGTTGCCGTTAAAGTCCGGGAAAGAGATTCCAACGATGTCAGTAAAAAAGTTGAAGATTTTTGAGAGATCTGATAAAGTCAAGATAGCTATGCTTGCAAGGCGTTACAAGTGAACGGGGCAGAAAGAAAGAAGGGGGTAGGAGTTTTTGAAGAAATAGGTGTCAGTCCTATAAGGTAGACCAGGGGTCTCCAACCTTTGCAACTTTAAGTCTGAAGGACTTCAGCTCCCAGACTTCTCCAGCCAGCTTTGCCCTGAGGTAGACCACATTAAGAAACAAATGCCATCTGTATTTGGGGTGTTTTGATAAATATTTTAATTAGAACAGTCATAGTAACAGTGGTGTGTAAGTATGTATGTGCTTCCCTCATTTTGTCTTCATGTGAATTGGGGGAAATGTCTGAGGCATTCTCTTAATTTTTTTTTCTTGGAATGCGCTCAAAATCAGTCTTGTCTGCTTGTTGCCTTGGAAACAGATCTTCCCACTGTCCTTCAAGGCCATTCTCTATTTCCTCTACAATAGGAGACCTTCCGACAATAAAGATTCACATATGACACACTAACCTTAATGTGGTTTGCTTGGTTTTGGCTTAAAAGGATTTATGAACCAAGCCACTGTGGGTTCTAAACCATAGTCTTAATTTAACATAGTCTTAATACAATGAATAAAGCTAGCCAGCTGAAGCTGATTCAATAAAATATACTGAAGCAAACGAAGAGTTACCACATAAAATGGACAATATATGGGAATGACAATGGAGCTCGACATTAATAGTTTTCTCTAAACTTCATAGAGGTTAATGCAAACCAAAAACAACACAATTCCAGGGAAGCCTCTCGATTCTTCAAATATTTCTTACCAGCTGTGAGTGCGATGTTTCCCGCAAGACACAGAATTATTGAAAAAACACCAGCGCTAGCTTCTTGAGAAAGCATTTTCTCTGCAGAATGAAAAACAAAGCAAAATTGAGTTACTAATAAGGATGCTAACAAGCACTTTTCAAACACACCCTGCAATAAAACTTGTCATCTTAAAATATGTCTTGTGCCTGTTTCTACACATTCTTTTTTTAAACGAAGAGCAGGGTCATCCATCTGAGGGAAAGAAAGAAAGAAAGAAAGAAAGAAAGAAAGAAAGAAAGAAAGAAAGAAAGAAAAATCATCAAATAAAATCAGAGGCAAAAGATAACTGTAGAGCTGGGAACTCTGCCAAGGAAACAAATGAACCGGGCAAGACACAGTTGCTGAAATCATTTTAGGATAATTATCTCTAGGGAAATGTTCATGGACCGTCTTTATCCTGACCATTGGGCTACCCCAGGAGTCTGCAGGGGTCTGCAAAGTTGGCTCTTTTAAGACTGGTGGACTTCAACTCTCAGAATTCCCCAGCCAGCTGGCTGGGGACCTCTGGGAGTTGAAGTCCACCAGTCTTAAAAGAGCCAACTTTGCAGACCCCTGGGCTAGTCAAATTAAGAGTGAATTTGACTCTCCCTCTTCTACCTTTGTGTATAGCAACAATAGCATTTAGATTTCTATTGAATCAGAATAACAGTTGGAAGGGATCTTGGAGGCCTTCTAGTCCAACCCCCTGCTCAAGCAGGAAACCCTATAGCAGTGATGGCTAACCTTTTTTGGCTCGCGTGCCAAAAGTGGGGGGAGCGCAGGGGGGTCATGCATGGGCGTGCCACACCCATAATGCTGTGTGCATGACCCCCTGCTTTTGGTGCGCTTTTTTCGCCCTCCAGAGACTTTCTAGGAGCCTGAAGAGGGTGAAAACAACTTCCACCCCACCTGCAGAGGCTTCAGGAGCTTCCCTGAAGCCTCCAGAGGGCGAAAAATGGCCTCAAAAGAAGGCCTAAATCAGCTAGCCAGCGCACACATGCACACTGGAGCTGACAGGACAACGCCTTGCGTGCCCTAAGAAATGGTTCCATGTGCCACCAGTGGCACCGGTGCCATAGGTTCGTCATCACGGCCCTATAGCATCTCAGACAGGTGGCTTTCCAGTCTTAAGAACCTCCAGTGATGAAGCACCCACGACTTCTGAAGGAAAACTGTTCCACTGGTTAATTGTCCTCCTGTCAGAAAGATTCTCTTGAATTCCAGGTTGCTTTTCTCCTTGATTAGTTTCTTGTCTTGCCTTCTGGTGCTTTTGAAAATAAGTTGCCCCCTTCTTCTTTGTGGCAGCCCCTCAAATATTGGAATATTGCTATCATGTCATCCCTAGTCCTTCTGTCTAGTCTAGACTGTACATCAGTGGTGGGTTTCAAATGTTTTAGAACCTACTCTGTAGGTGTGGCCTATTTTGTGGGCGTGGCTTGGCAGTCATGTGACAGGGTGGGAGTGGCCACCTTTTAAAATGTGGTGAAACTCATTTAACAACGCTCTTGCTTAGCAACCAAAATTTTGGACTCAATTGTGATGATAAATTCTTTCTTTCTTTCTTTCTTTCTTTCTTTCTTTCTTTCTTTCTTTCTTTCTTTCTTTCTTTCTTTCTTTCTTTCTTTCTTTCTTTCTTTCTTTCTTTCTTCTTCCTTCCTTCCTTCCTTCCTTCCTTTCCTTTCCTTCCCGTTGGGTCACTGGCAGCGGCGGGCCAGATTTACTTCCAGGTACGCCGGTGGAACCCCCTCTCACTGGTTCTCTAAATTTCACCAACCGGCTCTCGCGAGTAGGTGCGAGCCTGCAGAAACCCACCACTGCTGTACATATCCAATTCCTGCAAATGTTATGCATGTTTTTGTCTCCAGGCCCTTCATTATCTTAGTTGCTCTTCTTTGCCCTTTTCCCAAAGTCTCAACATCTTCTTTGTAGTGTAGTGACCAAAACTGGATGCAGTATTCCAGGTGTGGCCTTACTAAGGATTTATAAAGCGATACTAATACTTTGCGTGATTTTGATTCTATGCCTACGCAATGAAGGATTGTATTAGCTTTTTTGGCTGCCGCCACACACTGCTGGCTCATGTTTAAGTGATCGTCCACTAAGGCTCCAAGGTCCCTCTCACCATTACTGTTTTAGAACCAGGTTTAGCCTAATCTGTACTTGCACTTTTGGTTTTTCCTGCCTAAGTGTAAAACCTTGCTTCTCTCCACATTACATATCATGTTGTTGCATCAGGTCCATTGTTCAAATCTGTCAAGATCTTTTTGAATCCTGAGTTTGACTTCTGGGGTGTTGGCTATTCCTGCCAGGCTTAGTGTCCTCTGCAAATAAATGCACTATATCAGAGCTCTGATATAATTCAATCTTAGCCAACGAGTAAATGTATTTTAGAATTTTAATGGGGATGTTTTAGCACAGGTCTTTAGTTTAATTCATTTTAGACATTATTACTGTATTTATTGTTATTTATTGATTTTAACTCCCTGTGCACCGCCCTGGGTCCATTTCGATGGAGAAGGAGCGGTTATATAAATCGAAATAAATAAGAAGGCTGTTAATAATCTTAATAAACCTTAATAATAAGCCATGAAAGAGGGAATGTGCAGGGCCTCATTGCACATCCAGTTCATTTGTGAACCTTAAGTTTTTATATTTTTGTTCTCCACAAAAGACAAAGACAAAAGACAAAAAGCTATTTAGGGGTAGTCTCCGGCCTCAAAAGATCCTGGGCTTTCCTATACTACTATGATGGGGATGCATATATTTTTTTTGCTGCATTTCTGGCTTTTTTCCAGCTTTGCTCTTGTATCTTCATGAACTGAGGTCAACTGTTGATTTGAGAGAGACTTTGGGGTTTTTGCAGCAACCTCATCAAGGATATAAAAATACTCTTTGCGAGAATCCAAAAATGTTCCAGCTGTTCCACTGAGAAGATAGGAGCAAAACGGATTCCCTCCTCCTTTCTTTCTTTCTTTCTGAGGGCATGGGGTTGCTTATTTGTTCACTTCCTTGTGAAAGAAAAACCCCTGCCAAACTAAATCGAGCAGAGTCGTGACCCAGCCCAATCTGCTTCCAACTCGTGCGATCTTCCCCTTTGTTAAATGCAGAAATATCTGGGCCCTGAAAGTCCGGGACTCATTTTGTTCTGTTTCACCCACAGATTCCTGACACAACAAACAAAGCTATGTCTCGGTTTCCTGCCATTCAAAAATTCCAGCTTGTAGCCTGGGCGTTGCAGGCTGGACAGGAATCAAGATTGTTTAGATTCTGCTGTTGATGGGGGAGAAACGGAGACATATACAGAGAGATCTATAAGCTTGTAAAGATCTATCGGAGGAAGACATCACCAGTGCGGCTCCAGCCATGAGGCCGCCTCGCAGGGCAACAAATTACCTCACGAAGAAACAGCTGGCTTTGTTCCTGCTGGGGAAAGAAAAACACAGGCACAACTTTCAAACAATACGGGCCTATAAACACTGAGAACCCAGAAAAGAACGCTATCGAAGTCCTGCATACGATGTCCTAGAACAATAATACAATAGCAGAGTTGGAAGGGACCTTGGAGGTCATCTAGTCCAACTCCCTGCCTAGGCAGGAAGCCCTATACCATTTCAGACAAATGGCTATTCAACATCTTCTTGAAGACTTGCAGTGTTGGGGCATTCACAACTTCTGGAGGCAAGCTGTTCCACTCAGTAATTGTCCTAACTGTCAGGAAATTTCTCCTCAGTTCTAAGTTGCTTCTCTCCTTGATTAGTTTCCACCCATTGCTTCTTGTCCTACCCTCAGGTGCTTTGGAGAATAGTTTGACTCCCTCTTCTTTGTGGCAACCCCTGAGACATTGGAACACTGCTATCATGTCTCCCCTAATCCTTCTTTTCATTAAGCTAGACATACCCAGTTCCTGCAACCATTCTCCGTATATTTTAGTCTCCAGTCCCCTAATCATCTTTCTGCTCTTTTCTGCACTCTTTCTAGAGTCTCCACATCTGTTCTACATCGTGGTGACCAAAACTGAATGCCGTATTCCAAGTGTGGCCTTACCAAGGCATTATAAAGTGGCATTAACACTTCACGTGATCTTGATTCTATCCCTCTGTTTATGTAGCCTAGAACTGTGTTGGCTTTTTTGGCAGCTGCTGCACATTGCTGGCTCATATTTAAATGGTTGTCCACTAGGACTCCAAGATCTAAATCTAATGCAGGTGCTTCTTCTCTTTTCCACCACCAATTCCTTTTCCTTGCACACCTTAATGAGCGTTTAGTACTGTGTTTTCCCAAAAATAAGACAGGGTCTTATTTTCTTTTGAACTCCCCCCCCCCCCCAATAAGCACTTGGGCTTATTTTCAGGGAGGTCTTATTATTTTTGAGGTGCAGGAGGCAGCGAGTGTGGCCACTTCATGGCTGCTGCTGTGTTGCAATATTTTTGGGGAGGGCTTATTTTCAGGGGAGGGATGGATTGTTATTATTTTAGTGCATGCGCTCAAAAGTCCAATTGGGCTTATTATCTGAGGAGGTCTTATTTTCAGGGAAACAGGGTAGCCCCTTTGCAGTTCTGCAAGCCAAGGTTTATATGTCGGATCCACAATTATATTAAGTCACTGTTGATTTGGAACACTGTGTGTTGAACACGTAATAAACCATCAATTATTGCATGGTTTCTGAATCGCAAGGAATGAATTTGCACTTCAGGCTAAGCCACATAGCCAAACAAACTTTATTACGGCTTTAGTGCATCTTGCCAATGATTGCTCTGAAGTAGAAGAATTTGTCAGAAGGAACTTTGTGTGTCTGATTATACTCAGACTGTGGAACACCCTCTCTCTTTGGACATATTCATCTTAGGGCCAATATTTTAGATGACAGGAGAAGTCTGTCTGGTTCCCATGTCGCCCCCCCCCCCCCCCCCCTGTATTTCCTCCCACTCTGCTGTCTCTTTCCTCCTCTTGGCCAGTTCCTCAGCTTCAACATTTGAGTTCTACTTTTCCTCCAACTGTTCCCAGACTCCTCTGCCTTCGGTGCAAAATTCAGTGACCTCTTCCTTTCACAACTGGCTTGAGTTCTAATTCTCACAGACATCGTCTACACTGGAGTCTCCAGAGGATACGCCAAAGAGGCGCCTTCTCATGTCAACTATCTTCTGTGTCATCTCTTAAGAGGAGACTTGGGAATCATACAATCAAACCCTTTTATAATTCTGCTTCAAAAATTGGGCAATTACATCTTGCCAAGAGTAGAGAGAAGAAAAACATAAATACATGAATTGGGGTGGGGTGGGGAGATACTATCTTATCTTGTGTAAAAACCAAAGAAGCTATGGATGAAACTTAGACGTCACAATGCTTGAGGATAAATAATATTTGGAACTTGGCACTATGGAGTTCACTTGAGTCAAAGTCTGATCATATATATATATATATATATGTAAATTTTGGTTTATTCGGGTCTTTTCCTGTGTAAAATTAAAGGTGTTTTTGCAACGTTTCGATGGGATCACCCCCATCATCATCAGGCTAGGGCCTTTGCTTTTTTGCGAATGAGCTGTATTTGAAGTGGCAGTTTTTCTGTAAGTGGAGGTGGGAGGGGTTGGAATGTTGGCAAAAGCAAAGGCCCAGGCCTGATGATGATGGGGGTGATCCCATCGAAACGTTGCAAATACACCTTTAATTTTACACGGGAAAAGAGGCCCCAATTAAGGGAGGAGACATACTGTTTCCTTTCCTGCCTTTCGACTCATCACCAGAGATCATCTAGACAGCAAGCCAGGAATTACGTTGTGCGGTTTTTTAGATATTTTAGATATTGATCAGCTCATAAAACTAACACACACACACACACACACACACACACACACATATTTCTATATATATTTCTACAATTTATAAGCACAGAGAAATAGTTCTAGAACTCCACTGAAATTGTAAAGTCAAATGAAACTGGAACCCTTTTAATCTTTATAGCCTATTGATTCATGAGAGTTCCATAATCTCAACATGCTTGCAGCTTCCAGAATTAATTTTAGCTGAATGAACCTCCTGTCCCTTATCTACTGGGATGGCTCAGGGAACATCTGGAGGTTACAATGCCAGGAAATCTTGATAGGAACGCAGGTAATTTAATAACTCTTGATATCTATTAAGATAAGTGTATTCTATTGTTTTGGTTTGTTTTGGGTTTTTTAAATTTCCCTGTACACCGCTCCGAGTCCCTTTGGGGAGAGGAGGCGGTTTATAAATAAATTATTATTATTATTATTATTATTATTATTATTATTATTATTATTATTATTATTATTATTATTATTATTATTATTATTATTATTATTATTATTATTATTATTATTATTATTATTACCACCACCACTTATAAGCTTTTCAGTTTCTTGGCTCTAGCAATTGATAGACTGATTGACTTGCTTGCCATCCATCTCCACCTAGAAACAATTAACAAATTATTTATTTCATTTATAATCTGTGTTTCTACTCGGGGTAAGCATTCCAGATGGCATTCATAGAAATGTATGGCATTTCAGAATGCAACCACTCAGAAATAAAATCTAAAGTCTTAAAAACAGCATCTCCTCAATTTTTCATGCATCTAAAACCAGAATTTCAGTCCATTTTCATTTAAAAGACAAAGAGAGAGACACAGAGAGAAAGATAGGTGTAAATCAGTATATACAAAGATGAACTAAATTTCACTCCCCCCCACCTTCCAATGATTAAATGCCACTTGAACAATACCTAGATTCAGAAGAAACACACCTCTTGAATGTCAGTTTATGGGATTAAAACAGATTCAGGCCTATGGATTTTTCAGAAGGACAGTAGAAGGAGGACACTGAACACAATCTCTAAAGGAGATGGGCAGTTAAGAAATAGGAAATATAAATGAATGAATGAATGAATGAATGAATGAATGAATGAATCAATCAATCAATCAATCAATCAGTAATCTGATTAAGTAAGTCTTTTCACTTATTTTTATATCTGAGACGTTTTCTACAATTTCTCTCCTTAAGTAATTCAGAGTGAGATTCAGATTGAGACCTGGAATTTATGCTCCAAGCTTCATCGTTGGTCAAAATGCTAATGTGATTATCTTCAAGTTGCACCAGGCGCACATTTCACATGTATGAAGCTGCTGGACTGGTGAAGTACTAAATGCAGTTGAGGATTGTGAGATTGTTCCATGACTAAACAATCACACAGCTTTCTCAACCACAGCTAGGTTTCTGCAGAGAATCAGTCAAACCACATTTTGTACGTGCCAATTTACTTGTGCTATTTGGCTCTAATTTGTAGAGTCACAGTTTCTCTTTTTATATGAGAAACGTATAGGAAGTTGACAAAAGCCAAGCCAATATCGGAACCTATTTAGTTGGGTTCTTCCCTTTATCTAATACTCGATCTAGTTAAGTGGAGATATTTGGGGTTTAAGCTGGGACTCGGTTACTGAAAACTCTTCCAGACATAGGTGATAATTAGGGGTGGGTTTCTGCTGGCATTACTGCCGGTTCGGTGCATGCGCGATTTTGTGCATGAGCCTGATGCACACTCCGCACGCGGGCGCAGTTACCTACAATTAGGTCTGTGCATGTGCAGAACATTTAAAAAGGTCAAAAAAAGATGTTGCGGTTACTGGGGAACCAGTTCGGGAGCATGGAGAGCATGCCATCCCTCCCAGTTCAGAAACCCAGTCGCCATTTCCACTGCCGGTTCCACCGAACTGATGAGAATCAGATAATCTGATAATCTGTCAGCTAAGGAAGATGACATCACAGGGTGACACAGAAGAAGTTCTAACTTAAAATTGTTAAATTTAAATGCAATATGGATTTAGATATTCTGTTGACTTCTGATTTCCCCCCTCTTTTGCTACTCTTTATTGTTTTAGCACTCGTGTTTAATAGCAATTAACAGTATGACTTGAGTTTCAGGTTCATGTAACATATGAGACACAATGGCTGGCTTCATTGTAACCCGAAAACATAATAAGGACTGTTTTGTTTTTGCTTAGCATAATGTGTGAATTTAGCCATTATGGTTTACAAGCCAAGGCATATGGGTTTAGGTCTTTAGGTTTTATTAGTTTTTTATACCGCCCTACTCCCAAAGGACTCAGGGCGGTGTACAGCCAAAATAAAACAGATATATATAAAAGTTTTAAAAGTTTTAAAAAACCATATTAAACAATTTGGCCTCAAAATTAAAAAACGAAACAAACCCCGATTAAAATTAATAAAAATTCGTAATTTAAAATTCATTTTTATGCCAGCCCGGCTTGTTGGAAAAAAAGGTTTTGAGAGCACGGCGGAAGTTGCATAAGTCAGGGATAGTTCTTAATTCCAGGGGCAATTCGTTCCAGAGGACAGGTGCTCCCACAGAGAAGGCTCTCCCCCTGGGTGTCGCCAGTCGACATTGTTTAGCTGACGGCACCATGAGGAGACCCTCTCTATGGGAGCATACTGGCCGGTGGGAGGCTCTCGGTGGCAGAAGGCGATCTTGTACCCAGCTCCTAAGCCATGGAGCGCTTTAAAGATAGTAACCAACACCTTGAATCGCACCCGGAAAACCACCGGAAGCCAGTGCAGCTCGTGCAGGAGGGGTGTTACTTGGGAGTGTCCCGTCACCACCATAATTACCTGTGTGGCCGCATTCTGGACCAGTTGGAGCCTCTGGGTGCTCTTCAAGGGGAGCCGCATGTAGAGAGCATTGCAGTAGTCCAGACGGGAAGAGACAAGGGCATGAGTGACTGTGCGCAGGGCATCCCAATCTAGGAAGGGACGCAACTGGTAGATCAGGTGAACCTGATAAATAAACCCCCTGGCGACAGCCGTCATATGATCTTCCAAGGACAGCCATGCATCCAGGAGGACACCCAAGTTGCGACCCCTTCCTGTGGGGGCTAAGGTCTCACACCCCCCATAGCCAGCAATGGAACCAGCTGACTGTAACGGGATGCCGGGAACCACAGCCATTCGGTCTTGGAGAGGTTGAGCCTGAGCATGTTCCTCCACATATTGCTTTTTTTGTTCTACGAATTCAGCTAATTATAGTTTATTTATGTCTGGCACGTGATGTGAGCTTGTTCAACATGCCATGTTATCAACTCTCACCCCTCATCTTAGTCTCTAAAAACATAAGCATACTTTATCCAATCATCATAAAGATTGATAGCTTACTGAAAAGTCCTTGGACTCCCTGAAAAATCCTCTGCAAATGCAGAACAGAATTCTGTGGGTCTCAAAACCTCAAAATAATTTGCTGATTCTCTTTTTTAAACTAAACAGCTGTGTCTTGGTTCCTCTTCTAACAATAATATCCATGTGTCTTTGTGTGCAGAAGTGACTTTTGGCCAAATTTCAAAGTAGAGAACTGGAGAATTTCTCACAGTTGTGATGCCCAGGCAGTGTCATACTTCCGCTCCATGACAGTAATAATAATAATCTTTATTGTCATTGTACTAAAATTACAATGAAATTCACAGTAATGAAAGGAAGAAAGCCTAACTAAAAGCCGGATTCATGCTTAAAGAGGACACCCCATCAGTCTTGTAATTTCACCACTCTTCAATAGTTTCACAGCAGTGACAACGTCTCTATCATAGTTTGATCTGAAGACAAGCAATATTTTGGGGGCTTACGGTTGCATGCAGTTATTGTGTGGACTGTTAAGGTTATATTTAAAAAGGGGATGGTGCCACTGGGGAAAAAAAGTCCAAGGGATTAGCTAATATTTAATATAATTAAAAAGAGCACTTCCACCTGCAGCTGGATTCTTCTAAGACAGCGGTGTCAAACTCAAGGCCCGCGAGCTGGATTCTTTTCGCTGGCAGAGTGCTGCAGGAGGCTGTCACAGCTGAAAACGGAGACTGGGGGGTGGGGGTTGTGTGGGTCCCTCCGAGCTCCGTTTTGATTGGCAGAGTGCTAGCAAAACAAACTACTAGCAAAAGTGGATCCCCCTCAGCCCCGCCAGGGCCACCACAGGTGCCCCCGACAGAAGTGATGTTGAGTTGGCCACGCCTACAATGCCCACACCCACAGGCCCACGCCCCCCACTTCCCCGAGACCAAGCACAATCCTGGTGCGGCCCTCAATGAAATCAAGTTTGACACCCCTGTTCTAAGAGGTCCAAAAGAAAGGGATGAAACCCTTAACCGGCTGAACATTCCCATATATATTTTTGACACGGTTGCCTAATATACATAATTTTAAAATATATTCATTATGCCCACATATTTACATGTGTGTGTGTATGTGTATATTATCTATCTGAGTGCACACACACAGAGACCCTTAAAAACTGCAGATGAACTGTTCTGAACTATGTACATTAAAACAAACACTGCTCATTTTGTGATTATATGGGTCACTGAAAAAATGAGAAAAAAACCAATGTTATTTAAAAAGAAAACATCAATTACAAAATAGTTTAGAAGACGGTTAACCATGAGCCTTAGTTCCAAATTGAACTGCCGTGGATGTCAGATGGCAAAGCACTTGGTAATATGATCAGAAGGTTCCTAAGCCCAGTCTATATATTATTTTCCCTCTATTAATAAGTTTGTGAATTCAGTGCTGCAAGATCTGGCAATAACTGACAGCTCAGATGACTTTAAAAAAAGGGATTTAATTTATGGAGGACAGCTCTATTGGTAGCTCACAACGATGTTTCTCTGGAAAGATCAGCCATCGTCTTACATCATCATTGTAACCTTTTTGTATGAAAGGGTATAAGATTTCCTGCCTGAGCGTGGGGTTGGACTAGAAGACCTCCAAGGTCCTGTCCAACTCTGTTGTCCTGTTATTCTGTTTTCATATGCACTGTAGAGAGATGTTATTGTCACAATTAATGTTGAGATAGATTTCTCCTTATTCTTCAATATCAGACTGCTAATTGTTGCTTCATTTATTTTCTTCTATCGAGTTTATTTAAATGCCTAGAACAACACCTACACTTGAATCAATTTACTTCAGTTAAAATTACACTAAAGTAATTAAATTTATAATTACTTTTCAATTATTTATTCATTTTATTTTTCTAACACATTAAGAATTGAGGTGGTAGCTAATTCTCAAGGGAACTTGAAATCATACCTGAAGTTTTAAAGGTCCTGGAGCTGCTGATTATGCAGCTCGGCTCTAGCTCCTACTAACTCTGGATAGCAGCACTTTTCATCAATGGAAAGTTTTGAATTGTCTTCACATGCAGATCCTCAGAAACGTGAGACAGTAGAAATTTTCCCCAGAAGCCTCATGAAAGCAGAACTGGGTGATACACTTCTCTTCATAGAGTTTAGAACTTCAGTAACCTTTGAATTGCTGATTCATAATACTTTTTTTTAACCACTGCTGAGCTGAAGTGCTTTCTACTAATCCTTGAGTCAGCAAAATAGACACCCACACCAATGTGAGATTTGCTGCCCTCCCCAGTTTATATTTCTTCCTGGTCAGTATAATTTCTTGCTATGCCTCCAAGGCAATTGGAAACTGCATATTAAAGTTATGCTTTAATTGACCATTGGGAAAACATGTTGCCTGATGGATTGGTTACACTGGGGGGGGGGGAGCAATGAGTTAAGGGATGGAAAAGTAGAATTTAGGGATTTTGGCGTGCAATTCTCAGTTCTGGTTTTGCACTATTGCAATACACTTGATCTCTCATAAACTGTTCCTTTCTTAACAAATGGAGCCAAGGGTCGTTTCTATTTAGAGGTTTAAGCTGTGGCAGGCCTGACAGCAAGCCTAATAAGATTTATACTTTTTGATGCTGCCTATATATGATGCCAGAATAAAGAAAACAGACATCCCTACAACCAAGGGCAATCTAAATCTAAGTGTGTAACTTTATTCATAGACTGGAAGTGACATGAAGGCAATATTTTGGGGATGCTGCAGAAGAAATCTGTTGTCAGGGTATGTTTATGGTGCGATTAGGTCCAAGTGGAAAAGACTTCCCTTGTGATGCACACATGCACATGTGCGCTCCACACACATGCCCCCACATGCATACACAGCAGAGACCCGAAAAACAGCTGGCTGGTGGGAGGCGTGTGCACATGCGCAGTGGAGCTGGGCTGGGGTGACGGCTGGCGTGCCCGCAGAAAGGTCTCTGTGTGTCACGAGTGGCACGTGTGCCATAGGTTCACCATCATGGCTCTAAGATAATGTTGGGAAGATTCAGAAACACTGGATTAGAGAATACAGAGCAGCCATTGACAAAGTAGGCACTTTGTTTGAATAGTGTCCTTTTTAACTGCTTGTGGCTTTCTGTTATTGACTTGCATTTACTATCTATATAAATAAAAATGTAAAATAGTTTGTACGAATCCACTAATCTCAAAAACTACTGGACCGATTTACCTCAATTTTTCACACAATGTTCACAAGGACTTCGGATAATAGAATACCAATTCATTTTGTGCCTAGCACATATGTATCGTGTGCAAAGTATACACATGTAAAATGTACCCACAGAAAATGTTTTCACTTCCCTGTAGCCATGCCCATCAGACTGCTTTTCAACTGTCAGTGTTGGAAGAGGCCTCATATGGAGGCCTCTTAGGGCCAAAAAGGCACTGGGATAGCAAACTCCCAGGTGGCCCATAGAGAGAGAGGGGGGGAATACTGCTCAAGACTGTTCTCTGAGGTAAAAACACGGAGGCAGGCAGCTGCTTTAAACTGTTTAATACGAACTGAACCAAACTGTAACAAAGAACCACCCATCTGACAACAAATACAGTTTAATAAAAGAGGGACTAGGGGAGACATGATACCAGTCTTCCAATATCTCAGGAGTTGCCACAAAGAAGAGGGAGTCAAACTATTCTCCAAAGCACCTGAGGGCAGAACAAGAAGCAATGGGTGGAAACTAATCAAGGAGAGAAGCAACTTAGAACTGAGGAGAAATTTCCTAACAGTTAGAACAATTAACCAGTGGAACAGCTTGCCTCCAGAAGTTGTGAATGCCCCAGAACTGGAAGTCTTTAAGAAGATGTTGGATAGCCATTTGTCTGAAACGGTATAGGATTTCCTGCCTAGGCAGTGGGTTGGACTACATGACCTCCAAGGTCCCTTCCAACTCTGCTATTGTATTATTGTATTATAGTAGGTAGGTAGAGAGGGGAATAGAGAGAGAAGGAGAAATACAGTTGAATAAAAGAAGGACTAGGGGAGACATGATAGCAGCCTTCCAATATCTCAGGGGTTGCCACAAAGAAGAGAGAGTCAAACTATTCTCCAAAGCACCTGAGGGCAGAACAAGAAGCAATGGGTGGAAACTAACCAAGGAGAGAAGCAACTTAGAACTGAGGAGAAATTTCCTGACAGTTAGAACAATTAACCAGTAGAACAGAAGTTGCCTCCAGAAGTTATGAATGCCCCAACACTGCAAGTCTTTAAGAAGATGTTGGATAGGCATTTGTCTGAAACGGTATAGGGAGTGATGGCTAACCTTTTTTGGCTCGCGTGTCAAAAGCAGGGGGAGTGCAGGGGCGATGTGCACAGGTGCACCACATCCATAATGCTATGTGCATGACCCCCTGCATTTGGCATGCTTTTTACGTCCTCCCCAGGCTCCAGAGGCTTTATAGGAAGGCTGTTTTCACCCTCCCCCCACCTCCAGAGGGCAAAAAATGGCCTCAAAAGAAGGCCTAAATCAGCTGGCCAGGGCACACATGCACACTGAAGCTGACAGGGCAATGCCTCACATGCCCTAAGAAATGGTTCGGTGTGCCACCTGTGGCACCCGTGCCATAGGTTCACCATCATGTGTATAGGGCTTCCTGCCTAGGCAGGCAGTTTGACTAGAAGACCTCCAAGGTCCCTTCCAACTCTGCTATTGTATTATTGTATTACAGTAGGTAGGTAGATAGAGGGATAGATAGAGAGGAAATAAGGTAGGTAGGTAGGTAGGTAGATAGGATGATAGATAGAGAGGGAGAAATACAGTAGGTAGGTAGGTAGGTAGGTAGAGGGAGAAAGGAAGAAATATAGTAGGTAGGTAGGTAGGTGGATAGATAGGGAGAAATACAGTAGGTAGGTAGGTAGGGGGATAGATAGATAGGGAGAAATACAGTAGGTAGGTAGGTAAAGGGATAGAGAGAGAGAGAGAAATACAGTAGGTAGGTAGGTAGGTAGGTAGAGGGAGAAAGGAAGAAATATAGTAGGTAGGTGGATAGATAGGGAGAAATACAGTAGGTAGGTAGAGGGATAGTTAGAGAGGGAGAAATACAGTAGGTAGGCAGGTAGGTAGATAGGGGGATGGATAGATAGAGAGGGAGAAATACAGTAGGTAGGTAGGTAGGTAGGTAGAGGGAGAAAGGAAGAAATGCAGTAGGTAGGTAAGTAGAGGGATAGACAGAGAGGGAGAAATGCAATAGGTAGGTAGGTGTATAGATAGATAGGGAGAAATACAGTAGGTAGGTAGGTAGGTAGAGGAATAGAGAGAGAGGGAGAAATACAGTAGGTAGGTAGGTAGAGGGATAGAGGGGGAAATACAGTAGGTAGGTAGAGGGAGAAAGGAAGAAAAACAGTAGGTAGGCAGGTAGAGGGATAGATAGAGAGGGAGAAATACGATAGGTAGGTAGGTAGGTAGAGGGATAGATAGAGAGGGAGAAATACAGTAGGTAGGTAGGTAGGTTGGGGGTTATATGGTGGTTGTGTGTATGTGTGCAGGTGTAGATCTACATACAGATTGGTTGGCCATTTAACCAGACTGGGCCACAGCAACGCGTGGCCGGGTATAGCTAGTATAGAAATAAAGTAGAATGTTGTATATGTACTTTCCTTATATAGAAATGACACATGCCTCTATAGGTAACATCCCATCTCTAAGACCTAGTACTGAGGTCTCTGTTGAATACACAGATATATTCTGAAGCTATAGAATAGCCAGCTCTAGAACCTATGAGTGCTCCAAATATCTTTAATATTACTGATTTGTATTTATTCCTCCTCCTTGCTGCATTAGACAGATGCCCCATGTTTACATAGTAAATACAAGCCAGTAGCAGAAAACACAAGCAGTTAAAAAGGTGTTATGCAAACAAAGTGCAAAGTTTGTCTATGACTGCTCTGTATTCTCTAATCCAGTGTTTCCCAATCTTGGCAATTTGAAGATGTGGGGACTTCATCTCCCAGAATTCACTAGCTAGTTTGAAGTCCATACATTTTCATGTTGTCAAGGTAGAAAAACACTGATCTAATCTGGCCAGACAACAAATCTTAATTAAACTGGTTGTTGAAGGATAACTAAAAAGAAGAAAGCAAAACATGAAATAGACCACAGATACATACATACATACATACATACATACATACATACATACATACATACATACATACATACACACACACACACACACACACACACACACACACACATGTATGTACAGTATACAGTATCCTTCTCCCTAGAGTGGGGAGGCAATGGGGATTTGCCAATATCCTTCTCCCTAGAGTGGGGAGGGAATGGGGATTTGGCAGTATCCTTCTCCCTAGAGTGGGGAGGGAATGGGGATTTTGCAGTATCCTTCTCCCTAGAGTGGGGAGGGAATGGGGATTTGGCAGTATCCTTCTCCCTAGAGTGGGGAGGGAATGGGGATTTGGCAGTATCCTTCTCCCTAGAGTGGGGAGGGAATGGGGATTTGGCAGTATCCTTCTCCCTAGAGTGGGGAGGGAATGGGGATTTTGCAGCATCCTCCCTAGAGTAGGGAGGGAATGGGAATTTTACAGTATCCTTCTCCCTAGAGTGGGGAGGGAATGGGGATTTGGCAGTATCCTTCTCCCTAGAGTGGGGAGGGAATGGGGATTTGGCAGTATCCTTCTCCCTAGAGTGGGGAGGGAATGGGGATTTTACAGTATCCTTCTCCCTAGAGTGGGGAGGGAATGGGGATTTTACAGTATCCTTCTCCCTAGAGTGGAGAGGGAATGGGGATTTGGCAGTATCCTTCTCCCTAGAGTAGGGAGGGAATGGGAATTTTACAGTATCCTTCTCCCTAGAGTGGGGAGGGAATGGGGATTTTACAGTATCCTTCTCCCTAGAGTAGGGAGGGAATGGGGATTTTACAGTATCCTTCTCCCTAGAGTGTGGAGGGAATGGGGATTTTACAGTATCCTTCTCCCTAGAGTGTGGAGGGAATGGGGATTTGGCAGTATCCTTCTCCCTAGAGTAGGGAGGGAATGGGAATTTTACAGTATCCTTCTCCCTAGAGTGGGGAGGGAATGGGGATTTTACAGTATCCTTCTCCCTAGAGTAGGGAGGGAATGGGGATTTTACAGTATCCTTCTCCCTAGAGTGGGGAGGGAATGGGGATTTTACAGTATCCTTCTCCCTAGAGTGGGGAGGGAATGGGGATTTGGCAGTATCCTTCTCCCTAGAGTGGGGAGGGAATGGGGATTTGGCAGTATCCTTCTCCCTAGAGTGGGGAGGGAATGGGGATTTGGCAGTATCCTTCTCCCTAGAGTGGGGAGGGAATGGGGATTTGGCAGTATCCTTCTCCCTAGAGTGGGGAGGGAATGGGGATTTGGCAGCATCCTCCCTAGAGTAGGGAGGGAATGGGAATTTTACAGTATCCTTCTCCCTAGAGTGGGGAGGGAATGGGGATTTTACAGTATCCTTCTCCCTAGAGTAGGGAGGGAATGGGAATTTTACAGTATCCTTCTCCCTAGAGTGGGGAGGGAATGGGGATTTGGCAGTATCCTTCTCCCTAGAGTGGGGAGGGAATGGGGATTTGGCAGTATCCTTCTCCCTAGAGTGGGGAGGGAATGGGGATTTGGCAGTATCCTTCTCCCTAGAGTGGGGAGGGAATGGGGATTTGGCAGTATCCTTCTCCCTAGAGTGGGGAGGGAATGGGGATTTGGCAGTATCCTTCTCCCTAGAGTGGGGAGGGAATGGGGATTTTACAGTATCCTTCTCCCTAGAGTGGGGAGGGAATGGGGATTTGGCAGTATCCTTCTCCCTAGAGTGGGGAGGGAATGGGGATTTGGCAGTATCCTTCTCCCTAGAGTGGGGAGGGAATGGGGATTTTACAGTATCCTTCTCCCTAGAGTGGGGAGGGAATGGGGATTTGGCAGTATCCTTCTCCCTAGAGTGGGGAGGGAATGGGAATTTTACAGTATCCTTCTCCCTAGAGTGGGGAGGGAATGGGGATTTTGCAGTATCCTTCTCCCTAGAGTGGGGAGGGAATGGGGATTTGGCAGTATCCTTCTCCCTAGAGTGGGGAGGGAATGGGGATTTGGCAGTATCCTTCTCCCTAGAGTGGGGAGGGAATGGGGATTTGGCAGTATCCTTCTCCCTAGAGTGGGGAGGGAATGGGGATTTGGCAGTATCCTTCTCCCTAGAGTGGGGAGGGAATGGGAATTTTACAGTATCCTTCTCCCTAGAGTGGGGAGGGAATGGGGATTTGGCAGTATCCTTCTCCCTAGAGTGGGGCGGGAATGGGGATTTTGCAGTATCCTTCTCCCTAGAGTGGGGCGGGAATGGGGATTTTGCAGTATCCTTCTCCCTAGAGTGGGGAGGGAATGGGAATTTGCCAATATCCTTCTCCCTAGAGTGGGGAGGGAATGGGGATTTTGCAATATCCTTCTCCCTAGAGTGGGGAGGGAATGGGAATTTTACAGTATCCTTCTCCCTAGAGTGGGGAGGGAATGGGAATTTTACAGTATCCTTCTCCCTAGAGTGGGGAGAGAATGGGGATTTGGCAGTATCTTTCTCCCTAGAGTGGGGAGGGAATGGGGATTTGGCAGTATCCTTCTCCCTAGAGTGGGGAGGGAATGGGAATTTTACAGTATCCTTCTCCCTAGAGTGGGGAGGGAATGGGAATTTTACAGTATCCTTCTCCCTAGAGTGGGGAGGGAATGGGGATTTGGCAGTATCCTTCTCCCTAGAGTGGGGAGGGAATGGGGATTTGGCAGTATCCTTCTCCCTAGAGTGGGGAGGGAATGGGGATTTTACAGTATCCTTCTCCCTAGAGTGGGGCGGGAATGGGGATTTTGCAGTATCCTTCTCCCTAGAGTGGGGCGGGAATGGGGATTTTGCAGTATCCTTCTCCCTAGAGTGGGGCGGGAATGGGGATTTTGCAGTATCCTTCTCCCTAGAGTGGGGAGGGAATGGGAATTTGCCAATATCCTTCTCCCTAGAGTGGGGAGGGAATGGGAATTTTACAGTATCCTTCTCCCTAGAGTGGGGAGGGAATGGGAATTTTACAGTATCCTTCTCCCTAGAGTGGGGCGGGAATGGGGATTTTCCAGTATCCTTCTCCCTAGAGTGGGGAGGGAATGGGGATTTTGCAGTATCCTTCTCCCTAGAGTGGGGAGGGAATGGGAATTTGCCAATATCCTTCTCCCTAGAGTGGGGAGGGAATGGGGATTTTGCAATATCCTTCTCCCTAGAGTGGGGAGGGAATGGGAATTTTACAGTATCCTTCTCCCTAGAGTGGGGAGGGAATGGGAATTTTACAGTATCCTTCTCCCTAGAGTGGGGAGGGAATGGGGATTTGGCAGTATCCTTCTCCCTAGAGTGGGGAGGGAATGGGGATTTGGCAGTATCCTTCTCCCTAGAGTGGGGAGGGAATGGGGATTTGGCAGTATCCTTCTCCCTAGAGTGGGGAGGGAATGGGGATTTTACAGTATCCTTCTCCCTAGAGTGGGGAGGGAATGGGAATTTTACAGTATCCTTCTCCCTAGAGTGGGGCGGGAATGGGGATTTTGCAGTATCCTTCTCCCTAGAGTGGGGAGGGAATGGGGATTTTGCAATATCCTTCTCCCTAGAGTGGGGCGGGAATGGGGATTTTGCAGTATCCTTCTCCCTAGAGTGGGGAGGGAATGGGAATTTGCCAATATCCTTCTCCCTAGAGTGGGGAGGGAATGGGGATTTTGCAATATCCTTCTCCCTAGAGTGGGGCGGGAATGGGGATTTTGCAGTATCCTTCTCCCTAGAGTGGGGAGGGAATGGGAATTTGCCAATATCCTTCTCCCTAGAGTGGGGAGGGAATGGGAATTTTACAGTATCCTTCTCCCTAGAGTGGGGAGGGAATGGGGATTTTGCAGTATCCTTCTCCCTAGAGTGGGGAGGGAATGGGGATTTTGCAGTATCCTTCTCCCTAGAGTGGGGAGGGAATGGGGATTTTGCAGTATCCTTCTCCCTAGAGTGGGGAGGGAATGGGGATTTTGCAGTATCCTTCTCCCTAGAGTGGGGAGGGAATGGGGATTTTGCAGTATCCTTCTCCCTAGAGTGGGGAGGGAATGGGGATTTTGCAGTATCCTTCTCCCTAGAGTGGGGAGGGAATGGGGATTTTGCAGTATCCTTCTCCCTAGAGTGGGGAGGGAATGGGGATTTGGCAGTATCCTTCTCCCTAGAGTGGGGAAGGAATGGGGATTTGGTAGTATCCTTCTCCCTAGAGTGGGGAAGGAATGGGGATTTTGCAGTATCCTTCTCCCTAGAGTGGGGAGGGAATGGGAATTTGCCAATATCCTTCTCCCTAGAGTGGGGAGGGAATGGGAATTTTACAGTATCCTTCTCCCTAGAGTGGGGAGGGAATGGGAATTTTACAGTATCCTTCTCCCTAGAGTGGGGAGGGAATGGGAATTTTACAGTATCCTTCTCCCTAGAGTGGGGAGGGAATGGGGATTTTGCAATATCCTTCTCCCTAGAGTGGGGAGGGAATGGGGATTTTGCAATATCCTTCTCCCTAGAGTGGGGAGGGAATGGGGATTTGGTAGTATCCTTCTCCCTAGAGTGGGGAAGGAATGGGGATTTTACAGTATCCTTTTCCCTAGAGTGGGGAAGAATGGGGATTTTGCAGTATCCTCCCCAGCCATGCATACCAAGCCTGCAGAACTAGTAGTAAAATTTTCTTGAATTTCACGACTGCTTTGGAAATTTGGCATGACTGTTGCCTGGATTGAGAAGGGGAACCTTTCTTCGAACTGAACTCGGCAAGAAAGAAATGGCCAGTCGTTCAGAAAAAAAAGGGTCAAAAGTAAACCAACTCATTTAGTTTGTGACTGATCATCTGACAACTTCACTGGGAAACTCCAGCCTGCTAGGCTGCCTCTCCTGTTCTGACAACCCCCCCCCCTCCATCCCACCCTCTCACCCCCTGCAGAAGACCTGATGCTGAAAGAGTCAGTCTTAGGAGATGGGAATATTTTCCTTTTTTGCTTGGGAGCATTTGAATTTTGAAAAAGAAAAATATATATAGAAAAGTCAGAAAAAAGAAACACCGATATTGCAACTTACCCGGAAGATTTTGAATTGGGAGGGGAGCAGAGCTGGACTACGTCCTGTATCCTGCTGCTTTCCTGCTTCTGGTAGGCTGTGATGCACTCTTCCTCCGATGTGAGGTTTCCCCCCAGTATCAAAACCTGAAGTGCCTTTTGGAAAGGTGTATTTAAATTTCTCTGCCCTGGGCAAATCCCAGTTTTTCTCTGATTGTGCCCTAACCTGAGATTGGGTCACAGACTTCCTTTCTGATCATCCTCTCCATTTTGCTATTTCCCAACTGGAAAATAAAATGATTTCCCTCTGATTTAGCCTAAAGCTCAGTCTGGCTAAAGTTTGTCTCAGGGAGGTGGGGTGTTGAAAAGCAGGGAGGGTGTGTCAGGGGGGAATAGAAGATGAGATCTTATTTCCAGCCCCTCTCTTAGCCTCTCGCCCGAAAGCAGCGGTTTGGCAAGATCTGGATGTGGGAGAAGTTAAAAATGTTTCTTATTACTGCCTCTTCCTGCTTGGCTTTTCTCCACCACTCCCAGCTAATAAAGCATTTCCTATTGTAGAGCAGAGATCTATACACATTCTCTCTCTCTCTGTCTGGCTGGATCTCTCTCTCTCTCTGGCTTGATCTCTCTCTCTCTCTCTCTCTGTATCTCTCTCTGGTTGGATCTCTC
The DNA here is from genome assembly GCA_039707465.1 of Rhabdophis nuchalis. NCBI lineage: Eukaryota > Metazoa > Chordata > Lepidosauria > Squamata > Natricidae > Rhabdophis > Rhabdophis nuchalis. Next base: position 170,083,436 of record CM077646.1, read on the forward strand.
TGTATCTCTTTCTCTCTGTATCTCTGTATCTTTCTCTCTGTATCTCTCTCTCTGACTGGATCTCTCTCTCTGTATCTCTCACTCTGTATCTATCTCCCTCTCTCGGACTGAATCTCTCTCTCTCTTTCTGTATCTCTCTCTGGTTGGATCTCTCTGTATCTCTCTCTCTGTCTCTCTGTCTCTGTCTCTCTCTCTGTGTCTCTTTCTGGATCTCTCTCTCTCTGGATCTCTCTCTCTGGCTGGATCTCTCTCTCTGTATCTCTCACTCTCTGGATCTATCTCCCTCTCTCTCTGGCTGGATCTCTCTCTCTCTTTCTGTATCTTTCTCTGATTAGATCTCTCTGTATCTCTCTCTCTCTCTCTCTCTCTGTCTCTCTCTCTCTCTCTCTCTCTCTCTCTCTCTGTCTCTCTCTCTGTGTATCTCTTTCTGGATCTCTCTCTTTCTGGATCTCTCTCTCTGGCTGGATCTCTCTCTGTGTATCTCTCACTCTTTGTATCTATCTCCCTCTCTCTCTGGCTGGATCTCTCTCTCTTTCTGGATCTTTCTCTGGTTGGATCTCTCTCTGTATCTCTCTCTGTATCTCTCTCTCTCTTTCTGTATCTCTCTCTCTGTATCTCTCACTCTCTGTATCTATCTCCCTATCTCTGGCTGGATCTCTCTCTTCTCTCTCTCTCTCTCTCTCTCTCTCTCTCTCTCTCTCTCTCTCTCTCTCTCTCTCTCTGTCTCTCTCTGACTGGATCTCTCTCTCTGTCTCTCTCTGACTGGATCTCTCTCTCTCTCTCTGACTGGATCTCTCTCTCTGTCTCTCTCTCTCTCTCTGTTCCTCTCTGTCTCTGTCTCTCTCTTTCTGTATCTCTCACTCTCTGTATCTATCTCCCTCTCTCTCTGGCTGGATCTCTCTCTCTCTTTCTGTATCTTTCTCTGGTTAGACCTCTCTGTATCTCTCTCTCTCTTTCTGTATCTCTCTCTCTGTATCTCTCACTCTCTGTATCTATCTCCCTATCTCTGGCTGGATCTCTCTCTTTCTCTCTCTCTCTCTCTCTCTCTCTCTCTCTCTCTCTCTCTCTCTCTCTCTCTCTCTCTGACTGGATCTCTCTCTCTGTCTCTCTCTCTCTCTGTTCCTCTCTGTCTCTGTCTCTCTCTTTCTGTATCTCTCACTCTCTGTATCTATCTCCCTCTCTCTCTGGCTGGATCTCTCTCTCTCTTTCTGTATCTTTCTCTGGTTAGACCTCTCTGTATCTCTCTCTCTCTCTCTCTGGCTGGATCTCTCTCTCTCTTTCTGTATCTTTCTCTGGTTAGACCTCTCTGTATCTCTCTCTCTCTTTCTGTATCTCTCTCTCTGTATCTCTCACTCTCTGTATCTATCTCCCTATCTCTGGCTGGATCTCTCTCTCTCTCTCTCTCTCTCTCTCTCTCTCTCTCTCTCTCTCTCTCTCTCTCTCTCTCTCTCTCTCTCTCTCTCTCTCTCTCTCTGACTGGATCTCTCTCTCTGTCTCTCTCTCTCTCTCTGTTCCTCTCTGTCTCTGTCTCTCTCTTTCTGTATCTCTCACTCTCTGTATCTATCTCCCTCTCTCTCTGGCTGGATCTCTCTCTCTCTTTCTGTATCTTTCTCTGGTTAGACCTCTCTGTATCTCTCTCTCTCTCTCTCTGGCTGGATCTCTCTCTCTCTTTCTGTATCTTTCTCTGGTTGGATCTCTCTCTGTATCTCTCTCTCTCTTTCTATCTCTCTCTCTCTCTGTATCTCTCTCTCTGGCTGGATCTCTCTCTCTGTATCTCTCACTCTCTGTATCTATCTCCCTATCTCTGGCTGGATCTCTCTCTCTCTCTCTCTCTCTCTCTCTCTCTCTCTCTCTCTCTCTCTCTCTCTGTGTGTGTGTGTGTGTGTGTATCTCTCTCTCTCTCTCTGACTGGATCTCTCTCTCTGTCTCTCTCTCTGTTCCTCTCTGTCTCTGTCTCTCTCTTTCTGTATCTCTCTCTCTCTCTGTCTATCTCTTTCTGTATCTCTCTTTGGCTGGATCTCTCTCTCTCTGTGTCTCTCTGTGTCTGTCTCTCTCTGTATCTCTGTCTCTGTGTGTCTCTCTCTCTGTATCTCTGTCTGTCTGTCTCTCTCTCTCTGTGTCTCTCTCTGTCTCTCTCTTTCTGGCTGGATCTCTCTCTGTGTATCTCTCTCTCTCTCTGTATCTCTCTGTCTCTGCCTCTGTCTCTCTCTCACAAACACATACTTCCGCCTGGGTCCTCTGTGGAGAAGGGCGGGATATAAATATGAATAAAACAAAATAAAATAAATAAATACTTCCTACAAAACCCAAGCACCCCCTTCGGCAGTTGTTTTCCGTGATCTCCCATACATCCCCTCTTGCTTCATCTTTTCCTCCCCCCTCTTCCTTTCTATGGACTTCATTTTCAGAGGTTGCCAGATCCACCAGTGGCTCGATGCCTCCTTTACAGCATGCTTCTCTTGGCTGTGATGGGTTGATGAAGCCATAGTTGACTGGAATTGAAGACTGATGGATTCACACGGTTGGCCTTTAGGCCCTAAGCGGTAAAATTGTATTCTGTTGGGAACAGCAGCGGCTCCACATTGTGTACCCGTGTCTGCAGCCCCCGGACATCTGGAGAGCAGCTGACTTCTCAACCTGCTTAACATGGCCACGTCCTCAGTGTTCGCTGCTTGCATTCTGCATCAGCCACTTCAGCTCCACATTTTGGCCCATACCTGATCCTGACCCAGGATTTGAAATCCAAAGCAGGCTGCCCTGTTTGACTGGCTGGTATCGGGTATCTCTTGTCTCATTCCTTAGAACTGGTCCCGACTAGGGACAGCAATAGCTAAGGAGTTTCAGGCAAGACTCTGGACTGTTCCTTCTTTAGTAAGAGTTTGTCCCAGATGATGCCATTCACCTGGAGAGGTTAAAAGAGTGGCTTTTATGAAACTCTTTGATTGAAATTAGCAGCATGTTATGCTGGTATGTGAGTGCATGTCGGTCCTCTGCCCCTTTTGAGTGTTCATAGTTTATAGTTTAGTTTATTATATTTATAAACCGCCCCCTCTCCCCGAAGGGACTCGGGGCGGTGTACAGGAAAATTAAAAAACCAACTAAAAACATACAATACACACAAATTTAAAAACGAATTAAACTACCCTGTACAAAATTTAAAAACCATTAAAATTACCACCCATTAAAACCCATCTTCATCATACACATGCACAAAGAGGTGTGACACTTTAACTGTACTATTGTGATCCCATTAACAAAAAATAACATAAAAACAGAGTTGGAAGCGACCTTGGAGGTCTTTCTAATTCAACCCTAGCTACCTATGAGACCGTCTACTGCCCCATGCGTCCCTACGACCGATATGCTCTCACAGAGAGGGTCTACTCCGGGTGCCGTCAGCTGGACAATGCCGGCTGGCGACGCCCAGGGGTAGAGCCTTCTCTGTGATGGGCCCAACCCTCTGGAACGCACTCCCCCCTGAACTCCGTGTCATCTCGGACCTCCGCCTGTTCCGCCAGCGGTTAAAAACGCACTTCTTCCAACAAGCCGGCCTGGCATGATTTTACTCGACACTACACTGCCTCTAGTTTTCCAAAGTTTTAATTCTGGGGTTTTAATACGGGTTTTAGCGCAGGGTGGGTTAATTTAATTGACTTTTAAAGGAACATTTTAGTTTGTATATTTGTGTATTTATATTTTATATTCCCTGTGCGCCACCCCGAGTCCCTATGTGGTGAAATGGGTGCGGCTTATAAATTCGATAAATAAATAAATAAATAAAAATCCCTGCTCAAGCAGGAAACTATATCAGTGGTAGTCAACCTGGTCCCTACCGCCCACTAGTGGGCATTCCAGCGTTCATGGTGGGCGGTAGGGGTTTTGTCCGATACTGAAGCACTTTCCTTTTTTAAATTTAATTGACTTCCCTACTTTATAAATCACCATTACTGTGGAACCGGTGGGCGGTTAGAAAATTTTATTACTAACAGAGATACAAAAGTGGGCGGTAGGTATAAAAAGGTTGACTACCCCTGCTATAAAGGGAGGAAGCGTTTTACACAGTTCTCTGTATCAGCCGGGCCTTCTGATCAGCAGTGGCTGAATTCTCTCAGAAGATGGAGGACCTCCCTGTTTGTTACTTCATGCTGGATTCAGCTTCCCGCACAGCCTTGCAAACATTTGTAGAGTTTTCTTTGCGGTGCTGTGGCCCAATCGAGAACTTGTACATGTACGAGTGGAATAATAACCAGCTTCTCACAGCTCCCCAGTCACTCTAATCTGCTCAGAGATCCTGCGAAGAACAATACAATACAATAGCAGAGTTGGAAGGGACCTTGGAGGTGATCTAGTCCAACTCCCTGCCTAGGCAGGAAGCCCTATAAATCACCATTGCTGTGGAACCGGTGGGAGGTTAGAAAATTTTACTACCAACAGAGATACAAAAGTGGGCAGTAGGTATAAAAAGTTGACTACCCCTGCTCTATATCATTTCAAACAAATGGTTGCCCAATCTTTTCTTTAAAACGTCCAGTGTTGGAGCGCCCACAAATTCTGGAGGCAAGTCATTCCACTGATTAATTATTCTGTCAGGAAATTGCTCCTTAGTTCTAAGTTGTTTCTCTTCTTGCTTAGTTTCCATCCATTGCTTCTTGTCCTGCCTTCAGGTGCTTTGGAGAAGAGGTTGACCCTCTTTTCTTTGTGGCAGCCCCTCAAATATTGGAAAACTTCTATCACGTCACCCAGTGGTGGGTTTCAAATTTTTTAGAACCTACTTTGTAGGTGTGGCCTATTTTGTGGGTGTGGCTTGGCAGTCATGTGACAGGGTGGGAGTGGCCACCTTTTAAAATGTGGTGAATCTCATTTAACAACGCTCTTGCTTAGCAACCAAAATTTTGGACTCAATTGTGATGATAAATTCTTTCTTTCTTTCTTTCTTTCTTTCTTTCTTTCTTTCTTTCTTTCTTTCTTTCTTTCTTTCTTTCTTTCTTTCTTTCTTTCTTTCTTTCTTTCCTTCCTTCCTTCCTTCCTTCCTTCCTTCCTTCCTTCCTTCCTTCTCCTTTCCTTTCCTTTCCTTTCCTTTCCTTCCCGTTGGGTCATTGGCAGCGGCGGGCCAGATTTACTTCCAGGTACGCCGGTGGAACCCCCTCTCACCGGTTCTCTAAATTTCACCAACCGGCTTTCGCAAGTAGGTGCGAGCCTGCAGAAACCCACCACTGATGTCACCCCTAGTTCTTCTTTTCATTAAACTAGACCAGGGATTGGCAACCTTAAACATTCAAAGAGCCATTTGGACCCATTTCCAACAGAAAAAACAACAACGCAGGGAGCCTGACTATTTCCTGAGCAGCCACAAAATTAGCATATGTAGTTGAATTAAACATTCTGTTTTCTTCTGAAACCTTTCTTTTCTTGGATTTATCCATGGTTGGCCTACTGGGGGTCCAAAAGCTCAATACATTGCATGCCTATGGGTGTCACACATTGGTAGTTATGATGCATATTTTGAGCAACAGGGAGCCACAGCAGAGGGATAAAAGAGCCACATGTGGCTCCGGTGTCGCGGATTGCTGACCCCTGAACTAGACATACCCAATTCCAGCAACCATTCTTTGTATGTTTGAGCCTTCAGTCCCCTAATCATCTTTATTGCTCCTCTCTGCACTCTTTTGAGTCTCCACATCTTTTTTATATGGTGGCGACGAAAACTGAATGCAATATTCCGATAGTGGTCTTACCAAGGCATTATAAAGTTGTGTTATAAAAGCTCTTCCTGCCATCCAAACATCCCGCTGGTTGAAATTACATGCCAATTTTTCAGGGTATAATGTTTATTAATTACACATAAATGTGCATTGAATTGGACTTTTCAAACATTAACTTGGTTTGTTAAAAGGTTTCAACATTTAACTGTTCAGATGCTATTCATACTTCTGATTTTGAGCAGAATTCTGTTAACCTTAATATAAGTTACAGCAGTGATGGCGAACCTTTTTGGCACCGAGTGCTCAAACTGGAACACGCGTGCATGTGCGTGTGCTGGAGTGCCTTAGACCTGAAGCCCAGCTGGCTGGTGCGTGCATGCTTATTTTTTGGCCATTTTGGGGACCATTTTCAGACCATTTTGGGGGCCTGGAAAATGGCCCCCAAAACAGCCTGAAACAGCCTTGAAAAGGCCTCAGAACAGCCTGGAAAATGGCCATTATTGGCGCTGTTTTCAGGTCATGAAGACCAGCTGGCCAGTATGTATGAGGAGCAGCTGGCGATGGCACACATGCCTACAGAGAAAGCTCTGCGTGCCACCTCTGGCATGTATGCCATAGGTTCGCCATCACAGGGTTATAGCATCAATTTTCCAGATTTACACTTAGAATTTCACCAACCCAGTCAATTAAAGAGAATAAACATGGCACTGTGTATCCCCCTTGCTAATTGTCGTTTCTTAATGCTTTTATTATACCACAGTAACTTTGTGAATCCAGCCATTGTGATTTGTAGAATAAAGCTTATGACCAAGGGATATACAGTATGAACTCAGGAAATGGTGGGCGAAGTAAAAAAGAAATATCAATGTTTAGAAACTTCATGAGTAAACCTAGCCAATGCTTAAGCAACCTTTGTTACAAAACAAATAGCAATTAATTAAGCAATTAATTGCTATTTGTTTTGTAAGAGATGCTTCCAGTTCTCTAATCACGAGAGAGTGTAGATAGTATGTTCTGAGAGGGTTGGGACACCACATGAGAGAAATAGCATTATGCTTCTTTCATCTTGGTGTTTTGAGCAACTTGCCTTGTTTCCAATATTAATTAAAACAATTCTGAAGGTTAATTAAATGTCTCTTGTGACCATTAGGCTCTTTTTGTGTCATTTCACAGAAGTGAAATTGGAGAGCAAAACTGAAAGACATCCTTCACTGCAAGGAGATTGCTAATGCCATAGCAGCTCTTACCAAGAATTTTAATAAAGTTGTCAAAGAGAAACTTCAGTGACCGGCAATCAAACAATCTTCTGCCATTCCAGCTTTTTAAAGAAGGCTAATTTACAGCTCGTCCTTGACTTACAGCAGATATATAGTGTAGGGTGTAGGTATGCTGGTCTTGTTGTATTCGGGTGTTTTCCCGTGTAAGAATGAGATTGTTTTTGCAACGTTTCGGCAAGATCTCACTTGCCATCTTCAGGCTTCGGTCTGTGGCTTCCTTAAATCTTGGGGGGGTGGGGGGTGGAGTGCTGACTCTGTTGTTGTGGGTATATATATATATGTTAGGTTTTTCAGCTGACCAATAAATAAACCAGGGAGATTAGGATAGATCTATTTCAAGCTTTTTAGCTCTCATCAGCTAGCCATACCCTTACTGGGATTTGAACCGGGGCTGTATTACATGTTAGGCAGAAGCCTTAGCCACTAAGCCACCAGGTTCGCTTCCTGATCAGCTGAGACAGGAGATGTATGTATGTATGTATGTATGTATGTATGTATGTATGTATGTATGTATGTATGTATGTATCTATCTATCTATCTATCTATCTATCTATCTATCTATCTATCTATCTATCTATCTATCTATCTATCTATCTATCTATCTATCTATCTATCTAACTATCTATCTATCTATCTATCTATCTATCTATCTATCTATCTATCTATCTATCTATCTATCTATCTATCTATCTATCTATCTATCTATCTATCTTATCTATAAAAAAAGATTAGGGTCTTCATCTCAATGGAGGGGGTGGGGGGTGGCAGACCAGCAGAAGATTAGAACATTCACGCTGGCCGGCCGGCCTTGCAGCTCTGGCCTCCCCCCCCCCCACTGCAGTACCATTCATCGAGGCGCAACCCCCCCCCCCCATCTCGCCTTCAGAGAGGACCGTCCCTCTGGCCTGGCCAAAGGAGCCCCCAGGAAGGGCCGAGTCTCTCCCCCTCCGGGCTTCGGCCACAGCGGGAGGGGCCCATAGTGTCTCTGTTGAGTCCTCCTTCAGCACATCAGCATCTTGGGATAAGAAACAGGGGGCTGAGAGGCTTTTGAAGTGAAGCAAATCCTTTGGCCCCCAAGTCTAGTCAGGCGCTTGACCTAAGGAAAGCAAGGGGAGTCCCTTGTATGTATGTAAAAATTACATTGTAATTTTTACAATGACAATAAAGATTATTATTATTATTATTATTATTATTATTATTATTATTATTATTATTATTATTATTATTATTATTATTATTATTATTATTATTATTATTATTATTATTATTATTATTATTATTATGTATTCCACAGCACCCTGTTAAGGCCCCAATTAAGGAGGAGACATACTGTTTCCTTTTCTGCCTTTTGGCTCATCACCAGAGACCATCTAGACAGAAAGCCAAGAATTCCGTTGTGTGATTTTTTAAATATGTGTGTTAGTTTTTATGAGCTGATCAATAAATAAATCAGAGAGACTAGGATAGATCTATTTCAAGCTTTTTAGCTCTCATCAGCTAGTCATACTCTTACTGGGATTCAAACCGGGGCTGTATTGCATATAATAATAATAATAATAATAATAATAATAATAATAATAATAATAATAATAATAATAATAATAATAATAATAATAATAATAATAATAATAATAATAATCTTTATTGTCATTGTAAAAATTACAATGAAATTGGTTTTAACTTCACTGGTGCAAAATTATAACAGAAACAAAAAAGAGAGAGAAAAGAAATAACTAGCATGTGCATGGAGTGATTGCGGTTGAATTTAAAAGTCTCACAGCCCAAGGATAGAAGCTACCTTTCAACCTAAAATATCAGCTGAATGGTTTAAAGGCTCCTGCCTGATATGCAATACAGCCCTGGTTCAAAACCCAGTAAGAGTATGACTAGCTGATGAGAGCTAAAAAGCTCGAAATAGATCTATCCTAGTCTCTCTGATTTATTTATTGATCAGCTCATAAAAACTAACATATGTGTGTGTGTGTGTGTGTGTGTGTGTATTAGTTTTATGAGCTGATCAATAAATAAATTAGAGAGACCAGGATAGATCTATTTCGAGCTTATTAGCTCTCATCAGCTGGCCATACCCTTTACTGGGATTTGAACTGGGGCTGTATTGCATATCAGGCAGAAGCCTAGCAATTCAGCCAAGCCGGCTCCCCTTATTGCATCAGCTGAGACAGGGGTATTTAGTAGAGGTTATTTTTTCACAACATCCTGTTAAGAAGCCCCAATTAAGGGAGGAGACATACTGTTTCCTTTCCTGCCTTTCGGCTCATCACCAGAGACCGCAAGCCAGCAAGCCAAGAGTTCCGTTGTGTAATTTTTTTAGATATATATATTTGGGGTTTTCCAGGGTGTTGTGACACATATATATACCAGGGTGTTGTGACACACATATATATGCTGGTCTTGTTGTATTCGGGTGTTTTCCCGTGTAAGAATGAGATTGGCTTTGCAACGTTTCGGCGAGGTCTCATTCACCATCGTCAGGCTTCCGTCTGTGGCTTTGCAGCTGCTGCTTTTCTATAAATGTTGCAGGGGTGGGGGAGTGCTGGCTTTGTTGCTGTGAGCCAGCAACAAAGCCAGCACTCCACCACCACCCTCAAGATTTATAGTAAAGTGGCAGCTGCAAAGCCACAGACGGAAGCCTGATGATGGCGAGTGAGACCTCACTGAAACGTTGCAAAAACAATCTCATTCTTACGATCTCGGTTTGTGGAATGGTGGACCTGGCCGAGGATGACCCGGGAAGATCTTAAAACATCTTGGAGTGAGTGCACGGGATTGGAGGAGGTTGGTTGAGCCATTGGAGGGCAGTATCTTACATCAGGCCGCATGATGGACTGATTAGCCATGCGGCACTAAATACAAACTAAGCCCCTTTTGGCCGGAAAGACAGATGGATGGGGCCTGTTATGGGACTGGTTTCGATCTCCCCATCCATAAAACGCTGGATTATCTGACTTTACCCCCTATCCTGAAGAATATCCTTGCACTTAGCCACTTTATTTGCTTTTTGGACTTGTGTTTTTGCCTTCCTGGACTTGGACTACCTCTGAGGCTTTTATCATGTACTCTAGGTGCGACCTCCTTGGCCTGCGGGAGTCTCCCCTCTTGCAGGCCTGGCCCTCCTGTCTAACACGGGCCCACCTCGATGATGGATTGATTATTCCTGAGAGGTGGGCGAAGCGCAGGTTGAGGGTTTTTTTAGGGAGGCTTTTAATTCGGTTTTTAGGGGGTTCCAGGGAGGAGGGAAAAAATAGTCCAGAGAGGGGACAGCAATTGAGGCCGGCGGGCGGAAGTAGGGAAATGGAGGAAGGGGAGGGGGGGGGGTCATTTCCACGGTGGCTTTTTCCATCGACTCGGTCTTGGGGAGGGGCAGGGGCGGAGGAGACGAAATGGTCATCATCGGTTGGAAGACCGTGGCCGCTGGACTCAGGCGGTCACGTGCTCCAACTCTCCGCTCTCCCATCGCAGACTAGGTGGGCAGGAATCACAGACCCGGGGCCCTAAGCTGATGTTGTGCAACGCCAGGTCCGTGGTTCAAAAAGCCCCCCTCATCCGTGACCTTGTGTCAGAGGGGGACCCGGACCTGGTGGGTATAACGGAAACCTGGTTGGGCCACGAAGGGGTGTACCCCTCGTGGACATGTGCCCACCAGGTTACCGCGCCTTCCATCAGCCTAGGGCCCTAGGGAGGGGTGGGGGAGTGGCGATTATGGTTAAGGAAGGTCTCGAGCAGAAGGAGACCACAGTCCCTCAGACAACCGGGTGTGAATCTCTCTGCGTGAGATGGGGCCTAGGGAGGCAGTTGGGCGTGTTAGTTGTATACCTGGCTCCTCGCTATGCAACAACCCTGCCTGAGCTCCTAGAGGTGATAGCCGAGGCGGCAGTTGAGACCCCCAGACTGGTAGTCATGGGGGACTTTAACTTGTCGTCGTCGGGCAAAGCCTCTGGAGCAGCTCGGGAGTTCATGGCCTCCATGACGGCCATGGACCTGACCCAGGTAGTTTTAGGCCCTACTCACGAGGGGGGGAACATGCTGGATTTGATCTTTGTCTCGGGACAGTAGAGTTGTGATCTGGGAATAGGGGATCTAGCCATCACTCCCTTGTCATGGACAGATCACGCTCTCCTTCGGCTGGACTTTCCAATCGCTTCACCTCACCGCGGGGAGGCGGAACCGGATACTCCTATATGGTTCCGCCCCAGGCTTCTAATGGACCCGGAAAGGTTCCAGAGGGAGCTTGGGCCAATTCCTGTGATCCTGCCTCGCGACTCGACTGAGGACCTAGTGGCCGCATGGTTAAGTGCGGCTGCAGGGGCCTTGGACCGAGTCGCGCCCTTGCGGCCTCTCTTGCGGCGACGAATCACCCAGGCTCCCTGGTTTACTGAGGAGCTTCGGGGGATGAAGCGCCACAAGAGACGCCTAGAGAGCAGATGGAGATCCTCTCGCTCCGAAGCCGACCGAACACTAGTGAGAACCCATATTAGGGCTTACTTAGTGGCGATAAGGGTGGCCAAGCGTGAGTATTGTGCCACCCTTATTGCATCCGCAGATAACCGCCCTGCCGCCCTGTTTAGGGTGACCCGCTCCCTCCTTCATCAGAGGCCGCGGGAAGCCCCTTTGCAAGGGCGAGCAGAGGAATCTGGGATTTATCTGCAGGAGAAAATCACTCGGATTCGGAATGAGCTACCCTCCATCGACAGTGGTCCTGTGGGACTGTCTGAGACTAGTCTTGAGGCTCCTTCTTGGGAGGAGTTTGACTTTGTTACCACCGAGGATATGGACAGGTTGTCAAGGAAACTTAGGGCGACCACATGTTTACTGGACCCGTGTCCCTCCTGGCTTGTACTGGCATCCTGGGAGACGACACGAGGCTGGCTCCAGGGCATTGTCAACGCATCTTTGAGTGAGGGGTTCTTACCTGCCATCTTGAAAGAGGCGGTAGTGAGGCCCCTCCTCAAGAAGCCATCCCTAGACCCAGCATTATTAGAGAACTATCGTCCAGTCTCCAACCTTCACTTTTTGGTGAAGGTTGTTGAGAGTGTGGTAGCCCAACAGTTTCCGTGACACCTGGAGGAAGTTGATTATCTAGACCCGCGCCAGTCCGGCTTCCGACCCGGTCACAGCACCGAGACGGCATTGGTCGCGTTGGTTGATGATCTCTGGAGGGCGCGGGATAGAGGTTATTTCTCTATCCTAGTCCTATTAGACCTCTCGGCGGCTTTTGATACCATCGACCATGATATCTTATTGCACCGACTGGGGGGGTTGGGGCTGGGAGGCACCGTTCTGCGGTGGTTCTCGTCCTACCTCTCTGGTCGGTCGCAATATGTGTTGACGGGAGGGCAGAGGTCGACCTCGAGGCCTCTCTTATGTGGGGTTCCTCAGGGGTCGGTCCTCTCGCCCCTCCTTTTCAACACATATATGAAGCCGCTGGGTGAGATCATCCGTGGTTTTGGGGTGGAGTACCATCTGTACGCTGATGATACTCAGTTGTACATATCCACCCCAAACTACCCCAACGATGCCGCCGAAGTGCTTTCCCGGTGTTTGGAAGCCGTACGGATCTGGATGGGTGGTAACAAACTCAAGCTCAACCCTGCCAAGACTGAGTGGCTGTGGTTTCCGGCACCCCGGTTCAGCCAGATTACTCCAACTCTGGCCATTGGGGGCGAAACACCGGCCCCCGTGGAGAGGGCGCGCAATTTGGGTGTCCTCCTGGAATCCCGGCTGTCCATGGAGGACCATGTGGCGGCCGTGGCCAGGGGGGCGTTTCATCAGGTACGCCTGATGCGCCAATTGCGGCCCTTACTGGACCGGGCTACACTTCGCACAGTCACTCAAGCTCTCATGACGTCCCGACTCGACTACTGTAATGCTCTCTACATGGGGCTTCCCTTGAGGTGCACTCGAAAGCTACAGCTAGTCCAAAACGCAGCCACGCGGGTGATTACGGGAGCCACTAGATGCTCCCACATAACACTGATCCTGCGCGAGCTGCATTGGCTTCCTGTGGCCTTTCGGGTGCGCTTCAAGGTTTTGACGACCATCTTTAAAGCGCTCCATGGCTCGGGGCCTAGTTATATGCGAGACCGCCTCCTGCCCCATACATCCCTTAGACCGATACGCTCCCACAGAGAGGGCCTTCTCAGGGTGCCGTCGGCCGGACAACCCAGGGGAAGAGCCTTCTCTGTGGCGGGTCCAGCCCTCTGGAATGACCTACCCCCTGAATTACGTACCATCACCGACCTCCGCCTCTTCCGCCAATGTCTTAAGACATATTTGTTTCAACAAGCCGGCCTAGCCTAACGTCCCATGGGGACTTTTAGGTAGTTTTAAATTGGGTTTTAAAATGTGGTTTTTAGCGCAGGATAGGATTATTTAATAGTTTTTTAAATTATATTTATTGTATTTTGTATGCTTTTTAAATTTCCTGTGCGCCGCCCTGGGTCCTCTGTGGAGAAGGGCGGGATATAAATTTAATAAAATAAATAAAAATAAAAATACATGGGAAAACACCCGAATACAACAAGACCAGCATACCTACACCCGTGAAAATCTAGGAATATATATTATATATTATACACACACACACATACATATTATATACATTTATTATATATACTTATATTTAATGACTGTTCAAAGTTATATCATTGAAAAAAGTGACAGCGCCATTTTACACATTTCCCACCGTTGCAGCATTCCATGCTCAAAATGCAGACATTTGGCAACTGACTTATATTTACGAGGGTTGCAGTGTCTGGGGTCATGGGATCACCTTTTGCCACCTTCTGACAAGCAAAGTCAATGTGGAAACCAGATTGGCTTAACAACCGTGTCTCTAACTTAACAACTGCAGTAATTCACTTAACAAGGGTAGCAAGAGAGGTTGTAAAATGGGGCAAAACTCACTTAACAAATGTCTCCCTTAGCAACAGAGTTTTTGGGCTCAATTTTGGCTGTAAATTGAGGACTACTTGTACTTGTACTCTATATTAGGGAAACGGAAGATAAATTATATTATCCTGTAACATTAGAAGATATCTGTGGCCTTGTAACCTTGTGCAAAATTAATCTGTGCTTAATCCAACATTAATCCGTACTGGTTTAACATTCTAGCACTTGAAAATAAATCCATCTGTTTATAACTTCCATGGAAATGCAGATATGTTACAAATTTTAAATAAGTTAGAAACCCGGTGGTTTTAATTAACCAGCATTAGCTCTGGAGAACGTCAGGCTTGAAAATTAGGTACTTACCACAAAATATACAGGTAACTGAAGCTGTACATCAACCCCCCTGCTTTTTGGTGCGTAGAAAGTAGGATGGTTTTAATTTCTCGGGTATTATGTAATCAGAACTCCACATAAAGGTAAAACTAAAAGTGCAAGACAAAAATGTGGCAAGTGACCCAATTCTCCTTCCTGTCTCCCCTTAACTTCCTCTTCCTGATGGAAAAAAACTGAATCTAAATTCAGCAATTTCCTTTGGAAAGGATACAAATCTACCTATTATGCAGAAACCCTGCCAAACATTTTCTGCATATTTTGAATCAAACTATCCAGTTCTGGACTCACTGGAAAAAGAGCGTAATTCCGGGAAAGATTGGGGGCAAAAGAAGAAGAGGACGGCAGAGAATGAGGTGGCTGGATGGAGTCACTAATAAGAACATAAGAACATAAGAATAGTCTTGCTGGAACAGGCCACAGCCCATCCAGTCCAGCATTCTGGATCCTATTGGATCGGGATGCCTTTTGCACAGTCACTCACGCCCTCGTGACATCCCGACTGGACTACTGCAATTCTCTCTACATGGGGCTCCCCTTGAGGTGCACCCGAAGACTTCAGCTTGTCCAGAATGCAGCCGCGCGAGCAACAATGGGAACCTCTAGGTTTACCCACATAACACCGCTCTTGCGCGAGCTGCATTGGCTGCCTGTCGTCTTTCGGGTGCGCTTCAAGGTGTTAGTTACCATCTTTAAAGCGCTCCATGGCACGGGACCTAGTTATCTGCGGGATCGGATCCTGCCCCATACATCCCTGTGGCCGATTCGCTCCCACAGAGAGGGACTTCTCCGGGTGCCGTCCACTAGGCTATGCCAGCGGGCAACGCCCAGGGGAAGGGCCTTCTCTGTGGCGGGCCCAGCCCTCTGGAACGACCTTCCCCCCGAAATTAGAACAACTACGGACCTCCGCTCCTTCCGTCAAAAACTGAAAACACACTTCTTCTGCTTGGCCGGCCTAGGTTAGTCTTCCGTCTTTTAATAGGGTTTTAGGGGATTTTAGCGTAATTTTAATACAGGGGATTTTAGCGCAGGGATAATTTTGTTTAATTTGTATTTTATCTATTTATCTATTCATGTATTCAATATTGGTTTTTTAATTTCCCCGTGCACCGCTCCGAGTCCCTTTGGGGAGAGGAGGCGGTTTATAAATAAAATATTATTAAAATATTATTATTATTATTCTGTCTCACACAGTGGCTCCCCATTTGCTTCAGGGTATTCCCAAGC
This sequence comes from Rhabdophis nuchalis, assembly GCA_039707465.1. Lineage (NCBI taxonomy): Eukaryota > Metazoa > Chordata > Lepidosauria > Squamata > Natricidae > Rhabdophis > Rhabdophis nuchalis. The sequence goes on from CM077646.1 coordinate 170,098,941, forward strand.
AGATGTCTTCACCTGCTTTGGATTCCCTGCAAATGGCATTGAGAAATATCCTGCCTATCTCTCCAACCCAGAGGGTGTCCTTAGGCATCCATCATGATAGCCATGGATACCCTTGTTCTCCATGAACTCCTCTCATCCTTTCTTAAAGGTGTCGAGGCTGACAGCTGTCACCACTTCTTCTGGCAGGGAGTTCCATTAGACCAGTGATCCTCTGGGTGAAAAAGTACTTCCTCTTATTTGTTTGAGGTCTAGCTATCAAATGTTTCATGGAATGCCCCCTAGTTCTAGTGTTGTGCGATAGGGAAAACAGTTTTTCCTTTTCTACTTTGTCCACACCGTGCATGATTTTATAGATCACCAATGCAGTAGGCGTGATCTTAAATGGACTCCAGAGGATGGTAGAGGTTGTTCATCATTTATTATGATACCAGTTCCACCATCTACTACATATATAGTCAATGAAAGCTATGAGTTTGTCAGCTTTTCAAAAGTTTTTATTTAAAAGAAATAGATCAAAGGTAAACATGAACATAGATTAAGAAAAGTTACAGGAAGCAAAAAAGAAAGAAAAAGAATTTAAAAAGTGACTTCTGTTCTTTTTTGCAGCAGTCATAGATAAAGTATTATCCCTCCTGGCTCATTCAAATTATATTACAGAGATCCCTTTTGGTTTCGGATTCAACTTTTTTTTCCTTTTCAATCAGCAAATCCACAAATCACCATTTCACTTTTTTCCATATTCAGCAAAAACCCATTCAAAGTTTCAGTCTTTTAACAGGTCAATTTTGCTGGGTTGGGGTTTTTTGTTTTGTTTTTGATCATTCTGTCATCTTCACATTCCAATCCTCCATTGTGAGTATTTCAGTACTTCTCTTTCATTGTTCCTATACTAATCTTCTTCCTGTAATTACAATATTAAAAAATCATTTTTCTGTAAATCTCTAAATGATTATCCATAAGTCCCAGCAAAAAATGTTTCATCTTGATATTAATGTTTAAAAATTCTTTATATCAACATAAATATTTGTATCCATTTTTTTGCTTTTTTAGAAATCTACCAAAGATCATAAGTTGTCGCTTTGTGTTTTTCACATTTTCACCATTGCTAGAAGTAGCTTTATATATCTAAGATAATGTCTCTGATGTAGTGTACCAATGGTGCATCATTTTATAAAAAATCTCTCTTAAATTATAACACAATATGACTTTCAATCCTTTTACCCACATCTTCTCCTACTGATCCATCTGTGTTATAACCAACATTCTTAATAAGTTTGAACATGTAACTTTAACTTGTTCTTCTTTCATTTCAATTCTCAACAAAAGTTCGTATATTTCTGCAAGTTTGTTTGTACATAGTTCATTTTCAAATTCCATCTTATGTTGTTCAAGTCTAGTTAGATTTTTATCTGAATTAAATATTTATTTTAATTATGCATATGAAACCCTTGAAAAATAAATCCCTTTGCAGTCCAGTTGTTCTCTTGACCTCGTCTTAAAGTTCTCCATGTTCCTGCACTACAAATCTTGATAGGTTAACTAGTTGTCATTGCCTGGTGTTTTTTCTTCTTCTTCTATAAAATGCTGCTTCTTGTAAGACCAATAAAGGTATTTTACGATACAGCCTGGGCTTGTATTCACTCCATATTCTTAATATGGCACTTCTTGTTAATGATTTTTAAAAGCTCTATTAAAGCACTCATGTTTTATCTTACCATAAAAAGCCATCTGAACCAAAACTCCAGTTATGTTCTTCTAATTCTAACATTCTCTTGTTCCTCAGTGACATTCACTCTTTCATCCATGTTTGTCAGCTTTTTTATTTTTTATTTTGCTGTAACAGGCAAGAATGGGTGACCTTTGAAATTATTGCAAGGCTGGAATCTTTACATGCTCTGGTCAACTAACTTTTAGATGAAACTTATTCTTTACCTTCTCAGCCAAGTTATCATCCATTCTCAGTCTGCAATATATCTTTTCATCTTCTCCACTTAAATTGTATCTGTGCATCTATACCTAATCGTGATGTTGCCAAGAAACATGAAATGAATAATGTGACATCACAATGCAAACTCTGGCCTGTCATATTTTTCTCAAAACATCACATGCAACTACATAACAAGTGGAATTTGTATCACAACCTCTTGGTTCACACTTCAGCAGTTGCCTTTGCTTGCTCATTCCTGCTACGGTCCCCTATGATTTACATCTCAAACTAACTGGATTGCATCTACCGTAAGTAAAAAAGAATTTTAAGCATAAAGTGGAATGGAATATCTATATTTCAAATATAGTTGCTTGGCATTTTCATAAATGATATCCTTCCAACTTCTGGATGCATCGCTGGTCTATTCAGTTTGAGATACTCCTCATATACTTAATTAAATGAAATTTTTCTTATGGCTGATTTACTACTTTGGGACTAACATAAAAATATTTACCATATTTTTTGGAGTATGATTCACTAGAGTATAAGACGCACCAAGATTTTGAAGAGGCAAATTAAAAAAAAAGTTTTTGCACTCTGCAGATCTTCCAAAAATGGCCCATTTTTTGCAAAAAATGGGTTCGTTTTTTTGTCAAAAAAAGGGCATGCGTAGCCTTTAGGAGGCTTATAACGTGCTCCTGGGGGCTGGAGGGGGCAAGACATGAGCTAATTTTCACTCATTTCTGTTCTCCCCAGTCCCCAGGAACACTCTATAAGCCTCCTAAAGACTATGCACGACCATATTGGTGAAGTGGGTGGGGTTTCAGGAGGCAAAAAATGCTGTATTCAGTGGATAAGAAGCACCCAGATTTTCACCCCCTTTTTTGAGAGAAAAAGGTGCGTCTTATACTCAGAAAAATACGGTATATATAATCTGATATAATTATGTGCTATGACAGCTATTTCTAGTAGTGATTGTGAGCAGGCCTCTCCTCTTACATACAACTGTTCTGGCATAAAGCTTAGCAGACCCTCCAAGCTATAATATTTACATAATTTTAATATTTACCCCTCCATTTTTCCAAAAAGCATAAGAAATCCCCTCTATCTCTCCTCATAAAAACTTTGGCTGAGATAAAGTGATCATGGAGATCATTCAATGAGCTTCATAGCTGACTGAGCATTTGGAGCTATTTCCCACTGCTTTAAATCCAGTAATGTAATGTATGTGTATCCATTTTGAATTCTAATTTAATCCCATAATAGCCTCTCAGCAGTTAATAACATGTCATAAACGTAACAATGAAGGGGCATAAAAGCTTATAAATAGCAGCAACAATATTACCAGTCAAATTAAGAGTACGCAATTGTCTCTAAGTGAACAATTTTGACTTCAGCAACTTCTGGAATATTGCTAGGGTTGACCAGCTTTTGTGGGAAGTTATATTCCACAGACCAGGGGTCTCCAACCTTTGCAACTTTAAGTCTGAAGGACTTCAGCTCCCAGAATTCTCCAGCCAGCTTTGCTGGCTGGAGAATTCTGGGAGCTGAAGTCCTTCAGACTTAAAGTTGCAAAGGTTGGAGACCCCTGCCACGGACCATGGACCATAATCCCAAATACTACTTCCTATTAATTTCCTCCATTACTTTATGAAGATCTTATCAGTTGATTGGTTCTACTTGGAAGAGGTGCCTCTGAAGATATCTGGAACCAAGCCAAGCGGAGGTTGATAGCTTAAAACTATCACTTGGGAATGTACCCAGAAATGAATTGGAAGCTTCCAGCACAGGTGTTATTGCCCATGACACTCACACATACTAGAACAGAACAGAACAGAACAGAACAGAACAACTGAGTTGGAAGGGATCTTGAAGATCTTCTAGTACAAGAATCCTCAACCTACAGCCCGCGGATACAGCCTGCTGAAGCAATTAATCCAGCCCGCATGGCATTATGAGGCTGCCCCGCCCCCATCACCCTGTGCACCACTGGCCCCGCTCTTTGGCCAAGCGTGGGCCTCACTTCAGCGGGCATCTGTGGTGAGCAGAGCGGGGTGAACCCTGTGTGCTGGAACTGGAAGATAAGGCCAATGGCGGGGGAGGAGAATCCGCTCCAGGCCTGCTGCGCTAGGCCGAAGGGCCGTCTCGGAGTGGGAGTGGAGAACATGGTGAGGCTCAGCCACTTTTCGCTGTTCTGGGCTGGGCAGCAGTTCAGCTTTCGAGGCTGACCATGACCCCTGATTCCCGTCTACTATTCCCTCTCTCCCATGGCTGGTGGCAGAGAGAGAGGCGAGCTGCTGGTGCTCGCCCTCCCCAGCCCACGTCTTGCTCCCTGGAATCTCTGCAGCTGCTGGGCCTCACCTGCTGTGGCTGCCAGCAGCCAGGAAGCAGGAGGCTGCGGCGCCCACAAAGCTCCTCCACCAGCTGGCTTCCCTCAATGGTCCACGACCTTCAGTCGAGTGCAGGCCTTACTTTCACTGGCAGCCACAGTGAGCAGAGCAGTGTGAGCCCCACGGGCTGGAACTGGAAGGTGAGGCCAACAGTGTGGGAGGGGAAGAAACACCAATTTTGTGCTTGAGGGTCACCACAACATGAGGAACTGTATTAAAGGGTCACGGCATTGGGAAAGTTGAGAACCACTGTTTTAAAGGTCTCCGATCAACCAAGGTGGTCTCTAGAATCAGCTGCCAGAATTCCTGCTCAGAAGCCACCATATCAACCTTCTGGTGACTTACTGATTCCAAACATTCACCAGGTGTCCTACCCTCCCTTTTAAAAATTGCTTTCCCCCTTCCCCCCCCTATTAAGTTCGGGGATTCATGTAACAGCCTGACCGATACTAGCATTCTGATGAAAGCTGAAAGCTAGAATTAATTCTCACTCTAAGAATACAAATTCGCACAGTCACTCATGCGCTTGTGACATCCCGTCAAGACTACTGTAACGCTCTCTACATGGGGCTCCCCTTGAGATGCACCCGAAGGCTGCAGCTGGTCCAAAATGCGGCCGCGCTGGCAGTTTTGGAAGTTTCTAGATACTTCCACGTAACACCGCTCCTGCGCAGGCTGCACTGGCTGCCTGTGGACTTTCAGGTGCGTTTCAAGGTGTTGGTTATCATCTTTAAAGAGCTCCATGGCACAGGACCTAGTTATTTGCGGGATCGTATCCTGCCCCATTCATCCCTCCGGCCGATTCGCTCTCACAGAGAGGGACTGCTCCGGGTGCCGTCCACTAGGCAATGCCAGCGGGCGACGCCCAGGGGAAGGGCCTTCTCTGTGATGGGCCCAACCCTTTGGAACGACCTTCCCCCTGATATCAGAATGACCATGGACCTCCGCTCCTTCCACCAGAAACTCAAGACGCCAGTTTGGCCTAATTTCATGCTGCTCGCCCAGTCTGTGATTTTAAAAGATTTTATTCGGTTTTATGGGGTTGTTTTTAACTTTTATACATTTGTACAGGGGATTATTTAATTCGATTTTAACTTTGTTTGTATTGTTATGATTTTAGTAGCTTACCTGTACACCGCCCCAAGTCCCTTCGGGGAGAGGGGGCGGTCTAGAAGTCAAATTAATTAAATAAATAAATAAATTACTCTGGTATAATGGTCGATGTGATTTACAAACATCCCATGTGTACCAGGGGTGAAATTCAGTAGGTTCTGACAGGCTCTGGAGAACTGGTAGCGGAAATTTTTGAGTAGTTTGGAGAACTGGCAAATACCACCTCTGGCTGAGATTTTGCAGTATCCTTCCCCTGCCATGCCCACCAAGCCACGCCCACAGAACCGGTAGTAAAAAAAATTGAACGTCACCACTGATATGTACCATTCTTAACATTCTATGAAATATATTCTTTTATATCACTGGTATTTTGGTCTGAGTGCAGAGAGTGGGAACCACATGTCTTAAAGTCCCCTTCAGGAGTTTAAAGATAGCTTTTTAAGTTTAGTAATCATTTTGTCACAGCTATTTATAAACTTTATTAGAACGGGGGAAGAAAACAGCTGAAATGCAGTTCCTCCTCTGAAGTTTCCTGTGGGGAAACAAAGGCAACACTTGAACTTTCTAAAACATTGTGAAATTACATGTGTGAATTTTTTTTTTCTTTTTTCAGATCTGGGGGCCCATCGCCTGCTATCAGAGTTTATCGCTTTAAGAGCTTTTCCTTATCTTAGCCTCGGGGTTGATTTCAGATCCTCGGATTGGAAAGCCAGGCGTCTGCCTCTCTTGAACTGGAAATAAACACTTTTGATCTGATAACCAGCAGGTCTGTTGCTAGGCAGGCAGGAAAAGGAAGTCTCCTCCTTGCAGGAAATGGGTCTTGGAATACCTTTCCCTAATCACGCCAGCCATCTTTTTCCCTTTTTGGAAATCTCAGCTGCCCATGGAGGAGCAGGCGGCCCCAGATGATTTCTGCACCAATCTTTTATCGATGCTTCCCCTTGAAATGGGGCCGTATTTTATCAGCAGGAGCTCAGGGCATTTCTCGTTTTTCTTCAGAGAACGCAGTCTCTGTGCAAGAGTTCTTTTTCCTCAGCTGGATTCTCAACACTCCAAAAGCCACATGACAGAGTTGGCACCGGGTTGTTTTATTTCCTGATACAAGCGGCTTGTCAGCACCCTCCCCTCACAAACAGTCCTTACAATGTGACATGCTCTGAAATTTCAGCAAGAGGAAAGCTTGATCTGTTGAATTGCCACCTTCTAAGAGAGAGAGAAGTGGAGCCTGCCAGTCAGACTCAAAAGTAAATTCAAGCCTAGATATCCCATGGACTCTCTTTGGGCTATGAGGTGAAGCCTAAATTAGAAAGACTAATGCAGTGTAACCTGCTAAATTAGTATTGCAATAAATATATATAATTACGAATTCTCTCTCTCTCTCTCTCTCTCTCTCTCTCTCTCTCTCTCTCTCTCTCTCTCTCTCTCTCTCTCTCTCTCTCGTGTGTGCATGCACGCGCACGTGTGTGTGTAGAAGTTAGTGAAGTGGCTAGAACACTACCTTCAGTGAGGGAGACCAGGGTTCAAATCACAGCTGGTAACCTACTGTAGGAAGTTATCACCCAGTCCTCTCCTAGGAAAATGAAACATCCTAGGAAATATTGAAAAGGCAGAATATTATACTTCTCTGAATGTGAAGTATATTCCTGCAGCTTTCTGCCTACCCCCATTTTGTCAATGGGCCATTAAGAGGCCAAGCCAGTCCATCCACATAACAAAGACCCCTCCCTACCAGCTCCAGGCTGATGGAATCAAGGCATGCTAGTATAAGCCTTACTGACCACATGGCATCTGAGAACACAGCCAATCCTGGACTCAGCCTAGAGAGTTGCCCCTGCATGGCCCCATGTGAGTCTGACAACCAATCAGGAATACATTTCTTACACAGGAACAGGAAACAGATAGGTGGGGCTGAACAGATTATAAAAGACCCTGCAAGCCCCTCCCTCAACCCTTCTTCTTCAACCAACACCTGGGAGCATGTGATCACCCTTTTCCCCAGGACCTCAAGCCATGCGGTCCTGGCTACCATTAAACCATCATTCTAAGCAGCCTCCATGTCTTTTTCCCCACTTGGAGCTGAACCCAGAAGGAGATTTCTTCCAACACTACCTTGCCAGTAGGGGTCCTTGGGTAAAGGCCAAGGGTCGGCTTCAAAAATTGCAGTAATGGGTTTGCTGCTCCGTTGCTGGGTGGGCACGGCCATGGTGGGCGTGGCCTAGTCGGCTTCCTGCACCACGGCAGGGGGAGGGAGCATTTTGCACCCTTCCAGGCTTTGGGGAATTTTCTTGAGCCTCCGGGAGGGCGAAAATGGCCTCCCCCGGGCTCCCCTTCAAAGGCTGGAAACAGGTCCATTTCCGGACTTCTGCAACCTCCAGTAGGCCTGTTTCCCCCCTCCCTGAGCCTATGTGGGGGCCCTGCACTTACTTGGCATAATGAATGGGCCGTGTGGAGAATCCTGGGAGGGGTGGAGCAGGGTGGGCATGGCCAGACAGAGGCGACATTTGGGCATTCGCCAAACTGGGCAGAATCCTAGCTAGAGGATTGCCTGAACCTCTGCGAACCCCCAGCAGCTCACCCCTGGTAAAGACCCCTAATGCTTCATCTGCTTACCTCAAATATGACACGAGAGTCATGCTGGCTGAGATGTCGCCAGGATTGACATAGTCCAGATGTTGAAGAATCTGGACAATCTGATGGTAAATAGGTCACTGGAACAAACCACACATGGAGGAGACAAGAGACTCTGGAACCAATGGAATTTAGTAGCAGTAGGAGACCGAATGAGAGGGAGTATCTGAAGTGTATGAGGGAACTACAGAAAAACCAAAGATCTGCATCAATGCTAACTGAAAAACAGCTAATTATCCAATGCTTCAACATAGTGAAGAGGAAGCTGCTATCACAACTTGTGATAGGCAAAACTCTACATTACAACCCAAGAACACCTGGAAGAACAACTAGATGTGCAGTCAACTCCTAAAGCTGGAACATCACCAACATTATTTCCATTATGGAGCACATCTTCTAGGAGTCATAAGTAAGGTGACCAGATTTTAACATTGGTAAAGTGGGACACCATTGACCCGGCGGATGGGGGGGGATGACGCAGGAATATTTTATCCACTGACGAGCTTACATGGCCGCCGAAAACCGTATATTCCCTTCCCGTTCTCCCGCCGTTCCCTAGCTTGTTGTGCATTCTTTCCAAAAATCGGGACTTTTTAAAAATGCCGCGGGACGCGGGACAAATTGTTAAAAATCGGGACTGTCCTGCCAAAAGCGGGACGTCTGGTCACCTTAGTCATAAGAGCAGAGATAAACTAGCTACAATCAACCCTCAAACACCAGTTACCAAGGCTCAGCAGAGATGTACCATCAGATAGAATGCCAGAAGGTGCCAATAGAATTCTGGGAGCTGAAGTCCTTCAGACTTAAAGTTGCAAAATTTGCCCACCCCTGGGTTAGAAGCTAAGATCAAGTCTACTTGGGGAAAGGTTGGTCAGCTGGTAGGAAAGAGTTTAGAGTTTTAGAGTTTTATTTGATTTATATCCCGCCCTTCTCCAAAAGGACCCAGGGCGTACAAAAGTACAAAACTCTAAGGTCACAGTGTGTGAGATGTTCTATTCGCTCTTTCATTCTAGTTATAATTGCGACAGAACATAATACAATTACATTCAAGACTTTCTCCTTTACTAGCCAAATGAAGCATTCGTATCAACTCCTACGCATGGATTTTGGAGAAAAACAAATGTCAGTTCAATGTTGTGAAATATTATCAGAAATTTGACACAGGACAGGAAGGGAGGGTTTTTCTGAAACATTCTCACACCATATTACTTAGATTAAATAAATAAATAAATAAATATGGTTTATCCAATGTTAGGCTTGTGATCTGTCATGATCAGAATCTTTCCCACCTCACATTATTTGGGATAGGATTGCGAAATTTTGGCATATAGCCAATCAGCCAGGGTGAAGGATTTTAGGCAAAAGAAAAATACACAGAAAACAGACCTGGTTTTTGTTTTAATCTCTTGCATAGAGATTAAAAGAGACCATGTTTTTAATGGATATATTCATGGAAAATGAAACATCCTAAAAATTATGACTTGGTCCAAAGAACTGAGCTTCTACTTGTTTAAAGAGTTTTTAGTTTGCTTAGAGTTTATCCACACCATTTCTTACAAGTAGGTACAAAGGTGTATTCTGAGGCTATGTTTTCCCAGTGGTTCATCTATGTTGCCGTGATGGCAAACCTAAGGCATGCGTGCCACAAATGGCACACAGAACCCTCTCTGAAGGCACGCCTGCTGTCGGCCCAGCACAGCGCAGGGCGCATGCGCGCAGGGCATTCACATTGCATTTTGGGGCCTCATGCAGCCCCCCTGCATCCTGTTTTGGCTTTCAGGTTGGTGCAGGAAGCCTTCCAGGCCCAAAATAGGGTGCGGGTCCTCCAAAAATGGGAGGGCGGGCACATGTTTTGGGGGGAGGCCGTGCATGCACATGCATGGGAGATGCATGTGTTGGGGGGAGTGGAGGGTGCGAGGCAGTCATGTGCACACTGCATTATGGTTTTATATAATGCCTGTGCGCCGCCCTGGGTCCTAACAAGGAGAAGGGCGGGGTATAAATTTAATAAAATAAATAAAAAAATTATGGGTGCTCTCACTTTTGGCACTCAATGACAAAAAGGTTAGCCATCACTGCTCTATGTCATAGGCCAGTGATGGCTAACCTTTTTCTAAAGGTGTGCCAAAACTGGGTGGACCCCCCCACACCTGCACATGCGTATCCTCTGAATACACTTCTAATATTGATCCTAAGGTAGGTGTGTCAAATCAAATCAAATCATTTAATACTTATAAACCGCACCCTCTCCCCATGGGGACTCGGGGCGGTGCACAGGTAGAATAAAAACAGTAAAAAACATACAAACATCAATAAATATACAAACAATTAAAAGCAAATTAAACACAGCCTGTGCTAAAATCCCATTTAACTAACTAAACTAAAATTTACCCAATAAAAACCCTAGACAGGGGGACTATCCCAGGCCGGCCAGACGGAAAAAGTAAGTTTTTAATTTAAGACGGAAGGAGCGGAGGTCCGTGGTCGTCCTAATATCGGGGGGAAGGTCGTTCCAGAGGGCCGGGCCCGCCACAGAGAGAGCCCTTCCCCTGGGTGTCGCCCGCTGACACTGTCTAGTGGACGGCACCCGGAGAAGTCCCTCTCTGTGGGAGCGAATCGGCCGTGAGGATGTATGAGGCAGGATCCGATCCCGCAGATAGCTAGGTCCCGAGCCATGGAGCGCTTTAAAGATGATAATTAACACCTTGAAGCGCACCCGGAAGACGACAGGTAGCCAGTGCAGCTCGCGCAAGAGCGGTGTTACATGGGTAGACCTTGCGGTCCCCATAATTGCTCGCGCGGCTGCATTCTGGACTAGCTGAAGTCTCCGGGTGCACTTCAAGGGAAGCCCCATGTAGAGAGAGTTGCAATAGTCCAGTCGGGATGTCACGAGCGCATGAGTGACTGTGCGAAGGGCGTCCCGATCCAATAGGGGGCGCAATTGGCGAACCAGGCGAACCTGGTAAAACGCCCTCCTGGCCACGGCCGTCACTTGATCTTCCATGGACAGCCGGGCATCCAGGAGGACACCCAAATTGCGCGCCCCATCCACAGGGGCAAGATGTTCGCCCCCTATGGCCAGCGATGGAGTGAGCTGGTTGAATCGGGCGGCCGGAAACCACAGCCACTCGGTCTTGGTCGGGTTGAGCCTGAGTCCGTTACTTCCCATCCAGATCCGCACGGCTTCCAGGCACTGGCACATCACCGCTACGGCATCGTTGGGGTGGTTTGGGGTAGATATGTACAGCTGGGTGTCATCAGCGTACAGGTGGTACTCTACCCCAAAACCACGGATGATCTCACCCAGCGGCTTCATGTATGTGTTGAACAGGAGGGGCGAGAGGACCGACCCCTGAGGCACCCCACATACGAGGGGTCTCGCGGTCGACCTCTGCCCTCCTGCCAACACAAATTGCGATCGGCCAGAGAGGTAGGAGGAGAACCACCGTAGAACGGTGCCTCCCACCCCCAACCCCCCCAGCCGATGCAATAGGATACCATGGTCGATGGTATCGAAAGCCGCCGAGAGGTCTAATAGGACCAGGATGGAGGAACATCCCCCATCTCTGGCCCTCCAGAGATCATCAACCAACGCGACCAATGCCGTCTCGGTGCTATGCCCGGGCCGAAAGCCGGACTGGCGCGGATCTAGATAATCAACTTCCTCCAGGTGACGGGGAAACTGTTGTGCCACCACACTCTCAACAACCTTCGCCAAAAAGGGAAGGTTGGAGACTGGACGGTAGTTGTTCAAAACAGCTGGATCCAAAGAGGGCTTCTTAAGGAGGGGCCTCACCATCGCTTCTTTTAGGGAAGCAGGCAAGGAACCCTCACTTAAGGATGCGTTGACAACCTCTTGGAGCCAGCCTCGTGTCACCTCCCAGGATGCCAGTACAAGCCAGGAGGGACACGGGTCCAATAAACATGTGGTGGCTCGCAGTCGCCCACGTAACCTGTCCATATCCTCGGAAGTAACGGAGTCAAACTCCTCCCAAACAAGATCTGTCTCGTGGCATCCCCCTGGGCCATGAATGGGGGCTAGCTCGTTCTGTATCTGAGCGATTTTCTCCTGCAGAAAAATCACAAATTCCTCTGCTCTACCCTGTAACGGGGCTTCCCGCACCCTCTGTTGAAGGAGGGAGCGGGTCACCCCAAACAGGGCGGCAGGGCGGTTTTCTGCGGATGCTATGAGAGCAGCACAATGATGGCGTTTGGCTGCTCTCAGCGCCACAATGTAAGTCCGTAAATGGGCTCTTACCTGTGTCCGGTCAGATTCAGAACGGGTAGACCTCCATCTTCCCTCTAGGCATCTCTTGCGGCGTTTCATCACCCGCAGCTCCTCGGTGAACCAAGGAGCCAGGGTGTTTCGCCGCCGCAAGAGAGGCCGCAAGGGCGCGACCCGATCCAAGGCTCCCGTGGTCGCAATATTCCAAGCGGCCACGAGGTCCTCCATCGGGGCGCGGGTCAGGGGTACAGGAACTGGCCCAAGCGCCGTTTGGAACCCATCCGGGTCCATCAGGCACCTGGGGCGGAACCAGATTGGTAACTCAGGTTCCGCCTCCCCGCGGAGGGGAGCAGCGGTCGGAAAGTCGAGCCGGAGAAGTGAGTGGTCTGTCCATGACAAGGGTGTGATGACTATATCCCCTATACCCAGATCACTCTTCCATTGGCCTGAGACAAAGATGAGATCCGGTGTATGTCCACCCTCGTGAGTGGGGCCTTGAATTAGTTGGGTCAGGTCCATGGCCGTCATGGAAGCCATGAACTCCCGAGCCACCTCGGATGATTCGCCCGCCGATGGCAGATTAAAGTCCCCCATGACTAAAAGTCTGGGGGTCTCAACTGCCATCGTAGCGATCACCTCAAGGAGCTCGGGCAGGGCTGCTGCTACATAGCGGGGAGCCAGGTATACAACCAGCAAGCCCAACTGCCTCCCTAGGCCCCACTTCACACAGAGGGACTCACAACCGGTAGTCTGTGGCACAATGGTCTCTCTCGGTTCAAGACCTTCCTTTACAATGACCGCTACCCCATCGCCCCTACCTAGGGCCCGGGGCTGATGAAACGCGCGGTAACCTGGTGGGCACATTTCAACGAGGGGGAGTCCACCCTCGTGGCCCAACCAGGTCTCCGCAATTCCCACCAGGTCCGGCTCCCCCTCTGACACAAGGTCATGAACGAGGGGGGCTTTGTTGGCAACGGACCTGGCGTTGCAGAACATCAGCCGCAGGCCCTGGCTCTGTACTCCCTGGCCACCTAGCCTGCGGGGGTTGAGGCACTTGACCGTTTGAAGCCAACGGCTACGTGCCCCCAACCGGGAGGTGTGTGTGTGTGCCTGTGTGTGTAAGTCATGAGAAGCATGCCTCCTCTTTTTCTTGCACTACATTTCTTGTTTCAGGATATTAATAACTCCTTTTTAACCCTCGAGAAGACAGCTGAGGTACTAATACCACTCTATAAAGCCCTAGTAAGGCGACACCTAGAGTACTGCATCCAGTTGTGGTCACCATACTATAAAAAAGATGTTGAGACTCGAGAAGAAGTGCAGAGAAGAGCAACCAGGATGATTAGGGGACTGGAGGCTAAAACGTATGAAGAACAGTTGCAGGAACTGTGCGTGGTTAGGCTAGTGAAGAGAAGGACCAGGGGAGACATGGAAGCAGTGTTCTAATATTTGAGGGGCTGCCACAGAGAGGAAGGGGTCAAGCTATTTTCCAAAGCACCTGAAGGCCAGACAAGGAATAATGGATGGAAACTGACCAAGGAGACATTCAACCTAGAAACAAGGAGGGACTTTCTGACAGTGAGAACAATCAACCAATGGAACAGAAGTTGCCTTCGGAAGTCCTGGGAGCTTCATCACTGGAGGCTTTCAAGAAGAGATTGGATTGCCATTTATCACAAATGGTGTAAGGTCTCCTGCTTGAGTGGAGTAGGTGGGTGGGTTGGACTAGATGACATCTCTGTTAATCTGTTAAACAGCTGCCCAAAACACATCTCTGTCCCTGCCCCATACAGGCTGAACCCATAAAATTGGATGAATGAGACTTTCTAGCATCTCTCAGGAAGGAATCCTTGGCTTCCCCCATTTTCCCCCCCTCCACTACCAGACGCTGAAGGCAAACTAGGACAGGGTGTTCTGAGCAGACATTTCCCACATCCATATGCAGCACGCCCCCAGCCCTTATGTAGGCTCTGCTGGAGAAGGCAGATAAGAAAGACAACAGCACAGGGAATGGGGATGAAATAATAATGAGGTGGCTCTCCTGACCTGATTCCCATTTTTGTACTTGATGGCTCTTCGCCGACTCCGAAGATTAAAGGGTTGCAAACGGAGGCTCAAGAAATTTATTTATTTTATTTTTATTTATTTAATTTTTTTATACCGCCCTACTCCCGAAGGACTCAGGGCGGTGTACAGCCAAAATAAAACACGGATATATAAAAGTTAAAAACAATTTAAAAACATATTAAATAATTTGGCCCATAGTAAAGTTAAAAACCAAACAAACCCAATTAAGATGAATAAAATTCGTATTTACGCCAGCCCGGCTTGTTGAAAAAGAAAAGTTTTAAGAGCACGGCGGTAGGTGCGTAGGTCAGGGATAATTTGTAACTCCGGGGGCAATTCGTTCCAGAGGACAGGGGCTCCCACGGAGAAGGCTCTCCCCCTGGGTGTCACCAGTCGACATTGCCTAGCCGACGGCACCATGAGGAGACCCTCTCTATGGAAGCGTACTGGCCGGTGGGAGGCTCTTGTTGGCAGAAGGCGATCTCGTAGGTACCCAGGTACCTACAAGGTTAAAACCTTCAGGTTATACAAAAAGGCTTGTATAACCTTTTGTTGAGATAGTTGCTTTCATGGCAAACGACTTCCACAATTTCTCATTCTACTGATATTTACACTGCAATTGGTACTTGGAACAGTGGTGGGATTCAATTTTTTTTACTACCGGTTCTGTGGGTGTGGCTTGGTGGGCATGGCAGGGGAAGGATATTACAAAATCCCCATTTCCTCCCAATCAGCTGGGACTCGGGAGACAGAGAATAGATTGGGGTGGAGCCAGTCAGAGGTGGTATTTACCGGTTCTCTGAACTACTCAAAATTTCCACTACCGGTTCTCCAGAACTGGTCAGAACCTGCTAAATACGACCTCTGACTTGGATGTGTTATATTTATTTTCATTTATGCTTTTCAGAGGCTTATGATATTTTTGACTGGACTTTTATTTTAAACAAATTATTCGATACTATTCTTAATTCAGCTTAGTATAGTGACATCTCTCCTTACATTCTCTTTTCAGGGAGTTCTTTAACAAGGATTTCTCATTTCAGATGTCAGAGGAAATGTTTAGGCAACTAGGATACCTTGGCTGAAACCTGGCTTCTAAAGAGAAAAGAGAAGCATAAGGAAGAGGCAATCAATTTATTATTTAGTAATAAAACATTATTATTTAGAACACAACTAACTTTGGAGTGATCCATAATCACAAACAAACAAAATAGTCTTTTCTTTACCCTTAGTGATTTTAATTGGCTTATTCTGTTTTTCTGGTAAAATATGGAGGCATTAGAACAATCGAGTTGCTAATACTGCTAGGATTCTGGTAAATTTCCCTGATCAGAACGTCCCTTATAGGCTCCATTCTCTGCTCCTTTCATTCCACTGAAGCAATATTGCTGCCAGCTTCAAGGAAATTAAAATAGTAGATTTATTTTGTATTTTATCCACATGTCCATCTATCCATCTGCTTCACATTATTCCCTTTTGGGCAGTGATGGGTTTCTGCAGGCTTGCACCTACTCGCGAGAGCCGGTTGGTGAAATTTAGAGAACCGGTGAGAGGAGGTTTCACTGGCGTACCTGGAAGTAAATCTGGCCCGCCGCTGCCAGGGACCCAACAGGAAGGAAAGGAAAGGAGGGAAGAAAGGAAGGAAGGAAGGAAGGAAGGAAAGAAAGAATTTATCATCACAATTGAGTCCAAAATTTTGGTTGCTAAGCAAGAGTGTTGTTAAATGAGTTTCACCACATTTTAAAAGGTGGCTACTCCCTCCCTGTCACATGACTGCCAAGCCACGCCCACAAAATAGGCCACACCTACAGAGTTGGTTCTAAAAAATTTGAAACCCACCACTGCTTTTGGGTAAGCAACATAAATGCCAAGCACAGAAAAAGAGTAAGAATTAGTAAGCAAAGGAAATTAAAGGCAGGAGATGATTGGAAAGAAAAAGAAATCTACTTGTCAGGGTTCCGATTAATGCATTCACCAAAAGCAGAACTCCGAGGCAGGTAGATATATTTCCAAATGCAGTGCTGTGCAAGCAAGACTTGGCACAGAGTCTCTGAGATTCACAGACAGATTTTCACAGTCCTGAAATGAGTGAATGAATGAATTGTTTCCTGAAAAAGCCCACTCCTCCTTCGCTCCTCTTTTATTTCCTATGGGAGGAACCATTCCCCGTCCACCTGTGGCTTTACTCCCAAGTTGACCCTGATTTTTCAGCTGTTACAATAATACAATAGCAGAGTTGGAAGGGACCTTGTAGGTCTTCTAGTCCAACCCCCTGCGTGGGCAGGAACCTTATACCATTTCAGACAAATGGCTATCTAACATCTTTTTAAAGACTTCCAGGGTTGGGGCATTCACAACTTCTGGAGGCAAGCTGTTCCAGAGGTTAATTGTTCTAACTGTCAGGAAATTTCTCCTTAGTTCTAAGTTGCTTCTCTCCTTGATTAGTTTCCACCCATTGCTTCTTGTCCTGCCCCCAGGTGCCTTGGAGAATAGTTTGACTCCCTCTTCTTTGTGGCACCCTCTGAGATATCGGAACACTGCTATCATGTCACCCCTGGTCCTTCTCTTCATCAAACTAGACATACCCAGCTCCTGCAGCCGTTCTTCATATGTTTTAGTCTCCAGTTCCCTACTCATCTTGGTTGCTCTTCTCTGCACTCTTTCCAGAGTCTCCACGTCTTTTCTACATCGTGGCGACCAAAACTGTATGCAGTATTCCAAGTGTGGCCTTACCAAGGCACTATACAGTGGCATTAACACTTCACGTGATCTAGATTCTATCCCTCTGTTTATGCAGCCTAGAACTGTGTTGGCTTTTTTGGCAGCTGCTGCACACTGCTGGCTCATATTTAAATGGTTGTCCACTAGGATTCCTAGATCCCTCTCACAGTTGCTACTATTGAGCAAGGTACCACCTATACTGTACTTGTGCATTTGGTTTTTCTTGCCTATATGTAGGACCTTACTTTTTTCACAATTGAATTTCATTTTATTAGATAGTGCCCAATGTTCAAGTTTGTCTAGATCCTTCTGTATCTTAAGCCTATCTTCTGGAGTGTTGGCTATTCCTGCCAGCTTGGTGTCGTCTGCAAATTTGATGAGTTCCCCATTTATCCCCTCATCCAAATCGTTGATGAAGATGTTAAAGAGTACTGGGCCTAAAACAGAGCCTTGGGGGACTCCACTGCATACTTCCTTCCATGTAGATGCAGTTCCATTGAGGACTACACGTTGAGTGCGGTTGGTCAGCCAGTTGCGAATCTATTTGGTGGTGGTGCTGTCTAACCCACAATTTTCTACTTTATCTAATAGTAGGTTATGGTCTACTTTATCAAATGCCTTACTGAAGTCCAGGTAAATTACATCAACAGCATTCCTCTGGTCCACTGATTTTGTCACTTTGTCAAAGAATGCAATTAGATTCGTCTGGCATGATCTGTTTTTGACAAACCCATGTTGGCTTTTGGATATTACTTTGTTTGCTTCTAGGTGTTCACTTATTTGTTGTTTAATTATCTTTTCCAGAATCTTTCCTGGTATTGAGGTTAGGCTGATGGGTCTATAGTTTCCTGGATCTGTTTTTTTTCCTTTTTTGAAGATGGGAACCACATCAGCTCTTTTCCAGTCTTCTGGCAGTTCCCCGGTGCTCCAGGATCTCTGAAAGATATAGTTCAGTGGTTCTGAGATCTCGTCTGCCAGTTCCTTCAGAACCCTGGGGTGTAATCCATCCGGTCCTGGTGATTTGAACTCGTCCAGGGCAGACAGGTGCTCACTTACCATTTTCTTCCCTATTTCAACTTGTGTTCCTAATCTGATTTTTGTGGTGCTGTTTTTGATTGGTTGGACTGTTTTATCCCTTTGTGTAAAGACAGATGCAAAAAAAGAGTTAAATAGTTCTGCTTTCTCCCTGTTGCTTATCATCTTCTTGCCATTTTCTCCCAGCAGTGGACCAATTGTTTCCTTAACTTTTTTCTTATTTTTAACATGTTGGAAGAAGCTTTTTTTGTTATTTTTTACTTTTTTGGCAAGCCTTTCTTCATTGCGAGCCTTAGCTTTCCTCACTTCATCTTTACAGGCTCGGGCTATTTGCTGATATTTTGCCTTAGTTATGTCCCCCTTTTTCCACTTTTTATATTTATCCTTTTTGTCTTTCAATTTGTCAGAGAGTTCTTTATGCAGCCATGCTGGTTTCTTTTGGGAGCTGTTATTTTTCTTCTTCATTGGTATTGCGCTGGACTGGGCTTTTATAATCTCATTTTTCAAAATTTCCCAAGCTTCTTGAGTTGTTTTCCCCTTGAGGATTCTCATCCATGGAATCCTTCCCAAGCTCTCTCTGAGTTTATTGAAATTAGCTCTCTTAAAGTCTAAGACTCTAGTTTGACTTTGTTCAACTACTTTTGTTTGCATAATGTTGAATTCCAGTATTTCATGATCGCTTGCCCCCAAAGTTCCTGTAGCTTCTACAGCTTCTATCATTTCCTCTCTGTTAGTGAGAATTAAGTCCAATATTGCTGATCCCCTTGTTCCCTTCTCTACCTTTTGGGAAACAAAGTTGTCTGCTAGATTTGTTAGGAACCTGTTGGATCTTCCACTTGGTGCAGAGTTTGTTTCCAATTGATGTCAGGGTAGTTAAAATCTCCCATTACTATTGTAGTGTGCTTCCTACATACCTTAGTTAGCTGGTTAGCAAAAAGTACATCCACTTCCTCTGCTTGGTTGGGTGGCCTGTAGTATAGACCTATGACAATATCATTCCCCCCCCCCCAACCTTTAATATTGACTCAAATACATTCAAGATAGTTCTCATCATTGTTGTGCTCTATTTCTGTAGAGATGTAATTATTTCTTATATATAGTGCAACTCCACCTCCTCTTTTATTTGGTCTATTTCTTTTAAATAATTTAAATCCTTCTAGCTGTATGTTCCATTTGTGGGCTTCATCCCACCAAGTTTCTGTAATGGCAACAATATCGTATCTGCCCTCATTTACTTGAATTTCTAATTCACCCTGTTTATTCCTCATACTCTGTGCATTGGTGTATTGACATTTGAGTCCATTTTGATTGACCCTGTGTTTTCTGTCTACGAAACCTGTGTTATGCCTGACTATGGTTCTCTTTGCCCCTATTTCTTTGCCACTTGTATGGTTCATGTACATGGTATGGCACTCACTGTTAATTGTTTGGTTTTGCTTGACAGCAGTGTTGATAATATTACCCGCACAAATATCTATGTTACATGCACTGATAACCCTATGAATTTTAGTTTGCTGGGGACAGAAATGTTCTTTATCTATTGATTCTCTGTCCCCACTATTCAGTTTAAATGTTTAGCCAGGAAATCTGTGAATTTAGTGCCAAGTAACTCAGTCCCTTTCTTGGATGGGTGCAAATCATCTCTTTTGTACAGTTTATCATTGGACCAGCTGCAGGCATCATGACTAATAAGACCAAAGCCTTCCTTTTTACACCACTCCTTTAGCCACACATTAAACTCTGCTATGCGCTGGCCCTTTCCTTTTTGTTGTTGTTTTTCTTTCTTTTGGCAGCTCTGCGCATGCGCACACTGGGAATAGGCTCTAGCTGCTCGTCTGCCCCACTGCTGTCTTGCTCCGAAGGCAGCTGAGAACTGCTAGATGGCCTTGGCCCCATGTCTGCCTCCCATGCAGAACCCTCACTGAGCCTTCCCTATCCTCCAGGACTGGCCCATTTTCCTCCCCAATCTCCTCACTGTCCGATTATGCTGCCAGCTCCACTGGCGGGCCACAACAGATATTTTCCCTAACAATCACTTTGCTTAACATGGAAATTATTTGAATCTCACTATTGTCTTTATTCCTTTTGCTATTGAATGGCCAATATATATATATATAAAATGAGCTAAACATAAATAGAAGTTTTGTTTGCGCAGTTTAGGAATTCTTTTCAGGTTCTGAATTTGAAGGTCTTGATGAATAATAGCTACTTAGTTTCTGAGAAGCTATTGTGCACATAGAAGGCAAACGCAGGGCGATAATGGCTTGTTTAGTTCCTAGTGCTTCATTTACCATCATTCTGCGGTTTTTCTAGTTTTTTTTTGGGTGGCATGTGTGTATGTTCCTGCTTGCTTCTAAATCAGGGGTGTCCACCAGGTGTGGGTTTCAAATATTTTTTACTACCGGTTTGGTGGGCGTGGCTAGATGGGAAGCATGTGACTGAGTAGATATGGCCCACATGACGTCACTCGCGCACGCTCAGTCACATGACCCCCTCACCAAGCCATCCCCACCAAAACGGTGGCAAAAAGTTTTGACAGGTGGGAGAGGGCCTCCAGCCTCGCCTGAGCTAAGGGAGCGCCTGCAAACTACTCAGTAAGAAAAAAAGGGTTTTGTCCTCCCCAGCCCCCAGGAACACTGCAGGCTTCAGCAAAGCTGGGGAAAGGAAAAAATGCCCCCATTTTTATAAAAAATGGGCAGAAAATGGGCCATTTTTTGCCTTTCCCCAGCCCTGCCGAAGCTTGCAGAGTACTTCTGGAGCAGGGGTGGGTTTCAAAATTTTTGGAACAGGTTCTGTGGGTGTGGCCTGCTTTGTGGGAGTGGCTTGCCGGCCATGTGACCGGGTGGGAGTGGCTTGCCAGCCATGTGACCGGGTGGGAGTGGCCAATTTGTATATATGTGTATATATACATATTTCAGTTAATGGTACAGAAAGAGGGGAGGGGGGGTTGCTGGCTTGTGAAACCAGCCTCAGGTAGGTCAGCGACAGGGAAGGGACTTGACGGCTGCCGGTCTGTTTTCTAAGCCTCACACCTAAACTCCGTTCAAGGAAATTCCGATTTAAATAAACAGATCACTTCTCCCCCGCATCCAGCCACCCCCGTCCCCTCCATTTGGCAAGGCGCAGAGCCAGAAGCCTCCCCGCTCTTCCAGCACCGACCTTCTACCTGAGAAGACGGGGGGGGGGGGGAATGGCGGCCTATCTCAATCGGGAGACTTTCCCAAGCGCAGCCGAAGGATCCCTCCATCAGTCAGGCCGGCTCTCCGAAGGGGTCCCCCTTTCCCCTTCTCCATGGGGGTGGGTGGTGGGGGTGGGCCGCTCACCTCGTCGCCCCAATTGAGCACGTCCTTGTGCCTCTCCCCGACGGCCCGGTAGATGTGCAGGAACTGCTGGATGCCGTGTTTGCGCACGTGCTCCGCGTGCCGCTGCGTCTTCTCCCAGCTGAGTGGAGAGCCTTGCGACAGAAGCCCCATGGCTCTGCCGGGGAGGAAGAAGAGGAGGCGCGCGGAAAAGGCAACCTGCGGCCGCTGCTGCCGTGACAACTCCGAAGAGCAGCGCTCGGGCCAGGAGCCGCCGGCCAAAAAAAAAGAAAGCACACACACACACACAACCTACTTCAGGCGGCGGGAAACACGCAAGGAGAATCCACTCGCGGCTAGGCGTAGGGGGGAAGAGGTGGCTGAGCAAAGGGAAGGGGGGGAAGGCGCTCCCGCCGCCTTCCCGAGCCTCCCGCTTTGCCAGCGGCCAGTACCCTTCGCAGAGGGAAAAAGAAGACAGCGCAGTCGCCTTGCTTGCTTTCCTGCTGGCCGTCCCAGCCCCTGCTGCCGCCGCCGCCGCCGCCGCTAACTGCTGCTCCCAGCTGTCTTCTTTTTCCCTCTGCGAAGGGTACTGGCTGCTGGCAAAGCGGGAGGCTCGGGAAGGCGGTGGGAGGGCCTTTCCCCCCCTTCCCCTTGCTCAGCCACCTCTTCCCCCATACGCCTAGCCGCGAGTGGATTCTCCTTGCGTGTTTCCCACCGCCTGAAGTAGGTTGTGTGTGTGTGTGTGCTTTCTTTTTTTTTGGCCGGCGGCTCCTGGCCCGAGCGCTGCTCTTCGGAGTTGTCACGGCAGCAGCGGCCGCAAGTTGCCTTTTCCGTGCGCCTGCTCTTCTTCCTCCCCGGCAGAGCCATGGGGCTTCTGTCGCAAGGCTGTCCACTCAGCTGGGAGAAGACGCAGCGGCACGCGGAGCACGTGCGCAAACACGGCATCCAGCAGTTCCTGCATATCTACCGGGCCATCGGGGAGAGGCACAAGGACGTGCTCAAGTGGGGCGACGAGGTGAGCAGCCCACCCCCACCACCCACCCCCATGGAGAAGGGGAAAGGGGGACCCCTTCGGAGAGCCGGCCTGGCTGTCTTCTTTTTCCCTCAGCGAAGCATGGGCGAGGAGGAGGCGGCGCTTCGCTGAGGGAAAAAGAAGACAGCGCAGTCGCCTTGCTTGCTTTCCTGCATGCCCGCCCCAGCTGGGAGCAGCAGTTAGCAGCGGCGACTTACTTCCGGGTCCACGATCCAAAGGGATCGCTCGGGATCCGGAAATTTTACGAAAGGGCTCGCGCGATCCTGGCCGAACCCTCAGAAACCCACCCCTGTTCTGGAGGCTGGGGGAAGGAAAAAACGCCTCTGTTTTTTTGCAAAAAACGGTCCATCTCTGGGACCTCTCTGGGACTGGCATGCACACACCGTTAAAAAAAGGGGGGAAATTACATTTTTTCAATAAAAGTTGTTCTGCGCATGTGCAGAACAAAAAATCAAGATGGCGGCACCCAGGATAGAACTGGCTACTTCAGACGAACACATACCCAGCTGCCTCTCTGCTATACTGTTTCATAGCCAACAGTTGCTTTGCTGGCTAGGGAGAGGCCCACAGGTGGAGCTTGAGAAAACTTCTAGCTAAGATTCTGTGCAGTTTGGAGAACCCCCAAATCCCACTCCTGGCTGGCCCTGCCCACCCTTCCCCTCCCAGGAGTCCCCATGTGGCCTATTTGGATGCAGGTAAGTGCAGAGTGTGCACGGAGGCTCAGGGAGGGTGAAAAACAGGCCTACTAGAAATTTGGGGAAGCTGGAAACTGGCTCGTTTCCGGCCTCCAGAGGGCCCCTGGAACCTGGAAGGCTATTTTTGCCCTCCCGGAGGCTCAAATAAAGCCTCCAGAGCCCGGGGAGTGCAAACAACCTCCCCCTCATGGTGCAGGAGGCCAACTAGGCCACACCCACCATGGCCACGCCCACCTAGCAACTGAGCAGAGAACCCTTTATAAAACTTTTGAAGCCCACCACTGGAGAGGACACAGCAAAATAATTGCTGGCCATCTTGTAGGCAGCCACTCCTTTCACACCGCATAAATTTAGATCTATCTTTTGCCATTGTTTAAATGGTGCATCTGTTGATAAAGTAGACATTGCACAAGACAAACAATCATCCTTAGCAAAACTTCGATTTTTATCATAGAAATTCTCCCCAACAGTGCCATATTTTAATTTCTCCAGCTTACCATGTCCTTATTAATTTCACTCCCGATGCAACATGCTGTAATTATTTTGAAATAACACTGAATTCATATTTTCCACATTAATGCCCTCTATTTTATTCCCCCCCTCAATCTTAAAAATAGTTTTCTCCAGCAATTCTATATGATCTTCTAATTTTCTATTTTTGTTAACATCAAGAAATGATTTATTCTTATCTATGAGAACTGGATGTAGGCTGCAGAGAAATGAAAGGTAAGTTAAACCTAGTTCAGAAAGTGAAAAAAAGAAATAAAAACAAGTCCCATGTTTTGATTTAAAATAAATAAATAAATATAATCTTCACATCTTCCCAGCTTCATAAATTTCTTGAATTTGGTAATAGCACATCTGAAACCAATCACTCCACTTCTCTATAGATGTGATCTCAGCTCTCCACTTCAGAGAAAAAATTGTAAAATCCAGCTGTGGCAGCCCTTTTTGTAGAGCTGAGATGGTCAAGTCTAGAGGGTCAGTGGAACCCTTGTTTTTTTTTCATATTTTAGGTGGCAGGGTAAAGAATGAGAGGTAGGAGGACACTGGAAACAGTGGTGGGATTCAGCCAGTTTGCACTTATTCGGGAGAACCGGTTGTTAACTTTCTAAGCAGTTTGGAGAACCGGTTGTTGGAAGAAATTTTATTTTGTTTTTTCCCACATTTATAGGGCTAATCCTGTAAGGAAGGCAGGAAGGCAACATTCTGGTGCTGTTTCTAGCTAATCTTTATGGCCCTGCTTACAGAAACTGCCTCTCCAGTTAACCGTTATTACATTGTAACAACTAACAACCCATCAACGTGAATGACATTGAGTTGCCCACGCCCACCCAGTCACATGACCACCAAGCCACGCCTACTCAGTTGGTCATTAGGGCAGAGAACCGGTTGTTAAATTATTTGAACCCCACCACTGACTGGAAGGTAAACTACTTCCCATTCTCATTTTTTTTAAAAGTGGAAATTATCCAAAATTGTTCTATTGATTTTTGTTTTTGAAGACCTGAAAGATCAGGTTAAGGGCTGATCATCATGCAAGAAATTTATGTACTATATCCGTGATGACGAACCTATGCCATGCATGCCACAGGTAGCATGTGGAGCCATTTGTCAGGGCATGCGAGGCGATGCCTTGTTAGCTGGCCAGCGCGCATGCGCACAATGGCTAGCTGACTTTGGCCTTCTTTTGAATGCATTTTTCACCCTCCGGATGCTTCCCTGAAGCCTCCAAAGCACAAATAAACAGCCCTACGGGCAAACCAGAAGTTTGGGAATAGATTTCTGGTTTGCTTGTAGGACTGTTTTTCGCTCTCCGGAGCCTTCAGGGAAGCCTCCTGAAGGGTCCGGAGAGCAAAAGATTGACCTACGGGGAACCTGGAAGTTCGAGAATGGTGACTTCCAGTTTGTCCATAGGGCCAATTCTCGAAGTCACCATTCCCAAACTTCCAAGTTCCCCGTAGGTCCATTTTTCGCCCTCTGGAAGCTTCAGTGAAGCTCCTGAGGCCTCTGGAGGGTGTCAGAAAGCCTCTGGAGCCTGGGGAGGGTGAAAAAATTGTGCACATGTATGCGCTGGGGGGGGTCGCATGCATACCATTATGGATGTGGCACACCGGCTCACGATCCCCCTGCGCTCCCACCGCTTTTGGCATGGCATATGACTTCGGACTCTACCTCTTACAAAAGAAAAATGAAAGAGAAAGAAAAGAAAGAAAGAAAGAAAGAAAGAAAAAGAAAGAAAGAAAGAAAGAAAGAGAAAGAAAGAAAGAAAGAAAGAAAAAGAAAGAGAGAAAGAAAGAAAGAAAGAAAGAAAGAAAGAAAGAAAGAAAGAAAGAAAGAGAGGAGAAAAAAGAAAGAAACACACTGTTGAAAATTACCATATTTTTCAGAGTATAAGATGCTCTGGAGTATAAGACAGACCTTAGGTTTTGGGGAGGAAAATAGGAGAGAGAAACTCTGCCTCTAACTACCAATCATGTGCCTGGTGTCCTTAGCCTGGTCAGCTTCAGCACATTAGTTTGCTGATTGTGACCACACGCATTGTGAGTCTGTGGCAATCTCTGTGGCTAGGAAATGGATGCGCAGAGGCTGAAGGGTGGGTGGCTGGTGCTGCACTCAGAGTATAAGACCCACACCAATTTTCAGCCTCTTTTTGGGGGGGGGAGGGCATCTTATACTCTGAAAAATACGGTAGCTATTTTGCTATTTCAGCAATACTTTCTGGAGTTGCTAGGGAGTTGCAGAATAGATGCTGGCAGAATTTTCCCTGACTTAATTTAGAATATTATCTGGACAGCCCAGCAACTCTTTCTTTGCCCACCTAAGGGCTGGGGTCGCCAGTGAGGCAATGCTTTTGGGAGAATAATACACATTATAAGTTTATGCATCTTAAATGTAACTTTCCTGGGAAGAAAGAAAGTACACATTGAAAAGAGAGTGACAGTGGTGAAATTCATTTTTTTTTTTATTACCGGTTCTGTGGGCGTGGCTTGGTGGGTATGGCAGGGGAAGGATTTTGCAAAATCTCCATTCCCACCCCATTCCTGGGGGAAGGATATTGCAAAATCTCCATTCCCACCCCATTCCTGGGGGAAGGATTTTGCAAAATCTCCATTCCCACCGCATTCCTGGGGGAAGGATTTTGCAAAATCTCTATTCCCACCCCATTCCTGGGGGAAGGATTTTGCAAAATCTCCATTCCCACCCCATTCCTGGGGGAAGGATTTTGCAAAATCTCCATTCCCACCCCATTCCTGGGGGAAGGATTTTGCAAAATCTCCATTCCCACCCCATTCCTGGGGGAAGGATATTGCAAAATCTCCATTCCCACCGCATTCCTGGGGGAAGGATATTGCAAAATCTCCATTCCCACCGCATTCCTGGGGGAACGATATTGCAAAATCTCCATTCTCACCGCATTCCGGGGCCAGCCAGAGGTGGCATTTGCCGGTTCTCCGAACTACTCAAAATTTCCGCTCCCGGTTCTCCAGAACTGGTCAGAACCTGCTGAATTTCACCCCTGGAGAGCGAGAGGGCGTGTCTTCACAATCTTTCCCATTTTTAAGTTCTAATTCTCCCCATCTGCTTCTCTCCCACAGCTTTTTCACCAAAGCTTGAATGGAAAAGACACTAAGCATATTCTTAAGGTTCTTTTGAGGACCGGAGTTGGGATATACCATGCAAGGGAGACATTAAATTTACACTCTTTCTTCTGTAACACCCACGCTTTTCTATCCTGAGCATTAGAGTCTATTAGCAATATTGACAAGTAACTCTAGAATTAGTTCCTTAGCGTGACCAAAAATGGAGAAAGTATCCATAAAGGGTGAGGCCAGAGGTGGGTTGCTCCCGGTTTGGCCCAGATCAGGTGAGCGGGTAGTAGTGGTAGTAGTAGTGGGAGAGGCTCCGGCCACACGTCCAGAGGCTTCTACCCATGCGCAGAAGTGTAGCACTCACGCGTAAGCGCGCACTGGGGAACACCTGAACTGGTAGTAAAAAAAAATTGGCGACCCACCACTGCCTGAGCCAGAGTTATGCTATACTTTGGAGTATCATTTTCTTCTTGCATCCCCAAACATCACAACTATTAGTCTTTTCCCTTAGTCTTGTCTGGCTTTTTCTTGTTCCCTGCTGCTTCCTCAGCTTTCTTCTTCTCTTCTTTCACCTCCTTGTATCGCCACTTCGGCACCTGCAGCGCATTCTTGTTTTTAGTCTTGGGCGGCTTGTTCTCTTCAGGAGTTGACTGGGAAGAAGACGTGCTGAGCTTAATTTTTGGAATGGCGCTGTTGAATCGCATCGGAAGGGAGAGAAGCTTCACAATGGGACTAGGGGATTGATACGGGATCAGGGTTTGGGTCCTGAACTGGCTACTGCTGCACGATCGGCTGTTTACTGATTTGGCATCGGGATCAGGTACGTATTGGTCGAGAATTTCTGGCACCGAGTGTCTCTGCTTGCCTACTTCCGGTGGGTTGTCGGGACAGAGCGTTTGACAAGCCGTGGTCACGAATGGGCTGGCCAAGGAGGTGGTCATGCGCACCATGTGATCCATCACCCCATCCGTCTCGGCGTCCTGTGGGAAACGGATGGTGAACATGGAGCAAATGTTATCAGACAGACGCTTGGCTCTGGATTTGGTAGCCGTCGCTTGGGCCACCAGTTCAGGCAGATGGGGCCACTCCGGCAAGTACTTGTTAGAGAATTGCTGGGCACAGGGGCGCTGCAAAAGGATTCTGATCCGCATGATACTTTCAAAGCACCCAGTCAGGGCTGCCCACTCCTCTGCGGTCTTTCCTTTCACGGGGTCCACAGCAGCAACATCAGCTCCTAAGAGAAAGCACACACGGTGAGAGGTTCAGTGGTGTTTCATTCCCACGTCCATGCTTGCGTATCTCCCCCACCCTCCCGGCTGCTGGCCTAGAAGTCTGGTTGTGGAGTTGCTTTCACTGTCCCATTTTGAGATTCAAGGGAGGAGAAGCTGGGCCCCTTTACATACCCAAAAGCTGTTCTGCATCCTGCGCTCATTCTTTTCTCTCTCTCTAGGGGTCTAGTTTTTCCACATCTGAGTTGTACAACTGAGATGTGCATTGAGTAGAGAATCATGGATTGTAGCATTTCCTTGCCTACCTTTACTTCTGAGGGTGAAAGCAGCTTCCACAGGGGCATATGTGAACATGTATGTTTATATATGTGAAAGTATGTGAGAGACAGGGGTGGGTTCCTGCCAGTTCTAAGCTCTTCTATAGAAGAGGTTCCACAAATCTACAGGGACATTTAGAACCGGTTCCAGCTCCCTCGCCCTGCCCTGTCCTCACATCATCAAGATGAAGAGTGAGAGGAGGAATTCTGGGAATTGAAGTCCACAAGTCTTCAAGCTGTCAAGTTTGAACACCCCTGGGGGTTTTTTCCTAAAGTGTTAGGGTTGTAAGGGCAGTTGTGTGTTTCTGCAGGCTCGCACCTACTCGCGAGAGCCGGTATGTGAAATTTAGAGAACCAGTGAGAGGGGGTTCCACCGGCGTACCTGGAAGTAAATCTGGCCCACCGCTGCCAGTGACCCAATGGGAAGGAAAGGAAAGGAAGGAAGAAAGAAAGGAAAGAAAGAAAGAAAGAAAGAAAGAATTTATCATCACAATTGAGTGCAAAATTTTGATTGCTAAGCAAGAGCGTTGTTAAATGAGTTTCACCACATTTTAAAAGGTGGCCACTCCCACCCTGTCACATGACTGCCAAGCCACGCCCACAAAATAGGCCACACCTACAGAGTAGGTTCTAAAAAATTTGAAACCCACCACTGTGTAAGGGCCTTGTAACTTGACAGCTTTAAGACTTGCGTGCTTCAAATGCCAGAGTTTCTGAGCCAACATTTTGGTTGCTAAGCAAGGGCATTGTTATATGAGTTTCTGGACAGCTGAAGTGAACACATTCTGAAAATGTCTAAACTCCTTCTGGCTCCTGCAGATGGTGAGCCTGAATTTAGCCTTTTCAACTTCCCTTGCCCCTTTGCTTGCAGTTTCTAACAGATGGCTAAATGCAGAGATCTAGTATCTTATCAAAACCATCACCCTCTCAGCAGTCCTGTGAATTGGGTGGCTGGGGAAGCGGGAAAGGGGCAAGGAAGACAGGCTTCCTTCCTCCTAATGGGGAATGAGGACTGTTATCCTCCAGCTGTTAGTCAGAAAAGAGACAAAGGGGGGGACTAGCAAAAGGAACAGCAGCATCAACCTTGGCTTAGTTTCCCATAGGCCCACTGAGGGTAGAAAGCACTTAGCTGAGTTATGGGGAAGAGATCACTCATGATGTTGAACTTGTGGTGATCCTATGACTGTCGGCTGGCTGATGCAAAACCACAACCGAAGTAAACCTTCCCCCAACATCCAGAGTCTCTTTCCCTTCCCAGAACATTTCTACATTTCCAAATATTTTTCCCCCCCAACTCGGCTTTCACCTCCCTTCCCTCGCAAGCCAACTTTTGTTGGCCTTGAAATATGAGAAGAGTTAAGTGACATTATGAGCCAATCCATTTTCCATCCAGCTGATCAACAGAAAAATTCAAACAAAGCAAGACAAAAATTAAAGGCAGACGGAGCTGCCAAGGTTTCCAGAATGATAAAAATCCCCTACATGCAGAAGAAAATAAGTTGCTCTCCGTGCCCCCAATATATTCAACATACGTTCTATGCAAAAATGTAGAATGGATGTAAAAAAAAAATTACATACAGTAATCCCTCGTTTTTCGCTGCTAATGGGGACCGGAACCTTCCACGAAAAGTGAGAATCCGCGATGTAGGATTCGCTAGGAAACATGAGTTTAAAGCAACCACTAGGGGGCGCTTGCCTCCTACCAATGCATTTTCTTTTTTTTCTGTATTATTTTAAAATCCGCGAAGCACCGAAGCCGCGAAACATGAGGACGCGGAAAACGAGGGATTACTGTATGTAAAAATGTGAGTAGTAGCAGTATCAACTGTTTTCCTTTGGTTTTCCTTTTTTCTTTAAAAGGCTCTGCTGGTTATGATCCCAGGCAACTGGCTGGGTGGATTCTGGGAGTTGATGTCCACACATCTCTTCAAGTTAGCAAGGTTGAGAAAAACTGTCGCAGCAGGATAGCAACCTGGTTCTTTCCCCAATAGTTGTAATCGTGGTATAATCTGTGTGTAGAATAATGGCTTCCTTGACTCCAGGCCTGAGGCAGGAGTTCTAGGCAGGCTGCTTATCAGTGTGTGAAACTGACTACAAATGTATGAAAGGCTTAGAGTTGGACTATCAGTTTTCCTTTCAAGCACCAGCACTGAAAAAAGAAAAAGAAAAAGGAAAGGAAGCAGTCCTAGCTTTGCTCCCATTTCAGATGAATAGCATGGGGCTGGAAAAAACACACCGATTCAGCCCGTAAAAAGAAGTAAAGTCACGAGAATGGCCAACCTGGAATATCTTTTTTTAAAAAGGGGGTAGGGGTGGGTCCTCAACCTTAGCAAAGTGTTGTGGCCCAGCCGGCTCCGGATGAGCTGCTGATGGACTCCTCTAGTGAGGAGTCCTATGAGTCTGCTCTAGAGGAGGAGGCCGAGAGTGAGAGAGCAGAGAGCCCAGCTAGGCATCAGGAGGCACCTGGGGCTTGCAGTGGGGAGGAGGAAACCCAGTTTGTCCCTGATGTCAGGCTAAGAAGGATCGAGAGGAGGCAACGTCAATTAGCAGAAAGACGCAACCGGAGGAGATAATGAGTATCAGTTGCCTAATTGACTGGCCCCTCCCAAGAGGCTTTAAAAGAAATCTTCTGTGAAGAGTAGGTTTGCAGGAAACAACGTATCATCTGAAGAGTCAAAGCTTTCGTGTGTGTCAAGTTCTTTCGTTAGGAATCTAGTCAAGGTCAGTCCGGGCAAGCTGCCAAGTATCAGTCAGTTTAGTCATTTGTCTTGTGAAGGAGGGAGTCAGAACAGCATGGTATCTAAGATGTGTGGACCAGTGGTGGGTTCCTACCAGTTTGGACCGGTTCGGCAAAACCAGTAGTGGTTTAGTGGCCTGGGTCGCTAGAACTGGCAATGACCCAGGCCTGCTGCACCCCTGAACTGTTTTTCCGGGCAGTGCCATAGGCGCCGCCATCTTGTTTTCTGCTTCTGCGCATGCACAGAGCAATTTGTATTACACTGTGCATGCACACACAACACACATCAAGCGCGCACACTCAGCACGGCCATGAGCAAACCAGCAGTAGTGACTGCTGGAACCCACCCCTGTTATGAACCAACTCCCGTAATTCCCCAGTGAGCATGTCGGCTATGGAATTTTGAGGAGTTGAAGTCTACACATCTTAGAGTTGCTGAGGTTGAGAAACTCTCATCTACAATATGTGTGTGAGAATGGAAGGGATCCATGGAAACACTATGGCGGCAAATCTTTTTATGAGCGTTTGGTTGTTCCAAGAGTTATCTCTTCTTCCCTTCTCCTCCTCTTAACTCTCTCTCTATAAAAAAGGCTGCATGTATGTATGTATGTTCCAGCATAACTCTGGAGCACTTCGAGCAATTTCAACCAAACTTGGTATACAGATGACTTACTCTCTGGAAACAAATACTGGGGTGGAGAGGGAGACAGCCTGGAGGTGTATGTGTGTGTGTGTGTGTTCCAGCATAACTCTGGAACACCTGGCCTGTTAAGGAGAGCGAGTGTGTCATCCTAGAGTGGCAATTGTTTGTGATATCAGTTCCTTCACAGCTTCCTCTGGAAAGCCATCTGTGCTGTTCGCCCTCCAGTGGACCAATGGGGAAGCACTTGATGGATTTAGGGCAAAGTGCCATGATCGTAGACAGGGCAGGAAAGAGGAGTGCATGGGAGCGGGAAGGGAGAGGGCAGGGATGATGGGCTTGGGAGTAGGAGCAAGAAGGACCCCTCTCAATGGTTCCTTGTCAGACAAATGCTTCAACATCTATAAAAACCTAGGCAATGCTGGGTTATCAACTAGTTAATGATAAATGCCTCTAAATTATGGCTCCCCCACAATTTCTCTATTGTGGCTACTCTGGAGCTATTTTTCATCCCATACATGCTGGTGAGTAACAAAGAGAATTGCTTTTGCTGTCCTGCAGTGCTTGTTTTATCATGAAATGGGGCCATTACCCCGAAAGCCCCTGCAGAGTCTCTTTTCTGGTGTGGCCTAAAAGCAACAAGGCTCCCCCCACCCCACAAGCTTTATTTCTAACATCCTGGAACAACTGCAATTTGGTTCTTTTAGCTATCTCTTTAGAGCCATGGGTGAGAAGACTGTCTGGAAGCAATGTTTTGTTTTCTACACCGTCCTTGAAAAGTACATCTCTCACTGATATTCCAGTTTTGAGTATGTGTGTGCGTACACCTTCTCTCCTTGAAAAAAGAGATGCCCCTGATGTTTCTAACTAACCTATTAAATACCAGACGATGTTAATTCCAAGAACATGGAATTAACATTAACAATGGCACGGGACCTAGTTATCTGCGGGATCGCATCCTACCCCACACATCCCTTCAGCCGATTCGCTCCCACAGAGAGGGGCTTCTCCGGGTGCCGTCCACTAGGCAATGCCAGCGGGTGACGCCCAGGGGAAGGGCCTTCTCTGTGGCGGGCCCGACCCTCTGGAACAACCTACCCCCCCGAACTTAGATCTATCACGGACCTCCGCTCCTTCCGCCAGCAACTAAAAACCTACCTTTTCCAACAGGCCGGCCTGGCCTAACCTACTGTACCTACCCTTAGTTTTAGTAGAGAAATTTGTATATTGGGTTTTACGGATTAGTTTTAATGGGGAGATTTTAGCACAGGGTGTTAATTTAATATAGTTTTAAGTATTTATGTATTTATTTGTGATATATTGTGTTTTATATTTCCTGTGCCCCGAGTCCCTTTGGGGAGAGGGGGCGGTTAATAAGTCGAATTAAAGTAAAGTAAAGTAACATTAAAATCAACATCTGGGAAGTCAGCGGCAATTGATCGCATACCTGCCATGAGCAAGGCTGCAATGCAATCGTTCTTCCCTCTTATTGCAGCTTTCATGAGTGCAGTCAGGCCTCTGTCATCCTGCATCTCAATGTCCACTCCTGGATAGTAATTCAGAAGATAGTTCACAATAGTAATGTGTCCTTCGTTGCAACAGAGAGAGAAAGGGAACAGTGTTAGGAATGCGCTGAGCTCTCCAAAGGAAGATTAACATCTAAAGGCAGCATTGATCACAAAGACTCCACATTTCTACTCTAGGGTCATATTCTTCAACACCCACACACCCATTTTGTGCAGATCCCCATCACTTTTGCTTTGCAAACAGTAACTAGTTCCTTTCCATTGTCACAAATCATCAATGTGTATATAAATGAACTGACTGAAAAAACCCCTAATTTGAGATCATTTGTTGTTGTAACAAATGGATCCACTGCAGGGGTGGGTTCCTGCCAGTTCTAACCTCGTCTATAGAAGAAGTTCCACAAATCTACAGTGCCATTTAGAACCGGTTCCAGCTCCCTGCCCCCCCCCCACCCGTCCGCACATCATCAAGATGAAGAGTGAGAGGAGGAATTCTGGGAGTTGAAGTCCACAAGTCTTAAAGCTGTCAACTTTGAACACCCCTGGGGTTTTTTTTCCTAAAGGGTAAGGGGTGCGAGGGTCTTGTAACTTGACAGCTTTAAGACTTGCGTGCTTCAATGCCAGAGTTCCTGAGCCAACATGATTGGAGGAGGAATTCTGGGAGTTGAAGTCCACAAGTCTTAAAGCTGTCCAGTTTGAACCTCCCTGGATTTTTTTTCTAAAGGGTTAGGGGTGCAAGGGTCTTGTAACTTGACAGCTTTAAGAGTTGCGTGCTTCAAATGCCAGAGTTCCTGAGCCAACCTTTTGGTTTCTAAGCAAGAGCGTTGTTAAGTCAGTTTCACCACATTTTATTTTATTTATTTTATTTTATTAAATTTATATCCCGCCCTTCTCCAAAAGGACCCAGGGCGGCAATTTTACAAGTTGGCCACGCCCACCCAGTCACACAACTGCCAAGCCACTCCCACTTGGTCACATGGCCGGCAAGCCACTCCCACCCGGTCACATGGCCAACAAGCCACTCCTACCCGGTCACATGGCCAGCAAGCCACTCCCACAAAGCAGGCCACACCTACAGAAGAGGTTCTAAAAATTTTTGAAACCCACCACTGATCCACTGTCCTTAATGTTAAATCCTAAGGCCCCATACCACTTTACAATATCACACATTGCCTATGTTGAAATCAGAGGTGGGTTGCTAATTTTTTTACTACTGGTTCAGGCGCGCTCGTGCGTGCTCCCATACAGGCACGCATGCACAGAAGTGTCCGGGCGGGTGGGCAGAGCCTCCCGCCGCCGCTCACCTCTGGTTGAAACGGAAGGAAAATGATAGGGAAGGCCCCAAATAAATATCTTATTATGCTCCGTTCTCACCCACCCCAACCATAATCAGCTAGCGCACAAACTGGAAACTCAACTCAACCCACATATTCCCAAGTGTACATTCAAAGCCCACCCACCCCCTCCTTCCTGGTAAATGCATCTTATGAGAGATGCAGGACATAAAGATCCAACCCCGTTTTCTCCCCGTTAAATATTGTTCTGGAGAGATAATAATTTTAAACAAGGGAATGACAGGAAGGGAATGTTTTTGCATAATGTGGAACTGTGTTCTTCAGCTTGCTGTTTTTAAAATTCTGATCAAACATCCCACCGATGTTTGAATCTTTTAGGATCCTTGAAGTCCTTGTGTCTTGCCTGGTGTAATGTGGTGTATGAAAACAGTAACTTTTCTTACCTGCTTGGGCTGCCACCATAAGTGCTGTGTTTCCATCATTATCCTGGTGGTTGACATCTATGTAGGAGCATTTACTGAGAAGAATGACAATATCTTTGAAACCCCGGAAACATGCTACCAAGAGGCCGTTCTGGAGAGCAAGAGGCAAAATGTTAAGATTCCATCTTCCAGAGGACACAAGCTCTTTTCCCATCCATCCTTTCAGGTTTTGAGGTCTATGATCCCATATATCTGGACGGTTGCTGCAACATCATGGCTAACCCCGGTGCAATAAAATCATACTAGAGCCGTAGTGGTGCAGTGGTTAGAATGCAGTACTGGAGGCTACTTCTGCTGACTGCCGGCTGCCTGCAATTTGGCAGTTCAAAGCTCACCAGGCTCAGGGTGCAGCCATCCATCCAAAGTGTCATGGATCATTGTCTTCCATCCTTCCCAGGTGGGTAAAATGAGGACCCAGATTGTTGGGGGCAATAGGCTGACTCCGTAAACCACTTAGAGAGGGCTGCAAAAGCACCGTGAAGTGGTATATAAATCTAAGTGCTATTGTTATTGCTACTTCTGAGCTTGTTCAGTGGCCAGCTGAATACCATGCCATGTAGAAAAAATGCTTTTTCATCGCCATCCCTGGTGACTCTATTCATCCTGATCCATGACAATGGAGATAGGAGTCTCTGGTTAACCATAAGTAGAAAGTCGCAATCAATACAGGGTGATGATATTAGCAGGGATTATTAGACATATATTTTCTATATGCACAAGGCACAATTTTTGCATTGTAGCTAGTCTTCTATATTTCCCCCATTAGATCCTTCCAGAGCACATAAGACAATTGGCTGGCTGGCAAAAACCATAAGCTGCTTAGGGGGAGCCTCTTAAACCTTGGAGGATAGGGTGTTAGGGCTTCTCAGAGCGAATAATCAGAATGCAAAACACCTTTTGTTACACGAGTACAAGCGAGTGATTATTTTGCAGGAGAGAACGAAAGGGTCTATAGAAGAGGGATGGGCTATTTTCCCTTGGTAGGAACTCCAGCTTCATCCTGCACTCCCCTCTTGGTATTTCTAAGATGTCTGCGTGTGGAGGTGTTATTCCCCCATTCCAGGAAACACTGCGAAAGGAGAATGAGGATGCAGCATGGTGAAGAAACTGAGGCAAGGCAACATAACATGTTCAAGGGAGAATGATGGGTAGGGCTGGTGGCCCTGAGCAAGCACCCTAATCTCCTAAGAGCCCAAATCAAGTGTTGCAACTTTTCCAGTAGTGGGATTAAATTTTTTTACTACTGGTTCTGTGGGTGTGGCTTGATGGGTGTGGCTTGGTGGGCGTGACAGGGGAAGGATACTGTCAAATCTCCATTCCCTCCTCACTCCAGGGGAAGGTTACTGCAAAATCCCCATTCCCTCTCGATCAACTGGGACATGGGAGGCAGAGAATAGATGGTGATATTTACCGGTTCACCAAACTGTTCAAAATTTCTGCTACCGGTTCTCTAGGTCTAGGACTTAAATTTGAAAGTAATGGCAACATAGGCCAATGATCTGCCCCAGATGAGTTTACTATGCATTAGGTTGGAGAAAAGGATGTGCCTTTGTGCCATTCAGTCCTGGTTCCCCGTATCATCTCACCGCCCTGAGTCCCTTTTGGAGATAGGGCGGGATAGAAGTCTAATAAATGAAATGAAATGAAATGAGGTACAAATAACATATGATCAGAGTTTGTTGATAGTTGCTTCATGAAGCAGTCATAGTAAGGCAAGTTGAATCTGTGGAATGATTGGAGTCATTGACTTATTTTGAGAAATTACCAGCTACAATCCCTAGACTCTAGTCTAATAAAACTGTATAAATAAAAATATCTGATAGTAAAAATATAAATTACACAAGTATAAAATTATAAAATCTAAACACCACAGCGCAGTCATCCATCCAAAGTATCATGGATCATTGTAGGTGCTCTGGGACAGCTCTGTTGTCAGTAGTTTCCAGAAGGCCAAATTATAAAGAGAGAAGCAACCTAGAACTAAGAAGAAACATCCTGACAGTCAGAACAATTAGACTGTCAGGTTCCGAAGTGTAAGTGAAACAAGCCAAACACAGAAACGGTTCGATGGTCATTAGAATTGCCTCCAGAAGTTGCCAATGCTCCGGGAGGTTTTAAAGAAGATGTAGAGCAACCATTTATCTGAAATTGTATAGGGCCGTGTTGGCGAACCTAGGGCACGGGTGCCACAGGTGGCCAGCTGATATTTGGCCTTGATTTTCAGCCAGTTTTCGCCCTCCTGAAGCCTCCAGAGGGAGTAAAATGGCCCAACAGGCAACCTGGAAGTCCATTTTTTTGCCCTCCCCAGGCTCCCAAAAAGCCGTGTGCACATGTGCGGGGCAGCAGGGGGTATCACGCATGCATGCTCAGGGGATACGGCATGGGAAGCATTAAATTATAGGTGTGAGCACATGAGCGCGCACAATAGCGTGAATGTGTGTGCTTTTGGCACCCGAGGCGAAAAAGGTTCGCCATCACGGATACAGGGTTTCCTGCTTGAGCAGGAGGTTGGACTAGAAGTTCTGCAAAGTCTCTTCCAACTCTTTTTTATTCTGTTAGGGGCTAATCCCAATTCAAGGGGGAAGTTGTCCCAAAGTGTAAGGAAAGATCCCATAGAAAAACAGAACACACAAGCCTTCTTGTAAATACCTTGTGGAGATGGGGGGCTACCAGCAGTTTCTCCTGGGATAAGCAATTGTGTTTGAAAAGGCCAGAAGATACTTCCATGTCAAGCCATATTGACTTTATATACAATCACTAACACTTTGACTTGCATTTACAATACAATACAATACAATACAATAGCAGAGTTGGAAGGGACCTTGGAGGTCTTCTAGTCCAACCCCCTGCGTGGGCAGGAACCTTATACCATTTCAGACAAATGGCTATCTAACATCTTTTTAAAGGCTTCCAGGGTTGGGGCATTCACAACTTCTGGAGGCAAGCTGTTCCAGAGGTTAATTGTTCTTACTGTCAGGAAATTTCTCCTTAGTTCTAAGTTGCTTCTCTCCTTGATTAGTTTCCACCCATTGCTTCTTGTCCTGCCCCCAGCTGCCTTGGAGAATAGTTTGAATCCCTCTTCTTTGTGGCACCCTCTGAGATATCGGAACACTGCTATCATGTCTCCTCTGGTCCTTCTCTTCATCAAACTACACATACCCAGCTCCTGCAGCCGTTCTTCATATGTTTTAGTCTCCAGTTCCCTAATCATCTTGGTTGCTCTTCTCTGCACTCTTTCCAGAGTCTCCACGTCTTTTCTACATCGTGGCGACCAAAACTGTATGCAGTATTCCAAGTGTGGCCTTACCAAGGCACTTACCAAGGCATTTGGAAGCTACTGTAATCAGAATCCTGTATAGGAATTGGATCAGGGGTGAAATGCTAGAACCGGTAGCAAAAAATGCTAAGGTTTGTCTGAACCGGTAGCAAAAAATGCTAAGATTTGTCTGAACCGGTAGTAAAAAAAATGCTTTAAAAAGTGTGTGTGTGTGTGTGGGGAGGTTCCAATGATCCAATGATTGTCAGACCCTTTTTATTTTACTTTTTAAAGCATTTTTTTCTTGCGGTTCAGGCGAATAGGTGGGGAAAAATGCTTTAAAAAGTGAGAAAAACTTGGCTATGCCCACCCGGTCATATGACCACATATTGCCCACATATGGCTGTGGGCAAGCCATGCCCACAGAACCGGTGGCAAAAATTTTTTGGGTTTCACCACTGATTAGAGCCGTGATGGCGAACCTATGGCATGCGTGCCACAGGTGGCACGCAGAGCCCTCTCTGTAGGCACCCACGCCATCACCAGCTGGTCTTTGCGGACACCCGAGCACCAGAAAATGGCCTGAAAAACACCCCACAACCCACGCCTTTTTTGGCCCATTTTCAGGCTGTTTTCCCAGCTGTTTTTGACCCTGAAAATAGGCCATAAATGGCCTGACATATGGTCAAAAAACAGACAAAAAACAGGCAAGCGCATGCTGGCCAGCTGGTCTTTGGGTTTCCTATGCTCTGGCGCATGCACATGCACACATGTTCCGGTTTGGGTACTCAATGCTGAAAAGGTTCACCACCATTGGATTAGAGCAGAGGTCCCCAAACTTGGCAACTTTAAGACTTGTGGACTTCAACTCCTAGAATTCTCCAGCCAGCAGAGCTGGCTGGAGAATTCTGGGAATTGAAGTCCACAAGTCTTAAAGTTGTCAAGTTTGGGAACCTCTGGATTAGAGCAATGGAGTGATATGTTCATGGCAGCGAATGCCAACCACAAATAGACCAACGATTCTGGAGCAATAGAAGCTTGCAGGTGGCCTTCAAGTAATTGACTATGACTACCTGCTAAGATCAGTAAAGCTAGGGATAGAAGACCCACAAAGCTGAACATTGTTCTAGTTATATCCCAGTTGAACCACACCATCATAAGACCATTTCAGCTCCAGGTTACCCCTGCTGTATTAGATCAAGAAGGAGGTCTAATTACCTTTCCATTGATATCCAACTCCATGGCTTCTTCCCTGGTCACCCCGCTGTCAAGTTTATCCTGCAATAGCTTTGCATTGTTCTTGACACAGCACCAGTACAATGTGACCGCTTGGTGGTCCTCACTGTCAGATGGAGCACCTTCATAGTCCGGGAAGACAGAGTCATCGGAGAGGAGGCTGCAAGCATCTGAATCTTTCTCCTGCCTTTCATCCTCGTCATCCTCAAAGTCTAGTTCTTGGCTGGATTTGCTTAGGGTGGGTGATGTGTTTGGGTCTCTTCCATTGTTGTCATTATTCATCCAGCCTGTTCACAGAAAGTAGCTTTTGATGTGGTTTTGGTGGCCCATATTCTTCTCCTTGGAAAGGACTATTTCTGTTCTTGCCTTCTTTCTCAATTACACACTGGGGATCTGCAGTGCATAGGAATTTGAGACAATTATACTAACATTTATTGTTCTGAAGGGATGGGTATATTGTATCGGTCATTTGCCCAATATTCTATGTAAGAAATTATATCCCCAAAGTAAAATAAGCAGATATTCTGCTCTGAACAGAAACTGGGAACCATCGTAGCTCTCTACTTGGCAGTGACTAGGATGAAAATACAGGTATAGTTAGTCCTTGACTTGCAACCATTCCTTTAGCAACTGTTTGAAGTTACAACACCACTGAAAAAAGCGACTTGCAACCTGTCCTCACACTTAGCAACCGTCGCAACACTCTGGGTTATGCAATCAATATTCAGGCACTTGACAACCAGCATGTATTTATGATGACTGAAGTGTCTTGTGACTCATGTGATTTCCATTTTTGACCTTCACCCCAGGTGATTGCCAACAAGCAAAATCAATGGGGGGAGCCAGATTCGCTTAACCAATCATGCAATTCACTTAACAACCAGGCTGATCCATTTAACAACCATAACAAAAAAGATCGGGCATGACTCGACAACTTCCTTGCTTAGCCAAGGAAGAACTGATAACTGATTGTGATTGTAAGTTGAGGATTACATTTAGCAACCACAGTTGGGGACCGGCAAGTTGGCTATTAAGCAAAGCCATCACTAGAGGAAACCGTGACCCTGTTTGTGATCTTACTTCAGCTTTCCTTTCCCTTCGATCAGAAATGTGAGGACTGGTTGCAAAGTTACTTTTTCATCACCTAATTGCGAAGATCTTTTTCTATCCTGCTCTACAGAGTAGAGAGAGTAGAGCAGGGGTCTCAAACTCAATTTACCTGAGGGCCGCTGGAGGCAGAGGCTGGGTGAGGCTGGGCTGCATAAGGGATTCCTTATATTAATATTAATACTAATATTATAATTTCATATCACGGTGGGGGCCACAAGATACCGTCCTGTAGGCCGCAAATGAACCATGGGCCGCGAGAATGAGACCTCTGGAGTAGAGAGTCTCTGACAGAAAGCCACTTGAAGAGATTAGAAGCATTTGAAATGTGGATTTACAGATGGCTGTTATGTAGAAGCTAGGTTGACAAAATCAGAAATGAGGAAATGGTCTGGGAAAGCCAAGGAAAATCATCAAAAGCATAAAAAAGCAAAAGTCAAAATATTTTGGACATCTGATGCGACACCCAGAAAAATACAGCACACTTCACTTCATCCTCCAGTGAAAAATTGAAGGCAGACAAGGTCCAGGCAGAAGAAGAACATCATGGCTTCAAATGATGCGGGATCGGATCCTGCCTCATACATCCTCACGGCCGATTCGCTCCCACAGAGAGGGACTTCTCCGGGTGCCGTCCACTAGACTTTGTCAGCGGGCGACACCCAGGGGAAGGGCTCTCTCTGTGGCGGGCCCGGCCCTCTGGAACAACCTTCCCCCCGATATTAGGATGACCACGGACCTCCGCTCCTTCCGTCTTAAATTAAAAACTCACTTTTTCTGTCTGGCCGGCCTGGGATAGTCTCCCTGTCTTGGGGTTTTTATTGGGTAGCTTTTAGCATAGTTAGTTTTATGGGAATTTTAGCACAGGTTAAGTTTAATTTGGTTTTAGAACTGTTTGTATATTTTTTACTGTTTTTATTCTACCTGTGCACCGCCCCGAGTCCCCATGGGGAGAGGGAGCGGTTTATAAGTATTAAATTCATTCATTCATTAAATTCAAAATCTAAGGGACTAGTTTGGACAAAACTCAGCAGCACTTTTTCATGCGGCTGTTGATAAAAATAGGATCTCCAACATGATTACCACCGTCCGATGACAGTTATGGCACAAGAAGAAGACTAATTGTGAAGAGTTGTTGCATGAGAGAGTCACAGTTCTAGGCTGCATAAACAGAGGGATAGAATCAAGATCACATGAAGTGTTAATTCCACTTTATAATGCCTTGGTAAGGCCACACTTGGAATACGACATCCAGTTTTGGTCGCCAAAATGTAGAAAAGATGTGGAGACTCTGGAAAGAGTGCAGAGAAGAGCAACAAAGATGATTAGGGGACTGGAGGCTAAAACATGTGAAGAACGGTTGCAGGAACTGGGTATGTCTAGTTTAATGAAAAGAAGGACCAGGGAAGACACGATAGCAGAGTTCCAATATCTCAGGGGTTGCCACAAAGAAGAGGGAGTCAACCTATTCTCCAAAGCACCTGAGGGCAGAACAAGAAGCAATGGGTGGAAACTAATCAAGGAGAGAAGCAACTTAGAACTGAGGGGAAATTTCCTGACAGTTAGGACAATTAATCAGTGGAACAGCTTGCCTCCAGAAGTTGTAAATGCCCCAACACTGCAAGTCTTCAAGAAGATGCTGGATAGCCATTTGTCTGAAATGGTATAGGGTTTCCTGCCTAGGCAGGGGGTTGGATTAGAAGACCTCCAAGGTCCCTTCCAATTCTGTTATTCCATTCTATTCTAAAGAAAAACTACCCCTATAGCGCAATGTTTCAAGATGTAGTTGCAATAAGTATGGAATAGTAATGAGTGTGCATCCAATTCCTGGATAAAAATGAGCAAGTGAACAGGAAAGTTAACAGGAGTAGCTTAGGGCAGGGGTCTTCAACCTTTGCAACTTTAAGTCTGAAGGACTTCAGCTCCCAGACTTCTTCAGCCAGCAAAGCTGGCTGGAGAAGTCTGGGAGCTGAAGTCCTTCAGACTTAAAGTTGCAAAGGTTGGAGACCCCTGGCTTAGGGGATTCAGCAGGGAGTACAAGGGAAAATACCTTTTTCTCTAAGACCAGAGTTTGCATTTGGCTTCTAGGAGTTGAAAAAAGAAAGAAAACCTTTCAACTGATAATGCTGTCAGAAAAAAAATG
Organism: Rhabdophis nuchalis; assembly: GCA_039707465.1. Classification (NCBI taxonomy): domain Eukaryota; kingdom Metazoa; phylum Chordata; class Lepidosauria; order Squamata; family Natricidae; genus Rhabdophis; species Rhabdophis nuchalis. The sequence continues at coordinate 170,141,635 of CM077646.1, forward strand.
ATGGTCAAGAGAAAGGGGTCTCTGGTTATGGCCGGGAGTCAGCCAAAATTCCATAAACCAGCCTATGAGCTTTTCCGCAAAACAGTCTTTATCTCCCTGTACATAAACAGCTGTAAATTCTTGTTAAGACTTGAAATGTGCCCCCCCCCCTATTTTAGCTACAGTGATGTTCTGAGTGGACAAGAATTAACTCAGCCCTAATTGAGCCTCTCAGCCTCTCCTTTCCTCTCCTCTCCTCCCATCCAACTTGGGAAAGTAGGCACCCATTGTTTTTCCTTCTGGGGCATCTCTTCTGAGTGCTAGTGAAAACCCCAAGGAGACCATGATTTTATAGGCCAAAACAAGCCACTTGTCAAATTTTACTGAGCTGAAAGAAATAAACAAAACAAAATAGTCCACCTTTCATCATTCTTTTGCTGAAACTTTTCTTTTCTCCTTTCTTTCTTTCTTTCTTTCTTTCTTTCTTTCTTTCTTTCTTTCTTTCTTTCTTTCTTTCTTTCTTTCTTTCTTTCTTTCTTTCTTTCTTTCTTTCTTTCCTTCCTTCCTTCTTCCTTCCTTCCTTCCTTTTTCTGCCTGTCTTTTTTCTTTCTTTCCTTCCCTCCCTCCCTCCCTTCCTGTCTTTTTTCCTTCCTTCCTTCCTTCCTTCCTTCCTTCCTTCCTTCCTTCCTTCCTTCCTTCCTTCCCTCCCTCCCTCCCTCCCACCATCCTCCCTCTCTCCCTCCCTCCTTTATTTATTTATTTATTTATTTATTTATTTATTTATTTATTTATTTATTTATGTCTTTCCTTCCTTCCCTCCCTCCCTCCCTCCCACCATCCCACCTCCCTCCCTCCCTCCCTCCCTCCCTCCCTCCCTCCCTCCTTTCTTTCTTTCTTTCTTTCTTTCTTTCTTTCTTTCTTTCTTTCTTTCTTTCTAAAAGGCATTTCACCACTCTGCTACTGAACTCGGAGGAGGAAAACTCTTCTATGTCAGACCTCTTCGAACAAATTGGTGTCCAGAGCGAAATTGTGGCGTCTCCTAAAGTACATAACAACCGCTCGGAAGAGTTGTGTAAGATCAGATCACTTGTGTAATATCGAATGGGGAGGTGGCCTCCCATATTAAGGGCAGACTGAGGATGACATCATCCGTTCTTGCCCTGCGTCACCGTAGGTGGTTTGTCCTTGAGATGTTGGGCAAGCAGGAAGTGCAAATCAGTCCAAAGTCAGGAGATCAGACAATGTCCAGGACTTATTCTGAACTAGTCCAAAGGTCTTACAGGGAAATGTTCCTTTTCTTCTGCAGCGGCCTAGATTCAAATATGCATAATCTAAGTTTGGTTGTTTTCAACCTATGTCTCCATGAACCTCACAGTAGATATGTAACAGAGACAAGCCACTGAATTTCAGGCTTGAAAAGGGCAGACCAAGCAAGGGCTTTCTGTTTTCCTCCAGACTCCTCCAATACTTTCCATACATATTTAGCTACACATCAAGGATTTAGGGAAATGTTCATATTGTACCCCGATATTTAAAAAAATAAACACCATTTCACTGTCTATAGCTCGGCGGGGACCCAATTCCAAACGCTAACTACATGCAGTAAGTACAACTCTTGTTATTTTTTATTCCAGTTTGTGTCAAGGATCCTTGACTGCATTCCTTGAAGATCTTGATGTAAAGTTGTGAGGGTTCTTTTCAATCAATATCAACCTGAACATAACCATAAAATATATTGGCCCATCAGATTTCTAGGTTTCCCCTTGTCCTAAACGCTCCCAGGATGAATGTGAAGCCATGCACTACCTTTCTGTAGAGATTCCCAGTCTTCCCAGGGGAAGAGCCTTCTCTGTGGCGGGTCCAGCACTCTGGAACGACCTGCCCCCCGATATCCGTACCATCACGGACCTATGACTCTTCCGTCGGATGTTAAAAACACATTTCTTTCATCTAGCCGGCCTGACATAGACTAAGGGAATAATTTTAAATTTTGATATTTATTGGTTTTAAATTTGTTTGTTTAAATTTTAGCACAGATTTAATAATTTAATTGTTTTTTATATTTTGTATGTATTGCTGGGTTTTTATCTTTCTGTGCACCGCCCTGAGTCCCTTTTAGGTGAAATAGGGCGGTATATAAATCGAATAAACATAAAACATAAAACATAAACATCCAGGTCATGGTTGTCCCAAAGGTGCTTTTTCAGGAGTCAACTGGACTTTCTTGTTTTTTCTTTGAAGACATTCCGCTTCTCATATATACCGTATTTTCAGAGTATAAGACGCACCTTTCCCTCTACAAAAGAGCGTGGGAATGTTGGTGCTTCTTATACACTGAATAAAGCCATTTTTGGCCTCCCAAAATCCTGCCCCAGCATCCCATTTTTGTGAAAAATGGGCAAATTTTTCACCCAAATGGGGATATTTTGCCTTTCCCCACTCCCTAGAAGCACTCTGCAGGCTTCAGCAGGGCTGGTGGAAGGGAAAAATGTCCCCGTTTTGGTGAAAAATGGGGGCATTTTTGCCTTGCCTCAACCCTGCTGAAGCCTGCAGAGTGCTCCTGGGGAGTGGGGGGGGGGGGTCAGGGAAGACAAAAAAACTTTTTTTCTTACTTACCTCTTTGAAATCTTGGTGCGTCTTATACACCGATGCGTTTTATAGTCCGAAAAATACTGTAAATCCTTCCATTCCCCACTGTCCTGCCAGAGCTGAAGAACCTTCTTGGATGAAAAGCAAAACGTCTTCAAAGAAAAAGACTAAGAAAGTCCAGTTGCCTCCTGAAAAAACACCGTTGAGACAACCATGACCTGGATGACTGAAAATCTTTACAGACTTTCAGCGATACAATTTGGGATGATCCCTCTTTGAATGGTGTGGGAGTAGGAATGGATTTCCATGGAAAAATTGCAGACTACAGGAACCAGGAACACCACTCAGGTGACCCCGAGGACACAGATAAACCTCCAAGTGCTTCAAGGACCCTCCGAAAGGATGCAAATGACCAGCTGTCTGCAAGGAACATAAATCCTTCCATTCCCCGCCATCCTGTCAGAGCTGAAGAAGCTTCTTGGATGAGAAGCAAAACCTCTTCAGAGAAAAAAGCAAGAAAGTCCAGTTGCCTCCTGAAAAAAGCACCTTTACCTTCCTACAAGGCAAGTCTGTTTCTTCCACCAATATTTGAAATTGGAGATTGGTTATCATCGATAGCATGTATACCTTAGTTTTTGCTGCACTGGCAGGAACTGGTTATTTGGGTCCTGCAACACTTTTTCCTTCCTAAGATTTCCTGATGCTTTGTTCTCATAATCACCAATCCAATGTAATGATGTTTCTGAAGAAAGTTTAGTTTAGTTTAGTTTATTCGAATTTATAAGCCGCTCCCATCTCACCACATAGAGACTCGGGGCGGCGCACAGGGAATATAAAATATAAATATACAAATATACAAAAAATAAAACATTCTTAAAACTAAATTAAATTAACCCACCCTGCGCTAAAACCCATATTAAAACCCTTGAATTAAAACTTTGGTAACAAAAAGCAGTACGGTGTTCGAGTAAGATCATGCCAGGCCGGCTTGTTGGAAAAAGTGCGTTTTTAACCGCTGGCGGAACAGGCGGAGGTCCGAGATGACACGGAGGTCGGGGGGAAGAGCGTTCCAGAGGGTTGGGCCCATCACAGAGAAGGCTCTTCCCCTGGGCGTCGCCAACCGGCATTGCCCGGTTTACGACACCCGGAGCAGACCCTCTCTGTGAGAGTGTATTGGTCGTAGGGACGTATGGGGCAGTAGACGGTCTCGTAGGTAGCTAGAAAGAAAGTCCTTTTCAACTTAACAGTAAAATAATCCAGAGATATAGATGAACGATTATGATATTGGCCTCGATGAAAATAAAATAGATGAGCTTTGGGGCTGTTTTCCTTTCTTGACTACCTCGGACTGCTCAATTACTTTTGGCAAAGATGTCAGAAGTTCTAGTAATCAAATCCTATTTCACATGTAGTTTGGCGGTATAAAACATATATGGTGATATATGCTCTTCACCCAGATTTACTGGAAGGATTAAAATGTAGGAAATGTTAGCTTCCCTACCTCTGTTCCACCCCTCTTCATATTTTAACAATGGGAATAAAGACTAAGAGCGTTTGCTGATTTTTATCGGGCAGATGCTTGTAAGAAGAATTATATTTACAAACATGGAAAACCAGTTATGTGGCAATAACTGAATTCATTTTACTTCTAACTTTCCACAACACTTTATTAGATCCATGTCTGGACAACAAGCCCCCCCCCCTCCCCGCCCCAATGACCACTAGAGGTGATAATAAAGATCTAGAGGTTATTGAGATTTTAATAATTTCTTGTCCTCACATAATCACGTGGATTTGTATATCCCAAATATGGTAGGCCTGGCTTAGTATCATTCCGTAAGAAATATTTAAGGTCAAAGTTCATAAGCCAAATGTCCTATTTAGCAGATTCCCAGAAATAACTTTTTTTAAATCATAAAACTATTTTCAAGAACCAAAGCCACATCGACCTTGTTAAATGGTTTATGAATAAGCTTCCTCTTGAAAACAATTATTCCATTAAATCTATTTTTGAAATATCACTTGTTTTCCTGTAGCCGTGTATGCATTTTCTTTTTAATATTTCTCTGTCGCAAATAAATCCATTCGGGTGGAATGTATTAGATCCCTAAAAATGCCCAGTATATGTCTCAGTTTCAACTTCATGCTTTGAAGATCTATTTAATAAGATAGTCCTGACTATCCTGGTATGGACCTTCCTAATTCATCATGAAATAGTTGCAGAATAAATCATACATGTTCAACAACTTTTAATGGCCTGCAAAATGGGAGTTAGAACACATCTGGTTTCAATCCAAAAATAGCAGAAAAAAATCATATGAACTAGGCAAACACTATAAACTGCACACATACACATATGTACATACACACACACGCATGCACACACACACACACATACGTTTACAGCCTTATCTTATTGTGCAATTGGAACATAATAGCTTGCTAAGCAGTTCCTTCCTTTTATAATTAAATCCATTTCCTTTCTGTTGTGAGAACAATACAATACACTAGACGTATCAGATCAAAATTGCAAAAGTCCAAAGGATCCCTAGATGGCAACATAGAGATACAGAAAACTCTTAGCACTCTGCTTCCATCTACTGGTCATTCCTATTCTAGTACATAGTCCCATACCACATTTCAATCATGAATGCAAGGAGGGGAATGTATTTATCTGTTAACAATTATTTATAAGTTGCCTCCCCTAATACCATAAGAAAGGTCACATCATCATAAAAACAATAAGACAAAGTACTACCCCTCCAGCAAATAGACAATTTATAAAATGTGATATTATTAACCATCACAGAAACATACCCTATCCCGGGTAGAAAATACAACATAAAAAGCAGACATTATTTTCTAACTTACTTGGCATCTTATATATTAAAGAAGAACTCTCATAATGGCCTTATTTATATGGAAATGAAAATATATACCTGAGGATGATATGGCTGCTCCATTGTTTGGCAATTCAAAGTGCGGATTGGAGAACTAGTGGGATCAAAGGTTGCCAAAATGTCCAACCTTGTCTCATTAACTGAAGGTGATATCTGATGAAAATACCTTGACTCAAGTCTTTTTTTGGAGATCAAGTATCTTAGCCTCTTAGAAGATGTCCTCTAGGGCTGCCCTTGTTTCACTTGAGCAAGACATTTCCAGAAACACTCCATTAGTGGCTGTTGTGCTGCCTCCTCTGACTTCCATTGCAGCAGACATGGCATACCTCTAGATGCTAGGACACGTGGAAGTTTTCTGACACTTTTTCTGGTCACTTCAAAGGATGAAAGCTTTCGGCCTTGGGGATTTAACCTCCCAAGCTGTGACAGCTTGCACGTTGCCCTAGGCTTAGCTATGGAAGACGTCTTAATTTGTGGCATTGCTTAAAATGGCCCTGAGCAGGATTTGGAGTATTTAACTCCGCAGTTAATTTTAGCTCTCCAATCTTTGTGGGCTCATTCCTTGCTGTGACCAGCAGTACAAAGTTATTCCGTCTTGGAGAAGAGAAGTCGTTGGATGAAGAGGAATAAAATGGTTTGTGTTCTACTAGCCATTAAATACAATTTCTCCTTTGCCCGTGCAAATCGATGCTAAGAAACAATCCCTACTGCTTGAAATGTTACAGTTAGGTCAATGCTAGCTAAAATATCTTACCAATTCCTAAGTAGTTAGAGCAGTCACTCTTAAAGACAAATCACAAATTCCACTAAATTCTGCATTTGTAGCCATATTGTTGTTTTATCCATGCCCCTCTATATAAATGAACCTGTGTAAGCAGTTAGATTTGTTCCACCAGTTTTTATTCTTTAGAAAGGATATATTGTTGTTGTTTTTTAAATAGGATTTGCTTCCAATTTCAGTAGGATTTTCTCTATTGGACATTGGGCTGGCTCAGGTATCTATTCTAAGGTGGAGCTTCAGGATTTCAGTCTTGGGAAAAAAAACATATGTCTTGCTGATCTTTGGAATGTGAAGGTGACAATGAGGATGGGGATGATTGTCCCCAAACCTCCTCTTTTCCCTTGCAGATCTCAGCCAGTTCAGTGATTGAGTTGCTGCAGAAGATAACAGAATAACAGAGTTAGAAAGGACCTTGGAGGACTTCTAGTCCAACTCTCTGCTCAAGCAGGAAACCTCATAACATTCTGGACAAACGGTTGTCCAATCTCTTCTTAAAACCCCCCAGTGTTAGAGTACCCACGAGTTCTGAAGGCAACCCATTCTACTGGCTGACTGTTCTGTCAGGAAATTTCTTCTTAGTTCTAGGTTGCTTTTCTCCTTGATTAGTTTCCATCTGTTGCTTCTTGTCCTGCCCTCAGGTGCTTTGGAAAATCGGTTGAGCCCCTTTGCTTTGTGGCAGCCCCTTAAATGTTGGAACACTGCTATCATATCACCCCTCGTCATACCACAGATGAAATGTGTGAGCCCTTGAATGATAGACTGGAAAAAAAGCAAAGAATGAACCTGACTGTGGCTGTGTATCCATGTTCACACGATGGCTCAGTGGCTAAGACGCTGATCTCGTCGATCAGATAGGTCAGAATTTTGGTGGTTCGAATCCCTAGCGCTGTGTAATGGAGTGAGCTCCCATTACTTGTCCCAGCTTCTGCCAACCTAGCAGTTTGAAAGCATGTAAAAATGCAAGCAGAAAAATAGGAACCACCTTTGGTGGGAAGGTAACGGCACTCCGTGGCCCTTCGGCATTGAGTCATGCCGGCCACATGTCCATGGAGACATCTTCAGAAAGTGCTGGCTCTTTGGCTTTGAAACGGAGATGAGCACCGCCCCCTAGAGTTGGGAATGACTAGCACATATGTGCAAGGGGAACCTTTACCTTTACCTTATCCATGTTCAAAAGTGTATGGTAGACATAACAGTGGCAAAGTGCTGTCATATCTCCACTCTTCTTGTTCTTACAGAATCACATCCATCACCTCTGTTCAGGGTAGCTTCCTTCCTCTTCTGGAAAAGTGGAAATGAAGCTCCTCCTGCAGGATGCTATGATACCCTTGGAGACAAAATCACTTGCATTTGCTCTGAATTTGTCTAGATTTCCACTAGAGCACCAGGGTACTGTTTTGAAGTATTATCTGGGATCTTTTAAGTTTGGGAAAACTGAGATTGGGAAAACGTCTTGAGGGCTGGTGTCCATTCTCCTAAGAAAGTTTGTGACATGCCTCTTTCCAAAGAAACCTTCTCTCAGTATAGCTCCTTAGACAACTATTGGCCAATCTTCAGGCTTTCTTTTTCGGGGGAGGTTTTGAAGAAGGTAGTTGGTTGGATTCCAGCTGCAGAGGATCACAGAGGGAATAGATCTTCTATTCAGGATTCAGGTGTGGACATGGGATGGAAACAACATTGTTTGAAGACAGTTTGATGATTTTTGACAGGGCCTGGATGGATGATTGTTGACATCATTGACCAGGTATCCTACTGAGGACCTGCAAAGATTTGGACTTTGAGGTACTACTGTGTTTCCCTGAAAATAAGACAGGGTCTTATTTTCTTTTGACCCCCAAAATAAGCGCTTGGCCTTATTTGTGGGGAGGTCTTATTATTTTTGAGGTGCAGGAGGCGGCGAGCGTGGTCACCTCATGGCTGCTGCTGTGTTACAACAATTTTGGAGAGGGCTTATTTTCAGGGGAGGGATAATTTTAGTGCATGGGCTCAAAAGCCAGATGGGAGATCTTATTTTCAGGGCAACAGGGTATATTACCACTAAGTGGGTGGTTCCAGGTGGGCTGTGTGAAGGAAGAAATGTTACACCCATGGATCCTTCACTGCAGGATTGATGAGTTTTGCTTTTGTCTCTCTGTGCTACGTAACATCTAGGTCAGTGATGGCGAACCTATGGCATGGGTGCCACAGGTGGCATGCGGAACCATTTCTTAGGGCACGCGAGGCATTGCCCTGTCAGCTCCAGCGCGCATATGTGCACTGGCCAGCCGATTTCGGCCTTCTTTTGAGGCCATTTTTCGTCCATCTTTCTGAAGCCTCTGCAGGTGGAGAGGAGAAGCTGTTTTCACCCTCCCCAGGCTCCTAGAAAGCCTCTGGAGCCTGGGGAGGGCGAAAAAAGAGTGCCAAAAGCAGGGGATCACGCACATAGCATTATGGGTATGGCACGCCCACGCACGATCCCCCTGCGCTCCCCCCGCATTTGGCACGCGAGCCAAAAAAGGTTCGCCATCACTGATCTAGGTGATGCTCTTGATGAAAGATAAGTGTGAGTATCAATTCACTAAGGTTACCCAACTGTATTTTGCTACTTTGGGCCGGATTGGAATGCCACAAAAGTCCTGGCTTGCTGCCTCAAGTCTATAAAGGCCTGGATGGGTTGAAACAAGCTCACATTAAATCCTTGCAAGACAAAATTTCTGTTTGTTGCCTTAATCTGCTTAATCTGACTTGAATCTAATTCCAATTTTGTCTTTGAATAGGATCACCCTCCCACTGCAGGAGCAGGTTCACAATTGGGGGTCCTCCTGGATTTGAGGGGTCCCGACTGAGCAATAAGCAGGAGACCTGGCTAGTTTGCCCAACTGTTTAATGCGTGAAGGATGAGGGACCAAGATTATCTCCCCAATATAGTTAATCTTAGCAGCTGCAGGTGACTTGCTTAGCAAAGATGTTGGATATGAGGGTGTAAGCCCATCAGGATCATATGATACTAAGTCACAATGGAATTGCTGGTTCCCGCTGTTGTTAAGTGAGGATTACCTGCACTCTGGAGAGATCAGGGGAAAAAAAAGTTTGGAGCTGGCTTTATATTTTTCCATCTGCCTTGTTGGAAGGCTAGTTTAATAAAATTCTTTCAAGGAACCCATGTGCTTCCATGTGAGCTTGCCATCACCTTATTTTATGGCAAGTGTTATAGGAACATGAAGAGTAAAGTTATTTCACCTTTTTAACCAAAGTTTCCAAGATCAAAGTTTCCAAGCTCGGGGCCTAGTTATTTGCGAGACCGCCTCTTGCCCCATACATCCCTTAGACCGATACGCTCCCACAGAGAGGGCCTTCTCAGGGTGCCGTCGGCCGGGCAATGCCGACTGGCGACACCCAGGGGAAGAGCCTTCTCTGTGGCGGGGCCAGCCCTTTGGAACGACCTACCCCCCGAATTACGCACCATCACCGACCTCCGCCTCTTCCGCCAATGTCTAAAGACATACCTTTTCCAACAAGCCGGCCTAGCCTAACCTCCCATGGGGACTTTTAGATAGTTTTATTGGGTATTTTAAAATTGGGTTTTTAGCATAGGATAAGACGGTTTAATTTATATTTTAAATTGTGTATTTATTTTTGTACTCTGTATGTTTTTTAAATTTCCTGTGCGCCGCCCTGGGTCCTTTGCGGACAAGGGCGGGATATAAATGTAAATAAACTAAACTAAACTAAACTAAGATGTCTAGTTATAATTTCAACTTGTCCTTCTTCGTTCCAGGTGGGCCTCCCACCCTTTACACACAATGCACCCAGATACTGTACAACAGCATGGGAATCCCAACACAGGTCTTTCCAGCCTTTGTAGTTTCTGTTGCAATTTGGTAAATCTGTGATATCAGGTTAATTGTACTGCCTCCTCTTTTTGTCTATCCTTATTGAAGGAAGAGAGGCAGACCAAGATAGAAAGAATGAATGGGTACTTGGTAATAACAATCAAGTAGGTGGAAAAGAGGATGTGGTGGCTCAGTGGCTAAGATGTTGAGCCTGTTAATCAGATAGGTTGGCAGTTTGGTGGTTCGAGTCCCTAGCGCTGTGTAACGGAGTGAGCTCCCATTATTTAGAACTGAGGAGAAATTAGAACTGAGGAGAAATTTCCTGACAGAACTGAGGAGAAATTTCCTGACAGTTAGAACGATTAATCAGTGGAACAGCTTGCCTCCAGGAGTTGTGAATGCCCCAACACTGGAAGTCTTTAAGAAGATGCTGGATAGCCATTTGTCTGAAATGGTATAGGGCTTCCTGTCTAGGCAGGGAGTTGGACTAGAAGACCTCCAAGGTCCCTTCCAACTCTGCTATTGTATTGTATTGTATTTGTCTCAGCTTCTGCCAACCTAGCAGTTCGAAAACATGTAAAAATGCAAGTAGAAAAATAGGAACCACGTTTGGTGGGAAGGTAACAGCGTTCCATGCGCCTTCGGTATTTAGTCATGCAGGCCACGTGACCATGGAGACGTCTTTGGACAGCGCTGGCTCTTCGGCTTTGACATGGAGATGAGCACCGTCCCTTTGAGTCGGGAATGACTAGCACATTTACCTTTAAATGAAAAAAGGAGGGGAACTCCTTGTTAAGTCTGCAGATTAGATTAGATTAGATTAGATTTTATTTTTCTATACCGCGTCCTCTCCCCAGGGGGACTCGGAGCGGTGCACAGGGAAAATTAAAACAACATAAAATATATACATAAATAAATACAGTAAAAACAGATTAAATCTAATTGTCCCTGCACTAAAATCCCCATTTTTAAAATTCACATTCCCTAACCCCTGAGGTAGAGACTAACCTAGGCCGGCCAAGCAGAAAAAGTGTGTTTTTAATTTCTGACGGAAGGAGCGGAGGTCCGTGGTTGTTCTAATGTCGGGGGGAAGGTCGTTCCAGAGGGCTGGGCCCGCCACAGAGAAGGCCCTTCCCCTGGGCATCGCCCACTGACAAAGTCTAGTGGACGGCACCCGGAGAAGTCCCTCTCTGTGGGAGCGAATCGGCCGGGAGGATGTATGTGGCAGGATCCGATCCCGCAGATAGCTAGGTCCCGAGCCATGGAGCGCTTTAAAGATGAGAACTAGCACCTTGAAACGCACCCGAAAGACGACAGGTAGCCAGTGCAGCTCGCGCAAGAGCGGTGTTACATGGGTATACCTTGCGGTACCCATTATTGCTCGAGGCATTTACATCCTAAGAGATGCACTGTAAAGCTGTTGTGGGTTCAAAGAGAGCTTGACATTTCTTTTGCCTTCATGTTTTCCTTCAGTTACTTATAATCTGTGACTGGAGCAAAACGTTTCCTCAACCAATATTATATGCCCTTGTTAGGAAAGCAACGTGTTGTTAATGGTCCTTCCTTGCCAAGCTACTCTCTGTGGAGGAACCATGGGGAAGAGTGAGGTCTGCCATCCATGTGCTGTTAGCTAATTTTCTTTTCGGAAGGAGTGGCTTTGGAGCAACGGTTCGCTGTTCAGGGCTATCTCAAGGAGCTGTGCTTCATAATCTCTTTCTTATAGGCTCAAAGATCCTGAGAGGTCTACGTTGCTCCTGAAATCTTTGTAGACCAAAGGTTAGACATGGCAATCTCTCCCATTCCCTCTCTCTGAGTGCGCATATATACTGTAGTCCTTCAATATAACTATAATAGTTATGAACCACCAACATTTCTCTTTAGACCAGGCAAATAAATCTTTGTCAAGGAGGACTCCTTCCCTGGGGGTTATAGTCATGCCTTAATCTAGTTCAGTGGTAGTCAACCTGGTCCCTACTGCCCACTAGTGGGCGTTCCAGCTTTCATGGTGGGCGGTAGGGGTTTTGTCCGATACTGAAGCACTTTCCTTTTTTAAATTTAATTGACTTCCCTACTTTATACATCACCATGACTGTGGAACCGGTGGGCGGTTAGAAAATTTTACTACTAACAGAGATACAAAAGTGGGTGGTAGGTATAAAAAGGTTGACTACCCCTGATCTAGGATATGGTGTTCACTTCTTCACTATTTCCTGCTAATTCCTTCTCGCTCCCTCCATTCTCCTGAACTGAGGCAATTTTGTGTCCACTGTGAGTCTGATCTCCATTGAATTGCTTTGGGTTTCTTGAATGCTTGTGTGCATGTCGTACGTCTGTGTGCCTTGTTTGTGAACATATTTCTGAAGTCCTTATGGTCTCTGGGCTTACTTTTATTTTTTATTTATTTTTTTTAATGAAATTTATACCCTGCCCTTCTCCAAAAGGACCCAGGGCGGTGCACAGGAATTTAAAATACAATACAAAATCAAGTAAAAAATTTAAAAAACTTATTTGATACCCATCCTGCGCTAAAAACAAATTAAAATCCCCAAATTTAAAACTGTCTAAAATAGTCATTTGTGGAGGTTATGCTAGGCCGGCTAAATGGAACAAATGTGTCTTTAAACACTGGCGGAAGAGGCGGAGGTCGGAGATGGTGCGAAGTTCTGGGGGTAGGTCGTTCCAAAGGGCAGGGCCCGCCACAGAGAAGGCTCTTCCCCTGGGTGTCGCCAGTCGGCATTGTCCGGCCGATGGCACCCTGAGAAGGCCCTCTCTGTGGGAGCGTATCGGTCTAAGGGATGTATGGGGCAGGAGGCGGTCTCGCATATAACTAGGTCCCGAGCCATGGAGCGCTTTGAAGATGGTCGTCAAAACCTTGAAGTGCACCCGAAAGACCACAGGAAGCCAGTGCAGCTCGCACAGGATTGGTGTTATATCGGAGTGTCTAGGCGCTCCCGTAATCACCCGCGTGGCTGCATTCTGGACTAACTGTAGCTTTCGAGTGCACCTCAAGGGAGGCCCCATGTAGAGCGCATTACAGTAGTCGAGTCGGGATGTCACGAGTGCTTGCGCAGGGCAGCCCGGTCCAGTAAGGGGCGCAATTGGCGCATCAGGCGTACCTTACTCAGTCCTCCTTCTTGATTATGGCTGGGGCTGTTTATTAGAAATCCCATAATCTAATGATATTGTTATTAATGTGTAACAGGGTTTTTCATACGTTTCAACGTGCTTGATGACCATTACTCTGTTCTTGATAGATATACTCAGGGTCTAGAATCTCAGGTTAACATTTGTGTGTGGGAAAACCCAAAGAAAGACAAATAAATGCATGCCAAATTGCCATGTTACGTCCTTCTAGTTCTGATTTATTCTTTGCTCACAGCCCCCTCTTCTGGTTCCTTCCATATCAGTAATCCCCCTTCATAACTATGCAAACTTTTCTGCATGTTTCCCTACTGCAGTGTTTCTCAATTATTTTCTGTCAGGCCCCCCCCCCTAGGAAGAAGAAAGCATTTCGCGCCCCCCCCCCCCGCGCGACTGTAAATAGTATCATTTGTCTATAAAATTGTTATAAGTACACCTCTGCATAACACTGTATCCTTATTAAGTATAAGAGAATAAAAAAAGAAAGAAATTTCTTTCTCTTTCTCTCTCTCTTTTTCTCTTTTTTCTTTCTCTCTCTTTTTTCTCTTTCCTTTCTGTCTCTCTCTTTCTCTCTCTGTCTGTCTTTCTTTCTTTCTCTCTCCCACTTTTTTCTTTCTTTCTTTTTCTTTCTCTCTGTCTGTCTCTCCTTCGTCTGCCCATCTATCACTGTGTGTGTATGTGTGTGTGTGTCTTGCATTCACGCACTTCCTGTGTCTCTCTCTTTCTCTCCCTGTCTCTCTCTGTCTCTGTGTGTGTGTCTGTCACTCTCTGATTCCTCCCCCCCCTCCCTGTCTCTCTCTGTGTCTGTGCCTCTCTCTGTCTGTGTGTCGTCGTCCCCGCCCCGCCCCCACTCCCCGCGGAGTCTCCTCAGCCCGGCTCACCCGCCTTAGCCTGCCCCGGCCACCCGTGCTTGATCGCTCGTTCGCTCACTCCGCTCCTTCCAGGAGCTGAGAAGCCTCCGTGTGTGTGTGTGTGTGTGCGTGCGTGCGTGCGTGTGTGTGTGTGAGGAACGGCAGTCCCTGGAAGACGACGAGTGGCCAGCATGCCGGCTGTGGAGGGAGGGAGGAGGAGGGAGAAAGGGAATCGGCAGAGCCGATTTGCCGAGGTCAAACGCGCCCCCCTTTACAGAGCCTCACGCCCCCCCAGGGGGGCGTGCCCCACTATTTGAGAAACGCTGCCCTACTGTGACATAGAATAGCATTTCTTAATCGTGGAATGGTGGGGCTGTGATCCAATTGAACATCAGATTAGGATTCATTGCCATAGTGTGAGACTAAACAAGGATGTGTAATAAGATTAGTGGTTACCGATTGCAAGGTTAATAATAATAACCTGCAGAAATCTGCATGCACGCATGTGCACGAACACACACGCATGTACGCACACAAACACATATACATATATACATACATACATACATACATACCAGGAGTGGGTTTCAAGAGGTACGCCCTAGTATGGCCGTACCGGAGCCAGGCTGGAGCACCGGATACCGTTCCGGTACGGAGCTCTGGAGGGCCTGCCCGCCCGTCCTCGCTTCTTATCATACTTTTAAGTCTTCAGTGCTTCCGCGCATGTACACAGCGCGTACAGTGCCTGTGCAATGCTCCGGCAAGCAGCTGGAATGTTGCAGGTAAATACGACGCATGCGCGCATCGCATGGGTCCATGTGGGTGACGCTGGGGACCCACCACAGATACATACATACATACATACATACATACACATATACAGTATATGCCTAGCATGTTATGCAGCCCCAGTTCAAATCCCAGTAAAGGTATGGTTAGCTGATGAGAGCTAAAATGCTCGAAATAGATCTATACTAGTCTCCCTGACTTATTTATTGATCAGCTCAAAAACGAAACATATATGCCTGATGATGGCAAGTGAGATCTTGCCGAAACATTGCAATAACATCTCCATGCTATATACACGGGAAAATCCCCGAAGCCAGCAATGCCAGGTATAAAACATATATATATATATATGTTTTCGTAGATTTTCACGGGTGTAGGTATGCTGATATTCCCATCTAAAAAAAATTTACACAACAGAACTCTTGGCTTTCTGTCTAGATGGTCTCTGGTGATGAGCCAAAAGGCAGAAAAGGAAACAGTATGTCTCCTCCCTTAATTGGGGCCCTTAACAGGATGTTGTGGAAACAATTACCTATAATATATATATATATTTATTTAATTTATTGATCAGCTCATAAAACTAACACACATATCTAAAAAATTACACAACGTAATTCTTGGCTTGCTGTCTAGATGGTCTCTGGTGATGAGCTGAAAGGCAGGAAAGGAAACAGTATGTCTCCTCCCTTAATTGGGGCCTAATAACAGGTTGTTGTGAAACAATTACCTATACTAATATACCCTGTCTCAGATGATGCAATAAGGGGAACCGGCTTGGTTAAAGTGCTAGGCTCCTTGCTTAGCATGCAACACAGCCCCGGTTTGAATCCCAGTAAAGGGTATGGCCAGCTGATGAGAGCTAATAAGCTCAAAATAGATCTATCCTGGTCTCTCTCTAATTTAATTTATTGATCAGCTCATAAAACTAACACACACACACACACACATATATCCATTACATTATGTTCTTACAGTTCAAGCAATTTTATCCACTGTGTAGAAAAGAAATAAGAGATAGTAAGCCAAAGAAATGAAAAGCATGTGATAAGAAAATGAAACAAAAACTTAAGTAAAAGTATTGTGTTACTATTGTTTTGAGCCTTCAACCTAGTCTTGGCTCTTGGCGACTGCCTGGAATAACTCCTGCAATTTTCTTGGTAAGGTTTTTTAGAAGTGGTTTGCCCTTGCTTGCTTTCTAGACCCAAAAGAGAAAAATTGGGCCCAGGTCACTCATGAAACTTTGTGTCCATGATGGGGCTTGAATCCACGATGCCCCAGTTTCTAGCCCAGTGCCTTCGATCACAACACCAAGCTGGCTCTGAAAAAAATGAATTGATACCAGACCAGTTCATGCTCTTTGTCTTTGAAAACATGCATACCTATACCACATACTGTATATATCCCACTTCTTAAGATTGACTTCTGTTCTCCTTTCCTTTTTCCGGTTCTCATCAACCCGGTCTGATTGTTGCCTTCTCTATTTTTCTCTATTCTCATAACAATAGCACTTAGACTTATATACCGCTTCACAGTGCTTTACAGCCCTCTCTAGCCGGTTTACAGAGTCAGCATATTTCCCCCAACAATCTGGGTCTTCATTTTAACGACCTTGGAAGGATGGAAGCTGAGTCAACTTTCAACTGGCTAGGATCGAACTCCTAGCTCCGTGATGGCGAACCTAGGGCACGAGTGCCACAGGTGGCACGCAGAACCATTTCTTAGGGCACATAAGGCATTGCCCTGTCAGCTCCAGCACGCTTGTGTGCGCTGGGCAGCTGATTTGAGGCTGTTTTCACCCTCCAGAGGCTTCAGTGTGTGCTGGACCGGGCTGCCCTTCGCACAGTCACTCAAGCTCTTGTGACATCCTGACTCGACTACTGTAATGCTCTCTACATGGGGCTTCCCTTGAGGTGCACTCGAAAGCTACAGCTAGTCCAGGATGCAGCTGCGCGGGTGATTATGGGAGCCTCTAGATGCTCCCATATAACACCGATCCTGCGCGAGCTGCACTGGCTTCCTGTGGCCTTTTGGGTGCACTTCAAGGTTCTGATGACCATCTTTAAAGCGCTCCATGGCTCGGGGCCTAGTTATATGCGAGACCGCCTCCTGCCCCATACATCCCTTCGGCCGATCCGCTCCCACAGAGAGGGCCTTCTCAGGGTGCCGTCGGCCGGGCAATGCCGTCTGGCGACACCCAGGGGAAGAGCCTTCTCTGTGGCGGGCCCTGCCCTTTGGAACGACCTTCCCCCTGAATTGCGTACCATCTTGGACCTCCGCCTCTTCCGCCAGTGTCTAAAGACACATCTCTTTCAGCAAGCCGGCCTAGCCTAACCTCCCGTCGGGGCTATTTTAGATAGTTTTAAATTGGGGATTTTAATTTGGATTTTAGCATAGGATTATAATTTAATATGTTTTTAAATTCTGTATTTATTGTTTTGTATGTTTTTAAATTCCTGTGCACCGCCCTGGGTCCTTTGTGGAGAAGGGCAGGATATAAATGTGATTAAAATAAAATAAAATAAAAAAAATTCAACACCCATTCACTCTTGAGTTTACATCTTCTGGTTTTATCACGCATCTTTCTTAAGTCATCATTCTTACAGCATTCGTCTTGCTTTTAATTATTCATACAACTTTTATGTCTGCATTTTGTCAGCAGTTCTTGATTCTCTTGCACACATTAAAAAAAAAAATCTTCACAATCCTCTCTTCTTTTTCATATTTCCCGTTTGCACCTCCCCATTCACTTTTATGGCTCTTTGTAGGATAGTTTTTACTCTATGCCCAACAGCTTCTGCATCCTTTCCCCATTCATTCTTTTGGAAAAGTATCTTCTAACACTTTTTCATACATCTTCTTGTCCTGCATGGTTGTTCTTTCATTCTTCTTTTCTTCGTTTCTTTCTTTTTCTTCCCCACATGCAAGTCTTGGCACTATTTGAAAAATAAAACCCACCCTGCGACATTCAGAACTATCATCGTCACCCTGCTATCCTTCACTAAATCTCTCGATCTTGCATCACAAGGAATCAATTGAATCAATGATCATAGATGTGTATTTGACACATTATCATGTGTATCATTTAAACCAAGGGTCTCCAACCGTTGCAACTTTAAGTCTGAAGGAGTTCAGTTCCCAGAATTCTCCAGCCAGCTTTGCTGGCTGGAGAATTCTGGGAGCTGAAGTCCTTCAGACTTAAAGTTGCAAAGGTTGGAGACCTCTAATTTAAATCATGAATTTGAACTAAACTGATCTTGTTCCACTATGTAGTTTTATTTTTTAAAGCAAATACTCACCAGTCCTCATTCTTATTTCTTCTGGAGTCACCAAATAGCCCAGTAACTTTTTCTGTACCATCTTGTCATTCCTATCTATTTATTCATGTCACCTAGTAGGAATAATTATTTCCCCTCGATGCATTCATTGAGAACATTACATGTAGTCCTCAACTTACAACAGTTTGTTTGGTGACCGTTGGAAGTTACAACGGCACGGAAAAAATTGACTTGTGACTGTTTTTTACACTTATGACCATTGCAGCAACCCCATGGTTAGCTACAGTTAGTACAGAATGCGGCTGCGCGGGTGATTATGGGTGCCTCAAGGCAAACCCACGTAACACCTCTCCTGCGCGAGCTGCACTGGCTGCCTGTGGCCTTTCGAGTGCGCTTCAAGGTGTTGACGACCATCTTTAAATCGCTCCATGGCTCGGGGCCTAGCTATATACGAGACCGCCTCCTGCCCCATACATCCCTTCGTCCGATCCGCTCCCACAGAGAGGGTCTTCTCCGGGTGCCGTCGGCGGGGCAATGCCGGTTGGCGACACTCAGGGGAAGGGTCTTCTCTGTGGCGGGCCCGGCCCTCTGGAACAACCTACCCCCCGACCTTCGCACTATCTCGGACCTCCGCCTCTTCCGCCAACGTCTTAAGACGTATTTATTCCAACAAGCCGGCCTAGGATAGCCCCCCGTTTCTGACTTTTTAAAAATAAATTATAATTTGGTAAGGTTTTAACATGGGTTTTAGCACGGGTTTAATTAATTTAATATATTTTAATTGATATATATTGTATTTTGTGGTTTTAAATAATGCCTGTGCGCCGCCCTGGGTCCTAACAAGGAGAAGGGCGGGGTATAAATTTAATAAAATAAAATAAAATAAATGGTTATGGGATTTACATTTGGACACTTGACAATTGGTTTATGTTTATGACGATTGTAGAGTCCTGGGGTCATGTGATCCCATTTTGTGACCCTCTGACAAGCAGTCAATGGGAGAAGCCAGATTCACTTAACAATGGTGTTACTGATTTAACAACTACCGTGATTCACTTAACAAATGTGGCCAAAAAAGTCATAAAATATAGTGGTCATAAGTTGAGGACTACCTATATACAATTTCCACTCCAACCCCTCTCAGTTTCTTTTCTTATGACCATTCACTGGAGCGAACAGGCAACCACAAGCAGTCTACAGATCCTATTTCCCTATAGATCCATAAAAGTCACATGGTCCTAAGTCAAGCTTACTAACACACATTTTAACCTTTTCATTCGTAATGAACCCTATACCTTCACTTATTTGAGGTGTGTGTGAATCTATGTGTATGTGTTAATAAATAAATAAAACATTTTCACATGTTTATAAACTCCATGCTGCAAGATCAGAGCCTTCAGATCCATTCTATCATATCTTTATTTATGTTTTTAACTATTTATTCAATGTTAGCACAGTCTTATTGATTTAATTGTTTTTAAAATTTTGTATATTGTGGGGTTTTATCTTTCTGTGCACCGCCCTGAGTCCATTTTGGTGAAAAGGGCGGCATATAAATTGAAAATAAAGTAAAATAAAGTAAAGTAAAGTATCTTCCCCTTCCTTTGGTTCCTTTTCATTTTATTTCAAAGGCAGATGGCATATTATGTATCTATTATTCTTTTATTCATTTCCTATGGTACTTTGTATGTGCTAATTCATAATTTACTCCTCTTACATTCCGGATGACAGTCATAGCCTCCTCTTACATTCCGGATGACGTGTCATAGCCATTACCTGATGGACCCATGGATGCTGATTTCTATTGCCCATTATGCCTTTGATCAATTAAAACTGTCGCATTGTATGTATGTATGTATGTATGTATCAGTGGTGGGTTTCTGCAGGCTCGCACCTACTTGCAAGAGCCGGATGGTGAAATTTAGAGAGCCGGTGAGAGGGGGTTCCACCGGCGGACCCAGAAGTAAGTCTAGCCATTACCTGATGGACCCATGGATGCTGATTTCTATTGCCCATTATGCCTTTGATCAATTAAAACTGTCACATTGTATGTATGTATGTATGTATCAGTGGTGGGTTTCTGCAGGCTCGCACCTACTTGCAAGAGCCGGATGGTGAAATTTAGAGAGCCGGTGAGAGGGGGTTCCACCGGCGGACCCAGAAGTAAGTCTAGCCTGCCGCTGCCAGTAACCCAATGGGAAGGAAAGGAAAGGAAGGCAGAAAGTAAGAAAGGAAGGAAAGGAAAGAAAGGAAAGGAAGGAAGGAAGGGAAGGAAGGAAGGAAAGAAAGAAAGAAAGAAAGAAAGAAAGAAAGAAAGAAAGAAAGAAAGAATTTATCATCACAATTGAGCCCAAAATTTTGGTTGCTAAACAAGAGTGCTGTTAAATGAGTTTCACCACATTTTACAAGTTGGCCACTCCCACCCTGTCACATGACTGTCAAGCCACGCCCACAAAATAGGCCACACCTAGAGAGTAGGTTGTAAAAAAATTTGAAGCCCACCACTGGTATGTATGTACGTATGTATACAGTATACAGTGTACACACACACACACACACACACACACACACACACACAAACAAATGCACATATGTATGTATGTGCACCCGTTCTGGCAGTCACTACTGCTGGTTCACTTGTGGGTGTGGCGCACACGCTTGATGTATGCTGTGTGCTCATGCACAGTACAATAAAAATTGTTCTGTGCATGCGCAGAAGCCAAAAACAAGATGGTGGCATCTATGGCTCTGCACGGAGAACTGGTTTGGGGGCGTGGCCGGCCTGGGTCGCTGCCGGTTTCAGTAATCCAGGCTGCCGAACTACTACCGGTTTGGCCAAACCAGTCCGAACTGGTAGGAACCCACCACTGACACACACACATATGATAAGGACAAAGGGCAATGTTAATTGAGGCATATTTGCTACAGGCAAAACCAAAGCCCTCCAAGCATGTTTAGACTATTATATTAGGATCTCTCATCTAAAGGCTATCTTGTAAACCAGGGATGTCCAAACTTGGGAACTTTAAGACTTGTGGACTTCAACTCCCAGAATTCCCCAGCCAGCATAGCTGGCTGGGGAATTCTGGGAGT
This sequence comes from Rhabdophis nuchalis, assembly GCA_039707465.1. Classification (NCBI taxonomy): domain Eukaryota; kingdom Metazoa; phylum Chordata; class Lepidosauria; order Squamata; family Natricidae; genus Rhabdophis; species Rhabdophis nuchalis. The sequence continues at coordinate 170,162,845 of CM077646.1, forward strand.
TGAAGTCCACAAGTCTTAAAGTTCCCAAGTTTGGACATCCCTGTTGTAAACCATCAGGCTGTTGTAAAAGAGCATATAAAGAGCATCTAAGGAGGGTGCCTACATATATATTAAGGGTACATGTTGAAAAACCAGATAGTTTTTGTCCGGTACATGAGATCTCATCATGTTTCTAACTTTTTTCCAAGGTCTTTTAGAATTTCTTTTGAAGGTTATTCTGAGCTTCTTTCAATGCGGGCAATCAGTGCTTGTTTCACGTTGTTAGTCTCTCCCTCACTCTGCATGAAAGGAGTTGCTTGATAGTTATTTCCGCCTGGGATTTAACTGAAACGTATGAAGGCAAGAAAGATTGTTGACATTGATGATCGCCATTATGATGGCACAGTAGTTGTTAGGATTGATGTGGTACAGGGGAAGAACTATACGTTTGTGACATGACATAAGAAATGAATGGAACAGTATCTTTGGATAGTGAAATAGGTGGCATATCAATTAATTAAATAAACAAACAAACCCACAGTGCTAATATTACATAGTTTCTTCCCAGGTTTTGAATAGCTTAAAAAACTTGACATTAAATGATGTCCAAAGATATAATGCCTGCCTGCCTGCCTGCCTGCCTCTCTCTCTCTCTCTCTCTCTCTCTCTCTCTCTCTATCTATCTATCAATCATCATATCTATATCTATCTATCTATCTATCTATCTATCTATCTATCTATCTATCTATCTATCTATCTATCTATCTATCTATCTATCTATCATATCATCTATATCTATCTATCTATCTATCTATCTATCTATCTATCTATCTTCCATATCTATATCTATCTATCTATCTATCTATCTATCTATCTATCTATCTATCTATCTATCTATCTATCTATCTATCTATCTATCTATCATATCTATCTATCTATCTATCTATCTATCTATCTATCTATCTATCTATCTATCTATCTATCTATCTATCTATCTATCTATCTATCATATCATCTATATCTATCTATCTATCTATCTATCTATCTATCTATCTATCTTCCATATCTATATCTATCTATCTATCTATCTATCTATCTATCTATCTATCTATCTATCTATCTATCTATCTATCTATCTATCTATCATATCTATCTATCTATCTATCTATCTATCTATCTATCTATCTATCTATCTATCTATCTATCTATCTATCATATCATCTATATCTATCTATCTATCTATCTATCTATCTATCTATCTTCCATATCTATATCTATCTATCTATCTATCTATCTATCTATCTATCTATCTATCTATCTATCTATCTATCTATCTATCTATCTATCTATCATATCTATCTATCTATCTATCTATCTATCTATCTATCTATCTATCTATCTATCTATCTATCTATCTATCTATCTATCTATCATATCATCTATATCTATCTATCTATCTATCTATCTATCTATCTATCTATCATATCATCTATATCTATCTATCTATCTATCTATCTATCTATCTATCTATCATATCATCTATATCTATCTATCTATCTATCTATCTATCTATCTATCTATCTATCTATCTATCTATCTATCTATCTATCTATCATGTATCTATCTATCTATCTATCTCTATCTATCTATATCTATCTATCTATCTATCTATCTATCTATCTATCTATCTATCTATCTATCTATCTATCTATCATCTATCTATCTATCTATCTATCTATCTATCTATCATATCTATCTATCTATCTATCTATCTATCATATCATCTATATCTATCTATCTATCTATCTATCTATCTATCTATCTATCTATCTATCTATCATATCATCTATATCTATCTATCTATCTATCTATCTATCTATCTATCTATCTATCTATCTATCTATCTATCTATCTATCTATCTATCTATCTATCTATCATGTATCTATCTATCTATCTATCTATCTCTCTCTATCTATCTATCTATCTATCTATCTATCTATCTATCTATCTATCTATCTATCTATCTATCTATCTATCTATCTATCTATCTATCTATCTATCTATCTATCTATCTATCTATCTATCGATCTATCTATCTATCTATCTATCGTATCATCTATATCTATATCTATCTATCTATCTATCTATCTATCTATCTATCTATCTATCTATCTATCTATCTATCTATCTATCTATCTTCCATATCTATATCTATCTATCTATCTATCTATCTATCTATCTATCTATCTATCTATCTATCTATCTATCTATCTATCTATCTATCTATCTATCTATCTATCTATCATCTATCTATCTATCTATCTATCTATCTATCATATCTATCTATCTATCTATCTATCATATCATCTATATCTATCTATCTATCTATCTATCTATCTATCTATCTATCTATCTATCTATCTATCTATCATATCATCTATATCTATCTATCTATCTATCTATCTATCTATCTATCTATCTATCTATCTATCTATCTATCTATCTATCATGTATCTATCTATCTATCTATCTATCTAACTATATCTATCTATCTATCTATCTATCTATCTATCTATCTATCTATCTATCTATCTATCTATCTATCTATCTATCTATCGTATCATCTATATCTATCTATCTATCTATCTATCTATCTATCTATCTATCTATCTATCTATCTATCTATCTATCTATCTATCTATCTATCATATCATCTATATCTATCTATCTATCTATCTATCTATCTATCTATCTATCTATCTATCTATCTATCTATCTATCTATCTATCTATCTATCTATCTATCTATCTATCTATCTTCCATATCCTTACCCCCCCCCCCACTTCTCTTCCAGTGTAGTTCCTGTTTCTCCAAACAAGCCACAAGGTGGAGTAGATTGATTATCAATCTCTTAGAGTCAGCCACATCTTGGAAAATACACACGGACTGCAGTTGCTTCCAAAGCATGTGACTCACATAAAAACTGCTAGCACAATAAGTGTAGGGAGATGACAGACTGTTGCATAATTCCCCTATGAATTTGATATGCCTTTTTTCCTCCATTGTTTGCTTATTTATATAATGCGGAATGAAGTATGTCTCGCCTTCCTCCAATGAGTCTGTCCTTCGGGCAACTACCAGCCATCCCTCCCTCATGCTACACAATGCACAAGATCCCATGTGATCAGCATCCCTGCTAGATTTCAGCCATTGTTGTGATCTCCATGGGGAGCACTGCCATGTGGAAAGGTATTTCATCAACCACTCCAAGAAGAAAGTTGTTGGACTTTTAAGGCCACATGACATGTAATGCATAGCCACCATATTTTTTATTTTTATGTTCATTTTAACAGATTAACAGAGCTGCTGATGTTCATGATGCTTCTAAGGAGGGCTTTGAATGACTGGAGCAAAGTCACAGGTAGTAGGAGAAATAGCATTCTTCTTTGCAGGAAGTACGTATTATTTTCCTTGTTGAATTGTCCCTGAATCTGTTGTGAACTGTGTATAGGGCAATGTTGGCGAACCTTCTTGGCACCGAGTGCTGAAACCGGAGCGTGTGCGTCAGTGGTGGGATCCAGCCGGTTCGCACCTATTCGGGAGAACCGGTTGTTAACTTTCTAAGCGGTTCGGAGAACTGGTTGTTGGAAAAAAATCTCATTTTGGGTTTTTCCACTTTACAGGGCTAATCCTGTAAGGAAGGCAGGAAGGAAACATTCTGGTGTTGCTCCTAGCCCCGTGGTGGTGAACCTATGGCACGGGTGCCAGAGGTGGCACGCAAAGCTCTCTCTGTGGGCATACATGACATTGCCAGCGGTTCTTCTGCTTTCTGGCCAGCTAGTTTTCATGGGTGGCTGAGCGCTAGAAAATGTCCTGAAAAACGCCCCAAAGCCAGACAGTTTTTTGGGCTGGTTTTCAAGCAGTTTTAAGCAGTTTTGAGGCTGTTTTTGCACACCAGCCAGCTGGTCTTCATGGCCACCAGAGTCCCACAAAACAGTCTTAAAAGTGGCCAAACAATGGGCCTTTTTGGGGTCATTTTCAGGCTATTTTTCGGGCCCTGTTCAGGCCATTTTTTTGACCAGAAAATGGCCTGAAAATAGTTCAAAAATGCCCTTAAAACGGCCCAAACAGCCAAAAAAACAGGAATGCATGCACTGGCCAACTGATCTTTGGGTTCCCAGTGCTCCGGCACACGCACATGCAGCTGCATGCACCATGTTCCGGTTTGGGCCCTCGGTGTCGAAAAGGTTCGCAATCACTGTTCTAGCCTAATCTTATAGAAACTGCCTCTCTGGTTAACCCTTATTGCATTGTAACAGCTAAGGTGAAGCGCCGATGAACGTGAGTGATGTTGAGTTGGCCACGCCCACCCAGTCACATGACCACTGAGCCCCATCTACCCAGCTGGTCATTAGGGCAAAATAATTGTTAAATTATTTGAATCCCACCACTGGTGGGAAAACCGGAAGAGCAGCTCTCTGGCGCGCATGCATGGGAGCACCGGAAACCGGAAGAGCAGTTCCCTGGCATGTAAGTATGCACTGAGAACCAGAGCTTCTAGTTTCCGGTGTGTGCATGCGTGTGGTCACCTGGCCTTCCACATTCTGATGCACATGTGCGTGCGAAGACCAGCTGGTTGGTGCGCCGGAACCCGGAAGAGCAACGGATGATGGTTGGCATGCCCGGAGAGATGTCTCTGCATGCCATAGGTTCGCCATCCTAGGCATAGGGGATCACACCTTATACTACATTCCTGTGGACTTTTCAGCAGCTTCCGGAAAAGTGATTATGATGAAGAAAACACTATGTGAGGAAGGGACATATCTCTGCTTTGTTGAACTCAAGTCTCTTGAACCTGAAAACTCTGAAAAGTAATGCAGAACAAAACAAATGTCCCGGTAAGCCAGGTTCATATGGATTTCAGTTGTGGTTTTCCTCTAAAGCAGGGGTCCCCAACCCCCGGTCCGTGGACCGGTGCCGGTCCGTGGCTTGATAGGAACCGGGCTGCAGTGAGCGGCGCAACTCTTATAGAGGAGGAGGAGGGAGGAGGGGGCAGCCCCCTGGGCAGAGCGCGCACCGGGGATGGGAGAGCGCAGGTGCGGCCGCTCACACCATTGGGGGGCCGAGAGGGGCGAGTGAGCCGACTTACCCTCCTCGTGCACGCATGCACTGCCTGTTCCCCCTCCCCCTCGCTCCCCCTCTACACCGGCCGAGCCATGGCCACCGGTCCGCGGAATGTTTTTAACATGAAACCGGTCCCTGGTGCAAAAAAGGTTGGGGACCCCTGCTCTGAAGGGCATGATGCCATTTTCAACATCTGTCTCCATCCCCTGCCCTTTACCTGAGATTATTGCCTTATTGCACCATTTAACCCTTAAAAGGATACTACTTTGTATCCCTGGTGCCCATCTGGATTAATGTGATCCAAGGTGGATGGTGCATTTTTCTGGATTAAACCTTTTTTTTTTTTACTGTAATCAATTTTGCAAAGCCACCCATCTCAACAAGTGACTCTTTGATAAATGACAACAGTAAAAACTTCATGACATGATGGTATCTCTGTGTATGTGTGCACTTGCCCACACTTAGATTTATAGCTAACTGAATTGTGCAAATGCTACCATGGGGCCTCCCCACCTCCCTGCTCTGTTGGACTGCTGTTGTTATTCTGGCATGAGATTTTCTGCCCGCCCCCTGCATTGCCAATCCATGTCCTGCACCCTGTACAGATAGATAAAACATACAAAGAATCACATACTTTCTGCAATTATCTTTCTGCTAAATAAGATGGAGGGATGGAGGGAAGGATGGATGGATGGATGGAAAAATATTACACAACGTAACTAAAAAATGGTTCTCTGTCTAGATGGTCTCTGGTGATGAGCCAACAGGCAGAGAGGGAAACAGCATGTCTCCTCCCTTAAATGGGGCCCTTACAGGAAGTTGTGGAAACAATTATCTATCTATCTATCTATCTATCTATCTATCTATCTATCTATCTATCTATCTATCTATCTATCTATCTATCTATCTATCTATCTATCGATAGGCAGGCAGGCAGGCAGGCAGGCAGGCAGGCAGGCAGGCAGGCAGGCAGGCAAGCAGGTGATTAAAAGTATGCAAAGAATTGCATACTTTCTGCAGTCTATCTTTCTGCTATATAAGATAGATAGATTTATGGATGGATGGATGGATGGATGGATGGATGGATGGATGGATGGACGGACGGACGGGCGGACGGGCGGGCAGGTGGGCGGGCGGGCAGGCAGGCAGGGAGATGATTAAAAATATGCAAAGAATTGCATACTTTCTGCAGTCTTTCTGCTATATAAGATAGATAGATTTATGGATGGATAGAAAGATAGATGGATGGATGATAAAAATATGCAAAGAATCATATATTTTATGCATGACATATTATATGTTGTTTTTCCCTTCTCAAGTAAAAATAACAGTAGAATGTAAACAGCAAAGCTAGGCTGCAAGCATCAAGAATGTGACAACAATATCTTTCTACTGGCACCAAATTTGATACTGAGTACTTATTACATAACTTACTCTCTCTGTGTTGCAGTCAAAACTCGTACCCTGCTTGCCTTGACTTTACATCTGCGGTTGCGTCACAAAATAGCCTCAGTGTATGCTCTGATTTTGTAGCTGTTATTTCTCAAACCTGGTGCCATTCAGATGTTTTAAGTTATATTGCCTATCGTCCTATTGTGGTGGTTGGAGCCGATGGCTGTGGACATCCCAAAGGCTTAGAAGGCCTCACATTGTAGAATCCCCAGGGTTGACAACTGAGCTGGGCACAAGCAAAAGGTTCACATGGCAATTTATTTAATGAAATCAACTTTCCTGCAGATTTCACTGAAAGCCTCTTGGGTTAATGTTCTTCCTCGGCAACCTCATCGTCCTCTGAGGTATCCGGTTCCTCCAAAGAATCTTCCCCAGATTGATGATTCCAGATCACAGTCAGGTTCATGTTCTGCCGAGCTGGGGTTCCATTGTAATGGACGCCACTGGCAAAGAGGCATTGCCTCAAGTTCCAGCAAATGATGTAATAGACGGAAAAGAGCCACAGGACCAGCCCAGCCAGGAAACTGGCGATCAATAATCGCGTCACTGGGCCGATGTACTGTTGCAGAGTGAAGTGGTGCAAAGGAAACGGGAGCCACTTCTGAAAGAAAGTCTTCAAGCACCAACTCTTCTCCTTCAGAAAGGCCTTCCTGGGCTTCGGGATGGGGCCCTGGCGGCTTCTACGGATGGGCGCCCTGTTTTCGATCACCAAAAGTGATTTTGGGGCCGCCCCTGTTTGATTTTCCTCCGTGTTCCATTTTGGTTCCAGACTCCTGTTCTTGTTGAGGCTCTTCTTCAACTCCCTGGAAACATCAGGGCGGCCGATTTGTCGAAGAGCTCGAGCCAGGCGGTCCCAGTCAATGAAGCCCTTCTGCATCTCCAGCCAGTGGCCTAGACTTTCTTTGCATTGGTCCATGTTGGAGATGTCTTGCCATTGGCTAGAAGGAATGAGTTCTTTCTCCTCCGGTAGCTCTGCATCTCTCTGGGTGATGGCAAGTAGAAGGTAGAGCTCATGGCATTCTTCTGAGTTCAGGAGCTCTGAGATGCTACCCAAGATGGTGGTTGCTGGACCACTTGTTGCCATTTTAATGTAGGACGTGTATGTGGCCAGTAAGAGGAGGAAGACTCCCATTAGCGCCAACATGGTAGGAAAGATGGGATTAATAACCTTAGATTAAGATCAGCTCTGATATTCTACATTTAGTACTCTGGCTGGCTGGTTGCAGGACTAGTCATGTTGTCTGGCTGCCTTTGTCATCCTTGGACACTCCTCTTCCAGCTGGGGGCCCCTATGAGGTCAGTGAAACCTCATAACCTGATCTCACAGCTCCTGCCCAGAGGAAATACTGAGGTTTTTGCTAGGTGGGCATTTTATGGGTATGAGGAACAAAAAGGATGGCGTGCGTCGAAATGCATCACATCACAAGCAGCAGTTCTTTCTTGCTAAGTACGCATAACAGGGCTGACGCACATACTGATTATAATGAATATCTGGAAACTGTTCTCAAATAGCATCTGCAAAAGGCATTATGTGTCAGTGATGTTGATCAGTTATAAACGTTAGCACATCGCCTGGTTCTAGATTTCAGTCCCAGGCCCTCCACAGAATAATTCTTGAGGTTATAGCCTGCTCTATCTGGAAATATTCAGATGTGGGAAGGCTGCCCCAGAGTACATCAGCAAAGCTACCTACTAGGTAATGGGAAATACACACACAGGGCAAGCTGAAATAGGGCCGTGGCAGGAGCTTTTCCAATTGCCAATGATTGACATCACATTTCGAAAGCAGCAACCTCTGACTTTTCTAATTGTCCTCGGTATTTTCAGAACTCAGAATGGTTTCAGCAAGTAACGTCTTTGGTTTGCAAGTTTGGATCTTGCAAGGAACAGCGTTAACCAATCATTGTTAATGGTGCATCATTTTGAAGATCAGAAGGATCTTGACAAACTTGAACATTGGGCACGATCTAATCAAATGAAATTCAATGGTGAAAAGAGTAAAGTTCTACATTTAGGCAAGAAAAACAAAATGCACAGGTACAGTATAGGTGGTACCTTGCTCAATAGTAGCAACTGTGAGAGGGATCTTGGAATCCTAGTGGACAACCATTTAAATATGAGCCAGCAGTGTGCAGCAGCTGCCAAAAAAGTCAACACACTTCTAGGCTGCATAAACAGAGGGATAGAATCAAGATCACAAGAAGTGTTAATACTACTTTATAATGCCTTGGTAAGGCCACACTTGGAATACTGCATACAGTTTTGGTCGCCATGATGTAGAAAAGACGTGGAAACTCTGGAAAGAGTGCAGAGAAGAGCAACCAAGATGATTAGGGGACTGGAGGCTAAAACATATGAAGAACGGTTGCAGGAGCTGGGTATGTCTAGTTTGATGAAGAGAAGGACCAGGGGAGACATGATAGCAGTGTTCCGATATCTCAGGGGTTGCCACAAAGAAGAGGGAGTCAAACTATTCTCCAAGGCACCTGGGGGCAGGACAAGAAGCAATGGGTGGAAACTAATCAAGGAGAGAAGCAACTTAGAACTAAGGAGAAATTTCCTGACAGTTAGAACAATTAACCTCTGGAACAGCTTGCCTCCAGAAGTTGTGAATGCTCCAACCCTGGAAGTCTTTAAAAAGATGTTAGATAGCCATTTGTCTGAAATGGTATAGGGTTCCTGCCCATGCAGGGGGTTGGACTAGAAGACCTACAAGGTCCCTTCCAACTCTGCTATTGTATTGCATTGTATTGTATTGTATTGTATTGTATTGTATTGTATTGTATTGTATTGAACTAGCTAGTAGATAGAGAACCCTGGTCAGTTACTGTTCTTTTTTTCTTTCAATAGTTGAGTGCTCTGCCCCGGAGCAGTAAGCAATACATAAATTAATGAACATCCTTTCACCTTCTCTTCAGAGACACACACACACACACACACACATACACACACACCAAATTACTAGGATCCCTACCCCCAGGTCTGTATTTTTCCACTTGTACTTAGACCTATTTGCCTGGTGATCTGCAAAATATTCCACAAATTGGCCCTTTATGAAAATGATCGCTGTTATAACTCTTAACCAATGCAAGGTTTATAGTTCGCTATGATGCCAGATATAGACTTCTGAACAAGACTTGTAGAAGCAAAAATGTATTCAAGGGCATTTTCCACGAACAAGGATTCTAGGGACAAATGATTTAACGGGATCAACTCAAAAGCTAACAAAGAGCTGGAGAGTGGAGCATGTATGACTGACAATGAAAGGAGAGGATATGTTTTTTAAATGTGGATTTCATCCTTTATTTGAAATGAAACAAACTGTGCGGACCAGCCAAAACCCATAATTAAATCAGTATGGACCCATATTCCTGACATTTTGGATGTTTTAAAGGGGTAGGGCTATGTGATTGATGGAAGGGGGTGATGTATTAGTTGGCAAATGCACAAAACTATATTGTCTTTCTGGAAATCTGGCTACTTTCCTCTTCCATTCCTTTCTTCCCTTTCTGTCTCCTTTGGCCATCATCTAACCCTAACTCTATACATCTTATAGCATCACTGTTGAGTCATTATTAAATCTAACCTTGCTACAATTATATTGGCACCATGATGTGGGATGCTGCTAGAAGATGCTATAAGGCAGGGGTCTCCAACCTTTGCAACTTTAAGTCTGAAGGACTTCAGCTCCCAGACTTCTCCAGCCAGCAAAGCTGGCTGGAGAATTCCGGGAGCTGAAGTCCTTCAGATTTAAAGTTGCAAAGGTTGGAGACCCCTGCTATAAGGTACTAGTGGAATGGGACTGAAATGCTGTGTTCAATGCCACGTCAAGCCTGGCTGCTCTTTTATTCCCTTCAAGCGTCCTCTTTTGTCTTATGTCTCTTCTCATCCTCTGCCCTTTAGTGGTTTGGGTGGGGTTGCTGCTTTCTATGAGAACAAAGTCCATCAGTCCTGCCGTAACTCATGCTAGGCCTTTAGGGCTGTTCCTTTGTTGTTTTGACTGCCTTATTTAACACGGTATGAAAATGGGTTTTAATGTCCACATATCGATTTCAAAACAAGTTCTTTTCTATTTATTCCTAGGAAAATTTCCTTTCCTTTCTTTCTATTGAATAGTGTCCCTCTCAGAAAAAGTAGATATGCTGCCATCCGTTTTGTAGAATCTAGGCAAATGTAGTAACATTAGATTAAGCTTCTCCTAGGCCTGTGATGGCGAACCTATGGCACGCGTGCCACAGGTGGCACGCGGAGCCATTTCTGAGGGCACGCGAGGTGCTGCCCTATCAGCTCCAGCAGGCATGCACACGCTGGCCAGCTGATTTTCGGCCTTGATTTTCAGCAGTTTTTTGTCCTCTGGAGCCTTCAGGAAAGCCTCCTGAAGCCTCCAGAGAGCGAAAAATGGGCTTACTGGGCTCACCAGAAGTTGGAAAATGGACTGTTTTCGGCTTCAGGAGGGCCTCTGGGAGGGGGGCGTTTTCATCTTCCCCAGGCTCCAAGAAAGTTGTGCATGCATGCGTGGGGCAGCAGGGTGGGGTGTCATGCATGCATGCACAGGGGGCATGGCATGGGGGGATTAAATTATGGGTGTGGGCACCTGAGTGTGTGCAATGGGGCACAAGCGCGTGCTTTTGGCACCTGAGGCAAAAAAGGTTCGCCATCACTGCCCTAGGCAATCAGAGGAACAAGACATGTGGGCAGAAGATCAGGCAAAAATTACACAATTTGAAGAGCAACTTTGGGTGGCCACTTTACAGAAACCTCTAAGAGGGTCGCTATAATTTTAACAGGACGGTAGTTATCACTGTTAGAAGCTTCCTGGTTGTCCCCTGATGCTATTTATTGCTAACTGTTCATTGTTTCAGGATTTGCTTACAATTTTTAAAACTCTTTCCAGAGGTGGGTTCCCATCGGTTCGAACTGGTTTGGCTGAGTAGATAGTAACTCGGCCGCCCACACACCCGAACTGGTTCTATTGTTGGCTACGCCATCTTGATTTTTGCCTCTGTGCAGAACAATCTCCATTGCAGAAATGTAATCCCCCCCTTTTCTAAAGTTCTGCGCATGCACAGACCTTTTTAGGTATAAATGCACATGTGCATGGAACCGACAGTAATGCCGGGTACCAATCCACCCCTGATTCTTTCACTACCATATTTTTGGAGTATAAGATGCACTGAAGTATAAGACGCACCAAGGTTTTGAAGAGGCAATTTTTTTAAAAAAGTAGGTAGGTAGGTAGAGGGATAGAAAGAGAGAAATATAGTAGGTAGGTAGAGAGAGAGGGTAGGTAGGTAGGTAGGTAGGTAGGTAGGTAGGTAGGTAGGTAGGGAGGGAGGGAGAGAGAGAGAGAGAGAGAGAGAGAGAGAGAGAGAGAGAGAGAGAGAGAGAGAGAGAGAGAGAGAGAGAGAGAGAAATACAGTAGGTAGGCAGGGAGAGAGAATAGGTGGGTAGGTAGGTAAATAGACAGAGGGGCAGAGAGAGAGAAATACAGTAGGTAAATAGGAAGAGAGAGTAGGTAGGTAGGTAGGTAGATAGAGGGATAGAGAGAGAGAGAGAAATACAGTAGATAGGTAGGGAGAGAGAGAGTAGGTAGGTAGGTAGAGGGATAGAGAGGGGGGGGAGAATGAAATACAGTAAATATGTAGGGAGAGACAGAGAGAGAGAGAGAGTAGGAAGGTAGATAGATGTTTCCAGGTGTACTAATCCATGTGCTGGAAAAGGAAATCGCTGACAACCTGAAGCACCTAACTTTGTTCATGCTGGCACAGCATTTGATCCACGTAATTCTCATCAATCAGTTAAAGAGCTTTCCAAAAGGGAAAAAAAACCAATCTTTTTGCACTCTGCAAACCTCCCCAAAACGGCCTGTTTTTCGTGAAAATGGGCCCGTTTTTTTTCCCAAATAAAAGGCATGAATAGCCTTGGCCCATTTTTTGCTTGTTTCTGCCCTCCCCAGCCCCCAGGGGGTCTCTGAAAGCCTCCATAAGGCTAGACACGGCCATTTTGGTGAAGGGGCAGGGTTTTAGGAGGCCAAAAATGCTGTTTTTGATGTGTAAGACGCACCCAGATTTTCAGCCTCTTTTTAGAAGAAAAAAGGTGTGTCTTATACGCCAAAAAATAAGGTATATTTGTTGCAGTGTTGGTCTTTTCCTAGTGTTCGATCTTGGCCTCTAAACTTTGATTGATAACTTGCAGCTTTTTGCATAAACATTTAGCCAAGCCTGACCAATACAATTCAATCCAGCAAATACAAGAAATGCTGAAGTACAAATTTAGCCAGAGACCAGGAAGATAATCCAGGGTCCATCCATTCAAGTTAGATGGTCACAAAACATGCAAGACATGCATTTTGTGTCAAACCTCGTGTTCTATACGGGGAGTTTTATACCCAAAGCTTTACACCTTCAGCACAGCTGGTAGACATTGGACTCACTTGGAATGCAAGGCCATTCAGGAGCAATAGCCATTCCCAAGTGGGGTGTTCTTTTATGCTATGGAGATTTTCCTTGCAATCTTATGCTCCTCGTTAGAAACGGATGCTCACGAATCTGTAGTTATGGTCATTCCTCTAGCTCTGGAGCCTCCATTTGAATCCGACTTCTTAACTTATGGAAAATTCATGGCCATAAGAATACTCTACTACTGCAGTAATGAAAAAAAGGCATTGTTTTTTAAAAACCTTCATTCTAGTTCAAAGCTCTCTCTTCTCCCCGACTTTACACACACATTTCCATCACACACCTCTGCTGGAGATTGGAGAGGTAAGATGCAACTATTATTGGGAAGAGAATAAGGTGCACTTAAAGAATCGTGGAGAAACTTGCGCAGGAATTAAAGGCCTGATCTTTCACCTTTTGATCAGGGTGTGGTGGAAACGGCGAATCTGGTGGTCTTATTTGAGGTCAGCTGCCCTTCAGTGTTTAGTCATCACCATCACAAAAAGGGCACAATAATTCAGGCAAGAAGGGAAGTTGGGGGATTGATTTAGATCCCAGGAGGTGTCTCCTCTAACCTCAACCCTCTTAGCATCAGGTCAGGCCTGGGTTATGGGCAAAGTGCAGCAGGATGAATGGGCTCCTGCATTCACCTTCCTGCAGCTGTTGTGTGAATCCTGCAGCTTCCTTGTCTTCTTTAGAGAGGAATAACCAATCTTGTTACAGAAACATCCAGGGGACCGTTGGCAATAATTTAATAATGGTTGGGGGTGGGGGTGGAGGAGAAAGGGAAGGGGAGGAATTATCAGAGGGGTTTTTTTTAAAAAAAGAAAAAAAAATCACACGTTTTTTTTAAAACTTCACCTTTTGCATCGGAGAATTTGTCAAATCAATTTGCAAGGTTCAAAAGCACAGCTTAATTTGTGCAGCACAGTCACTTTAATTAAACATTTACTCCCCTGGGATTAGGCACCCATCGGTTGCAATTCTGAAAAGGTTTCTAACTGCAAGTGACATATTGGTGGGATAATAACAATGGAGCACAAATTGGTGCAAATAATAATAACAATAAGTAAGAACTAGCCGGACCACAAAATAGAGAAGGGAATAGAAAATGAAAACGCTAAAGTGCTCTGGGACTTTAGAATTCAAGCAGACAAGCATCTGCCACACAACATCCCAAGCTCTAATAATTATTGATAAGAAAGAGGTGTGGGTGGGGACGTCCAGATAGTGGGTGTTGCAGTACCTGCAGACAGCAGAATAGAAGAAAAAGGACTGGAGAAAAACCACCAAATACAAAGAAGTCGAACAACTGTGGCAAAAGAAAGCAAAGATAGTATCATTAGTAATAGGTCCCTTGGGTGCAATCCCAAAACATCTGGAGCTCCACTTGAACACTATCGTCATTAACAAAATCACCATCAGTCAATTGCAAAAGGCAGTTTTACTTGGAATAACTCACATTCTGTGATAATACCTTTAAACACCAACACCAACAACATTTGCCTATCTCAGGTCCTTGGGAAGGACTCGATGGGTGGACAAAAATGCCAAATCCAGCCTAAACTTTGGCTGACTGTGTGACCAACCATAATAATGTGTTGTGGCTCAGTCGGCTCCGGATGATGGACTCTTCTAGCGAAGACTCCTATGAGTCTGCCTGGGGGGAGGAGGGAGACCTTGGGGAGTGCTCAGGTTCAGAGAAAGAAGCAGAGAGGCTGGTTGGCTACCAGGAGGCACCTGAGGCATGGCGTAGTGGGGAGGATCAGGGGGAGTTTCTTCCTGATGCTAGATGACGCAGGGCTGAGAAACGGAGGCAGCAGTTACGTCAGAGGCAAGCTCATAGGCCATGATTAGAACCAGGTGGTTGCTGAGTGGCCCCTCCCAAGAGAGCTTATAGGTGAGACATTGGGAGGGGACATTTGCAGGAAGCAACCGATTCAACTCCAGCCTTCTAGTCGTGTTTGGAATTATCTGGGCTCTTAGCCAAAGTCTTCGCTTATCTCATATTTAAGCAGTGGCAAGGAGCCAAGCCTGTGTGTGCAGGGTGATTCAGCCTGTGGGACAGAACAAAAAACTTGTATGCTGCCTGATGCCCAACAACCTTCGCACTAATCAAACAAGGACATTAAAATAAAACCAAGAAAAGATAAAAATAAAAGATGACAACGATGATAAAGTGAAGAGGTTTCACTCTCCCCTGCCAACAACCTGAGTGAAGAGCTAAATTTTCCCCATTCTTCTGAACAACAGAGTGGGGATCATCTAGATATCGGGGGGAACCTCATTCTGGAGGGCAGGCACCGCTACAGAAAGGGTGTGCTTCTGGGATCCGGATAGATGACATTGTTTAATCAAAGGTATTGGAACATGTCAAGGTGCAAGACTGAAATGGTACCATGTTATGGTAAACGTTCCCCTTGCCCATTTGTGATAGTCGTTCCTGACTCTAGGGGGCGGTGCTCATCTCTGTTTCAAAGCCAAAGAGCCAGCGCTGTCTGAAGACTTCAAGCTCAGCGTCTTAGCCGCTGAGCCACCACATCCCTTGGTACCATGATAAGAAACATCAAATACTGTTTGGAACTACTATTGCGTATTCTATACCCAGAATATAGAATTTAATATTCATTTTGATTACAGGTTTTCAGAGGGCTTGGTCTGCTGCTGTGGCACTGTCATGCTGAAGGGCTGTGGGAAATTAAAATGATGCCAATGATGGTCATGCTGCAGAGTAGCTCTACATTAGGATAAAAAGATGGCAACACAGATGAAGAACGGTTGCAGGAGCTGGGTATGTCTAGTTTGATGAAGAGAAGGACCAGGGGAGACACGATAGCAGTGTTCCGATATCTCAGGGGGTGCCACAAAGAAGAGGGAGTCAAACTATTCTCCAAGGCACCTGGGGGCAGGACAAGAAGCAATGGGTGGAAACTAATCAAGGAGAGAAGCAACTTAGAACTAAGGAGAAATTTCCTGACAGTGAGAACAATTAACCTCTGGAACAGCTTGCCTCCAGAAGTTGTGAATGCCCCAACCCTGGAAGTCTTTAAAAAGATGTTAGATAGCCATTTGTCTGAAATGGTATAAGGTTCCTGCCCATGCAGGGGGTTGGACTAGAAGACCTACAAGGTCCCTTCCAACTCTGCTATTGTATTGTATTGTATTGTATCCTATTAGGGGCACTGCGGACTGTTCAAGACATGCAGCGATATTCAGCATACTGCTCCAACTCCAGTGTTATCATCTATGCCTTCTCTTCACACGTTCCCACCAGGGGTGGGTTCCGGCCGCGATTACTAATGGTTCGGTAGTAAAAAAAAGTTGCGTGTGTGTGCTTGTTTCACTCACACACACACACCAGACATGAACTCTGGGCGCATGCACATTTTCATTTTAAACGATCTGCACAGGCGCACAACATTAAAAAACGAATAAAAATTACAATTTTTAAAATGAAGATTGTTCTGCACATGTGCAGAACAGAAAATCAAGATGGCGCCGCCGATCATAGAACCGGTACGGTCACGTGTCCGCCGGAGTTACTACCTATTGGGACCAAACCGGACTGAATAGGTAGGAACCCACCATGTGTTCACATTGTAAGTCTCAGTGATTGCGGGTCTACCAAAAGGCAATTCTGTTTGCTAAGGCTCTCAGAATGAATTTCTAGGAGAAGCAAGGCTGGACTTACTGGCTTGGCTCTTCTGGCTTATAGCGCAAGCCCTGAGTTTAGAGTCCCTGATTTCCCCTCCAATAAGTGGTAAGTTCTGCCATATGCTATTCTATTTGGCTTTAAAAGGATATGCATTCATTGTTAACATTAGTAGTAAATATTACCTCGGTAGAATTTATCAACGTAAACCTACGTACAGCTCATTGTATAAATATTTATAACAAGCGTCCAGTTAATTTTGCTTTGGTTTCACTAATGTGAGTCTATCATTCTGGAAGACGTTGATTTACCATGTGAGTTCTCTATTTGCACCAAGGATTCCCCAGCACCAAAACCGAGAGACTAAATAATGTAAACACCCAAGTTTTACTCCCCTCCACCCCCCGGCAAAGCAACATCAAGAGGGGAATGGGCCAATCCACCCATCCTCCAAATTCCAACCGAAGGGACGTATGCACAGAGGCAGCTCTTGTGGGATCTTGTGCTTCTGCTCATGAATAATATAACAAAAGTGGTTTACTCTGGCCTCCCTGCACTATGAATCAACCCCCCCCCCCACGCCCCACGCCAAGCTGCTCTGGGAGGGGTGCAAAGCCTGTGAAGTTGGGAGGGACGCACAGGGGCTGCAAGCATTTAGCGTGACTAACAGATTTACGAGGGGGAGGGAGCCAGTGGTTGCACTCCCTTGCCTTTTTAATGAGCTCTCCAACTCATACAGTAGCCTCTTTGTAGCAGACAATGTAGCAGACATAAATTTTTGGAGGGATAGGAGGAAGGCCAGAGAGATTGCCGGGCTGATCTCTGGGCCTACATTGTCCAGCCCCACCACCCTCGAGTAGGGACCCAGGAGGATAGGATCAGGCCCTGGACTTCCCTCCCCATCAATATCCCCCCATTTTTTCCCAAAAACTGCTGGGGCAGAGCCGGAGGTGGGGTTTTGTCCCATCCTTCTCGGACTGCCACACTGGATGTCCTCCCCCACCCGCCTTACAGGTGTTTTTTATGCCTGATTTGTAGCTGCTGATGGAAAGGGCTCTGGAGAATACGGGGTGCTGTTGAAGGGGCGTTCCCTAGTCAGAGATCATGGTGGGGAGGGAAAAGGCCAAGGGCCCAAGAGACGGGAACAGGGGCGAGGTAGTCCAAGGGCAGAGGGAGATTAAAGGTTAGACGGCTGATGCTTGTAGGAGACAAAAGGCGAGGCGAGGTGGTTCACAAGGCTAATAAAATCTGGAAGTGTTTTATATCCTCGCACACATGCATGCACACACAGAAAAGGTCCTGGCAACAACATCAGAATGACCCCCATTGCATCAGGCTGAGAAGACCGCAATTTCATCTCCTCTTGTAGCAGAGCCCCCCCCCCGCCCCCAATGCTCCATGGAAGCCCACAGGCAGGTCACAAAATGGAACGGCCTCTCCTCTGCCATCTCTTCCCCAGGAGCTGCATCCTATTTCTTAAAAACGAGATATGGTCTATTCCAGGGGTCTCCAACCTTTGCAACTTTAAGTCTGAAGGACTTCAGCTCCCAGACTTCTCCAGCCAGCTTTGCTTTGTTGGCTGGAGAAGTCTGGGAGCTGAAGTCCTTCAGACTTAAAGTTGCAAAGGTTGGAGACCCCTGGCCCAGGCCCTGACACTGACAGCTTTGCTGGCTGGAGAAGTCTGGGAGCTGAAGTCCTTCAGACTTAAAGTTGCAAAGGTTGGAGACCCCTGGCCCAGGCCCTGACACTGACAGCTTTGCTGGCTGGAGAATTCTGGGAGCTGAAGTCCTTCAGACTTAAAGTTGCAAAGGTTGGAGACCCCTGGCCCAGGCCCCGACACTGACACCTTTGCTGGCTGGAGAAGTCTGGGAGCTGAAGTCCTTCAGACTTAAAGTTGCAAAGGTTGGAGACCCCTGGCCCAGGCCCTGACACTGACAGCTTTGCTGGCAGGAGAAGTCTGGGAGCTGAAGTCCTTCAGACTTAAAGTTGCAAAGGTTGGAGACCCATGGTCTATTCCACTTATATCACCCTCCCCTGCCACGGTCAATAGTTTTTAATAGACTTTGTATGGTTGATGAATTTATCTAAACCCAGAGCATTTGGGGAAGTAGTCGTTTCTTCAAGTCTAATGGAATCTGTGAGGAAACAGTTTCACTTGAATAACTCTTCACAATGGTGGGATTCAATTTTTTTTATTACCGGTTCTGTGGGCGTGGCTTGGTGGGCGTGGCAGGGAAAGGATACTGCAAAATCTCCATTCCCTCCCCACTCCAGGGGAAGATTACTGCAAAATCCCCATTTCCTCCCGATCAACTGGGACTCGGGAGGCAGAGAATAGATGGGGGCAGGGCCAGTCAGAAGTGGTATTTATCGGTTCTCTGAACTACTCAAAATTTCCTCTATCGGTTCTCCAGAACTGGTGAGAACCTGCTGAATACCACCTTTGACTCTCCTGTGATTAGAGAAAGAGAAAATGGATTATTATTATGTACACAACAATGTGGAATCACAGAAGCCAATGCTTTAAATGACACTGGCCTTCACACACACAGAGTTCTTCTCAAGAACCTAGGTGTTGTATCTGTTTAGCATATGTGCAAATCCAAGCAGTGTGGCTTATTGCAATTGACAGATGAAAATTTTGCCAATGTGGAGATTTTCTAAGTGCAGTCCAAGACTTTTAGGTATGGCATCCAATGTACCAATAACCACCGGGATCATCACAGTGGATTACGGTTTACGCTGTAATCTTCAACTTCGATTTTCAGATCTTAATATTTGTGATCTTCTCCAATTCTTTATCTTGTTTTCTACTATCCCCTAGTATTTGCCACATCAGTTACCCATACTTTCTTTTTTTCAGTTAAACCACAGATAAAACCATTGTGTTATGAGCCGACTCTCGTACTTGGAAATCCTACAATTTTTTAATCTAGTCATTTTTCTATTTATTCCCACAATTTTTTAATTACTGGTACATTATATTATTTGCATGTGTTCCACTGAATCATTTTGATGATTGTGTTATGTCGTTGTTTTTTTTAAATATTTTATTGTAAATTAATAACAGAAAAAAGAACATAAATAAGACATTGACAAGACAAAGCAAAACTACACAGATACAACTGAGAGTAACCCACCCCCTATATGTACACAGTATGTACACAGTTACCAAGTAACATCGTATACCATCTTACTACATTCCTAGATATTCTAGCTATTTCTATTTGTCTATATCTTACATTTATCAATTCCCCATAGCTACCACTGCTTGATACATTCATTTTATTTATTATCTATATATCTACATTGTATATCCTACCTCTGTCGTTGTTTATAATCTTTTTACACAATCTTGCTGAATTGAATTTGATCTACTTTTTCTTCTGACTCTTTGTACAATCTGCATTTTAAATCATTTGATGAACTTTCAATTCTAGCCTTGATTGCGTTACTTTGAATAGCTTGCTCTTGAGCGGCCAAAATCAAGCCTTTAGTTTCTTTTCTTTTTAATGTTCCAGAGGTAATAATAATACAGGTAGTCCTCCACTAACAACTGTAATTGAGTCCTGAATTATGGTCATAAGTTATTGGCGTCATTAATCAAGTCACTATGTGACCATGTCCAATTTTATCACCTTTTAGTGGTGATTAAGTGAATTCATTTTATCTAATAGCTATTTTTTTTTCCAGAAAATGAAAGTAAACACCAAAAACTAGCAAAAAATGTCAAAAATCCCTGTCATGTAACTCTAGGATCATACAAATGTTCCTAAAGGTAAGCCAGTAGCCCAAAATACAATCCCGTGACTATGGAGTATGTGGAATTCACAACTTCTGGTGGCAAGCTGTTCCACTGATTAATTTTTCTAACTGTCAGGAAATTTCTCCTCAGTTCTAAGTTCCTTCTCTCCTTGATTCGTTTCCACCCATTGCTTCTTGTTCTGCCCTCAGGTGCTTTGGAGAATAGTTTGACTCCCTCTTCTTTGTGGCAACCCCTGAGAATATGGGACCCTGCTATCATGTCTCCCCTAGTCCTTCTTTTTATTAAACTAGACATACCCAGTTCCTGCAACCGTTCTTGACATGAGACTCAGGAAAGAAACAAAGATTCTTCAAGGCAGCCTATGAGAAGGATTTAAAACAACATCTGTCACACTTTGGCGATCACCTTCCTGCCACAAAGGGCCACAGAGCTGAGAAGTTCCATTGTTGGAGCATTTTGGGTAGGCAGGAACAATAATGCCTTTTGTGCAGTCCCTCAAGGTAGCATCTTGCTGATTTAGGCCTGTCCCCACACTTTTATAAACTGTGATTGACCAATGCACCCCAAGATAAATTTTACCAGAGAAGAGCAACAAACAAGATTAGGGGACTGGAGGCTAAAACATATGAAGAATGGTTGGGTATGTCTAGTTTAAAGAAAAGAAGAACTAGGGGGAGACATGATAGCAGTGTTCCAATATCACAGGGGTTGCCACAAAGAAGAGGGAGTCAAGCTATTCTCCAAGGCACCTGAGGGCAGAACAAGAAGCAATGGGTGGAAACTAATCAAGGGGAGAAGCAACTTAGAACTGAGGAGAACTTTCCTGACAGTTTACCAATTTATAATGCCTTGGTAAGGCCACACTTGGAATACTGCATTCAGTTTTGGTCACCACGATGTAGAAAAGATGTGGAGACTTTAGAAAGAGTGCAGAGAAGAGCAACAAAGATGATTAGGGGACTGGAGACTAAAACATATAAAGAACAGTTGCAGGAACTGGGTATGTCTAGTTTAATAAAAAGAAGGACTAGGGAAGACATGATAGCAGTGTAACAATGTCTTAGGGGTTGCCACAAAGAAGAGGGAGTCAAGCTATTCTCCAAGGCACCTGAGGGCAGAACAAGAAGCAATGGGTGGAAACTAATCAAGGAGAGAAGCAACTTAGAACTGAGGAGAAATTTCCTGACAGTTAGAACAATTAATCAGTGGAACAGCTTGCCTCCAGAAGTTGTTAATGCCCCAACACTACAAGTCTTCAAGAAGATGTTGGATAGCCATTTGTCTGAAATGGTATAGGGCTTCCTGCCTAGGCAGGAAGTTGGACTAGATGACTTCCAAGGTCCCTTCCAACTCTGCTATTATATTGTATTGACAGTTAGAACAATTAAACCAGTAGAACCACTTGCTTCCAGAAGTTGTGAATTCTACACAGTAGTGGGCTGCAACCGGTTTAACAATTGGTTCGGGAATGGCCCGCTTTGTGCGCGCGCACACACCTAACACGCATGCATGCAGCGTTCAAAATACTGCAATTTGAAGCTCAGCTGCTTACCTTCCAAGGTAGCCCTGGTAAGTAGAACAGTGGAGGCACGGAAATCAGCTGTGCTGCGGGAATCAGCTGAGCCAGAAAGAAGGAAATATAGGACAGGATAGGGTGGGTGTTGGTGGGCGGGGCCAATTGATAATCAGAACTGAACTGGTCCGAACTGGCAGCAGCCCACCCCTGATTCTACAACACTGGAAGTTTTAAAGAAGTGATTGGACAACAATTTGTCTGAAATGGTATTTCCTGCCTGAGCAGGGGATAGGACTAGAAGACCTCCAATGTCCCTTCCAACTTCTATTCTATTCTATTCTATTCTATTCTATTCTATTCTATTCCATTCCATTCCATTCCATTCCATTCCATTCCATTCCATTCCATTTAAAACTCACTTAACAAATGTCTCACTTAACAGAAATTTTGGACTCAATTGTGGATGTGAGTCGGGGATTACCTGTACAAAACAGAGGTTACTTGTATAAAACATATCATGTTTCCTCATTTTTGATGTCATTGTAGCACTTTGGAAGTTTTGCAGTCCAGCTCCTATATTTAAGTTCATCTGCACTTAAACAATAATAACATAAACCAGCAAAAACAGGTAAAATGGCAAATTTTCAGAGATTTTTTCTTAAAAAGAACATTTTTATCAGGGTCAGTGTTTAGACCCTTCACTTCTAAGCATTCAAACCCTATGAAAATGTAGACATTGGGAAACAAAGCAATGCCCATTGCCATCTGAGGAGACTTTATCCACTCCATAGGATGCTCATATCTATCATCTACCATTACTTAACAGTGGCTTGTACAACACTTAAGGACAACGGAAACCCAACAAAATCAATCTTGCCACCGGTTACATACATTGGGGTGGATAGGGAGGGCTGAAAAAACCTGCAGCATAGTTTGCCTGTGTGGGATGAAGGATCACTCAAGCAGGCGCTGAGTAAATGTGTTGACGGGAGGGCAGAGGTCGACCTTGAGGCCCCTCTTATGCGGGGTTCCTCAGGGGTCGGTCCTCTCGCCCCTCCTTTTCAACACATATATGAAGCCGCTGGGTGAGATCATCTGTGGTTTTGGGGTGGAGTACCATCTGTACGCTGACGACACTCAGCTGTACATATCCACCCCAGACCACCCCAACGATGCCGCCGAAGTGCTGTCCCGGTGTTTGGAGGCCGTACGGATCTGGATGGGTGGTAACAAACTCAAGCTCAACCCTGCCAAGACTGAGTGGCTGTGGTTTATGGCACCCCGGTTCAGCCAGATTACTCCAACTCTGGCCATTAGGGGCGAAACACTGGCCCCCATGGAGAGGGCGCGTAATTTGGGTGTCCTCCTGGATTCCCGGCTGTCCATGGAAGACCATGTGGCGGCCGTGGCCAGGGGTACGTTTCATCAGGTACGCCTGATGCGCCAATTGCGCCCCTTACTGGACCGGGCTGCCCTTCGCACAGTCACTCAAGCTCTCGTGACGTCCCGACTCGACTACTGTAATGCTCTCTACATGGGGCTTCCCTTGAGGTGCACTCGAAAGCTACAGTTAGTCCAAAACGCAGCCGCGTGGGTGATTATGGGAGCCACTAGATGCTCCCACATAACACCGAACCTGCGTGAGCTGCATTGGCTCCCTGTGGCCTTTCGGGTGCGCTTCAAGGTCTTGACGACCATCTTTAAAGCGCGCCATGGCTCGGGGCCTAGTTATATGCAAGACCACCTCTTGCCCCATACATCCCTTAGACCGATATGCTCCCACAGAGAGGGCCTTCTCAGGGTGCCGTCGGCCGGACAATGCCGACTGGCGACACCCAGGGGAAGAGCCTTCTCTGTGGCGGGCCCAGCCCTTTGGAACGACCTGCCCCCCGAATTACGCACCATCACCGACCTCCGCCTCTTCCGCCAATGTCTAAAGACATACCTGTTTCAACAAGCCGGACTAGCCTAACCTCCCACGGGGACTTTTTAGAAAGTTTTAAATTGGGTATTTTAAAATTTGGCTTTTAGTATAGGACAAGACAGTTTAATTTATATTTTAAATTATGTATTTATCTTTGTATTTTATATGTTTTTTAAATTTTCTGTGCGCCGCCCTGGGTCCTCTGCAGAAAAGGGCGGGATATAAATATAAATAAAATAAAATAAATAAATAAATAAATGAAGCAACCCATATCTGGGCTGCAGAATCCAGACAAGTAGATGGCAGCAAAGGAAGAGAGTCTTAATGGATGACTTTCTGGGAGCTAATTTTGGGAAACAAAGGAAGAGGGGAGCCCTCACCTTTGCATTTTGTGCTCCTGCATATTCAGGGTTAAAAAGCATTCCCTCCCATCTTGAGAATTGACCTTCTAGAAATGCCAGGGGAGGAAGGAGTCACTGTATGGCCCACTTTTAAAAATTAGATGTTTCTCACAGACACATTTATTTTCTTAATAAAAAAAGGGCACTGATGCAGTTAAGCCTGACCTAAGCCTGTCATCTGTTGAGACCACACTGATAAAACCTCAGAAACACTTAGAGCACTTTGATTCAGCAAATGGACCAGAGGTGGGCTCTGGCAGCCACTACTGCTGGCTTGCTCGTGGGCGTGCGCATGTGCGGTGCAATTAAAATTGTTCTGTGCATATGCAGAAGTGAAAAACAAGATGGCGGCACCTAGGACGCCACCCGGAGAACCAGTTTGGGGTGTGGCAGGCCGAGATCACTGCCGGTTCCAGCGACCCAGGCTGCCAAAACACTACCGGTTTGGATGAACCGGTACGAACCGGTCGGAACCCACCACTGCAATGGACTACATTACTTAGTTATTTCCCTTCAGGCACAAATTCTTCAGAAATGCCTATCTTCTTACCTGGTGAACTTAACTGAAGGAGATTACAATAATATTCATAATAAAACAATTAGCCCTTCCTTCCTTCCTTCCTTCCTTCCTTCCTTCCTTCCTTCCTTCCTTCCTTCCTTCCTTCCTTCCTTCCTTCCTTCCTTTCCTTTCCCTTCCCTTCCCTTCCCTTCCCTGTTTTCATGCCCTTTGCTGATTGAATTCCACCTGCCTCACCAATGAAGTCAAATGATCAATTTCAATCTCCCTCCATATAAGAGCACCATTTCACTTGCTAATTCTAAAGCCATGATAATACCACACAAGAGGAAGAGAGAGAGTCCACTCCCCAACCCCCCCCTGCAACATGGTCCCATATGTGTGCATGATGGGGGATGGGGGGAAGGTTGAGTAATTTAGCAGAGAGGAGTAAAAGCTGTGCTGAAATTCAGAAAGGGAAGGAGGGACTCTGGCTATAATAATTGTATTTTTGATGTCGCAGATGGGGCCAGCTGCAGATAGTCCCTATAAAGAAGATGGATTGCCTATTGCAAAGAGAGGCAATCACAGATCAGTGACTTGCCAGCAATGGAGTTGGTGGGGGGGGGGGGGGGGAGTGGTATTGGCTGTGCTCTCCTATTTCCATCATTTTGTAGGTTCATCAGGATTCGTAAATAAAGTAAGAAGGGCTGGTATGAATTTCAGATGATTTGTGCGAAGTAAAAGGGTAGAAAACGCGCAACTCCCCTTTTCTTCTTCCTTGATTTGTCAGCAGTATATTTTCGGCCTACCTTCTCCGAGCCTTCCCCGATTCTTTAAACTAAACACGGCTGAGACAAAACACAAGATCCGTCATGATCCCCAAACCATTTAAAGCAGGGGTCTCCAACCTTTGCAACTTTAAGTCTGAAGGACTTCAGCTCCCAGAATTCTCTGAAGAATTCGCTGAAGTCCTTCAGACTTAAAGTTGCAAAGGTTGGAGACCCCTGCTTTAAAGGACATTAACAAATAAGCTAACACCACTGATGTGAATGCTCAGTTCTGTTTGTGGCCTGCAATCTAGCTTCTGTTTTCCATCAAGCTAGAAACATTTATGTGGGTCAGTACAAAACTGGCCAGGCCAGTATTATTAAACTGGTTGTCCTGATGGATAATTGCAGGGGGCAAAGCAGGCAGAGAATGATGCCAGAAATGAGGCACGTGTTATGGGACTTCAAAGCCTTGACTTAATTTCCCCAAATTTATTTATTTATTTTTTGCTTTGATTATAAGGTTGGTAAACAAACATCCAGATGATTTGAGGTTGAGCCATGTGGCAGAGTTGCCTTCAAGAAGAGATTGGACTGCCATTTGTCAGAAATGGTCCAAGGTCTCCTGCTTGGGTGGCAGCGGCGGGGTTGGGGATGCTGAACTATTCTCCAAAACACATGAGGGCAGGACAAGAAGCAATGGGTGGAAAATAATCAAGGAGAGAAGCAACTTAGAACTGAGGAGAAATTTCCTGACAGTTAGAACAATTAACGAGTGGAACAGCTTGCCTCCAGAAGCTGTGAATGCCCCAACACTGGAAGTTTTTAAGAAGACGTTGGGTAACCGTTTGTCTGAAGTAGTGTAGGATTTTCTGCCTAGGCAGGGGGTTGGACTAGAAGACCTCCAAGGTCCCTTCCAACCCTGTTAATCTGTAGATCTGTAGCTTTTGGAGATGGCGGGGGTTGGTGGAGATAAATTGCTTAGCTTGATGCCAGACCAGCCTAAGAGGAATAGCTGAAGCTTTCCCCTTTCTTAGCTACTCAGATAGATAATTTAGGTTACCCTTTGTTAGGGTCCTCGACTTGCGACCGGTCCTTGACTTATGACCGGCCGCAAGTCTTCGACCCCAGCTTGAAAAGCCCGGCAACAGCCAGTCGCGCCTGATTGGCTAAGACGCGACTTTCTGAGCCGGGGTTACTAGGAGGCCTGATTGGTTCCCTGCCTGACAGCTTCAATATAAATAGCTGTCAGGCAGGGGATACCCTGTCTACCGCACTTTTCCTTTCTTGTTATATGTTTTACTGTTTGCTGTTATAGCATAAATAAATGGCTGTTTTAATTCAAACCCTACCTGTCTCGGACTCCCTCTGTCTGATCCACAACACCCTTGGCTTGAGTGGTTGGTTGAAAGTATGGAGGACTGGGAAGACAAAAGATAAAACACAGGAGCCTGGCTGTTGGAGACACCCTTGATAAGACTCTCTTCTGTGTTTGACAAATATTTACACTATCTGAGGTACGAAGTCCCAATGAATGCAACATTAGAATAGGCAGCAAATCTTCTGAGGGTTTTCCAGAATGTGAGCATAAAGTGGACAGACCTG
Organism: Rhabdophis nuchalis; assembly: GCA_039707465.1. Taxonomy (NCBI): domain Eukaryota; kingdom Metazoa; phylum Chordata; class Lepidosauria; order Squamata; family Natricidae; genus Rhabdophis; species Rhabdophis nuchalis. The sequence continues at coordinate 170,189,968 of CM077646.1, forward strand.
TTATCTCCCGCTTCTCTTACACAGCAAAAGTGAACTTTTTGCATTCGCTTTTTAAACAAACAGCAGCTTCCCGTTACAACATCTAAAAATTAAGGGGGTTGTGCTTGTTTAAATTAGCCTACCCCAGGGGTGGGTTCCTCCCAGTTCTAAGCTCTTCTATAGAGGAGGTTCCACAAATCTACAGTGCCGTTTAGAACCGGTTCCAGCTCCCTCCCCCCGCCTGTCTGCACATCATCAAGATGAAGAGCGAGAGGAGGAATTCTGGGAGTTGAAGTCCACAAGTCTTAAAGCTGTCAAGTTTGAACACCCCTGGGGTTTGTTTTTTCTAAAGGGTTAGGGGTGCAAGGGTCTTGTAACTTGACAGCTTTAAGACTTGCGGGCTTCAAATGCCAGAGTTCCTGAGCCAACATTTTGGTTGCTAAGCAAGAGCGTTGTTAAGTGAGCATCACCACATTTTACAAGTTGGCCACACCCACCCAGTCACATGGCTGCTAAGCCACTCCCACTTGGTCACATGGCTGGCAAGCCACTCCCGCAAAGCAGGCCACACCTACAGAAGAGGTTCTAAAAAAAAATTGAAAGTCACCACTGGCCTTCCTCCTCTTCCAGATGTATTGTGACTGCAACTTCCAAAATTCTTCAAAGCAACAAAGTTGGGAGAAATCTGATTAAAATAATGATTTCACCATAAATCAGAATCTGAAACCACGATGCCATCTTGCGCTGTTTTAATGAACAAGTTGTTTCAAAGCAGAATGAAGTCCACAGGGACACGGTGGGCAGCCCTGGATCAGGTTTCAATTCCGCAGAGCAGAAAAGTAACTCCAGGGGATTGTTGAGAAATGTGATACACAATGGATTGTATTAATTTACATTGCCAGAGGAGGATACCTGTATTCCATTCAAGTGAAATAATCCATTATCTTAAGGGAGGTGGTGTGATACACAAGACTGTTGTGTTATTTTTTGTTTTAGTTGCATGATAAATTTAAGGCAAAGAAGCATTCCTAACTCTTTCAATGAAATGGTTGAGCAATTTCTATGATCTCACATTTTCTGCTTGCAAGCTGTCTAACAAGCTCTAATGTCACTCATGGCCCATAATATTAATTCCAATATCAATGCCATTTACAGATGTTTCAACTCTCTCACATACTGCAATTGCCCAGCCGATCTTCCAGCCTCTTATGTGCTGACAATTGGATTCCTTTTCAATAATTTAAGGATTAAGATTTACACTGGGGTTTAATGCAAGAGACTTGCTGTATTTAGGACCCTGGATCGATCAACTGATGGCCCCTTGTGAAATCTCTTCTTTCTACAGTGATTCTTCATGTCCATACGCTGCTCTTTATTTAGCTTTAGCATCTAAAACAATCCTGCATTTTGGGTTAGCTTCTCTGGACTTTTCTAATATTCTAGCATTAATTAATTAATTATCATTCACCCTTGAAGAGGGTAGCTTTGGTAGGCTTGATATGCCAAATGTAATTAAAATTTTTTTTATGGGTGCTAGGCAAATATTTTACACAGAAATAGGAAGATACTAAGGTTACTGACTGCGGTGAAATACACAGAGGAGAAAAAAAATATGTTTTTATGTAACTCACTGGTATTTCAGTCCTCAACCTTAATTGGTTCTGGGAGGCACAATGAGTACAAAAACAATGAGTACCAAGCAATTTCCCCCCACAAGGAATAATGTAGTGAGTTACAAGGCAGCTGAGACCAACAAACACAGTCTGGCTTGCTACCTGAGTATCAAACAAACGATGAGTACTGGGACAAAATTTTCACATCAAAATGCATTGAGTTTCAAATTCAATGAGTTTTCAAAGCAGTTGAGTTAGATTTAGATTTATTTGATTTATAAACCGCAACCTATCTCCCCGAAGGGACTCAGGGCGGGCGGTGCACAGGAAGTTAAAAACACTAAGGTATCACTGTATTTGAAGCTCACTATTGTTTGTTTATTCATCTAATGCCTTTATGTTGTTATTTTGATTTTACTATCCTAACAAGCCCTTTCAAGGAACCTTAAGCTACACAGAAGCTGACATCAGCAGTAGAACTAAAAGTAGTAATTTCTGAGTTTTCTTTCCATTATTGAGATTTAATTAATACTACCGAACCGGTAGTAGCTTGGCGGTCTGGGTCACTGGAACCGGCAGTGACCCAGACCTGCCATGCCCCTGAACCGGTTCGCCCAGCAGCGCTGTAGGGACTGCCATCTTGTTTTTGGCTTCTGTGCATATGCAGAGCAATTTTTGTGGTACTGCGCATGCGTGCATGGCGTGCATCAAGCGCACACAGCATGCATCAAGCACACGGCGTGTCCCTGAGCGAGCTGGCAACACCACCACTGGTATAAATCCTTCCATTTCTCACCTTCCATTCAGAGCTGAAGAAGCTTCTTGAATGAGAAGCAAAACATCTTCAAAGAAAAGCCTGAAAGTCTAATTGCCGTTTGAAAAAAACACCTTTGGAACATTCGGTCTGAAGGTGAGCAACAATTTTTTAAAAAACTACTCAAAAGTAACTCCATGGGTTGTTCTTGGTTTGAGGAACCTGACAGATATGACCAATTAACCCAACAATTTTTTTTTTTAATATTTAAGCATTTGGATTTTGTGAGTTTGTTTGGAAGCTGCAAATAGCTTTTTCACCCCCTATCCCTTATCTAGTGGATTATCACACTTGCACATTTCTAACTAGAATTTATTTAGTTCTTGGAGCTGGTATATTGCTGTAGTCATGAGTAGGTTGGGAGATGGGAAACTGTTCAAACAGGTGGGTTGCTGCTGGTTCGGGCTGGATCAGGTGAACTGGTAGTAGCAGTGGCGGGAAGCTCCGCCCACCCACCTGGAAGCTCCGCCCACCCACCCGGAGGCTTCTGCACATGTGCAGAAGTGTCACAAGCGAGCCCGAACCAGTAGTAAAAATGAGCAACCCATTGCTGTGTTCAAACTGTTCTGCTGGGAATCCATTAGGTACATCCTTTCAGCCTTCATAATTATCAGAGCCAGTTTGGTTTATTGGTTAAGCCACCAGAGTAGAAACCAACATGCTGCGAGTTCTAGTCCTGCCTTAGGCATGAAAGCCAATTGGGTGATGTGGGCCAGCCCCTCTCTTTCACCTCAGCTTACCTTACTTCATAGGATTGTTATAGTGGGGATTATGTTATAGCCTTTTGTGAACCATAGCTCATTAGATATAGATATATAGATATGAGAGAATATTATCACAGCTCCTGTTCAGAGGTCCCGTTAAGGGGAGGAGACTTAACGCCATTCCTCTCTGCCCTTCGACTCAACCTAGAGATCATCCAGACAGAGAACCAAATAGATTACTGCTGTGTGACATTTTTAAGATATGTTTTAGATTTTTAAGGGATGAAAATAGAGACCAGGATGGATCCATTTCAGGCTTATTAGCCTTCTTCAGCTGGCCATACTCCTTCTACTGGGATTTGAACCGGTGCTTTCCAGCATTTGAGGCAAGCCTCTCTATGCTGGATGACGTTAAGTCTCCTCCCCTTAAAGGGATCTCTGAACAGGAGCTGTGATAATATTCTCTCATTTAAGAGTCCTGTAAATTGGCTGATGTATCAGGGATACCGGATAGCTCAAGGCATAGAGAGGCTTGCCTCAAATGCTGGAAAGCACTGGTTCAAATCCCAGTAGAAGGAGTATGGCCAGCTGAAGAAGGCTAATAAGCCTGAAATGGATCCATCCTAGTCTCTTTATTTTCAGCCCTTAAAAATCTAACATGTATAGATATATAGATATATAGATATAGATAGATAGAAATACAGTACCTACCTTTTTATGGAAACTTATCAACATTTATTTCTTATTTTTTTAGTATTAATTTTATTATGTATTATTTAATGAATCCTATTAAATATGATATTCAGTTAATCCTTTATAAATAGGGTAGGAAGAAACTGAGATTAAGTAAATTGGGAAGAACATTGAAGTAAGCAAGTATTTTGAAAATAGATGAGTAAGATGAGTGTATGTATGTATGTATGTATGTTACGTTTTTGAGCTGATCAATAAATAAGTCAGGGAGACTAGTATAGATCTATTTCAAGCTTTTTAGCTCTCATCAGCTAGCCATACCCTTACTGGGATTCAAACGGGGCTGTATTAGCTGTTAGGCAAATGCCTTACCACTTGAGCCACCAGGTTCTCTTCCTGCTCAGCTGAGACACTCCATGTCTGAGTATTGGAATTGGCTAAAGTACTTCTACATTAGGTTGGTTCATAGATGAACCAGACAGCTGTTTAGGTTACTTAGGTTAAAGTAAAGCAGGAGACCCAATTTTGGGTAAAAGAAATCAACTTAAGATTTGCAGCTGGGGTTGAGGGTTGAGGGCATCATCCATACTGACACTGGGTTCACTGCCCAAATTCCTCAAAACCACCAGAAGTCAACACATAATTATCTTTATTGGCAGCTGCCCCTGAAATGCTGAGAAAATGATGGGCCAAATGGTGTTTCCTGCAGCTGGTCGGTCAGACAATGCAAAAAAAAAAAAGGGTTGAATCACTCCCCACAATCCCATTTTCTTTCTTGATATCTATGCTACTGCTTCCCCGAAATCTGATTGACTATTATTGGCAGGAGGGGAGGGGAAGGGAAGGGAAGGGAAGAGATTGTTAATGCATTATCCCCTCTGATACATAGATATCCGCAAATAGGTATGCAAAGAGAGAATTCTCTCTTCTAATTGGAAGATTCCAGATGTAAAATCTATCTTCAAATGCAGAAAAATAGATGTGTTCTTCATGCCTGTCAAACTGGCAGCCTGCAGGCTGGATACGTCACGCGCAGGCCACACCCATCCCGGCTCCTCAAAGGCAAAAAAACGTGATACATCACTGTTAGCAACTCTGGGTTTCAGAACCAGTGTCACAACTCTGGTCCTATAACCAATGTTAGCTAATGAATGCGGAATAGTGTAATTCACCGGACAGTAAAGAGATACATTGCTGTAAACCACAAACAAACTCTAAAACAGTGATAGTAAGAAAATAATAGTCTTTACTTTGTAGCAACTAAAATACTTCTTCCGACTAACTTCTCAAACAAAATAACAACAGTCCTTCACCAAACACAGATACAGTATCTCACAGTGATGCAAAACAATTCTCCTCCTTCTTCACAGCTTCAGCACAGGATCACAAGGAATCGAACAGGGAATGAGCTTGTGATTCTGAGCTTGCTTTATAGTAGAGCTGTATAATTACAGCCAATCAGATTATAAATCAGTTCTTAACGCTACACAATTCCTTAAGAACATAGGCTCATATATATTGCCAAACCAATATAAGGCTGAATATCCTAACAGTCACAATAGGTCACGTGACGTGATCGAGTTTGATGCCCTTGTGCCATTGCATCACTGACAGAGAATGTGTACATTTTCAATCTATTTCGTCACTGATTGTTAGAAGGGTGAGGACCCCCTTTGGAGATTTGTTAAGTGCCCTGAATTTCTACAGGAGGACTCCATCTGTAGCAGTGGGGGGGTTCAAATTTTTTTAGAACCTCTTCTGTAGGTGTGGCCTGCTTTGTGGGAGTGGCTTGCCGGCCATGTGACTGAACGAGAGTGGCTAGGCAGTTATGTGATTGGGTGGGCGTGGCCAACTTGTAAAATGTGGTGATACTCACTTAGCAATGCTGTTACTTAGCAACCAAAATGTTGGCTCAGAAACTCTGGCATTTGAAGCCCGCAAGTCTTAAAGCTGTCAAGTTACAAGACCCTTACACCCCTAACCCTTTAGGAAAAAAAAAAACCCCAGTGGTGTTCAAACTTGACAGTTTTAAGACTTGTGGACTTCAACTCCCAGAATTCCTCCTCTCGCTCTTCATCTTGATGATGTGCGGACGGGCAGGGGGAGGGAGCTGGAACCGGTTCTAAACATCACTGTAGATTTGTGGAACCTCTTCTATAGAAGAGCTTAGAACTGGCAGGAAACCCACCCCTGATCTGTAGGCTATCCCCCTCCTTTATGCAGTGAAAGGGATCCATAAGCATGTAAAAGGAAGTTGTAAGAACCCAAAATTGTGCAGAATAGTCTTCTGCCTTTTTAAAAGCATACCAATGTTTCACCACTAGCTAACCCCCTGAGTGTTACAAGGCGGAGGATGTACAGGTCTGACTATGCTCTAAGCCATGCAGAAAGATGAAGAGTTTGTAACCTGACCCTTTCATTCCTGCCATATTTTGCACCGCTCAGCCATGTGGTTATATTTTGTTGACTCTCTTTTGAAAGGAAAGCAGAGCGGGAGTGGGGGGAAGAGCAAAGTGACCAGGATGGTTTGGGCCTAATGAAGGAGAAACCAGCTCAACAAAACAGATGCCTTCCACTTAATCCAGCCTGTTCCTCTGTAAATCTTCTCCAGGGCTTTGATGTCACCTTGAAATATTCCATGCGTTTCCCATAAAGTGGGCTGTATTTTTTTAAAAAAATCACTGCCTCACTTAATAACAGAGCTCTGTGTGTTTCATCCCACTGTCTGATTTTCAGTATCACCCTGGGGTTTCCTCAGCTTCTCTCCACCTAATCTTTGTAATATTTTTTTTCTACTTTCTGGGGGCCCCCCAAGTACCGGTGCCTGTCCTTCCGCAAACCAGAGATGCTTGTCTAAACCTGTTGTGCACTCAGCCTGCTGCTTTGATCAAAGGTCTGTGGGTGGGGGAGATGTGTGTGTGTGTGTGTGTGTGTGTGTGTGTGTGTGTGTGTGTAAAGCTCTAATCCAACCCTGGAATTATGAAGGGAATAAAATAAGAAAGACGTTTTTGCCTCAAAACAACCCAGGAGGTAGAAAATCTGAAATCAAGTGGAATGGTTTGCTCCACAGAAATAGACTCAGTCTCAAAGGATTCAAACTGATCTTACAGAGTACATGGTTTCCTTTTGCTTATTGAGAACGTAAATGTGATGTGCTTTTAAGCATTTTTGCCATATGCAAAGCGAATAAGTGATTTTGCAAAACACCATTGGAATCTGGTCCAAAAATCACATGTTTCACCATCTCAGCTCTATAGAAAAATAAGACATCGCCTTTTCTACATCAGGGGTCTCCAACCTTTGCAACTTTAAGTCTGAAGGACTTCAGCTCCCAGACTTCTCTGGGAGCTGAAGTCCTTCAGACTTAAAGTTGCAAAGGTTGGAGACCCCTGATCTACATCACACTGTTTATCCATTTTGGTTCACTTCCCTCCTCCTTCCCTTTAATGATTTGTCTGAGAATTATAGTTTAAAACAGATGACAGATTATGGGAATATTGTTTAATAAGAAATATGATACAAAACTGCTTTGCTTATTATTTTTGGGAGAGCAGAATTACTGATTTATGCTCCTTCTTATGGTCTGAAGCCCAGATATGGGACTCTAATGGATTTATTTAAACAATTATTTAAATATTTTTGCCTCCTGTTCTGGAGTGAAATCTACAAATCACTTGTTATGAAATCTTTCTATTTATTCTTTTGGCAGCAGTTACTTTTTCTCTTTCATACAAAACAATCTCTCATTCACAACAGTGAATAATGAGAGAAAACTGATGACCAAAAACCAGTGATGGGATTCAAAAATGTTTACTACTGGTTGAGTGGGTGTAGTTTAGTTTTATTTTAGTTTTAGTTTTATTTGATTTATATCCCGCACTTATCTCCTACAAAAGGACCCAGGACGGCGCACAGGAAATTAAAAACACCATATAAATATACAAATACATACCATCCTAAAACCACAATTAAACTTAAGAACCCTGTGCTTAAACCACGTATTAAAACCCCTCTAATTAAAAATTTGTAGACTAAAACTCAGTCGTTAACGGGTGGTCATGCTAGGCCTGCTTGATGGAACAGGTGCGTCTTCAGGCGCTGGCGGAAAAGGCGGAGGTCCGAGGTGGTGTGGAGTTTGGGAGGCAGGTCGTTCCAGAGGGTAGGGCCCGCCACAGAGAAGGCCCTTCCCCTGGGCGTCACCAACCGGCATTGCCCAGCCGACGGCACCCGGAGAAGACCCTCCCTATGGGAGCGGATCGGTCGAAGGGATGTGTGGGGCAGGAGTTTGGTGGCCATGGGCAGGGGAAGGATACTGCAAAATCTCCATTCCCTCCCCACTCCAGGGGAACTGCAAAATCCCCCTTTCCTCCCAATCAGCTGGGACTCGGGAGACAGACAATAGATGTCAGAGGTGGTATTTACTGGTTCTCTGAAACTACTCAAAATTCCCGCTACCGGATCACCAGAACTGGTCAGAACCTGCTGAATACCACCTCTGCCGAAAACAATCCTTTTGTTTTCAATCACACACACACATGAAACCCAATATATTTGTTTTATTCCATAGAGCTATTCTATGCAGCCAACATACCTGCCTCAAACTAGACCATTCCAATTTCTACATGGTTGCTTAAAGAAGATGAAGAAGAGCTGATGATGACAATTGGCAAAGCAGTTAAATGAAGCCCTGTGGGTGAGGCCTAGGTGTTGGCTATAGCAGGGCAGGTAATTTAATTCTCTACCTCAATCTCAACCTGGATTTCTCTCCCTCAGAATCCTATCTGAAGCCTTTTCCTGAAGAAAAAGGAGTCAAATGCAACCAACAATCCAATATATAAATCCCAACACATTACAGTGGATCAAGTAACAATATGTTTTAAATATGCATTTAAGTTAGGCTTTTAAAATAACATTTTATGGTAAATAGCATGCAGCCAGCTTGCTATGTATGAATAATATTTGTTGCTCCCCAACAGAAATTCTTTAGGATAGTGATGAATCCTACACGGTTGGATAAGTCCCATCAGATTGTGGAAGATTCAGATAAGTCTCCTTCTGGTTTGTTTCTTAAAAACTCTGCCCCTAAAGGAGGGCAAGGAGGGAAGGAAGATGGCAGCTGGAGGGTGGGAATGGAAGGGATTTGCAAATCTTCACCTCTCACTTCCATAGCAACGAGGTGGTAAAAAATGCTAAGGTTTGAACCAGTAGTAAAAAAAAAAAAGTTTTATAAAAGTGAAATTAAGAGGGTCCGACAATCAGCTCATGGCTGATCCATGCAATTGTTGGAACCATTTCCCCCCATTTTTTAAAGCATTTTTTTCCTATTATTCGCCCAAAATGGCAGGGGAAAAAAATACTTTAAAAAGTGGGGAAAAGTTGGCCATGCCTACCCAGTCAAATTACCCCTTCCCCACCAAGTCACGTCTACAGAACCGGTGGCAAAAAAAAATTAGATTTCACAACTGGATTCTGGGTCTTAAAAATCCCCCTCCCTACAAAGTCTAATTTGAGTCCCATGGAAATATTGTGGGAAAGAGAAAGACCAAGAGCCTAGCAGAGTCCAATTTATGGATTACCTACATTTTGACAATCTATGCAGATTATAAAGAGATTTATTTATTTATTTATTTATTTATTTATTTATTTATTTATTTATTTATTTATTTATTTATTTATTTATTTATTTATTTATTTATTTATTTATTTATTTATTTATTTATTTATTTATTTATTTATTTATTAGATTTATACCCCGCCCTTCTCCAAGAGGACCCAGGGCGGCGCACAGGAATTTAAAAGATACATACACAAATTAAAATCCCCAAAAATTAAAACTATCTAAAATAGTCACAGCGGAGGTTACGCTAGGCTGACTTGATGAAAGAAATGTGTCTTTAGACACTGGCGGAAGAGGCGGAGGTCTGAGATGGTGCGAAGTTCAGGGGGTAGGTCGTTCCAAAGGGCAGGGCCCGCCACAGAGAAGGCCCTTCCCCTGGGTGTTGCCAGTCGGCATTGTCCGGCCGACGGCACCCTGAGAAGGCCCTCTCTGTGGGAGCGGATCGGTCGAAGGGATGTATGGGACAGGAGACGGTCTCGCATATAACTAGGTCCCGAGCCATGGAGCGCTTTGAAGATGGTCGTCAAAACCTTGAAGCGCACTCGAAAGGCCACAGGAAGCCAGTGCAGCTCGCGCAGGATCGGTGTTATATGGGAGTGTCTAGGAGCTCCCGTGATCACCCGCGCGGCTGCATTCTGAACTAGCTGTAGCTTTCGAGTGCACCTCAAGGGAAGTCCCATGTAGAGATTTAACCCATACCATGAGCAAGTGTTCTTGTATTTATTCAATTATGTTTTACATCCTTTCACTGCTTGGTCTCACCTTTCTAATCATAAAACCTAGGACTAGAAGGTATTATTTTAATTTTTTTAAAAATTTTGTCTGAACATTGATCCTCCTTCAGAGATGTTTATCTTGAAAAAGAAGTGGACACATTAAGCATGCTAAATGAAAGCTGGGTGGATCATTATTCCTATTGCAACTTTGTCAATTTTCTGACTGAAACTTATAAACTTTAATTGTCCACAGTGCTCACTTGGACTAAGGGCATTTCACTCCTACAAATCCTTTCCTATTTTTTTTAAAAAAAGAAATAATACACTTCCTTCTGATTTCTCAGCTACCCCTCTTGGTTTTTCTAGCGGAGAGGGATAAAAGGGCCCCTCCGCTCTCTTTCTCCCCTTACATATGACAGACTCCAGAATAACATTATCCTCCCATACCAGAAGACAATGCTAAGAAAAGGGAGTCATCCCATCACTAGAAACAAACGGCAGAGTTTGCCCTGAGATCGATCCAAATGTCTGTCCGCTCTTATTCATGCGAGGGAATGGGGATGTGCATGCGTATACACCCACACACCCACAGCGCAATGGATCAAATGCTATATTTCAATGCTGGCTTGTTTGTTGCTGTTTTAGCATTCCCAATAACCAAAATTCAGCAGGCTTGCTTTTCGGCCACAGCACTGTACAGGGGACACTCAAGTGCTACTTGAAGAGGTTGTCAGCATCCTAACACCAGCAATGCATCTGACAATGACTAGGTTCCCATATAAGACCCAGCCATAATTTACTTAGCCATGGTTCACTGAATAAATTACTGCTGAATTTGCACAGTATGCTGTGACCCAAAAAAAAAACCCCCACCCATATTTTTAAAAATTAACAACTAGCTTCACACAACAAGCTCCCTTGTCTCCAGATAAAAGTGTATATTAATCCATAATAAAAGTGTCCGAACCAGCCTTGGTCCATTTCAGAGGTGGGCTGCTACAGGTACGGCCCGGTATGGCCATACCGTTAGTGGCCAGGAGCAGCTGAGAGTGTATCCATACGGTGGCTCGTTTGGCCCACCTGCCCGCCCACCTATAACATCTATAGCTGTTTTTATGGCAAATGCTGCACATGCGTGTACAGCGTGCGGTGTCTACTTGAGCCCCAACAAGCAGCTGGTTGTTGCAGGGGCGGTGGATTGCACACAGTGCAAGTCAGGTGCATGCGCTAACAGAATGTGCGAGCATGTGATCAGCATACTGGTAGCGACAGTAAGAGCAACCCACCACTGGTCTATTTACTGGCTCTTAGTTTAGTTTAGTTTAGTTTATTGTTTTTTTATACCGCCCTACTCCCGAAGGACTCAGGGCGGTGTACAGCCAGAATAAAAACAAATATACAAAAGTTTAAAAAGCTTTTAAAAACATATTAAACCTTGGCCGAAACGTGGAAAAAAAAACCCAAACTAACCCTGATTAAAATTAATAAAAATTTGAGTTTAAAAATCATGTTTTATGCCAGCCCGGCTTGTTGGAAAAAAAAGGTTTTGAGAGCACAGCGGAAGGTGCGTAAGTCAGAGATAGTTCTTAATTCCGGGGGCAATTCGTTCCAAAGGACAGGTGCTCCCACAGAGAAGGCTCTCCCCCTGGGTGTTGCCAGTCGACATTGTCTAGCCGACGGCACCATGACGAGACCCTCTCTATGGGAGCATACGGGCCAGTGGGAGGCTCTCGGTGGCAGAAGGCGATCTCATAGGTACCCCGGTCCTAAGCCATGGAGCGCTTTAAAGATGGTAGCCAACACCTTGAATCGCACCCGGAAAACCACCGGAAGCCAGTGCAGCTCGCGCAGGAGGGGTGTTACATGGGAGCGTTGCGTCCAGTGGTGGGTTTCTGCAGGCTCGCACCTACTCGCGAGAGCCGGTTGGTAAAATGTAGTGAACCGGTGAGAGGGGGTTCCACCAGCGTACCTGGAAGTAAATCTGGCCCGCCACTGCCAGTGACCCAACGGAAAGGAAAGGAAGGAAGGAAGGAAAGAAAGAAAGAAGGAAGGAAGGAAGGAAGGAAGGAAGGAAGGAAGGAAGGAAGGAAAGAAAGAAAGAAAGAATTTATCATCACAATTGAGTCCAAAATTTTGGTTGCTAAGCAACCAAGAGCGTTGTTAAATGAGTTTCACCACATTTTAAAAGGTGGCCACTCCCACCCTGTCACATGACTACCAAGCCACGTTCACAAAATAGGCCACACCTACAGAGTAGGTTCTAAAAAATTTGAAACCCACCACTGGTCGCGTCGCTCCCATAATTGAATTGAATTGAATACCTCTTGAAGGTATTCTGCTGAGCTGACCGTAGGCTTTTGCTCTAAAGCCCTTCTCCAAGAAGTAAACAAATTGAGGTTCTTTTGAAGGCCTGGGTGAAAAAAAAAAGCCCTACTCTTAGCTGTTGGTTACTGGAATTTGCTGTGTTCTTCTGTTTATTACTTAAGTGCTACCACTTCAATTTAATGTGACCCATGAATCAGAGTCTTCCCCGGCCCAGCCTGGCTTTGTGTTAGAACTTTTCCTTCCTCCTCCTCCCCCCTTACCCAAACTGCACCAGAGCTTTGTGCTCCCGCATCTCTTGCTAATGATCTCCACTGCGCCTGTGACAGGATCCCCTGGAGGGCTGCGAGCAAAGGAGGCTCTCAATCTGGCAGCAATTACAGGAGGGAAAGTTAACTCCCTCCCCGGTTGCTTCAAACATCAATGTGTCAAAACAAAGAACTGAAACATTTCAAACGCCAAATTCAAATGTCACCAGCAATAAGGAGCTACACTCTCAAGCACCACCGGCAGCAGCAACAAAACATGGCTGTGGGCTCTTTTTATCCCCCTACCAGCACCTCGGCTCAGATTTGGCTTCCAGAAGATCTGTGGGCACTTTTGTGTGCGCGCAAAGAATGTGGTCAGGCAAACAAGAGTTGGTTCAGTCAAATGGAAATAAAGGAGGTGACTGCCTCTCCATTCATTAGTTCATGGGGTGTCTGCTTCCCTGGAGCCCTACCAAATTTCCAGGGCTTTCTTAGGAAAGAAGTGGGAAAATAGAAGCGCCTAATATCTTGGGTTAGATAACAAATGGCAATCGACAGCAAATAACTTCTGAAATCCACTTTCAAGAGGAAAGCCTGGCTGTAAATCATTTCAAATATATTAAATCCACCAGAGGCCACTTGGTGATTTTGAAAGGTTTGGTGCCTTGATCTGGTTTGGTGCGGAGGGGGGCATCCAGGGGATAGGTCTGGGGAAAGTCATGGGCACAGCACCCAAGTCTGCGGTTTATCAGCAAACTTTAGATTAGATTTGGGGCAGGCAGGCAGGATGGATTGAATAATGTGAGGCAGCTATGAGATCATGAAAGGGACTAATCAAATCTAGGTTATTAATGCAACATTGCAGGGTTGGTTCTTCTCATGATTCTTCTTCTCTGGCTTGGCATATTTCTGTAGGTGTTCCATTAATTCCTATAGGCTCCCAACTTGAGTGCTGATCAAACTAACTTCCAACATTAGTAAAGGTAAGGGTTCCCCTCACATGTACGTGCTAGTCATTACTGACTCTAGGGGGCGGTGCTCATTCCAGTTTCAAAGCCAAAGAGCCAGCGCTGTCTGGAGACACCTCTGTCGTCATGTGACTAAACCAGGGGTGGGTTCCTGCCAGTTCTAATCTCTTCTATAGAAGAGGTTCCACAAATCTACAGTGCCGTTTAGAACCGGTTCCAGCTCCCTCCCCCCGCCCGTCTACACATCATCAAGATGAAGAACGAGAGGAGGAATTCTGGGAGTTGAAGTCCACAGCCCTGGGTCCTTTGTGGAGAAGGGCGGGATATAAATATGATTAAAATAAAAAAATAAAAAACAAGTCTTAAAGCTGTCAAGTTTGAACATCCCTGGGGGTTTTTTTCTAAAGGGTTAGGGGTGCAAGGGTCTTGTAACTTGACAGCTTTAAGACTTGCGTACTTCAAATGCCAGAGTTCCTGAGCCAACATTTTGGTTGCTAAGCAAGAGCATTGTTAAGTGAGTTTCACCACATTTTGCAAGTTGGCCATGCCCACCCAATCACATGACTGCCAAGTCACTCCCACTTGGTCACATGGGCAGCAGGCCACACCCACCTGGTCATATGGACAGCAAGCTACTCCCACCCTGGTCCCATGGCTGGCAAGCCACTCCCACAAAGCAGGCCACACGTACAGAAGAGGTTCTAACAAATTTTGAGACCTACCACTGGACTAAATGTCAAAGGCACACTGAACACTGTTACCTTCCCACCAAAGATGGTCCCTATTTTTCTACTTGCATTTTTACATGCTTTCAAACTGATAGGTTGACAGAAGCTGGGACAAGTAACAGGAGCTCACTCCATTACATGGCACTACGGATTCGAACCGCCAAACTGCTGACCTTTCTGATCGACAAGCTCAGCGTCTTAGCCACTGAGCCACCATGTCCCTTATTTATAAGAACCTCTAACACTAGAGGAAATAAGGAGTATCTTCTAAGCTCTTGGACATTGGCATGTCTTCGGTACATAATTTTATCTACTCCTTCCATCTTTGTTTGATCATCTTTCAGTAACTATCTGTCCATTGGCATCCTTTAACATATCAATTCATGGTTGGAACCTCCTTCAGAGCCTGGGATTCTTTCTGAAGCCTTTCCTTGTTTTTCTACATCTGTTTGCTTCTCCAGTGTCTCCAGTGCCCTTGAGATGCACCCGGAGGCTCCAGTTAGTTCAGAATGCAGCCGGGGATGGGGATTCTTGGAGTCTCAAGATACTCCCATGTAACACCTCTCCTGCGCGAACTGCACTGGCTGCCTGTGGCCTTCCGGGTGCGCTTCAAGGTATTAGTGACCATCTTTAAAGCGCTCCATGGCATAGGTCCTGGTTATTTGCGGGACCGCCTCCTACCACATACCTCCCTTCGACCTGTCCACTCCCACAGGGAGAGCCTCCTGAGGGTGCCTTCGACCGGTCAATGCCGGCTGGCGACTCCCAGGGGAAGAGCCTTCTCTGTGGCAGGCCCTGCCCTCTGGAATGACCTGCCCCCTGACCTTCGTACAATCACAGACCTACGCTTCTTTCGCCAGGCATTAAAAACATATTTTATTCATGTGGCTGGCTTGGCATAGTCTTTTATTATTGATATTTAGTCAGGGTCTTAATTATGAATTTTTAGCATGGGCTTTAAATTGATTTAATTTATTTTTAACCATGTTTGATTGTATTTATGACTTCTGTTTTATTATTCCTGTGCACCGCCCTAAGTCCCATTGGGAAGAGAGGGTGGTATAGAAATATAATAAAATAAATAAATAAAATAAATATACATGTCATTGTAATACTGCTTCTTGTCTCTTACAATAGCTCTATGAAATTATTAAGTTCCCTCCTGAGAGTTTTATGCTATAACTGGTTTTCTACCTTCTTGTGCTACTAATATAGTCAATGCAATTAAGGAGTTGTATAGTTGCTCCAGGGACCACTGCAAAGAAGTAGCAGCCTCTAAGGAGTGTCTCACTCTGTCTTGAGTAAGTGCAGTGAATTTGTTGAGGGAAAAAAAAAAAAGAAACAAATCTCAAACACCTCATATATTTTCAGGGAAAAATTCAACTCCCTCTACTTTAAATGAAACAGCCGATTTATGCTGAGGCATTTTATTAAAAAACAGATATAAATCTGCCAGAACAAAAATCTGCCCGCAAAGTGGCAATAAAAGAATCAGATTTATATCAGTCTGTCTGTCTATAACCTGGTGCTGGTCTAATGTTTTAGACCAGGGGTCTCCAACCTTTGCAACTTTAAGTCTGAAGGACTTCAGCTCCCAGAATTCTGGGAGCTGAAGTCCTTCAGACTTAAAGTTGCAAAGGTTGGAGACCCCTGTTTTAGACTACAAGTTCTATAAACCATTGCCATTTATCATGGCAGCTGGGTTGATTGGGCTTGAAATAAAAGATACTTGAAAGGCATTAGATGTCCTACCACTGTGCTACATTTTGGTTATCAGTTGATGGTCAGGACTTAGTTCCAAAAGTAAATTAGCTTTGTTTTATTCTTAACTAGCTATACCCGGCCACGCGTTGCTGTGGCCCAGTCTGGTTAAATGGCCAACCAAACTGTGTGTAGATCTACACCTGCACACATACACACAACCACCATATAACCCCCAACCTACCTACCTACTGTATTTCTCCCTCTTTCTCTATTCCTCTACCTACCTACCTACCTACTGTATTTCTCGCTATCTATCTATACACCTACCTACCTACCTACCTACCTACGGTATTTCTCCCTCTCTGTCTATCCCTCTACTTACCTACCAGTGGTGGGTTTCAAAAATTTTTAGAACCTACTCTGTAGGTGTGGCCTATTTTGTGGGCATGGCTTGGCAGTCATGTGACTGGGTGGGAGTGGCCAACTTGTAAAATGTGGTGAAACTCATTTAACAACACTCTTGCTTAGCAATTTTGGGCTCAATTGTGATAATAAATTCTCTTTCTTTCTTTCTTTCTTTCTTTCTTTCTTTCTTTCTTTCTTTCTTTCTTTCTTTCTTTCTTTCCTTCCTTCCTTCCTTCCTTCCTTCTTTCTTTCCTTCTTTCTTTCTTTCTTTTTCTTCCTTTCCTTTCTTCCTTCCTTCCTTTCCTTTCCTTTCCTTCTTGTTGGGTCACCGGCAGCGGTGGGGCAGACTTACTTCCAGGTCTGCTGGTAGAACCTCCTCTCACCAGCTCTCTAAATTTCACCATCCGGCTATCGCGAGTAGGTGCGAACCTGCAGAAACCCGCCACTGCCATGATGCTATGTGTGCAACACACACACACCCGCGTGCACAAGCATGCATGCACAACTAGCAACCCCCTCTGCTTTTGGCATTACTTTTTTTTTTGCCCTCTTCAGGCTCCAGAGGCTTTCTAGGAGCCTGGTGTGTGTGTGTGTGTGTGTGTGTGTGTAAACAGCAACTCCGAAGAGGGAAAACTGGCCCTATGGGGAAGCCGGAAGTTTGGGAATGGTGACTTCCAGTTTGTTCATAGGGCCGACTTAAAAGGCTCCAGAGGCTCCAGAGGCTTTCTAGGAGCCTGGGGAAGGTGAAAACAGCCCCACCCCCAATGCCCTCCAGAGGCCTCAGGAGCTTCCCTGAAGGCTCCAGAGGTCGAAAATTGGCCCTACAAACAAACTGGGAGCCTGTTCCTGAACTTCCGGTTTCCCCATAGGGCCAGTTTTTCGCGCTCCAGAGGCTTCAAGGAAGCCTCCGGAGGGTGAAAAACAGCCTCAAAAGAAGGCCGGAGTCAGCTGGCCAGCTGACAGGGCAATGCCTCACGTGCCCTAAGAAATGGCTCCGTGTGCCACTAAAGGGGCAAGTTTGCTTTAAAACCTGGAAAGCAACTTTGCTACTCCTGTGTACCATTTTGGATTGATGCATTACATGTTGAGAGGAGGAGGGTGGAAATAAAAGATTCAAATACTGGGGAGGGTAGAGGAAGAGTGATGGCAGAAGGGCCTTGTGCTTGAGAGACACAGCTAGCTAACATGCACCATGCTGAGGGCTTCAAGAAGATTTCATGGAATTAACAATAATTGTAGTTATTTATAAGTTACCTAAATGGGACACAGTGGCTTAAGTGGCTAAGACGCTGAGCTTGTCGCTCAGAAAGGTCGGCAGTTTGGTGGTTCGAATCCCTAGCACCGTGTAACGGAGTGAGCTCCCGTTACTTGTCCCAGCTTCTGCCAACCTAGCAGTTCGAAAGCCTGTAAAAATGCAAATAAAACTATAGGGGCCACCTTTGGTGGGAAGGTAACAGTGTTCCATGCGCCTTCGGCGTTTAGTCATGCCACATGACCACGGAGACGTCTTCGGATAGTGCTGGCCCTTCGGCTTTGAAATGGAGATGATCACTGCCCCCTAGAGTTGGGAACGACTAGCACATATGTGCAAGGGGAATCTTTACCTTTACCTATCTTAAGAAACACAATTCTAACTGGCTCAGAACTGTAAAAAAAGGCAATTTCAGTTAATAATAATAATAATATTTTATTTTTATATACCGCATCCTCTCCCCAAGGGGACTCGGAGCGGTTACCTGAAATGCTATTTTTTCTCTCTCGTGGAAAGTATGTACATTTATATTAAACCCATCTTCCTTCCTTCCTTCCTTCCTTCCTTCCTTCCTTCCTTCCTTCCTTCCTTCCTTCCTTCCTTCCCTATATTTCATTCTAGTTCATCCACAGTCAATTTCATGTATGAGATTAACATTAATGCATGCCTTTTAAAAATGATTTTACAGACAATATTTAGTAAAGCAGAAGATTAGTGGCTGTCTGCGGGGTCTTGGTTTAGACATCTGGCAACCATAAACTATCCTCCATTTGGCAGCTTACTGGATGAAGAGAGAAGAAAGGTTATTAGAAAAAGAAAGGACTGTCAAGGAGACAAGCAGATGTTATTATCTACTTTTGGCCTCTCCAATAGATTAACACTGATAGAATGGAGCTGTTTTTATAGTAAAAGCATTCTTCACCTTGTAATAAAAGCTCCTGCTATTAGCAGTATGGTACATATCACTCATAAATACATTGGTCTTGGTAGAGGGCACAGCAGGTGGCAGCACTTAGCCGACCTTAGCTAATCTTAACCTGAAGATGGTCAACCTCTGGTTAGTACTTACCAGGAAGGCCTAAAGCTAAATGCTGTACGGGGAAGTTGAAGCAAAAACAGTCTGAAGGAAAATCATGGCAAACATTTTGTATTGCTGTCAGGACTACAAGGAAATAATAATAATAATAATAATAATAATAATAATAATAATAATAATAATAATAATAATAATAATAATAATAATAATAATAATAATAATAATAATAATAATAATTTAATTTATAACCCGCTCTCTCTCCCCAAAGGGACTCGAGGCGGGGCACTGGGAAATTAAAAATACATATAAAACCACAAACAATACAGTATTAAAAAAGAATTAAACTAAAACCCTGCGCTAAAATCCCATGTTAAAACTCAGACAAACCCCTAAAAAACCCTAAAAACAGTTAAGTTATCCCAGGCCGGCCAAGCAGAAGAAATGTGTTTTTAATTTTTGACGGAAGGAGCGGAAGTCCGTGGTTGTTCTGATTTTGGGGGGAAGGTCGTTCCAGAGGGTCAGGCCCGCCACAGAGAAGGCCCTTCTCCTGGGCGTCGCCCGCTGGCATAGCCTGGTGGACGGCACCCGGAGAAGTCCCTCTCTGTGGGAGCGGATCGGCCGCAGGGATGTATGGGGCAGGATGCGATCCCGCAGATAGCTAGGTCCCGTGCCATGGAGCGCTTTGAAGATGATGACCAATAGAGTTTCCAGAAGTTGGGTTCAATAGAATTGACCATAGAGTTTCCAGAAGTTGGGGTCGATTCTAAGTAGATTTTAGTAGCAGGAGGACTTACATCTCCCTCTTAACTGCTAAATACACTGAATGCTGAGAAACCTATAATTTACAATGCATGCATTTAGAGCAGGGGTGTCAAACACATGTCATCATGGTGGCATCACATGACGTATCAGGACTCCCCCCTGGGTTCGCTAAACTGGGTGTGGGTGTGGCCAATGTGTGATGCATCTGGTCCGCGGGCCAGGAGTTTGGCAGCCCTGATTTAGAGGATTCCCTGATTGGGCCAAAGTATTGTTATCTCCAACAGGACTTGCTTATTCTTATAATATTATTCTTATTCTTATAATATTCCAGTGGTCTCTCAAGACCTGGTTCTTGAGGGCCTGGGGGCGTCAAGCCTAGGGAGGGGGCCTCCCTGGGACTAGTGAAATCCTGAGATGGCTTCACTACAGTGGTAGATATTCTCTCTTGTGACATGTGTGTGGTGGTTTTGTTTTTTTTTACAAAATTTAAATAATGATTGTTTTAATTACTGGTTGTAGGCTGCCCAGGGTCACTTTTTGTGAGATGGATAGGCATGTGCATTTGAACAACACACAAATAAGTACTCTTTAAGCTTCTGAAGAATACTTCTGAAGAATACGTACGTAAGACCCTTGTTTCTGAATATTCTGGAGTTTCAGCAGCTTGAATTTAAGAACAGGTGTATTAACTTTGAACTTTTTTTGCTTGAAGGTTCTATATATGTATCTATGATTCTTGGTTGGAATCATTTTGGTTTCTGTCTGCCTTTGCTACTAGAGCATTTTTCATTATCCTCAAAAAGAAACCCAGTGCCGCACATTTTGTACCAGCCTCATAGGTAACTCTAGACCAGGGGTGTCAAACTCAAGGCCCATGGGCTGGATCTGGTGCATGGGGTGCTTAGATCTGACCTGCAGGGCCGCCCTGGAAACAGCAAAAGACCAGTCCATGGTGCCTCTGGTATGGAAACGGAGCTTGGTAGCCTGTTTTCTCTGGTGGGCCACCACAAGCGCCCCCGACATGAGTGACGTCGAGCTGGCCACACCCACACCCACCCCAGCCACAGCCACCCCAGTTCCCCAAGGTCAAACAAACTCTGATGAGGCCCTCAATGAAATTGAGTTTGGCACCCCTGCTCTAGACGCTCAACTAGACAAATCAGCATTCCTAGGAATTGTCAAGAATTTCTCTCACTCTGATCTCTGAGCATTCTGCCCTAGGTGGCCTTGGCAAGTTTCAGAATAAATTAATTGGGAAATATATGATCCCCACAACTTACACCAAGTGGTATGTGCAGCAGCAAACGATAGGGTCACATTTTACTTTCAGAACAACAGTGAGAAACAGATACTGGATATATATCTCCCAAAGCCAGAGGTGGCATTCAGCAGGTTCTGACCACTTCTGGAAAACCGGTAGTGGAAATTTTAAGTAGTTAAGAGAACCAGTAAATGTCACCTCTGACTGGCCCCGCCCCCATCTATTCTCTGCCTCCCGAGTCCCAGCTGATCAGAAGGGAATGGAGGATTTGTAGTAACCTTCCCCTAGAGTGGGGTGGGAATGGAGCATGCTTCCCCCGCCACATCCACCAAGCTTTGTCACGCTTACCAAGCCACGCCCACAGAAACGGTAGTAAAAATGTTTGAATCCCACCACTGCCCAAAGGGCTTCATTTCTGGAGTAACTAACAATAATAGAAGGGGTCCAGTGAGGCTAATAGCGCAAAGAAGCCCATGATCTGAAAACTTCGTTTTTTCTTGCCCCTATCAACTGAGCTTTTGTTACACTTGATGGCATAACATCTTCAACTAAGAGTGTAGATGTGTAGGAGAAAGCATACTGATGGAAGGTGACACAATCCATTTCCAAATACTCCAAACAAATGGATACACAGGGTGGCCATACAGGGCAGAAGAACAGTGCTGGTGCAGTACTGCAGGCTACTTCTGCTGACTGCTGGCTTCCAGCAATTTGGCAGTTCAAATCTCACCAGGCTCAAGGTTGACTCAGCCTCCCATCCTTCCGAGGTCATTAAAATGGGGACCCAGATTGTTGGGGGCAATAGGCTGACTCTCTAAACTGCTTAGAGAGGGTTGTAAAGCACCGTGAAGCGGTGTATAAGTCTATGTGCTACTGCTAAGTGCTATAATACGATCCAATAGGCAAACATCCTTTATACAATTGCATTCTGAAACAACTGAAATTCCCAAAGAGTCTTCAAAGAGAGCCATATGAGGATCAAAGCTGCAATAAGTCTAAACTAGATGCTGTGGTTTCTTAGTATGAATGGTCTTCTTTTAGGTGCAGGGCAGAGTTAAGGGTTTGGATAGCATTTCCTTTTAGAGGCTGCATTGATCCATGCGCTAAAGCTTTGTTAATAGGCAGACAGCAGAAGACCTGTGCCTCTTTTCACTACTAGAAAGGTAGTTAAAGGTTCCTTTGCTTAAGCCATTGCTCAAGATCTGAGATAAGAAAGGAAGAAAATGTTGGGATTAGATAAAAGAGGAACAGAAGGGAAATTCCTACTACTCAGATTAAACCCTTTTGTACTCTGAGGTCCTAAAACCAGCCTTCCTCAATCTGACAAAGTCCAGATGTGCTGGACTCCGCTCATCTCACACTAGCCTGACCGGTGATATTATGAGAACTGAAGCCCAACATATCAAAAGGATACCGATTGGGTCAATTTGCTCCAAAACAGAATAAGATAAACTATGTCTTTGTTCTATAATTCCGCCAAATATTTTTTCCTATACATATTGAGCTATGGCTGCTACGTTATCTGGTGTGAACATGGGCAGCCTGCTGCTGATTAATGGCTAAGTGATAATTTCCCCAGTTCGCACTCATTTGGATATGATGAATAGCACTTCAGTAGAATTATTCATAGGTTGCTATTAATAGACAGTAAGGCTTCTGCTGTATGGTTACTATTTCTTTTAAGTGCCAAAGAAGACTTGGAACTTGGTATGATTTTGCAGTATGGCAGTGGTGGGCTGCAGGCAGTACACCCCAGTACGGGTATACCGGAGCCTGCCCGGAGCACAGGCTAACATTCTGCTATGGTGCTCCAGAGGGCCCACCCGCCCTGAGCACCTTACCTGTCCTTCAAAGCCTTTGGCGTTTCCACACACACGCACGGTGTGTAGAGCACCTACGCAACACTCCACCGAGCAGCTGGAGTGTCGTGGAGGCTTGTGGTTTATGGTTTATGGTTTATTAAATTTGTATACCGCCCTTCTCCCTTGCGGGACTCAGGGCGGTGAACAGGCATCAATAAAAACATATAAGAACATCAATAAATAACATATTTTAAAATAATATAAAATTAATTAGGGCCCGATCTAAAATCCAAGTTGAATAAAAACCAATTTAAAATAACCAATTAAAAGCTACTAAACCAGGCCGGTCACACGGAATAAGTGTGTTTTCAAAGCCCAACGGAAGAGGCGCAGGTCGGTGATCGTACGTAGGTCGGGGGGTAGGTCATTGCAGAGGGCAGGGGCTGCCACAGAGAAGGCTCTCCCCCTGGGGGTCGCCAGCCGGCATTGTTTGGCCGACGGCACCCTGAGGAGGCCTAATCTGTGGGAGCGAACTGGTCGGTGGGAGGTATTTGGTAGCAGGAGCCGGTCTTGCAAGTAACCAGGCCCCGTGCCATGGAGCGCTTTGAAGATGGTTACAAGCACCTTGAAGCGCACCCAGAAAGCCACAGGTAGCCAGTGCAGCTCGTGCAGGAGAGGTGTCACGTGGGAGCACCTTGAGGCTCCCAGAATCCCCCGCATGCCCGCATTCTGTACTAACTGGAGCCTCCGGATGGACCTCAAGGGCAGCTCCATGTAGAGAGCATTGCAGTAGTCCAGGCGGGAAGTGATGAGGGCGTGAGTGACCATGCATAGAGCGTCACGATCCAGAAAGGGACGCAACTGGCGAATCAAGTGAACTTGATAAAAAGCCCCTCTGGCCACGGCTGTCATGTGATCGTCTAACGACAGCCGAGAGTCCAGGAGGACACCCAAGTTGCGAGCCCTCTCTGTGGGGGCCAGTGATTCGCCCCCAATGGCCAGTGATGGAACCAGCTGGCTGTAACGTGACACTGGAAGCCACAGCCACTCGGTCTTGGACGGGTTGAGTCGAAGCCTGTTTCTCCCCATCCAGACTCGCGGAAGCGTCCCTGGCAAGTACGACACATACACGCACCACGGGTGTCCATGTGGGCCTGTTCTAACTGTACCGGTTGGAACGGGATCCAGAACCCACCACTGCAATGTGGGCTTTGGGGGTTGCAGTTGTTGTTGGGGTTTAGGGTTAGGGTTATGGTTGGGGGGGGTGTTGGTCTATTCATGTGTTAAGCCATTTGGCTAAAGCGAGGCTGTAGAATTTACAGTCTTCCATGTAAAACTGAGCATGGTCAATCTGAGGGATCATGTAAGGCAGATGTCAAGTGTGTCACGCTTTGGCCACGCCCATGCCCAACTTAGCGAAGAGGGACAAAGTCCAAACATGTCATGTGACACTGCTGCGATGACGCGAGTTTGATACCTCTGATATAAGGGATAATTTCCCCTCATCCTAAGATCAACTGATTCTACACAGTAGATCTAAAGCAGGGGTGGCTACCAGCAATTTACAACAGCATGCTCTCAAACTGCTAACCAGTTCTTTTTAAAGCAAAAACTAAGCCTACCCATTTTATTAAAACAATGAAAACATGTGGAGCAGGGGTGGGTTGCTGCCGGCATTACTGGTGGTTTGGTGCACACAGAAATTTGCACGCGCATTTGCACCTAAAAAAGTCTCTGCATGTGCATCCCCTTAGAAAAGGGGAAAAAATTAAATGTCTTCCATGAAGATTGTTCTGCGCATGTGCAGAACCAAAAATCAAGATGGCACTGCCAGTGATAGAACCAGTTTGGGGGTGTGGCAGGCTGTGTTACTACTTACTTGGCTTCTACTGTTAGTTACGGCTAGTAACTAACTTTATTACTAATGGCTAGTTTGTAATAAAGTTAACTGCAGGAAACTGGGATACCAGCTAATGTTTTAAATTGAAAGTTTACCAAAAAGTAAGATAAAATAAAATATAAAGTGGGGCAGTTAGCCTGGTAGATCATATAGGAAAAAAAATCTCTGTCAATAAATCTGCCAATCTTGACATAGATTCAATACATTCTTTACTAGTGTAGTCCATCTGAATCTCTGACTGACTGCCATCATTATCTTAATCTACACAAGTCTTCTTTGCATCATGTTTATATCGCTTAATATATTTAATTTGTATAGAAAAGTGCTGCAAATAAAATTTGCAAATTTGAGAATAAAACTTGACGTCAAAAATTTTCAGAAATTTTGGGCCAATGCTTCCACTTACTATTTTTGCCCATAGATAGATTGATGGGACTTCTGGAACTCACCAGCTGCCTATGTCTACGTGTGATGTATATTCACCCATAAAAGATAGAATCTAGGCTCTTAATAGAAAAAGCCCTATTGCTTTTCATTGGCAAACACAGTATAAAAGATCACGTAGCTGGTCATACATACAGACAGAGAGTCTGGATACATTTTATAGCAACATCTAAGTCCAGAATTACATTGATTTCCCCCCCACCCCAATCTTATTCCTTCTTAAGCTTCCTACGTTTTTCTTCTAGATGTGGATGGTCTTTTGGATTTCACAAAAATAGATGGATGGCTTGGTTACATTAAATTCATTCACCCATCCCCTACAAGCAGGAGGCTTTGGTAGTGAGCATAAGATTAATGAATAGGTGCTGGCTAAAACCTTGTGAAACAGGATGATTGATGGCTAGAATCTGAAGTTGCACCAGCCTCCTTGTCATTAAAGCTCAATTTCTGTAGCAAATTAATAATGCCTATTAAAATGGATTGATTGTTCTTGTCAGAGATTTTTCTCCCTTGTTCCCCTCTGCTCCCTTATCAATGGCCCATTAGGTGGACTTCCCAACTCATTTGTATCAGGACCAAAGAATCTGCTGGTCGTTCTGGTCTCGGAAGATCCTTGGTTCAAATGAATTGATAAGAACCTTGGTCATCAATAGGTCTCCATGTGTAAAGGTCTGTGGGATTTGCAATAATCAACTATCAATAGCTCTTCTGCCCGGACCATTACTTATTCCTTATGGCAGGGGTGTCCAAACTTGGGAAGTTTAAGACTTGTGGACTCCAACTCCCAGAATTCCCCAGCCAGCTGGGGAATTCTGGGAGTTGGAGTCCACAAGTCTTAAACTTCCCAAGTTTGGACACCCCTGCCTTATGGCAATGAACTCCGCGGTAGGTTAATGCTGCTTTGCTAAACTCCACAAGGCTGTGTGAATGTGCAATCTACCGGCTTTTCAATGAATTAATCTGCCATTTGCACTTCTACGTTTATGTTTGTGTGAGTGTACACTCGCACTCAGCACAATGAACTGCTGCTCATTCATATAATTTTAATTTAATCTATCTTGGATTTGAGTTGAAAATCACGTTGTGGGCTGGCCTTTTATTTTTTTTAATTAATAAAACGTTCATAGCAGAAGGTATGAGAGAAAGGCACCTTTCAAATGAAAGAGTTTAGGACAGCTGGATGGACCCTCTGCCTGCTAGGAAGCTCTCGTTGACTTTTATGAGAGGAACAAAGACGCAGAGTCAACATCTGGGATCCAAAATCTTTCCCTCCGATCTGTGCTTGTAAATGATTAGATTAGACAAAGACGACAACTCCGGTTATTAAAAGCAAATACTGTCCTAACATAGATGTCTGTCCTGGTTACTTGAGATACCGTCTCCTACCACATACCTCCCTCCGACCTGTCCGCTCCCACAGAGTGGGCCTCCTTAGGGTACCATCAGCCGGTCAATGCCGGCTGGCGACTCCCAGGGGAAGAGCCTTCTCTGTGGCGGGTCCAGCACTCTGGAATGACCTGCCCCCCGATATCCGTACCATCACAGACCTACACCTCTTCCGTCAGATGTTAAAAGCACATTTCTTTCATCTAGCCGGCCTGACATAGACTAAGGGTATAATTTTAAATTTTGATATTTATTGGTTTTAATTTTTATATTATCCAAATTTTAGCACAGATTTAATAATTTAATTGTTTTTTATATTTTGTATGTATTGTTGGGTTTTTATTTATTTATTTATTTTATTTATTAGATTTATACCCCGCCCTTCTCCAAGAGGACCCAGGGCGGTGCACAGGAATTTAAAAGATACATACAAAAATCAAATAGAAAATTTAAAAACTTATTAAATACTCATCCTGTGCTAAAAACCGAATTAAAACCCCCCAAAATTAAAACTGTCTAAAATAGTCACAGCGGAGGTTATGCTAGGCCGGCTTGATGAAAGAAATTTGTCTTTAGACACTGGCGGAAGAGGCGGAGGTCTGAGATGGTGCGAAGTTCAGGGGGTAGGTTGTTCCAAAGGGCAGGGCCCGCCACAGAGAAGACCCTTCCCCTGGGTGTCACCAGTCGGCATTGTCCGGCCGACGGCACCCTGAGAAGACCCTCTCTGTGGGAGCAGATCAGTCGAAGGGATGTATGGGGCAGGAGACGGTCTCGCATATAACTAGGTCCCGAGCCATGGAGCGCTTTGAAGATGGTCATCAAAACCTTGAAGCGCACCCGAAAGGCCACAGGAAGCCAGTGCAGCTCGCGCAGGATCGGTGTTATATGGGAGTGTCTAGGAGCTCCCGTGATCACCCGCGCGGCTGCATTCTGAACTAGCTGTAGCTTTCGAGTGCACCTCAAGGGAAGCCCCATGTAGAGAGCATTACAGTAGTCGAGTCTTTTTATCTTTCTGTGCACCGCCCTGAGTCCCTTTAGGGAAAATAGGGTGGTATATAAATCGAAATAATAATAATAATAATAATAATAATAATAATAATAATAATAATAATAATAATAATAATAATAATAATAATAATAATAATAATAATGTGAAACTAAAGTCCCTTTTGAGTTTGTCCTTAACTAATTCTGGCGATTAACAATTGGCAGCTGAAAACAACCTCAAAGGAGAATGCAATGCAGTCCTCTTTGTGCTCATTGAAAAAAGTACTGTATGTCTGTACAAGTGTTAGATTCTTGAGTTCTTGTGTGACATGATGGTAGATTGGATCTGAGTGTACAATGCTGGGTTTGTCAAATATATGTCCACTGGATGGCCTTGGGCAAGTCTCCCTCTTTTGTTCAATGTTCTCACTTTACACCCATTCATTCTCTTCTTATCTTTAGTTTCCTTGTATTTCCTTTTGTTGATTGGTACTCCCCACCCCGCCTCCTTTACTGTATTGTGTTGAAGTTGAGCTTTTGAGATGCTCTGGACAGGAATTTGCCTGAAGTGGTATAAAGTGGATTGTGATTTGTCCACTCCAAAATGAATGGCCAAATTGCCTATATGCATTTGCCCAAATATTAATTGAAATGACACATTGCACCAATGATTGCGTGTTTTCTTTAGAATTCTCTGAGAATTCAGCTATTCTAATATTGCTTATTGAATTTTGTGAATTAATCCAGCTGTGGTCTCTTAAACAAATTGGTTAACCTTACATGAATATGTGTACCAACTATTATTCTTAAGTGCATGTTTTATTGAAATATTTTTGATATGCCTTTGAAATTGGATAATGAGCCTCTCTATTAGTTTTAAAATGAGATTCTTGCAGGAGGATTGATCAGGAAAAAATAGCTTGTGCATTTACTTTATTTTCCTCCTTTAAAGTTTACAAAAGGGAGTCTTGGCTAATGTTCTCTGTGTTTCTGACATTTTCCCAGAAAAAGGGTATGGAAAATTTCAGCTATTTAATTAGTACTCCTAAGGATCAGATATGCCAACTTTCAGAATAAAAGAACAAATGTTTCCTGTTTGGAGATAAGATATATGAGGCTTTGCATCTGTAACCCTGCAAGATAGAACAGACTACTTGATCTTATTTATCACAATCCCATTATTCAAAGCCTTAAGATGAAAAGGTCCATTCCACATACAACCCTTCGCCGTGGAACAGTTAACGGCTTTTGATAGATTTTGTATAGTTGATGAATTTATACAATTCTAGTGCATGTCAGGAAGTAGTTTCTTTGGTCTAATTGAATCTGTGGGGAAACTATTTCACTGAATAACCCTACTGTGATTAGAGAAAGAGAAAATGGATTATTATCATGTACAGACCCCTCACATCCTGGACATAAATTGTTTCGACTCCTACCCTCAAAACGATGCTATAGAGCAGGGGTCCCTTTGCAACTTTAAGTCTGAAGGACTTCAGCTCCCAGAAGTCCTTCAGACTTAAAGTTGCAAAGGTTGGGGACCCCTGCTATAGAGCACTGCACACCAAGACAACTAGACACAAGGGGAGTTTGTCCCCGAATGCCATCACTCTGCTAAACAAATAATTCCCACAACACTGTCAAATTCTTTACTAAGACTGTATTACTATTATTCGTCTCATCCTTCCTAGTACCTACCATATCTCTTCCCACTTATGACTATAACCATGTTGCTTGTATTTTTACAATTTATATTGTTTTATTTGTTTCCTAGTATGATTTGATTGCTTATTAGTAACCTATTGCTATCACTAAGTGTTGTAACTTGTGATTCTTGATGAATGTATTCCATTTTGTTTTTTTCTTTATGTACACTGGGAGCATATGCATCAAAGACAAATTCCTTGAGTATCCAATCACACTTGGCCAATAAAGAATTCTATTCTATTCTATTCTATTCTATTCTATTCTATTCTATTCTATTCCATTCCATTCCATTCCATTCCATTCCATTCCATTCCATTCCATTCCATTCACAACAATGTGGAATCACAAAAGCCAGTTCTTTAGCCGATGCAGGCCTTCATACCTATAGATTCTTCCCAATAAATATAAATAAATAAATAAATTTAATTGCTCTCTACATGGGGCTCCCCTTGAGGTGCACCCGAAGACTTCAGCTTGTCCAGAATGCAGCCACGCGGGCAGTTATGGGAACTTCTAGGTTTTCCCATGTAACACCGCTCCTGCATGAGCTGCATTGGCTGCCTGTCGTCTTTCAGGTGCGCTTCAAGGTGCTGGTCATCATCTTCAAAGCGCTCCATGGCACGGGACCTAGCTATCTGCGGGATCGCATCCTGCCCCATACATCCCTGCGGCCGATCCGCTCCCACAGAGAGGGACTTCTCTGGGTGCCGTCCACTAGGCTATGCCAGCTGGCGACGCACAGGGGAAGGGCCTTCTCTGTGGTGGGCCCGACCCTCTGGAACGACCTTCCCCCCGAAATTAGAACAACCACTGACCTCCGCTCCTTCCGTCAAAAATTAAAAACACATTTCTTCTGCTTAGCCGGCCTGGGATAGCTTAACTGTTTTTTAGGGTTTTTTAGGGGTCTGTCTTAGTTTTAACATGGGATTTTAGCGCAGGGTTTTAATTTAATTCTTTTTAATACTGTATTGTTTGTGGTTTTTATATGTATTTTTAATTTCCCTGTGCCCCGCCTCGAGTCCCTTTGGGGAGAGAGAGCGGGTTATAAATTAAATTATTGATTATTGATTATTGATAATTTATAGACCGCTCCCTCTCCCCGAAGAGACTCGGGGAGGTGCACAGGGGAATTAAAAAACGTACAAACATAAATACACAATAAATATATAAAATCAGATTAAACAATTTATCCCTGCACTAAAAAACCTAAAATCCTAAAAACTAAACCCCTTAAAAAGCCAAATTAAATCTATTTATATATTCCGACTAAAAAGGCTGGAGGTAGGTTAAGCCAAGATCTGAGGTAAACCAATTTATCATCATCATCATCATCATCATCATCATCATCATCATCCCATCTTTCTTCATAAACAAGTCAAAGTGGTGAACACGCCTAATTGATTAATTCATTAATACCTAAACAATTGATTAATTAGGTAAGATCAATTAATTGATCTTATAATTGTAACATCCCTTGGGGAGGGGTGTGGAAGGAATGAAACTGACTGTTACTTTGCTGCCTGCCCTCTTTCTCACCTGACCTCTAAATCCTTACAGGCCATGATCTGGATCTCAGGGCCTCCTGCTGAGTGACTGGGTCCCCATCAAAATCTGTGTGTGGCCAGTGCTACTCTCTCTTGCTCCTGTTTAAGTTTAGAAGGGGAATAAATGTCCTTCTGGGGCCATAACTGAGCATCTGGTACTGCATGATCATAGCCTCCAACAGCTGACATAACAGGTAAAGAAATTTATTCTACAGCCAACTGGGCATCTGTCTTTTTTACTGGGCAATGCTGGTGACAGGAGTGTTTCTCATTGGCCACAGCAGGTGGGCGAGAGGGGGGTGTCTCACATGCATCAGATAACCTTTAAAACTCTCGGCCCTTCAAGAAGAATTCACATTAGTTTATGCTTATAACAAAGGCTATATTCCTAAAACTTCAATCTGCTGAAACCTATTTCAGCTCATCTGAAATACAGTCCATGCAGCAACTGTATCAAAGATTGCTAGTTAGTTCATTATGATTTATTTCATCTACATTTGACAAGAAGCACAAGGATACATTTTTAAAAGGTTGCAAATCAATTTTAAAAGAACCTCTCTGTTTGTTTCATTGGATTCTTTTTATATACTTGGATAAAGATTTTAGGATTCAGAACTGACATTATGTTGTGCTGGTTAAAAGGCAGTTTGTAATGGAACTAATTAAGGTTTGGTTAATCAATTGATTGCTAGTAAATGTTTCTAAGGAAATCAGAACGAAAAGAAAAGAAAGAATGGACGGATGAACATGTGACCATTAGAAATTCAATAATAGATTAATATTTCAAAATAACTAGTTATGAGGATGTAAAATCTGAATAAAAAGAATATTCCAAGATAAAGTCCTTTGATCTGCTTTTAAATAATATCCATTGCTTCATACACCAATGATGATACATTGCCCAAGAGAATTTTATAGTACTTGCTATAAACTTCTTTCTCAGAGCCAAAAGATTGACACTCCAGTTTCTAAACTTCATTTACAAAGTTTATCTGAAATAATTATGTATTTATTTATTTATTTTTATATTATACAAATATGATAAAATAAAAATAAATAAATAAATAAATAAATTATTATTTCAGATAAACTTTGTAAATGAAGTTTAGAAACTGGAGTGTCAATCTTTTGGCTTTGAGAAAGAAGTTTATAGCAAGTACTATAAAATTCTCTTGGGCAATGTATCATCAATTCTCTCTCTCCCTCTCTCTCTCTCTCTCTCTCTCTCTCTCTCTCTCTCTCTCTCTCTCTGTGTGTGTGTGTGTGTGTGTGTGTGTGTGTGTGTGTGTCTCTCGCCCACATGCCCACAAAGACAGATTCACAGAGACAGAAAGAATGGGAACCTCTCCTTTCACATACTTGCTGTGAAGGAAAAACAAATGTAGACCATCAACAGTGAGGAAATATAAGAGAAGCAGGGTAACTTCATAAGAAACATCCATGCTTGCTTGGTCCATTATGAGGCAAAGAAACAGGTTTAGGGTTACGTATCAATAAGTGATTGTAACCTCTGTCTTCGACCTAAACCAGGGGTCAGCAAACTGTGGCTCTAGAGCCGCATGTGGCTCTTTCATCCTTCTGCTGCGGCTCCATCAGCGCTCGGTGCCACAATTTTGAGAGGAGCTTCTGGGGGGGAGGGGAGAGAAGCACAGTTTTATTTATTTGTTCGTACACAGTGCGCTAGTAGAAGATTCTATGGCAAGGGGAGGGTTTTCTAGGTGTCTCCACAAATTGATAGGGCTTTCTGTTATGACAGGTAGAGGAAAAGGGACACCACGCTAGGAGGAGACTCTATGGTGGGGGAACTGGAATTCCGGTCAGCTCCAGAATTGAACAGGGGGCTTCCGGTTAGGACCTTTGTGGCTCCTGGTGTTTTCTTTTCTGTGAGAAATGGGTCCAAATGGCTCTTTGAATGTTTAGGTTGGCTGACCTCTGACCTAAACAAAGGGTTCCACAACATTCAATTCAATACTGTATTTTTCGGACTATAAGATGCATCGAAGTATAAGACGCACCATGATTTTGAAGAGGTAAATTAAAAAAAAAAGTGTTTGCATTCTGTAGGCCTGCTAAACCCTCTGGACACCTTGTTTTTTTTACCAAAAAATAAATTAAAAAAAATAGAGCATGCAGAGCTTTGGGCGTTTCTTAGAGTTCCATGGAAGATCAAGTGACAGCCGTGGCCAGGAGGGCGTTTTACCAGGTTCGCCTGGTTCGCCAATTGCGCCCCCTATTGGATCGGGACACCCTGCGCACAGTCACTCATGCGCTCGTGACATCCCGACTGGACTATTGTAACTCTCTCTACATGGGGCTCCCCTTGAGGTGCACCCGGAGACTTCAGCTAGTCCAGAACGCAGCCGCGCGAGCAATTATGGGAACCGCTAGGTTTACCCATGTAACACCGCTCTTGCGCGAGCTGCACTGGCTACCTGTCGTCTTCAAGGTGTTAATTATCATCTTTAAAGCGCTCCATGGCTCGGGACCTAGCTATCTGCGGGATCGGATCCTGCCTCATACATCCTCACGGCCGATTCGCTCCCACAGAGAGGGACTTCTCCGGGTGCCGTCCACTAGACATTGTCAGCGGGCGACACCCAGGGGAAGGGCTATCTCTGTGGCGGGCCCGGCCCTCTGGAACGACCTTCCCCCCGATATCAGGACGACCACGGACCTCCGCTCCTTCCGTCTTAAATTAAAAACTCACTTTTTCTGTCTGGCCGGCCTAGGATAAGTCTCTCTGTCTTTGGGGTTTTTATTGGGAAATCAGGACTGTTTAGTTTTAATGGGGAATTTTAGCGCAGGTTATGTTTAATTTGTTTTTAGATTGTTTGTATGTATTTATTGTTTTTATTCTACCTGTGCACCGCCCCGAGTCCCTGTGGGGAGAGGGTGCGGTTTTATAAATATTAAATATTATAAATATTAAATATTATTATTAAATATTATAAAAATATTATTAGAGTGCTCCTGGGGGGGTGGGCAAAAATGAGCAAAAACAGCTCATTTTTTGCTCACTTTTCCTCTCCCCACCCCCCCCCATGGGCACTTTGCAAGCCTCCCAAACCCTCTGCACATCCTCTTTTCTAAAGGGCGCAGGGTTTCAGCAGACCAAAAATGCTGTATTTTGTATATAAGACGCATCATGATTTTCACCCTCTTTTTTGAGGGAAAAAGGTGCATCTTATACTCCGAAAAATATGGTACTATTCCAATCTAAGAGTGAAGGACATTATTGTGCATTTATATTGTATAGGGCTGTCTCCAAGCTGCACCAGCCAACAGTCACCCCGTCCACCCATTAGTTACAATCCTCTCCCAAGAATATACAGGTAGTCCTCAACGTACGACCACAGTTGAGCCCAAAGTTTATGTTGCTAAGTAAGACATTTGGTAAGTGAGTTTTGCCCCGTTTTCCGACATTTCTCACTACATTTGGTAAGTGAATCGCTGCAATTCTTAAATTAGTAACACAGTTTTTAAGTGTTTTCCCTATTGACTCTGCTTATCAGAAGGTCACACAAAGTGATAACATGACTCCAGGACACTGCACCCGTCATAAGTATGAACCAGTTGTCAAGCATTTGAATTTTGATCACGTGACCATGGGGATACTGCAATGGTCGTAAATGTGAAAAATGGTCCTTTTTTCAATGCCATTGTAACTTTTTATTTTTATTTTTGGATATACATCAATATCATTATATGAACAGTGAGGCATCTGGGTATCATTCATTTAAATGGCATGGGACCTGGTTATCTGCAAGACCGCCTCCTACCTCCTACCTCCCTTCAACCTGTCCGCTCTCACAGAGTGGGCCTCATCAGGGTGCCGTCTGCCGGACAATGCAGGCTGGCGGCCCCCAGAGTGAGAGCCTTCTCTGTGGCAGCCCCTGCCCTCTGGAATGACCTAACGCCCAACCTTCGCACGGTCACGGACCTGCGCCTCTTCCGCCGGGCTCTAAAAACATACCTCTTTCAAGAGGCCGGCCTGGCATGACTCTAAATTTTAATCTTATTTTAAATGGGTTTTAAATTGACAATTTTAGCACGGGCTCAACTTAATTTAATTTATTTTTAATATTCTGTATTTATTGCTTTTTACATTTTATTCTTTTCCTGTGCGCCGCCCTAATATAATAATAATAATAATAATAATAATAATAATAATAATAATAATAATAATAATAATAATAATAATATTTTATTTATATACCGCATCCTCTCCCCAAGGGGACTCGGAGCGGTGTACAGGGAAGAATTAAAACACATAAAAATATACAAAAATAGATACAATCTATGATGAGTCCCATTGGGAGATAGGTGCGGTATACAAATTTGATAAATTAAATAAATAAATAAATAAATAAATAAATAAATAAATGCAAATAATAATAGTAATATTAATAATATTTCTTACATTAATCATACTTAGGTAATTCTGGTATTATTATACATATTTGTATTAGAGTGTGTTCCTTTATTGTCTAGTTATTCAGTGTTTTGGTTCGCCATTCTAATAACAATCACAAGATTATTTAAAATAATGTTCATAGTGATACCATCTTTCATCTTGCCATTGTAACTTTGAATGGCCACTAAATGAAGGGTTGTAAATCAAGGACTACAGGTATAAGTCCTTGACTTACAAAAGTTCACTTATTGACCATTTGAAGTTACAACAACACTGAAAGAAGTGGCTTATGACCATTTTCCACCCTTATGACTGTGGCAACATCCCCGTGGTAATGTGATTTACCTTCAAATGCTTGACAATTGACTCACCTTTATGACGGTTGCAGTGTCCCGAGGTCTTTTGCAACCTTCTGACTAGCAAAGTCAATGGGGAAGCCAGATTCAGTTAACAACTGTGTTACTAATTTAACAACTGCAGAGATTCACTTAACAAATACACAAATATGGCAAGAAAAGTTGTAAAGTGGGGCAAAACTCACTTAATGAATCTCTCACTTAGCAACATAAATTTGGGACTCAGTTGTGGTTGTAACTATCTATAGGACTACCTGTACCTGTGGTCCATTACCGAATGATAGATGTACAAAATGAGAGTGTTATATAGATATTCCTACCTTCTAAGGCAGGAGCAGTCAACCTTTTTATACTTACCACCCACTTTTGTATCTTTGTTAGTAGTAAAATTTTCTAACCGCCCACTGGTTCCACAGTAATGGTGATTTATAAAGTAGGGAAGACAATTAAATTGATCACCTGCTGCTGTGGCGTAGAGGTGGATCTCTCGGCTCACAATCTGGAGGTTGTGAGTTCAATCCTAGGTAGAGGCAGATGTAAGATCTCCTGCTTGGGCAGGGGGTTGGACTAGATGACCTGCAAGGTCCCTTCCAACTCTTGTTAATCTGTTAACCCTGAAGAAATAAAAAAAAGAAAGTGCTTCAGTATTGGACAAAACCCCTACTGCCCACCATGAAGGCTGAAACACCCACTAGTGGGTGGTAGGGACCAGGTTGACTACCACTGTTCTAACATATATCTTTTCTTGAGTTAACCAAATCCTGATTGTTCGGTTCCTTCAAGAACTGCCCAGTTTTCTGAGGAACCTCAACAAATAGCAAGCACTAGGTCATTTACTGCAAATATGTGCAGTATCTACTCAACCTCACTATCAGCAATTGCCTATAGTAGAATTATAGAAGAGGACTAAAGCATGTTCTTAGTTGGACAGAGTATCTAGCCTTCAAAGGGAAGGTACCCTGAGTATCGGAGCTTTGCAGACACTTACTTTGTCTCAGCACGTGTATCTTTGCTGCCCCTTGGGTCAAACATTGACCTAAGCTTTGACTTGGTTAATATTTACTTCTCTGGTCAATCAATATTGATGTTCTCTTTGACAGATGTCAATACTTGTTTAGTGTTTGTCTATTTTCCCCTGTTGCTAATTTCCTTGAAAGGTTTTATTTATTCTCTTAAAGTTGAATTAGCAGAAGAGTTCCTTCTTTTTTATGAGACAGGGTGACCTTCTTCTGCTTCTTAAGATTAAGTGGGTGTATAGCATTTTGTGGATGGGATATACCGTATCTTTAAATAGTTTGTTTCAATTCTCTACATTCTCTATTCCAAGGGTCTCCAACCTTTGCAACTTTAAGTCTGAAGGACTTCAGCTCCCAGAATTCTCCAGCTGGGAGCTGAAGTCCTTCAGACTTAAAGTTGCAAAGGTTGGAGACCCCTGCTCTATTCTGCCTGTTCTCCTTAAATGTATTTGCCTCTATAAAGTCCCACTGACTTTTAACAAAGCGGTAACTTAAAAACAAAGCACACTGTAGCAAGTAAAAGAGTATTCTACCAAGCAAGTGGGAAGCTTGGTAGAACCAGTCTACTGGATTTTTAAAAAAGACATGGTATGGCGATCAGAACTACCATATTTTTCAAAGTATAAGACGCACCTTTTTCCCTCAAAAAAGAGGGTGAAAATCTGGGTGCATCTTATACACTGAATACAGCAATTTTTTTGCTTCCCAAAACCCCGCCTCCTTCACCAAAATGGCCATGCATAGCCTTTAGGAGGCTTCCAGAGTGCTCCTGGGGCTGGAGGGCAAAATTGAACAAAAAACAGCCCATTCTTCTCTCATTTCTGCCATCCCCAGCCCCCAGGAGCACTCTATAAACCTACTAAAGGCTATGCATGCCCTTTTTTTTCTGACAAAAATGGGCCCGTTTTCATGAAAAATGGGCCATTTTTGCCCCCACCCCAGCACTCTGCAAGCCTCCTAAAGGCTATTCATGCCCTTTTTTAAAAAAAATGGTCCTGTTTTCACGAAAAACGGGCTGTTTTGAGGAAGTCTGCAGAGTGCAAAAAAAGGTTTTTTTTTTATTTGCCTCTTCAAAATCTTCGTGCATGGTATACTCCAGTGCGTCTTATACTCTGAAAAATACAGTATATACTGTGTTCTGTGACTGAGCATCACAGATTTCTGTAGAGGCCTTTTGATATTGGCAGTTATATCTTTCTACCCTAGGGATGTTTTGCTCCAGTATGCATCAGTTTACATCATCTTAATTTGTAGAGTAACGAATATGCCATTGGGTTAGCCTTTTAAGCTATATACTTTTGGGACGCTTTACAATTCCTGTGTGTGTGTGTGTGTGTGTGTGAGAGAGAGAGAGAGAGAGACAGACAGACAGACAGACAGACAGACAGACAAACAGGGGGAGGGAGGGAGAGAGAGAGAGAGAGAGAGAGAATTTTAAAAGTCCCCTTTTAACTGAGCTCAACCGTAGTGAATACTCAACCTACTTATGAAGCTTCCTTGGCAGCAAGGCAATTTGCCTGGTATTCTTCCTCTGAGGTAAATGGATGATATTCCTGCTTAGCCTCTCATCCATGTCTTAACTGAGCCAACCCTGCTTACATAGTTTTTAAGGCCCAACCAAGTCCATCCTGTGTAGCTACCTGCTGGGAAGCCAGCACATTTCAGATGCCACATGTTTCTAAAGGGAAACTTCCCACTGAAGCCTTCTGGAACTGATGAAGATTCTGGTTTGTTTTTTCCCCCTCAAAGCCATCATTTATTATAATCTGTTCAGGTGGGGCAAGAGACAAAACTAGCCAGAGGGCAGATGGACAACATTGCAGATATTTTCTAAGGAGGCGTGGAAAGAACCTCGTCTTTTATGCAGAGATCAATCCGGTTGGAAAGTTTTCTCACTGGCTATTAGACACGTTGGCTTCTCAAGCTTCAGCTAAAGTTTGCTACACTTCACCCAGTCTTGCTCTCCAGTCCAAGAAGAGGCCTACCACAGAGGTCAACACATATGAAGACATTCCTAAAAACTAAAGCAAAATAAATGTCATCTACATAAAATGGACAATTAGTTCCACATTCCCTGAAGAGGTAGCTCCGAATAGATATTAAAGAGTAACAACAGAGCTCCAAAATGGTGAGATGAAGTCGTAATTCCCATTGGATATCGGGCACTTCCCTTCTTGACCACGTCACAAATGACAACATTTAGGTGTTGCACCAATTTTAGAGAAGATGAGAGCTGGCCAGCTCTCCTGGTATGGATATGTCCTGAGAGCAGCATCTTCCACCGTTGCCAAGACTCCCTACCAGTGGTGGGATTCAAACTTTTTTGCAACTGGTTCTGTGGGCATGGCTTGATGGTCATTGCAGGGGAAGGATACTGCAAAATCCTCATTCCCTCCCGATCAGCTGGGACTCGGGAGGCAGAGAATAGATGGGGGAGGGGCCAGTCAGAGGTGGTATTTACCGGTTCTCCGAACTACTCAAAGTTTCCACTACCGGTTCTCCAGAACTGGTCAGAACTTGCTAAATACCACCTCTGCTGCCTACCAACTAGAAGTCAATGGCTGGCGACCTCACAGATGCCCAAAACAGAGATGGCAAGACACTTGCTGGAAGAGGACTCTGCAGTTGGGTCCTCCCCTTGGTATAGCAACAAATCCACAATAAAGTCAGTGTTGAATTCCCTCAGGAGATCCAGGAAAACACTGTGACCAATGTTGTTAGAAGCTTCCAAGAGTAAGACCTTGAGGAGGGAACATGCCTCCTTTTTTATACTTCCTCAATAGACCATTCACGTGGTAGCTAAATATTCCTCAGCTGAAGCCAGTCAAAAGGAACTGGTTAATCACAATTATCAAAAGGTACCTGGGCTTCCTGTTCCGGCTTCTGGCGGCGACAGATGAACCTTGGGGTTCGTCCGCCGTTTTGTTCTTTTTCCTGCCCCTAACGGGGCGGGGTGCCCCCCCTTTTTCTTTTTGGGGGGGGACCTTCCGTAGGGCTGGCTTGCCTGGACTGGTTCTGCTGGCGGCAGCTGGAGGAATGGTCCTTGTCTTCGGTCCAGGTGGAAGAAGACATGCTGCGGGGGGCTTGGTTCCCTTCGCCAATGGAGGACGGCAGTAAATAATGGATTTGGAGAGAACGGAGCGCTCGGGTCGGATGGCTTTGCCGGGGCTTGAGATGCAAGGCGGAGAGTAAGTGACTTTAAAACTTTTTCTTGCTGGCGGCTTGGACTGGAAGAGACGTGGAGGGGGGTGTTTGTCAAAAAACCCCTCGGATTTACAACAGCGGCGTTTAGAAATGGCTCCTCGTTGCGAGGAAGTGGATATTTCTCATCCGGACTTTTGCGGAACAAGTGAAAGTGCTTTGCGGCTTGTTTCTATACAATGTATCTAAGTCCGGCTTTATTGAAACAATTTCTTTTTTCACTCTCTCCTGCTGGCTGCCTGGCTGGGCGGTGGAAGATGGCTCCTCTTTGCTCCTGAATGACTATTTCTTTATGGAAAATCACCAACATTTCTTTGTAATTTGGACTGTCTCTCTTTATTAATGGAAATTTTTTTTGGAATAACTGGTTCCTTCCCTGGAATACCTTTTCTTTTTTAACAATTGACTGTGGAAACTGTTTCTTCTCTGGGCTCTACAGCTTGTTACAACTCTGAGCTGAACTTTTTTTCCTCCTGACTGGCTCCAGCAGCCACATCCAAAAAACGCCATTTTAGTGGCACTGATTATAATAGCTTATCATGGCTTCAAAAAAACAACCAGAGAATTCGGGATTGGAACAAAGAATGACGGCGATGGAGGAAGCATTAAACTCCTTGGTGCTGGAAATTAAAGCGATGAGGAGAGACCAGTGTAGCTCTAAGCTTGAACTTTTGGAAACACAAAAAAAATTGATGGAGAACACACAGAAGACCGAGGAGCTGGAAGTGGGGTTGGCTGGGGCAAAGGGAGAACTTAAAAATGTCAACACTGAAATTACAGATTTGTCTGGTCATATGTCTAGGATGGATTTTGAAAGAATGTCATATTTTTTAAGATTTCAGAACATTTTGGAGGAAACTGGTGAATGCCTTCCTGATCTCATGAGTACAATTTTAGCAGACTATTTACATAAACCTAAAGAGGAGATCAGGGGGGACATTGACCTAGTCTATAGAATTAATTCAACATATGCCAGGTTAAATGAAGTACCCAGAGAGATACATATTAAATTTGTTAGAAGGTCGACCAGAGAGGGAATTTTGAAGGCGCAGAGAGACAGGCCTTTAATTTACCAACAAAAGGAAGTCGCCATCTTGAAACAGATCCCTAAAAAGATTAGAGAGGTGAGGAGGAAGTATTCCTTCTTATCTAAAAAATTATTTAACCACGGGATTTGGTTTAAGTGGGCGATGCCAGAAGGGATGTTGGTGTTTTGGGATGAAGGAAGAGTAAGGATTAAAACAGTTGTTGAGGCGGAAGCCTTTCTTAAAAAAC
Organism: Rhabdophis nuchalis; assembly: GCA_039707465.1. NCBI lineage: Eukaryota > Metazoa > Chordata > Lepidosauria > Squamata > Natricidae > Rhabdophis > Rhabdophis nuchalis. The sequence goes on from CM077646.1 coordinate 170,230,822, forward strand.
ATTCCTCTATCCTGGGGGAAGATCCAGGGGGGACGGAGGGAGCCACGGCCCCGCCCGCTGGGGGCCAGGAAGGAGAACAAGAAGATACAATTGCCAAGAGACTTAGGTCTAAAAAATGACTTTGCTTTTTATTAATACAGTATAACTTTTTATCTGGATGTTTGTACACAATTGCCAGCATAGAATTTAGAATTTATGATGTATGCACTTGTTTTCACCTTGCAGTATTATTGGGAAATGTCTTACCAATGTCTTATTATGAAGCCCCGGAGGGGCCAACGACCTCGACATGAAAGTTCTCAAAATATTTTTGTATTTCACCCTACCCCTACCCTACCTTAAAAAATTTGTAAAAACCAATAAAACTTTTTCAATATAAAAAAAGGTACCTGGTTGTTCAGCCATCACTTGCTCAACCACTTTGGCCAAAAATGGTGAAGTAAAAATTGAATAAGAAAAACAGATCTATAGATTTGGTGTTTTTTTTTTAACAGGAGCACTTGCTTCTTTCAAGATAGACGTTATCAATCTTTGCGTGATGGAGGCATTAATAATAAAATAAAATATCTTCTCAGTTCTGTCATCTCAGAAATGAACATTCACTGCAGAAACCAAAGCTTTCACAACAGATCCTTAATTATGTTAAAGATAACTGATCTGCAAGAGTTGAACTTGGCTTGTTTGAGCTCCATAAGAATCGCAATGTAATTTCCTTCTTCTATCATGCCATGTGTATTTTGGTGAGGAACAAGCTGGAAAGTCTCCAGTATATCGCAATATGCAATTTGATTTATTGATTATGAGTCACCGAGTCAATGTCAAGTCTTAGTGACCACAGAGATAGATTTTTTTCAGAGAACTGAAGAACCCTAACTTTGTCTTTTGGGTCTTCTAACAATGCACCCAGGGCTACTGTAACTGAATCCATTAATCTTTCACTGGTCATTGTCTTCTTCTTTTTCGTTCCACTTTTCCCACCATTAGAGCCTTCTCTGGAGAGCTAGGTCTTCGTATAATGTGTCTCCAGGAGGATAATTTGAGCCTGGTCATTTGGGTCTCGGGTGAGAACTCTATCCCCAAATCTGCTGAGATATAATAATACGTATCCCCGCATATCGTATTTCCTACATTGCAAGAAGGGTACATCATGCTTTAAGTCAATATAGAGAGCAATTTCTAAATACTTAACACTAAAATTCCATTAATAAGTCCTAATGTATTCCTGGCCAAGCACATATGCCCACCCATGGACCCACATATCCTTCCAGATATCCCACCAGCCTCTTCCCCCTCTACAGCATGTTCAATTAATCTCTGTCAGGGGTTAATCAAAAGAAGAGGGAACATGGGTGAATATAGATGTGTTGGCAATTAATCTAACTCAGCTTAATGGGGAGGGGGTGGGTGCAGGGAGAACCAGAAGGCACGCTTGGATGGTAAAAGGAGACTGCTTTTATTATGGAGAGAAAAGGCGAGATTATACAATACAATAAAAGATACAACTCATTAGAATCTCTGCTTAAAGCCTTCTGAATTTAGGTTATCTTGAAGAGGGGTGAGTGTGGAGTAGGAAGAAACACACTTTGAGAAAAAAGTGCATTGCATATGTTTCGGCCAGCCTGCAGATATTTGAAAACAATAAAAAAACATTTAGCCTTTCATTAGCTTTAATGTCTGCCTTTCACGGCTCATATAGAAATTAACTCCTACAGAACTTATGCAATCCCTCCCCCCCCCATCTTTTCTGGCTTCAAACATAGGTATATTTGAAACATAAATGATTTTTATTTTATTCTGGCTTCAAACTTAAGGATAGTTGAAATATGAATTATTTATATATTTTCTGCCTTCAAACATAAGAATGTTGGGAACATAAAAATGTTGTGTTCCATTTCAACCCCTAAAAAAATCTTTAAAATCTTGCACTAATTGGTGTAGTGTACACATGTGTTATGCCTATGTAATTTCCTTATGTATTGCCTGGATAATTCACATTTATTTATTACATTCACTGAATATAGAGAGGCTTTGGAAAGAGCTTCTTTGCTCTTGACTGGCAGCTGAACAAAATTTTATTTTGCTTTTTGCTAAGCCACCAATCCTAATTACTTTAGTAGCAGTCAAAAGTATTCAAATAATTCATCGATTTGATTTATAGAATTAACTCAGCATATGCCAGAATAAATGCGGTACCCAGAGAGATACATATTAAATTTGTAAGAAGGTCAACGAGGGACGGGATCCTGAGAGCACAAAGAGACGGTCCCTTAATATACCAATAGACTGAGATTGCCATTTTGAAACAGATCCCGAAAAAGATTAGAGAAATAAGGAGGAAATATTCCTTCTTATCAAAAAGATTATATAAAAAGGGGGTGTGGTTCAAGTGGTTGATGCCAGAGGGAATATTAGTGTTCTGGGAAGGGGGGAGAGTAAGAATTAAAACAATTGCAGAGGCGGAAGCCTTTCTAAAAAAACGTTCCCCAATCCTGGAGGATGAAAATGGGGGAGCGGAGGGGGCCACGGCTCCGCCCACTGGAGGTCAGGGAGAGGAAGATACAATTGCTAAAAGACTTAGATCTCACAAATGACTTTTTTCTATATAGTGTAACCTCTATCTGGATGTTTATAGAATTAATGATTGATTGCATGACTATAAACTGATATATTTGTATCTCTTTCCACTTTGTAGGGAAATGAAAAATGATTTGTATTATCTTCTTTTTTTTTGCAAGAAGCCTCGGAGGTGGCCGACACCTCCGACATAGATGTCCTCAAAATATCTTTGTAATACCTTATACCCTTTTCCTATTTTTAAATTTTTTGTAAAAACCAATAAAACTTTTTTCTCATAAAAAAAAAGTATTCAAATAGTTGAGCAAAAGATAGAAGTCAGACCTTAAAGGAAATGGCAATCCTGTAGGCCAGGGGTGTCAAACTCAATTTCATTGACGGTCGCATCAAGGTTGTGTTTGACTTCGGGGGGGCGGGGAGGATGTGGCCAGGGTGGGCATGGCCACGTAGACGTCACCCATGTTGGGAACGCCTGTGGCAGCCTGAGTGCTCTGCCAGCAAAAATGGGCTCTCAAGCTCCATTTTCAGCTGTGACAGCCTCCTGCAGAGCTCAGAAACGCCCCGCACAGCCCTTGTGGGCTCCGTTTTTAGCTGCGACAGCCTCCTGTAACGCTCTGCCAGTGAAGATGAAATTCAGGAGGGCCAGGTGCAGCTCTCCCAAGCTTCATTTTTGCTGGCAGAGGCAACGCGGGCCGATACCTTCACTGTTTCCAGGACGGCCCCTGGGCCAGATCTAAGTACCTGGTGGGCTGAATCCCCACCTCCGGACCTTGAGTTTGACACCCCTGCTTTAGGGTGATCCACTTTGTAGGCCTGTATCTTATCTCACAAAGATCTGGTGTTAGTTGGTTTATTTCTACTGGAAGCACTTCTTCATGAAGCTGTTTGCTCATTGAAGAAAACATCAAATGTTTATTCTGCCAGTATTATCAGTAAGTTCTGGGACAAAGCAGAGACAAGAACTTCCAGAATGTTGATTGTAACTGACTGAGGCAAGTCAGATTGACATGAAAGTGTCATTTCATCAGCTACATGAACTTGTAAAGGCAATCCCAAATATTGCTACAGAGCTGCCTGTATTCAGGCCAGCTGAGCTTTTGTGTTAAGTAGTGAAAAATAGGGCTTTTTTTCTTATTCGTAAGGCAAATGTGTTCCAAATAACTGTGCCAAATAGGCTCTTTGGTCAAAATCAGGGGTACAATGAGAACCTTTTTTTTTTTTTTTTGCAACATCATGGCTGCTCTCTCAATTTTTTTTTTGTATTGAAAAAGTTTTATTGAGTTTTACAAATTTTTTAGGTAGGGTAGGGTAAGGTGAGTTGAAAAAAATATTTTGAGAACTTTCACGTCGAGATCGTTGGCCCCCTCCGGGGCTTCTTAACAAAACATAGATAATACATATTTCAATAGTACTACAAGGTGAAGAGAAATGCATACATCATTGTAAATTCCAAATTCTATGCTAGCAATCATGTACAAACATCCAAACAAAAGTTATACTGTATTAAAAAAGTCATTTTTTAGATCTAAGTCTCTTGGCAATTGTGTCTTCTTGTTCTCCTCCCTGACCCCCAGTGGGCGGGGCCATGGCCCCCTCCGCTCCTCCAGTTTCATCCCCCAGGATAGAGGAATATTTTTTAAGAAAGGTTTCCGCCTCAGCAACTGTTTTAATCCTTACGCTTCCTCCTTCCCAGAACACCAACATCCCTTCTGGCATCACCCACTTGAACCAAATCCCCTGGTTAAACAATTTTTTAGATAAGAAGGAATATTTCCTCCTCACCTCTCTAATCTTTTTCGGGATCTGCTTCAAGATAGTGACTTCCTTTTGTTGGTACATTAACGGACCCTCTCTCTGCGCCCTCAATATTCCCTCCCTGGTAGACCTTCTAACAAATTTAATATGTATCTCTCTGGGTAGTTCATTTATCCTGGCATATGCTGAATTTATTCTATAAACCAGGTCAATGTCCCCCCTGATCTCTTCCTTAGGTTTGTGTAAGTAGTCTGCTAAAATTGTGCTCATTAGATCAGGAAGGCATTCACCAGATTCTTCGGGAATGTTCTGAAATCTTAAAAAATATGACATCCTTTCAAAATCCATCCTAAACATATGACCAGTTAAATCTCCAATTTCAGTATTAACATTTTTAAGTTCTCCCTTTGCCCCAGCCAGCCCCACTTCCAACTCTTCAGTCTTCTGTGTATTCTGCATCAACTTCTTCTGTGTCTCCAAGAGCTCTAATTTAGAACTGCAGTGGTCTTTTCTAAGTTCTTTAATTTCCAGTACCAAAGAGTGTAACACTTCCTCCATAGCTGTCATTCTTGCTTCCAAGCCTGATTCTGGTTGCTTTTTAGAAGCCATGGTAAGCTGTTTAAGTCAGTGCCACTAAGATGGCGTTTTTTGGGTGCGGCCGCTGGAGCAAGTCCAGAGAAAAAGTTCAAATCGGTGTTGTAGAAAGTTATAAAATCCAGAGAGAAAAGCAATTTTCACAGTCAATTATGAAGACAAAGAAGGCACTCCAGGGAAGGAATCAATTAATCACAAAAATCCTCCATTGGTAGAGAGAGACAGTCCAGGTCACAGAGGAATGTTGGAAATTTTCCATAAAGAATAGTCATTTAGGAACAAAGGGAGGCCATCTTCCCCTGCCCAATCTGAAAGCCGGACTTAGATACATTGTAGCTAGAAACAAACCGCAAGGGACTTTCACTTCTTCAACAAGGTCCGGATGAGAAATCTCCGCTTCCTCGCAATCGAGGAGCCATTTCCAAACGCCGCTGCTGTAAATCCGAGGGGGGGGGGTGTTAACAAACACCCCCCTCCATCGTTTCTTTTAATCAAAGCTGCCAGCAAAAAAGTCAAAGTCACTTATACTCCACCTCGCCGCCAAAGCCCCGGCAGAGCCATCCGGCTCGAACGCTTCCGCTCTCTCCAAATCCGCTATTTGTTAACGTCCTCTGTTGCCGAAGGGAGCCAAGCCCCCCGCAGCATGTCTTCTTCCTCCTAGACCGAAGACAAGAATGTTCCCCAGCTGCCGCCAGGCTAGGAAGGTCCAGGCAAGCCGATCCTATGGGGGGTCCCTAAAAAAAGGGGCGCCCCGCCCCGTTTGGGGCCGAAAAAAGAACAAAACGGCAGACGAGTCCCAGGACTCGTCCGTTACCGCCAGAAGCCGGAACAGGAAGTCTCTCAATTTTTTTGATCACATCATGTTCAGAGGTGGTATTCAGCAAGTTCTGACCAGTTCTGGAGAACCGGTAGTGGAAATTTTGAGTAGTTCAGAGAACCAGTGAATACCACCTCTGACTGGCCCCACCCCCATCTATTTTCTGCCTCCCGAGTCCCAGCTGATCAGAAGGGAATGGGGATTTTGCAGTAACCTTCCCCTGCCACGCCCACCAAGCCACGGCCACAAAACCAGTAGTAAAAATTTTTGGATCCCACCACTGATCATGTAGACATCCCTGGTCAAAGAAGGGCAGCTATGGGGCAGGGGAAAAACAAGGGCTCACTTCAACTTTTACTGTGGTCCTAATGACTTTCCAGTTTTCAATCTAAGAATGTTTTCTTTAAATAAATATCTTTTATAAACATTGTTTTTGTCAAATCCCTCTCTGGGTGGTTGCTTCCAGGCTTTTGAACTACCATTTGTGGGGGGCTGGGTGGGGTGTCTGTGTGTACAGGTAGTCCTCAATTTACAACAGTTCATTTAGTGACTGCTCATAGTTACAACGGCATTGAAAAATGTGACTTATGACCGATTTTCACACAATTATTTCAGCATCCCCATGGCCACGTGATCAAAACTCAAAGGCTTGGCAAGTGACTCATTTATGACGGCTGCAGTGTCCTGGGGTCATGTGACCCTTCTTTTTGACCTTTTGAGAAGCAAAGTCAATGGGGAAGAGATTCACTTAACAACCTTTATCAACCATGTTACTAATGTAACAGCTGTGATGACTCACTTAACAACTGTGGCAAGAAAGGTTGTAAAATGGGGGAAAAATATATTTACCAACATAATTTTTGGGCTCTATTCGAAGAATAGAGTCCTTTTCTCTCCTTCCCTGGTCCTTCTAATGGCCTGCAAAGTAATTTCATTTTAAATGTCAGCATCTTTAATTTGCTTTAATTCATTTATAAACGTTTGATGCTATTATTCTCGGCCATTATGAGCATGATAGCTAAATTATTCATCCTTTTATGTATTATATCAGAAATACTAGAACTTTTATTGTATTTTTTTTATTGCAATGTTATTCTGTTATTATTTTTGCCCAATCCATTCCTATATTCTTTGTATTTAATGTATTTTTAACTTTTATATTATTATTGTGTTTACTACTTTTTATCCATTCTGTGCACCGCCCTGAGTCCCTTTTGGGAGATAGGGCGGTATAAAAATCCAATTAAATAAATAAATAAAAATAAATAAATATTTCACATTCTGTACTTAAATCCGGGCGTTATGTGGTTATCACTTGAATATTGAAATCTGACATTTTAATAGTGCAGAAGTCGGTTTCTTGCAGCAAAATGTCTTTTTTCCAGTGCTTTGACCAGTGGATTTATGTCACTACCTATACGTATCTACTTAAAGCAAAAACCCACAGAGATCAAAAGGGCTTACACAAAGTTTGCTAAACTGTAAAGTCCACATGATTCACGACTGAAAGATCCAGATGTCATCTCAACTTCTTTCATGTTTTACAATAATCTCTTTTTGTCTTAAATACTAGAAGAGCACTTTGTGTTACTGTCTACATTCAAGATATGCTGATATTTCAGGCAAGTTGAAGTTTGATTTTCTATATTTCAATAGTTTTTCAGAAAAAAATGCTTGTAATATGTATATGTATGTATGTGTGTGTGTGTGTGTGTGTATGTATGTATGTATGTATGTATGTATGTATGTATGTATGTATGTATGTATGTATAAAGTAGCAATAGCAATAGCACTTAGAATTATATACCGCTTTACAGTGCTTTACAGCCCTCTCTAAGCAGTTTACAGAGTCAGCCTATTCGCCCCCAACAATCTGGGTCCTCATTTTACCCACCTCGGAAGGATGGAAGGCTGAGTCAACCTTGAATATGGCATTCGTTTCTTAACCTGGTCTCACAACCCCATCAGAACCTGAAGTGGAGGAAGACGAGCTGGAACTGGAGCTGATGAAGATTGAGGATGACTTCGTTGGCTTTGGAGGAATATAGGGAGGAACAGGCTGAGTCAGGCCAGGGCCTTTCAGGATTGGGACCAGAGGTGGGTTGCTCCTGGTTCGGACCGGTACAGGCTAACTGGTAATGGTAATTGGGCCTGGGTCGTTGAACTGATAGTGATGGCTGCCTGGCCATGTCCCTGAACTTGCCCACTCTGACTCTCGCCCTGCCTCGCCTTTGCCACGTGCATCCACAGAACTGCCTTCTCTTGCCTACGCACAGGTATGCATTCATGCTAGCCTACCCCCCTTCCCCACCGGGCAGTGGTTTCCAAAGCCATTGGCATTGCATGTGCAGAACTGAAAATCAAGATGGTGCCGCCAAGCTGGCAGGAATAGCCAACACTCCAGAACATGGGCTTAAGGTACTGAAGGATCTTGACCAACATGAACATTGGGTGCTATCTAACAAAATGAAATTCAATGGTGAAAAAAGTAAGGTTCTACATTGAGGCAAGAAAAACAAAATGAACAGGAACAGTATATGTGGTACTACTCAATAGTAGGACTAACTGTTGAGAGGGATCATGGAGTCCTAGTGGACAACCATTTAAATATGAGCCAGCAGTGTGCTGCAGCTGCCAAAAAAGCCAGCACAGTTCTAGGCTGCATAAACAGAGGGATAAAATCAAGATCACGTGGTTAATACCACTTTATAATGCCTTGGTAAGGCCACACTTGGAATACTGCATTCAGTTTTGGTTGCCATGATGTAAAAAAGATGTTGAGACTCTAGAAAGAGTGCAGAGAAGAGCAACAAAGAGGATTAGGGGACTGGAGACTAAAACAGATGAAGAACGGTTGCAGGAACTGGGTATGTCTAGTTTAATGAAAAGAAGGACTAGGGGAGACATGATGGCAATGTTCCAATATCTCAGGGGCTGCCACAAAGAAGAGGGAGTCAAACTATTCTCCAAAGCACCTGAGGGCAGAACAATAAGCAATGGATGGAAACTAATCAAGGAGAGAAGCAATCTAGAACTAAGGAGAAATTTCCTGACAGTTAGAACAATTCATCAGTGGAATAGCTTGCTTCCAGAAGTAGTGAATGCTCCAACACTGGAAGTTTTAAAGAAAATGTTGGATAACAATTTGTCTGAATTGGTGTAAGGTTTCCTGCCTAAGCAGGGGGTTGGGTTAGAACACCTCCAAGGTCCCTTCTAACTCTGTTATTCTATTCTATTGGAAAATCCAACCTTTTCCCCATCTTGCAGAAGACTCCCCCACCACCCACTCTTTCCTTGCTGCTTTCCAGAAAGGCTGCAATAATCCTGGTCTCTCCCCCCCCCCCCCCACACACACACAGGCAGAGAGTTTGCCAAAGAAGCAAGGTTTAGCTCCAATCTCTGAGCTTCTGACTTGGACTTTTAATATTTTAATTGAGTGAATTGGCCCAGAGTAGTCTATTGAACTCTACCTGACCCTTTAAATAACAGGTCAAGGATTTAGCTTTTGTGGCTTTGACCCCTTCCCTTATCTGCTAAGGCTGCTCCTCTCTCAATTAGCTGCCTGCCCCTCACTTGGCAAAAGTTTGAATCTCTTTGCAGGCGCCTGAATGGCTTCCCATCGTATGCCACGTGGGCTGTATACAACTGTGACCGTGCAACACCAATAATTTACTGGGGCCTGAGTGGTTTGCTGCTGCTGTTTCCTAGGCTCCGGTGATGGAACCCACCCATTTCAAGTCTTACCAACTTTCTAGTTTGGTTGCAATCATGAACATTGGAAGATACAGAGGAAGCCAAACATTTTCACTTAATCTTAGCCCATCATCTTTGGTGTGCAACCACATTACGTTCCATGCTCTTATTCAACAGGTTTGTTTAGTATGATTTATTTCAGTTTTAGCCCATCAACAAACCAAAACGAGCTACAGGGTGTGCCCACCCATTTTATCCTTAAAACGTTTTGGCAGGGTAGATTAAGAGATAAAAAATGGGCTGACGTGGTCAAGGACCTAAAAAGTTGTGGACTTGATGCTGGTTAATCCTCAACTAAACTCTGATCTTTTTAAGCCATTTCACCACATTGGCCTTTGAGGAATGAGAAAAGCAAATTTTTATTATATAAAAATTATTATTTAATACACTAGTCTCTCTGATTTATTTATTGATCAGCTCATAAAACTAACATATATATGTGTGTGTGTTTGAGTGTGTGTGTGTGTTAGTTTTATGAGCTGATCAATAAATAAATCAGAGAGACTAGTGTATTAAAAAAATCACCCAACGCAACTTATGGCTTTCTGTCTAGATGGTCTCTGGTGATGAGCCGAAAGGCAGAAAAGGAAACAGTATGTCTCCTCCCTTAATTATGTATATAATTGTTCCACAACACCCTGTTAGGGCCCCAATTAAGGAAGGAGACATACTGTTTCCTTTTCTGCCTTTCGGCTCATCACCAGAGACCATCTAGACAGAAAGCCATAAGTTCCGTTGTGTAATTTTTTTTATATGTGTGTTACACATATAGTCTCCCTGACTTATTTATTGATCAGCTCAAAAAATGTAACACACACACACACACACAAACACACACACATTTTGGTACTCTGAAGTAGGGGTGGGTTGCTCCTGGCATAACTGCATGCCAGACGCGTGCTCTTCGCGCATGCAGATTTGCACAAAAATAGATCTGTGCATGTGCAAAACGTTAAAAAAGAAAAGAAAATTACATTTGTGCAATTACAATTGTCCTGCGCAAGCACAGAAATGAAAATCAAGATGGTGGCCCCATAGGAGAACTGGTTCGGGGGTGTGGCAGGCTTGCATTGCTGCTGGTTCCAGCAACCCAGCCTGCCAAACCACTACCGTTTTGGCTGAACTGGTCTGAACCAGTAGGAACCCACCTCTGCTCTGAAGATTGAAGTACACTTAGCTAGTTAGGAAATCATCAGAGTCCTCTTTAAAACTAGATTGCATGGTGGCGTTTATTTTATTTTATTTTTTGCAAGACATCGATCACCTAACACAGTAAAAATTGGCTTTCAGCTGTGGGATTCAAAAGAGTGCATACCATTTTATCTGGGTCTCTTTCCCATCTCAATTTATACAACTTGTGACCTTTGGACTAATAAAGATATTTTGCTGGACAACTCATGAGATAGACACCATCACAATGTCTGTAAATAGTGTCTGTAGCAGGTCGAAGTTTGCAAGTGAAGACACTCATGGGGGAGAGAGCGTTTCTAAGTCAATCCAATTTGGAGCTAGCCTTTGAACTGAGTTGCTTCATCATTCAATTTTACTATTAATGTTAATGTGTTTTTTTTCAAACAAGAGATGACAAGACTGAACATCGACATTTATTTTATTTATTTAATTGTTTTGTCAAGCATGTATAGGATAATAAATACAAGATTATGAGTGCACTAGCTGTACCCACCAGGCGTTGCTGTGGCCAAGTTTGGTTAAATGAAAAAGTTTCCCCTCATAGACCCTCTCAGTGACCCCCTTCCTTGTCTGCCTCGGTTTCCCTTCCCTCTCCCTCCCCTCCCTCTACCTACCTACCTACCTACCTACCTACCTACCTACCTACCTACCTACCGTATTTTCCTTCTCTACCTGCCTACCTACCATATTTTTCCCTCTCTCCCTCTACCTACCTACCTACCTACTGCCATCCTTATGAGTGGCGAGGTGGGGGGGGCTGAAGGAGGCGGAGGGCATGGGGGCGTTGTGAGCACCGCCGTTTCCAGTGGCCAGGTGGGAGGGGCGAAAGGAGGCGGGGGGCGAGTGAGCGAGTGAGGAAAACACAGAAGAGCTGCAGTTGTACAATTGTGTGGCATTTATCTGGCACCGGTGTGCCATATCCACACAATCTGTAGGTATCATTGGTGCTGCCCTTGTAAGGAACGTTGTGCGAAAATTTAGTGGCGATTGGTGCAGTAGTTTTTGAGATTAGCGGTTGTTGTTGTTTTTTGAAAAAGTTTTATTGGGTTTTACAATCGATTAGCGGTTTTGAACAAACTCATAGTTACATTTTTATTTATATAGATGAAATAGATACAAATAAATGGGGTTCTTAGGGCAGGGACGGTAGGCACGGTGGTGCTCTATGCATGCCCCTTCCAGACCTCTTAGGAATGGGGTGAGGTTGACATTAGACAATCGTAGGTAAAAGCTTTGGGGGTTTGGGGAAGAAACCCCAGAGTCGGGCAGTCCATCCCAGGCATTGACCATTCTGTTCCTGAAGTTGTATTTTCTGCAATCCAGTTAGGTACACTTTACTTTACGTTTGTATCTATTGTGTGCTGGGTTGAAGCTGAAGTATTCATTGACAGGTCGAACATTGTAGTAGATAATTTTATGTATTCCGTTTAGGTCAGACCGAAGGTGGCGTAGTTCTAAGTTGTCTAAGCTCAAAATTTCAAGACTGGTGGCATAAGGTATTCTGTTGCAAGCAGAGGAGCAGAGGACTCTTCTCGCGAAATATCTCTGGGCTCGCCCAATTGCATTAATGTCCGATATGCAGTGCGGGTTCCAGACGGAAGAGCTGCATTTGAGAATTGGTCTAGCAAATATTTTGTATGCTCTGGTTAGTAGTACAGGGTTACCAGACAACTGTGTAGGCTGGCGACCCCCAGGGGGAGAGCCTTCTCTGTGGAGCGCCTTCCCTTTGGAATGAGCTGCCCCCAGAGCTTCGCATAATTCCCAACCTCCCGTCCTTCCGGCACTCTCTAAAAAGCTGGCATTTCTTTTCCAGCAAGCCGGCCTGGCCTGAATAAAATAAATTATTAATTTTAATTGTTAATCATTAATTTATTTTAAATTTAACTGTACATTGTTAATTTATTGTTATTGGATTCTCTATTTAATCCTTTTTAAAACTTTTGTATTATGTATTTTTATGTTGTACACCCCCCCGGGAGAAGGGCGGCATATAAGTGCAATAAACTGTAAACAGTAACAGAAGAAGCTATGCAAGATTAGGTTAACAACTATTAATGCCTTTTTGGCAATGTTGTTACAGTGAGCTCTGGAGCTTAGCTCATTAGAGATGAGAACGAACCCCAAGGTCCTTGACAGAGTGGGGATTGTCTACAACAGAGGTTCCCAAAGTTGGCAACTTTAAGACTTGTGGACTTCAACTCCCAGAATTTTCCAGCCAGCACTGCTGGCTGGAGAATTCTGGGAGTTGAAGTCCACAAGTCTTAAAGTTGCCAACTTTGGGAACCTCTGGTCTACAAGGTCTGATTTTTTAATTTTTTTCATTAGCTATTTTTTTTTAAATCATTAACTATTAATGCAGAGCAATGCAGATACTCTCCACATGCTCAATCCTTCTTAAACATTATTCATTACTTCAAGCCTTTAACCATACATTTCAAAAATATTTCAAGTAGAGAGGTCCACGTTATTTGAACCAGAGAGAGTTTCAATCTGACTATGACAGCCATTGTCCCGATTTTACTTATCACCTCTATAGACACCCCTGTTATGAAATAAGATCTAGAATGCTAGAGTTTGATATAGAAAATACATCGATTTAATGTATTCCTCTGTGAAGTTTGGTTGGTAGCACTGGCAAAGTTGTCGTTTTCAGCACCGAGCATCATAAAGAATGGCAGACAGCATAAGCTGCTCTACTCACAAAACTACCCACAAATCTGTTTGTTGTGAGGTTTTCTGGTGGATCTTTAAGTGGACGTTAATAGATAGGGACAAGTTGTCTTAAAGCTACGGTAGTGCCTTTGTTTTTGGCATTCAGATACTTAAGAGAGATCTACCAGTAGTATGAGAATCCTCTTGATTAGGAAAATAAAATAAAAATTGCACATGTATGGAATGCAATACTATATTCCAGAAGAATTATTAGTATCCGTTTGAAGGCTGGCCACAGGCTCCTCCATACAACTGTGTGAATGAATATTTATCCAGTCCCTAAATTGTCAAAGTAAATTGAATTACCCCAGCATACTGCCTAATAATGATGAATGGAGCAATCGGTCCATTGTCCAGCTTTGAGGAGGGAAAATGCGAGGGCAACAATAGGTAAATTTTCTTGGTTGTGCTTCCCTTCCCAACCAATATGATCTGCTAATGAGAAAAACAATTCTCAGTTGCAGTCCTTAATGTTTGGTAGGAAGCCAATGCAGAAATTTTCTACACCAGTGTTTATCAACTTGGGTGATAATTTTAAGATTACCAAGGAGTTCTGGGAGTTGAAGTCCACCCATCTTAAAAAGTTGCCAAGGTTGAAAAACACTACTCTACATTGATGCCATTTCACTCTGGCTAGAGATTCTGGAAGAGCACTCCACTCATGTTCAAAAATAGCCTGGCTGATAAGTTTGTGGAATGGAGCACTTGAGATCTATCCTCTTTATGTTTTAGAACTATTGGGTGAGGTTTCTGCCAACCTGGGGGTCCTGTGTGTGACTGTACCTTTTAGGGAGAGAGTGCCATGTGGTCACATTTATTTGGGATCCATAACAATCCATGAATATTTCTGAGTGCCATCAGGACAGAACTAAACCTGTTGGAGCATGAGTCATAGATAAAGCTTGCTCATTATCTCTCACTCCCACTTGCTTCAGGATTATTAACATCATAAGTGGAAAGGCATTGGAGATATTAGGGGCTCAGCCAACAGGAAGAT